>OX465389.1:5007684-6257105 GCA_950005105.1 Lycophotia porphyrea
CGTCGCTTTCACGGCTTCGGCGGCGTTCTGAGGGTTGCTGTACTCCAAGAAAATGTATCCAGTCGTGTTTCCATTCTCTTGGGTTGGATAATACTCGTTGACGATCTTCCCAAACTTACTGAATATCTTGGTTATGACGCTCTGGAGCTTCTCCAGGCGCTCGGGTCCGACCTGCGGGCACCCGTCGACCACGACCACATTCTCATAACTGTCAGATTCCTTCGGTTTCTGCTCTAAAAGGTCAGCCAACAACTCTGCAACGTCAAAGTTAGGTTAGGATTTTGTGACTTACATTACACTGCTAAATTCACTGATAGAGTTCAAAATTTTAACTAAGTTCACTTGCCAACACACACTAAGCCTCACAAATAACTAAGATATATTAACAACATGAATGAAAAGTTGCAAAATGCGTGGGTGACGCATATGGCCGGTCAAACTTGTCACAGAAAATTGCCCACCTTCATCGGGAATATCCTCAACGAAACCCTCTGGATCCTCAAAATCGGGTTCCTCGTCATAATTTGGCTCTTCATTATCACTTTGAGGAGCTGGGTTCACTTTTTCGTCGCCTTTTTTCTTAGCCATTTTGACGATTTAACGTGTGTAACAGGAAGACACGCCATTAGTGACTGAGCATAGAGAACGAATTTTTGACTTTCTCTCAAAAGTAATTGCGTTTTGATAGCACTACAAAACTTTTATTTTATTAATTATGTAATTGCGAGGACAACTTGAGCAATATTTTTAATATTCTCTATTTTAATAAGAAAGTATTTGGTTGAAAATTAATTAATCAAATAATCACCACAAATTGGAGAAGATACAAAACGTTGCCCCATTTTTCATCCATAGACAAAAAAAGCATTGCGGGAAATTCAAGTTTTCGAATGAATTTATTTGCTACTATGTTAACGGTATTCGAATAATATTAATATTCAAGGTATTATAATCAAGAATAGGTAGTCACCACACTTAAACATAATGGCAACTACAACAAAGTACCTACTTAACAAAAGGTTACTTTTAATTATGAGATTGCAGCTTGCATAGATAGCGTTATCGATCAATAATATTACGTATTCCTTGCGCTAATTCGGTAATTTTAACAGTTAATAAAACAATGGTTTGACTGAAAATGAGTAATGAAATAAATGATGTAGTTTTTTTCCAGATGCGAGTAACTGCACTTCAAAAAAGAACAAGACAGTATTGACCACTCACGAGTAATAGGTAAAATGATGTCGGTACTATATTATTATTAATAATTATTTTGCACGAGAATCAAGTTTAAGTTACATATACCTAGCTACCCAAATGGAGGTAGTGGGTAAGTGTAGCCATATATCTTGTATCTACCTTACAAACCTTGGTGTTTATTCAAATTATCCATGAGTAACGCTGCTTTAAATGTTTCTAAAGCAGCGTTTAGTATTACCGTGGGTCTGTCGTTAATACTCTGATATCCTATTTCAAGTAGAGATTACCTAATCCGGATTTAAATCAGTAGTTTTATCTACTTTTGTTCTTAAGCACAGTACCATACCAGAAACAAACTTCCTTAATTTTTATTATTCTTATTCAATGAGGTTCATATTACCTCATACAGCGAACGTTCTTTATTTAAAAGCCAATGTTTTTAAATTGCCACACATAGAACGCCACGCATCTCATGCGTATAACAGATGAGGTGGCATTTATGAACGGCTGACGGGTCACCGCACATGAAAATTGAGGTCGCACTGCATGCACCGCAGTGTAGCTCTATGTATAGTTAGCTGTACAGTCACGAGTTCGTATACAAGGTGTAACATAATAAACGCAAGACCTCTCGTATGGTGTCTCAAACCATGAAATTGAACAAGTTTTGTTCTATGACTTTAGGAAATTCATTTTTTTTTTACCATACGTTGTTGATCAGCTAATCGCGTCAATTTCTTTACAAAGTCCAATTTTTTTTTGCGAAATTCAATAACTCGTAGAACAAAAGTTTATCAGTTTCTTGGTCCGAGAGACCAGACGGGAGGTTTTGTGTTTATTATGTTAAACTTTGTATACAGTATAATACATGTAGCAACTTCCAAAAGTGTTTTCTCCAACTAATAATTGTAATTTTATGTTATATATTACGGACATAATAGTTTGGAACCTATATAATCAGAAATACCCAATAAAAGCTATGCAATCGTTTTTCCAAAACGAAATCGCTCTTGAATCACGCTAAATGTATACATATTGGTGCTTGTGACTGTACAGGTGTAGAACTGTTACAGTAATGTTACGCGAACGCAAAGGTATGCATTCAGACGTGTTTATGACTATTAATGTCTTGTGAATGTTTCGATGATTGTGGATTTTGTAATAAAAAAAGAATAAGATTTGCTATTTTTTCGTCATATAGCACTGTCCTAACAGGAACAGTGAGTGGTCTGCCCTGTAATATTTTCAAGACTGGATCCTGCAGTTTGTCATGATGCATTTTTTCTAATACTTATCTGTAGGTACTAATATAAGATAGCTCAGAAACTACAAGTAAGCTTTGAAATCTTTTTGCATTTGCTTTTTGATAGCGCAATTTTTAAGAAAGAGCTTTTTAACATTACGCTCCGACCCATAAGAGCCTAGCAAAAAGAGAAACTGCGAGTGAAACCACGGGGCACAGTTAGTGATAGGAATAAAACGATATTTTTTTTATGAACACAGCTTCAATTCCACCTACATTGATTTGGCTTTAAACAATGGAACGATGAAAAGGCTACGCATTTGATTCGCTCATAATTGTACAAACAGACATAAACATAGCAATTTGAGCTTTGTGGTTGGTAATAATATGTTGCTTGCTACTCTTGCTAGGTAGGTAGGTACTTCTGAAGTCATTACTCTGAAAGTACCGTTATCCTGAACGTCAATGACGGTGACATGGTAATTAAGACCTACCTAAGTAGTAAGTACATCAAGCTACTACAATCTGTCAAATTTCTTTAATAAATTTTCAACTTTGTCGTTCAAACTTTAGGTTCAAGGTTGACTGGGAAAATTTGAAAGTTTCGGGTAGCTTGATGTACTGGCGTCTGTACAACAGTATTTTTTACTCATGGAATTAAACGAACTAAGGATACCTTTTCAAATTTATTAAGGCAAACCCAGAAACTCCACACCAAGTGATTAGTGAAATGCAAAGGAATGCTGCTCGATTTGCATCATACAATATCGCATAGAGAACAAAAAAGTAAATAATAACTATTCACCTGAATTCGTACCTATTCGTACAGTGCTCATCCAAGCCTCATCAGCTTAATTTGTCAAATCGTTATCTTGGATTTAAACACACTTGTTACTTCACTCAAAAAGCCCCTTACGATCCAAAAATATTCCCCAAAGTACAAACCTAATGGAGCCATTACAGCGAACCCAGCATCTTAAATTCCATAAATAGCAAGCAGAACACTAATCCCCTTATCAGGGCATTTCATAACTCTTATCTGAAGCTCGAGTGTGTACAATCAAGCTTACTGGCACCGCTTTCTCCAAGCTTGGGCTTCAATGAGGTCGCAACTATATGCAGGTTTAATACTGGTACAGTGGTACCTCCGTCTTTCGTCACAGCCGGTGTTACTGACCGATGTTGATTGCGGCTTGACTGTGATTAGAGTGTTTGTTCTTTTTCTGCTGTTTGAATAGTATGTTTACGTGGCTTTGTCTGCAAGAGTTGAATGTGTAAACTTTGGAGAAAAATCGTTTGTCTGTAGATGCCTTCGGAAGCTGTAGAATATGGGGATCGAATTTTCTAATTCAACAGTCAATGGTGTCTATGACACAGATATCTATCTCTGTGTCATGTGAGTCGTCATTAATTAAATAGGTACGTGCCTTGTATCCTTGTATCTTCATTGCTTTTACAACTAGGTAGCAGAACTAGTAGGGCTCACAGATTATTATTTAAACCTCCACAACAAACATATGCACTAAAATAAACCGGTGATTACATCATGCATAAAACGTGGCGAGAACTCGTCTTTGAACATTGTAGTTTCTATCAATATTTCAGTCAAACCTTCTACTGCTACAGTTACAAAATAATAGTTCAGGTAGTGGTAGAAAGATTAGTCAATCAGCAGTTCTGTCAGCCTAAGATTCAAGTCTAGAAGGCTCTGCTCAAGAATCCAGTCCTACTTCAGAAGTTCTTATAAAATAACAAAACCTTTTATACCTTTCTATCAAAATCTGACAGGACTCAGCAGTAGGTATAGGTACACATATGTTCCGCAAACTTCAATAAAGTACTACCTGACACAAATTCACGTACAATGATCATTGATCAGCAGGCACAATGATGGCTAACAGAGAAATGTTCCCATACTATTATTCTCTCGAACAATAAAATAACAAGATAAACGGCTAGAAAATAGGGCGTACGGTTTACGTCATTTTCTTACGGTGGTTTTGCGGGATGCTGGGAAAACCATGGACTAAAGCCACATATTACCATAGCAGGTTTATCTTACGCTAGAATTGAAAAAAAAAATGCAGTTTTTTTCATCATTTTCAAAGAAAATATGTACTTACACTAAAAATTGAGCTTTGGTCGTCTCACCTTAGAGAAGCAAGAAAAAATAAATGATTTATTTATGTACACACAAAATACTTAACAGTACAATTACATTAACATAGAAGATCACAAAGGTGCTGCTTATTTCATTAGATATATTTCCAGCAGGCCTGCGAGAGGAAAGTTGGATTAGAAATGTAGACACAGTTGTGTAGAAAAGATAAAACAGGAAAATTTCAATTAGAACTACTATTACCACTATTACTATTATTATGATTTATTATTTTTGCTAAATTTTTCTTATAAACTAGTGATTGGAGTTTCCTTTTAGGCGTTTTAAGCCTGTGTTAGGTGACTCGATTATAATGAAAAACAAACCAGAAGCTAGGTGAAAGTTTGATTGGTCAAAGTCACCAAAATAGCATCATAATATACATGAAGTATTTGGCGCAGTAAACATTCGGCCGACAGCGTAACTCCCAACACTTAAAACTTTAACCATAGTTCACAGCTTACATAGACCGTACCTTACGATATATGTGGATTGTGGATTACCTCACTTGCTATTTTCTGGACAAATCATGATGTCACCCACGCTGGCCTATGCGTTGCTCAAAAATTTATCTATAGGTACCGTAACCTCATTAACGTGATGTGTCCAATGATCGAGAAAATTCTGGTTCTGTATCCAGGAAGGTCTCGTTAAAAAAAAAAAAAAAAAAAAAATAGCGTTTATTCACGGTAGGTACCTACCAAAGCCGAAAGCGCCGGTAAGCCGGCAAGCCGGTAAGTGCACTTTTCATTTTTGTAGACAAATGCAAATATAGGCGACGTACCTACCTACTTCAGGTAGGTAGGGGTACCCATCTGTGTAAACGTCTAGGTAACTAACTAATGAGGTCATCATTATATTATTGAAAACTTTCCGTCAACTTAGAAACACCATAAAGTACTAACAATAAGTAAAGTCAAGACAAATGTCGAGTCTACTTCCAAGCATCGTTAAGTGGAACAATTTCTTAATGAAATCTACCTATACATTATGTGCCACTAGCTTATTTACTGATCATGCATGTCAGCGTTTCAACGTTTACAATATTGCACATACTAGCTAAGTCAGCTGTATAAACACGACTGACATTGAAAGAAATATTCTTTCGCCCAGCAATCGACTCGATCATAATCTAAGATGTTCCAACTTAACTTCATTCATTAAGTAACAGTGCTATGTTTAGAGGTTGTAACTTGTAAGCATACTACACGAGGGGCCAATAGTTGTGAGTCAAGAGAGGTAGCCGGTCGGGTATTCGGATACCAAGCGCACTCCAGTCAGTACCTCCGCCATAGCGCCCGCGGGCCGCCGCGTTTCCCGCGTTTTTGAACCATAGACAAGTGTTATGTTTCCCGAATCATCCCGCGCAAAGGTAATCAGCGTAGTACCGTTTGTTTAATTACTCGTGTTAAATACTTTTTTGTGTAGTGTTCGAGAGTGCCACATTAGTGCAGGTTCACGCCCATTGTAAAGTTTGTTATTTGTTTGCCTTTTGAGTTGAATTGTGCCCACATTTTTGTACCTACATACCATTCAGTTTAAAGATACCAATATAACATGTTTTCAATTAGGTACCTAATGGTGTGAAGTCTGTGAATCATAAACTAGTTTAAATTATTGTTAACCTATGAATTGCCGGCCGGTGACATTTAAGTTTCCTAGTTGTTTTTTTTTTAATTATTTTCTGGGCTGTGTCCCGGTTTTTTTCTTTTGAAATCAAATGTCCCTTGGGTATTCAATCTCTATTATTTAATAATAGGCAAGTATTTACACCTACGAGAATTGCTTGTTGTCAATGTTGAGTAAGCTGATCAAGCACCTAACTAGTTCCGCAAGTTTTTTATACGAACTTAACGATCTTTCGGTTTAGCATCCAGCTATCGAATCATGTCTTCCATGTACTTAGTAGGTACGAGTTTAGTACGTATGCACTAAGAATACGACGAATTTGCAAAAACAATGAATATTACATTAGTATAGTTACTGAATTAAAACATGTAGGTACATACATCATACATAATGTATTTACATTATAAATTGCTTATTATAAAACATAACTTACACGTGCATTACCTAATGCAGAAATAAACATATCATTAAGCGAGCATTAATTCTTAACAATGTTGTTTACGAACCTAGGATTTAGAAGATGTTTCCTAACCATAGGAAAATAAACTCGTAACCAGCAATATCTAGATCAGTTCAGATTTTTTCCGAGTGCTTATTCAGTACGTACTCAAAATCATGAAGTTCAAAAAATTATGTACGGTGGGCTGCATCAATTGGGTGCCCCAGTTGTGAACGTCGTAGGTGCTTTCAAGAGGGGTACCCACATCGTGACGCTGACTGTACTCACATTAATAACAGGGTGTAAACAGACTTTTCACGAAGCCGTTAACCAAGCATTATGATCAAACTAAGTAACTTTACGCAAAAACTATTGCTGGGAAGCGACTTTTTTTTTGGAGTGAACAATCACGTTTTTCGGTAGCTACTCAATGTAACGTATTCAAAACATTGTGCTGATGGATGGATTGAATACTACGAGGGTCGTCAAGGTGGCTTAAATAAAAAAAATACATTAAAAAAAATAACTTTTGAAAAAGTTGAAAGTTTGCCCCCAATATCTCCGTAACTAGAAGGTTCCCAGGTTAGGAGTCTTTTTACACCCTTTATAAGGGCTGGCCAAATCTGCGGTATGCCCAATGAGCTGAGGCCTAAAATAGACATTCGGTTTGTAAGCCCTGACAGCAAGGCGTGTAGCAGACAGGGTCAGGACAGGGTCACTGGAGAAAATCTACGACCAATGGTCCAAATTAACCCTGGATCGAAAGAAATAAAAGTCAGGGAGTGCCTTTGCCTAACAGGGCCGAAAGGTTCTTGTTCTCCAGTCATAATGAACATTTTTTTGTTCTGGAACATACCTGGACACCATCTAGTTACGGAGATATACGAGTAGGAGGTTCTAGTTCCAACTTTATCACATGTTTTTTTTTTTTAAATACAAGTTTGATTGTTCTAAATTTACTTTTAAATATCTCCATGACCCCTGCACTATACAATGCCTAAATCAAACAATGTTTTGAGTGCGGTACATTGCGTAACGCGTGATATTTCACCCCAAAAAAAAGTCGATTCCCAGCAATATTTTTTGCGTAGAGATACTTAGTAGTGATGAACAGAATTCTTGGTTGCTGGCTTTGTGAAGGGCCGTTTACACCTTGTATAGGTAGTTCTCATACCGCCCCAAAAATTACAACTTTTCCTTCAGATTTGAGATGTGCTTTAACATCTCCATTTTTCTAGAAGATGAGTTGGTGGTTTCTACTCCTGCTGCTGGCCGTCGCCAGCGGTCAGAGCGGTCAGGAAACCTGCCTGTCAGTGGAGGACGACCCTTATCTCCGGTATGGCACGAAGACTGCCTATATCTTCGCCAATAAGGACCTTCCGATTTATAGAGCTCATGAAGTGCCTGGTAAGTTATTTAATTAATCAACTTTATTATTATTCTTTTGTTTTGTCGGAAGGTGGTGTCAGCCTGTAAATATTAGGTCCTATTTCACGATGTCTATTAGCCACTACTTACCGAATAAATTCAAAAATGGAACGGAATTTGTATGAAATTATCTGCCAAGTAAGTTAACGTAACGGGAACTTAATCGTAGGTGGTAAAACAGGCCCTAAGTTTGTCAAAGCTAGTCCTATATCCATCATCATACTACCCTTATCGCGATATGAACACCTCTCACCAAATGAAAATAACGATTTCTGAAAAAAAAAAATTAAATGACACATTACCCTGTCATCAAATGTTGTCAATGCATTAGATTTAGTTTTGTGTATTTTAAGGAGATCAAAATTGGGCAGTAAGTACAGAAAAACTTACTTTTCTAGCAATATGAAGATTACCAATTTGTTAAACTAATATAAGTACTGTGATTACCTACTCATAATAACTGTTCTTCCTATGTAATTTCCGCGAATTTTCTTCAGGTACCTACTCTATCTTATTGAATAGCGAAACCCTCTAAAAGTGGCGTGCCTTGAATGCATCACAATTTGATTCCAGGATTCCCTTTACATGTAATTAAAGCTCTACCACTCTAATACCTCCGCTTCGTATACATAATGTATCTTTCTCAGTCACAAATTATCCAACTTTAAAAATAAATTTAATAATGCTGAGAAAGTTCTCAATCAGACAGACAGCTATCTCCCCGAACGAAAACCGTAGTCTATACATGTTCCTTTCACTTAAAAGACGTTATAAGATATTTTAGTTCCTTAATGTCAATAATATAAAGACTAATGTGTTTTCAGACTTTCGAAAGGCATTCGTCACAGTCGAGCCAAGGCTCGAATGTGTCTGAGTTTTGTTGTTGAGGATTGTTGTCTGAGCATCAAAAATCAATAAGAAACTACTGCATTAGCATTTCTCTCTTTTTTGAGAATGATATCCTATCCAAATACTTGCATACCTATACTAGGTAATTTATCTGATCAGATAGCCTAGACAAAGCGAAATTCTATCAGCGAAAAAATCATAATAAATTTGATTGTCATAATAGGCTTTCGAGGGAGCTTACATTTCAACTCTTTTGTTGTAGAAATAATTATGATTGAAAACGACTGACACTGTCTGTGCCCTGGTGGCCTACCATGACGTCTTAAAGCAGGAGTATTTCCAGTGTGAGAAAAAGATGGTGGTAGAAGATGAGGTGTAGGTATAGCTCGGTCTCTTTCCCACACTGGAATTAGTCCTGCTTTAAGACGTCATAGTAACCCCCCTGCTCTGAACTCCCGATATCTAGTTGACAACGGTCCAAATGCGAATTCCCCAAGAAAGACCGTGCATCGTCTTTACTTTCCTGGACCTATCTAATGATACTATACTTAATACTAATGTATTACAAATCTCCATTTTGAAATCCTGGAACTTAAGTACTTGAAATAAACAAAACACAACCTGTGTACATCTATTTTACTTAAAAAAGATTTTAATTGAAATTGTATTCATGAAAGCATTATTGCACCAGTATAATAATGTACTAGGGCGAGATCTATCTATGTAGTGGACATTAAATTACTAGGTACTCCTATAGAATGTCCACAAGATATAATGTTTCAGATTCTACATTCCGTACCGTAGGATTCTACATAGTCAGACCAAGAATACTTTTACCCAATCTAAAATAAAGACATAAGTGGTAATACATATTAAAGGAAACAAATTAAGAACATTTTGAAATCCTGGAATTTTCTCGGTATTATTCTGATCTTGGAATCAAAACGCGTACCTAGGAATTTTATTTAAAAACCTATAGATTTTATTTCAAAAGTTCTAAAAGGTTTGTAAACAATCCTCCATTAGATATTAATGTCTTGCACATTTATCATCATAATAATATGATTGAAATCTACATTATGATAAATCACTGACAAATTAACATTTGTACATACCTACAGAAGTTGGAAAATATGAAAAGCAAGATTTTATGCTATGGCACTTTGATATTTCAACAAAAAAATTCAAATCCTTCAAAAAATACATACTAATTGATATTACTTTAAGTAAGTAACTATATGTAGTAACTCTATATGTCTGTTACCTTTGCACTTCAAAACTAAGGATCATTTTTTTTTTGTCCCAGGTACGGACATAGAGAAGGATATGGTAGGCTACTTTTCAATACAAATCAACGCAGGCAATAAAAGGTGTAAAAAGACTGTTAACGAAGCCGAAAGGCACTTGTTCTCCCCGTCATGGTTGTGTTCAAAGTTCCAACTTTTTCACAAGTTTTTTTAGTGTATTTTTTTTTACTTAAGACTCCTTCACGACCCCCGTACTATTCAATCCATCCATCAGCACAATGTTTTGAGTCCTACCGTAAAACGTGATTTTTCACCAAAAAAAAAGTCGTTTCCCAATTCCTAGCAATTTTTGCGTTAAGTTACTTAGTTGTACAGAATGCTTGGTTGACGGCTTCGTGAAGAGTCTGTTTACACCCTATAGTAGTTATACTTTTTTATTTTCTCAGGCTTTTTGCGATCAATATCTGTATAATCCTGCTTAGATTCCGTAAACAAACACTCCATAAGGTTGCGAGTCTACATATTTGATTTCTTATTTCACGATTGGATTGGTTACGCATAGAGAAAAGTAACGGTATTCACAAATGTAAACTGAGGCCTGCGGTGAATTCCAGGGCTGCGGGACTGTTCGAAAGAGATACCGCGACCCTGAAACACAATGGGCAAGGAAGGAACATGGATGGGTTTTAGTCAGTACAAGTCTGACACTCCCTTCCGCTCTGCCCAGAGCAGGAGAAGTCATATGATGATTTCCCATCCGAAAAAAAAAAGGCCTGCGGTAAATTTGCAACTTTTGTTTACCGCCAAACACAAACAGACAGGGCAGAATAAGATTATCTTGTTCATTTCAATTTTAATGTATGAAACTGTGCTTAGAAAACCTTATCCATCAATGAGACCAAATGGGATAAGGATTTTTCTATTCCCATTTGCTTAAGCAGTAAAAAAGTATTGAAGCTATTGTAATCAACAATCAGAAATGGACTGAATATCGATTAAGATCTTTACAACCCTTAATGCCTACAACAACACATTTACATCCCAAGCAATACATAAGCCAGATAACAATATGAAAAGGTACTATAAACAATTTGTGCACATGTGCAAAAACTATTATTATCAAATCAAAACAAAAAAAAACAAATGAAATCAATTATTATCATCAAGTAAGTGCATAAGTGCACACATGTGCGTGTGTGGTTTGTGCATAAGTGGGCACAATTGATCTATTAAGCACTAATGAGTTTGGAAAACGCTGATAGGCACAGCCCATATTCAACATAAACACCGCCTCTACATAACCTCTTCGATAAAAATATAAATGATACAATATTTAATCAAAATGCACGGTATTCACCACGTTGTTTTTTTACACTGAAATGAACAAAAGCATTGAAAATTTTAGACTCATCAAAACCAACATATTTGTTAAGCACTTGTTTACTTCTTGAATGCAGGATTTATCATGGGGCGCTTTAAAAAAATACCGTAAAGATATACCATATTTTTACAATAAAATTAAATGCGCAATAATAATTCACTGCCTTAATGATAATATCAAACATTGACATGTGGGATGTGGACTCAGCGATCATTGTGCCGGTAGTCGTATCAGCCCATGGCTTAATTGCCAAGAGCCTCGACCAACACCTGAGGTGGCTCTCGTTAGGCAGCTGGATCAAGGGCTTGATTCAGAAAGCGGTACTCCTGGACACGGCTCGTATTGTTAGGAGGTTCCTCTCTCTGGAGCCCTGACCGCCGGTAGCTTGAACCCTATTCCCGATACCGGTGGGCTACTATTTTTTATATTTTTAAATGTTTATTTATGTTTTATTATTTTTTATATTTAAATATTTGAAAATGTAAAAAATATGTATATAAATAAATAAAGGAAATAATATCAAACATAATTTATCGAAATTCAATAATACCAACATTGATTAGACAGTATATTACGCCATTAAGGTGAGTGTTGGTAGAGAATACATTGTGTGGTAGAGAATACACATGTTATTTACATATGGTCTCCATAAAAGTACGAAAATAACGAAATGCTGCGAATTAACTGAATAACATCTGATCTTTGAACAGTTTCAACAGTGCAGCGGTTAAAAGGGTAGATCAGCGTTTATACAGGCTATATTAGGCTTGTTTTACATTTATTTAGCTACTAATCCATTATTTCGTATTATTCAAATTAAAGCATTTTGTTTTCTGCCCAAATTGGTTGAATAACATCTGTGTAGGCACTTCATCATCATCATCATTTCAGCCGAAAGACGTCCACTACTGGACATAGGCCTCCCCCAAGTGTCGCTACATTGTCCGGTCCCGTGCGACTCGCATCCAGCGGATCCCCGCAACCTTCACCAGGTCATCAGTCTACAATCTGTGTTGCTTGGGATGCATATAACCATCAATTAACTAATACCGTTCAACCAATTAAAGAATCAAGGAAAATTGAACAAAACCATTTATTTAGTAGGTAGGTACTGAGCTGAGGTTCAAGAAATAGGTTCTTTTTTTTTTTTTTTTTTTCTCTTTATTTGTTTTGAGGTTTTTATCTAAACAGACATGTCAACCCCATCGTACCTTTTGCCATTGTTACATCGAATCTATATAATAATAATAAAAACTTGTATAGAGGTCACCGATAAAGGACTGTTATTAAATTACATAACTTTTTGGCACCTTCTGAAGTTGGTTGAGATAGAATTGACTGTATTAATCCTACGTTAAGCCTATTTAAGTCTAGTTCTCTCAAAAGTAATTCCCTCTCGCGACTGTTACGGACACAATCCATCAGCAAATGCTGCACATCCTCAATCTGATTACATTCTCTGCAATTTGGTGAATCAGTTTTTTTCATAAGGAATGAGAAATAGGTTCTGATAAATGATATAAGATATTTCTACAAAAACGATATTTTATTCTAGGTATGTATGTACTTTATAACAACTATTTTATTACACTACAAATACACTCAGATTTGGGTCCAATCCACTTCCTTGCTAATTGGCAGCCATTAATTTGTTTGTTTTTGTTGTGATAAACTCTACGTGCGTATAAAAAAATATATCTCTCATAGTTTTGGTCTTACTGCGATAATATTTTTACTTCGGTAAATTCAACAATATTTTTTATCGTTAACATTACAAAATAATGGGTTCACATATTTGTATCTTTCAGAAAAAAAGATTACCTAAACTCCAAAAAAATATCAAAGAATTATGCAAATAGGCAATATTAAAAAAAAAAAAAAAACAATCAACGCTGAATAAAGGCATTGAAGCAATTTGGACTCAGTATAGGGATATGTGGATTTTTTTTTAATTCCGCATAGTTTGTGATAAATTAAAAAAAAAAACACGTGTGTGAAAAACATTGCATATTCAACCTAATCGTAATCCGATTAGAGCCAGTTTTCGAGGAAGTGTATTAAACAATTTTTTCTTTATGATTTGGAATAACATCAGTATCAACTACCAAATATTGTCTAGAGATAATTATGGCACAAGTAGGCGTCATTATAATACCAGTAATGTAATGCTTTTATAGTATTGCATTGCGTACCAGACCAAAAACAAAATTCATGAAGATAATAATATAATCTAACATCGCATAATTTAAAAATAAACGACACTTTAATTGTTCTTTTAGAACAGGAAGCGCAATTTAAACTGACCAATGTTAGATTGTTAGCGAGATAAACTAAAGAGGTAACCATGCGGTACTGGAATCCTATTCACTTCCGATTTAGATATGTATTTAGTTACCATGATTAAATTCCTTGAAGTTTGAACAGATTCATAAGATATATATATATTTTTTTTTTTTACTTTTCCCCACACTAGGAATTTCTCCTGTATCGTGGGTGCGTTCACAAACATTTAAACTCACATACACAAACAGCCAGACCCGGAACAACTATCTGTAGGCCATACAAATATCTATTCCGTGCGGGGATCGAACCCGCGACACGCAGCGCAGCAGTCAATCGCTCAGCCACTGCACCAACCGTGCCGTCACAAATGTACACGTGCAAATAATAATTCTACACTGGCTCCTATCCAGGCTTTGCCTGTAGGGGTGTCCGAAGTTATCGTGCTTACTACCGCGGCAGAAATGTCATAATCTGAATTCATAGTTTACCCCGTTCAGATGTAACGACATGGAAAGGTAGCAGACATAATGATAGACAGATACTTTCGCACTTAGTACTTAGTTAGTATTTTTTGGTAAATCTGTGGGTACCAAGGTGGAGCTACCAAGCATAGTCTAAGTTTAATATTACGCAGCAAATCATTACTTAGGGCAGCGATGACCTAACACCTTGCTAATGAACGTGGCATTTTATACCTTCGACTATGGAACATAATGTCCATTCTCCATGCAGTGGCACAGCACGTAAATCAGCTTATTGTCAGCAGCATTGTTCCACAGTCTAGGATTCACTATTGCTTATTGTATCTTGTGTGACTGGACAATGTATTAACTAATTGTGGCAGACATGGGTGTGGCCAGTTCTGGCATCGTGTAAATAATAGTAAAATTCATCGTGGGCAGACCCAAGGACCTACAAGACAAGGGTACCTGTGACATTCTACAGTGTGTAAACAGACTCTTCACGAAGCCGTCAACCACATTATATAATTATATCAAACTATGTAAATTTTTGGGCTGAAAAGTCACGTTTTAGGGTAGGGCTCAATGTAACGCACTCAAATCATTGTGCTGATGGATGGATTGAATAGTAAGGTGGTCGTGGAGGTGTTTAAAGGAAAAAATCTTACATTAAAAACATGTATTTAAAAAAAAACTTGTGAAAAAGTTGGAACTTTGACCCCCAATATCATCGTAACTATAAGGTTCCCAGGTATATGGTCTAGAACAAAAAAAATATCGCAATGATGGGGAGAACAAGTGCCTTTTGGCTTCGTTAAGAGTCTTTTTACACCCTTTATAAAAATCAAAAATATCTTTCTATTGAAAATTCCCGTCGTTGTAGAAATACAAAACGCCTCAAAAGTATTTGCCTCTCCCCCTCTTGTTCGTATCAGAGAAAATAAGCATGAGATTTGTTAAAGACAATAGCTGGTTGTGTAATTTTTATACGCTTTCTTATTATCTTCATTGTTGTCTATTTCTTATTACCAAGATTTTCTTCTACATTGATGATGATGATGCCATCTAGCCGATTTCGGCCACTGCGACCGCAATCGATGGCTTTCAAGGAAGGTTGTCGAAAGCTTTGGTGCGCTGCCCTATCATGTACTCTCAAATGGCTAATTTGTTATTTATTATTATTATTATAAGCCTATGTTGTCCCACTGCAGGGCAAAGACTTCCCTTCCCTCCTTCCACATTTCGCGATCCAGTGCGATTGCAGGCCAATCCTTTGCGAAAGAGTCCAGCACATCCCGCCAACTCCTTCTAGGCCTGCCGCGTTGTCGTTTCCTGCCATTTGGTATCCACTGAGTGGTAATTTGTTTAGTTGCTTAATTTAATTACACATTAAAATTAATGTGAGAAAAACGTTCTATTCCTCATTCTACCTCGTCTATATCCAACTTTGGCTGAAAAACTTTGAGCACAAAGCGGACATGTTAGAACACCATTGACGAAATTGTAGGGTGTAGCCTGACATCGTGTAGTAGCTGGCCTACACGACAAGGTAACCCGTGAAATAAATTTAAAAAAAAAATATGTTTTTTCTAAATTATCATTAACTTAGCCGAGATGTTAGTAATCTCGGCTCCCTTCCTAGTGTTAGCTTTCTTGCAGAACAATGTGTAAAAAATCATAGCCAATGTATATACCTAAGTGCCAACGTAAATATTTTTTATTCTGTAAATATTTTCAAACCTAATGTAACTGCACAATTTTTAGACAAATGTTATTTTACTCACTGAAAGGCTTTCTAAATGATATTAATTTATCCTGATCATGATTGTTTTAATTAATTGCAAATTTGACCATATAAGACTTATGTATGTACTTGACTTCCCTGTATTTTCTGTTTTGTTTTGTTGACATTACTTTTTGTTTGCATTAATATTTTAATTTATGTAATGATTTGCTCGCCGTAAGGTAGACTGTAATATGTATAACATCTTATACCTGTACCTACATTCATAGCAAATAAAGCTCTGGTTCTGATTCTGATTCTGAACATATTAGCATTTTTCGCGCACCAGACGAGTACACGGCACATTCACCCCTGTAATACAATATGTGACGTATTCTCACACCGACGACGCGTATTGTGTAACATTTCATGAACAAAAACTAAGTACGTTAACCTGGCATCAAGTGCCTATAGCAGATAACATCACGGATTCGTTAATCATCATTTTGAAAATAACATCATTACGGCAAAAAATCTGTAGCTTCTGTAATAATAGCCTGATGAGGTACTTTAAGAATAAAGTACTACAAAACGATATTATCTATGTATCTGGTCCGGCTGATGTTAAATGTAGACCTTTGACTGTTGTGGTTTAATATATAAAGCTGGGCTTTTTACGACCTCGCAGCCTTCAAAAATCAAAACCACTAATCTTTTTCATTTAGACATCAATCATCAGTGGAACCTACTTCCTTCACCATGCGTTCTGGCTTTGCCATCCCTACAAGGTTTCATGTTCGAAAAGTACCTTGATAATATAATAGTAATTAATAGAAGATTGTATTGTGCATCTTTGTTCTTTTACCGAAATCCCAAGACACTATGTCTATCATGTTCTTGCCATTTTCCAACGTTTCTACGGGTCGACGCAACAAGATTCTTCTTCCTTTGTCAACTTTCTCACTTTAACTTCTTTTTAGGGTACCGTACCTCAAAAGGTAAAAAAAGAACCCTTATAAGATCACTCTCTTGTCCGTCTGTCTGACTGACCGTGTGTCACCACCGATTTTCTTAGGAACGGGTGGACCTAACAAGTTGAAATTTATACCAGATACTGATGTCTATAATCCCTATTAGGTGTAGGTATAAAAATCAATTATCTCCATCCATCTGTACATCCAAATTCTCTATAGCCAATCTCACAAATCGATTGCTCATGGAATCATAGCTCCATTAGCATTGCTGGTTGTGCCAAAACATTTCGCTAGTTTCCTCTCAACTCAATTATCGCTCTCTTTAATCTTGCGCCTATGTTTATTGATACACTGTCACAGATATTTACAGTATCATTGTGTATGATGCGATACCCTAGTTTAATTTTAATCTGTATCTGATATTTGGAGACTGTCCAACTACGTCAATGCCTTCATTACCAAAGAACGATGGGCCTTTGAAAGTTAATGCCGCGTGAACTGTTTACCTAATACCTAGAACGCAATAATGTATGTGTTTTACAATATTATGTGATGTTGTTGTATTTTCAGCTTTATTATCAATGGTTGCTTCGTGATCATCATCTGCGTAGCCTTATCCCAACTATGTTGGGGTCGGCTTCCAGTCTAACCGGATGCAACGGAATATTAGTCTTTTACATGAAGTGACTGCCTATCTGACCTCCGCAACCCAGTTAGTACTGGGTACGAATCCCCGTTGCTAAGACTGGTTGCTAGACTTTCAAGCCACTGACTACCTGTAACGACTATCAAAGAACTACAAATGACAGCCGGGACCAACGGCTTAACGTTGGTTGCCTCGGGATATCAGGCTTAAATGGTCGATGCTCTAAAACACTTCTCACTACTAAAAAGCAATAGCGCATATTAAGACTTATCCTTTTGTTTCATTTTCCTGATTATAAAGGACTGCTTTGAACGGGAAACAACAAATCCCCCCAAACTGAATAAAACAAATTGATAGAGTTACTGAATGTCCCTACCACTTTGATCACAATTTCAGTTGAAGTTGAAGTTTCTGGCTTTTACTAAAAGGGACTGAAAATATAAGAAGAATATAAAGGGTGTAAACAGACCCTTAACGAAGCCGAAAGGCACTTGTTCTCCCCGTCATTGTAATCATTTCTTTGTTCTAGATCATACCTGGGAACCTTTTAGTTATGGAGGTATTGGGGGTCAAAGTTCCAACTTTTTTACAAGTTTTTTTTTTTTTTAAATACATGTTTTTAATGTAAGATTTTTTTAAATACCTCTAGAACCCCCTTACTATTCAATCCATCCATCAGCACAATGTTTTGAGTGCCTAAAAATCACGTTTTCCAAAAAAAAACACGTTTTACATTAGGACTTACATTGAGTCCTAATGTAAAACGTGATTTTTCAGCCCTAAAAAAAGTCTTTTCCCGGCACTAATTTTTGGGTAAAGTTCCTTAGTTTGATGTACATAATGCTTGGTTGACGGCTTCGTAAAGAGTCTGTTTACTACCTGTATAAGCTGACACAGTACTAACCTATCTTTCATTTGAATGAATCTAGTAGTTTTATGGTTCACCCTACACCCTATAAAGCGATTCCGAGTAAACAAGCTGGAACAAGGCTAAGTTTATCCAACCGATGCTCTGTGTGCAACAGAGGGGGTGGGATGTAGGTACATCACACGAGACACTTTTGCAGCTATTGTTAACTATGCAGGGTGCTATATATTATAGAAGAAACCCATTATGCATGAGACTAGCAGCTTAGAAACTAGAGTGAAACTTGCAACTTGATACTAATGTTTAACGTAGATGTGTTCTAAGGGTTGTTCGCAACAACGCGGTTAATTTAGCAAGGTTCATACTTTAGTCTCTACTGGATCGACCCATTTGGGGTGTAACTCTTGGCCCGTGGGGTCCTGTGCTAGAAACGCCTAGTTGACGCTTCCCGTGACCCAAGGGCTGGCTTTTACCTTGGGCAGAGGCTAAGTGTTGCCATATAACGTGGCAACGCCGCCAGTCTCTTGGGCACATTACCATCTGACAGCGTTGAGGAGGAGTTTTTCGATGCCCTTTTATAGTTTGTTGTTAGTTTATCTATTTTAGTTTAATAGTTTTTAATTATCAATGTACATAGTTAGTTTAACCTAATAAAGTTGCGCATACATGTGAAAAAAAAAAATTATAGAAGATTGTATTGTGCATCTTTGTTCTTTTACCGAAATCCCAAGACACCAGCAATTAGGTACCAGCTGACAGCGTTGAGGGGGAGTTTTTGATGCCCTTTCATAGTTTATTGTTAGTTTATTTATTTTAGTTCATTTCATATTTTTTAATTAATAATATATGTAGTTAGTTTACTCTACTTAATAAACTACTGGATGTCACTTCTAAATTCATGTGATAAAAAGTTAAAGTACAGATATATTCGGTAATTAAATGTTTACAATGAAATTAGATAACTAACCGCTTTACTTTTTTGTCTAATTGCACTATCACTTGGCTGTGCCTGGTTCGCATGCGGGTCACATAAAACCTAATTCCTCCAAACGATTTGACCTGCATAACTTAATTATACAACTAAAGAATGCTCCCAATAATCGAATAGAAGCAAATATCAATCTACATAACAGGCGGGGTCGTTCGATTGACAAATGGTCGCTAATAGACTGATCAATCTTAGTTATGAGATCGATCTGGCATTTACGGCTGTACCTTTTATAAGCACTTTAGAAGCATGCAATGTATTGGGGGACTTGTTATCATCATTAATCATTAGAAGGCCTGCATGAAGTAGGAATTGCCACTATAAAAGATACATGTATACATGAACATATAAGCCTTCCTCTTGAATCACTCTATCTATTGCTGACTGCATTAAAATCCGTTGCGTAGTTCAAAAGGTCTCATACTATGTAAAGAAGATACACAATGTCTGACTCAATTAACTAGGGATAACTTTTCAATTGTATACTCCGATGGTTTTTGTGCTGTGCTCGACAATGCTAAAACGTAATGAACCAGACTTGTCAAATAAATAGCTACGGGAATGCGAGCGTGCTACGCAATCGCCCCACGCTTCTTCCTACTATGACCATCTGCACTCAATGCAATCGGTACACATCTCCTTGTAATGATTAATTGAGAGACATAATCTTGATCCACATCATTCGTACTACGATCTCCAGACCCCTCCTAGGTTAATCAGAGCAATCAGGCTAGATCAGGGTTCATAAAAAGCATTGCCATATTTTATACACTTGTATAAGTGAGATGGACGCTTCACACAACGTAATAGAAGATAGATAGTTAATTGAAGGTGTATACCTTCTCATATGGCAGTTTCTCTGCATGAAAAACTGTATGCTTGAAACCATTCGATTCATTTGTAGCTTATAACCTGTTTCTTTAACTGTCTATTTTGAATTGACAGTGACATTTGATTTCCAATTTTCGGCAAATACGGTGTAGTTTTAAACATGGAATAGTTCCAGATGGTTCTATGACATAAATAGCATCGATACCATTCCATTTTCCATTCCAAAAGACAAGAGAGCATCTCAATGTTTGGATTTACTGCCACATCAGCAAAGGTAATGCCAAATAATATAAATAAAACACCATGGGAACATACATATGAGTAAATAGGTACATTGTAATCTATTTTTAATGTCTGGGACGTTCCGAGGAACGTCGCCGGATAGTTCCAGGAATAAGATGACCGTTGCGGAAGATCTGGTGTGAACGCATGATGACCAAACAAGCTATGAAAACCAAATTAAGTTGATCTCTTATTGTACTGGAAACCCATACAAGACCAGGCCAGGTTTTGCTGGATATGTATAGCTTGATGTGTCGCCATGTGTACCAAGTCTTTGAATTAGTTTTATGGATCACATGTTTGTACACTACCGGATGTATTGATGTAATAGACGTGTGTATAAATAGGGAACCGGTTTTATAAAATATAATATAGGTAGGTAAGGGAGTTAATGCTTAATTGTGATGAATTTATGACACAAAGTTGCATTTTTGCATTATTATTAATCAGTTTATTTCAGATAAAATTAATCCATACAATTGCTAATTATAAAATCACCATCATCATCATCATATCAGCCCGTTGCTGTCCACTGCTGAACATAGGCCTCCCCAATTGATTTCCAGCGTGTCCGGTCCAATGCCACCTGCATCCAGCGACTCCCTGCTGTTTTGACAAGGTCGTCGGTCCATCTGGCAGGTGGCCGTCCCACGCTGCGCTTTCCAATGCGTGGTCTCCACTCCAGTATCTGTTTGCCCAATCGCCCGTCCGATCTTCGCGCTAAATTATAAAATACAGTGAAAAAATACAGGGAAATAAATTATATTTTTTAAATTGTAGCGCCTATTGCGTTAGTAAAATCTTATGCACTATGTTAGTCAAAGTGTGTTTCTCAATGTAATAAATAGTACACACGGCGGCACATCAAGCTTTACATTTCTAGTATAACGTGGACTCGCTTTGTATATATTTTCTGTACAATGAGAGGTTCGCATAAACTGGTTTTGTATAGCTTGATCAGCCGTCGTGCGTACCATAACATAATATAGATATTAGTATTCTCCAGTCCCATAACACATTAGGTCAGGACTCGGGATACTAAAGGACCTATATAATGCTGATATATTCAAAGCAAAATGATTTTTAGTGGTTATACGTAAATACGTTATTAGTTTAAATGTCAAAGCAAGTACTTCGGACCGGACATAGCAGTCTATGTGTGGTATCTGATATGATTCTAATACGGTAAATAAACTGTATCGTACTTATAATACTCATACCAAAGAGTCTTTGTGTGGTTGTAGGTCTAACCACCTACAGTTCTTTCACAGTTAGGTTACCTTTGATTTTGCATCGCTGTCAGCATCAAATTGATCTTTATAGTGGCTATCATAAAGTTCATGGTAGAGTGGCTGTAGTCCATGCTTTCGTGTCAATGGGAACACTTTCTCTAGCCATCGAACCATGTCAATGCCATAAAATTAAATAACAGTAAGCCTATTAACTGACCACAAAATTATTGCTCATTGAAACTTTAAGAGGATGCTGAAAATAATCTAAATTCTCAAACTGCCTGAGTGTTAAAATGATAAATCGATATTCTTAATACATAGGTTAAAGTTATAGATACATGTTTTCATTAATAGGCCTAATTTAGAGATTGGCAAAAATGAGGAACTTCGATCCTAAGGGACTTTTAAGGCGATGTACGCAAGACCAATCAAGTTATACAAAACCAAATTAAACTGATCTCTCATTGTATGGGAAGCTCATACTAAGCGAGGTCAGGTTATACTGGATATGTATAAATTGTACATACGCATGTATGTACGCATTTCCCCCGTGTGTACGCATTTCTCATGGGCTTGTGTGAGAGTGTAAGGATCAATTTTCAAAAATTCTTGCTTAGTGGCTCAACCTTTGTCATTAAACCAACTCTTGTGCAAACATGCTTAGACCCAGCAGTTTGAGCTGGCTTTTTCTGTCTTTGTATCGACGTGTGGGATATTTGTACGGAAACCACCGTTGTAATTAATATTTTATGATTCATTTGTGTTTTATCCTACGGGTAGTTTTTTACCCGACTGCCAAGGAAGGGTTATGTTTTTCGCGCGTATCTTGTATGTTTCTTTGTTTGTAATTTGTTTTCTTTGTTACATCGTCGAATGTTCCAAATGGCTGGATGGATTTTGACAATTAAGGTATCATTAGATTCGTCTCAAAAACCCAAGTGTCCTAAGGTGTAAAAAAATGGCGGTTACTTGTAAGTCGTTAATTGTTTTTTTCAACCAAACCTATCGAGTAGGTTGGGTATCAAAATGAAGGAAATTAAAAGGAGATTACAAATATACATATGAATATGCACTTACGCCTTGGATGGCTTTCTCGGTAATTGGCAAGAAGAGACACAACATCGGGAAAAGTGGAAGGAATGGGGGGAGGCCTTTGCCCAGGAGTGGGACAGTTCAGGCTAACTAAAAAAAAAAAAAAAAAATGCACTTATGTAGTCGAGTTTTTTGATACTTTTAATTAAAAGTTTTTTGTCATTATATGGGTATCAACATAATGATTGCTGTGCCGCTAGTACCGTGGTACTAACCTCGTTATTTTGTGTCATTAAAATGAACAGCAGGACGGAAATTACCATCCATTTATTCTCCTCGTAGTTACTGAATAAAATCAGCTGTTAAAATGGTTTTCTCTCTTCCCAGGTTGCACACCTACCGCCTTCTGGTTGCTGAACCGTCATGGTTCCCACAACCCTGAAGCCCACGAAATCGCTGAGCTGCAGAAACTGGGGGACCTCAAGAACAATATCGTTACCAACTACAAGAATGGCAACTTTAGGAATACTGCTGTAAGTAAGACCCCAGGACACGAACAAAGTTATATTCTATCCGCGATATCCATGGTGGAAAGGTCATATAGTCACTTGTCTTAGTGACTATGACCATCCACGGAACAACCTAGGCAAGCACGGCTTTACCGTAGCGTGCTTAAAGATCGACCCGAGTGGCTGTTATTATTAAGCCATGAGCCTCTCCTCCTCCCGCTGAGCTCGCTTCCTCGAGCTTTGACCTACCTAAGTATAAGTACATAACAGTTTTTCAAAAAGTACGAAAAAGTCTGTAATTTCTTGATGTCAGTTTAGTAAGAGAGAGTGCTCCCAAACTGAGCATCAACAGGTAATATTGATCAGTAAAGCGGAAGCTTTTAAACTTGATCAACACAGGTAATAGTACTTAGTCAACGACAGCTTTCTAATAAGAGAGGAATTTAAGCAAATAGCCGTTCAAAGAAGTACCTAACTAAGTAACGAGTACGACTAAAGAAGTTGTTTAAGTATCCAGCTCACGTTTGGTTTCGTTTGTATGTGCAAAAGCATGTTTACTCGCCTTACTTAACCTTGGCAGTTTGACTATGAATCTGTGGAAATGTACTGTACTGTATGTATGTGCTTATATAGGTACGTTTTCGGTAAAGTTCCATGAGGTGCCAACTATTAGCACTTTGCAGGTACTAAACCTACAAAGTTCCATCGATTTGCGCTTCCTGGACTTTTATGGACGCTTATATGAGGTCGGGTATTAGTGCGCAAAATCACTGAACGAACGGGCCCACTGAACTGGCTGTAACAAGCAGGGCTCGCTGAACTGGCTGTAACAAGCATGAACCTCAACCGAATTGCATAATACCAGTTTCTATTACAGTCCGTAGGATTTTGTAATATGAAATACCATTAATGTCTGAATTGTTGAAATTGTTGTGTGTTGTTTGAAATAGCTCGTGGCTAAATAATAACTGCCGCTCGGGTCGATCTTTAGGTTAAGCCGTGCTTGCCTAGGTTGGTCTGTGGATGGGTGACCACCCATTACCTACCGAGTTTCCTCCGTGCCTCGGAAAGCACGTTAAGCCGTTGGTCCCGGCTGTCATTTGAAGATCTTTGACAGTCGTTAGGTAGTCAGTGGCCCAAAAAGTCTGACAACCAATCTAACCAAGGGGTATCGTATTACCCAGTACTAACTGGGTTGTGGAGGTCAGATAGGCAGTCGCTCCATGTAAAATACTGGTTTTCAGCTGCATCCGGTTAGACTGGAAGCTGACCCCAACATAGTTGGGAAAAGGATAGGCAGATGATGATTAATGTTTGAAAAATTCGACTGTCGAATGTTATTTTTGTTAAAATAGCATCGGTAATGCGAGTGTCCCGCTGATACTGATCAATGAAAATATCTTCGTTCTTAGCGGGACATACCTAATCATAAAATAATCATGGGTAATGAAAAGTGTAGTATTCATTTGCATCTCTACTGAATCTTCTGTAGTTATGTCAACCTTCAGTATCCAGGGGTACCTTGGCAAGGAAACTCTGTCTACAATGAGAACAGCGTCACCTTTTCAACCCTCATGTCCTCCACAGCAACACATCTGCTCTTCAGACCTGAGCCTCCTGGAGCAATGGCAGTGGAACAACCGGCACAATGCGACGTTTGCCGGAGACCTCACCACCGACGGGTACATGACCACGCAGCAACTGGCTCAGGCCTGGAAGCAAAGGTACCCTGGACTTCTTACTGCCAACCGACATAATTATCTGGTAAGTTAATCTCGATAGTGATATTCATTTTATATTGTCCAAGAGAATGTTTTATTTGGTGATATTCTATCTGTACGGGAACACAGGATGTTTGAAACTTTGTTTTGAAGGTACCTTCTTTGACTGGTTTACTTATTAAACGGTTTTTTGTGGAAAAAACTGTCAGGCGGTAATTGCGGCACCGGTAGATTTAAGCACTAAACAGACGATGGAAAATTTGTCCGCGAACAATTTGCAACAACCAATGAACGTCAACCAAAACGTGAAAAAAAACCAATGAACAGGCACGGTAATTTCTATCCGGCGGACCAAAGACTCTAATTCCCTCATCTGCGGAGGCCCTTAGATATGATAGATCATTTTCTTGAAGTTACAACAACAATTTTCCAAATTTTGGATCAATTATGTTTCAATACATGCTAAACCACGTTGAATAGAGGTCGTCGGGATAATGTTTGTTCGGTAATTCAACTGTTCAATAATTCTGCCGACAACACATCGGCACTTCGATTACCGCTTGACAAACATTATCCTGCTGCTATGAACGTGTTTCGAATGTCTAGCACTAAAACCTACGATCTAAGAATAGCTCGCCATTTAGGGGCGGCCATTAATTACGTGAAACGATAAGGGGGGCGGGGGGGGACGTGGACCCCAATCTCACAAGAGAGAGGGGGGGGGCCTGGCAAATATAAAATTGCGAAAATACTGGGTTTAATTAAGTAAAAAAAAGTTTCACCAATTAATATGGCTAAATCCTACACCATATTTTTAAATAATAAATAGATATTCAATCAAAATAATTAAGTAATTTATGGGGGGTGAGGGGGTCAAATTAAACCTCACGACATCACACCTTTGTGATGTCGTCGGGGGTGTCGAAAAATCGCCAAAATTTCCTCACGTAATTAATGGATGCCCCCTTACGTAACATAACGCCCCCTTCCACACCTACGAGTAACAGAAAACAATGCCGCCAATACCATTGACTTTCATAAGTTGGTAGAGGAAAAGCTATCGGTTCATATCCTTCGCTCCATATAGAAGCTGTATTGGAATTTCATTATCATTCCTTATGGCATCTTAATGTAGCTTCGAATGTCTGTTTTATTGGGTTGTGATGATAAATTGCTAGAAAGATCTACGAATGTATATGAAATGTACTCTTAACTTATGTCGCATTAGGTTCAGATTTCATAATCAGTAATTTGTTGGTTTGCCAACGATACATACCAATTGATAAATCTATGTTTTGAAATTAATTGGTGGAAAGTCTCGATATTTCGTCAGTGTTTTTAGGAAACTACTGGCATGCGGGTTAATTAACTTCACTATTCGTTAAATTGTAATATAACAAAACAAATTCAGTGACACGAATTATTAAACCGAGGTATTTACCCAGACACAAAGTATTTCATAGAGTTGTCCTAGATATATAACCGCTGCACTGCTCTCGTACCTTGACCCATTAGCTCTAAGGAGGTGCATTACGTTTTCAGTGACATTATGTATTCTAGCGTGACTCACTTCGGCCGTTTACTGGCTGAGGTGAAGTCAGGGTATTCGTTTTATGTTATTTATGTGTAGACTTGTGTTATTAATGGCTTTTTACAAGGAATTCTAGATCAAGTGTAGACTTCTTTTCTATTACTATTTTTGAGACGAAGAATATTAGAACACTGTGAGACAGAAAACAGGACTCCTTAGCTTCCAACTTATCTCAATTTACGTGTTCATCTCGCTGAAACCAGTTTTTCACCCACAATTTGTTATGTAGTTTAGTCCCTTAGGTAAATAGGTACCTACCTACTAACAAATACAACCGAAATCTCTCAGAAACTAATTGGTTTAATATTTCATCATAATAAACTGGAGACAGCTTTCGTTATAAATTTACATTTTGATTCCACAGTTCAAGTTCGTGAACGATCAGCGATCGAGCAATACTTTCAAAGCGTTCACTGAAGGATTGTTTGGCGACCAAGCAGAGGGATTTGACATTCCCAAAGAAAATGATGAAAAATTGCTTAGGGTAAGTCGTAAATCCATAATACCCACAAGAAGTTTGAAACTTTTATGTAGCACCTCAAACTCGCCTCTGGACAAATAACTACTATTGCAGGTAATGTATGACAGGACTTCTTGATTTGGTGATTTTTCCAGGAGGCTAAATATATTAGTTTTGCTCTATGCAATTATATAGAGCTCGGTGTTGGTGAGATGACACTAATATCCCACTTCTGATGACACGGCAGGGATCCCAGAAGAACACATGTCCGACATGTTATGAAAGCGAACTTAGAAGAAGTGAGTTCTCACTTCTTCTAAGTTTAATAAAAAGTTTTGGAATTCTCGACTGTTCTGATTCGAAACTTTCAAATCGATTTGAAAAAACTATGTTTTTCTATTAAAACGTCAATAATGTTTCTCTTTTTGTAGCCTTTCAAGTTCTGCCCAGCGTGGACCAATGCTGTGGGAGAGAACAACGACACCATGTCACAACTGAACATCTTCGAATCCAAGAGGGAATACAAAGAGGTAAGTTTAGGAATTAAACAATAACATTCTAACTATTAGACAACGTGAGCCATATGGTGGTCTGGGTGGAATGCAATGTGGCGGCATTTCTATCGTCTTTTGTCTTAGTATCATGTTATTTGCCTAAAATATGTAGATGACGTAAGTACTGCCAAATGCAAGTGTATAGTTATTTCGATCAAAAATCTAGATCGAAATAACTTGAATTCAGATTCTAGATCCTACGAGCAACTTCTACCGAACAAGCTGTATGCCTGTTGGGATTTCACACCGGTAAAAAACGACGTACGCACGACAGCTGATCAAGCTATACAAATCCAGTTTATCTCTCATTGTACAGAAAGTATATACAAAGCGAGGCCATGTTATACTGGAACGGTAAAGCTAGATGTGCCGCCGTGTGTACTTCCATACAAACATTGATCCTTTATTTAACCGCTTTGGGGGATGATTTCCCAACCATCCTTCGTTAGTGCTAACCTTAATACCAGGAACATGATTTTAGATTAACGACATTTTCTGTCAATGAGTGAATGAGTTCTCAAAAAAAGGTTAGACGTGGGTGTATTTCCGTTGACCCCACCACCTGTGGCCCCACTGGTGGGGTTAGCGGGAATTGACTAAAAAACTTAAAAATTGTGGATGAAGCGAAAGGAGTATGAAATAAGGATAGGAAGTAGCAGGTGGCGTTCTGTAGTTCCTGCCTGCCCCCATGGGAAAAGGTGTGAGTTTATATATGCATATACCTAGTGTTGGTAGCTAGGTGTACCATGATTCATGAACTTTAAGCCCTATGCCAAAATGTTATGTAAACAATACCTACCTCCAAGTAGCTAATTACAAAGACAGGTCTTCCATCACTAATACAATGGAGAGCACAGATTTTAACATGGACGTTATGACTTTGGCCGTAGCTTTAATGAAATCGGTAGTTAGCAACTTACAATTAGCGGAAACATTCGGTATTTTTTTTTTATATAATTGAGTTCATGGTTTATTGTTGGAGTAATGGAATCACCGATAGAACAACTGCATCCTAACTTGCCAGGTTAGGTGAGGAGTGAAGGTACAGACGCCAGTACATCAAGCTACTATCTGTCAAACTTTAATAGATTTTCAAGTTTATCGCTGAAGCTGTGTTCAAAGTTGATTGAGAAAATTAGACAGTTTCGAGTAGCTTTCTTGACTTATCCATGTTATTCTTTCTGTGAACATTTATGATACAAGTACCAAAAATCAATCTACCTACTCCGATCACTGATTATAGAAGATAATACAATTTTTTCTGTGTTTATGGGGGTGATCTGCTAATAACTTTTAGTAACAACGGAAAATAAATACACGACAAAAATTTTTTTGAGATACCACTATACCATAGGTAACTAAAAGACTGAAAAAAAAAAACTTTATAAATAACCAACTTCCAACAAAAACATTATTATATGGAAAATTACTTTACTTCCGGAAGTCGGTGCCTTTTTGTGACTTCTGGAAGTAAAGTTAGATTCCATGTAGTGTTTTTTTTTGGAAGTCGGTTAGTTTTTTAACAAGACTTCATTTTAATTCG
Source organism: Lycophotia porphyrea (assembly GCA_950005105.1). NCBI lineage: Eukaryota > Metazoa > Arthropoda > Insecta > Lepidoptera > Noctuidae > Lycophotia > Lycophotia porphyrea. Next base: position 5,036,957 of record OX465389.1, read on the forward strand.
GAAAACGATGCAAACGTAGAGGAAAAATACTGAAAGACTGCCCCATTCATTCATTTTTTACTTTTACAAACGAATCTCACATCATCGTGAGAAGTGGAAGGAATGGGGGGAGGCCTTTGCTCAGGAGTGGAAAAAATGGGCTAACTTAAAAAAAAAAAAAACATTCTTTCGCAGTTTCTTTTGCAATCATTTCTTTCATACTATCTTCATTTGGGCGGAATTAGGTTGGCTGTGTTACCCAGGATCCCCACGCAAAACGGACCAAATGGGGTCTAAGTGCGGACAAAGGAGTCCCTACTATTACTACTACGTCTATCTTCATTTTCAACATCCATACCTTGTTGTACTAGATGATGAGCAACATCTCCCTTCGCCTCGGCTTCAACTATGACATGCAGAAAGAGATCATCCTCCGCATCTACCAGATCTGCCGATACAACAAGGCTTGGGATATCGCGAAGATATCTCCTTGGTGCGCTGTAAGTATTTATAGCTTTTTGAAGTTCTTTGGCGCGTTAATGATGAGAGTAAATTTTTACGATGCGCGCGCACACCGTCACGAAAAACCGACACACTGAAGTTAGTTAGTCAACATACACCCTGAAGTTAGCTAGTCAACATTTTAGTTTTATACGCCAAAGAAGAATAACTTCTTACGTGCATACATAAGTACACAAACACATTTTTTTTTAAATAAAAACCACATTATTTTGTGTTTTTGAAAACAGTCCCAGCTAAATCCGGAAATCACCCAAACTTTGACTCTGCCTCGAAGAAGTTTTCGATCACTTTGTCAGGGGCATCTTCAACATTCTCCTTACGGGTTAGCTGTTCCGGGTCTGGCTGTTTGTATAAAGGGTGTAAACAGACTCTTAACGAAGCCGAAAGGCACTCATTCTCCCCATCATTGCGATCATTTTTTTGTTCTAGACCATACCTGGGATCCTTCTAGTTACGTGGATAAAGGGGGTCAAAGTTCCAACTTTTTCACAAGTTTTTTTTTAAATACATGTTTTTAATGTAAGATTTTTACTTCAAACACCTCTAGGACCTTCTTATTACTATTCAATCCATTCATCAGCACAATGTTTTGAGTGCGTTACATTGAGTCCTACTGTAAAACGTGATTTTTCAGCCCAAAAAAAAAGTCGTTTCCCAGCACTAATTTTTGCGTAAAGTTACTTAGTTTGATGTACACAATGCTTGGTTAACGGCTTCGTGTAGAGTCTGTTTACACCTTGTATGTGAGTTTAAATGTTTGTAAACATACCCACGATACAGGACAAATCCCTAATGTGGGGCAACTCTTAAGATTTGACAAAAAATAATTGAAGGTTCTTAAATACTTTAAAACTTTTTGTTGCTAGGCCTTCACCCGCCAGGATTTGCAGCGTCTGGAGTACGCTGAGGACTTAGAAACTTACTACAAATACGGATACGGATCTGCCCTCAATCAGGACATTGGATGCACCCTCGTCAAGGATATGATGAGCTTCTTCGAGAAGTATGTTGGAAAAGGTAAGTTTATTTGAAACTTTATTTTTATTTATCTGATGCATTGTATCAGTACAAGACAACACCAGCTGTGGGCCTTAATCCACCACGTGGGCCCAATGTATGTTGGTGCATGTCTTCGAATTTTTGGTTCTAGGACATCCGGTTCCCTAACAATCGCAATGTTTTCCATCGGGATCTTCACACCAGAGGTGGTGAAATAATTTACTACTACGTACGCAAGTTAGTAAAGTTTCGTAAGTCGTGGCGATTTCCACTGGCCCACTATCATCATTTTTGTCACTGGTAGTGACTAAAATGACTAACCGGCAACATAGGCATTCCTAATTGTTTTTTTTTTTAATAATAAAGAACAAACTTACAGCTCAATACACTCAAGCATTAGACAATAACGATAACGACTCGACATCGTGGGACTGGTACTTGCATACATTTTCGGCGGATATAAGTTGCTGGCGGAACGCGACTAAGTACTCGAGAGTGAGACTGCTTAGTGGCATACATAACGCATACAAGCTGTTGGTTAATGTCGTCTCGACACCGTCGGATAAACCAAACTACCAGTCCTACGATGTCGTGACGTTATCGTCATCGCCTAATGTGAAAACGCCCAATACTGAAGTACGACAGAGGTGTGCAAACTTGACAGACTTCTCGCGATCAACGTCAATGTAACTTTATCAAAACATCGCTATCAAGATAGATGGAAATCTATTACATCTGTGGGTACCTACTACCTGTAACGATGACTTTTTAGCTCATTTTTCCCCGACTGCCAAAGAAAGGTTATTTGTAAAGTGTAATTATATCTTCTACATCTCTAGTTTGCCATATCTTGATCGTTCGTTAAGTTCTACTTCACCTCCCCCAGATGAGCAACCCGGGCAGCCCCGCGCCATGATCCACTTCACGGAAGCCGCCATGCTCCTCATGACGCTGACGGCCATGGGCGCACATCAGGACTCCGCCCCGCTCACCGGCGACAACTACCACTCCGCTGTGGTGCAGTCGCGCAAGTGGACCACCTCCACCATGACGCCCTTCAATGCCAACCTAGCGGCCGTGCTGTACAAGTGAGTATTACATAACATCACGCCTGCAATCCCGGAAGGGTTAGGCAGAGATCACCAATTCACACCACAATAGGAGCGAGCCTATTACCAACCAACCGGGCATAAGTTCAGACTCCGGACTGATACTCAGAAATTTCTGTCAAAAATTACTGCGTTACCCCTCAACCTATGAGAGCTCACTTAGACTCAGTACATCAATGGGCTGTGAAGGTCGTATATATAGGAAAGCCCTACAAGCGGGAGGCGTATTACCTGAGGTCAGCCCCGGATCTATGGGGGGGCAAACCGCGGGGCACCCGCCCCGGGCGGCAGTATCAGGGTGTGCCAAAATCATAATATAGTATGATTGAAAATAAAAAAAACTTACTCCACAAAGTGCTTAATTAGTTTACAAACCACACCACAAGTGAACTATGTGGACTCAAGATGCCGATTTGAGATTTGCCGTGTCAATAATTGACGTCTTTTTACTGAAATTGACGTCATTAGCTATTAAAAAATCATTTCGAACATTTTATTTGAACTAATTTCATTAATTTCTCTATTTTAATTATAAATTCATTCGAAAAATGCCAACCATTGTATATTTGTGAGTTTTTTTAAGTAATTTATCTCTAACGTTGGAGAGAGGGGCGCCACCATCAGTTACTGCCCCGGTTGGAAAAATCGTAGATCCGGGACTGCCTGCAGTAGATACATTTGTGATACATGACGACGATAATTTATTGTTTACCAGGAGAAACCATACATAACATCACGCCTATAATCCCCGAATTGTTAGGCAGAGGTGTACCTAATGGTACACCTACATTTCGCCAGTTACCTTGAAGTCCCCGGAGAAACCATAGATAATAATTTAAATTTTGAAACAATAATATATGTACGTACACTACTTTGAACTGAAATCGCTACGTACTTACATACAAAGTATTTCGCCACTATAATAATATAATTAATTAAACTCGAGTCGAGTTAAATTGGCAGATGGTTGAGTTACTCGACCATTTGCAATCATAAACCTAGGACTACGTTCAGACATGTTTACGATTATAACCTGTGCCAAGTACGATGTACATACTAGCAAACAATAATATTATTATAATTATTCCGCTAACTGTCACTCCTTGAAATAACTGTGAGCAATAGTTACACGTACTGTGTATGTATACTTATACCTAAAAGGATTTCTAGGTACCTATTTTCATAACTAGTTAGGTATATAGGCTGTGCAAGGGTATGTACTAAATCGCCTACGTCCTTTTGAACACCTGAGTTTATAAACGCAAGCGCATGCCCTCCACGCTAAGCCACAATTTTACCTACCATTTTGTCACATATTGGTGTCGTTTGGCGTACAGGGCACGCGTTTGCTTGTCACGTATATGTGACACTGGCGTTCAAAAGGTTTAGGCGTGAAAACGTAACAAACAAACAAACAATGGAATATTCCTTTTTTGTAGTTATTTGCGCTGAATTTTTGGCCTGGCGTGGGAGGGGAAGCCGCGCCGATGCGTTTATGCTCTGGCGTTCAAAATTAAAAAAAGTATCTGGTTAAAACCCCTGTACGAGTAACCTTTTCGGTCCCTGGGTTTACATCCCAGCATAACCACACCACCCTACTTGGGTTAACTCAAAAAGTTAGGGAGATGTGTCAAAAACTAGTCCCATAACTAATTCGGCAACTTTCATTTATTCCAGATGCACCCAAAACGGCAACTTCCAGGTAAACGAAGAATACCAAGTCCTCTTCCTAGAGAACGAACATCCTATGTACTTGCCAGGTTGCAGGGTAGGACTCTGTGACTGGTCGCTAGTCAAGAACCGTTTCGGAGACCTCTCCAACAAATGCGACCTGAAGTTCTGCAATAACGCTAACCAGTTAAGTGGTCTCACTGCCATTAGTTTTGCTGCAGTCGTCTTTATACTGAATCTGTGAATGAGGTATTCTGGGATTCTAGAGCACTTGGACGTCCGGGACACAGGAATAAATAATACGCGGTAGAGTGCCAAGTTTAAGTTTAATCGCAGACTAATCCAATCCGTTTAAGCACAACTTATAACCGCCATACAATAATAATCAATTATCAATGTACACACATATCACCATGCATTACAGTGAAGTATGCTGTGATCAAGATATTTCAGAATCTTTCTGTATCAAATGCTTCTTATAAGAAAAGAAGACAGAGGCTTTTCTCTGTAAGACTAAGGTAAGACTGGTTGTCAGACTTTTTGGGCCACTGACTTCCTAACGACTGACAAAGATCTTCAAATGACAGTCGGGTCCGGGATATTTTGGGGTCAACGACCCTGTACTCGTAATAGTTTTTTGGATAACCACCACGTTTAGTTGTTTCAGTAGCTAATCTGATTTGACCTAGTCTAGTTTTTTTTTTTTTTTATAGCCTGCATTGTGTGCCACTGCTGGGCAAAGGTCTCCCCTTTCTCCATCCAAACCCCTCTATTCTAGTTTAATAAGTAGTGGAAATTATGGATGCATAAACGATATATTATATATTGCTTAAAAGCTATCAAGAAGCACATTAAAATAATATCATTTACAGAGATATTTTTTTTGAGTATTGCACCTAAATTGTACAAAATCTTAGTTTCATTTCATAGTTTATTGCCTTTATTTCTGTAAATAAACGCCCTTTCCTTGTAACTAGTTTAAATAGATTTTGATTGATTGATGGAGATTGACAAACAGTTAGACAATATGTGAAATGTATACGTACTATGTAGGAAACGAATGTTTTCAAGTTGAAGTATTAACCGATTCATTGCGGCACTCGGTTTCGAAAATTATTTCATGACACGACTGGCGTGCCATCCGCAACGAATCGGTTAAAAAAAACTGTGTTCTATGCACTGTACATTTTTGGATATTTCTCAAGTTTTTAATATATCTCGTGTTTAAAATGAATTTAACATTCTTATGCCAGTACATATTAAGTGTGTTTGTTATTTATGATGAAAGCCTGGATCACAATTAACTTTTTGAATGCCAGATGCCGCGCACGCGCGTGCCCCACACGCAAAGCCACAATTTCGCCTACCATTTGTCACATATTTGTGTCGTTTGGCGCACAGTGCACGCGCTTGCTTGTCACGTATGTGTAATGGAGTTCACAAGGCTAAATTAAGTTTTTTGTTTAAAGGACCTTGTTCCCTTTCTTCAGAATACGGGGTGGAAGGGACAACGACGCGAAAACGGTTACCATGTATTCAGCTTACATCATTTGGAGCACACATAGAAATTTTCATCGGGAATTTAAAAAAAAATGTGCTGTTCCATACATTTTGATCGTGTATATATTACAGTTTTGTAGGAAACTGCCTTTTTTTTAATAAAGCTCCGGAGTCCCTTCCACCACGTATCTTCTATTATATAGGACTCTAAGAATAAAAATGTTTTTGTTTTTCAAATGGCTCAGGCCGGGCTACAGGTGTACTTATTTTTCCAAATAATAACTTTGTATTTTAGTATATTTCTTCAATAATTTAACTAATACTTACTTTATTTAAAGATATGTACATTATTTACAAACTACACATCTATAATAGTAATAAAAATATGTACAAGTAACAAAAGGGTTATAGGGCGTCAAAAAATTCGTCCACATCGCTGTCAATAGGAAAATTGCCCAGCCACGTTGCCACGTTGGATGGCAATGCTGATTCTTTGGGAAAAAATAGGCCCGGCCTTTGGTCACGTGAAGAGTCGACCAACCCCGCCATAGCCATTTCCCGAAATACTAGGTGGTCATTCGGACCGCATGGCCCTAGTGTTTCAACCCCAAACGGCTCAAACACATAACTTCCAATTAAATTATTGTATTTGCGCCGTTTGAGGTTTTAACTTATGTATAAACACAATATTTTTAAAAGTTATCGCTTACTAAGTAAACTCTTAATGTTGATGTTTGAGAATTTAATAATTATTGTTGTTGTAACACGCACCAAATATAATTATATAATAGTTGAAATAAAATGTTTTAAATAAATCTTGTCTTTTCATTTTTATTTACTTTGAAAACATCAGCTGACTCAGGCCCGCGCCGCAAGTGAGTGTGCAAGGGCGCCACGTTTGGGGGGGGGGGGGGTGCACATCAAGTGATCGCGTACTACCTTGTATAACTATAACATCAGAAATAATGGCGTAGCGAGGGTCGCGGCACGTTAAACTGAACTTCAAAAAGATTTAAATTAGAGCATTTCCAAATCTCAGTTGCCAAATAAATTGTTGTAATGGTTGGAAGTTTCTAGGATCATAAATCAAAATATCGAACGCTAAAATAATAAACGGTTTTTATTTAGTTTATAAAAATTAACAACTTATCGATAACATCACAAATTGCTCATACACAATTTTACATTATGATAGCATACAATTGTTTTATATACAAACGACAATTATGTACAAATGCGATATATTATAATATTCACCTAATAAGACAGCAGGTTAGTTTTTAATATAATATGAACATTTTTGCGGCTAATATTTTACTTTTCAGGTATGTAAAAGCACTCATTCGGGATTACCCATGGAAGCTAGATTTGTTAAAACACGCGATCATATTTTTGCCTCAACAAGCTATTACGTGATGTTGGTATAATATTCGTACTACTGGTGTACCAAAGCGCAGGTCACACCGCAAACTAACGAGCGAGCGAATCGAGGTAAGGGTAAACTATATCAACTAAGCGAAGTTTTGGCAAGGTAAAGTATGTGGGTTCACACCGAAAACTACGGACGGGAGCGAGCGGGCGGGCGCACCGGGCGGGGCGTGCGAGGTGAACAAATAACATCGCTGGCATCGTCGTCGTTCGTCGTCTGGAATGGTTCGTTCGCATCGTTTGAATCGCTGACGTAGCTTAGCTCTGTAGTTCGCGGTGTTAACCAAAGTATGAAAAGAGGTGAAACGATGATGGCCCAGCTCGTTTGCTCGCTCGTTAGCTGGCTGTGTGGCCTGCGCTTTAGACTGTGCCTGAGATAACTGCGCGGTGCGGGAAGGGTATGGGCACACCGAGAGAGCTTTAATCATTCGTTCGTTATCGGGCGTCAACATTCTCTCCCGCAGCGTGCAGCTACCTCTAACCGTCAAAGTTAAATGGTATGTTGTACATGACATACTTCTGCATAATTAAAAACAAAAAAATATTGAAAACACTTGTGTAGTCCCAGACTGACAGTCTGAAGAAAATGTGCTTTTTGGCGTTGGCTCTTGGGGGTTTCTGTCGACTTCGAACGAGAACCAGCTGAGTAAAATAAACACCACGTGAAAGCTTGATTGGGCGAAATAATAGTCGAGAGATATATTAGATTTTTTTGAGTATATATGTGTTACGCCCGATTTTAAACAGAAGTATGGCAGTCAGTGTGTTTGTCATGATTAATATTATATAATTTTGGTCACTTAGTTTGTTTATTATCAACATAGATTCTGTAAAATTGTTCGAAATCATTATTTAGGTACATTTTTTGCATACACTGATATAAATTGGAACTATGTTGTTGAATCACTAATATGAATACTGCTATGATTTGCTAAAACACAAGAACCAGATTTTTTCTATCGGTAAATTACATTAAACTTAACAGTTTTACTTAACTATACTATTCCACTGTTCATGCATTTATAACATAATTATATCATAAAACACGGACCGCTAGCTTTTCAACATATTATTTAAACAATATTATGTATTCATGCTCAGGTAGAAAAATGTTCAATATAAGGATTTAGTCTTCCACATCATCTACATAAATTATAGTAACTTTGTTACTTGATTAAAAGCCCTATAACAGTCATGACAATACAATAATTTTAAAAAGTCTTAACTTTGATCACTCATGATATTATAAGATATCGAGTGAACCATGAACCAAAAGTGAAAAAACCCAAAACATACGGAATGAAAACATTGTTAAATAATGCTAACTAATAAAAAAAAATATTTTATCAGATTTTGCAGTCAAAAACCATTTTGATTAAACACACATTCTAACAAGTGCATAAGCAAAGAATGTGCTAGACTATTAAATGAATAAGACTTAAATATGAAACAACAGTTCTGGATAACAAACAGACAACTTTAAATTTTGGTAAACCTGTTGATATTTATAAAGTAAATATGACCGATACACGTCCATACTTTGATTAGCAGCACCAAAACGTATAGCTATGATTAAAAATGTGCAGGCTCACAGTTCACTTATGATCACTAAGCACTGGTGGGTGACACTACGCTACAATTTGATAACCTAACTAGAGCGAGAATCACGTCGCATCCTGCGCACTGCTTGAACTTATATGTCTAGTCCGTTTCCCACTACCGGTCGCGGATTTATTTTTGTGTCTTTTCTTATCATTGTCTTCTTCAGTAACACTGTTACACCGCGGTTTAGGGCTCAGCATCGTGTCAGACGATATTGAGTCTCTTTGAGATTTCTTTCTTTGCCTCTTGGGTACATTTTCGCCGATTAACATTTCGTTGAACAATCTCTGGCGAGCCTCCCAGTACAAGTTCTGTCGCTGGACGACTTCAGGGTACTTCGTTTCGAAGGTGACGTCTGGCGGTATGACTAGTTCCCATCCGGTCTTAGGGTTGTATTTGGCAACGGAGCGAATGATTTCTAACACTTCTGCGGCGGGGAGACGGACAGCTGCTGAGACCTTCCGTCGATCAACGTATGCGCGTTGTGTGAAGAGATATAACTGTACAGAAAAATGTATTTATTTACAATGAAACACAAATTACATAACATACATACATGCTCGTAGACTACTACTCGGGCCCAGTGATGGTTGCTTTGTTATATTTAATTGTAGGACTAGCTAGTCTCCTTACTAAGTTTATTTACACCATTTTTAGAGCAGACTATTCTTCCCTCTATTCTAAAAAGAAAGTGACTTACAACATGGTCCCTAGCCGCACACAAGAGCCGGGCGGGCACGGAGCGCGCGCGCGCGTACAGGTCGGCGGAGCGCGCGGTCCACAGGCCGCGCACGCAGCACGCGGCGCCGCTCAGCGCCGACAGGAGCGCGGCGTCGCTCAGGGCGCCCGACTCCGTGCGGATGAGGGCGCGGAGGTCGTTGAAGGTCATCAGTTTCGCTGAAAGAAGAAAAAGAAATTTTACCAAAAATCAAAGAAGCAGTACTTTGAGTAAAAAGTGTATGCAGTTGTACTATGTATTTACTGTGTGTACATAAATAGTAATATTATAATGAGGTATTACTTTTTTCCTTTTATTGAATGTGGCTTGGAACTTATTACAAAAGGTAAACGAGATACCTACCTACCCTTTTGAGACCCACACCTACAACAAGGCTTGCTTATTCCTCGTATTAATATTATGGGCATCTTTTTATGGACAAATGGGAATTTTTGGTCCCACTAGTTCTACGATTTTGTCGTAGAACTAGGGGGAAAAAAGATTCCTATTAGTTCTACTGTCGAACTAGTACAACCTGAAATTGTTGCTATTCCGGATACATGCACGGTAGTGGTGCCCCAGTGTGTTGCTATTGAAACTAGCAATAACAGCTGAAATGCTGTCCTGACGATGATCGCTGGAGCATTGACTTCCCTATATTAGGAAGTGTTGCAGTAAGCATAGCCAGGGTATGTTAGCAACCGGTTTGATATTTTGCTGTTTTATTAATTTATGTTATTATATTTTATCCAAAATTTGCCACTGTTATTTTTTTTTTTTTATTTGTATGCTATATTATTAATTTTCGATTATGTGATTTTCCTGATGTAATTCTGATTGACAATGTATTTCTGATTTGATGACATTGTATTTATTTTTATATATCGTGATTTGTTATATATTTCGAGTTTTGTAACTTTTTTGGATTTTATTATTTTACTGCAAACTTGGCAAGCACTTAATTTTATAGCAGTAATTATTAACTGTAGCTTTCATTAGGATACAATTCTCAACTCAACCAAAAAGGGAGAGATTATAAATACAATTGTCATCACAAACCTCTAATAAGTATTTCCTTCAGCTGGTCCTGCGGCGAGGGTCTCTTAGTGGGTGCTATGTCAGCCTCGTCTTCCGGCGGCGCGGGTACCAGCGCGCGCACGTACTCTCGCGCACGCACCGTTAGTGCAGACCCGTCCGATGAGGTCGCGCTGAACAGTTTCAAACGCTCCAGCTGTGGGAAATATTAGACAAAATGTTTCATAGAGCCGATTTAATGGAATTTCTTAGATAAGTTATCTGAATTAAAAATCGGCCTGAATTTCTTTGTAACTGTTTTGTCACTGTCTCATATGTATAGTATAGATGGCCTGCTCATTATTAACTCACTAACACTAGGTGGAATGCTGAAATCATCAATTTTATAATTCAGTCACCCACTCAATTTCGTTGTACACAGTCTAGTCATGAACCAGTTTTGGCGTCGACTGTGAGCTTAATGCAGATTCGACCTTACAGTATTTAATATAGTATATAAAGGGTGTAAACAGACTCTTAACGAAGCCGAAAGGCACTTGTTCTCCCCGTCATTGTGATCATTTTTTTGTTCTAGACCATACTTGGGAACCTTCTGGTTACGGAGATATTAGTGGTCAAAGTTCCAACTTTTTCACAACTTTTTTTTTAAATACGTGTTTTTGATGTAAGATTTTTACTTTAAACACCTCCACGACCCCCTTACTATTCATTCCATCCATCAGAACAATGTTTTGAGTGCGTTACATTGAGTCCTGCCGTAAAACGTGATTTTTCAGCCCAAAAAAAGTTGTTTCCCAGCACTAATATTTGCGTAAAGTTACTTAGTTTGATGTACATAATGCTTGGTTGACGGCTTCGTGAAGAGTCTGTTTACACCCTGTATAATGCCGGCCCACTTCGCCGCCGAAAAACACTTAAGCTTTATTCTAGTATCCCTTTTACTTAGCCATGTTTCCTATCCAGGTCTATTTTAATTCCTTAACACACTTCACAACGTTTATATCAATATTTTCAATTATGCTAATAAATACTATCAAAAACCAAATAATATACAGGGGAAACCGTCAACCAAGCATTTTGTACATTAAACTAAGTGACTTTACGCAAAAATTATTGCTAGAACTAGACTTATTTTTTTGGGGTGAAAAGTCTCTTTTTATGGTAGGACTCAATGCAACGCACTCAAAACATTGCGCTGATGGATGGATTGATTAGTATGGACTTCATAGAGGTGTTAAAAGTAAAAATCTACATACAATAAACATGTATTTAAAAAAAAACTTGTGAAAAAGTTGGAACTTTGACCCCCAATATCTCCGTAACTAGAAGGTTCCCAGGTATGGTCTTGACTAGAACAAAATGATCGCAATGACGGGGAGAACAAGTGCCTTTCGGCTTCGTTAAGGGTCGTGTTATACCCTTTATTATTATTGTTCTAAGTTTTTTACACTGACCTCAGCATGATCCGTCTCGCAAGATTTCCATAGCGCGTCGTACCATGACTCCTCGTTGATTCTCTGAGATATCGTCTCAAAAGATTTCTCTCGCGCTTTCTTTGACACTTCCGTCTCTTGCCGCGCAAACTTCACTGTCACCTGCAAAGCAAATAAAAACGATTGAAATTCAAATTGAAAACCCTATTCTTTAACCATTTTTTTCTATATTATCTCTAGTTAGGCTCGGAAATTATACCATGAAAATAATGTACTACTGGGATAAAATATCCTATGCCAGTTGCAACAGTCTACCAGTGTGCCAAATTCATCCAAATCTGTCCAGCCGTTAAGGCATAAAGATGTGACAGACAGAATAAGTTACTTTTGTATTTATAACATTGACATGCAGGTGCTTACATTGTAGGTAGGCACCGCCTACTTGCGTACCTCAAAGATCCAATTAAACAATCTTTGACTATCACTACAAAAATAAAATAAATTCACCCATTACCATGTAGGTATAGATATTTGCATTCCACTGTGTCTCACTCAACTAGGGGTGATGTGGTCTAATTTGATTTTTGAATGACCATTAGTAATCAGGTTTATTTGAGTAGGTCACTCACTTGCATCTTCAGCCTCTGCCACTGCTGGGACAGAGACCTGAAGGAGGGTCTGTGCAGGTCTAGTATACTTTGGTGGATTTCATGTTTTTGATGCTATTGTATATTGTAAAGGCTTCTTGGTTTCCTCATGGTGTTTTCCTTCACCATTTACTTACTACTTAGCTTATGCCCACGGCTACGCCCACATGGAGTTCAATAGCTGTCCCACGGGATCATATTACCGGGAAAAAAAGCATCCTATGTGATAATCCAGGCTATAAACTATCTGTGTGCTAAATTTCATCCAAATCCATTCAGTGGTTTTTGCGTAACAAACATCCAAGATACAAGCCATGCTTGGTTTGTGGCTCACTGGTAATATGCCACAACTGTTATTTACTATTGACTAATAAACTTATTTTGATTTTTGATTTTGATCCATCTTTCCACGTTTAGTATGATTACCTGTTGTGCTTCAGGCTCCTTGTCTTCATCATCTGAATCAGCTTTGTTCTTATCAGTTTTGCGCTTGTCTTGCCTATCATAGTAGGAATAAGAGGGCCTCATTTGAATTATACCTAGAAAGTAAAACTTATTCAGTTACCTCTTTTAATATAATAATTGCAATTTTCTATGATAAAAATATTGCAGTTTAGCTAGTTATCTAGTTTAGAGATATGAATAATTGCAAAAAGTGAAATGATACTGCTGGTTTTTTTTTTTCATAATCATTATGAAATATGTGACAGTTATAAAGATATTGTTACAAAATATATTTGGTAGAATTCCGTATTTTTATTCTATCACATAAAATGTTGAAAAATGTATGTAAGAGACTTCTGTTCTTTTTTACATAACTAATTAACTTGCAATTGTTATGAATGTAAGACTGGATGTATGAATATGGCCAAAGCAAAATATATATGTCAGGATAGTAGCAAGTGTAATTTCAGCCTCTCTCCATGGATAAAAGGCAGGATTTTTTACATGTATGTATTAAGTACAATCAAAATCTATACCTTATTCTTTATCGCTCACAAAATAAATAACATACATACAAATCGCAATGATATAGGTTATGAACAATGAGCGCTTACGCCTACCTACGCTTATGTACCTTGTATGGGAGTGCAATGTAACTCCTTATCCTGCAATATAGCGACAGCATAGTGCTGTGTCTCAGTACAGGGAGCACTGCTCTCATACACAATCTTGTCCATGATGCCATGCCTGAAGTACTGGGACTTGTCCTTTTCCTTAATATGCCATGATGATTCCTGTTCACAAATGCACAACTTTTATAAAAAGAGGTGTTGATAACACAATAGCATGGTTTCTAGTTTGTATTGGATGTTGGAAAAGAGTGTAAGAAATTACGCATAATAGCAATACTTAATTTCACAAGTACATGATTAATTGAAACTAAACAGGATGGAAACAACAGCAGAACATTGTAAACCTATTCTACAATTTAGTAAACAGCCACTAAAAAGGTTACATTGGGAACAAAACTATGTTAGTTCTATTTAAATCGCGAGTTAATAGGCTTCTTTTGGGTTAGCTTCTGTCGTCGTCGACCTCATCACGTCGTTAGACAAGGTTGAGGTCAAGAGTGGGCTATTTAATATAAAAAACGATCATAATGATATTATACCTGTTGGCCATCAGTGTTGAGCGCTATCTGCTCGCCCTTGGACGAGCAATACTTGTCGCTGTACGTGTCCAAGCCGACCTCAAGTCGCACCATCTTGTTCCTAGGCTTCACGGATGCATTCACAACTTTAACGTCTTTCCAGTCCCTATTGGCTGGTCTCACTGGGTACTGATATATGTACAGATTCTGAGCTAACGCCTGAGATAGAAACACAGGTATCTGTAACGAATAAATGGCAAAATTAAAAGAAATGCAACGTTTTTCTCACAACAACATAACCTAATGAATAACCACGTTGTTAATGGTTAACTACGGTTTTACCTCCTGTACTACCGGATCTTCTTCTTCCATGTTGATATAACGTATTTCTGCAAATAAAACTATAGCATATTCGGAATAAATAAACGAAGTTTTGGCAAAATTTACACCGCAACGCCACAGTGACAGAAATCCACCATTTTTGACAGCTTAAAATTAAGACGAAACAGCAGCGCCACTGAGGCATTAAACGACGTGGTCAAAATTAGAACCAGCTGGGATGCCATATTCAAGTGCTGCCCTAGTATATAATTTTTGAATAAAAAATACATTTAGTTAAAAATATATTAATTAATTTTATTTCTGCTAATAACTATATACATTAAAAATATATGATAGCCTAAACTTACAAAAACCTAAAACATAGCATCAAAAAACTCCTTCTCAACGCTGTCAACCGGTAATGTGCCCAAGACGCTTTAAATTGGTAATGGAGATAGCCTATAATTGTATGAGCCTGTGCCCCAGAATGTACAGAAGCCAGCAGGTCAAGCTACCCGAAACTGACAGATTTTCCCAACCAACCTTGAACCTAATAATAGAGATGAAGTTGAAAATCGATTAAGACAGATTGTAGTAGCTTGATGTGCTGCGTCTGTACATACATTTAAAAAATCTGTCTTTTTTAACAAAAATAAAAAAGGTGCACATTGCTCATCAGTCATGGACAAAAGATATAAAGGTTTAGAGATAAAGTTGAAAATCTATTAAAGTTTGACAGATTGTAGTAGTTTGATGTTCATTTTTACGTTTAAACGTATCTAATTTTAATCTACGCCACAAAAGTTAAAATGCTAAAGCTCATCGCACACATATTACCTCAGTACGAATTGACATTGCCTCTACATAAATCCTTTCAGAATATTTTCTATGAAACTGTACTGTAACAAACATTAATCATCATCGCATGGGCATCGCCTAGCCTAAGCTGGCTAGAACGCCACATGCTATCAATGGTCAATTCTCACACAACAGTGTACGTCAGACGATGGTCGCCGCGCTTATGTTGCAGCAGCACGGTAGCAAGTATTGTTATGTGCTTGCGTAGGTTTATCGACGGTGATTCAATAACGTTAGATTTATTACCAATCCAGTGTTAACAAGTAAAAAATTCCCATTTTATTCTCTAATAAAAATCCGACCATACTCAAAGAGTATTTAGTACATTTCTGGCAATCAAGTGGCATCCAGCATTAATAAAAAAACTTTTGGCTTAGGTCTGCCGATCTGTCCTTGATTCTGTCACGGATATTGTTTTTATAGTTATTTTATATTTTTCTTTATATTTTATTTTTGTGAGAGTATGTATTATTTCCAACTCGTTAAGGCTTTACAATAAATGATCCACCCCCAATTAAAGAAAAAAGGATAATTATTAAACATCGAAAATGTCGGATATGATAATAAATGGTAAATACAATCGTTTTGTACTCTTTATGATATATAGGATAAGCAGAACTCCAAGCTCTATTTCAGCGTTTAGAGCGTTGACTGTTGATCACATTAGAGAAGATTATTCTTATTCTTTAAATCAACTTTCTATTCTTTCTATATTAATGAATCGGTTTCATGTTTATTCCTCCGATTGTGTTTGAAAGTAAACTGATCGCACAATGCGCGATGTCTTATTTATGAAGCTCCTTACGCAGTGCACATGCTTAAATGAACACCCATCCGGCTTGTTGAAGCGTCTCCTGCGCAGCATAAAATCATGATGTAAACCCGCCTTCAGAACTTAAAATTAGCCGCCAACTATCGTGCTATTTATTGCAAATACTCGGCGCGTTTCGTTTTAACCACGTTTTTCAAATGTTTAACGGAGTTTATTTATCACGTCATCGTCGGCCTTTTTCCAAATGAGTTTACTCACAATACATTTTCTTTTTCAGACTCGGTTCCTGTTGATAAAAAATGGAACGAGTTAATCAGATACAATATATTTATTATGAAACTTGTTGAGTTTGTGAGTATTTATTTTATAATTTCTTTTTATTGTTCTGCATTCCTGAATACCTATGATTATTATTTTCTTGATCTTAGTTACAATTTCATTCCTTGTAGGGACTTGCACTTATAATTACCATATTACCGTGGATAATTGCAAAACCCGTGGGACATATGTACTGCATATCAACTGGCCCTACTTTAGTAATATCGTTGTTATTCATTATCTTGTATTTACGAAGAAAAGTGCCGTTATTTATGGAAAAAATGTACTTATTTTTCCAAATTTTGTTTACTTTTGGAGCTTTTATTCAATGTTTTCTACTAAATCTTGTTAGAGTTTGGCTATGGTTTATTTACGGCGTATTTTATTTTGCATTGTTAACAGTATTATCACTTGATTTATTTCTAATTGCCAATGAAAGAGGATGTACTTTTAGTTGTGCATAATAATAATTTGTAATCTAATCAGTTTTACGTGTAGCAGGCATAATTAGTATTTTAATACAATTTTCATTGAATAAATGTCTTTGATTCAACCTATAAGCAGATAATATTTTAAGTTCTTTAATAATTTCTAATAATAATTGGTGACTGTTTAATTATTTACCTCTTAGTCGAAAATTTTCAGAACAGCACTAGAAAATGTCCTTGACCCTCTATGACCCTTGGAATGTCAGGATCACATGACATGATGACAGTAATCAGTAAATATGGTTAAAAGTAGACGGAAATAAGGACGTGCGTGTAGTCAAACAATAATTCGAGAACTGGGTGTCCATACATAATTACACAAAGTATTCTTAATTGTAGTAGATTACTCCTTCAGATTAAACAAACATCACCAGGCGCGAAGTACAAAATGCATACATTTTTATCATCAGCAGGTAGGAAAAGTACTACATTGATACGAGCCTATAAAAATACGGCCTAGGACCTTCATTTTTTATCCTAATACCCCAGATCATTATTTTGATTCAACTAGGTAAGTCCCAAAACAATACGAGACATGAGTGTCATGCAAATTGTTACTTTTAGGTTATGTCATTGCTCCTCATGATTATCCCGTTTGTTATAACGGAACCCGATATTATGCACTGCCTGGCCGTCGCCCCGACGCTCGTCCTGTCCGTTATGTTCGTCGTGCTATACTTAGTGGACCAAGTGCATGATCTGGCTGAACAACTATACTTACTGTTACAAATATCTTTCAATGTCATTACATTTGTTTACGTATTCGTAAAAGTTACCGCCACTGGAGCTTTGTACGGATTATTTTATTGTCATCTGCTCATTGCCCTGTGCATAGATCTGTTCTATGTCATCAAAGAGAGAGGATTTGCATTATTTAGATAGCTTAAATGTGAAAATCAAATAAAATGCTACGGAAAGCATAATAAAATTCGTATTATTCAGTAGTTTTGAGCATTGAAATGGGACATGACTTACATGACTTGAAACCCTAATCTTTAAGACTTTTTAATATTTAAAATTTTGGGCATTTGATTTAAATGCATGAAAACAATTTGTAAGAGTATTAGATTAAATTAGGTAGTTCTGTAACATGAATAAAAATCTACAAGTGGGTCCGTCTCTTTTAGGTAGTCGCACTGCTCCTCAATATATTGCCTCACGTTGTGGATCCCCTGGACGCGTTACAATGCCTGGTGGCCGGGCCCACTATCATGTGCTCCATGCTTATAATGGTGCTATATGTTGTGGACCAAGTACAATATGAGGCAGAGTTCTATTATGTTGTCATAGAGCTAGTGATAACTGTAATAGCATTTGTACATCTATGTATGTTGGGTAAAATGGTAGGAGCCATATATGGATTGTTTTATGCTGATTTAATAATAGCATTTGTTATGGATTTATACTACCAGCGTAAAGAGAGAGGCCTTACCTATTAATTTGTTCATTAAATTTTTTGTTAACTTTACAATTGTATTATTTTAACAAAGTTTCAAGTTTGACTGATAATGTATTCCTGTCAACACAGCTATATCCTGTAGACTTTTTATGTATGTGGGTGTCTAATGATAATAAAAAAGGAAATTGGTGTGCCATAATATTATGCATAATGTGTAAGAGATTAAAACATTGTACATGGACTGTTGTATTTTGTACTTTAATAATGTTGAAAAATATTTTTAAAAGACTCATGAAAGTGCGGTTGCGTGTGTTAATGTGGTTCGTGCTAGTTTTGTCATTTTTCTTCATCATTCTTTGGGCGGTCAGTGAGGTGAACAATACAGGTATAACCAAATTTGCTGCTCCATATCCAGTGATACTCTGGTGGACTATGGAGTTTCCTGGCATATCAAGTATTAAACATTGCTCCGGTGATGTGAAGTGTTATGTTTACAGTGATAGAAAGCAGGAACAATATTATAACATAGGAGCATATCTGTTTTATGCAAGCACTATTGATTTTAAGTCTCTTCCTGTACCAAGAGAGCCTACTGATATAATTTGGGGATTATTCCATGAAGAATCTCCAAGAAATGTAGAAGAGTTTTTACATGAAGAGGCATTAAACTTGTTTAATTTTTCTTCAACTTTTAGCAGGTTCAGCAATGTCCCCTTTCCATTGCAACATTTACAATCATATGCAGATCTAACAAGCCAGAAATACTTTGTTGAGACAGTGAAGAAAAACGAGTTCTTAAATGATATTGCCCCAGTTATGTACTTACAAAGCGATTGTGAAACATCAACTGAAAGAGATGCATATGTCAAAGAGCTGATGAAATATACAAAAGTTGACTCTTATGGTACATGTCTGAAGAATAAGGATATGCCGTCGAAATTCAAGGATGATTACTTAAATAACTTGAATGAAGATGAGTTTTTAAGGTTCATAGCAAGGTACAAATTCGTTGTAGCGATAGAGAATGGCGCATGCAATGATTACATTACCGAAAAGTTTTGGCGAGCTATCAAGGTGGGTACTGTCCCCATATATTTTGGTTCGCCTACTATCAGAGATTGGTTACCCAATAGAAAGTCTGCGATACTCCTGGAAGATTACCCTACGCCAAAGATTTTGAATGAACTTATTAAGATATTATCGAACAATGATAGTTTGTATGAAGAATATTTAGAGCATAAGACAAAACAATTAGTATCAAACCAAAGATTGTTGAATGAGTACCATGATAGGCCTTACCAGGTAGATGGTATGAAGATAATAGATAAATTTGAGTGCTTTGTTTGTGAGAAGTTGCATGATAAAATGAAGGGTGGAATTGGAGTGAATATTGTAAATAAAAGTCACTATGACTGCCCTAAGCCCTTATCAGCTTTAACTTTAAGTGTAAATCCAGAAAATAGTTGGGTATATTCTTGGGAAACCGCTGGAAACACAGCTAAGAAAATCTATAACATTGTTTTTAATGGAGATTAATATTTTTTGTATAGTTTTATTTTATTACATTAATATTTACTTAAATTGTATGATTTATATATTATTTTTACTGGCACACTGCGTGGAAGAAGTGACATTGGAAGCATAGTGCACAAACCCCTTTTGATGATGTGAAGAATTGTCTTAGACACCATCCTAAATCCTGTAATTTATGAAAATAAAATTTTGAGTATTTTCAAATTAGAATTTAGTTACAAATGTCACACAAAAATCTACTTAACACTGCATAATGCTAAAGTTGATAATTGAGTAAATGGCAATTAATGTATTCAATATTCCGAGTTCAAGTATAAACTATCTAATATTATTTCGTCCTACCAACAAGTTCCATTTGCCTGAGCTACGAAAGCATTTAGCAATACTTTCTACAGCGTCAGTCATCTGGCACTTACGGTATGTGGGTCGTAGGGTCAAATCTGTAATGAATTATACCTAATCACTTGATTACATTTAAACTGGGAAAGTGCTTGAAAAGTACAAAGGCAACTCTCATACTTAAATAAACCTAAGCATTATCAGCCGATAATGTTACCACTACTGGGAAACAGGGCTTTATAAGGATTGAGCTGTAATCCAACACACGCGCCTAGTGCTTGGAAGCAGAGACTACAAAATCAGCATGCTTCGACGTAGGAGTCAACCCATACAGTAACACCATAATTATGGAACAAATATTGCCAAGCCAATTTAAGTATTTTATTTCGCAAAGTTTTCTTTTACGAAGAAAAAAGAAAATATTTCTTTTATTTAGAAATATATATTCATATGATAGATTATTGTATGTTCAAGTTAAAAAGCCATGTAGCATTTACCCAGTTTATACGCATGTCCTGGACCAAAATACTAAGTTTACAACTAGTACAGGGTCAAAATAAATTCCTGTTAGAGAAAAGCGCCCGACCTGAGAATCGAACCTGAGGCCTTACGTAGCGCTTGCGACCACCAAAACGAGATAGTCCCCTGCCTTCTTAAAAATAGCGTAATAAAATAACTACTTTGCGACGACTTATCCAAATGCTTGTAAGTAGGTACCAACTCTGGGCAAAGCTTCACCGACCATATCTTTAATCTTAGGAACCTTAGAACTTTTATCATGGTGACCATTGACGGAGTCGTTTGCCATGTAAGTTTGGACCTTATTGTCTGCCAATAGGCCTGACTTCAGTCTGGGTTCTTGGAGTAATTCTTCCCGCTTTTTTGCTTTATGACCGATGTGGGCTAATAATATCTGGAAAAGTAAATTGATTTAGCTATAAGTTCTTGATCATAACATTAATGTATAATGATTTTATGGGTCTCTGTCTCTGCTTAACCCGGCGCCAATGACGTGAAAATAATAACGCAGACTATGACACCGGGTCATGGTGACCCGAAGTTTATCAGCATTTTTCAAAAAGTTATGTAAGGATAACAGCCTATTTTAATGATTCATGTTTTAGTTTGTGTTATTGTTTACTGGGTGAAAAAACAAAAATGCCAATATATTCATAAAATCAACTTTTATTAACTTTTTTCAGAACACATTCAAAATCAACTTTGAAAACACAAATTGAGTAATTATTGAAATTTTCAGCTACTAGAAATTTCAAAACCACAAAGCACGTAAAATACAAAATATGGCCGTTTGAGATCTTCTCGGGTCAATATGACCCAGCGACATTGGCGACGGGTTAAAGTTGCTGTGGATTCGCCCCCGGTGAAAATAAAAAGTTGGCAGTCACGGGACGCCCGGCAGATGTGAAACATTTATGATTAGGTATTTTTTTTTTAAACATTGTCCCACCCTAGGAATTGCTCCTGTATCGTGGGTGCGTTCACAAACATTTAAACTCACATACACAAACAGCCAGACCCGGAACAACTGTCTGTAGGCCATACAAATGTTTGTTCCGTGCGGGGATCGAACCCCCGACACGCAGCGCAGCAGTCAATCGCTCAGGGACTGCGCCAACCGTGCCGTCAGATTAGGTATATTAGAATAATTCATCTATACATATAAAATTCAAAAATGTTTGACTGACTGATATATCAACGCACAGCCCAAACCGCTGGCCCTAGAAACATGAAATTTGGAGGGTGTTCTTTGTGGAGAGTAGGTATCCACTAAGAAAAGGTTTTTCGAAATTCCACCGCTAAGAGGATGAAATGGGGGGTTTAATTTTCTGTGAAACTTTTTATTCTCTGGATCGATTGACTCGAAAATTGGTGTATACACTTCAATTAAAATGATGAGACACGTGTATCACAGTTTTTCCAAAATCATCACCCAACAGAGTCAAATAGGGCTTCGAAACTCAAGTAGACGGGCGCATGGCGCACATGTTGGGCAGGGCGTGCGGGACGTGATTTCTTTTTTTATTACCGATGAATAATTTCTATGTGGGGTACTCCAAATGATGTACTGATGTTTGGATGGATGGATGTTTGTTACTCAATCACGCCAGAACAGCAGAGTAATCTGGATGAAACTTGGCAGAGAAATAAATCATAGTCTGGTAAACACACATATGGTGGCACATAGATTACTTATTATCCCTGAAGGAAGATCCCGTGGGCAATTCCCGAACTCCACGCGGGTGAAGCCGTGGGCATAAGCTAGTACATAATGAATAAAAAAACCTATACGTTTATTGTAAACTTGAGCGTCAGAACCCCTGGGCCAACAGTGATACGTATTTTGATATTTGGAAAATACCAAAATGCACCTTTTTGTTACTATTTGATACCTAACTTCAAATTTTAGTACCTCGACAGACAGCAAACAAACACACAGGTAAAGAATATAGTCAGATATTCTGAAATCAGGATGTCTGGATCATTTTTTGGTTTCATAGTTCATATCATAACACAACTAATTTATCTCTTTGCAAATATTTACACCTTCTTAGTACCTCAACATATTATATTTACACTTACTGTATGTTGTATTTGAGTAGGTCTCCGTAGTAGATGGGTGCGACTTACTCGGGTGCGTCAGTCTGGTTGGTTGGCATCGTAGGCAAAGGGTTGCGTGGCAGGTGCCACGTCCAGGATCATATCATCTAGGATCTCGATCTTGAGGTCCTGCTGGATGGTGGAGTTCCTCACGTAGGGAGGGGCGGCAACGATCTTCTGCAGCTCAATGTTCGTTTGCGCGCTGGCCAGCTTCTTGTAGGTTTCATTACTGAGGGCGAGCCACGCTGGGGAGGCGTACGGGTGTACAAGAGGGCGAATGTATGTTTTGTACACGCCTAGCTTAGCACGCAGCGGGAGGCGAGATGCGAGCACTGGATAGAGCAGAGCATGGGCAGTTCTGCACTTCACAAAAATATAGTATTTTAAGGAAAAAGCAAAAAATTTACCAACATATAATTTTGGCTTATTTATTTTTATAAAAAACAAAAAAGAAGACTGCCTCGTTGGTCTAGTGGTCGCATGCGCGACTGCTGAGCAAAGAGGTCCTGGGCTCGATTCCCGGGTCGGGCAGTGTTATTGGGTTTTTCCATCAGGAATTTCTCAGTAGCAGCCACGGAGTCTGGATTTGCGCCCGAACGACTCGGCCCCTATTACATGGGATTTAAACATAACTGGTGAAATGTGAGTGTACTACAGGTACGCCTATGCCTAACCCTTCGGGGATTACAGGCGTGATGTTATGTTATGTATCTACTATATTTATTCTTGGGAAAACGCTCGAAAAAAACTATAATTTATAACATTGTTATTATTGGAAATTATATAGAAGAAAGTAAGAAGAAGATGCAGATGACTTTTTGTTTAAGTGTTTATTATATTATTGTTTTCATATTATTAATATACATTATTAATACGTATTGTTTGATTTATATATTTTACTGGCACACTGCGTCTAGAGGTGAAATTGGAAGTATATCGTTGCGCAAACCCCTCTTGATGATGTGAGGAATTGTCTTGGGCACCATTCTGTAATATATGAAAATACACTCTTGAATGCGGGTTGGAAGGGACACCATAAAAGGAGACAGACGCCAGCAGGTCAAGGTCAACCTACCCGCATCTGTCAAGATTTTCCCAACCAACCTTGAACCTAATTGCTACAGAGATAAAGTTTAAAATCTATTAAAGAAAGAAGATTGGTATTTTGGGGCTCACGTAATTTCATAAGCGTTCATCAATGAAAGTATGTACGTTATGTGAAGCAATTAAAAAGCTTTAATTAACATGCATCAGATTTTTTTAATTTTACCGCACAAGAATTTAAAAGAAGAATTAAATATTTTGATAAATCTGAATATCTAAACGCAATTAGTCGCAATATCAAAACGCAGAACTCTGGACAGTCACAATGGTGTTACCATCTTCAGGAGAATTTTGCATTTCTATCTCTATAAAATATACATAATTGTAGGATTTTGATGGTAGTGGTTTCATTGTTTCAGATATAAAGAGACTTATTGCATCGTTTATTTAGAGGATTATTACAGGATAAGTCTTTAATATGAATGATTGTTCTATCAACAACAATAATTAGTACTAGTAGGAATGGTTTTTTCCATGAAATCTAATGATTTCGGATAATAAGACTACAACCACTAGGGTATTAATCATAGGCAGTGCCTAATTGTAGTTGCATCATGTTTTGAATTACGGACTGATGTGTCTAGCCCCATAAACATAAAACTTAAATGTAACTGACAAACATGAACTAACAGTGTAGATTCTGAACCTACTTTGATAATAGGTTTTTTTTTTATTTTTGCGCCTACTTTGATTTTTTATTATTTGCCATGATCCACTTAATTATACGTTTTTAAGATAATTTACCTGGCAATATTAAAATCAGAGTCTTCTGTCATACTTATGTCTATCTGCATAGCTATTCTCAAACGCTTTGATTCGATTTCTATTCGACAAGACATATGTCTATCTTTTTTTGGCATTACGAAAGCGAGCAAGATAGCCATACGACTTTCCGAATCGAAGAGTTTGTGACCGTTATTATTATTATACTCTTTGAGTTTGTGAATAGCTATGCTGGTCCTGGCTTGTCAAATCTTTCGGTTATTGTCGTGTGGTGGTTGCATATTGATTTGTTTTTAGTTATTTTTCTGTATTCGTATCCCATTATACTGTGCTTATTTTTGTCGAGTTTTGCTGATGACAGATGCAGTGGCATTTTTCATTTAAGAAACAAGTTGCATGTCTTCAACAGTTGGGTCATGTCAGTTTTAATGTACTCTTATAATCAAATGGACTCAGTCAGACTTTAACAACCTAAAGAGAAGAGCCTGTTTGCCGGTTTAACGAAGAACGAATGCCTCACCCACGATCATCGAAGGCTCGAAGCTCTCGCTTGGAGGTTGGATCAAGGGCCTGATTGAGAAGGCAGTGCTCCTCGATAGGGCTCGCATTGTCTTGTAATATTGAAAAATGAGAACTATTTGTATAAAAAGATCAATAATCTAAAAATAAACGATGTCTTAGTAGTAATTTATATATGTAAAAATAAAGAAATGTACTACGTCCATTGACTCATTTATTTATATTATTTTCCAAACAATTAATCTCACATTTGTGACACTAGAAATAAAATAAATGATGCAGTGCTCGCGACTTTAACTGTACAAGGATCTTTTGGCGCGTGGCCAAAATCTAAACTAATGCTCCTATACATTTGGGTGCCAAAAGATTCTGGTAACACTGTCATACCTATCATTCCCGTACCTGACATTAGCAGATGACTTTAAGACTGACAGTTGACTAAAGCTCTATATACATTATCCATTTGTGCCTGTCCGTTTGTGCAAGGTTCTGGATGCACGATGTATATTAAAGTGCAAAGGTTCACACGGCAGCAAACTACATAATTATGACCAAAGCAATTGCTATGTTTTGTACGTGCTGGTCAAGTTCATATTTTTTTTATTTTCTTCAACGAAAATCATTTCCGTTAAATATAACATAAGCATAGCGTAAGCATAATCGGCCTATAATGTCCCTTCTGCTAGGACTCAGGCATTTTCCTATACATATAGTTTTCATTATTGTCAATCAATAGAAACGTGTACACACGTGGCAATTGAATGACTTTCTCATTTCTTATCGAAACATCACTGAGGTTTTTTGGCATATTCGAAATGACGTTTTTCAAGATGGCTAATGTGTTGGGAGCTTAATATACTGATTCGACTACTAGTACCATTGTTTCCAATATTGATCATTTTTGGAACATTTTTATTCCTTTCCGCCATCTTTGAATGTGTTCCACTGTTTACTACATAATATACTTTTTGGTCTCCTGTCATGGGGCCCTTTTAAACGGGCCACCACTACTCTTTCAATGTTTCTTTCAAATATGCTGTGATTAACTTATCTTAATTTCACCGAGATCTATCTTTTGAGAGTATTTTTATGAATGAACGCGAACTCTAAACATGGTCCCCAGATTGCTTGGAGTCATGCCATTCTTCTTTGACAGATTGTAGTTGATTGTAGCTTGATTCGCTGGTGTCTGTACCAAAACTTGACTTGTACATATTTTTATTATTATCTTAATACTAATGCTATATTTGATAATTGATTAAATGGCAATTAAGTCATCCAAGATTCTGAGTAGAAGTACTTATAGACTATCTTCTTATGTCGTCCTACCAAAAAGTTCCGTTTCACTGAGCAGAAAATACAGCAATACTTACGATATGCAGTCGATGATGGGACATACGGATAGACACAGCGTGCATCCAGTGCAGTCGTCAGTCACTTGCGGTATGTGGGTCTTGGGGTCAAATCTGTACAGAATGAATATTTTTAACCCTCGGTCCTTTAATTTTTTTTTAAATTGGGCAAGCGCTTTCGTGCCTAAATAATAACAGCCACTCGGGTCGATCTTTAGGTAAAGCCGTGCTTGCCTAGGTTGGTCTGTGTGGGTGACCACCCATTACATACCGAGTTTCCTCCGTGCCTCGGAAAGCACGTTAAGCCGTTGGTTCCGGCTGTCATTTGTAGATCTTAGACTGACGTTACAGGTAGGCAGTGGCCCAAAAAGTCTGACAACCAGTCTTACCAAGAAGTATCGTTTTACCCAGTACTAACTGGGTTGTAGAGGTCAGATAGGCAGTCGCTCCATGTAAAATACATTCAGCTGCATCCGGTTAGACTGGAAGCCGACCCCAACATAGATGGGAAAAGGCTAGGCAGATGATGATGGGCAAACGCTTGAAATATTCTAGATCTAGGTTATGGCACTCTCATACTTGTAATATTTGTTCGGGATGAAAGGTATCCTATATCCGTGTCTGTACAGTTGACAACGTTTATGCAAAATTTCAGGATGATCGGTTCAGTGGTTGTTTAGGCGTGAAAAGGTCTCAAACAAACTTACTTTCGCATTATTTTATAATATTATTAGTATGGATATTCATCATCATCATCATCATCATCATCATCATCATCAGCCTTATAATGTTCCCACTGCTGGGACTCAGGCCTCCTCTCTTATGAGAGGGAATGGGCTATAATCCACCACGCGGGCCCAGTGCGGATTGGAAGATGTCACATGTCTTCGAATTTTTGGTTCTAGGACATGCCGGTTTCCTCACGGTGTTTTCCTTCACCGTTTTTGAGAGCTTTGGTGATGAAATAAATTACACAAAGTAATGCGCCTGTCTGGGTTCGAACCCTCGACTTACTGTTCGTAAGTCGGGGTCGCTACCACTGGGCCACCGCTGCTCTCGGCCACCGCTGCTCTCATTGCTCACTCTCATGCTGTATGGATATTGGATTATGTGAATGTTGCAAGTTTAAGTAAGGTACTCACTCGATGGCTTGGTATCCGGAATCTGCGCAAGCCATGTAGCATTTACCGCAATTAATACACATGTCCTAGAAAAAATACAAATCTTATTGGAACAGCATCTAGTGTACAAAATTATAAACAGTTATAACGTCTCGTACCGCGAGGGCTGGTTCGAGGTGGCACAGGAAAGGAAATCCTGGAAGGAATTGGGGTCACGCCCTTGGCCAAGAGTGGAACAGAATAAGCAATAAAACAAAAATTAAGATTTAAATTAAACGCCATCAACAGTGCTCAAATTTCAGAGTCCGGGCTCACACTTTGCCCGGCCTGGGAATCGGACCAAAGATCTCAGGCTTAGCAGTAGATAGTGTTTGACTACCCTTCACTGAAAATAGCGTAATAGGTATAAGAAGTCTACTTACATCATCAATAAGTGCGACGACTTGCTTAGTATTATCCAAATGCTTGTAAGTACCAACTCTGGGCAAAGCTTCACCAACCACGTCTTTAATCTTAGGAACCTCAGGACTTTCTTCAGGATGACCATTGGCAGAGCCGTTTGTCATGTAAGTTTGGACCTTATTGTCTGCCAATAGGTCTGACTTCATTCTGGCTTCGTGAAGTAACTCTTCCCGCTTTTTGCTGTATGGACCGAAATGGGCTAGGACCTGGAAAAGAGAATTGAAATAGGATTTAAGAATAAGATCATAATTAATAAAAAAATGTGCTTAAAAGAATAACGAAATAAATTATAGAGGCTGATCATTTTTTTTTCGGATGGGACATTTTTTTTTTTTTTTTTTTTACGGATGGGAAATCATCAAATGACTTCTCCCGCTCTGGGCAGAGCGGAAGGGAGTGTCAGACTTGTACTGACTAAAACCCATCCATGTTCCTTCCTTGCCCTTTGTGTTCCAGGGCCGCGGTATCTCTTTCGAACAGCCCGCAGCCCTGGCTGGCATCGGCCCTTGCGGGCCCCTCCCTATTTGCTGACATCTCTTTGAGGCGCGCGTGGAACACGAACGCGCCGTCTACACACACGGCCTGTCGTCGAAAGACGGACGGACGGCGAGCTAGCCCATTACTCTCCGTCCACAGCGTCCCTGCGGGCCCCTCCCTAGGGACTGATCATCTCTGCCTCGGTTTATATAAATTATTTCATTTTTGAATTGTTGATTTTACTTTTTAACTCTGGACGCTTTTATTTGTAAGAGCGTCGACGTGCACGTCTTTCTACATCGTATTCACATACACCATGTTCCTCACGTTATCCGTAATCTTTAGCAAACACTTCTATAGCTTTAACAAATCAAATCTAACAAAAGAAGTCTAACTTAAAAAGGCTTCGTTATAAAGTTATTTAAATCTCATTTAATTAAATTTAATTGAGCTATGCAGTATGAAAATGTCTTAATTTGGCCCATGTTGCCGCTTAGTGCAATTAAAATGATAAATCTATCAAATGCCATTTGCAATTCGGATAAAGAGGCATGCATATCGGGTGGTTAACGTCAAGGTATTTAGTTTGTATGAAAATTAACAAAAATTACTTCAATAAGAATTCATTAATGTGTCCATAATGAAAAATGCTTATTTCCATGGTCTGAACATCTGGTTAAAGTTTATGTTTATCGTCCGGAACACGGTGTATATGTATAATCTCAACATGAATGATGTAACAAAGATTTTATTACTATATTTTGATTAAAAAGAGTATGGAGTTTCTTGGCTATTCTACTCCATAGAGATCTACGTTTTGGAATGGGAAACTACAGTACCTTGATACCTTCACAAGTTATTATGCTTTGTGACAGGGACTGTAGCTTTATTTTTTTGTTAGGGTTCCGTACCTAAAGGGTAAAACGGGACACTATTACTAAGACTCCGCTGTCCGTCTGTCACCAGGCTGTATCTCATGAACCGTGATAGTTAGACAGTTGAAATTTTCACAGATGATGTATTTCTGTTGCCGCTATAACAACAAATACTAAAGACAGAATAAAATAAATATTTAAGGGGGGCTTCCATACAACAAACGTGTTTTTTTTTGGCGTTTTTTTGCTCGATATTAATAACAGCGACAAGTAGACGCTTTATATATTCACAAAGTATTTAGTTGTATATTCACTTTAAAAATAAAATTAATATTTATTTATTAATATTTAGATACCGCGGCCCTGGAACACAAAGGGCAAGGAAGGAACATGGATGGGTTTTATGATTTCCCATCCGTAAAAAAAAAAAAAAAAAAAAGGGGTCCCCCATACAACAAACGTGATTTTTTTGCCGTTTTTGTCTAATGTTGTATAGATAATGATTCCGAACCCTTCGTGCGCGAGTCCGACTTGCACTTGGCCAGTTTTGACTTAAAAAAGTGTCTATAATGGTCTAATTAAAATACATAAATAGTAAATGCTTTGAGTATGAGTTTATTTTGTGGTACCTCATAATAAGTATATAAATTGTTGTCCGTTCGTCGGCAAATATATTTCCGTACACCAAGTAAACTTACTGTCTGGGTTTACACTCACGAGCTGCAACTCGGAAGTCAGGACCAACACTGCTGCCATCAATCTCTATAGCTAAAGCCATAACGTCCAATTTACCTTTCCATTTTCGTCGTACAGCGTTTGAACGGGTTTGCCCTTCTGATGCTTGAAGGTGGGCAGTGACTGTCCCATCCAGCCATCGAGACCTTTGGACCGTAAGTACAGGAGAGCCTTTAGACCAGTTATGTAGTCCTCAACCACAGTGAAGTCTTGATTTTGGATGGCACTGCAAATCTGAAAAAGAGTTAGTTTTTAGTTTAGCGACAGTTTTCTTTTACAAAGTACTAATATTATAAAGACGTTTTGGTATTATGAAGAGGTAAATTGTGGAGGATGCGATTGTGCAGCTAACCAGCCTAAACACAACAGGCTGCCTTATTTAGTTGAGGAGTTTCTATAGCCAGTCTCCAGCATGATCAGTCCGTGGTTTCCACACAGTGATACAGTACTTATGTCAAGGAAAAGCCAGTCCTTACTCAACGGACGGAGTTAAGTTTGATTGAGGAGTTCCTTGGGCCACCTTCCGGTTCCATTGTCATTCGACCTAAAACCACGGCTATAAAGCTGCGTTTTTATCAGAGATGTGCGGGAATGCGTAGGAGGGAGGGATGAGTTTATTAAGAGCTCGGCTGACCGAGTCCCTGTTTTTTTTTGCAGGATGTGAAATCATCAAATGACTGGGGTCATTTGATGACTAGAGTAACAAAAAAAAAAAAAAAACCCATCCATGTTCCTTCTTAGCCCTTTGTGTTCCAGCGCCGCGGTATCTCTTTCGAAAAGTCCCGCAGCCCAGGCTTTGGCCCTTGCGGACCCATTCTAGTTGCTGACATCTCTTAGAGGCGCACGAGGAACAAGAACGCGCCGTCGACACGGCCTGTCGTCATAAGACGGACGGACGGTGAGCTAGCCCATTACTCACCGCCCATTAGCGCCGCGCCTACGGTTGCCACGTGACCCCGGGACGTCTCCCGCGGCAGCTGGGACGTAAGGTTCTCTCCCTCTCACGTTCCGCCACCTCCTTCGCTAGCATTACTGGTTCGCAGAAGGAGGCGACGGCTTCCCATTCCCTCTCGCTCCGGACCATGGATTGAACCAGCAGGGCTATTATGTATCTTTTTGATAGGCGGTGACTTGAACTTTGATAGCAACCGAGAATGTCATATTATTGGTATTGCGTATCACATTGAGTGGACATCACGTTACGGTGGCTAACAGATCGACTATTATGCGGCTAAGTTGAGTAGCACCCTTTGAGCGTTACAATACTTGATTTAAGGGAACATTGTATTTTTTGCGGTTTATATGACACGTGAAATGGTTATTGTAAATTATTTTGTGTTGTCAGTGTATACTTCTGAATAAGTTCTTTAAATAATACCTTTATTTATGTTAGTAAAACCACTTAATATATGCAAACATAATATATTTAGTAACGTTTACAACTTAAGTTGGTTGCGTCAGGGTAGCCCGCGAAATTCAAATTTTCTTACGTCTTTTGTAATTTGTAAGTCAGTGTCAGGTTGTACGTTGATGAAAAATGAGTCACGCCAGTAACACGTCTGTAGTTACAGAAACAATCACGGAAATCATCAATACAACCCTCAAAGTTCATGTAACCCTAAAAAGTCATTCAATAGGGTTTAATGAACTTACAGGGTACAACCACCTTAAGATGCCTACACGAAGAAGAGGACTAACATAGTATAACACAGGCTCCTACTGTGGGTCAAAAAGTAAACTAATTTTTATATAAACAAGTATGTATAATACATACAATAAAATAGTTCAACCAATAAAATGTTTGTAGGTACAGGATTATTATTAATTAACTTTTTCTCAATATATTGAAACACAAATATACTTTCATAATGTAGAAAAGTGAAGTTAGAGTAATTACGAGCTATTTATAAAACTACCATCTTTAATAAATCAAACCTTTTCATTTACAAGGATCCTTTGGCGCGTGGCTAAAATCAGAACTAACGATACCATTCCATTACTTCCGATTTTATTCACATAAAATAATCAATAAAGAAAACTAATATTAATGGAAAAAAAGGAACATTTTTAGAACATCACAAGCTATATAAACCCACAGTAGAATATTATAAATTATCTGTAGCATTCCATAACCGCGCAGGCGGCGCGGTGTCATAGACGACTTCCTTTCTGCTCTTCTTCAGCAAATTCCAGCATTATTATACGTGCCATACTTCACCACAAACACACATAACAATAAAACAACAAGAAACGTAACATTTAATACCGGCTTCGGTGTTCATTACTGAATTTGAAAAACACTACCTATGAGTAGCTTCTTTCACGAAAGCTACTTCAACCTCAGTGAACATCAATTTGATATCCACTATGCTTACACAATCGCAATAATACAAGTATCGATACGAAAGCAACTGTCAAAATGAGTTACGGTGACTATCAGCGACGATGAGCGCCAATGACGTCATATTTGATAGTCACTGGTCATAGCCGATACCAAACTAAGCTTTTGACAGTTAATTGATGGACACTGAGCCAAAGTGATCATCACTTGAACTGTCAACAGAGATACGTAATAGCCCTATAGGGCCGGACGCGAAAGGTCGCCACCGCCACTCGCACCCTGTTGTACGCTATTGTGTGTATTAATATTAATACATATTAGAACCTTAATGAACGTGAATAAGAAATTTTTAAATCCGGAATAAAAGTAATACAAGCATAAAATAATTTGGAATGTGGAATATGAACTCGGCTATCATTGTGCCCATTGTCGTAACGGCTAATGGCCTTTTGGCCAAGAGAGCTTCGACGAACATATTTCCAATAACTATTTCATGAAAAAGTCATTCAATGGTTAAATGAACTTTGAGGGTTGTTTTGATGAATTTCATGATTGTAATTCTGTAACTACACACGTGTTACTGGCGCGACTCATTTTTCATCAACATACAACCTTACACGTGACATGCAAATTGCAAAAAAACGCAAAAAATTGAATTGAATTTCGCGGGCTACCCGTATTTTAAAGAACTGACAGTTGACATTGGCACTATTTGACAGTGATACTGCGGTGCTGTCTGCTGTAATGTATAAAAAAAGCTCTCCACGATTTTTTGGGGAAACTACGATTTTAGTTATGGCAATTCTATTGACTTTTAGTTTAGCTGTTACAGTTCAGTTTGGCCGCTGAGAGAATGCGATCCTGAAGTCTGTCAGTTGGTCATGACTAGTGATGGGCAATAAGTAACACTATTGATAGATATGTTTTTCAACCGACCCATAACAAGAATAACATTAGCTTTACTACTTGTTTGTCTGGTTTCTAATTTCTGAATTTAACTAACGTGAAGAAAATAAAACTGAATGGTAATATTCTGAAATATTTAATATATAAAATAAAACAATAATATTTTGAGTAGTTGCGACTAGGTTAAAATTTAACAAATTTTATCGAAATCCGATTCGCTTGAGGAGCTGCCGTCTTCATCAGCTTCGCCAACGCGTATTATTATATCATTATCAATCAAAGTATTAATTAATTCGGTCAAAGTTTTCGAAAATTAAATTTTTCGTCTTTTCGACAACCTTTGCCCAGTCATCTTTTGTGACTTTCCCGCAGCTTTCTTTTAATAGGTTTATCATCTTCTTTGTGCCAAATGGCAAATTATTCATGCATTTTATAATCCCAAATAATAAATTATGATGAAAAACGTATTATTATATAGTTTAACGACAGATAACGTATCAACTGCCTAGTTATTTTTGGCACATCACTACCAAAATAAACATTTGTGTAACCTTGTAACAACGCAGAATGAATCATAAATTATATTGTTTTCTTATAAATTTAGCGCGAAATTATAACATTTATTGTTACTTGATTTAATGATATCGTTTTTAATAATACTATTAATTGTTAATAGGGCAAAAAAACGATAGTGATATGTTTATCGTAAATTCTTCGCCACTTCAAAGTTACATCGTCATTTCGCTCACGAGTCACGACCTGTCAGGAACGCATTCTCTCAGCGGCCAAACTATACTTTGATGAAGAAATAGAAAAAGTGAAAAGTTTTTCTGATTACTTTAGTTGTTGATAAAGTAACTGGCTGTAAGTAGTTATCTGGTTTCTTAAATGGTAACACTGTTGACAAATATTCGGGAATTTTATTGGTCTCACTATCATGTTGTGATCACCTAGCACACAGCACAAAATATAAAAATACTTTAATTGTGGGTATTGTAAGAACATATTTAGAATTCAAGGTAAGTTTAGATTTCATTCATTTATTATTTTCCATCAACAAATGTAGAGACTTGGGGCCTCTCAAGGTCAACTGAATGAAGTGATCAATACGTGGACTATTTATTTGGCGGACTATGACATCATCTATTTTAGTTCAAGTTAGGTTGCGAATTGCGGTATTTTGTTTTAATTCAATGTTATAACAGCAATCAACATTCTAATTTGCAGTGTTCTTTTAATAAGTTATGTGAAAGTTGTTATACTTTAAACTTTACAAAATTTTTGAAAAAAAATTCTCGCGGTCGATGGGGAAATATAGTATCTGCCTAGGCGTATACGGTATATAAATAACATTTTTTACTTACAATTTCATTTTTCATAATTTCTTTCATTTTCATCATAAATATACCATCTGTGGTTACAGATTTTGGCGTGTACGATATGCTGAAGCAAGTGAATAAATAAATAAGTTATTTTCGATTTGCTTTTTAAATTTCAGATGAAGCGCTTTAGATATGCCGTGGTCCAATGGTTAGAAAAACCTTATAAAATTATTGATGACTATGCCTGCGTACCGGGGTCTTGGATAGTACTAACTAGAAAGATGGATAGAAGAGTAATAGTAGCTTATCCTGTTGAAAATCCATGGGAAACAGAAAAGCGTGTTAAAAGAAGGCAAAGACGTTCGGATGAGTGGAAATTTTATCTTAGTATAGTGAAATACGATACTGGTAACTATACAGGGTGTAAACAGACTCTTCACGAAGCCGTCAACCATGCATTATGTACAGACGCCAGCACATCAAGCTACTACAATCTGTCAGATTTCTTTACTAGATTTTCAACTTTATCTCTATGACATTAAGTTCAGGGTTGTTTGGGAAAATCTGACAGATTCGGGTAGGTTGACGTGCTGGCGTCTGTACATCAAACTAAGTAACTTTACGCAAAAAATTGTGCTGGGAAACGACTTTTTTTTTGGGCTGAAAAATCACGTTTTACATTAAGACTCAATGTAACGCACTCAAAACATTGTGCTGATGGATGGATTGAATAGTAAAGGGGTCCTGGAGGTGTTTAAAGTAAAAATCTTACATTAAAAACATGTAGGTATTTAAAAAAAAAACTTGTGGAAAAGTTGGAACTTTGACCCCCAATATCTCAGTAATTGGAAGGTATGGTCTAGAGCAAAAAAATAATCGCAATGACGGGGAGAACAAGTACCTTTCGGCTTCGTTAAGAGTCTGTTTATACCCTTTATGTTTCAAACTTAAGTTTCATAATTCCTATCTACATTTAGTAGATGGTGACCATATTTAAATATTTACTATTTTTTTTTTCTAGATTCATACGAAGATGCGCAAAATGTTGTCAAAAACATGATTGACGATGATCATCGCAAATATAAATCACAGCACAAAAAGAATCGAGGTATATATTGCATAACTTAAGTATATTCATTTTTACCATTGCCACTCGAAAAAGGGCATTTTATTCATCGATAATAATGAATAAAACTCTCTTTTACTCACTGAGTGAATAAAAACACTGTGCTTTATATGCCACACGACTGAAGTAAAACTTAAACAAATGCCGAACAATCGTCTGTCAGTGTCAAATTCAAAAACTCTGTCTGTAACTCTGTCTCTTTCTGTGTTCACTAATTTATCTCCCTCTCAACTTCCGTTTGCCTCGTAACTTTACGCATTCACCAGCATAGTCCCAAGTCAAGCGTGCGTAAAGAAGTTTTACTTCAAAAACATTTTGAATTTGGAACAAGCACGAATTATAAACAAAAAATAAAACGTGACGACAAGAATATAACACTGAATTTTAAAAATTGTTCTAATTTCACTATAAGTTACATTTATTTACCTACATACATTGTTCTCTTAAATTACCGATTATATAATAAAATGTGATAAATACTCATCTGCCTAGACTTATCCCAACTTTATTGGGGTCTGCTTCAAGTCTAATAGGATGCAGTTGAAGATCGGCATCTTACATGGAGCGACTGCCTTTCTGACCCAGAACACAACCCAGTTAGTACTGGGTGGGTAATACGGTACACCTTGGTAAGACTGATTGTCAGACTCCCATCCACAGACCGACCTTGGTAAGCTCGGCTTTATCTTGAAGATCGACCCAAGTGGCTGTTATTATTAACCCACGAGAAATATAAATACTATAAGTACTTCTATTTATTTTCTTGCAGTCAATGGTAAAAATGGAAAAAAATAAAACATCTCGGCATCCCTCGATCTGCATAGGATCCTAGAATCCTTCGCTGCTCTCGGGATTCAACTTAGTCCCTCGAATTAAATTCCCTTTTTTTCAGCTTACCTACTGTCATAAAAATCCACATGGTAGTTTATGAAAATAGTAATTACTATTATGGTTTTAAAGTGGCATATCTAATGCTTTTCGATACTGTTGACGAAATATATGGTTTGTTTGTTTTAGATAAAGAATTATCACAGAAAAAAATACGCAGATCGAAGAGAAATAATAAGAATTCTGAGAATGATGATAAATCCTTAAAAAATAAAAAGAAACGCGTGACAAGAAAAAAACAAAAAGCTGTCAAACATCGGTCAAACGTAATTGAGCCAGCTGAATCAAAATCAGTAAGCGAGGTTGTCTCGTCGTCTGGTCCATCCGCATGCTCAAATGAAAATAAATTATCAATATTCTCACCAAATGACGCAAAAACAATCCAAAAAATACCTGTTGAGACATCTGACATAGTTAACCATGCCGAAAAGACAGCTGATCATGAAAGTTCACAGGAAAGACTATGCTATGTTAAAAATACAGAAGTTGCAGCTGTCAAATATCGGTCAAAAGTAATTGAGCCAGCCGAATCGAACTCCGTAAGCGAGGTTGTCTCGTCGTCTAATCAAGCATTGGCATGCACTAATGAAAAACAATTGCCACCAGCTTTTGCAAATTCGTGCACAGAAAAAATACCTGTAAAATATAACCACGAAAACCATATCGAAAAAACAGGTGATTTTGAAAACTTTACACAGATTAGAGTATCTGTTATCAAACACACTTCCGATTACATTGACAATAACTCTGTAAGGAGTTTTGGGTCCGTAAAAAAATATATTTTGTCAAGGTGGTATTAATTTTATATTGTAGACAAATAACACTTTATTATCACCTTTTTTTACACAATTTTTGTATTTATATTAGAATATAAATCTTTGTCCCATATTTGCTATGTTTGTATCCTAATAAATATCATATTTAATCCTTTCCATGTTTCATTTTCCATACCCGTTTCACGTATTCTGCTAGAATGACGCAGAGTTCCAAATTGGTTAGATTTCACCAATTCGGCCATAAGTAGTAAATGATTAAATAATGTTTATCTGGTAGATTGGTCTTCAAGCATGTACAGACGCCAGCACATCAAGCTACTACAATCTGTCAGATTTCTTTACTAGATTTTCAACTTTATCTCTATGACATTAAGTTCAAGGTTGGTTGGGAAAATCTGACAGATTCGGGTAGGTTGACGTGCTGGCGTCTGTACGTACGTACACATGAAGTTTGACACCATTTATCTCTACATCATAGACTCGCCTCTGGGCATCTAAATATGTTGTCAAAGTGATATACATAAGTAGACGATGTTTTTAAATTGGTAAAAATCGGTATAGCTGATTTTTAATTACCAACATTATTTTTTAAGTGTACCCAACTAGCTATGGATCATTGTGTCTGAAAAATAAATAAATTTAATAGGTGTTACCAGTTTGGTATTCTAGCACATTTCTTAACATGAAAAACGTTACCAAATGAAATAGCACTATATAGACTATCAAATGGGCATTATCCAAAAAACTAGCCTGTATATTTTTAATTTAAAATATTTTATGAAATTAATTTGATAATTTTTCGTGTCGAGGCAATTAAGCCATTGGCTGACACAATTATCGCTGAGTCCACATCACACATGTCGACCACCTCGTGAACCACGTCAAGCGCATAATAACTATCATCATAAAAATTAACAAGCCTTTTTCAAAACGTGTCATTGAAAAACACCCGCTTAGGTGTGTAAGGCTATCTGTCAATTGAAGCAGAGCGGAGTCGAGTCATTCAAATGCACGAGATTTTATCAATTTCGCAAATCACTGAAGCTGAGCCGAGCGGCAATTCTATTGGTCGAAATTCGCACAGCTCTGCTCCTCTCCTTTCTTACCCTAAGCTTAAGGTATGAAAACCGAGACCCTCTTTACCGGGCTGCGGGACTGTTGAGCTGCGGGACTGTTCGAAAGAGATACCGCTGCCCTGGAACACAAAGGGCAAGGTAGGAACATGGATGGTTTTTAGTCAGTAGAAGTCTGACACTCCCTTCCGATCTGCCCAGAGCGGCAGAATTGATGATTTCCCATCCGAAAAAATAAATCCCTCTCTGCCGAGTTATATAACAAAAACTATTATATCAATCACTGGTACAACTCAATGTATAATAGTTTTTATAATCATTATCATCATCATCAGCCTATTAATGTTCCCACTGCTGGGACACAGGCCTCCTCTCTTTGAGAGGGAATGGGCTATAATCCACCACGCGGGCCCAGTGCGGATTGGTAGATGTCACATGTCTTCGAATTTTTGGTTCTAGGACATGCCGGTTTCCTCACGATGTTTTCCTTCACCGTTTTTGAGAGCAGTGGTGATGAAATAAATTACACAAAGTAATGCGCCTGCCTGGGTTCGAACCCACGACATACTGTTCGTAAGTCGGGGTCGCTACCACTGGGCCACCGCTGCTCTCTCTTTTTATAATAATATCTACGAACAAAACGAAAGCAGGTTTCTGGAATTGAATTGACCAGGTAAACCGTCTTTCTCTACCTACTCCAATGACTAGACTAATATTTCAACCGGGTACAACTCCAGACTCCGACGCTGCTACTGAGAAATTGCTTATGGAAAAACCCAATAACACTGCCCGACCGGGGAATGGAACCCAGGACCACATGCCCAACAGTCGTTGTCTTCCAGAGGTTTTCAAATCTCGGAATCGCGTAGGGGTGTCCATTTAACGTATCTCGTTTCATTGAACGTATATGAACTGATGGATGCTACCGAAAGCGCCAAACTAGTAGCTCAGTTCTGGGCCGACACAATATAGATTGCCATCGACACGCTAAGAAGATTGAACGTATATCAAACAAATCTGCTCCGCTCCATCATAATTCTGAAAACGCTTCAAAAAGCAGTCGTTTACCTGAACGACGGGCGCCCCGCACATGATGAACTGCAGCGCGGAGTCCGCGGAGTCGATGCCGCCGATGCCGAGCACGGGGAAGCCGCGCAGCTTGTTGCAGATGGCGGACACGGCGCGCAGGCCCATCGGCCGGGTCGCGTTGCCTGACACGCCGCCGTAAGTTGTGTGCTTTTCCACACCTGGAGAAACGTCATGGATTGACTTTTTGTCTAAGATGTTGTAAGTACATACATAATTGCTGTTTTAGCCTTTTGAACGCGTATAAACGCACACGCGTGCCCCCCACGCCAAGCCACAATTTTACCTACCATTTTCTCACATATTCGTGTCGTATGGCATACAGGGCACGCGTTTGCTTGTCACATATAAAGGGTGTAAACAGACTCTTAACGAAGCCGAAAGGCACTTGTTCTCCCCGTCATTGTGATCATTTTTTTGTTCTAGACCATATCTGGGAACCTTCTAGTTACGGAGATATTGGGGGTCAAAGTTCCAACTTTTTTACAAGTTTTTTTTTTAAATACATGATTTACAGTAAGGTTTTTACTTTAAACATCTCCAGGACCCCTTACTATTCAATCCATCCATCAGCACAATGTTTTGAGTGGGTTACATTGAGTCCTACAGTAAAACGTGATATTTCAGTTCGTCGTTTCCCAGCACTATTTTTTGCGTAAAGTTACTTAGTTTGATGTACATAATGCTTGGTTGACGGCTTCGTGAAGAGTCTGTTTACACCCTGTATGTGACAATGGCGTTTAAAAGGTTGAGGTTCCACTTAATGAAATTCTTAAATTAATTCGCTAACAGGCACCGCACAGCCTAGCACCGTCCTAGAAAATGATGCTTCTAGCTAACTTTCCTTATAAAGAAAAACAAAGTAAGAACGAATGTCCAGCCGAAACCGAAGCCAATTAATCGGCTATCGCCATAACCTTCTGCTGAAGCCATAACCGAGGTTAAATAACAATAAAATCTTCGATTCTTTGGATAAAAGTGAAATATAAATATCAAATAACAACATACCGAGATGATTAAAATTACCTTGCAACTTGTCAAAAATAATAATACTTTTAAATGTGTGACCCCCGCCTCCTGCCGTCCGTCGTCTCGTTCATAGCGTTCTCGCGCATTCGTGGCAGTTCGTGCAATTTCGATGCTTGGAAGAAACCTCCGACTTCGGCCAAAACTTCGGCCCATTTTGGCCGAAGTCGGAGGAGTGGCCACAGGTGTTTTTTTTGGCCGTAGATGGCACTCACATGACTTTTCGAGATCAATTTTTATCATCATTATTACCGATGGGAAATACCGTAGGAAACACGGCACGTATGTTACTAAAAACGAAAGGAGAGTTTGAAAATAAAAAAGGACATTGTTCTGATATGATTTCAAGTTTCGTATGTGATCATGAGGTACTAATAATAATATAGACAAGATAAAATGATAAACCGACCGACAGCTGGCCAAGGTGTGGCATCCGGTCTAACTGACATCAAGCCAGATACCGTGTTGATAGCAGACACACCGTCCGCACCACCTGTGAACATTATCATAATTTAGTTTAATTATTCCATCTTTACTGGTACAAACTAAAGAATATAGACGAGTGTTTTACTGCCATAAGCCTTACTGATTAAATTCTCTAAATTATCTTGAAAACCGCATCAAAATACATTGAGCAGTTTAGATGATCTAAGCCTTAAAATATACACACTTAAATAATACACACACAAAAGCAGAGATGACCCAGTGAAGAGCAGTGTGCAGTGGTGGTCGTGGGTTCGCACCCAGGCAGGCGCATTACTTTGTGTAATTTATTTCATCACCACTGCTCTCAAAAACGGTGAAGGAAAACATCGTGAGGAAACCGGCATGTCCTAGAACCAAAAATTCGAAGACATGTGACATCTACCAATCCGCACTGGGCCCGCGTGGTGGAATAAAGCCAGTGTCCCAGCAGTGGGAACATTATAGGCTGATGATGACACACACAAAATACACTATACAGTTTCGATGATCTAAGGCAATACACAAAAAAACACTAATTCTTCTTCTTCTTAGTCGAAACACTCTTAGGAGAGATGTTCGGTGGGTCTAACACTAATTAGTTTATAAAACCATTATAGAAATATGTGCCCGTGGTGGTGGAACTAAAAGTGTATAGCAACATTTGCAAAGTATCCTTACCTTCATAGGCAGCCTCGGCAATGCTGACGATATCAGTGATGTTCGGCGTCAGCTTCACAAAGAATGGGATCTTGACCGCTTTCCGCACCCACTCGGATATGCCTTTCACTAACACGGGATCCTGTTTACGAGAAATAACATGAATTATGAGTATACAATCATATAAATAAACTAATAGAGAGAAGATAAAGACAGGCAGCGCCGTCACTCGAAATGGTGAATGTCACATTGAGCGCGCTGTTGTGTTTCCAATGTTCGGCTCCGCGCCGAAAGATGATAATCAATAGCATGGACAATGTCCCTTATGATATTAAAGGTTTGGGGCTTGACGCTTCGGCTTTCTGCACCAGTTCCGTTCGGTCGTTTGAACATAATTATAGACGCTATTACTGCATCCATAAGATACAATATGCATGTACCTGTCCACACGCGAGCCCCATCCCGGACTCGCCCATGCCATGCGGACACGACAGGTTCAGTTCCAGCGCGTCGGCACCGGACGCTTCGGCTTTCTGCGCCAGTTCCGTCCAGTCCGCCTCGTTGTATGAACACATTATTGATGCTATTATTACCTGCACAAAAATAATACATTATTTTGTTTATTTATTTAATATACACATTTTTACATATTTGTTAAAAAAAAAACACCATGTAAAAAACATTTAAAAATCTACAAAATGGCGGTTCACCGGTGTCGGGAACAGGGTCCAACCTACCGGTGGTTAGGGCTCCAGAGACAGGAACCTCCTCTCAATGCGAGCGGTATTGAGGAGTATTGCCTTCTGAATCAGCCCCTTGATCCAACCGCCTAAGGAGAGCTCGAAAGATGGTCGACGAGGCTCTTAGCCATAAGGCCATTGGCCGTTACGACAATCGGCACAATGATAGTCGAACTCACATTCCACATGTCGATCACCTCGTGGGCCAAGTCGACATATTTTATTTGTTTCTCTTTCTCAGCTTTTACGAGGTTCCCCTCATGCGGGATGGTGACATCGATTATTATCATTACGCGGCGCGCTGATCGGTCTATCACCACTAAGTCAGGCTTATTGGTTACAATGGTCCTGTCAGTAATGATAGACCGATCCCAGTACAGCGTGACATGGTCTTCCTCGAGAGCTGGGTCGGACTGGTTATTATTACCAAGTTCTACTCTGGTTTTTGAGGAAGTCGGCATCAAGAAACTAGATGAAGTACCGCACTTGGCAGCACAAACAAACCGAGTCTGGTTCCGTCATCATTTTCCGAGCCTTGCTCATCAGATGCAGCTATCGCATACCAGTATTTTGCATGGAGAGACTGCCTCTGACCACACGATATCTCACTTCTTGTCTACTTGAAAATGTTTGTCAGACTTCGGGCTTCAGACAGTTGGAAAATATTGTAATGTTATTTTTTTTTAAATAAAACTTTAGGCACTTTGGGCATTTTTGAGATGAGGAAAAACAATTGAACTCGCGACACCGTTAAACGACCTCTTTTTCGTTGCAGAGTTAGCCGTATTGCTACATATTACAAACCCAAAAAATACAGTGTATAGTTCAATTGTATAAGTAAATAATTATACAAAAATATTTTCTAAAAATAATCCAGAATCTTGGAAAAAAAAACAAAAGTTTTCACTTCTGTCGGCACTCCCGGAGTGGCAGGCTTGAATGGCAACTGTTGCTTACTTTAGTAGGGAAGTCGTGCTTCAGCTCAGTGATACTCTGGCACCAGTAGTCGGCGCACTTCTCGGAGATCAGCTCGATGTTGAGGAAGCAGCCCTGCCCCGGCCCGTAGTTCTCGCCCGAGGTCACACCGCGGACTATACGAGGTGACACGTTGGTTACTAGGTCCTGAAAGGAAACCATGTGGGATATTTCTTACATCGAAAACGACAGCTAAGGATTGGAACTTATAGCTAGAATATGATTTCCCGGAATTTTCTTGTCTATTAGTCCGCACTTAAGGGTTGTGAAAGTGCTTGAAAACAAACAACGTTGTCGATAGATAGCTAGCGATAAAAAAATCTTCAACAAGGCCTTTTTTTTCGGAAGGGAAATCATCAAATGTCTTCTACCGCTCTGGGCAGAGCGGAAGGGAGTGTCAGACTTAAAGTTAAAGTCAGTCAAGTAAAGAATTACACTATTCATTGTTTTTTGTTAGACTCAAATATCTCACTGCTGGGCAACGCCTCTCCTCCCAAACCTCTCTAAGGTTTCTAAGGTAATCATTTGAGTCTAACAAAAAATAATCTATCTTGTCCGATATCTGGCCATGTTCGCCTCGTAAACACGATCAGGGGGCCTATCTAGAGACAGAGCTATACAGGTCGTCTAGCGCCATCTCTTTCTCACACTGGAATTACTCCTGCTTTAAGACGTCATGGTAACCCCCCAGATCGTCCTACCACCTTCTCCAAGGAGTACCTCGCCGGCGATGTCGTCCGTGAGGCGTCCAGTGAGTGGGACCTGTGCGCACTCGAGCTACGTGGACAGCCCACT
The DNA here is from genome assembly GCA_950005105.1 of Lycophotia porphyrea. NCBI lineage: Eukaryota > Metazoa > Arthropoda > Insecta > Lepidoptera > Noctuidae > Lycophotia > Lycophotia porphyrea. The sequence continues at coordinate 5,081,385 of OX465389.1, forward strand.
ACCACTAAGTTGGCTGTTTTACCTCCCACGTGGTATTTCTAATGCGATCTGTACGTTCAAAACCTATTATGCTGTGCTCTATCATACATAGACACTATAAAAAAGTCTTGTCAACATGTGTCTTGATTTGTGTGCAACGACCGTTTTTACCTGTTGTGTCAGTTGTGTCTACTGCCTGGTAAAATAGCTGATGGGTATTCATTTCATTTTTAGACCCACAAACTAATCAATGGTATAAAGAAACTGTTTAATTACAAACCTTATCAAGTCCAAAAGTCTTGGTGACAGCGAAGCCCCAGCCCTGCTGGAAGGCGCGGCGGATCATGGCGGTGGAGGTGGTAGGCGGCGCGCTGGCCAGCCCGAACGGGTTCGGGAACCTGATGCCGCACATTTCCACTGACAGGTCTACGTCGTCTATAGGCGTGTGGAACTTCGGCAGCTCTATTGGGGCTGAGAAGGGTATGTTCTGGAAACGGAGCAAGGTTCAAGATGATGGTGATAATGATATTTATTTATGTGAATTGGTTGTAAAATACACTTTATCACGTGGCTAAAAGATTATGTTTTGACACTAGGTAGGGTCGGTTTCTTATCCGACTAATCTGAGAAACACAAGCAGAGTCTCTTTTAAAAATCAGAGATTATCTGGCAGAATAGTGTTTGAGGTGGTCATTTAAGGAAATAATCACATTGATTTGAGTGGACCTGTCCAGTCGAAATCTGTAAAAATCTGGACCAGGACTCAAATATAATTTCTTCCCACACAATTAAAATATGATGTCTCAAATCATAGCTCATAATAAGTACTCCAATCATTGCGATATGTACCATAATCGTCGGAGATTTGAGCCAATTGAAAATGTTGGAATTTCCAGTATTTTTTCAAAGATTTGATTACAAAAATGATTTACTTTTGAAGTAGATCATGTTGAAAACACTGTTTTTAGCTTTCACGGTTTAAAACTGAACTTATAACTGTCACCCACGCGATCTTATCCGTGCAATTGCTCATTATTTTAAGCACCCGACATTTCAACGCTGTCGGGAGTTCCAAATAATGAACAATCCCATAAGTGACAATATAAGTTTATGGTGAAAACATTATACTAAAGGTAACCACACAGTAATTACTCCAAACTAGGACGGTGAAGTCCTAGAATCGTCTAAGGACTGCTAAGGCTGAGTAGCGGAATGCCCTTGTAAAACTAGGTTTATTAAGTATTAGTTTGAATATTAGGTCAAATCTTTAACACTAACCTGTAAATAACAATGCATATACCAGGCGGCCGTCTTGCCATCATTGACGGACTCGACCGTAGTCTCGGCGACGCCTGCGAGGTCTCCGCCCACGAATACCTTCGGGTTGCTCCTGCTCTGCATGGTTGCTTCGTCAACCTCCGGCAAACCCCAGCGGTTCAGTTTCACACCGGCCATTGCGTCTTTTACTGGAAAAAGTTGGTTGGTGGTTATTTTGGATCCTTGCAAATTATTATTGTACAAAGATCTTTTAGCGTGTAGTCATAACTAACGCCACCATTTTGTTTTTTTTCACTTTTGAGAAATCTATCAAAAGTGCATTCCCAGCGCCCCGGACTCTGTTAACGTCAATCGAGCGCCAGAATATACTTTTATCAATGTCGGGCAATGGATCAGATCGAATGCTATTCTGATCTGGAGGGAATGTACTCTAAATAAAGGAGATAGCTATTATTTCAACACGCATACTCGTATACGAACAAAAATTGGTTTAAATTATTTCGGATTTTGGTTTGTCGGTTAGTAGCTACTTCACACGCTCACCACGGCTTGAAATTAAAAAAAAAGTATGTGTGTACTTATTACGCACGTAAGAAGTTATACTTCTTTGGCGTATAAAACTAAAATGTTGCCTAGCTAACTTCAGGGTGTATGTTGACTAGCTAACTTCAGGGTGTCGGTTTTTCGTGGCGGTGTGCGCGCGCATCTTAAAAATTTGCTCTCATAATTATTCCCTATCGCGCCTAAAGAAGTATAACTTCAAAAAGAACCATTTTAAATAAACCACCAAAAAATAAGGTGACATAAGTTGCTGTTGTCAAAATATTCAGCAACTGTTCTATCTTACCATCAGTTTCATAAAGTCCAGAGCCAAAAGCAGAGATAATAAAGTTAGCTTTCAGCTGCATCACTTGATCTTCGTCCTCAATCCATTCCCCGTCATCCAACTGTTCCGTACGACACATCTTTAGAGCTGCAATCTGCAAATAATTAAACAAATACTTTTGGTTGACAAGATCTGTATGAGAGAATGTCTGAAGTAAAACTTTGCTGTACAGAATTATAATAATTAGTAAATAGAAGCCTATTACATGACTTATTAAAATAAATACATAAAAGTTTCTTAAAACATAGGGATTGTTTCTTATTGAGTTTTAAAATTGTACGTGGCAGAACATCAATAGGAGGACGTACCTTTCCATTCTTGACGATAACTTCTCTGGGAGACATGAACGGCACAAACTCGCATTTCTCTTCTTTTGCCAAGTCAACCTGGAACAAATTAAAAAGGAAATATTTAATGGAAGTAAAAAAATCAAGTATATTAAAAAAGTAATTTTATATCGCATAATGATTTGAGAAAAAGCATACTCTCATACCTGTGTGACAATATTTTTTTAAATCTCGCTGTGTCTTACCAGGGACTGTAGTTTATACTTACTAAAATAGGTATAAACGGACCATTTACGAAGCCGTCAAGCCAGCATTATTTACATCAAATTAATTAACTCTACGCTAAAATTTTTGCTGGGAAACGACTTTTTTTTTTGGGTGATTAATAACGTTTTCCGGTAAGACTCAATGTAACGCACTCAAAACATTGTGCTGGTGGAAGCATAGAATAGTACGGAGTCATGTAGGTATTTAAAGTATAGTTGTAATATTTAAAACTTGTATTTAGAAAAACCCTTGTGAAAAACTTGGAACTTTGACCCCTAATATCTTCATAATTATAAGGTTCCCAGGTATGGTCCGAAACAAAATAACGATTGCAATGATGGGGAGAATAAGTGCCTTTTGGTTTCGTTAAGAGTATTTTTACACCCATAATGTACAGTCACCTCTGATTAAAAATCATAGTGGTCTTTACTATAATTGCAAATAGGTCCCTGTTAGGTCGTTGCTGTCAGATGTAAAATAACTATAAAAGCTGAAGCTCACCTCTTCAGGAACTGCTCTAATGTTAGTGACTCCCTTCCTGAACACCACAAACACTCGTCTGGCGCCGCACCTCAGGGCAGAGGTCGCGCAGTCAAACGCGGTGTCACCTGCTCCTAAGACTATTACGTTGCCGTGTAACGATGGAAGCGCGGATTTGCAAGCGCATAGACCTGGAAGTAAGTATTTATTTTAAGATTTGCGGTAATTGCTTATTTTTTTGTATAATAAACTAGGTAATGACAGAGATTTCTTTTAATATTTCGATAAACAAGAGACATTCAGATTTTCATAGTTAAATATACCTACTGTCTTGTATGGATCAGAATGTTGGGCCACAAAAAGGATGACTGAAAGGCATTCACAAGTGGCTGAGATGAGAATGCTAAGGGGGATGTGTGGTGTTACGAGAATGGATAAAATAAGAAATGAATACATTAGAGGAGGTCTGAAAGTGGCGTCGGTGACTGAAAAGTTGTGTGGTAATCGGTTGTCGTGGTATGGGCAGGTGATGCGGAGGAATGAGGAAAATGTGGTGAGGAAAGTTCTGAGTATGAATGTGGATGGGTATAAGAGTAGAGGAAGACCAAAGAAACGATGGATGGACTATGTAAAAGATGATATGGCAAGAAACGAGGTGGCTGGTGAGATGACGAGTAATAGAGAAGTATGGAAGAAGAAGACATGCTGCGCCGAGCCCAAATGAATTGGGATAAGGGCAAGAAAATGATGATGAGTTAAATCTACAATAAAATTTATCTTTATTTGCTCGCGTACCTTTCTTGCTTCCTTTAGAAACAAGCGGTAAAAAGTCCTTGCTGGTATAGAAGCCCATTTCTTGGTTGAGTCCTTTGAATATTGGAATGCTTTTGGGCTCTGGGAGCCCGATTCCGAGGAATACAGCTGAGTGACCGTCTTCAAGAAGGCCCTAGAAATATAATAAGTATAATGTATAATTTATTGAGTTAAGTTAGTACACATTAGAGTCAGAGTCAGTCATTAGAGAGCAGCGGTGGCCCAGTGGTAGTGACCCCGACTTACGAACAGTAAGTCGTGGGTTCGAACGCGCATTACTTTGTGTAATTTATTTCATCACCACTGCTCTCAAAACGGTGAAGGAAAACATCGTGAGGAAACCGGCATGTCCTAGAACCAAAAATTCGAAGGCATGTGACATCTACCAATCCGCACTGGGCCCGCGTGGTGGATTATAGCCCATTCCCTCTCTTAGAGAGGAGGCCTGTGTCCCAGCAGTGGGAACATTTATAGGCTGATGATGATGATGACATTAGAGTCCGTTTTATTGGTTCTTTATAAGTGGTAGGTCGTGACTTCAAACCCATACCAACCAAAATCATATACGTACTTTAACGGTAAGGTCCTGTGTAGACAATTTTCTTCCAGTAACGAACTTGACTCCAAGGTTCTTTACGAGGTCCACCTCGAACTGAACAACATCGAATGGAAGACGATACTGAGGGATCTCCGCCGAACTGGAATATTACACCCACAACTTATTTTAATGGTTTCACCGGTTCTCTGAAAAATGCTGGTTGTATCTATTAACACTTCTTGGAGAATGTGGCTATTATATAAAAAACGCTATTAGATGTATTTTAGTTAAATGATATCGGCTCTTTTCCTTAGAGTTTAGGATTGGGATTTAACATAAGTAGCGAAATGTGGAAAACAGTTCGAGAAAAACAGGCATAATTTTATATAATACTAGCTGGTGCCAGCGGCTTCGCCCGCGTGGATGTCGGCTCCCAGGCGGCTTATTTTTTCCGACACCTCCAACAAATATCACTATATTTTAGCCAATGTATACAGAAACTTGATAAATTATATACTAAAACCTTCCTTCCTTCGAGAACCACGCTATCTATTCGTGAAAACAGCATAAAAATAGGTGCAGTAGTTTTTGAGTTTATCGCGAACAGACAGACAGACGCGGCAGAGGACTTTGTTTTATAACATGTAGTGATTGGGGATATCCCTACAAAGAAGCAGGTACAATGTCAGCGAAACAAACAATGAGAACTCTTTGCTACAGACCTCAATCCACCCAAGTATTTCTCCTTCTCATAGACCGTGACATTCTTATAGCCCAGCCTGGCCAAGAAGCAGGCACAACTAACGCTAGCTGGTCCACCTCCTATCAACGCGATCTTCTGCTCACCGCCGTTGGGGAGAGGCTTGGTGGCAGGGTCCAGCGTTTGAGGGATGCCCATCTTCATGAATACCTGGAATTATTTAGTTTTCAGTTGGTGTCAAGTTTAGCACGTTAAAATATTATAGAATATCGACAATAAAGGCAACGTTGGTTTATGATGCTAAGTAATTTTGGAGCTTTACTTTGGTAAAAATTACATATCTTGATATTTTATCCTGCTACCATCAACATTCGCAAAGTTTAGTGATTATTGAATAGTATTTTTGCCATTTTATGGTGCTAACATCCAACTTTTGAAGAAAAATAACCTTAAATTGCAACCAAGAACTTAAAAGGTCGACTTCCGAATTATTTTGGCACATGACCTGGTAGAGTTTACTGGATTGTTACGAGATGATTTTATTGGTAACGAGTAGGTAGTCCAGAATTGATCGTTATAAACGGAGAACTTGTTCCAACAGTCTCTCTGCTGTTAATATGATGATAAAAAGGTAACTTACATCAACAGCAAACTGCTGCAGCCCACCGATGTTGATGGCGCCTTCTTCACTAGCATGTAAGTTACACCCTCCCACACAGAGGTCGCTGGTAGGACACACCATGCCACATGACAATCCCAGGGGATTGTCTGAAAGGATCACCTTGGCCGCCCCATAGTAGTTCTGAAAACAAATGACAATTCAGCTTATGTCATTATGGTACTGCGACATTTGCAGTCACTGAGGTATAGTCTACTAAAATATTCTGTCAAGAGCATGGTTATTTTTGTGGCGGACATAAATAAGGTCACGAAAAGAACGCTAGCGACATGTATGACGCAAATTAAGAACTAACATCAACATCCCGAATCGCGTTATTAAAGTTCGCGTGAACTTCGAGTTAAGACCGTAATCGTAATAAAAAACCCGACCGGCTATACCGTCGAGCAGTAGCCCACCAGACAACACCCCTCTGGACTGAGGATCCTCCCTCTTCAGTGGGTGGGAGACGAGGGACTTTACTCGCCTCTATTAGATGGAACAGCTAATAATGTAGATGAGCTCGTGGAGGGGCTCGTGGCTAAATAATAACAGCCGATCGGGTCGATCTTTAGGTTAAGCCGTGCTTGCCTAGGTGGGTCTGTGGATACCCACCCATTACATACCGAGTTTCCTCCGTGCCTCGGAAAGCACGTTAAGCTGTTGGTCCCGGCTGGCATTTGAAGATCTTTGATAGTCGTTAGGTAGTCAGTGGCCCAAAAAGTCTGACATCCAGTCTTACCAAGGGGTATCGTATTATCCAATACTAACTGGGTTTTGGAGGTCAGATAGGCAGTCGCTCCATGTAAAATACTGGTATTCAGCTGCATCCTGTTAGACTGGAAGCCGACCCCAACATAGTTGGGAAAAGGCTAAGCAGATGATGAGCTAATAACGTAAATAACTGGCGACATATAGGAATACCTATTTTACGCTGTCTACCCTTTCGGTGTACTGGTGTTTGTTTTACAGCTTATTACAGCTGCATATTTGACTAGTGAAAAGCATATTATCAATTCAATTTCAGTATCATATTGTGGCAGAAATGTGAAGGCTATTTGTTATCTACGAAATCGCAAAACCAAAGCTAAAAGGATAGATAAATTGTGAACATGTACTTAAATATTGATTTCGGGTGTTTGTTTTTTTTTTAAAGTTACGATAGCAAATGACATTATCAATTTATCGAGCCAATGTGAGTGGAACCACTTTAGTGATAAATACCATCTCTTTCACAGTTATCAGATTACTATCGAAATCACAGTAATCTTTGTGCTTTTTAGCCGATTTCTAAAAAAAGGAAGTGGTCGAGTATTCCACCAGTATTTTTTTTGCAGCTAGATTTCTTCCTTATTACTGGTCCGATTTAAGTGATTCTATAATATGCATTTTTTCTTTTTCGTCTAAATGGATGATGTGCTTATAACTTCTAATTATACAATGTAAAATAAAAAGGGTAAAATAATATTTTTTTTGAAAAAAAAAACCGGCCATAAGCGAGTCGGACTCGCGCATGAAAGGTTCCGTGCCAAGGTAGTAGGGGATCCCCCTTAAATTTTCAATTTGTTTTTACAGACAGACGGACGGACGGACGGCCAACCGAATTGTTGAAGATGTCGGGAAAATCATGTCCACTGGGAGCTTTACTGGCATGCGGCGCGAAAACTACCAGCTTGAAATAATACAGATAGGAATAATTGAGATAGGATATTTGTGGACCCCATAGGTGGTGCTGTTGTTATAAACAAATAAAATTGAAATAATAAAGCAAACCTTAGTAGCAATGCTGCTTATAAAACTCTTGACATCGATCTGCGTGGGGCAGGACTTCTGGCAGGGAGCATCCGCGCACTTGAGGCAACGCGCAGCCTCTTTCAACGCGCCTCGCTCGGACAATGTCGTGTGTTTGATGTCGTCGAAGTTCTTCGTTAGAGGTGGACAGGCCTGGAACCATAGATATGAGAAAGGTTTTTGAAGTGAAAACTTCTTTAGGCGCGTTGGGCATTTTTGAGATGGGGAAAACAATTGAACTCGCGACACCGTTAAACGACCTCTTTAGAGAGAGTTAGCCGTATTGCTACATATTACAGGCCCAAAAAAATACAGTGTACAGACCGTTCTCTATAAGATGTCCCCTGTCGTGATATTGGCTATTCCCAAGGTAGGGGGACACCTTATGATGAACGGTGCAGGCAGTATTCCTAGCCAGGAATCGCACCCGTTGATTTTATTAGTACACCAGCCGATAGTATCGCATATAGGGATCAAATTCTGGGAAGTAATGACGATTGGTTGACGGCTTCGTGAAGGATCCTTACTGCTGCGTAATGATGATTACTGCTTTTAAACTGTTTTGGTAAATACCGGTACCCCTCAGGCATCAAAGCACGAAATACACTCCGAAATACTATTTTTTTCGTGTAAAACGGGATAGAGATCTTATTATGTAGACATTCGATAAACTACAATAACTAGCATTCATTAACAGTAAATAATCCATTACATTTTATCACCAAGTCAAGTCACGTGCATGCACTTTCAGTCTTTCACTATCAAAGATAAACGGACTTGTAAGCGTATGTAGGTAATCATCATTGAACGATAATGCTCCTGTAAATCCCCTGTATGTACCTAATGCTATACATATATTATGTAAAACAGTACAGGTAATATTGCACCGTTTATCAATTTATATCTACGTTTTTCCTTGTGTGATATGAACATATCAAGTAAGTGACCTAAATGACTGTAACGTTTAAATTTAGATTATGTCAAGAATTTCCAAAAATTAAGGCAATAAGCAAGGCAATAAGCTAGTATTATAAATGCGAAAGTTTATGTGGATGGATAGATAGACGTTTGTTACTCTTTCACGCAAAACGACTGAACGGAATAGGATGAAATTTTGCGCACAGATAGTTTGTAAGCTGGATTAACACATATACTTTTTATCCCGGTAGTATGATCCCGTGGGACAAGCCGCGGGCATAAGCTAGTGATATATAAATTTACAAATAAACGCCTGATTAATGAACGCATACTTGTCATGCATGATGCATCAGTGCTCTCACGATACCTACTTGTACCGTAGGTGATGCATAACAGCCTATTGAATAAAATTGACGTTTGGCATCAATATTCCTGAGTAAATAACTAATCAGTATAAGTTAAGGCTCTTACTGACCGACTGAAGCCAATTCCCCGTCGTCGTTAAGTGTAGTCATTCCCTAATGTTATAGACTAAAGTTAGCTCGGCGTCGGCGACCTCCACCCCTTAAACGCCTCCCGTACTTAATGTACGTCCCCTTCCGTACTCCTTTTAACGGTCGTAACGTAACGCACTGGTAGTGGTTTCTTTCGAGGGAGAGAGATCTCGATCTCGATCTCGCTTTCCCTACCATCACCAGCGGTAGAAATGGACATCGTGGAGCGGGCTCTCGCCACGGACGTAGCGGAGGCCGATCTAACGACCGATCCAATGCCCGAACCAACACCAGGAACATCACGGGATCCACCCTCGTCGGGGCTCACCTCGGACGAGGACTGCTTTCCGAGGGGGGAGGAGAGTGAAGTCGACGACAGCAGCCTCTACTCTTCTCCCTTGCGGGACAACTAGGATCCTGCAAACCAACCTCCAGCACAGCCAAACTGCGACGGCTACCTTGCGCAGAGTGCTGGACAACCAACAAAAGACCATAGCCCTTATCCAAGAGCCGCGGATCAGGAATGGCAGAATCTGCGGACTAAACAACACAGGAGGTCAGTTGCTGCTAGATACCTCCGCAAACAACCCACAAACCTGCATATTCCTGCCTAATCATGTACCTAACCTTCTAATAAACGAATTCTGTTCAAGAGACCTGACAGCAACTAGGCTTTCCAGAGCAGCACAGAATCTCCCGCACATTGTACTCACCTCGGCCTACCTGCCGGGAGACGAGAACGTGCCTATACCCGAGCTGGCATCGCTGGTGGAGTACTGTGAAAAGGAGAAACTGGAACTAATCATCGCAACAGACTCCAACGCGCACCACACTCTATGGGGTAATGTCAAAACCAACAACCGACGTGAGGAAATGCTCGACTTTATTCTTAATAACAATCTAGTGTTACTCAACAAAGGTTTAGAACCTACTTTCGTAAACGCACGATCTCAAACAGTGATAGACCTAACCATTACAACTGTAGGTATCTCCGAATATATCAAGGACTGGCATGTATCCAACGAATTATCATGCTCAGACCACAGATGGATAAGATACACCCTAAACTTTAACCTACCCAAACCACAGCCGAGAAGGGTACCTCGCAATACAGATCGATCAAAGTTCTCTCGATTGGTCGAAGTAGGCTTGAGCAGCTTAACCCCCCTTCCGGCTGAAATTACAATAACCAACTTAGATGAACACGTAAACAACATAACAAACATCCTTTTATCCAGTTACGAGCAGTCTTGCCCACTCACACTGCCCAGGCAGGGAGTTAGACAATCCTGGTGGAGCCGAGAACTGGAAAGACACCGGCACAAACTGAGAAGGCTTTTCAACAGAGCCATGAACACGCGGTCGCCAGATGACTGGGACCGATGCAAAACAACGCGCAAAGCTTATAAGAAACTAATACGCCTAAAAGGAAGGAACGGTTGGAAACGTTTCTGCACCAACATTGAAAATAATAACCCAGCAATGAGGGTCAAAACCTGTCTTGCCACAGGGACAAACTTATCCATAGGATGTCTCAAAAGACCCGACACCACTTACACAACAAACGACGCAGAAACATGCGAACTACTTCTTAAAACCCACTTTCCAGGCTGCCAGATTGCAATCCATCAAAACTGGGAGCCGTACGTTGAACGTACTACGACCAGTCTGGATTGGGATGCCGCTTGCGAAGTCGTTGACCAGGATAAAGTAACTTGGGCCATTAACACCTTCTTACCCTTTAAGGCACCGGGAATGGATGAAATCTTCCCAGCCCTGCTCAGATGGAGCGGAGACTCACTGGCCAAACATCTGGTCAAAATTTTTCGTGCTTGTCTAGCCCACCGCTACATTCCCTTGATATGGCGAGAGGTAAAGATCATTTTTATTCCAAAACCTGGCAGGGGCGACTACACACAGCCTAAATCATTCAGGCCCATAAGTCTCACCTCATTCTTCCTGAAGACTCTAGAGAGACTAGGGGAAAAAAAACATCAGAAACCAAATCGCAGTTTACAAACCCCTACACCCCAACCAACACGCCTACTGCGCAGGCAAATCAACCGAATCGGCACTCCATAACGTAGTCTCGCGCATAGGCAGTGCACTAAAAATGAAAAACCCAACCCTGGGTGCTTTCATAGACATAGAAGGTGCTTTTGACAAAACTAACTTTTACAGCATCACACAGGCCTTGGCTGCGCTCGGTGTCACGCCAACCATTACAGAATGGATACACAACATCAATTCACTGTGAACACCACCACACGAGGCATTGTGAGCAGAGGCTGCCCGCAGGGTGGGCTGCTGTCACCACTTCTGTGGATCTAGTCGTAAACGAGCTCATCACAGAGCTCAATGCCAACAACCTGTACTCGGTGGGTTACGCAGATGACATAGCTATCTTAATCTCAGGGCATTTTGAAGGTGTCTTATGCGACCTCATGAGAAAAGCTTTCAAAATAGCCGAGGGCTGGTGTGCCAAACACGAGCTATCGGTTAACCCTTCAAAAACAGAACTAATAATGTTTACCAACAAAAGAGTTCTAGGGCCCCATAAACTACCTAAACTCTTCAACACCGAAGTTACACTCAAAGAAGAAGTCAAGTACTTAGGAGTGGTTCTTGATAGTAAACTGCTATGGAACAAGCATCTTGACTACAAGCTAAACAAAAGCACAATTGCACTCTACCAATGCAAAAGAATGATAGGAAAAACGTGGGGGCTCTCTCCAAAGATTACGCTGTGGCTCTACACAGCCGTGATCAGGCCAATGCTGACCTATGGATCTCTGGTGTGGTGGACAAGGACGGAGCTCGCGACCGCCGCTACAAGGCTCCAGAAGTTTCAGAGGCTGGCCTGTTCAGCTATCACTGGCTGCATGAGAACCACCCCAACAGCAGCAATGGAGATAGCCCTGAAATTAACCCCCCTCGACTTATTCATACAGCAGGAGGCGGCACTAGCCGCCATCAGGCTTATGCACCTAGGCATATGCACCTAGGCATATGGGGCAAGAACCACACTAGTGCCCATGCGGGTATCCTGGACCGGGCGATTGAGTATCAACTACTTATCGCTGCTCCGTCTGACAGAATACCCAACCAACTAACGTTTAACAAAAACTATCGCATACAAACAACACAGGAAATAAGAGACCAGTCAGGTGTCGATGAAGTACGCATCTACACAGACGGTTCAAAAACACGCAACGGCTCAGAGGCCGGTGTATACTCTCTAGATCTCAACATTAAATCTCACATACCACTGGGCGAACACAGTTCCATTTTTCAGTGTGAGACTTGACACAAGCGGCAATGGCCTTAAAGCGTCTGGGGATACAAAACTACGGTATCAGGATTGTATCGGACAGTCTCGCTGTGCTCAAAGCCCTAGAAAACAGACAGACGAACAATAAATTAATTCTAGAGTGTCACCTAGCCCTGGAGAGTATTTCGTTAACAAACCGAATTACACTCCAGTGGATCAGAGGGCACAGTGGATCCTTGGGCAATGACGCCGCGGACGAGCTTGCGAAGAGAGATTCCGAGATGGCAGTGCTGGGCCCGTACCCACTGCTCTCCCTGCCTTTCTCGCAAATTCGTACATGGATACGCCAGAGATCAACGGATCTCCACAACAACCGATGGTCACGGGTATCAGACTGTAGGCAGTCAAAAATGGCCATGCCGTGCCTTAACCCGAGACTAACCAAACGATTGCTTACATACATACATACATAAACTCACGCCCTTTTCCCATGGGGGTAGGCAGAAACCACAGAACGCCACCTGCTACGATCCTTACATACTCCTTTTGCCTCGTCCACGTTCATACATCTGGTCATACACGCACGCCGGTTGCGAGTACTACGCACCTGACCTTTCTGAAGAACCTCACCAATGAGGTCAGCGTATGTTCTTCTAGGGCGTCCCCTCCCGGCGTTGCCACTCACATCTGCCTTGTAAATACCTTTTGTTAGTCGCCTTTCACTCATCCTCTCCACATGACCAAACCATCTAAGCATACTTGCTTAACCTCAATAAAACTAACCTTAAAATAATGATGGGGACAATCACGGACCATTGCCACCTAAACAAACATCTTTTCAACCTAGGCATCACGGACAGCCCTCTCTGCGTTAGAGGATGTTTTGACGCCGAGGAATCAGCCGCCCACGTCATCCTGGAATGCGAGGCCGTGGCCACCCATCGTGCACAAATCCTCGGAATAGTGAGGTCGCTCCGCGAAGCCTGTGAAGCTCCCAGGAAGCGTCTGTGCTTTTGGGCGGAGTTAGGCTGGCTATGTTAGCCAGGACCCCCACGCACAACGGACCAAATGGGAGTCTAAGTACGGATAAAGGAGTCACCACTCTACTCTACTCTACATAACGTATTTTTTCCCGCAACAAACAGTATAAAATTGAGAGAACTGGTAAACCCAGTTCTCTCAATTTTATACTGTTTGTGTGATTAAGTAAACATGATTCTCCACTAAACTATGACTAAAACATTATAATATTTATTTCTAAAATGTTAATATTTAACGAAAATAATTAAACAAATTATATTTTTAAATAAACCAAACGCAATTAACATATAATTACAATAAAATACGCATTTCTTTTTAATCTATCGTGAGATTAGGTCAAGTCAAATCTCACAACATCTCACCTAGGGTCCCAGAGGGGCCAGAGGGGATTGTCGAAAAATCGATTGACGTGAATAATGGACTTCGAAAACTGTTCTGAACACAGATTTCATACAAAACAAAAACGCCTTGCTAAAATTACCCTGATACTCACGGTACACTTTCTGTCTTCATTCCTCTTCCAATGCTGTTTATTCTTCTTAGTCTGGGCTGAAGGAACCAAGTTGGTGTATGGCTTTGTCGTCGGATTGAGCCTTAACAGGTTCTGCAATTTTCAGTTAGGAATGGTTACCAATTATCTTTATTAATAGGTAAAGTCAAGTTAATTTAAGAATTTCAAACATTTTGATAATAATTAGAAAGTTATTGCTAGATGCTGGTCATTATTAAGTACCTGACGTCAAATGAACAATAAATTGATCATTGTGTTTTCAAAATATTAATATTTATGGAGATTCATTAAAACAACTTTGAAACCATTATTTACTATCAATGTTCACCGTACGTAAACAGTGAATGACATATTATATAGATTTATATATAGATAGATAGATTTTATTAACCTTGATTAAAATGCTTAGATTATAAAGAATATTTCACACATCTATCTATAACAAAAGATAGCCTTTGACATGTATTTATTACACTGTAACTTATGTATTGTATCATATTTGGTACGAAATTTACAATCAATCTATAGAAGCCCCTTTCAGAGGGGTTTATAATGGTCAATAGGAACCGCTCAAAATACAAATCTGTTTACTTGAGCTCCATCACTGTCTGCCCCTAGGAAAGAACAAGATTAATGGCTGTAATAATTTAAGCTGCCCTAAGTTTTTTCCAAGAATATTTATATGTTATGATTTTCCTTAGTTCCATTTATTAGGTACCAATAACTAAGTCTGAGAAACAAGTGAAGTCACCCAGAGGCAGGCAAACAATGGTACTACACCGCAATGAAAGTCGCAAGTCTACGTGCATCCAAAAAACCGGCCAAATGCGAGTCGGTCTCTTTTATTTATTGTTTGTTGCTATAGTGGCAAAAGAAATACACATTCTGTGAAAATTTCAACTGTGTACCTACTACGGATCATGAGATACAGTCCGCTGACCGACAGACAGACGGACGGACAGAGAGCGAAGGCTTAGTAATAAGGTCCCGTTAGTACCCTTCGGGTACGGAACCCTAAAAACGAAGTTGTACTTAGTTATAAGTAAACACATAGCTTAGTTTAATCAAGTAAACCAAAGTTCTATTTACAGTGATTGTGTCAAGAAAATTTGGCCTCGGTCAAAGTAAAAATGTGTTGAGTTGTAAATTGTAACCGATCGTACAACAAGTCCGTGTTAATTGTTGTGTTCGCAATTACTACGCGTAATTAAGTACCTACTTGTTGTGTAATTTATTATTATTAAGTATATATAATGAATAATTATTACATATTGATGGATATCATTGTTTACTGAACGAAGCAAAACTTAACCGTCACTTCGGACTCCGCTGTTAGATGTTACCCATTTTGCGCTAGCAATGCACTTATTCTGGAATTAATTACTTAATTTAACATAGCAACCAGTTCACCTTATCAATCATTAGCTGTCGATCCAGTCCGATACAGCAACTTATAATGTGTTTTCAAATTAACTAATACCAAAACATGACTAGGTAAATAGAAATAGCAATCACTAACCTCAATATCAGGCAATTCTTTACTCAGAAACACTTTCGACATTTTAATAAATCAACTTTACTGTTCAATATTTTAAGTTATTTTTTGGTAGCACGTTTTAACTTGCTTTTAATTCGGGACAGACGCAGTGGACTGCTCACTGGCAGCGCCAACCAAGCGACTGATTACAAAACGTCTCGTGAATACTATCTTTATTCGCGTCCATTTTGCGCTGAACTTTATTTGTCGCCTCAAACTTAGTCGGTAGTTCTATTTCAAGAGGAGGGGCAGGTCAAGGTATAGTGGTTAGACGAAACTACAATACGCAATAGATCTTTGAATGATCAGATGATCACTTATATGTAATGATTAATACAAACTATATTGTTCATAATGGTCACTTTTGTACTAGTTTCCTAACTTTTTCTGTGGGTTTAAATTGGTTAATTGTACAATGTATACAATGTCCCATTCTATGTGTTGTTGAAAAGACCTTGACATACAGCTGTTGATTGCAATCATGCATATAGCTATATATATGTATATAGCAATCTGTATGAGGCGATGACGTACGTGAACTTTGTACTGTACAATTTGTACATTCATGAGTTCTAACTGCGGAAACCAGTTTAATGATACGAAAGTAGTTTTTTTTCAGGGTTATTTTATATCTGAATGGGTACTTTTCTACAAAATAAATGAGAACTGATTTTGATTATCTGACTGATAAATTAATTAGGAATTTAGGAGTTGAGAGGCAGGAAAGGAAGTCTGCTGAAAAATTTAATGACACGAAAAATTTTTTCGCTCGCCTGATTTTTTATCATTTTTTTATTTGATTTTTTTTCCAAGGATTTTTTTCTTATCATTCTCTTGTTTAGCAAAGTATATAATCACGAGCAATGGTATCAACATGATTGTTTTCTAAACTAAACGCTACATGTATATCTACAATATTTTTTCTTTACATTATATACAATAGCTTTTGATATCTGTTACCAAGGTTGCGTAATTTTTATCTACAATTAACAACGACTACTTTTATCTACACATTTAAGTAGAATGGCAACAACACTTGCTTTAAGGTCAAGGGTATTTGTAAACCAGGGCTGCGGGACTGTTCGAAAGAGATACTGCGGCCCTGGAACACAAAGGGCAAGCAAGGAACATGGATAGTCAGTACAAATCTGAAACGCCCTTCCGCTCTGCCCAGAGCGAGAGAAGTCATTGGATGATTTCCCATCCGAAAAAAAATAAAATAAAGTCCACCTCAATCAATAGTTCTTGGTTGCAATTTAAGGCAATTTCTCTTCTATACGTTGCATGTTAGCACTATAGAATGGCATAACTGCTATTCAATAATCACTAAACCTATTATTCGTAATATAGCGAGAGGGATACATAGAATAAGTACATAAATAAAACACATAGTTTGAACAGTTAATATAAATATATTTTGAATTATTCAGAGGCTTTACAATATTTGGAAGAATTACTTGACAGCGTTATCTAACTATCATATAAATCGAATTATAGACACAGCGCATATCTATACATATACAATTTTGTATAAAAATAATAATTAATATTATAAAAGCTGTTACTTTGAAAGAAAGCAAATGCAGTTCATGGCATAGGTGACTACATATCCAACAATACAGAACTCAACAAGATGACAACATAACACTGATACAAATAAACGTGCCTAACATACACTACAAATTATATACTTAAGGAAATTTGGACTAACAGACACACTAAATTAATATACATACTTTAAAACAATCGTCTTGTGGTATAGTAATTATAGATTTTAAGAATATGTCAAAGTTGTTGCCGGTACATTGGATAAAGACCCCATCACTCACTTCTCCTGTTGAAAAAATATCGACAAACATTACATCTTTTCTTTTGACTTTAATATCGCATCTGTATCATGTTTAAAAATATTATTTGTTTCATATCTCGTCCCTTGGCTGCCTCAAAACGTTAATTATATTGTTGACCTATTATTAAAATTATATATTTTATAACTAGACATAATATAGTTAGTCCATTCAACCATAAACGTATTACGATACGAGAATACATAAAACTACACAGTGAAATGATTTATTTTGCATTAGCTTTAGAAAGTCCATACATTGTGAAAAATTGGATCTAGTATAGAAACTGTACACCAAAGAAAATGGCGTTTTGTATTTTATTTTTGTATTTAATACTAAATTACCGGTATTTACATGCTGATTCTTCTAAATATTTGCATCTGAACAATACATACATTAAAATCTTACCGCTAGGGATGTCCTGTGCAATTGTTCGAGCTTTTTTTTTAATTTAGAAACAGAAGAGTAAAACTCAATAGTAAAATAACTTTTTTAAACGAATAAAACTCTATGGCATCTAGTTATAGACGGCGTGCCGCGTTCGGTGACAAGCAACAACAATTGCACTTAAACACAAACTTACGTGTACTGTTTTCCTTATCTTAACATTTATATTTTAGGAGTGGATTTAGACAGTAATTAACTTAGTGCCATTTTATTTACTAAAAAGAAACGATCTGTAGAGTCTACGACAATCGTGAAGTTAGGCGTATAAGGTAAAAAAAAGCGTCTCGTATCTAGAGGCCGTGTAAAAATGCCTCTAGACAGTCAATTAGAGCCTAAACCCGTTTATCACATTTTTTGCGAAAAATGCCTCCCGTGACAGTAATGCGACCGAATTGAGATGGTCGGCGAGCAAGACGTTGTTGAACACAATGCTGTCCATCGCGATTCGGTCGGGTAATGCTAAAAGTAGTTGTGCGGATTTCACATTAGCCTTAGAAGACTAAACGTTTGCGATACAATCTTGTTGCTTATTGAAAACTGCGCTAGTGGCCATAGTTCTGCGACTTCAAACTAAACGTAGAGTCGGTATGATAAAATTGACTATTCTTACAGATATAAGGTTCAAAATCGCAAATCTATCGCCTCTAATATTACAAAGACGCCACGATAGCATAGCTACACTTTACCAACGATATGTATCTAAGTATTGACCATTCACGCGGGCGCTTATACTCTTAAGCTTTTAGCCGATTTAGAGAAATAATACGCAGTAATGAAATACAGTCGTTGCATTATGCTACGTGTGACGGCGGCGTAAGATTCAAAATGCAATGTTCACACAGCTTGATAAATGCAACAGCTATATTCTTATGAAATGGCATATTATTGACCAAATTACTTTCCATTTAGTTTCTGACTCCAATCAAATTCGACTTCAGTATGAGTATACTTGAAATTGTTTAATGTTACGAATGAATTAGTAAATGCAGGATCATGTGCTTGGATTTTAAGTTTTGTACAGTACAGTGGGTTCTTATTTAAGATTCTTTAACCTACAAATCACATCAAAGTCAATTTATCCTGGGTTCTGCGTAGCGTATTAAAACGAAATACAGTTTATATCATACATAGGTAAATATTATAACCTTTTAATTAATTAAATATACAATGAATACGAAACTTTAATGATTAACCATTTTCTTACGAACGAATGCTGTACTTATTACGCCACTAGTACAAGTCGACATTGTAACCCGTAAACAATTTGAACCTTAACACATTAGAAATAAGGATGAAAATGTATCCGAGTTTGAGTCGACTGTAAACATTGATATACATAACAATGTGGAAACAAATATAAAGCAATAATAAATCGAAAAATATAATCTCTGGCAAAAACAAATTTCAACAATTCCATTTTTTTAAACAACCGTTTAGAAACGACGGTGAAGTAAGTTTAAACAATTTGTACCCGAAATTATCATAGATGTAGGAATGTAATTACATTTTCATAATGGCGGCGGTCAAGTTATGTGATAAAGCACCCAAATATGAGTTAGACTCGGATACTCACCTAGCAGTCACTGGCAGGCGGTGGTATGGCTACGTTTTAGAATACAAATATCATGAATTATTGGCTAGAGGTAGAACTTCACAAGTATTACGACAGTTCCACGACATTCAGACAATGAAACTACACAATTTGAATAAAGAATCCAGTGACATCCATAGACAAACATCTGCTAGCGATTAGACAAAGGTCATCATGTGCAGCCTACAAAAAACTGCCAGTGACAAGAATATCCGGCCGATATAAAAAAGCGTTATACATTAAACGGACCTCACTCACACCAACCCACGTTACATATTAATTAATAATGCGTACTTTAACAGTAAAAATTAACATCTATGTATGCATTTATTGCAGTCCATTCAGTTACAGCGCTCGTGTGTTTTGCACATTATAGTGATGTTGGTGTGCTATTGTAAGCTAGGCTGTATACACTGGCATCGACGTCTGTACTACGCTATCTGTAAACAAAAAAAAAATGGTTGTCTGTAAAGTTGGTTTACGGACGATAGTTTAACGTGATAACGTCATAAAATCGAGTAAAAAACAGGTAGATGCGGCGCATGCGTACAATGAGCGTAACGGGACACTTTTTCATGCATGCAGCCGGCGTTCATCGATTTATTAGACGTTGTGACGTCAAAAAGGAAGTATTAATATTCTGTATTAGAAGTTGGTTCTCCAATCGATTGGTGTGTATGTGCTAATTGCTGGACGATGATTATATGTAACGATCTTATTCAATTAGTGATAGTATTGTCATTCGGCCTCCTTTTATTACCACAAACAACTAAAATTTCAAAAGCTACTACTCCCAATTGATGATATCGTTGTTAATAATCGATTATGACAATGTGACATCAATGTAAACTAAAAATCGATCACGAAGAATACCAACAATTCTTCGTGATCCATTTTTTATTTGCATTAACGATCATAGCTCGTTTCGAGGTGCACGTAATAGAAACTTTCAGTTTTTTTTTCTGTTATGAAATCGATGAATGAGGCAAACTTAATAAAGTTTAACATGACATTTACGCCTGTACATAACATTATTGATTATGATTTACGCCTGTAATCTTCGAAAGGCTAAACTGATCTGAATAATGTCAACTCCAGAGAATAAATACCTGTATCTACCATTGTGTAAGCCCAATTAATGGTGCTATTCTCTGATTATATTTAGAAATTTTTTAAACGACTCGTTCCTTGGCATCCATAGAAATAATTCTTGAAAATTAAAAAAAATTCAATCTGAATATTACTTTGTAAAAGTTAACATACCTTATCTGACAGTGCTACACAATCCTTAGAGCATTCTACAGCCCCGCTTCCGTTTGATGGGCTGGACGGGACAGAGCACGGCGCGGATGGCCTCGTCGAAGACCGTCTTCAGCCCCTTCTGCGTCAGCGCAGAGCACTCCAGGTACTTCACCGCGCTGATCTCTTTAGACATACCGAGACCCTGGAAAAGGAAATACAAAATTGATTAATACGAATGAAGTCGATTTATTAATTCACTTTGAATAAAATGTGAAAAGTCTCCTGAAAACTCTTCTGTCGCTACACACATATGAACCACGGCGACAGGGACAGACAGTTTAAAACGTAAAGGTTATTTATTTAAACTGAAATACGTTTGTAAACCGTGTAGTTAGAAATCAAAAACCTTGTAAGTCACACGCCTTCTGGACACTGAACCGCGAATGAAGCTAAATTTAAAATGTAATTATTTTTATGTTTGTTAAATTAGTGAGTTGCTAAAACCCATTACACAAAAAAAACTTTCTGCGAAAAAAAATCGACTTCCAAAAAAACAAAAAAAAAACTAAAATAACTTTTTTTAAATTACTTTCGGAAGTCGGTGACTTTGTTTGTTTCATTGTCATTTTTTGTCACCGAGTTCCGAAAGTAATTTAAAAAAAGTTATTTTCGTTTTTTTTTTGGGTTTTTTTGGAAGTCGGTTTTATCACGCAGATCCTATGGCCACCTTACAGCTCCATCATCAGACCCTGGATACCATCTATAGACAAACTACTCATTTAGACGAATCAAACGAGCCCAAACTCGATGGGGTTATGTAGTTTCATAACGGAATTCCTAAGGCCGCCGTCCAGCTCCATCATCAGATCAGCTCCATGTCATCGATATATTGTACTATCACGTGATATACATAAGCGTGCAAATTTTTAATTCAATCGGAAATCAGGAAGTGTGTCAAATTAAACATGCAAGACTTCAGGCGTCGTCGCGTGATATAGCAATTAACGTGAAAACATACCAAATTAATGAACCGATTTCGATGAAATTTCTATGGGACCAATCGGGAAGTATATCCTTTCACATAAAAGAAGAGATTTTTGAAATCGGTTAAGAATCGACGGAGATATGAGGTAACAAAAACAAAAAAAAAAAACAACCGAATTGAAAACCTCCTCCTTTTTGAAGAAAGTCGGTTAATAAAGGTCAAAATCGATGATTTCTTTCATATTCCACCAAGACCGTTTTGATCAATCAGGATAAAATATAGAGTCCAAGATGGCTCCCCTTTCGTTTGAGTTTTCGGGAGTGAATTCCGTTGAAAATCCGGCAAGTTCACAGTGATTTCTGTTCAACTTCGGTATGACCCGCTAATATACATCAAACACCGATAGGATGGAGGATAGAAATAAAAGTAGCAAATGAAAAACGCTGAGTCCGAAGATATATTTTTGAGAAGACTTTAAGAGCGTTTACGACTTACGGCATTTCATACAAACTTTCAATTCCTTATTTTTTTAAATGACTGAACTGATTTTGAGTAGTCCTACTTATGCGAAGTTTTTCATTAAAATCGGTAACACATAGATCTAAAAGTGGAGAACATTTTAGAAAAAATAGTTTTACAGCTAAATTAGACCGTAGAACCGACCATAGAAACAGAAATTTCCAATTATGTTTTTATTTAAAAGACATTTTGAAAATATTCTTCATAAACTTTTTAGACCTATGTATCCTACTAGGACCAGTCGCCCTGCTATAATTTCAACGACATTCCAACACAAATACACGTCACGTAACCACGCTCCACGCGCAGAAGATGGAACGCCATAATATTCGTAATACATATGCGAACATTTGTAATATCCTGCCGGCGACAGGTTCCCACCTCGGCAATAACTAAGGGCGACGCGAAAATACGTCAAGTGTCAAGCACATATTGGTTGGTCTGAAGTGTGTGTTTATTTTGCTTTGTATACACGGACTAAGGGTCATCGACGTGCAAACTGATTCCTTCAAAATAGGAGTTCGATACATTTTGACCGTATAAGTTTTCATACATAACCTACTCGCTCAAAATATATATAACTTTATATATTTTGTTATATGTATGTATAGGTAGAATGGTAGAAAATGCCTAAGGCATTAAGTCCGCCTTTGTACAGTTCTACTTGTGCATAAAATTTTAATAAATAAATAAACTATACGGTGTAAACGGACTTTTCACGAAGCAGTCAACCAAGCACTCTTTACATCAAACTATATTACTTTACGCAAAAAAATATTGCTGGGAAACGACTTTTATTTTTGGGGTACACAAACAGGGTTTACGGTAGAACTCGCACTCAGAACATTGTGCTGATGAATTTGTAAATTGGTCATGGATACCTCCATGACCAATTTACAAATTCATCAGCACAATGTTTAAAATAAAGTCATAACATTAAAAACTCCTATTAAAAAAGAAGTTGAAACTTTGATCTGAAATATCTCCGCAACAAGACGGTTCCCAGATACGTTCCAGGACAAAAATATTATCGCAATGACTGGGAGAAAAAAACAAGTGCCTTTCGGCTTCGTGAAGGGTCTTACGTTGTAGGGTTTTAAGTGTTTGACCATAGGTATATCTATCTTCTTCTTAGCGTGTCGATGGAAAATTTTTGCTAAATATGTTTGACCCAAAATTCAGCTACGCGAACTCCGCTCGCTGATGCAGTCAAGAGATCATCAAGTGCGCAAGTGTCAGGGCATGCAGTGCAAGATGCATACACATTTGAGATCTGAGCCGTCTATGAACCCCCATCTGAAGAGATTGTCTTTGCTACGGCCGACTTGGGTTCGGAGTCTATTCAGAGATTTCCAAGTCGGCCATGGCAAAGCATCCCCAGGTGGAAGGCTTTCAGACGGCTCGATGAAACCATCAGGGGGCTTAAGCAGTTCCCGCCAGAGATCACATCTCACTGTGGAGGCATTGCTGGACTAGCTGGACCAACGCACCCAAAGAAGCTTTTATGGCTTTTCAGCCTCTGGGGCACTGGTACGTAACCGTGCATTGAGCGGCGTGAGTCAGCTTGTAGCTTCTTCCTTTCGATGCGGCTGGGCAATCGACTACAGTCGATAGGCTAATCCTTTCACCACGATGGTAAATATAAATGATATATCTATATCTGTGTTTTACACCCATAATATCAAACAGCGATTTTTTGTATTTACCACGGAAAAACTGCTATGCTGACGTAACTATAGTTTAGAAAAAAAACGGGGTGGGTCGATGGCCCTTAGCACCGTGAACAATACACTTCCAATCATATTGGTTTAAGCTAACTGTCGAGTGACTAGAACGCATTAATTAAGTAAGAAATGAGTATAAAATAAAACTTTAAAAGAAGCGGCAGTTGAAGAATAAATAAAAAGGCACCATTTTTTTTTAACGATTCCTTTTTGAAACACTTACATGTGAATACGTATAAAATTGATAATTGTAAACATTGACTGAATAATAAACGAGTGATTACTTACTATAAAAATGTATCCCCAAGTAACTTAGGACAAGAACATTATGACACTTAACAGCTAAGATTCGAAAGGGTTAGCTCAGAGTTCAAAGCTAAAAAATGTAATAACCTGTGTGTAAGTGATGGGCGCAAGTTTCTTGTCCTTCAGCTTCTCAATGGTGTCCTTGTCTTCGCGAAGATCGAGCTTGGTGCCGACCAGGATGATGGGTGTCGACGGGCAGTGATGCCTCACTTCGGGGAACCACTGAAACGTACCGAACACAAGATTAGATTACATGATTGAGATTAGTTGGTTAGAAGGTTATTTGGACACTCACAAGTCGAAATACTGCAGTTTAAGACTGCGTTTCCACTGCATATGAGCGGGGATGCGTAACGAGGGATGTGTGGAACTAACCAATCACATAGCTAGAACACTTCAAAAAAAGAAAAAGAAGTAGTTGTGAAAAAGAAGCGATATTATTGGTTAGTTTCACACATATTCATCGCTAAGCATCCGCTCATCTGTCGAAACGCAGCCTAACACGAGTTGAATATGAATACTATGAGTCTGTCATGACTCAAGTATACTGGGGTTGTCTTTCAGTCGAACCGGTTGCAGCTGAAACCTTTTTATACATGGAGTGATTTCCCACATGAGTTTCTGGGTAATACGATACCTCGTGGTCCTGTGGTTCTCATTCTTTCGGGCTTCTGACTAGTAACTACCCGTAACAACTACGATAACAAGGTGTTTACTATGATATGCCATTGTTAACTTGTTATTTTTACAGCCAGTCGGTATTGGTACCGTCCCACCGCAGGACAAAAGCCATTCTTTTCACCTCTCACGGTTGTTTGATATTGTGTTCTAATCTTTAAAACTTATTATAAACTTATTATTGTTCCTCTCGTTGCCTACGCTATACATGATTTGTTATAGTCAATATTCACCACTTTGCGTGTTCACGGACACTCGTGAGTCGTGTATCACACAAATCCTAAATCAAATATAAAGTACTTCACAAGAAAAACGTAATGAATCTTGTCAAGATTTTCGATTAAATCGGCTAAGTTGAACTTCCTGCTGACATGAGTCATATTCCATAGAAATAATTATTTGGTGACATGCATGAAGTCAAGAACAAAGAAAAGTAGCAAGGGCACATGTGTGCATGCGCAACTTTACGACATTGTGATCTGCTATCAGTCGTTACGAAGATTCGACGACTTCCTGTTTCAGCACGTTTTAACGTGACAACATTTTACTGCGCACTAGTATGGTCATAAAGTTTCCCTTGTTTCTGGGGAACTAAGCTACGTGCAATACCTAAGTATCATTATACTACAAAATCTTAACTTAATTCTACAACTAGTTTGCTAACTCGTAACTAACAGCTATGACACCAAGTTTTTTTTAGTAGATTTCATCATCTTCGTCGCCGCATTTGCAATTTAGAAGACTTCTTCTTTTCGTGTGGTTAGTACCTAACCTGATGTCAGAATTTTTATACCGCCCATGGGCCTCTGACTTGGCTTATTTAGAAGGTTGAAATAACGATGCTCTGATCCAGCACCGTCCTAATTACTATAAAACTAAATTGAGATGCCTCCTATCATACCGCTCCATAAGAACCCAAAGATAAATATATGGATCAAACAACCAGATTCTTTAGAAAGAAGTAAGACCTACCTTAGCCCTGACGTTCTCAAACGACGCTGGGTTGACGAGCGAGAAGCATATGAGGAAGACATCGGTCTGTGGGTAGGAGAGCGGTCGCAGCCTGTCGTAGTCTTCCTGACCTGCCGTATCCCATAGACCCAGGTTGATGGGCTTGCCGTCCACCATCACATTCGCCGAGTAGTTGTCGAATCTGAGGAGGTTTAAAGGTTTGCGTTTAAGGGTTGAACCACATCTAACAACACGGAACCGTATTTTTCCATGTTCGTATCCTTTTTCTGTCGCTTAGAACCATCATTTGCTAGAGCGAGAAAGAGAGCGGGAATGCTTTAGCACGCGGCAGCATCGACAATTCGGTCGGCAGCACGCTCTTTTCTCACTCCGGAGCAAATGACGGTTCTGTCTGAGCGACAGAAAAAGACAGGACCATGAACGTGCGATAGACGATAGATGTGGTTCAAACCTAAATACCACTTAGAAGAGGTGATCACTTATCGACTCAGTAGCTGCTTTGAGCTGGTCACGTCTCACCACAATTTTTCGCATTTTAGGTGCCATGGCGGATATCGTATTTTTGGTTTATATTGCATGGACCAGACGTTTCCGTATCGAATGCAGTTTGTGGAAGTCTTGCAATTATTTTCTTATGAATGAATAAATATACATGGCTAATAGCCGCACGTTACATGTGTTAATGTGTTGTGCTGTTGGAAGAGTTAATCTTACAAAAAATCCTGACAAAAAACTGGTTTCGCATCTTATGTTTCAAAAACAAATTCACATTAAATGCCTAACAGGCAATGCATCAATAAAATTGGAGACCATTCTGGTAATCGTAACCACCCAACAGATTGGATTGTACGGTGTTATACAAATTAAATAATTTTGATGAAGCTTTGGTTTCTGGAAATAGGTCAAACATTTACCACCATCATTTTCATATAACACCAGTGTGTTACATTTTGTTTGATTTGAGTAAACTTGGCTAACGAGCTCAGAATAACTTTGCTACAATTCAACGTTTCTGTTTAAAATTTAACAATTCGTTATACTTACACTGTAGGTATGTATTCTCCTGGGAAGGCATTTGTGGTGTAACTGATGAGCAGACATGTTTTACCGACGGCTCTGTGGACAAGGAAAACATTAAACTTTGCCCTGGTATTTTGACACAAAGAAAGTACACAACACAAAGTTCGGAGTTTTCTTGTGACAGCCGTCATCATAAATCTCGTTAATAGGACCAGATTATGGAGAGGAACAAAAGCCAACAAAACTTTTTCAAACGGAAATTGCAATCTTATTTTTAAAACATGATGTATTTGGTGTATTTGCTTCAAATGTTACTTCTTTTCAAATAAAAAAATATTTTTGAAGTGAAAACTTCTTTAGCATCGTTGTGATTTGAAAGTCGATGAAACGAAAAAGCGACAGTAAAAAGAGACAGACACATAAATTCATAAGATTTATCGTGGGAGAAAATGAGATAGGAAGTATTATAGTGTTTATCTTGAAGCCAAAATTTTTGAAGGTTTCACTTCTACCACGTGTGAATTGCACACATGTTTTGTTTTTATCCGCTCTATAACTTCAGAACAGTGAGAATTCTGGCAACTTTTGTAGCTGCTAGTATTTTTTTATAATTACAAATAATATTACGGTAGTTTTCACTAGGTCAGTGTAATGCGCCATGCATTACACTGACCTAAAGAAAAAACAACACTTGAGCACGTTCTTGCGTGCTAAGAATGAAGGTAAGTGGATAGCACACGCTTGCCACAGCGAAAATGCAAAAAATCTAGACCTCAATGCAGAATTTATGTACCCTGACACATTAACTAGACTTGAAACTTTAGAATGCAGCTTTATTTATAAGAAACAGAAGTTGCAGTACATAGCTATTCATAGCTTTAGAAAAATATACACGTTACCACATTTAATGCGTGTGTAAGAAAATTTTACATAAATCAACGCTTACAAAGCAGTAAACAAAAACAAGCAAAAGATACATTAGCTCGCATGTAGGAAAAAAACATTACAGAATCCTATAACCCGTTATCAGAACCCAGATTAAAAATACCAACAACATTTTCGCCCACTACGCTGCGAAAATTCCCTCGGAGCATGCATATAAATCCTGTGTTTAAAACAACACAACAGTTCTCTATTCTCGGCTACGTCTAGAGGTCACAAGTGCATAACATAAATTGGTCGTGTTATAACGAACGCTAATATTCTGCCCTCGTATCGTGTCGAGGACGACATCCTGTCAGATATTCCTGGCAAGGGAATGCCGATGTCGATAAACTCGTTATATGCAGAATGTTGTTAATGAAAGGATTTGTATTTCAACATAGAAAACAATCAATCACACTAATTATGGATGCAAATCTCGTCTAGAATGATAATGAGTTGTAAATTCAGCGTTTGTCAGTCGATGCGTCAAGATTGATTTGATTCCGTGTGTCGTTATCGCCAATGATTTGTAGAAAGTCCTAATTACGGATTTTCGCACCGTATCACAAACCTCCATCAACAAAACACGAAAATAAACATGAATCACTGTAGCGTAACACCAGTGCGAACCCTAACGAATGTAAAGAAGGAAAGATCGTCGACTGACCGCCCATAACCCTCGACCCAGCGCGTACGCATCTCTACAACGATCGCTCTTCATTCCACAAATGAATCACGTTGCATAACAGCCTGCTCGAAGGAAATATTGAACATGGGAACATCTGACCTGAGATTGTTAGTCACCGACGAATAGAAACTAAAATAAATCACTACTATGATATCCGTATGACTCATTTAAATATGACGACAGCAATCAGAATGATATATTTTATTATGTTTATATTTTCCTAGAAGACTTTTATCAGTTCATGGACGTTATCGAGAATCAACAGACTTGCCTAACCATTGATTTATGGCAAACTGTTACGTAATGTCAGGGTTCAGGTTAGGCAAAGTCTTATCTACATCTATTCTGTGCCACTGCGGGCACTGCGGCCCATACTTAACAAAATTCAGATAATAAAACTATAAGATAGGTAGGTAGTTAACATTGTTAGCTTCGCTCTGCACTTAAATTAATAAGAAAGCCATCAATCAACCGCTGTATTCTGGATTTCAGTAAGAAAAGACGATCAATCAATTAGGAAATAACCCTGCAATCAGCAGCTCTTGCAGCGTCCAAATTATCTATTAAATATTATGTGAGTAATTGCAGAACCAAACAGTGAAATGACACGTTTACATAAACAAAACATACGAGCCAACGCTTTCTGCAAGGATTCGATTATAACAACAAAACGACGAACACATGGAATAACCACAAAGAACATGACACTTTGATATCAAACAAATGAAACCGATGCGTCAATACTCGCATAACGATTGGATAACATCGCTTCGTGACTGACTCATCATCCATGAGTCAACGAAGGTCAAGAAAGCAAACGTTATTGGGTAAATAGAAGTGTTGGACTAAAGATTTATATCGTAAGTACATTTTTGCCCCCAAATATTGGTGCTTGTATTCTCGCCTCTAGTAGTTTCTCAAAATGCTATCTTTAGATGGTTCTTTTGGCTTTCAGGACTTGAGTATTCGCTTCTTCCGCAAGTAACCATTATTATTTTGCCATCTAAGTTTGATTGGATTAGTAAATTAAAGCAAGTGGCCGAATAAATTGAAGCCTATCCCACACTTTTAGCTTGCCTCTGTTATTATTCCTCAAAGGAGTCGTTGGTCCACAGATAGTATCATGAATCGTCTAAAACACGTGTTCCATTATTGCTGGTGACATATTAACCATGTGTGTTACTCGCCTAATTATCGCTTTATTCACCCAGGGGTTATTATGTTTCCATGTGAAATATTAGCCTTTCCAATATTAACTGATAAATATTCAATTAGACAGTAATTTCAGCTGGTAATGTCACCACCCTCTTGACAATTTTATTGAAAGTTATTATTAAATGCCATAAATTACGTGCAGCAGACTGACGTTACGTCGTTAATTTTAATAAGTAACACTGCGGTAAAGTCTCAAAGGCAAGCAAGGAATAGCGCCTTCAAAACTTGACACAATTCCCTTTAGAACACAAAAAATGTAAGAATATTTTCCGCACGAAAAAACATGAGTTTTACAATGAAATGAGGACGAATTACTAAAGTTGAACCGGCTGTCGCGAAATCAAAACATCGCGGGAGAGTTACTCCGTACTTTATAAATAGACAGAGTAACTGACGACTTATGGCTGTTTAAATACGTGAAGTCATTCATCGTAATACTTGACTAAAGGAATATTAGTTTTATCTGTCTAGACTGAAATCATTTCAAGTTGCCATGTTTTTACTTGTGGTGAAATTACTGTTAATGAGTTTGAAGAAATGGATCGTTGACAGAAATTATCTATATTTGATAGTTTATCTTCGACCACGTGGGATTTACTTGAATAAATTGTGACAACTCTCAAACCATCAGTCTTGGCTTATTTTTACCCAACAACCAGATTTAGTAAAATGTAACTAAAAAAACACTTTTGATTGGCAAAATTAGTAAATGATCACCAAAATTAGATCCCCATTTTAGCGTGAAATTAGAACCAAAAATAGTTAATGACCACCAGAAATTGAACTGTTATGCTCTTGCATCCGAGTCGAGGGAGATCCACGAAGAATAACCACGAAGGGTATGGTGGCCTTTCTAACCAAATCTATCAGTGTCGGGGTGCCCCAAGTCAGCCTAGACAAAACTAGTTTGCCATCAACCACCTCATTATAATTTGGTGCTCATTTACTAAATTTGGTGATCAATTGATATTTTAGGTGATAGATGATAGTAGTGGTCACAAAGTTATTTTTGGTGGTCATTATATTTATCCCCCTTATTTTATAGCAATTATGAGACAAAGAAATCTCTAACGGAAGTTTATGAAACAATTTAAACGTTTTTCGGCTACGATGACGTTAAGATAGCCTTCAGTTTTGTTTCTAAATGTTTTCCTAGTACAGTGGTTTGTTGAGACAAGTGTTTAATCGCTTCCAGGCATTGCTGTGATAGCATCAACATTGTGTTTTGACTAATCTCACGTGCGGTTTCATATGCTCTGAAACGGTTACCTGCTTATTTTTTATTTTCGAAGTTTGCTCTCTCAAATCGTGTTGCTATGTTATGTTTTGGATTGAACTTTGCGCTTGGTATCGTCTATTTAAAATGTTTTACAATATCATGGATTAAATTTAGCAGTACCGGAATGTTCAAGTTATTTGCAGGAAATGTTTCAATAAATAAATTTCATTTATTTCAGGTCCGAGACCTATATAAAATAATGACAGACTGTCATTGATTTATTGAAACATTTCCTGCAAATAACCGGCACCGATATTTGACAAAACCAGAGCTTTAGCACTAAATTTCAACCTTGTTTATTTGACAAAACCAGAGCTTTAGCACTAAATTTCAACCTTGTTTACTTAAACAAGGTTGAAATTTAGTGCTAAAGCTCTGGTTTTGTCAAATATCGGTGCCGTCAGTATAGCGGCCGTAATACAGCGGTGAATGACGTCACAAAAAACAAAACAAAACGACGTGGTTTCCTAGAGAGCGGTATTTGTCACCGTAACGCACAGTGGAACGAATGTATGGGAGCGGTTGGACGTAGACATGTCCGAAAAAAAAGAGTAAAATTATGCCAAACTAATGATGCCATCTTATTCGATTACTTAATGCCTTCATAACTTGTGGTGATGAATTTCTTCATAACTCCCATATTTCAGGAGTAATTTGAGAAAATGTGAAATTTTACTATGAAAATGAGTGTATCGAGCTCTCTCCCTCCTGATTCCGGGCTTGTTTCAAGTAGCGGTCTCTAATATCATAATGCTAATACTAAGAGCTATATTTAATACTAAGACACATAGTGCGCCAAATGTGCACTTTCTGGGATAAAGAGTGATGTTTATTTTATAACACAATTTTTTTATTTTTTGTTTATTTTGTTGATTAAAACCGTTTTTCTAAAGGTTTACCTTATTACAATAACATTTCTGAGCAGCCAATTAGAGAAGATATAAGCTAATTAGGATATATAATTAGGGACTTAAGGTTTACATATAAAACTGATGCACTAATGATTACTGATAAGAACATTGCTATTATTTAATTACTAAATGGCTCTTAATACACTAATTTAGCATGCATCATTTACTAATTATCACAATAACTAATTACCTTGCAATATTTAACAAAGGATACCTGGGATACCTGGATTTTATATAAATAGGTCACTATTAGTAACTTTAAAATCAGTGTTGATTTACACCTCGTTGTATCCAAGCTAATCTCGCAATGTATTTTCCAAATTTTAATACAAATCTTGATATTCACGTTGCTTTATGCGCACGCGCACATAAAGATTTACGCGACTTTAACTATTTGTTCAGTGTTTTAAAAGATAACAGTTGTGTTCAGTTATGTGAAAGTGCTGAAACAAGTTTAAAAGACTGGTGTCGTCGATTTTGCTACCGCATTTATGCAAAATGGACACAGTCTGGAAGAAGCACAGATAAGTTTCGGAAGAAACATGAGATTTGGCTACAGGCTGCAATTCAATGGCCGGAATTACAGAATGAAAATATGGAACCTTCTACAGAAAATATAAGTGACGTCATCGAGCCCATAATTTCTCCTGCTAAATCTGATGCTTCAACTTGTACACATCCTAGTCCTCGTAAATCTTTTGAGGACCTTAGTAACCGGCAAAAAAGAAGACGCACTGAAGATAGTCTTTCATGCAGCAGTAGCAGCGCTGAAATTATGTTTTCGGCCGAAAGGGCGCTTCAAAAGGCAGGACAAAGCGATACAGCTTATGTTATGAAATACTTGACGGAGAATCCAGAAGAGGCCTCAAAAATCAAAGCCTTCATTGAAGGTAAATCAATTCAGGTACGGGAAATATCCCCTTTGAAGGCATTGGCTCTTTATGTATCGATGAACTTATCGAAATGGCGCTATAACACTCTTCGGGATTTCAACACTCAAGAAGGAGCTCTTCAATACCCGAGTTACTACATGTTGGTTAAAGAAAAAATTAAGTGCTATCCGGCCAAAGAAGATCTCACAGTTACAGAGAGCTCTGCAAAAATCAAATTACAAGCCTTGATGGATTTAACCTCAAGAAGACTTATTAGGTCGTTAGAAACCCCTGTTGATCCCAATCAACAGCTCGTATTGACCAGCAAATGGGGTTTTGACGGATCATCTAGCCAAAGCATTTATCATCAAAGGACGAGTGAAGATGAGCAAATCGATCTTGCTAGTAATTTTATGATTAGTCTTGTACCACTGCGGCTCGTCTCAAAAGGTGTAACAATTTGGGAAAACGAGCGACCATCTTCCACTTCATTTTGCCGGCCAATATTGTTTAAGTTTATAAAGGAAACCAAAGAAAATGTGCAGAGAGAGATGGCTGAAATCGAAGCAGAGATTGAAGCCTTAACTCCATCCACCATCACTGATGGAATTAGTGTCAAACACCAACTGCTGTTGACAATGATTGATGGTAAAATTCATTCCATTATATCCGATACAGCAGCTTCAGTGTGTGACATATGCAAGGCTTGTCCTAAAGAAATGAATAATTTAGAGTTAATCAAAGATAAACACGCAAACGAGGACATGTATAAATATAGCTTAAGCACCCTTCACGCTTGGATTCGCTCAATGGAATGCTTATTACACATTTCCTACAAATTAGACATAAAATCATGGCAAGTAAGGGGTGATATAGCAAAAAGGCAAGTTGATGACAGGAAGAAAAGAGTTCAAGAGGCTGTAAGAAGAGAAACGGGCTTACTTCTCGATGTTGTGAAACAAGGCAGTGGATCCACCAACAATGGCAACTCGGCAAGGAGATTTTTTAAAAACTACACTAAATCTGCTGAACTGACCGGAATAGATGCTATGCTTTTAAGAAAAATCTGTGTGATCTTGCAGTGTATTTCATCAGGAGAGAAGATCAACGTAACTAAATTCCGAGAGTTCTGCTTTGATACTGCTAAGCTTTACGTGGAGTTATACCCATGGTATTATATGCCTTCTTCACTTCATAAAATTTTAATGCATGGGCCAGACATAGTTCAGAACATGTCAATTGTGCCCATTGGTTTTCTATCCGAAGAGGCATCTGAGGCTAGAAATAAAGATTTTAGAAAATATAGAGAGGGGCATTCTCGAAAGCATAGCAGTATCTCATGCAATGAAGATATTATGCACAATCTTTTACTGTCTTCTGATCCACTTGTTACAAGTATCCGTCCAAAAGGAAATAAGTTTGTAAAAAAATCTTCTTTTAAGGAATTTTATGAGCTTACGGATTCTGAGAAAAGTGATATCGAATTTGTTAACATAAATGATTTAGCGGACATCGATTCTGAATTTGAATTAATTGATGATGATGATGATGACGAAGATAATTAAATGATGTTATTGTTTTAAAATGTGTAACTTAGTAAATTAGAGCTTACATCTTAATTATTTATTGTACTTTTAATGAAACTAGGTAATTTATTATCAACTTACTTAAAAGTCATACTCTCATCAGTTCTTGTGAATATTTTTGTTAATATATATTTCTGTACATATATAATATATTTATAGACCTCTTAATAAGTCTGTCTGCGGTTTAAAGTAAATACAAATGGGGAAAAAACGTTTTTTTTTTTTAAATTTTCATTTCCTTTTATCCCAGAAAGTGCACATTTGGCGCACTATGTGTCTTAGTATTAAATATAGCTCTTAGTAATAGCATTACGATATTAGAGACCGGTACTTGAAACAAGCCCGGAATCAGGAGGGAGAGAGCTCGATACACTCATTTTCATAGTAAAATTTCACATTTTCTCAAATTACTCCCGAAATATGGGAGTTATGAAGAAATTCATCACCACAATTTATGAAGGCATTAAGTAATCGAATAAGATGGCATCATTAGTTTGTCATAATTTTACTCTTATTTTTCAGACATGTCTACGTCCAACCGCTCCCATACATTCGTTCCACTGTGTAACGTCATAAACCGGGCGAAGTCCTCGATGTTTTTTTTTATTTTCAAAAGTGGTGTACAATTTTCCCAAATGAAATCCACCTGGAGCAGAGATGATGTCGAAATCTTAATAAATTTTGTGCGGGTTCATGACATATTATATTATAATATGGGGGAAATCTTACTTACTATTATAAATGCGAAAATTTGTGAGGATGTATAAATGTTTGTTCCTCTTCTACGCAAAAACGGTTGAACGGATTTGGATGAAATTTGGCACACAGATACTTTATAACCTGGATTAACATATAGGACTTTTTATCCCAGTAGTACGATCCCATGGGATAACTAACGAACTCTGCGCGGGCGAAGCAGGTATTTAGTACAATATTGACTTTTTACCCGAATGATTTTTTTCGACTTCTGATGATTGCTTATCTTTTATTATATGGTAGGTAGGTAGGCATTTGCCATGGAGGAGCTCGTGGCTAAACAATAACAGCCGCTCGGGTCGATCTTTAGGTTAAACCGTGCTTGCCTAGGTTGGTCTGTGGATGGGTGACCACCCATTTCATACCGAGTTTCCTCCGTGCCTCGGAAAGCACGTTAAGCCGTTGGTCCCGGCTGTCATTTGAATATCTTTGGCAGTCGTTAAAATAGTCAGTGGCCCAAAAAGTCTGACAACCAGTCTTACCAAGTGGTATCGTATTTCCCAGTAGTAACTGGGTTGTGGAGGTCAGAAAGGCAGTCGCTCCATGTAAAATACTGGTATTCAGCTGCATCCGGTTAGACTGGAAGCCGACCCCAACATAGTTGGGAAAAGGCTAGGCAGATGATGACGTAGGCATTTGCTACCGTTGATATCTTTGTGTTCTGGTTTCCGTAAAAGAACTGCCGTGCGGTTGTCGAACACTACACGTGTCGTCACCGCAAAGACGTGTAAATCTTTTTGCGTCCGTAATACCTATTACGGCCGCCGTATGACGGCACGGCTTTTGGAGGAAACCAGAGCTTTAAGGTATGATTCCGAGCCGCGCTGCACGCAGCAGTGCTGCCACTAAGGTATTTTGCTTACATTGCTGCCGCGACAATGCTGCCTAGCTCGGAATGTAATCTCATATAAGCTTGTAGAAATTGTTTGGGGACCAGTAGTGTCGCGGCAGCAGTGCTGCGACAGCACTGCTGCGTGCAGCGTGGTTCGGAATCATACCTTTAGTCGTTAAGGTGGTTGCGTCAGGGTAGACCGTGATGGGGCGGATCTGTATTTATGCTTTCGCGGTTGCACAACGACAAGCTTTGCACATGCTTTGCTTGGTAGCATAGATGCAGGTCTACCTTACTGCCTCCCTCAGAGGCGGTAGGGTGGCGGGGTCTTGAGGGGGAGCGCTACGGTCGTGTAGATCCTCAAGGCAAGTCTGGTGTGTTACCTTCACGTGGTTGCCGCCCTGTTCTTGGTCTAATTCCATAAGAAATAGACGCAACAAAAAACCACCAGGCGCTTTCTGGGGAGGGGCGCACCGCACGTCGTGTGATGACTCATGCGATGTGCGGTATGCGTTCCCCTGCGTGCCCTCTGAGCAGCGGGCATAGCGGAGGGCACAGCAGGGGAGTGCCGCGGGGGACTGGGCCTCCCGCTTCCCGGCGTGGTCGAGGCCATGCTGGGGAGTGTGGAGAGGAGGCCTGGTCAGCGGAGCGCGCGCGGGAGGTCCCTCTCGTTGCGCCGCTCCGCTAGCGGAGAGGGGGGGAAGGGGCATTTGCCCTCCCTCCTCACGGTGACGGGCGGGCGACAGGCACGGAGGTGCCTCCGCCCGCATTGCACCCGTCATCTTGCGGGCGACTGGGCCTCACGCTTCCCGGCGTGCGTGCGTGAACACCGTGCTGGGGGGCGAGAGGCCTGGTCAGCGGT
Source organism: Lycophotia porphyrea (assembly GCA_950005105.1). NCBI lineage: Eukaryota > Metazoa > Arthropoda > Insecta > Lepidoptera > Noctuidae > Lycophotia > Lycophotia porphyrea. Next base: position 5,118,090 of record OX465389.1, read on the forward strand.
TGCCTCCTTCTGCGATTTCGCAGAAGGAGGAGGCGGAGCGCCAGCGGGAGTTTACTCTCGCTGCACTGCTCTGCGGGCGGGGGGGGGGGGAAGGGGCGTTTGCCCTCCCTCCTCACGGTGACGGGCGGGCGACAGGCGCGGGGGTGCCTCCGCCCGCATTGCACCCGTCACCTCCGTCGGTCATTCCCGAACCCCCCCCTCCACGTACGTGCCGTGAGGACAAGAGGGGGGTCCGCCTTGTGTGTTCGTCGGCGGGGGACTGGAAGTAAAGGCTGTGCCGGTTTCCCAGTCCCCCTCCACTATGACGAAGCGGGAATGCGCTGGGTCGTTTTAGTGGGTATACCGTGGTGTTTGGCCGCCCGGGGAGTCCCACATACCCCTCCCATCCCCCGACGGGAGGGTATGCGTAATGCATTTTTCCCAGCGTCAAAAAAAAAAAAAAAAAAAAAAAAAAAAAAAAAAAAAAAAAAAAGGGTAGACCGTGATATTCAAATTTTCTTAACTTTTTTTGTAATTTGCAGGTCAGTGTCAGGTTGTACGTTGATGAAAAAAGAGTCGCGCCAGTAACACGTACGTAGTTACAGAATTACAATCATGAAAATGATCAATACAACCCTCTAAGTTCATGTAATCCTATTCAATGAATATTTCATGAAAACGTCATTCAATAGGATTAAATGAACTTACAGGGTTATATTGATAATTTTCATGATTGGATTGTGATTCATACGTGTTACTGGCGCGACTAATTTTTCGTCAACATACAACCTGACAATGACCTGCAAATTGCAAAAAACGTAAGAAAATTTGAACTTCGCGGGCTACCCTGACGCAACCACCTTAATGTAAAACTTCAGTGCCGCCGAAAGAATACCACAATGTTTCATCGCGTGAGTAATCCGACAAGGATTAATCACTCTTTGGAACCAACCGCAGATAGAAATACTACGAGTGGTTGAACTCATTTAATTTCTATACCGTAGTACAATTAACAGATAAATATTACTTCCTTATAAAATAAAGTAGTGTAACGGGATGACGCATTGCTCAGCAAGATGTTTTGTAGGCACAGCTGACTCAAACAATCTTAGCTCTTTTATTTCCATGACGACTTGACTAATGTACAGACACCAGCACGTCAAGCTACCCGAAACTGTCAGATTTTCCCAATCAACCTTGAACCTAATGCTGTAGTAATAAAGTCGAAAATTTATTAAAGAAATCTGACAGATTGTAGTAGCTTGACGTGCTGGCGTCTGTACCGAGATAGGTACGTCAATTTGTTTACTTTTCTCTAATTTGTTTGTTTACTATTTTCCGTGAATCAGTTACGGTAGCGATAATTTTAGTTCAGTTAAATAATCGTGCTCCATTTTAAAGCAGGAAAAGATTTAGTTCTGTTCTCGGGAATCTGTGGTTACCTCATCTCCCGGTTCACAAAATAATAAATTTTCATTTCAGAAAAAAAAACACAAAAAAGGTTTTCAAAAATAAGAAAACAATTTTCAATTGTTCTCTTGGGCATGAGCATTTCAAACCAAAGTGAATCGTTGGTGCCTGTAAAAATAAAAATAATACAAAATGATTAGTTACCTTATATCACTCATACAATAGTAACCAGAGTTATCAAATATAAGAGAGTCAATAAGTCCTTGTATGACCCCATTCAATTTCTTTGTAAGTCGATGAACTGTCGCATCGCTGTACTGCGTACATATTCAGACATCCCTATTTTATTTATCACTACATATTATAAAACAAAGTCCTCCGCCGCATTTGTCTGTCTGTTCGCGATAAACTCAAAAACTACTGCACCGATTTTTATGCTGTTTTCACGAGTGGTTCTCGGGGAAGGTTTTAAGTACATAATTTGTCAAGTTTTTGTTGCAGGAACGGGATAAAAAATTCATGATTGCTTTTAGTCGCGATAACCGACATCCACGTTAATAATAGCTTGTTAATAATATTTTTACAAGTGAGTTGTACTCGTATGAGAACACATGTACCATGCGAGGCTAGAGGTCAACGCCCTTCGCAGATGCATTTTGTTTATTCGGATACAGTATCATACAACTTTATGTTTATGAAAACGCTGTAACCTCTTTTTTAAATGGATATAGGTTTAATTTGGTGGAAAATCATTCATAATACGTAGCTATTAATGTCTAGTTTACGATAAAGTTTACAAAATGTAAATTACAGGAAAGAGCCTTTTTTTTCGGATGGGAAATCATCAAATGACTTCTCCCGCTCTGGGCAGAGCGGAAGGGAGTGTCAGATTTGTACTGACTAAAACCCATCCATGTTCCTTCCTTGCCCTTTGTGTTCCAGGGCCGCGGTATCTCTTTCGAACAGTCCCACAGCCCTGGCAGGCTCACAGGAAAGAGCCTGACATGATGATGAATTTAATTCCTTTCAGATTGCGTGGTTGTCAATCAGCGGTGTTAATACTCAAACTTATTTTTGTATTTCCTTCTTAACAAAGAGGTTTAAACTAACTACTTTACCAGGTATCTATAAAAAATAACCGTTTTTTTACTAGCCAGCGTTATCTTTACGAGGTGAAAACTAGAGCAAGTACAAAGTAAATCAACTTAAAAGCTGTTGGTTAAGCTTACATGGTATTATCTAATGATGGTATCGTTTCGATGTACAAACTAACTGTTGTGAAGATAATGTTAAGTTGAAGGCAGTGATTACACGTCTGCTACGATTCCTTATCATCATTCTCTTGCCCTTATCCCAATTCATTTGGGGTCGGCGCAGCATGTCTTCTTCTTCCATACTTCTCTATTACACTTCCATACTTCTCTATTACTCGTCATCTCATCAGCCACCTCCTTTCTTGCCATATCATTCTTTATACAGTCCATCCATCGTTTCTTTGGTCTTCCTCTACTCTTATACCCATCCACATTCATACTCAGAACTTTCCTCACGACATTTTCCTCATTCCTCCGCATCACCTGCCCATACCACGACAACCGATTACCTCACAACTTTTCAGTCACCGGCGCCGCTTTCAGGCTTCCTTTTATGTACTCATTTCTTATTTTATCCATTCGCGTAACACCACACATCCCCCTTAGCATTCTCATCTCAGCCACATGCAAATACCTTTCATTCACCTTTTTTGTGGCCCAACTGCTACGATTCCTACTGGAGGAAATTTTGTAAGGTTGGACTGGACAAGGAACATTCCTATAAAGAACTAATAGAAATACAGAAATGATATGTAACGATTTGTAATAAATATTTAAGGAAGACCGATTAATAAAGACGTCATCGAATAGGCTGACGTGACATAAACTATATTATGATGACAATAGGGCCTTCCCTATAAATATGTAATCGCTATAAATTGAATATGTTTTGAGTGTTCTATGAGGCCATTCCTCGTCATCCTACAATGTGCAGTATATGGGACACATTTCCATATTCAAATGTTAGAAATTGTATTTTAAGCTACGAACATGTTGCATAAAACGAGGTTACGATTTGACACAGCACATAAAATTGTTTAGTTTTGCTAAATCTTAGTTCACGGCTTTTAAAGAGTATAACAAGTTCCCTTATCGAAGTTGAAAGGCACTTGTTCTCCCCGTCGCACAGTGGAACGAATGTATGGGAGCGGTTGGACGTAGACATGTCCGAAAAAAAAGAGTAAAATTATGCCAAACTAATGATGCCATCTTATTCGATTACTTAATGCCTTCATAACTTGTGGTGATGAATTTCTTCATAACTCCCATATTTCGGGAGTAATTTGAGAAAATGTGAAATTTTACTATGAAAATGAGTGTATCGAGCTCTCTCCCTCCTGATTCCGGGCTTGTTTCAAGTAGCGGTCTCTAATATCATAATGCTAATACTAAGAGCTATATTTAATACTAAGACACATAGTGCGCCAAATGTGCACTTTCTGGGATAAAGAGTGATGTTTATTTTATAACACAATTTTTTTATTTTTTGTTTATTTTGTTGATTAAAACCGTTTTTCTAAAGGTTTACCTTATTACAATAACATTTCTGAGCAGCCAATTAGAGAAGATATAAGCTAATTAGGATATATAATTAGGGACTTAAGGTTTACATATAAAACTGATGCACTAATGATTACTGATAAGAACATTGCTATTATTTAATTACTAAATGGCTCTTAATACACTAATTTAGCATGCATCATTTACTAATTATCACAATAACTAATTACCTTGCAATATTTAACAAAGGATACCTGGGATACCTGGATTTTATATAAATAGGTCACTATTAGTAACTTTAAAATCAGTGTTGATTTACACCTCGTTGTATCCAAGCTAATCTCGCAATGTATTTTCCAAATTTTAATACAAATCTTGATATTCACGTTGCTTTATGCGCACGCGCACATAAAGATTTACGCGACTTTAACTATTTGTTCAGTGTTTTAAAAGATAACAGTTGTGTTCAGTTATGTGAAAGTGCTGAAACAAGTTTAAAAGACTGGTGTCGTCGATTTTGCTACCGCATTTATGCAAAATGGACACAGTCTGGAAGAAGCACAGATAAGTTTCGGAAGAAACATGAGATTTGGCTACAGGCTGCAATTCAATGGCCGGAATTACAGAATGAAAATATGGAACCTTCTACAGAAAATATAAGTGACGTCATCGAGCCCATAATTTATCCTGCTAAATCTGATGCTTCAACTTGTACACATCCTAGTCCTCGTAAATCTTTTGAGGACCTTAGTAACCGGCAAAAAAGAAGACGCACTGAAGATAGTCTTTCATGCAGCAGTAGCAGCGCTGAAATTATGTTTTCGGCCGAAAGGGCGCTTCAAAAGGCAGGACAAAGCGATACAGCTTATGTTATGAAATACTTGACGGAGAATCCAGAAGAGGCCTCAAAAATCAAAGCCTTCATTGAAGGTAAATCAATTCAGGTACGGGAAATATCCCCTTTGAAGGCATTGGCTCTTTATGTATCGATGAACTTATCGAAATGGCGCTATAACACTCTTCGGAATTTCAACACTCAAGAATTAGCTCTTCAATACCCGAGTTACTACATGTTGGTTAAAGAAAAAATTAAGTGTGATTAATCGATCTTGCTAGTAATTTTATGATTAGTCTTGTACCACTGCGGCTCGTCTCAAAAGGTGTAACAATTTGGGAAAACGAGCGACCATCTTCCACTTCATTTTGCCGGCCAATATTGTTTAAGTTTATAAAGGAAACCAAAGAAAATGTGCAGAGAGAGATGGCTGAAATCGAAGCAGAGATTGAAGCCTTAACTCCATCCACCATCACTGATGGAATTAGTGTCAAACACCAACTGCTGTTGACAATGATTGATGGTAAAATTCATTCCATTATATCCGATACAGCAGCTTCAGTGTGTGACATATGCAAGGCTTGTCCTAAAGAAATGAATAATTTAGAGTTAATCAAAGATAAACACGCAAACGAGGACATGTATAAATATAGCTTAAGCACCCTTCACGCTTGGATTCGCTCAATGGAATGCTTATTACACATTTCCTACAAATTAGACATAAAATCATGGCAAGTAAGGGGTGATATAGCAAAAAGGCAAGTTGATGACAGGAAGAAAAGAGTTCAAGAGGCTGTAAGAAGAGAAACGGGCTTACTTCTCGATGTTGTGAAACAAGGCAGTGGATCCACCAACAATGGCAACTCGGCAAGGAGATTTTTTGAAAACTACACTAAATCTGCTGAACTGACCGGAATAGATGCTATGCTTTTAAGAAAAATCTGTGTGATCTTGCAGTGTATTTCATCAGGAGAGAAGATCAACGTAACTAAATTCCGAGAGTTCTGCTTTGATACTGCTAAGCTTTACGTGGAGTTATACCCATGGTATTATATGCCTTCTTCACTTCATAAAATTTTAATGCATGGGCCAGACATAGTTCAGAACATGTCAATTGTGCCCATTGGTTTTCTATCCGAAGAGGCATCTGAGGCTAGAAATAAAGATTTTAGAAAATATAGAGAGGGGCATTCTCGAAAGCATAGCAGTATCTCATGCAATGAAGATATTATGCACAATCTTTTACTGTCTTCTGATCCACTTGTTACAAGTATCCGTCCAAAAGGAAATAAGTTTGTAAAAAAATCTTCTTTTAAGGAATTTTATGAGCTTACGGATTCTGAGAAAAGTGATATCGAATTTGTTAACATAAATGATTTAGCGGACATCGATTCTGAATTTGAATTAATTGATGATGATGATGATGACGAAGATAATTAAATGATGTTATTGTTTTAAAATGTGTAACTTAGTAAATTAGAGCTTACATCTTAATTATTTATTGTACTTTTAATGAAACTAGGTAATTTATTATCAACTTACTTAAAAGTCATACTCTCATCAGTTCTTGTGAATATTTTTGTTAATATATATTTCTGTATATATATAATATATTTATAGACCTCTTAATAAGTCTGTCTGCGGTTTAAAGTAAATACAAATGGGGAAAAAACGTTTTTTTTTTTAAATTTTCATTTCCTTTTATCCCAGAAAGTGCACATTTGGCGCACTATGTGTCTTAGTATTAAATATAGCTCTTAGTAATAGCATTACGATATTAGAGACCGGTACTTGAAACAAGCCCGGAATCAGGAGGGAGAGAGCTCGATACACTCATTTTCATAGTAAAATTTCACATTTTCTCAAATTACTCCCGAAATATGGGAGTTATGAAGAAATTCATCACCACAATTTATGAAGGCATTAAGTAATCGAATAAGATGGCATCATTAGTTTGTCATAATTTTACTCTTATTTTTCGGACATGTCTACGTCCAACCGCTCCCATACATTCGTTCCACTGTGCGTCGTTGCGATATTTTTTTTCTTTTATGTAGACCATACCTGGGACCCCCAATATCTCCGTAACTAGAAGGTAGTTACGGAGATATTGGGGGTCAAAGTTCCAACTTTTTCACAAGTTTTTTTTTTTTAAATACAAGTGTTTAATGCTAGATTTTTAAACATCTTTAAACACTTCCACGATCCTCGTACTTATTCAATACATCCAACAGCACGATTTTTTGAATACGTTACATTGAGTCCTACCTTAAAACGTGGTTTTTCACCCCAAAAAAAGTCGTTTCCCTATAATAATTTTTGCGTAAAGTTTTAGTTTGATATAGATAATGCTTTGTTGATGGCTTCATGAAGAGTCTGTTTACACCCTGTATAGTATTAGCGACCCCCCCTGGCTTCGCACGGGTGCAATGTGGATATAAACCTTCCTCTTGAATCACTATATCTATTGCTGAAAACAGCATTAAAATCCGTTGCGTAGTTTAAAAGATTTAAGCGTACAAACAGCGGGAGCCACTTTGTTTTATACTATGTAAAGATTAAGTAAGCGATTAGTAGAGAATTGCATACTTAGAAATATGTAAATAAAGGTTGAATAGATAATGTATTGCAACACAAACGATTAGTTTTATCTACACTTGATATTAAACTACAGAGTTCACATGTGTGGAAAATGCATTGTATATGATAGTAGATTTTGTCTTTGTTTATTTAGTGCACGTGCAACACATCAATTAACATTAAAACAATTAACACATGCTTTTGGTTCGGTACGGGCGAAGGCTATTTTAGATTGATTCAATAACTCGTACCATAGCAGATAGGAATAGCAATCAGTTTCATATTAAATGATTTACTATTGGGTACACTCGCGGTCTTTTTCGCCTGATCATTTAAAAAAAGAATTGCTTGAATCACGTGGAGGCGCCCCGTCCGGCTAGAGAGCGTTTCATACTGTGAGTGCAAGCAAATATGAGCTTAGTCGGATCAAGCGGGAGTGTCCTCGATTGTACCTAGATTTCTGCCTAACCCTTCGAGGATTAAAAGCGTGATGTTATGTTCGTCAAATGATTTAAGATAAATTACTAAAGCATTTAGTGTAACAAACGAAAACGCTCCCGATTCTCAGAGACAGTTCAAGAACATGAGAAAAGTTGGCAAAGCCCGGGATTGTATCCGAGAAACCTTAGTATAGACCACTTCTAAATGATTGGGTAACCGTCAGAGAATTCAGGTCGCTGCTATAAAGGGTGTAAATAGACCCTCAACGAAGTCGAAAGTCACTTGTTGCCCTCGTCGTTGCGATTTTTTTTTTGTTGTAGACCATACCTGGGTACCTCTAGTTACGGACATATTGGAGGTTGAAGTTCCAACTTTTTCACATTTTTTTTATAATACTAGTTTTTAAATACTTCCATAACCCGTTAACTATTCAATGCATCCTTCAGCGCAATGTTTTGAGTGCGTTACAATGAGTTTTACCGTAAAGCGTGATTTTTCACCACAGAAGAAGTTTTCGATACCCAGCAATAATTTTTGCGTAGGGTTACACTTACAGATTGTCCGTTTAAAGGGGTCCAGTGACCACGATCCTCAGTAATGCGGGACCAATTGAAGAAGAGAAGAAGGGTTATTTAGTGTGATGTACAGAATGCTAGGTTGACGGTTTCGTGAAGGGTTCGTATACACCTTGTAGAGAGGCTATCAGACGATATGTCATAGAAAAAAACAACGGGTTGCACTCCGGGAGTGCCGGCAGAAGTGAGAACTTGAAACAACGCCATCTAGCTTAGACTACACGCACACTCGCGCAAGCACCCTGCGCCGCCGATTCAATCTGACGCGAGTTCAACAGTTTTACGCATCCCAAAAAGTGCACAACGCCGATAAAGAAGTTTTCACTTCAAATAATGTGATACTACGTCTGATGACAGCTTAACGCAGAATTGATAGCATAATTGCCAAGTTTGACGGTACACTAGTACAACAGTAGATTTAGATTGTTCGCATTGTCCCGTCTACCGTACGAAAGTATATATAATTACGTTTGGTAACAGTCTAACCGAAATAATCTGTAGTACTCACTAAATCTATTTAGCACCTCAAGTACCAGCCGGTACAACTCGCGTGAGTAATGAATGAGTCACCCAAGATTCTCATTAACTTGCTCGTCGCTGGGTAACGAAATTGAATAAACGGGACTCCTATGTGTGACTCAAGAAACGTTAAAATATCATTAAGTGCAATAATATGCACTTTGAACCGCTACTTGGAAACGTAAGAGCTTGTGCGTAATCAGGCGTAAGCTTCTAATATGAAATTCTGATGCACTTTTTTCACGTCATAGCTAGCTGTTTTGATTTGGATTCTGCGCAGCGTCTCTACTAAAGTCTATTCATGGAAAACTGTTTATTATTCAGAGAACGCAATAAGTCCCGTTATTAAAATTATAACTGACATTTCTGAATACTACAATACGAAGTCATCTTTCACTATAATATCTTTCGTAGCTAGACTGCTCTATCGGTATAAATCAAAAACAAGTTGCAATTCAAGCCAGTATCGAATGAATAGGTACTAGGTAGTATGGTGCAAGTAGTGGCTAGTGTAGTGCACCACACCCTATCTCCCCTCGTATGATATACGGGCGCTATGCTAATTTCATTACGGCCAGCACTCACAGCCGGATCGCATAATAGCGCGGCTATTGGTCCAAATTGATTTCGTGTGAAGTGAATTTCGAGTGCAAGCTTTTGATTATATGACGTTGGTAAATTAGTCAGTGAAATTCTGATAGCAACATTTAAAGGGAATCCATGACATTACATAATTATTTCATCCAAATATGGTGTAGGTCCTGTTATCCTGTGCAATTCCTAGGAAAATTGTCATAGTTGGAAATTCACACTTACGGAAAATACCAACTTTTTATCACATATAAATATCCATCATCACTGAAAATAATCATCAGAATCACTACACTAGAATAGTACTGCGTTCCATATATCTAGCCAGGTTCATCAGCTAGAAACATAACCATTTTAAAATTCGCAATGGTTGGTCCAAGCAAATATTTGCGGTATTCCAGACGTTCCGCAAGTGTTTGGACACTCTCTGCAATGCCGGGACGCCAGGTATTCTCGAGATGAATGCCAAACATTAATGTTATTACTGAGTCCCTAGTATGGGGAAGCTGAAAGCACATTCGTGGAAGCAATTTATTCTTTAAAGTTGTTAACTGTTTATTTTGTTATATCTCACTGAATGTTACATCAATCTGCGTTTAACTATAAAGATTGTTGATTAAATAAATTCGCATCCTATGTTTAGTCCCAATTAGTTTCAGTAGAATCAAAGTTCCTTTATTAGGTGCGAAATCAAAATATTTTATTTCACATAGGCCCAGATGGTTAAAGATGGTTAAGAAACTCCATGGTTACTCTTTTCAAATCATTTGGTAGGTATTACAATATTATCATGTTACAGCATTAGTACTTAAGTATGGGGGAACAGCGTAGGCCTGACAATAAGTCGCTGCGTATTACACAAAAAAATGTAATACAAGATAAAAAGTTAACAAAAGTTAACAAGCATCTGGGAAACAAACAAAATCTACAGTGTTCACACATTCTATCAAAAAGAATCTATACAATGGTAAGAAAATATTTTAAAATACTATAATTAAACAAGTGACACAAATTGTGTTATCAGTGTTGTAACTATTCTGAGCAAAAGATATATACAAATGATTTGAAAACTATTGTAAAAAAGTCTGATTAGAAAGAAGGGAAAACTCCACCTTCATCAACGATTGGATTCAACCTCGTCAAACTATTTAGAAACCACAGTATTTAATGCTTTTCTTAGCACCTTCAATATATGTTTTATAACGCAATCTGTTCTCGACTCATTTATAACAGAAATAATTTTATTGCCTTCATCATCATCAAACTTATAATGATCTTTCTGCTGAATGATGTTTAATATTAGTTGTTTATTTCTCTAAAGCTAACGGGACTAAAATAAAACGTTTTAAGTACCAGCAGCTAATACTCAAGAACTAAAAGCTTTCCGTCAGACATTCGTTTTAAAATAGTGCAAGGTAGAAAGGTTTGTTGCATTGCTGCACCCATTATGTGCATAGGCGGTGGAAGGCTAGTTAAGAGAAAAACATACTTTGATTGTAATGTTATAGATATATAATAATTAAGCTTAATTTAATTAAGCTCATCTTTACTTCCAAAAATATGTTTCATCGTTTTTAATAGAATGCCCCATACAAATACCATTTTTATTGCTTGTACATATTAGCTGAAGTATTGTTTTGTATATCGGGCTGGTGTCGGCCATTCCATGGCCAAGGCGCGTTGTACTATTAAATGTGTTCGGACAGGTTCCTTTGACAAAGACAGACTTGTATATTGAAACTGGATTATAGATTCAAGGCGTATACAGACATGATGTAAATGTTTAGCAGTGAAACGCGACAGTATCTCCCACATACTCTAGGAGCTGTCGACCAACCTGAATACAAAACGTTGATAAAAGCCTCCTTGGCTCAGCGAAACGTCAAAATAAATGGAGCGGAACCAAATATTATTGTATTTGTATGTCACTCCTTGACATTTGCGTCAATGGTTTTTCAAGATGAATCGTTCGTTGTTTCCGAATATTCTTTATTTTTTGATATAGGGGAGACTGATTCAGATTACATCGTCATACAGGGTGTAAACGGATTCCCCACGAAGCCGTAAAGCAAGCAATAAGTACATCAAACTAAGTAACTTTACGCGAAAATTATTGCTGGGAAATGACTTTGTTTTGGGCTGAAAAATCACGTTTTACGGTACGACTCAATGCACTCAAAACATTGTGCTGATTGATGGATTGAATAGTACGGAGGTCGTGGAGGTGTCAAAAGTAAAAATCTTACATTAAAATCATGAATTAAAAAAAAAACTTGTGAAAGAGTTGGAACTTTGACCCCCAATATCTCCGTAACTAGAAGGTTCTCAGGTATGGTGTAGAACAAAAAAAAAGATCGCAATGACGGGGAGAACAAGTACCTTCCGGCTTCGTCCAGTCTTTGTACACCCTTTATTGTCATAGCTAATATGAGAATTATTAGAGACATAACTTTTGAAAATCATCGAAAAACTGTCAGTAAAGCTATGCCTTTGTCCCGAACATACTAATGCAGGAAATTCCTATCATCTTCATTAATGGAATTACGTCAAACAAGCAATACTATACTGGATTTATATAGAAGCATCTAAAAGGAATGACCCTATTAACGTAACTGTCGCTTACTGATGTAGAAAATATGTTATTATTGCAACTTTTATTCCTATTTTACCGTAAACATTTAACCGCAAACTGAATGGTTTTGCCATTAAGCCGGAACTTTTCGCTGCAAAATAGCGCGTGAATAACTGGCCATTACGAAAATGTGTTTTCCAACTTTTCGATTCCCAATCGGAAAGCAAAAGCGCATACAAAAATAAATATTTACACAAGTACGGAAAAGCTTCATAACATTTATTTTCGTTTTCCATTTGTTTTTCGATATCAGTATTTTCACAGAGGAAGCAAAGCATCGGAAGTTCCGCAGTTCCGTGTAAAATTTTCTGTTTTGTGTAACACGTTTTTGGAATTTAGGATCACTGATTTGACCCACTTTTTTGTGAATATCCAAAAGGTAAATATTCCCAAGTCGTGATCTTGAGATTATGTATGCAATAAGAAAGATTTTTCTTGTTTGAATACGCCCGGAATATTCTTCGACGAAGACTTTGTGCAAGATTTGGGAAAAAATATGAAATTCAGTGTCATTTTTACATCACCGTCGTTGAACATTAGATAACTAAGTAACATAACATAAATTAATAACTAAGTAACATAAATTAATTACACAATACATATTTTTCTGACTCACTCAGTTAACAGCTGTAGGCAATGAACAAAATTAGCATGATGATTATGTAAAACGAGGATAAAATGGCGTATTTAAGCCCCTTTTTAGGAATCACATAAACCGCATCCCTTTTCAGTCGGATAAATTAGAACAAAAGCAAAGCGCGCACCAGGGAGCACTGACTTCGCGGAAAGCCAAAACCCTACTTTGCATAGAAAAGATCAAAGAAACAATGCAAATTATGCTTTATGCGGACGTGGTAAGCTCTAAAACAACAGCAGAGATAAGTCTATTTGTTCTACAAATGGTGTACTAAATGAGGATATTATATGATGTAGTGACGTCATTGCAGGCAGACGAAGCATTACCGCAAACGATAATTTTGAATGTGAAAAATCTCATGAGGAGGAAAACACACTTTAGTACAAGTTATCCCTATAACGTGATTTTCTCATTTGTATTTGGTACTAGCTGTTGCCCGCGACCTTCGTTCGCGTGAAATTAATATTAAAAAAATCCCATTATTATAAGCACTTCCCTATTTGAATCGAATTTTGTTACCAATTTCAAGGGTTTTTTTTTTTGCACGGAACCCTAATAATGATGATGAAAAGTAGCCTAAGTTGTTGTCCTTGTTACATCAGCTATATGCCAGTGAAAGTCCCATCCAAATCCGTGCAGCCATTTCAGAGATTAGCCGGAACAGACAGACAGACAAAAATTGCAAAAAATGTTGTTTTGGTATATGTAGGTACCGTGTATACATCCATATGAGCTTAGTAAAAAGCGGTTATTTTAATATTACAAACAGACACTCTAATTTTATTTATCTATATAGACTTTAATAGATGTATAGATTTGGAAAACATGACGTATTTTATTTAGTTTTATATTTGTGAACTTCCAGGATAAACTTAAGTAACTGCGTAAGCAGTATTAATTTAATTCGGAGGGAATTCTGCTGTGCTGCGGGACTGTTCGAAAGAGAAACCGCGGCCCTGGAACACAAAGGGCAAGAAAGGAACATGGATGGGTTAAAGTCAGTACAAGTCTGACACTCCCTTCCACTCCGCCCAGAGCGGGAGAAGTCATTTGATGATTTCCCATCCGAAAAAATAAAATAAAAAACTGGCCAAGTGCGAGTCGGACTCGCGCACGAAGGGTTCCGTACCATGATCAATGCAATAGTAGACCGTTTACGATTTATGACGTATTAAAAAAAAACTATTTACTAGATCTCGTTCAAACCAATTTTGGGTGGAAGTTTGCATGGTAATGTACATCATATATATTTTTTTAGTTTTATCATTCTCTTATTTTAGAAGTTACAGGGGGGGGACACACACATTTTACCACTTTGGAAGTGCCTCTCACGCAAACTATTCAGTTTAGAAAAAAATGATATTAGAAACCTCAATATAATTTTTGAAGACCTATCCATAGTTACCCAACAAGTATCATCATTATCTGCCTAGCCTTTTCCCAACTATGTTGGGGTCGGCTTCCAGTCTAACCGGATGCAGCTGAAATACCAGTATTTTACATGGAGCGACTGCCTATCTGACCTCCACAACCCAGTTAATACTGGGTAATACGATACCTCTTGGTAAGACTGGTTGTCTGACTTTTTGGGCCACTGACTACCTGTAACGACTGTCAAAGATGTACAAATGACAGCCGGGACCAACGGCTTAACGTGCTTTCCGAGGCACGGAGGAAACTCGGCATGTAATGGGTGGTCACCCATCCACAGACCAACCTAGGCAAGCACGGCTTAACCTAAAGATCGACCCGTGCGGCTGTTATTATTTTGCCACGAGCTCCTCGTCGTTACACAAACAAGTATGGGTTTGATGAAAAAAAAAAATTGAGTTTCTCTTCTAAGTATGGGGAACCCCCAAAAATTGTTTTTTTTTCCTATTTTTGTGTGAATACACCTACTTACCAAGTTTCAGCAGTATAGTTCTTATAGTTTCGGAAAAAAAATGGCTGTGACATACGGAAGGACAGACAGACAGACAGACATGACGAATCTTTAAGGGTTCCGTTTTTTGCCATTTGGCTACGGAACCCTAAAAAGGGATTCAGCTGTTTGTTATTATAGCTGTACACGTACAGTCGCGGCTTTTTCCGCCTGATCAGTAAAAAAAAAAACGCTTTGGTAATCAGGCGGGAATCTTTTTGATAACTAACATTTTTCAATAGGTCAATTTCACAGTATCTAGTGCATAATGCAGTATGTTTAACCAGTGTATGTAACACCATCCAAATCAACCTATAATCTGAAAATTCCATACATACATAAATAGGCAATTAACTACAGCAAGCCATTTTCCGCCTGATCAGTCAAAAAAAAAACACTTTGGTAATCAGATGGGAATCTTTTTGATAACTAACATTTTTCAATAGGTCAATTTCACAGTATCTAGTGCATAATGCAGTATGTTTAACCAATGTATGTAACACCATCCAAATCAACCTATAATCTGAAAATTCCATACATACATAAATAGGCAATTAACTACAGCAAGCCATATTTCACAGTATTTAGTGCATAATGCAGTATGTTTAACCAATGTATGTAACACCATCAAAATCAACCTATAATCTGAGAATTCCATACATACATAAATAGGCAATTAACTACAGCAAGCCACCTGCTACAGTCTTATCATACGCCTTTCTTTCATCCAAGTTCATAAATCATTGTTCAATAATTGAGGAACTAACAAAACAGCAACTTTATACAAGCGGCAGTTACGATTTGGTAACAATAGGAACATAATAAAAACCTTAAAAGTAAAATAACAGCATATTATTTCACACGTTCGTCGACACAAAACAGAAACCAGCGCGTGCTTGATTGCAATAACATTAAACATTTCGTTTTCAAACACTTCCTAAACAATTGCACTGAAATATGGCTGAATAGTTCGTAATAGGTCAACTATGAATAGACTATAGCCCAAGCATAATCTATCTTTATATATATAATTCTACTGTGCGTGTGTATGTCACTGAACTCCTCCTAAATGGCTGGACCGATTTGAATGAATTTTTTTGTATGCGTTTGGGTGGCTCCCTGGATGGTTTAGATTCACAAAAAAATAGTTGACAGGACAACGTCTGTCTGGTCAGGCAGTATATAGTATATATAAATCAATGCCACTTTTCGTTGTAATTTTATAACTCAAGAACGGGCTCACCTATCCAAACCAAATGTTTAGGTTTTGTTCGGACTTTTAGTAGATGGTTTATGGGTATGTAGGGTAGGTAGGGTAGGTAAGGTAGGATAGGGTAGGTAGGGTAGGGTAGTCGAAAATTCGACGAAATGAAGTCGATATATTATTTAATTGCATTATGTGACGCAAACGAAGTTGCGCAGGTCAGCTAGTGCAATATGAATAAGAAATCTTATCGAAGTCCTAAAACGTTTTTCGCTGCTCCTTTTCCACCAAGAAAGCGCAAACCGGCATAAGTTTGCAATATTATATGCTAATGTGCAACGGGAGTGAACTCTACAAACCCATACGTAGGGTACAATAAATGTAAGTTTATGGGGAAGCTCAAGCCATAAAACATGGGCTCGGGGAAAGTGGTAAGCAAAGGGGTAAGTGAAAAATCATGACTAGGGCTGGCAGATTTACTAAACTAACCTTTAAATCTGAGCAAAAATATCGAAAAAACAAACAGTTTTAATTTTACAAGGCTTAATTTGGGCGAAAATGCTAACCTGTGAAGGTTGCGGGGTTACGCTGGATGCGAGTCGCACGGGACCGGTCACGGTGGCGACCCTTGGAGGAGGCATATGTCCAGCAGTGGACGTCTTTCGGCTGAAATGATGATGTTGATGTTCCCGTTGAAACAATTCAAATTGCTCCAAAATTACGCTAAGCTAGCAAACTCGCCCGTTAAGCCATAGACGAGTTCCCACTAAATCACGGAACGAACAATTACTAACAACTAAAACCCGGTAAATCGCAGCCCTATTACTTTGCACTCTGGGTCTAAAAGCAGTCACATCCACTTAATGCTCCTATTCTGAAAGCAATTCATTTTACTCCTGCAACGTTAGAGTTTCCCAAGCACCATTTACATGGTTCTCCACTGTGGAAATGCTTATAGCAGATTAAGAGATGAATTATTGTGTAATGCGTTTAAAAGCTATACGAAGTTATGACGCTGTCATGTTCTGTGACAAAAAAAATCTGCTGAACTACTATCATTTCGTTTACAGCAGTTTTAATAACAATAGTGTCTACATCATTAAACAAATCTGCATTTTCATTAACGTGATGAGCAAAAATAATACCACATTGGGTTCAAAAATAGTATGATGACCGCCTAACGATTATGTTGTTGACTGCCAATCAAAAGGTCACCAGTTCAATGCAATCCATTCCAATAAGCGTATAACAGCAATATTAGTAATAGACATGCAACATATAGCTTTGGCTATGTTTTGTAATCAAACAAATTGCTTCCACGTGGTTTTTTTCCGTGGCAATCCTGTTTAATTTACAGGCAGTAAAATGCATTGAAACTAGGTCTTCACGCCAGGTTACACAAAAAGCTCTATTTTGGGTGTGGTTATCAAACAAAAGGGTATCTGTTTGATCAACAAACAGTCTTTGATGAATAGTGAACTCATTTACTAGTTATTGCCTGGAGATGCTAATAGGGTGCAGTAACGCAGCCAGGGTTTATGTGGCAGCGTAAAATACTGGTGAAAATTAATAGTCCGCTTATATCGACATCAAAAGGCTGTGTCTAACAGTAAAACCTGTCAAAATTGCACAAGTAATGCTGTTTCATAACACGCTCCAAAATGCAAGCGCATTGATTTACAAAACCAGTCCTCATTAGAGACGGTCTTAAAAAAGTATTAGTTCCAAGCTAAGGCTCCAAGTTATGAATTTCATAAGCAAAATGTTTCATGTTGGAACGAATTTTCAAGGAAGCTAATTTAGCGAGTCTGCCGTTAACTCAATTTTATCCGCAAGTTCGATCCAGATTTTCGGGGACGTGTTTCAGTTCTAAATTAAATTTTCCGATACCGTAGGCCGCTGGATCCTTTTGATGTTACCAACATGGGATCATCCATGTTTAAATAACCGCAGTAATATAAAGATTATGATCCCAACACGCGGCCCATTCGATGACGCAACTAAACGCGTATGCTACTTGTGGGCAACAATAACTTATTGTTTGGACTTACGATGCTATTTCTTATTCGTAATAGTTGCCGGCGTTGATAGCGTAATTATTTTGACCCCATTGTTCAGACACAAAACGTACAATAATTGTATTACTCGCATCCGCCACGTAACTCGACGTACTACCAAAGTTATCTAAAATGGAGTGTTTTTATTGTGTTTATCTTTCATTTACTAACTACCGCACGCCCCTGTTTTAATCATAGCAACCCAGTTGCCCATGGTAACCTAAATTCGTCTATCATACGCTCTCGGTTGAAACTCATCGATCCAACAAAGCGATGCAGTTTGCATTGAAAGCAAACAGGTCAGTCGAATGACTAGCCGGGATCACAGAGGCACCAGGAATTAGGGCAGAGCAGTAATTACTTACACGCTCAGCGGCCTAGGGTCGAACCGGCAGAGCTGAAAAGGCTTTGTGAGGGAAATATACTCTTGTTACAGCTTGTTGAGCATTTCGAGCCATCTCGGCTACACGGCAAAACGGAAGTGGGTTAACTCGAAAATCCTTTGTTTGTTTATTGCTCGCTTCTTTGTAATAAACATTGTTTTGGACGTTTTACTTTGCATCATTCTTGGCTTCGAGGCATCCAGTAGAAATTAGAAAGTCAGCTTCTATTTTTTTTGTGATTTATTATAGGACTCAAGTGCTCGTGAATAACATCCATTATCGCCCGAGTGGCTAAGTAAGTACCACCAATCAAAACAAGTGCTTTGCAATCACTTTCTCTACAAGTAGAATTATCTAGTCTTGTTCTTAAACAGCTGTCTTGTATTTGATTTACAATTTGAATGCGACCGCGTGCGATACGCTTGTTGTATTTAGTAGTGCAGAAATACGCCATGGATGTTTAAATCAATCGTGTTGTAGCTCCGTGGATTGCAACTCGTCAGTCTAGCCTTGGTGGAACCCACGCATATCGCTTCAGGTTTCTAAAAATGAAACCACGTTTTGCAATTCAAGATTATCATATTGTTCGAGTTTCGATTTGCTCTTGTCCATAATATTACGTCACGGATCCTATATTTTCTCAACTTTACTTTACACTTTTGCAACGTATCATAAATATTGCGGCTACGTGTGCTTTTCGCCCATTCGAACATATCTACAGTAGTTCGTTCGCGGAGAGAACTGGCTGTGCAAAGCAAACCAGATTTCTTGATCCCTGATCATTATTTACTTTCCCGTCTGTGAGCAGTTGCGAGATGTGTCTCGGGGGGACCGGGAGAGCTCGGCTGACTGGATCCACTATTGTCTCCGAGTGAAATTCCGGTATACGATCGACCGGTTCCTGCAGGACGAGGGGAGCGCAAGGTTACGCGTTATTTAGCACGCACGTGCGACGCAGACACGCAGTACTAACTCCGTGATCAAACCAAAACTGTGATCCAATTTCATATGTCGGTTCTAGAAAGAAGAATTTGCTTTTAAAACAAAGATTGTCTTCTCATACAGCGTTTACATCAATCGAGAGCGGGGACTTCGTGTCATCAAACATAATTTATGGATGGTTGGTGCGAGGTTCCCACGGTCGTGTTGACTGCCAGTAATTGCCTCTAAGGTTAATGTTGAACTCCAGGCGCATTATTAGACACGATACTAAGGACTGCTGGTATTATTGTCGTTTATGTCAGAACGTTGATATTTTTTAACATAAAACATTGATTTCATCGAACTGCAGTATCAGATAGCGCAGTACCGTAACCATTATCACAAAGAAAATATAAAAACCGTAAAGAAATACAATCTATACAATAACTGAAGATAGAATTACATAAGAATGAGCCTGCCAGTTCCCACAATGTCGAATTGTCTGACGCATCATAAAGTTTTACAGAATTTAAAATTACCCTCATTTCAGATAAGGAACTTGGTGCTTCGTACTTATTGACACACGGAGTTCTGGATTATATTATCCAGGTCCAAGTGGAAGGAGGTTTAAATTACATTTCCGTTTCTCTTATATGTAATAACCCAAGACGTGTGCGAGCTCGCAATATGGAGACTCAATT
This sequence comes from Lycophotia porphyrea, assembly GCA_950005105.1. Taxonomy (NCBI): domain Eukaryota; kingdom Metazoa; phylum Arthropoda; class Insecta; order Lepidoptera; family Noctuidae; genus Lycophotia; species Lycophotia porphyrea. The sequence goes on from OX465389.1 coordinate 5,138,070, forward strand.
ACGGGGCTGAAGTGGATCGGATAAAAACAGGCTAAAAAACGAACCAATACACAGTACCTTGCTATGCCGAGACAGAAAACAGAGGAATGAAAAATTAAATTCCAAACGCAATTTACGACTTTTTGTGATTAACAGTGGTGGACTGACAGCGATAAAACAAAAAAAATGTTTGAGAACATGAATTTTTCAGCGTTGCGGGTTGTTTATTTAGAGGGATTTTAGAGTGAATGGACACCGAAATAAAAAAATACTAAAAACTTTGTGATTTCAGGTAGGTTAAATTAGAATTACTATGGTAGTTCTGAATTTTGCTTATTAGGTTTTAACTAATATTATTAGAATTGAAGTTAGTTGTTTATTGGAAACGCCCTAACTACTTATAACCTGCTCGTAAATACTTTTGATTAATTTACATTATCTATTTATTTGTAACCATTTATTTATATACAATAAATAATAAAACAGAATAAAATAAATATTTAAGGGAGACCTCCATACAACAAACGTATTTTTTTGCCGTTTTTGTCTAATGTTGAATAGATAATAGTACGGAATCCTCCGTGCCCGAGCCCGACTCGCACTTGGCCAGTTTTTTTTTCGAGTGCTTAATGAACTGGGGTCAAATAAATATTATTCTTTTTTTACATATCTAAACAGTTACTACATAACGACTAATATTATTTACTCTATGTTATTACATCGTAGGTTATGTAAGTTTGTCTGTAGCCAATATCCACTTTTCGAATCACAGATTTTGGCTACTGCCACAACTTTTGTCGTTTGTGGCAATTTCCCTAATTACACTTCATTTACATAAGCGTAGCGGCGTTTGGGGGATTATCTTGAAAATATTCTTTACGAATTTTGCTGTAAATTGCGTATTTTTCTGAAAATAAAATTGGTGTCTACAATAGTTTATAAATTATACGTTTCTGTCTGCTAAGTTATACCTATGATATAAAAACTCGTATTAATCATGGTTATTTATTATTTTCCTCCATACAAAATAAAATGGGTGCACGGATTGTTCTAAAATATCGATTTTGTTATCTGGGTTCAATAAATGAATTTTATTATAATACTAATCTATATAACTGGCAAAATGTGGGTGTACTATTAGGTACACCTCTGCCTAACTGACGTTATGTTATGTTATTATAATACGGTCCATAGTCAGCAGCATCAAACAGGAAGGAAAATACAAAACCCAATCATGATGTAGGGAATATAAATTTAGATTTACAACAAAACCACTCATGTTTATTTTTATCTGATCTGATAATAATATAAAATTATTTCATCTAGGTACGGATTATTTAAGAAATTTAGTTGCTGCCTTTATTTTATTTAAATAGTTACCTAAACATTTTGTTTTATACATCACGACACTAAATAATATTAAAATAAGTACTGAATATTCTGTAGGTCCCTCATATTCATTGGACTGACATAATTACCTACACCAAAGTTTTTTAAACAGACACATTCCCAACAATTTTGTCTAAGGACACTTACACTTACAAGTCTTAAATAAACGCAATCATTAGCAGGCAATTAAGGCGCAACTCAAATGATCACGAGACCCAAGTTTAGAAAAAGTGGCTCTCCAAAATTCTAAAAAACAAAATAACGCAAACCCAATTAGGCTGAGGCGATTAAAAATACCAACCAGACGAGTGCTTCGCCTTAATTAGATTTAAGATTTTGAATGATATTTTTGAGGCCACTTGAAGGCTGAATCGTACAATCAACTATCTTTCGCCCGCGACTTTGTCCGCGGGGAGGCGTTGCCGCGTCGGTAACTATTCCATGGAATGCACCTGGACGGCATCTGCCGATAAAAAAAATCCTAACCCGGGTGATGGTCTACCTGAGTGTCAATTTTCATCGAAATCTGTTAAGCCGTTAAGAGGGCTATCACAAAATTAAAGAATTCAGTTTAGGTAAATTAGACGGCATGCGGTAGTGGATGCGCAAGTGTGCATCTAGCGAGGTATACTACGCACACATGCAAACAGCTATGCCTCGGATTCCAGGAACAAACCAAAATGACCAAACAAGCTAAGGACCGCCCGTTCCGAGATTTATATTGATTTTTAGCATTGCATAAAACAAATGTTTTCAAGTAGTATTTTACTTTTAAATGGTTTAATTATTTTTTTCAAGCAAGGTAAGAGACCTTACTTATTGAATATTTTTTCTTTGAATTTCGATTATATCTTCATAGATAAAAAATATCATTTCGGACGAAAAAAGGTCAGTATCTTTCGGTTTTACGGATTTTTTTTTGGTGTATTTCTGTATGAAACATAAAAAATTGAATAAAGCATTCCAAAGTACACCATTCAATTGTACCATGGACATTTTTATATAACATAATATTATTATATCTTTTATGTAACAAAGCATCAAAGATGCCCAAAAGTAGGATTTTATGAAACATCCTTTGCAGAGACAAGGTTTTTACTCATGTACGTAAACAAATTGAAATATTTGTTTAACACATTCCCGAAAAAATAATCAAACTTTCTCGTTCATACTTTTTATTTTTATTTTGTGGCTATATATAAACCATAATCACACATTAAAAATCGAGTAAAACGCCCAAATACAAGAAAAAATGTGATAGCCCTCTTAACGCTTGAAAAGGTAACAGACATATGGATTCCAAAGAAAACGATACTTGTTCCTCTTCTTCATTCAAGCGTTTCAGTCTATTGCCAAGGTTCGCTTGACTAGAAACTGGTTGTGAACGTTTTAGCAAGGACATATTTAATTAATAGCTGGCGTACAGAATGCGTTAAACCGCAGAAACGCTATTATGCTTCTAACCTTTGCTTTAGCGATGTAAAATATCACATCATCATTTCTTGAGCTATTTTTAGACGAGGTCAATGTCTGATATACTATACTCCCAGCGTAATCTTGCTTCACATTTCACTCTAATACTTGGTTACATAAAAGAGTAGAGGAAGACCAAAGAAACGATGGATGGACTGTGTAAAGGATGATATGGCAAGAAAGGAGTGACTGTTGAGATGACGAGTAATAGAGAAGTATGGAAGAAGAAGACATGCTGCGCCGACCCCAAATGAATTTGTAATAAGGGCAAGATAATGAAGATGCTTGGTTACATAAGATTACAACAACTTACATAATACCATAACAGGGTTCCAATCGTTTATCAAACGAACATCTGTCTACTTAGCCGCCAGCATCCATCACTTAATAAAAGCAATCACATTGTTAAGTTACGTCCGTGGCCAAGTACAGGATTTGACTGCTACACTTATTTGATTACGTATAAAGCGGGTTTTGTATGCGGGTGAGCATTGTCTGAAATCGTGGGGACATACGGTCTACCGTTCGCAGTCAGTGCCCGAGGCTGGCCATGTCTAATCCGATCGATTACACAATAGAAACGAAAGTAGATTGTTGAATGTCAGTTTCAACTGTCTAGTAAATGACTCTTATTGTTGGCAATATTCCGGAGATTAATTTTAAAAGCGGGTTATTATTTGCTTTCTAGCGTAATTTTGATCTCTAATAATACAGGATTAAGAGAATGGCTGCTTTGCTGCGATAAGCCATGTTATGTTTTCATTTGATTACAAACAATTAGTACGTTTTAATTGTTAGTTAATGTCGTCTAAGGTTATCTAGACGTAGGTATTAAACGACAGTAAAAACTAAGATCGTTTCTAAGAACGCAAATGCCTACTAAATGCTATCGCTATCGATACTAATAAAATACTCAATCAATAGTCGATTGTTCGAAGTGATAACATGAAAATTCTAAGTGATACCAGAGACGTAATGTTCTGTTTAAGTCTATATTTAGGTGTCAAATATTTTACAGTCTATGTGGGTCGGAGGAGCTCGTGGCTAAACAATAACAGCCGCTCGGGTCGATCTTTAGGTTAAGCCGTGCTTGCCTAGGTTGGTCTGTGGATGGGTGACCACCCATTACATACCGAGTTTCCTCCGTGCCTCGGAAAGCACGTTAAGCCGTTGGTCCCGGCTGTCATTTGAAGATCATTGACTGTCGTTAAAGTAGTCAGTGGCCCAAAAAGTCTGACAACCAGTCTTACCAAGGGGTATCGTATTTCCCAGTAGTAACTGGGTTGTGGAGGTCAGATAGGCAGTCGCTCCATGTAAAATACTGGTATTCAGCTGCATCCGGTTAGACTGGAAGCCGACCCCAACATAGTTGGGAAAAGGCTAGGCAGATGATGATGTGGGTCGGAAAAATATCGGAATTTCCATATTATTCATGCCAACTTGTGCGGTAATATTTTTACTTCCTTTTAAGTTTATAGTAGTAGAAATAGGACTAGAGTGTGTAATCGTAATTAATCACCTTAGTCCTAATGAGTTACGACTGACGAGTGATTCATTTATTAGGGTGACTAGCAGGCAGGTGCAGAAAAATATGTCAATAATTGTATTAATTGAAGGCTATATTGAAGTACAAAGTATCTTAACTTCCACGCTCAATGCATGTCGAGTGTAAAAATTCTCAATAAAAGACTACCTTCAGAAAAAGTGTTGTTATTTAGAAAGGTCTATATTTTAAGGCCGTGCCCTATTTGTACTACACAAATGAAAACCCATTGTTGTTTCAACGTCCATTCACAATGACAGGAAAAGTTGCCAAAAGGTAGACAGTCTACTTCCAATCTCGGTGAACTAACGTAAGAAGTAGGTTTAGGTTACGGCTTAGAAATTCGCAATGTGAACTATTAGTATCAAGTTGCTAATCAAGTAACCCGGTTACATTCGGTTGATTCTAATAATTTGCACTGCAGATATGTATAAGCACAACTGGGTGGCAAAATGTAATGAATGTAGTGAGGGAAAGCTCCTCAGTTTCTCGAACTCTTTTGACCCAAACATGATTCAGCAATGGCATGTCTATGCGGAACAGAGTTTGCCGATCGGCAGGTGCCGAATATGTGTTTTTAATTGCTTTGGGTGGAATACAGCCGAATCCAATAAGTGTGTTGTGTGCACCCCTGACACACACCTTTATTTTCATACATTTAACTATCAATTGGCCTCGCCTTTTAGTGTCATCGTTTGATCGAATAGTTCATTCCGTAATCCGTCACCGGCTATATACGGATTAACAATACACCTCTGCCCTTTCAGGATCAAGGCTAAGTTCGTTTGTATGGATATATCCATACAGAGATAGAGGGCTTTTGGCATAGTACATAACCAATTACGTTTGTTTTTTTATATTTACTTTTAATTTTGTTGTATTGTTAATTTAACCATTTTTTTTGTGTGTGATTGACGAAAGAGATGCTCATCGTCACCCCTACTGTCAAATACATTCTTCGCCAGGACTTTTATAAGAAGTTCCGAGTTTCTATGAGCAAAGATTAACGTGATTGATTAGATGTTAACGTCATGTAAACCTAACGAACTCTGTGATCGTGCAGTTTTTAGCAAGAAGTCTGCAATCCCTTTCTTGTAAAGTGCTGAGTAATAAATTTTCAAAGTCGTTCGGAAACTTGATGGCGGGCCGTGGTCTGGCGGGAAGCTCCGCAAATAAATCTAAAATGTTCGAGAGGCTCACGAAAACTGGTTTGAAAGTTCTGCAATAAAGTCCTTCCTTTATTTTTTTCTTTGATCTTGAATTGGGAATTACGAGTCTCTATAAAACCGTCCTGCAAATTGGAGAATGGATGCCTGATATAAACTAGAAGCCTAGGTGGTAACTTCAAAGACCTATGTAAAAGCTCGTGGTTTTCGTAAACAAAGGACCCTACTCTCATGAGACCCAAGGAGTCTTAACTTTGAATGAAATAGGAAGGAACATCAAATCGTAAAACAGTATTAAAAGTAATTGGTGCGTCCAATTCTGTTTAAGACGACCTTCAAGCCTCGTGCCGATTTGTAAAAACATCAGAATGTGTGACGAACAGAAATAGACTTTTATTATTGGTATGTTATGTAGGCTACATTGGCCTAGGTCTACATTTTCAGCAGATAAACACTGTATTTCCTGAAAACTCGACTATAATCGACTTTTGCGAGTTTCGTTCGCGTGTTGGTCGGAAAATATCCTACTGGAACGTACTTTCGTACTAAAAAATCCACCCAGGCCATGTCTACCTGTGCCCAAAATTTCATCTAAAACCGAACAGCCGTCAAATGGTGATAGACAGTTACTTTCGCATTTATAATGTTAGTAATGATGCGGCTTTTTCGTACTTATTTTCGAATCTGTTAATAAGGTCTAAAGAACGTGCACAAAATGAAGATTGATCAAAGGCGTGCGGTATTAAGCTTCGAGTCGAGTATAGTTATGTAAGATTGGATAAATACCAGTGCCCAGCACCCAGCATATGAGTCGAACAATAATTCGTTCGTTCGCCCAACCCGTATCCGTAGCTATGGACTCGCTAGTCGGGTTCTGGGCATGAATACAAGTCATCTATACCTAGTTAATTATAACGACGACGACTCGGTTAAGGATTAGTTCGCGAAGTACTGGGCAGTGAATGGGTTCACTAAGATCAAAAACCATAAGAAGACGCCTAAAAACCAACCTATGAATTAATGTAGATCTGTAGAAGTGGGTATTGGTATAATTGGTGGGTTGTAGTATGAAGTAAAAATCAATAACACATCTTGACTAAGCTAGACTTTAATAGGTCTTGTACACAGAGAGCTCCAAGCAATTCTACTATGCGTTTATTTATGTTTCGCCAGGTTCTTATTACCATCCATGGTCTTAAAACAGATCAGAAACTGCCAAACAGGGTACGGTAAAAAAACGAGGGTAGACTAAGGATCCAGGCAGCAAAATTAAGAATAAATTATGGAACAAATATGTGTGAGTCTATCTGGCAGGCCTCAACGAGATTTATCAACAGGTGATAGCTTTTCATAAAAACATAATTTTGTACCTTAAGAAAATCACTACATATTATCAAACAAAATCCTCCCCCGCGTCTGTCTGTCTGTTCGCGATAAACTCAAAAACTACTACACCGATTATCATGCATCATGCTGTTTTCACCAACGAATAGAGTGATTCTCGAGGAAGGTTTTAGTATATAATTTGTCAAGTTTTTGTATACATCGGCTAAAATATAATGAAATTTGTTGGAAGTGTCGGAAAAAAAATAAGTTGTCTGAGAGTTTTCAACGAAAACGCTGCCTAAGCCGTTTGACATAATTATATAACAAAGTGATGTATGGTGGAATTGTGAAATTCCACGCGGGCGAAGCCGCGGGCATAAGCTAGTAAATAACTAAAGAAATAATAACACTTCATAGAAACGTCATTTAATCAAAAACTGTCGAGGTACAAAATATAATATCTTATTTATTTTCTTTAGGTACAAAATAATATCTTTATGAAAAGCTATTGACTGTTGATAAATCTCATTGGGGCCTGCCAGATAGACTCACACAACAAATATGTTGATGGCTGATGCTAAGAAAGCCATCATTGCCTTTTTTTAGAAAATGTAGTACCTACCTGTTTTAGTCACACCAAGTAGAAATCTTGGTACAATTTTCTCTTTTTTCTCTAAAAAATAAAAGTATTTCAACAAACCATCAGAGCTCTCTCTTAATTGGAAATGGCTGTTCAAATAGCAAATGCAAATATCTGCTCGACTGAATAAGCAATGCAATATGCATTTCTAGGTATGGAGATTAAGTACATAGTGCTAAAAGGAAGTTCAATATTAGCCTATTGAGAATGTCCTACTTGCAGTCTTTATATGAGGAAATGGTAGCTATGCAAGTGTATGGGCCAAAAATATTTTAACAATGCATGCTAAGTACTGAAAATATTCGGCTTTGTAGGGATCATTCATCTTAGGTACTCTGATATTGTTGTCTTTGCTTTGTATTAGAATTAGAAACAATACCATTGTGCTATAATTATAATCAGTTTTATAATTATAGAAATATATATGTTTATAATTATAATTATAGAAATATACTTGTCAGATGAACAATACATTTAATCATTTATTTATAAGCCTTACCTAAATTAACTTAAATGTCTGTAGTAATAATGTAAGATTTACAATACAATAACAAATAAACTGTCACAGAACAGTTACCAATAATTTGTATGACTACTTGTTCCATCTAGTTCTGTGTGTAACTATTTTTTTTTCAGTAGAACGGGCTATTATAACAGACTCTTACCAACTAAAACCTCACGATTCCTATATGAGTCAGGGGCCTGGGAGACACAATAATATTTGCATACACCCCCCACTGGACCTAAGTTAACCTAAGCAAAAATTTAATTATACAAACCATTTTGTACATTGAGCTGCACATAAATCATCTGCTTAGCCTTTTCTCAACCATGTTGAGGTCGGCTTCCAATCTAACCGTGTGCAGCCAGTATTTTACATGGAGTGACTGCCTATCTGACCTCCACAACCCAGTTAGTACTAGGTAATACGATATACCTTCGTAGAGCAGTGAGCAACATATTAACAATAACCAAAACAGCTGGCCTTTCTCGGGGAGTAAGGGTGGCTTGAATAAATTTCCCACCTGTACACAAAATACATGCTTGGACATGGAGTTGCGGACACCAGCATGTTATACAACACCATAACAAAACCAAGCTGCTCAGCTAAGCTGTAACCTGGCCTCATATTGTATTGAAAGCTGTGCTAGGTCAGCTCAAGGTTAAAATTTTATTACCAACTGTACCAGAAATGGTTTGTAATTTTAATTGAATAATGAACTCCTTGAACAAATCTTTTACCAATAGCACACAGCATCTGTTATGGTGTATGATCTCATAAAGCCCTATACATGACTCAGTAAGGAACGTGGGCACATTTCAAACCAATATATCACGGTATCAATTAACTGCATAATATTGTGTTACTCAGCATCTGTGCAAGTAACGGTGCAATCTGAGATTCTAAACTGTCATGACGTTCATGTTAGCATAGGCTTAACGAGAATGTGCCATACAACTGATTAAATGGTTGTGCAAATATTTGTACTAAAATATGGAGTAATAAAAATGTAGCGTGTTTTATTTAGATGGATTTGTTTTTCTAAATTTTGTAGGTATGTATTTGTAGCATTATAATTCTAGCATTGCATTGTTATTTCATGCTCAACACGGAATATCATTATTAGTATGTAGCTAAAATGTAGACTCCACAGAAAACACTACTAAATTAATTTTATTATAGTTAGTAGTCAAAATTTTCCACCTGGTTGAATTCATATGAATTGTAAGGCAAACAAGCATTAAGTGTACCTCAGTTGATTTTTATCAGTTTTTATCGTTGTTTTTATCTATTCTCTGTAAGTATTAGGTTTCTTGATAAGATATCAAATCTACTTTTATATTTGGTATTCTGTTAAATAAAAGGTCAAAATACCATTAAATAACAAGTATACCATTTTATCCTTTATTTATATTCCTGGCACATATATGATCATACAGTCACTTCCTTGGTAACTAATTTTAAAAGTTACATATTCAAATTAGGCTCTATGGTAAGAGTACAGTTGAATTGCTGTCCTAAATCCTCAATTGGAAAAAGGAAGCATTTGGCTATGGCAAGTTTTTAAATGTGGAACAAAATGAAATGAGACTGCATTAGTAGAAGCCGTCCAAAACAAAGATAGGTAATTATTGATAAATCCAGAATCTTATTTGTTTATCATTGAATTATGCCTATTTTAGGTGTGGTTATTAAAAAAAAATGTGTTACATATGATTGTTAAGCTAACATTATGATGCGTTCTTTAAAAGTTTGTTATTCATCCAAAAAACTTTTTGAATTAAACATTTATTACCTATAAGTGGCTGTTGTCAACTCTTTGACATTGAAATGTATGAGTGTCTGAACCTTTGAGGAAATTGACCAAATAACAATAACCACGAGTAGTCCTTTTCCCTAATAATTATAACAAGAACACAAGTACCATTATAATGAACTTCAATCAGAACATACATTTATCATAGACAATGAAACATGAAATTAATGATGTACCCACTAAAGTATGTCTTAAGTCTAGCATCTGGCTGTTTACTCGTGACTTGTTCCAGACGTCGCTAATCCCGAGAACAATAACCTACAGGTTACTTGGCGTGTTATTTTTTATCACCTCATTAGGTACTCATACTTTTCCAAGCCCCCGCGTAGCCCCAGAACACAAAAGGACATTGGTAAAACGTGTATTATCGTTGTTTAATCAGCACTAATAACGAACGCGCTGGATACAGCACAAACCAACTTCGTATGAAGACGATTCAATTTAAAATATGACGTCAGAGTCAGAGAGTTTACCAATAAATTGTTACGTTAAAAAAGCATGCATTTCAAGTAAATAAAGAAAACTTACCCGTCACCGACGACTACACATTTAATCGCCTGCATTTCTTCGTTCTACTCGACCGTTGTCACTAATAAAGCACAATTATCAAGGGTGGCTTCGGATATCTTGGGTTTGCTACAACTGCACTGTTACCACGTCTACTTGCAATCAATACACATCCGCATCACAATCAACACTTTCTACGAGTGAACTGCACAGTTTTTAGATAAAAATATTAATTTCATATCTCTTTGCTGGCGATAAGAGTAATTTGTTCACGAATCCTCCGTTTCGTTCACTTTGGTTTGGAGACGTTTCGCTCGCCGATTACGTATAGTGAACGTTCAGCATTAAAAATTATGTTGCCAGTATTGTATTTAGTTTCTCCCATATTCCCCATCCAAATGCCAAGCTGTGTTTGTAGTTTGACACATTGTTGTCATTGTTGATTTGTTGTAAGAAACAATGTTTACATTAAATAGATACATTTAAAATTTAGAACTATTAAATACACTAAAATAAATAAACTAACAACAAACATAAAAGGGCATCCAAAAAACTCCTCCTCAACGCTGTCAGTTGGTAATGTGCCCAAGAGACTGGCGGCGTTGCCAAGTTGTAAGGCAACACTTAGCCTCTGGCCGCGGCTCTAAAAGCCTCTAAAAGCCGCGTGCGTAAAAAAGCAGCGAGGCGGAACGTCGTGTCGTCGAACAATGTGCCTATGCTCGACGACGGTAGTGCGTGAAGCCACCCTCAATCAGTATGGAAGCCAGGATATTCCTAATTAATTTCTTAGTGCCGTAGACCGAGGATATGAAAGCCGGTAAACTAATATTGGAAATTTTGTGGACGCGCGCCGAGTCCTTCCATGCGAATGGGAAGAGTAACTTATGCTCAAGCTCGGTCGTCCAAACCCACATTTAGGGTGCTTTTCCACCAGAGATGTACTACGCTACGTTGCTATGGATGCGTTTGATATCCACCAATCATATTCATTGGTGCACATAGCTTAGCACCTCTGGAAACGAATTCAACTAAGATATGTTTTTTTTTATATGGAAGGATGCGTGCTATGAATGAGTACTATGGATGGTCGCGAGTTGTGTAGCTATTGTGCACCCTCGCCGCTTCCCTACTATCAATACATCACATAGCTCGAGCTGCGCATCTTCCTCGCGCAGCTACTTTGCGGCGGTCCATCTTCATAGCACATCTTAATTGCACCGCTACATAGCTTAGTATCAGTAGAAACGGTCACATAGTTTTACAGCTTAGCTATTACATCCTCGCATAGCATAGCTGCATAGCACATCTCTGGTAAAAAAGCAGCCTTATAATGTATGTTATGTTATCTCTGATTATTTAATCCATTTTGTCCAAAAGGTGAGAAGCTAAATAAAACTGACTTTAAAATCTCCCATATAAATTTCCATTTTTTTGATACTGGTCACATTGGAATACCATAAACAATTTTGTGTTTTTCTTTTGAACACATGACAAATTTATTGTGCCTTTGAAGTTGGAATAATATTTTTAATAATTTGCGTTGCATTAAAGCTCAACGCCAATTATTGATTTGAAAAATTTAGTTAATCAGTTGAAAGATGAAATGAATCATCTTTGTTGTCAATATATTCAACAAAAACTAAACTACTTTACGGTTTTTAGTAACCACTCTACCATAGCACGTTTTTGCGCGCTTGATTTTCTATTATCTATGCTATTATGGCGACTTCGATAGATCGCGTTGCGCGGTATTGCGTGATACGATTGTTGATTTCCGTTATAATATGGCAAAAGGTGATAAAGAGTTAGAAAAACCTATAGTGAATAATGAATTACCTAATCCGGATTGTCGGAGCACGGACCATGAAGACTCGGAGTCGACCCAGGAGCAGCCTCTCGACATCGGAGAGCATTATTTGGTGCGGCGTTCGGATGAGTCATGGCACCCGGCTGAGATTATACAAACGCGGTACAGTGCCACGGAGGGCTGCTACGAGTATTATGTGCACTATGTCGGCTACGATAGAAGGCTCGATGAATGGGTATCCCGCCACAGGGTTATGTCAGATAGATTCGACATGTGCGAACAGTCTAACAACAACATAAACTGTGATCACTTGCTCACCGACAAGTCCGGCCGGAAAATAACAAGGAATCAAAAACGTAAACATGATGAAATCAATCACGTTCAGAAGTCCTACGCGGAGATGGATCCTACGACAGCAGCGCTCGAGAAGGAACACGAAGCTATCACTAAAGTTAAATACATTGACAGGATCCAGTTCGGCAAGTATGAGATAGATACGTGGTACTTCAGCCCTTACCCCGATGAATACGGTAAACAATCGAAGCTTTGGATATGCGAGTATTGTCTTAAATACATGAGAATGGAAAAAACATACAGGTACCACCTCAGCGAGTGCACAGCGCGACAACCACAAGGTAGTGAGATATATAGGAAAGGAACAATAGCTATATTTGAAGCATGTGGCAAGGAACATAAGATTTACTGTCAAAATCTTTGTTTGATCGCAAAACTGTTCTTGGATCACAAAACATTATATTTCGATATTGAGCAATTCTTATTTTATACATTGTGTGAAGTTGATAAACAAGGAGCACATCTTGTTGGCTATTTTTCTAAAGAGAAGGATTCCCCGGAAGGGAACAATGTTGCATGTATACTGACTCTACCTCCATATCAGAGACAAGGCTATGGTAAGCTGCTTATAGCATTCAGTTACGAGTTGTCCAGGCTTGAGCATGTAGTGGGCAGTCCCGAGAAGCCATTATCAGACTTGGGGAAACTAAGTTACAGGTCGTACTGGTCCTATGTCTTATTAGAAGTATTAAGTGTAAGCAGAGGTACATTGAGTATCAAAGATCTGAGTTCAATGACGGGAATATCCCAAACAGATATCATTTCAACTCTACAGTCTATGAACATGGTTAAATATTGGAAAGGGCAGCATGTTATATGTGTTACACCCAAAATAGTTGCAGAGCAGTTAGCAAGCTCTCATTTCAAGAAACCCCGTTTGTCTGTAGATCCTTCTGCATTGAGGTGGACACCTCCGCACAAACAGGGGAACTCAACAAAAGCTAAAAAGTAGTACAGGCTAACAGGCACAGCTTAGAGATAAAGTAAATAGTCACAACCAAAGGACTTTCTCTGAGTGCTGGCCTGTTCTATGACTATAAATAATTGTTTACTGATGTATAATGTTTAATGTACTAGGATGTAATTTTAACATCACAATTGAGTTGGCAAGTCTGGTGTGGTTCAAAGTGCCTTTAGAGCATGTATGGGGTGTGGATCCAGTCCAAAATTGTAGTAGAAATATTCCATGTATTCACAACCTGTACAATACTCTGATAAACTTTAAATGGAGATGGTCAAATTAGATTTTGGATTAACAAAATATTTAGGGCTTAAATTGGAATGTTTGCTGTATGAGATTTATAACTTTTTCTTTACAGTAACTCAAGTGGGATGTTAAAAGTACATCTTGTGTTATGCAGTGTGTAGATCATTGCTAGAGTATTATTGGTAAGTGACAAATCATTTTTGCTTTAAGTAAATTCAAATGTTCTGCGGCATTTGTTGTTGGAGAAGATATAGATTTAAAAATTGCTCTAAAGATAAACCAGTAAAGGAATAAAGCATTTGGAAGTTACAGTAGAATAGGCAAAATATAGAAAAATAAGTAAAAAAATAAAATAATATTTGTAAACAAAAAAAAAACATAGTTTTACAAGGTTATAAGTTCGTAACAAAGCCTTCAATTTTTTTCTATGAATCCAAATATAAATGGCTCATCGGACTATTGTATATGGCTAGAATCGGCTAGATAATGTGTGCATCATAACATCATGTTCATGAACAATTACATACATTACGTATGCAGCTGACTCAAACCACTCATTATGTTATGAATTCTTCATACTTAATTACACTTTTAAAAGTGGTAGATTCTAACAAATCATAATAGCTATTTCTTAGTGATTTTTAAATGTAAACAATTGAAGAGCTGTTCATTTTGCCAGTTGTATTTTTTTTTATTTGGCATTGGTTAATTTTGTAATGTTGTAGTCTGGGAACTCTAATGCTTTTCATTATTATTATGAGAAAAAATTGTATTATTGTTATTTTTATTTCTATAAAAGCTTTAAACATCTATTAGCTGCTTTTAATGTGAATAGACTGGTAATACATTTAAAATATGATAAGCAAAGGTACAAAATTAATGAATCTTTTTAGAGTTGCCAGCAACATAATCATAAAACTGCAGTGGAATTAAGAGTAGGTTCATTTGACATCCTATTGAACTATCACTGATTTGAGAACATCATATCAGGTTAGACCTCCAATATTGCCATAAAAGACCAAGGCTGCTTGTTCAATGGAACAAACTCTTTCTACCACTTCCATCCCAAAGTTTTAACTGTAAACTAGATCTGTATTCTACAACTTATTCAGTTCCTTTTTATACTGGTAACAGTGATACTAATGATTAAGTTTAATTAAGTTTCTACAGTGATGAATGAAACTGTCTGACAGTATGTTTATTTTAGCTTTAAGTAAATAGTTTCGTCGTTCATATGTTTACGACTTTCTGTAACACTGTTACAAAAACTTAGTAATGTAAGTAGGACTTTTAGTTGTAGTGACAAGGTAGCGCGACTGGCAATTTTGCGCACTTTTTCCAGTTCAAATAGCTTCAGAACATCTCCAAAACAGAATATTGTCCAATGTTAATAATAAAAACACACACACACACACACACATCAATACACTTTCAGTCCAATCAAAAGGCGCTATTGATCAGCGATATATTTTACAGAAGTCGTATATAAATGTTAATTACCCTGTTTAATTAGCATTTTGGCTACTTGGAAAATACATGTGACATCATCATTATTTTTAGATTTTGGATAATGGTCTAATACGTTAACTAGGCGATGCCCTAAAACGGGTGTGCGTGTCGAAGTAGGTCCGCGTATGCAGCCCGTTATAGAAAAAAAATATTATTTTGAATAAATTTGTTCTAAATTCGTCTCTGGGTTTAGAACAAACTCGTTCATTGGTTGTGAATTCGTACTACCGCATCTAAATGTACAGACGCCAGCACATCAAGCTAGTACAATCTGTCAGATTTCTTTAATAAATTTTCGACTTAATTGCTAATGCATTAGGTTCAAGGTTGATTAGGAAAATCTGACAGTTTCGGGTAGCTTGACCTGCTGGCGTATGTACAAACGTTAATAAATAAATGTGAAATCCCCGACTAAATATTAGTAGCATAATGAATGTTTTTCTTTTGTTTTTTAAATAGTTTTTGTTTATGCCTGGTTCCATTCTGTCTCGTAATTTACTTTAGTTGTTATTTCTGTATGCAGAGAACAGTGAAAAGCATTAATATACTCGTGACTCAATTGTTCATTCAAAATCTGTTATTCAACTATGGTCTTAGATACTACCGAGTGGTGTAGCGTGTGAACTACTCTAATCGCCCATTAAAAGCTGCTGTGAACAGTAAAATGACTTTTGTTGCTAACTGGGTGTCCTTGAAATAGTGTCGCTCTAAAATCCATTATTGCATCACCCTCGTGAGGTGACACTGAAATTATTGTGAAATACTTATTTTTGGAATAGTACTGAACAATGTCTTCGATATCTTTCTAGAACATAAGTTTGTTTTAAATTCTGTAATGTTATTTTGCAATGTAAGCATCTTTAGTTGATAACAATTTGCCACTTTGTGTCGTGTCAAGTTGCATTAGTTTAAAGGTCTACCCGTTGCCGTTTTTATTAGATTCTGTGAATCATCAGTAATTTTCACTGTTTATTTGTGATAATTCTAATCGTAAGTAAAAGTGTCAAATAAAATGAATGCAGTAATATCATTGTATTATTTATTTCTTAATATGCTTTGAAGGTTGCGGGGATCCGCTGGATGCGAGTCGCACGGGACTTGTCAATGTGGCGACACTTGGGAGAGGCCTATGTCCAGCAGTGGACGTCTTTCGGCTGAAATGATGATGATGATGTTTACCATAATCAAGAAAAGCATGCTTTTTATTTTAAATTACTCGCGTTCGTATCAGGTATGCATTCGAGTTGCATGAGCCAAGACGAATAAATTGCTGAAGGTCCCGAATATATAGTCGGAAATCAGCAGAAGACTGGATCCTATGGCACTTAAATTGCCTAACACGATGTCGTTATTAAATATGTCGAAGGCATTAGAGCTAGTCCACACGGCGCGTTGCGTCGACACAACGCAAATATTTTGATGCATAGCCGGCCACACGGGCGCTGCGTCACCGAAGCGTTACTACCACGCAGTAATAACGTTCCGATATCGCAACGGCGACGCACAGTTGCGGCAAGCATTTTATAAAAACATCGCATCAGTCTATAGAAAGCATGGATGGACACAGCCCGTTGCATCGACGCAGCGCTGCCGTTCCGTCGTCACAATGTGTGTACACATTGTGACGACGGAACGGCAGCGCTGCGTCGCTTCGTCTCGGGGGCTGCAGTTCCGTCGTGTGTGCGTTGCGTCGACGCAGCGCACACACGACCATGTGACTGTACACTATGATTATTAGTATGTAAAATGACGAAATGGCAGCGCTGCGTCGACGCAACGGAGACGCAACGCGCCGTGTGGACTAGCCCTTACGGACATCAAATCCCTGTATAATTATATCGACTTGCTGTCTGTGGTCCATTTGAGCATCAAATTGGTGTTGTTTACAGTCTTTTATTGCGAAAACCTTGTTTTTCGTTGCAAATTTAAATATCGACTTGCCTTTGAATTTCTTATAAATTATGTATGGTCACGACAATACAGTATAGGCCTGTAGTCTTCAACTAAAGATTCCAGTCTGTCTGTAGGCGTAACCCTAGAGAGTTACCATTGAGTCTCACAATTTAGTGCTAGAATCCGCCATTTTGATTTTTTTTAATATACGGACACTTGGGTTTTTTAAATAAATCTAATGATACCTTAATCGTCGAAATCCATCCAGTCATATAAAACATACGAGGTAGATAATAATGAAATTTACAAATTACAAACAAAGAAACATTTTCGCGCGTATCTTGTAGATACGCGCGAAAAACATAACCCTTCCTTGGCTAAGATTATGTAACACAATTAATCAGGTGTTTCATAATGGTTCGCATGCATTACAATCAACGAAAACAAAAGAACAGTTATATTTTTCGGTACCGCGACCAGAGGTAGAGGCAAGAATTATGGTCGCAGCACATATATCAACTCGAGCCATTCAGTATACATTATATGAAGCTTCCTAGTGCTACGCACACTAATCGGAATCGTAACGTAATCGCCTCGCCTCGGGACAAGCTCACGAACGGCGAGCCCTAGGCGCAGTGTCGTCGCCTAGCCGTAACCGATTCGACGTATCGGACCTGCTGATCAGCTTTGGTTACGTGCTTACGTTAGGTTGATGTCTGTTTGACGGCGGCGAGGCGAAAGGCGATACGGTGACGGGCCCTTTCCGAGTTGATAAATGTGCTATGACCATTAGCTGGAAAACCTGTTGAATCGGAATCAAATAAAAATTAACATCACGCAACCGGGCGCAAATCTTGACTCCGTGGCTGCTACTGAAAAATTCCAGATGGAAAACCAATACCAATAACACTTTGCCCGACCCGGGAATCGAACCCAGTACCTCATGCTCAGCAGTCGTGCTTGCGACCACTAGAGCAAGGATGCTTTTCGAGCTATAAATTCTACTATTATAGTACCTATATTCTGTGTCTGCGAAATGTAGGTATTTTTCAAATTAATGTACGTTACTTCTGAACGAATGGTTGTTAAGTATGTACGTGCAATAAGACTAATATTTACTAGGCCTGAAAGCAGTCAATGCTATCAACCGCCAATGATTAGTAATAATATCTTGTCCGGCTTGACAGGACGTCAAAATATAACCTCATATCAGTTCCATATGTTTCGGTTTTTTGTGTGTCATCCAGTAGCGTAACTAGTCCTAGTAAGGCCCTGTATACATTTTTTATTGGGGCCCTTTGAACCTGAGTGCGGCGAAGCACGAAAAGAGGAGAAAATCATAAAGATTTTCTCCTTTATTAAACAAAAGATTTTTGCAAAACTAAGAAATAGCATACTGAACTGACCTGCATCGCTTACGCTTTCATTTTTATTACTAAGAGAATGTGTGATTGATGTGTGAGACAAAAAAATGTGTGACTGCGCTCATGGTTCGCATAAGTTAAAGTCTTGAATGAAGAGCTAGAAAATTAGAGCATCCGGTCAGTGGATACTATGAAAAAAACACTTAGAAAAATTTCACCATAATCCATCGCCTAGTCAAGCCTTCGGGACCCGGTGGGAAGTGGGACAAGTAGGGTAGGGAATACCATGGGAAACCTCAAGGGCATTAACCTTGACCTCAGGGTCATTGACCTTGAGGTCAAGGTCAAAATTTCAGAAAGGCAATATCTGCGATTCTGAGGAGCAGTAACAGTTCAATATTCATGGTTAGTGACCTTGAGGTCAATGTCAAGTGATCCCAGACGGCATGATACCTTGGAGGTCAAGGTCAAGTGACCTTGTACGTCATGGTCAAGTGAACTTGGGAGTGTCTGGAATTCCAGTGCCCTGACACTACCGACCCCTTGACTTCGAGTGCAAAAACAGTATTTCTTTTTTTCTTCTGAAAAAGTTGTAGGGGTATTTAATGACTGGAACTGAACTGAATTTTTTTTCTGGATTGAAAGGGTTGTTTCTGTTTTGAACTACAATTACATAACTGTAATGATGGGTTTGGGTTTTACATCTCGAAACTGGTGTCCTATCGCAAAAATGATTAATAATTTCCCCCCCTTACCACAGTTGCGTAATTCTCAACATGTGGATAATAATAAAAAAAAAACAAAATTTTATTACCTATACAAAAAAAAATATATAAATATCAAATTCACATACAACGTTCGTAATTGGGCCAACTCAAAACTTGTGGTCACTGTTCTAACCTGACCTAACCCAAATGTTTCACCAACAACAGGGGACTTGGCTTCGACAAAATTATTTTAAATCCGAAAAGCCCCGTCGCCGCGTTTGTTAAAGGATCCCTTTTTTTTTTTACGGATGGGAAATCATCAAATGACTGCTCCCGCTCTGGGCAGAGCGGAAGGGAGTGTCAGACTTGTACTGACTAAAACCCATCCATGTTCCTTCCTTGCCCTTTGTGTTCCAGAGCCGCGGTATCTCTTTCGAACAGCCCGCAGCCCTGGCAGGCATCGGCCCTTGCGGGCCCCTCCCTGTTTACTGATATCTCTTTGAGGCGCGCGCGGAACACGAACGCGCCGTCTACACGGCCTGTCGTCAAAAGACGGACGGACGGCGAGCTAGCCCATTACTCACCGTCCACAGGTCCGCGTCTACGGTGGCCGGAAGCCACCACGTGACCCTCGACGCCCTAGGCGTCTCCCGCGGCGGCTGGGACGAGAGGTTCTCTCCCTCTCACGCTCCGCCACCTCCTTCACTAGCATGACTGCTTCGCAGAAGGAGGTGACGGCGTCCCATTCCCTCTCGCTCCGGACCATGGCTTGGACCAGGGCCGGACGCGATAGGTCGCCGCCGCCGATTGCCGCCACGAGGAGTTAAAGGATCCCTTCGACATCGTTTTTACTACAAACTTTTCCAAGTATTTTTTCTTTGTACCCCGTTACGTACACTCCAACCGAGCATCATTTAAGATTTCATCGAAAAGTGAGCTCTAAAAAATGGAGCTTTCTAGATCGTGATAAGTTATATTTTAAATTTATCTTTTACTAGCTATGCCCGCGGCCTCGCTCGCGTTAATTTAGAATTTGAGAATCAATTCGGGTTGTACTCGGCTTGTAATTCAATCATTCGACAGACACGTGTCGCTATCAATGAGCATATTAACGTTATTGTTGTTTTCCTCGGGAACAGTACTTTTTTTCGGGATGAAAAGTACCTTATCTCTTCCGTTTCTGTACACCTCATAACGTTCATGCAAATTTCAGGATGATCGGTTCAGTGGTTTAGGCGTGAAAAGGTAACAAACAAACTTGCTCTCGCATTTATACGTAAAAGTAAGAATGAAGAAGAAAATTTGAGGTTGAGAGAAGATTGTGATTTTTCTCCTCATCAGGGGCCCTTGATACTCGGGGCCCCCGTATGCTTGATACGGTTGATACGGCGGTAGCTACGCTCCTACTGTCATCAATTAATCATTAAACGGTAGATGAAGACAGCAAATTGTTGCTCATTGTAAGCAGCCTATAATTGTAATATATTTTTAAAGATGATCTGTAAAATAGTTGCTCATAGGATCAGATCAAGTGGGTTATTTTTGTGACGCATTTTAAATTAAAACAGCAATAAATGGTCTGTCTTGTAAAGTAATCGAGACTGCATTCACGAAGTGCATTTGAAGTCCTTTCTTTGATGTATTCGTAACTCTAATCAGATTAAATCCATTAACTCAGAATGCGTTAGGTTTAGAGTATTCGTTGACAGTTAATAGTCGTTGTAGCTACATTACATTGTGATCTTCGCCGAATATTCAAAAGTGCCTGTAACAGGCCTACTTGAAGTATATGCTTTGATTTTGACAGAGGTCTCCACACGATGGTTGCCGGAAGACGGCCGCCGCCGCCGAGGCCGACCCAGGAAAAGGTGGCATGACGATCTGGACGCGTACCGCGAGAACTGGTTCGAGGAGGCACGTGGGAGGGGAGGAATTGGGGGAGGCCTTTGCCCTAGTGGGACAGTACATACAGGCTGTTATATAAAAGTGATAGGTTACCGAGGTTTAACTGGTCATAAAAAATAAGTCTTCACTATTTTCTTAGAAAAAAATCTTTAATACTTTTTCTTTAATATTCATAACTTGTAGAGAACATTTACAATAAGTACTTATTTAAAAATAATTATATTCTAGAAATTAATTGTTTTTATAGCTAAAACAGGAAATAAAATACAAAATATGTGACACAAATTAAATTGAAACTAATTTCTCAGAATTCTTTAAATCTAGACTAGAGTATTCGTTGACAGGAGGGTGAAAAATTGTGTTAAGTTTAAACTAGTTCTACAACAGTAGTCTCAGGAGTGTCAAGTGCTTTCTTCTTAAAAAATAATCCCGATAGTTTACAAAATCTTATTGACACAATTATATGTTATTTATAAAATTTACGACGGCGGATATAGCTGTATATGAGTGCTAAAATTACAGCCATCGTCACGAATACAACGATTTTTATAAGTATAAATATATTCTGTAAGAATCACATTATTACCTAACTAAAGTTCTGTGATCTTCTGGTTCGTCAATTGTCGTCGACAATGTTATTATTCTTTCATCTTTGGAGTAGTTGACGTATCCAATTCTTCAGCCAGCGATGCTGTCGACGTATTTAGTTCAGGCGTGGGGGTAGAAAATGTATTTGCTTTAATTGTTCTTCAATAAATAAATATACTTCATCTCATAATCTACTGGAAGCGTTAAATTTATCTTTGCTGCATAACATCGAAACGTCGGATGCTAATGTAAAAACATGTGCCAATCAATCTGATAATTCAACGTTATCTTAATTATATCGAGTGTACCGTTCAACAACGGCTTTCCATCAGAACGACCCGCTGGAACGCTGCACGCTGTTACCTGAAAAGCAATACAATTGATTCTATTATTCTAGTGTAAGGGCAGTAGCGTTTAGGGCTAGTCCTCGACAGCCGGTGGAACTTCGTGGAGCATTTTCGACGTTTGGCTCCCAAACTGGAACGGACCAGGGCTGCCTTCAGGTGGCTCCTCCCCAACCTGGGGGGTCCAAACGGCTCCTGCCGGAGGCTCTACGGGGCCCCGGCGAGGGCGCGTTCCTTGAGGCGGCAAGCCCCACTACCTGAACGCGCCCCAGAAGGTGATAGCCGTAAGGCTAGTCCGGGGATACCGCAGGATCTCCGGTGAGGTGGCGAGCCTCCTTGCCGGACTGCCGCCATGGGATCTGGAGGCGATAGTCCTCGCGCGCCTGCACGAGTGGCGCGCGGAGGCACTACGCTGGCGGGAAACTCCGCTGCCGCGGCAAATCGTTGCTCAGCGGACAGACCTCCGGCGCGATCTCATGGCGACAAGGAGAGAGCGGCTATCGCAACCCCGTGCAGGGCACGCCACAATAGTGGCGATAAGTCCCCTCTTTAAAGAGTGGCTAGAGAGGCGCCACGGCACTCTCACCTTCGGCCTGACGCAGGTCCTCACCGGACACGGTTGTTTCGGGAGGTTCCTGCACCGAATCGGGCGGGGGGAAACGCCTTGGTGTTATCACTGCGAGGATCGCCCGGAGGACCCGGTGGAGCTCACCGTGGAGGTCTGCTCCGCTTGGGCGGAGCACCACCGTGTCCTCGTAGCAGCGATCGGCGGCGGCGACCTATTGCATCCGGCCTTGGTTCAATCCATGGGAATGGGACCCCGTCACCTCCTTCTGCGGAGCACTCATGCTAGCGAAGGAGGTGGCGGAACCCGAGAGGGAGAGAACCTTACGTCCCAGCCGCCGCGGGAGACGCTCCGGGCGTCGGGGTCACGTGGTTGGTTCCGGCCAGCATAGACGCGGTCCTGTGCACGGTGAGTAATGGGCTAGCTCGCCATCCGTCCGTATTATGACGACAGGCCGTGTTGACGGCGCTTTCGTCCATTCGCGCCTCAAAGAGATGTCAGCAAACAGGGAGGGGACGAATTGGACACCGTTGTCGCTTATCAGCCTGCGCAGGACTCCAAAGCCGCAACTAGCTATACAAGTAGGAAAAGACCATACTTCTTGGAATACTCATCTCGCAGCCATAAGGTTTGCGATGAACTCCGCTGTTACAGCGAGTACTGGAATTTCACCAACGCTACCGCCCTTACAAATGGCGCCCCACGTTGCCCGCCATTTATAAGGGCGGTAGCGTTAGTAACTTGTACGTGAGCGCCATACCGCGTTGGCTAGTATTATGATAGATTGTAATATATACTTCACCTCGTAATCTACTGGAAGAGTCTTGTTCTGCTGTGCTGCGTAGCATCGACCATTCGCACGTTCTTTGGATCGACTATACCGTTGAACAACGGCTTCCCATTATCTAAAGAAAAAAATAAATAAATTTTAAGTATTAGGTGAGAGTGCACCATAATATCACACTATATTTTTCATAAGTGTGTAATAAGACTCTTAACGAAGCCGAAAGGCACTTGTTCTCCCCGTCATTGCGATAATTTTTTTGTTCTAGACCTGGGAATCTTCTAGTTACGGAGATATTGGGGGTCAAAGTTCCAACTTTTTCACATTTTTTTTTTTTTTATATAAATGTATTCAATGTATTTTTTTTAATTAAGACTCCTTCACGACCCCCGTACTATTCAATCCATCCATCGGCACAATGTTTTGAATGCGTTACATTGAGTCCTACCGTAAAACGTGATTTTTCACCCCAAAAAAAAAAGTCGTTACCCAGCAATATTTTTTGCGTAAAGTTACTTAGTTTGATGTACAGACGCCAGCAGGTCAAGCTACACGAAACTGTCAGAATTTCCCAATCAACCTTGAACCTAATAATAAATAAATAAGCTTTAGTAATAAAGTCGAAAATCTATTAAAGAAATCTGACAGCTTGTAGTAGCTTGATGTGCTGGCGTCTGTACATAATGCTTGGTTGACGGCTTCGTGAAGAGTCTGTTTACACCCCGTATATGGTCACGCTGCTACTGGGTTAATCCGTCATTATCTGAGTCAGGTGGACATATAGTTGTGGGCTAAAGATTACAATGATATTTTAAATCATTAATTTAATATGTGCACATTAATTATAAATACTTACATGAGAAAATCACGGTTGAAACTAACGCAAAGATAATCACTGTAAACAACACGTTCGCTCTGGTTAACGCCCGCCGCTGGACTCAGTAACTCCAGTTCCACTCTTTTGCGAATCCAAGGTTCGCTTCCTGTACTGCTTAGCCAATACAACTTATACAACTGTCAACTGATAAAAAAATGCTATCCCATTGGTTAGAGGACTCGTTTTTAAAAGCGCGTGGGCTCAGGCTATTATTTACTAGGCCTGAAAGCAGTTGATATAATTAATCGCCAACAATGAGGTCATAGGGCATGACCGGAATTCGATATAGATACTCTTATCAGTTCCGTATGTTTGGGAATTTTGTGTGTCAATACCACAAATGGAATAAAATCTGATTGCTTAGATAGAATGCTTTAAATTTAGAGTGTTCGTCGATCGTAGGATCATAAGGCTTTCAGTTCATTATGTAATTTGTTAAATAATTTAATTGACATGGGGTAACAGTTTCTTCTACAAAGATCAGTTTTTATGTTTGACTAGGAAAACGGGTATTAAAATTACAATAGTGTAGTTACTGATGTGATTTGACGAAAATTCAAGACTGAAATATATACATGAACGAAATAATTATTGTCGCCGTGCGACAATATTTTTTTTTTTCTTTTTTAATTTATGTTTATTGCGGGAATATCCTAGAGCTGGACATAAGCAAAGAGAGGCCTATGCCCAGCAGTGGGTGAAGTCAGGCTATGGATGATGATGACACTGTCTCATTAATGGAGTTTTTTTTTTTCGGATGGCAAATCATCAAATGACTTCTCCAGCTCTGGGCGGAGCGGAAGGGAGTGTCAGACTTGTACTGACTAAAACCCATCCATGTACCTTCCTTGCCCTTTGTGTTCCAGGGCCGCGGTATCTCTTTCGAACAGTCCCGCAGCCCTGGCAGGCATCGGCCCTTGCGGGCCCCTCCCTGTTTGCTGACATCTCTTTGAGGAGCGCGTGGAACACGAACGCGCCGTCTACACACACGGCCTGTCGTCAAAAGACGGACGGACGGCGAGCTAGCCCATTACTCACCGTCCACAGGTCCGTGTCGACGGTGGCCGGGGGCCAAAACGTGACCCCCGACGCCCGGGGCGTCTCCCGCGGCGGCTGTGACGGGAGGTTCTCTCCTTCAAGGAGTGCTCAATCTGCGATTCTTCTTTGGCCGAAACTTGGGTTTCGTCCTTTCGACACATGAAGGTACTGCAATCGGTCAAATTTCTGTAATAGATTTTCAACGTTATCGCTAAGGCATTAGATTCAAGGTTGATTGAGAAAAATTGACAGTTTCGGGTAGCTTGATATGCTGGCGTCTGTACCTAGACCTGTTTAGTCTGATCCTTTACCAAGGCTTACCCAAAAAAGACAAATGGATGGTGGAAGGGACTGGGCAATAAGTAAAACACTCCGTCCACAATATCTATTATTCCAATTAATTTTTATTTACCATTATTTCATTTGCACATTATTATAGAACATCTAAACACATTACATAAGGCGTACATAGTGAATATAACTATCGAATTGGACTTATATCGGTTTGTGCGTTGGGAGTAGGTTATTATATTTTATTAAGAACAAAAATTACGATTGTTTTACAAGAAAATGGGGAATATGTATAGGTTTTTTTGGTACCTACCACATAGGTGCAGGCAGAGGGGATTCAATACAAAGGCTTCGTTACAGGTAAAAATGAAAAAAAAAAGTCTGCATCATTCTGATGCGCCACGCTA
The DNA here is from genome assembly GCA_950005105.1 of Lycophotia porphyrea. Lineage (NCBI taxonomy): Eukaryota > Metazoa > Arthropoda > Insecta > Lepidoptera > Noctuidae > Lycophotia > Lycophotia porphyrea. Next base: position 5,164,051 of record OX465389.1, read on the forward strand.
TAATCGCGTTTCGTCTGTAAAAACTGTTATCAACAGAAATTAGGTCACAGAATTTTATGATAAGACTCTGAATTCCGGTACCTTTGTTCTGTGTTATGTTGGGCTTATCGCGTATTGTAAACCGTAACTGATAACAGTAATAACCAATATTTGGTTGAAAGTGATAAAAACTTTAAGCCGTGATAAAGATTTTTTTTAACTTGCAACACCGTGTAGAATATCCTGCAGGGTTCACCGATTTTTTGTCACTTTCAAACATTTAATAGGACTTAACACACCTTCAAACAGTTTCCATAACTCGCTATGTATTTTTATATAATACATAATGTAATTTAAGCAATAATGAAAGCTACCTATGTTATCCAAAACGATAATTATGTTCATAATATACAAAACAACAAACGATGGGATTTCGAGCCCAAACTAAGAACAATCAAAACAAATACGCAATAATGTCTTTATTTTGAGATGAGATATAGAAGTGTAGGTATTGGCAATGTACCTAGGTTCACACAAGAGAGATAAGAGATGGGTTTGCCAAAGTTGTTCACAAAAAAAATGTACTTCTTCCCTTGTGATGTCAGATGTCTACAGATCGCTTACAAATCAATCGCGTCAAACTACCCTCAAATCCAAATCAGGATTCAGGTCCTGTTATAAGTTTGTTCCTATACAAGGGGTAAACGGACCCTTAACCCGAAACTAACTCTATGCAAAAAATATTGCTGAGCAACGACATTTTTTTTGGGGATGAATAATCACGTTTTACGGTAAGTAGTGCATTCAAAACATCGTGCTGCTAATTGCATTGAATACTACGGAGGTCGTGGAGGTATTTAAAGGAAAGTTATAACATTAAAAAATTGTATTTAAAAAAATATGTAGTTGGAACTTTGACCCCCAAAATCTTCGTAGGTATGGTCTAGAGCAAAAAAATGATCGAAATTACGGGGAGAACAAGTGCCTTTCGGCTTCGTCAAGGGTACTTTTACACCCAGTATATCACTTAGCTTGAGAGTCTATAACGCACAAAAGTCTGCATTTGCCACAATACTATTCATGATGACACACTTCGTAAAACAAGAGAAGGACCCCCAAAATGATAGAAAATAGAACGTCAGAAAGTTTAAAACTTTAAATAGGTGTAATCGAACTGAATTTCTTCGAGATTCTTTAACATTCTACATCTCATCTCCCAGGTAATGTCTTTGGTAACTTAAAATAAGTACAATACAATAAATAAAAAAAATTAGGAAATAAATAAAACCTCTTTTTATACACTTGCCTTAACATTAAATATTTACCGAACACTGAACGACTTTAGCATTAAAATACTCAACACTTATTACAATATTTTTTTTAATGTTTAGTAGATTTTTTTATTATCTTCAGAACATACTAACCAACATACAAGGTACATATATCTACGGCTAATAATATCTACGTATTATAGTGTACAGATGATGTTTACATTTTAGCGATTATGTAAACAATACAACTATTATTTTTTTATTAGATAATTTTCTATCAATCATGTGCTTGAAGGGCATTAATAAATGCAGATTTATACAGGGTGTAAACAGACTCTTCACGAAGCCGTTAATCAAGCATTATGTACATCAAACTAAGTATCTTTATGCAAAATTAGTGCTGGGAAACGACTTTTTTTTTGAGCTGAAAAATCACGTTTTACAGTAGGACTCAATGTAACGCACTCAAAACATTGTGCTGATGGATAGATTTAATAGTAAGGGGGTCCTGGAGGTGTTTAAAGTAAAAATGTTATATTAAAAACATGCACTTATTTAAAAAAAAAAACTTGTGAAAAAGTTGGAACTTTGACCCCCAATATCTCCGTAACTAGAAGGTTCCCAGGTATGGTCTAGAACAAAAAAATGATCGCAATGACAGGGACAACAAGTGCCTTTTGGTTTCGTTAAGAGTCTGTTTACACCCTTTAGGTATGCATGTGATTCAGAAAAAAGAGTAGGTTAGGTAACATACGTACATACATTTAATAACACATGGCTCTAAAAATATGTTTGCGATAACAGTGCTAGGTATTTTTTTGTATAGAATACATCATATTATATACGTTTTTGTCTGTCATTGGTCATCGTTAAGATAGGTATTCAAGTATACATAATTAATACAGAACAATAAAGCAAACCTTCAATAGAAAGAGACAGAAAATGATTTGGCCCATTTGCTTTCGTATAGATGACAGAGGGTCAATTCATCTTCTATCTCTTTCTTAAACTCATTTGTCTGTTTCTATCTGTCATATTCCAGATTTTTATCACACATTTGCAAATTCATGATTTTATTGATTATAATGGAATGCGTAAATAGCTCTTTGCAAAGTGGATATGATAATATTTTGATAATATAACTTTATATATTTACCTAAATATATACCTCGATCGAAATGTATTTTTTATTTATTACGACGATGCCCCTAATACATTCGACTGATATGAACTTTAAACAATTCAGATGTACTCAATACTCTGGAAGCTTGCAAGCGTAAAAAATCGAAGTGTTGCCAACATTAACGGTGAATAAATACTTTTTTGAGTGAAGAATACATCTGAATACCGATATTATTGCTAAGTTTTTTTTTTATAAATAATAGTGCAAGCTATGGAAGTGATAAAGACAACTACAGGCTTGCTGACATGAAGCCAACATTACGCTATATATTTATTTATATAGTTTAAATTATAGAGTTTAGAACCATTATTGCACACATTTAATATCCTAGAATTAATTAAGAAACGCGAATGCCGTGTTTAGCACGATTCCATCGCAGTTTTAAATAATATTCGAGTTGAAAAATACTTTATAATGAGATTTTCACAAATATCTGTTAACTTACTTAGGTGCATACATCTGTATAGGACACCATTTTCACACAATAAGTACTTTTCTAGACGTAGTGAGTACAACAATCACACTTACAGATATATTCTAATAGTTTTCCATTATTAAACATCAATCTATCAGCAAGCCGACTCCTCAAAGTCCTACCAGGACACATTTCAATTATTCACCCTGGGGTCAAATGTTTTGTACTCAATTTTAGCCCTTAACCGTACTCCAATAGACCTCAAATTACACCGATACCTTAGCACAGTATGACAATTAAAAATATATGCTCGAGTAATAATAAAAATGTGCCCGAAAATTTAGTATAATCTAGTAATAAGATAGTATTTTCTAGAATATTATTTTTATATTAAAAAAATACTATAATCTTGGGTAAAGCGCTTACGTTATACATAAGAATATAACTATGTATTAATACTGAATGTTAGATCGATAAGTTACATTTTGTGAATATTGAGAGACAAATATACACTATCTTAGATGTTTTAAACACTGCAACACTTCTTAGAAATTAATGAGATTAAAAATTATCAACAGTTTTGTCTTTGCAGATGCAGTATACAGGGAGATTTTTCAACTCAGTATCTGATCCTAATTTTGCAATGTTTTCCAAAAAATCAAGAACCCCAGTGCATCCATTTATGAATTCACCACTGAGATTTGCGTCAGATGACGAGTAGTGTATTTTTAGTTCATGTTGAAAAATTACCCTGTATATTCTTTTTTTTTTAGACTGCACTGTTTATAGACTAAAACTACGCACTTCAAAAGCGTTATAGATCTAAAATGTGAAAAAAAAAACATAATATTGCACATGAACCAAAGTTTTGAAGTTTTTTTATTATAACATAAAGTAAAAGTTGACGATATGCTGTTTACTAGTAAATATTAACTAATGTAATTAATATTTCGTTCTAAGATTTTTTTAATATTTTCAAGCGTGGTTACATTGTACATTATACAGAGTAGTCACTAAGATATAATTTTAGATAAATATATTTTGATATATATTGATAGATATATTCAGATAATACAAGTTTATCAGGAAGTTGGTTTGGTATTCTGATCAAACCAATTTTGCGCTATCTCATTAAGATATAATTATATAAATATATTGATTGATATTAGATTTAAATCAGACGTTTACCAATTAAATAAGCTTTATTAAAATAGTACAATACTTATTTGACCAGTTCACTTAGAAAGTTAAAAGGCCAACTTGATGAATTCAAGGATAATTTGAAGAATATATTTAATAACTATATGATTTCATTGAATATTATATATGTATTTTTCTTAGTAACCACACTGCCTGAAGGATTGCTCTTAATTCTTTTAAATGTATTATCCTATACGAAGTAGCTATAATGAGGTATGACTTGCTGATTAGGACAAAATAACATTTTTTATTGAAAAAATAAACGCTCTATAAAGTTTAAAGACATGGCACGATGATAGTGAAGAATCAACTGGAAATAATATATCACATGATACTGGGTTTGCGATCTCAAACTACAGGTGGCACCACCATAGAGATAGCTAAGATAGAAAATACTTTTACTATATACAAACTAGAAGTCTAGAATTTGACTACAGAAACAATTACTAATTTTGGACAAAGAAAACTAATACAATTGAAGTTTTTGACCCTTTTCTAATGAATTTTAGTTTTTTTTTTCTTGAGTTGTCGTTTGAGATTCGGAATATTTTAATAGTATTTAATATCTGTTACAATACATCGTTATTTACATATAATATATGATGTTATATTACATTATATACGTGAATATTGTCAAGATATACCTACAAGCAGGTACTGTGAAGCGATACACGTTTTCATATACATGAATATATAATATATATCGTCTGATTATAATGTACTTTGGTATAATTTAATGTAATAATGACTGATTATGACTACACTTAATAAATAAATAGAAAAATAAGCTTCATTAAAATAAATGGACATGATTGCTATCATTGAACGACTTTTAATTATAATAATCAATAATTACATACATATTTGTATGTACGGAACCATTTGGTAGATCTTTGGTTTTTATACTAAGTTAGGTATCGACTATTGATTTAAAGTCAAGTTTTCAAAAAGTTTCAGTAATAGGTATTTAATTTTCATAGGTTTTACTTCAGTAATAATAAATATTACTTACACAGTTATATATGAGATTGCAAATAAAACTTGAGAATCAATCATCCTGAATAATCGAGATGCTGTAAAACAGCTTAGTAGGTTGGGGCCGTGTAGTCGATGTTTCCTGAAATTAAAATTGGGTCATATTAAAATGACGTCATATTTTTTTATTGGTCACCCTGTATATAAAATGAACTTTTTAGGAATATGGTGTCACCAAACGTTTTAATATGTATGATGATTGGGCCTTTGAGCACAGCTTTCCCTGAAGCTTAATTTAATAGGTACTACTTACTTATGCTTTTTGTATCGTAAGCATAATCGGCCTATATGAGTGTGGTGTGTGTGGGACACATTGACACAGGCCCAAAGTTTGGTAAGTTGGTTTCAAATGGTTCCTGGACATGCCTGTTTCCTCGTGATGTTGAAAGTATGCCCAGTAATGATATTAACTACAGGTCGTTCAGTAAATGTGTGCAAGTTCAGGACGAATGTTCTCTCTGTTGTTGAGTACTGACCAGAGCCATGTGTCTGCGAGAAGGGCGGGTCGCTGTAGGCGGGCTGCGGGTCGGGGGCGGCGGGGTAGGCGGGGAAGGCGCCAGGGCTGCCCACCGCGCCCTCCACCTCGTACGCCGGCGCGAAAGCCGCGTCAGCACCCACGCGGAACCGCTGGAACGCGAAGAAGGCGCAGGCGACCTGGGAAGAGAGAAAGTCGTAAACTTGAGAGGTCAGTTTTGCTGTATTGGTGGCGACATCTATATCGCACATACGAACTAGTCCGACATCTTACATCGCGGTAAAGTTATCCGCGCGATGTGTACATATTCTATTCAGAATCCCAACTACATCTGTCGGGCAGTAACCTACCTATACAATATCCATCTGGTCGGGGATCCTCTTTTTTACCACCTTGTGGGACGTCCGTCTACCTGCGAATTGTTCAAAGACCAAGACTCACCCAGGCGAAGATAGAGAAGAAGCAGAAGGCGATGGCTCCCTGCATGTTGTTGGCGGTGCCCACCGGCGGGTTGTCGGTCTTGCCCCACGCGTTAGACAGGTAACAGAACCCGACGAAGTAGAGGAACGCCCAGAAAGCTGAAGACAATGGTACAACTGTTAGATACATGCACACGATAGTTCGTGTCTTTCACTAGTAGGCAAAACCAGCTTCCCAATTCCATGAAACACTTTCAAACGCAATCCGTAGGATGTTGAAGGAAATTCCTAATCCATTGCTTCTTGTGTTAGAAAAATTCGCCTGCCCTTCAAAGTAGATAACGCAATGAATGTTGTTTTGTTGTCAAAAGGAATGCCATTACCATGTTAAGTATATACCCCACAGGTACTAAATTAACTAATGTTTGGCTGGACGTAGAAGAAAATGCGTGACTGTAATCACGAAAAATCTTCTAGGTCAGACTCCCAAAAGACACTTTGTTTGGGTTAGGTAGGTGGGATCCCACTGCCCCCCAACGCAAGTGTGCGATCCCAACACCAGTGCGGTTATAGTTAGTATGAGTCTGTCAGACCCCTCCGATCCCGCCAGGGCGAAGGACATCCATTGACGATGTCCACATCGAGAAAAAAAAATGTAGTTGTTATAACTCAAAAGGTTTTCAGGAAAATTACCTTTGGAAAACGTGACATGTCATTTTTTATGATTAATGTTACTTCGTGCAGTAAATAAACAAAAACATTCCTCATTCGTGATACACAAATAAAAGTATTGACATTTAATTTTAAAGTCGACTATTTAAATTCGCATTTTCTCTCAAGGAAAAATTATGTGTGAGAAAAGTGGCTTTACTTGTAAGGTGAGCGAATTCGACCTCGTAAACGTGAATCCGTTTTCCACGATAAGTAACAAATTAGGGTAGATTTTACGATCTATAAAATTTTACACCGAAAGAGAGGTATTGTTGAGGCGATCGAACCGCGTTAGAATCCCGTTGTTGGACTCATAAAAGATCGAATGGCCTGGACATTAAAGGGAGCTGTAAAAAATATGGACGCAGCTTAGTTTTATTTTATAGGTGGTAATTAATATTGTACGTATTATGGCTGCTGAGATTATACAAGAAGTACCTATCTACTTTAGAAGTCTAATAGATTTGGAGTAACCCGTAAAACATTTTTCAAGAAAACGAATAATTAATTAAGAACTTCATGGAATTGGAGCATATCTTTTTAATAAATGGATTCTGGCGTACTGGCTGTTTTCCAGTCATTTCTTGCTGCAGTTAATGTACGAATGCATTGAGATTTTCTCCATTGTTATCGTGCTTAGCCATGAGCAAATCAATCATCTGCTCAGCACATCATCATCATCAGCCTTTAATGTTCCCACTGCTGGGACACAGGCCTCCTCTCCTCTCTCTCCCTGTGCGGATTGGTAGATGTCACATGTCTTCGAATTTTTGGTTCTAGGACATGCCGGTTTCCTCACGATGTTTTCCTTCACCGTTTTTGAGAGCAGTGGTGATGAAATTAATTACACAAAGTAATGCGCCTCTGCCTGGGTTCGAACCCACGACTTACTGTTCGTAAGTCGGGGTCGCTACCACTGGGCCACCGCTGCTCAGCACGCAGATGACCAATTACATTAGTGGTGACACTGATCAAAGTTTATCAGTGCAAAAGAAATACTTGGACCGAGGCCCTGGCACGAACGCATTAAATAATCAAAACTTCAATTCGAAAATATGAAATTGTATTGAAAAATTCAACGGAAGTTTGAACACGTGTAATTGTAAGTTTAACTTTTTGTTACAAATGCCACAAGCACAATTAGTAAAGTCTGAAAGCGCGGAATATAACACCATCGACAACCCAGGACCATGGCGCAGATGCACAAGGAGGCCCGTCCTCAAAAAACTTGGAAATAGGATAAGAAAAGGATCTCCGAAGTCTTAAAACTGAAATCTTATGTGCGGATCGAGTATCCGCAATTTCAAAATCGATCGAATCCTATCGAAAATACTATATCCCACCAAAAACATTTTCATGTAAAATGTTGCCAAGACAAGACCATATGATATGGCCTCGCACTGTTAAATCTCAAAACTTATCAGATCTCATCTTATGTAGAGCCTTCCAAGCTTCTAAATCTACACACCCTAACTCTACAAGCCCTAAATTCACGAACTATGTAAAGTTAAGTCAAAATATGTGGCTTGGCCGTTTCGTTACTACAAGAACTCTTGTTTAACAGAAAAGTAATGAACAGTGAATAAATCTTTCACCTTAAGCCCATGTGACGGTGGCCCCTAGATATATTCGCTGGTTTGTAATCATGAATGAAAAAACATTTTATTTATGATCGATGCGACGATATTATTATCGATTCTTGATATTCTTTTGTTTTTGCTGCTTAATACCTTCATGAAAACAATTTGCGGCACAACCCTTAACTGCAATTTATTAGGTTCTAACTAACAGATCAAATGACACTCTCCTTAACCTTCGGTGACACGGAATGCACTACAGATAAGTAAATCAGCTAGCTATTGATGAGGGCAATTATTTCGACCTCAAATTTAATTTAGATCCTCCCCGAGTTTATTGACATACTTAGCCTCACATAGGTCAATCGAGGATAGTCCCGTCTGATCACCACTTAGCTCATTTTTGCTTGCACTCACAACATGAAGCGCTCTCTAACCGGGCAGGGCGCCTCCGCATGATTCAAGCGATTTTTTTTTAACTGATCAGGCGGAAAAGGCCGCTGTACGTTTCTGGATTTTGCGAATTCATACGAAAGGTTTTATAAAACGTTATATACGTACCTAATGGCACCCACTTTGTTAAGTATTTTTGTGTCTCCGAGCCCCTGAACTTTGATAGAAACTTCACAGTATGGGTCTGCGCAGACAAGGGACTTTTGTCCGCCGGATAGAAATGACTGTTCCTGTTCAATAGGTTGTTGTGTTTTTTTTTCATCTATTTGTTGTTACAAATTGGCCCTGCCTTTGACCAACTTTTGGCCCTTATGAAACTCAATGTCCAAGAATACATCTACCTGGGCCAAGTGGTCTTTTTCCAGGCGAGACAATATAAAGAAGTTGCAAGACGCACGGAGAACGCCTGGAAGAGCTACTGGTCAATGAAAGAGCTATTCAAGGGCGATTTACCCATCCCTTTAAAACGTAAGCTAATGGACATGTGTATTCTCCCCATACTGACATATGGTGCACAGACTTGGTCTTTGACTAACATCCAGACTCAAGGTTTGCCAACGGGCAATGGAGCGCAGCATACTTAACGTTAAACTTACCGATCGAATAAGGAACACCACACTGCGCTCCAGAACTCAAATTGCTGACGTAGCTCATAAAGCTGCCAAACTGAAGTGAGACTGGGCAGGCCATGTCTGCCAGACAAGTAAAGACGGTAAAGCTGTGGGCCCGCATATCACATAACTGGAGCTCTGAGACAGTTAGACGGGGTGGCAGCAGACCACGGAGAAGATGGCGGGACGCCTTGGATGGCTTTCTCGGTAATTGGCAAGAAGAGGCGCATCATCGGGAAAAGTGGCAGGAATTGGGGGAGGCCTTTGCCCAAAAGTGGGACAGTTCAGGGTAACAAAAAAAAAATGTTACTCAAACGAATTATGATGAAAAACAGTAGGAAGTACTTAAATATGTATTTAAAACTCCAGCTAACTTCTTATGTAAAAAACTGGCCTCGACCTTTCAGACCACGTGTAACATTTTGAGTAGTGCAATTATGTGCAAGATTTTAAGTCCAGACGTCTTACAAGGCTTTAGTAGATAGGTACTTCTGTAGTGGCATTCACGACAGTTTACTTTGATATTTGAACTTATTATTTAGGTATTATTTGCTTGTTATAAAGTGTCAGTGTGTGCCATAAAAAACAATAACTGGCTGTCCTATACGAAATTGGATTTCGTTGTCGACCCAAATGTTTAGGACAGCTTGTTACTTTTTTTGTGATTTCGAAGTGTGTAATTGTAATGAGGTAGGCTTTTTTTTTCGGCTGGGAAATCATCAAATGACGTCTCCCGCTTTCGGCAGAGCGGAAGGGAGTGTCAGACTTGTACTGACTAAAACCCATCCATGTTCCTTCTTTGCCCTTTGTGTTCCAGGGCCGCGGTATCTCTTTCGAACAGTCCCGCACACAGGCTTAACTTACATTTTGGCACTAACATCATGCACTAAGTGTGCTCTTCGAGGTCGCGTAGCCGTGGTCTCAAGTTCATCTATTCGTGTTCCACATTCTTAGGAGTATATTGACTTTATTTATTTATTTGCAAACATGTAAAACACTGGTTAGTAGGCATGCATTAAAATTTCATCATTCATTCATTCATTCATTTTCATTTTTCTCTTTACATTACATAACGGCTGAGTAAATATAAATATTAACTACCACAATATAGCAAAGTATTAATTATTGTGTATTAATTAATTTAAAGTATTTATTTGTATATATTTTTAGAATTATGTATCTTTAGAAGTACATTTTTACTTATATAATTATGTACCCAATCTTATTATATAAAACATTTTTTTTTCCCTTATTTTCTCTTTTTTTTAACCGACTTTCTTCAAAAAGGAGGAGGTTCTCAATTCGGTTGTATGTTTTTTTTTTTTTTTTTTGTTATTGTTACCTCATATCTCCGTCGTTTCTTAACCGATTTCAAAAATTCTTCTTTTATGTGAAAGGATATACTTCCCGATTGGTCCCATAGAATTTGAAATTGGTCCCATTTCATCAAAATCGGTTCAGTAATTTGGTATGTTTTCACGTTAATTGCTATATCACGCGACGACGCCTGAAGTTTTGCGTGTTTAATTTGACACACTTCCTGATTTCCGATTGAATTAAAAATTTGCACGCTTATGTATATCGCGTGATAGTACAATATATCGATGACATGGAGCTGATCTGATGATGGAGCTGGACGGCGGCCTTAGGAACTCCGTTATGAAACGATATAACCCCATCGAGTTTGGGCTCGTATGATTCGTTTTGACGAGTACTTTGTCTCTAGATGATATCCAGGGTCTGATGATGAAGCTGGAAGGTGGCCATAGGATCTCCATGATAAAATGACGTAACCGCATCAAGTTTGGGCTCGTTTGATTCGTCTAAATGAGTAGTTTGTCTATAGATGATATCCAGGGTCTGATGATGGAGCTGTAAGGTGGCCATAGGATCTGCGTGATAAAACGACAACCCAATCGAGTTTGGACTCGTTTGATTCGTCTTGACGAGTACTTCCTTAAAGTTCTGGTTACAATATAAAAATTAATTCATGATTAGAATTTGTGTGGTATGCTAAAAAGTCTACAACTAAAAAGGGTAAAATAAAAAACTTTCTGCGAAAAAAAAACCGACTTCCAAAAAAACACTAAAAAAGAACTAAAATAACTTTTTTTAAATTACTTTTTTGTTTTCATTTCTCCTTTCGTAGTTTGCTGGCAGAAATTTCTTAAGAAATGTTATTTTCCTGTGATGTCTACTGTGTGTACATAAATAGCAAAAGTTAAGCTTTATAGCTCTATAGACTCTAAGTAAACATTGACATCCGGGTAGTTAGTTTACTCACGATTTCCTAGAAGTTGCAAGTAATGCAACATAATGAAATGGTGTAAAACGTATTTATTACACAAACCCCCCATTTTTCAAGTTATTTTTTTTTTCCTAAGAAGTATATAGATGGGCTAAACGCCATCCGCCGCCGCCGGTCATAAAAAGAACCTGTCATGGTGAATATGGTGATGTATTAACTGTAATGTTTCACCGTGATGATGGTGATAGTGAAAGAACTGCCTTTCCTTTTACTGTTATTTTACCTTTGACAGCAGCCTCTGAGTTTGACAGACTTGTCAGAGGCTGCAACCCAATTGCAACCAAGTGAGTGATAATCACGTTGATTTGGATAGTAATGAACATTAGTGGCATAAACAGTATACATATACCTAATCCAAAAAAAGAGAAAAAACAAAACAGCATCAACTTACCAGAGAATCCCATGTCAGCCAGTACATAGTGCTTCCTGGTCTTTACAGACGACATTTGCTCGAAGAGATACTCTCCAGCGATGAACCCGATGGCTGCTATGAAAGCGATCACTGATATGCCAACGCCGTAGTTGCAGGCGTTCGTGTCGTCGTTGTAGACGCAATGCTCCTTGCCATCTTCGCCTGTGCGCCAGCCCTTGGCTGATATGCAGCCCATCACTATTACGCTGAACAGCTGGGGAATATAGAAGTATATTGATAAGAACAGTCAGTCATAAGCATTAATTTCCAAGAAATTTGTCAGTCGGTCCATGTAAAATAGACACTAGTACTCAGCTCCTCTGGAATCCAACCCCAACAAAGTCGAGAAAAGGCTAGGTAGATCATGAAGGAGGAGACTAATCATCATCTGTCTATAGCAATTCAATGCTGGGCATTGCCTTTCCAATCGCACGCCATTAAGCTTGGTCCTCATCGGTTCTGCGGCTAATATTGCTGACCAAATTCGATCATGGCCACTTCAGCTTGCTTTATAATCTATAAACTTTGTCAACTATGTTGGTTTTCTCTTTATTTTTCTCTATTTAAACTTAAATGACGTAATTTTCATGACTTACTGGTTCTGCTGATAACAATGACCACAAATCTGTCTGCCAAAGCGATGATAAGAGTAAAACACCATCTAGAACGATGGAAAGAAAAGCCGCAAGTTTGTTTGTTGGATTTGCCACGTTTGGCCCAGCGCCGAAAGTCCAAAATCTAAAGAAGATTACGAGTACGTTATTCCATATTTGCACCGCCGATATACCTAAGCTACTGCCACCGTCTTTTTTAATGGCTACGTGTTATCTAAACGTGTCAGTCATCCATCAGTTAATTGACCTGTTTTATTTATACAGGGTGTAAACAGACTCTTCACGAAACCGTCAACCAAGCATTATGGACATCTAACTAAGTAACTTTGGGCTGAAAAATCACGTTTTACAGTAGGACTCAATGTAACGCACTCAAAACATTGTGCTGATGGATGGATTGAATAGTAAGAGGGTCCTGGAGGTGTAGGTAGGTAGGTAAAAATCTTGCATTAAAAACATGCATTTAAAAAAAAATTGTGAATTAGTTGGAACTTTGACCTTCAATATCTCCGTAGCTAGAAGTTTCTCAGGTATGGTCTACAACCAAAAAATGATCGCAATGACGGGGAGAACAAGTGCCTCTCCCCTCCTACATATGATTCGGAAAAGCTAGGCTGGGCGGCATTTTAGAATAGACTATTCAGCTATTTTAGATGCCGAACGGAGTTTGTCGACCGACACGAGTCTAATGATAGGCAAAAATAAATGATTCCTGATTCTTGGAACTGAATATGTAATTGTAGTACCTAATTGCTTCGGTTTAGTCTACAAATACTGCCGAATCCAATGTGCCGAACTGTCGGGATGCAAATATGTAACACCCCTAAATGTGAACGTCATCGCGTCTCATTTGTTCATCTTTCTTTATCGTGTGGTTAGCGCATTACCTAGTGTCAGACTTTTTATGTCGCCCATGGGCCTCTGACTTTGACTAGTTCATCGTAATAGGCTCATATTAAGCATACCTAATACCTATCTACCTAAGTAGTACGTAGTGTTTAGAAATGAAGTTAAGTATACTTTGTCGAGGAATGCATTGTGAATTATCACGTTGCGATACCTGAAGGTTCTGTTTACATTGCGGCACTAGATGGTTTCAGTTGTGTAACTTTTATTATGTAAAATCGTATGTGTGTTCGATATCATATAGAACTTTTGACGAGTGACGAGTCCATCGGCTTTGATCGTTTACTTAACATGGAAATTGGTGTCACGTATTGCTCTTCAGTTTATAATAAGCTGAGGTCTTCCAGTATCTAATGTAACTAGGGCTTAGAACTGAAGACCGATGAGAAACTCTATGGTTGTATCAAGCCATATGATACAGGGCCGGATTTAGAGGTCTGGAGGGCTCGGGGCTGCAAAGGAGTGGAGGACCCCTGGCCCCAAATTATTTTCCCAATGAAATGAACATTTTTTTTTCAGTCGAGTTTTTCAATACATAATTTATTGTGAAACCAAGTAGATTCTTTTAGGATTTAACAAACATATGAATATAATCGGAAACAAGAGTTATCTGAAATTAAATTTTAGCGTTAACGAACGGAACCTTCCCAGCTTTTTTCGTCGAAAAATCAGGGCCATTTGAGATTTTGATATTTTACTGATTGCCTGATTGGAGTCAACAAAGATTGATGATTTCTGTTAATATTTAAGACCAATATAATCTTGTTTGTACAAAGTACTGTAGGTAAAGGTAAAACAGCGAAAAAAAAAATCAAAGGAAAAGTTGTTTCCAAATGTAGACTAGTGTGAAGTCTCTACTGTGGGGGCCCCTCTTTTGTGGAGGCCCCGGGGCTGTAGCCCCGTTTGCCCTCCCCTAAATCCGGCCCTGATGATATACACACAGACGCTACGTAGATTAATAGAGGGTCGTATAAGAACTGCCGGAGATCGTGCGAAACCTGGAAGGCTACCGGAATTTCGCCTCGTCCAAAAAGGGCGGAAGCGATCAAATCGGTTCTAAGAGTCGCTTTCCGTCTTCTGTAACTCCTAAAAAATTACGTAAAACAGACGTAAAACAGTACAAAAAAACGGAGGCAATTTATTTCTGTAACCTACTTTCTTACAACCACATAACATTTAGATGGATAGATAAAAATGTATCTGTTATGTATTTAGATTGACATTTGACATTTTATTGATTTTATAATGCCCTTGAAGCTTTCCTTGATTACATACTATCCTATTATCTATTCAACATTCAGCTACCTAAAAATAATATAATGGTTTGTCCTTAAAGCTAATGACTTAGTTGGAATGTTCCACTTTAACGAAAATATTTTTTTCATCAACTGTAAACTGCATGATCTTTTATAATGCCATGTTTAAAGAACATGCATTTAATACAATACCTAAGTTGTAATGTTCTGGACATATTGACTCAGCCTTTTCAATTGATTTTAAATTAGGTCAAGAGTGTAGGAAACTATGGGTTAGGTACTTAGGTACCTAAGTAAGGTAGTAGTCATATGTAATATGTACCTATATATATTATGTTTGTTCATGATTGGGTACCTCTTTTATCTATTTATTAATAGAAGTAATTATTTAAGTTTATTGCAGAACCTAGAGTCGAACATAGTCAGACCAATCATCTTCAAAATAGAAAATCTTCACACTGGCCTAATAATGATCCAAAATGACCCAGTTATAAAGTCTATAAATATTTTATTAGTCAATTTTTAAACAGACTCCATGCTGTAATCAATGCACAGTGCAGTGTTACATTAGATTAAATTACCTACTATCAATATAAAGTACACATATTGGAATATTGCTCTATTCTTGGTTACATAGCTTTTTACTTATTACAAGGCCAGTCACATGACATATACAACCTACTTGCTACGTTTTAAAAATGCCCATGTTTTAAAAATAAATCCCTAATGAGACAGGCCTTTGTGGGTACAGCTAAGAGTTCCTAATTTGAAAAAAAAAAAAAATCATTTCGATCAGGGACTTTCCTTTTTTACCTGAATAGACCCAAGGTATTCAATTAAGTATATACTGTCCATATATAAATTATAAACAGGCAAATCATTTATCAAATTAAGGAACCTCCTACATTTCACGATCGTAATGATATTAAGCTAGGTATGTTTTTTCTTTGAAATAAAAACGCTAACTGACGTAACTCGTTCTTTCTGACCTGAAATATTCATAAAAGCAGGTTCTACGCATAACATGAGGTCCGCATACAGTGCATATAAAGTATCTTACCCAACAGACCGCCCTGACGATCACGGGAGGCCTCTGGATGAATTGCTGAGGATCGAAGGCGCCTCCAGCCTTGCCGCCACCGTACGCCCCGGTCGCATCCATTTTATCACTTTAGAATGAGAATTTTGCTACTTCAAGCACCAATGTTAATTATCTGTCCATAAACGCCTCAATAAGTATTCAACCTCTGTAACTACGAATAGCCAATTCGTGTTATCGATCGCGCAGACCAAATTCACAGATGACAACAGGAAAATCTGACATTACCGCGTTCTCTACGCCCGCCTTACTGCATCGATCTGCTGTAGCGGGCTCTGATTGGTTGAAAATAAACGATTCGTGCGGGGTTGCCAATAAGCTTCGGGAAAAATCGGTTTTCAGGAAAATGTACCACAGACTGACGAAAACAGGCTGAGTTGTATTTATATATACAGTAGGTACTTACAATGTTTTATAGTTTTTATTTATTATGCAAATATAACACACTGTAGTGTTTAACAACTGCAATATTTGTATTATTTACGTTATTTTACTGTTTGTGTTTTACAAAAGAATAAGGTAGCAATGTATTACAAAATTATGCTTCAGTTTTGATGGCGAAAAGTAGGTTAGAGATGGCGTGTGTGCGGCACATTTTCACTTCCGATTTTTCCGTATAGCGGAACTGAACTGACTGCGCGGTATTTGCAATTTTTTAGGGTTTACAATTAACCAGACTCATTACTGCTACTAATTTCATTAGTGCATACTCAATAGTGTTGCACTACTGTGGGATGCGGGTAAGAAATTTTGTTAAGAGGGCTATCACAAAATTAAAGAATTCAGTTTAGGTAAATTAGACGACATGCGGCAGTGGATGCGCAAGTGTGCGTATAGCGAGGTATACTACGCACTCATGCAAAAAGCTATGCCTCGGATTCCAGGAACAAACTAAAATGACCAGACAAGCTAAGGACCGCCTGTTCCGAGATTTATATTGATTTTTAGCATTGCATAAATCATTTGTTTTCAAGTAGTATTTTACTTTTAAATGGTTTAATTATTTTTTTCAAGCAAGGTAAGATAGTAACCTTACTTATTAAATATTTTTTCTTTGAATTTGGATTATATCTTCATAGATAAAAAAATATCATTTTAGACGAAAAAAGGTCAGTATCTTTCTGTTTTACGGAGTTTTTTTTGGTGTATTTCTGTATGAAACATAAAAAATTGATTAAAGCATTCCAAAGTACACCACTTAATTGTACCATGGACATTTTTATATAATATAATATTATTATATCTTTTATGTAACAAAGCATCAATGATGCCCAAAAGTAGGATTTTATGAAACATCCTTTGCAGAGACAAGGTTTTTACTCATGTACGTAAACAAATTGAAATATTTGTTTAAAACATTCCTGAGAAAAATAATCAAACTTTCTCGGGCATATTTTTTTTTTAATTTTGTGGCCATATATAAACCATAATCACACATCAAAACTCGAGTAAAACGCTCAAATACAAGAAAAAATGTGATAGCCCTCTTAAAGGTAGCGACAATATTATTATGACGCTTAAATTTTGTTGTGTAAATGTATGAAAAAAACACACAAAATTTAAACATCTTATCTAAGTATTTACTTAGCTAATTTAAAAATAAACTGGGATTGGGACACTGCCAAATTATCACAACAGACGTCCTTTAACTAAGGAGGTGTCTGATGAGATGACGAGTAATAGAGAAGTATGGAAGAAGAGGATATGCTGCGCCGACCCCAAATGAATTGGGATAAAGGCAAGAGAATGATGATCATGAATGTGGTCTTTTTAACTTTTTGTTGTAATCACTTTCATTCTTCTTTATCTTTTTTTATATTATATGGGCCTACTCTTGAATTCAATCTGTCTTCGTAAATTATGGTTGTTTTCGGTAGATAACTATTAGGTGTCGTCTTATTTTATATATCTGTATTAGGCGTCAAACTAACCGACCCTGTACGCAACACCACACTGCGCTCCAAAACACAAATTACTGACGTTGCTCAAAAAACCGCTAAGCTGAAGTGGGACTGGACTGGCCACGTCTGCCGCTTGCCCAAGCTGTGGGCCAAAATGACTTCTTTCTGGAGCCTTGACACAACGAGAAGGCGTCGCGGCAGACCTCGTAGAAGATGGCGGGACGAGCTGGATAAAACCAACGACCAGTGACTCACATTAGTCCTGGATCGAAACAACTGGAAGCCTTTGCCCAGCAGGGGGATGACGCAGGCTAAGTCAGTCTATTGTCGTTATGCATACTTAAGGGGGAAATAAGGCGGAAACTGGAAAGCAAGACTGGGAAATAAAACTCAGATTAGATATTACAAATATATTTATTGAAATAAGAAACGAACTAAATGAGGATCATAAGCTGCTCAATAATAATATTAAATTACATTTTAAACAATGTCTGATTTATCATAATATAAATTGCTTTCATTTGCCGCCACTCGTAAGAAATAAATTTTGACTAGTTCATAGAACGTTACTTAACTAAAAGTATGTTGGGTAAATCATTTTGCTTTATTTTTCTAGCACCTTACAAAATATGAGTGGCGGCCATAATGGATTTATAACATTAACATGTAGGTATACAAAATGTTTACATTTGAGAGTGAATATCAAAGAACTGTATAGAAACACTGATTTCTATCAAGATATTTACAAAGTTAAGCTTAATTATACTGTTCTACGTTTTAATAAGATGTTATTTTTAATTACATTCACGGTGTTAGTTAAGGATTTTATTAGTTATTGTTTCATTATTTTGGGCGTTACTCTGTAGACAATGTTAGGTAAAATATAAAATAAAGCCATAGATGACATGTTAAAATTATTAGAATAAAATAATCATGGTTATCTTAGCGTTAGTCATTCCACAGAAATATTTAATTATGGAACGGCGTGTTTTCATTGTCTATGGAAACTTCTTTTACTTAACATTGCCATCACAAAATATTAGCTTTAAACTTTTATGGCCGCTTGATATCACGTTGAACGTGGACATGCGTTGAAAGGTGGAATATAAATTAAAGATCATGGTTTGAGAGTTGTACTCAGATGTGAACCGTATGTCTCATAAGTTACGATAAACATTTCTAGCGAGGGCGGTTCTTCATTCCGATGCAAGCAGGGTGTTGCTAAGCTTTTGTTAGATGGAGGAATATGACTATTTATAAGTGGAAGCATAACTTTGTAGTCGTTTTCAATGATGGGGCAAACGCCATGTCCTTAATGCGTTACAAGAATGTTAACATACAAGGTCTATGAGGTCTATAGCTAACTTTATAATTGTCTATAATACATTAATATATAAACCCTAGTTTTTCACACTATCACTAGACTAATGTTTTGTATAAATTCTAGCTACATTAATCTCTACATTATAATCAAATACTCTACAATTATTGTACATGAAAAACTAACTACTGGGATATATTTTATCTATGACATAATTTAAGTAAAAACAATATTTACAAAAATAGCCATTTTTGTCTGTTTTTTGGATCCGTCTAACATCTAATTTCTTTACTATCCCAATAAAAACACTCAATTTTTAATATTACAAGGAACTAATTATTTGTAATAACAAAAATACACAGCTCACTAAAGTTAAATAACAGAGGATATTTAGCAAACTATATGTTTAAATTACAAGTATGTATAAAATGTACTACGTCGGTACAAAATGCTACAAAACTATTTTATTTTTGTCGAATAGGAATAGCTTGATGGCAAGTGACAACTATCGTCTAGTAATGGCTTCACGTGCAGAGTGCTCAGCGCGGTATTGGAATGGTCACACATTATTGAAGCAACATTTGTAAAAATTCATAGATTTTAGTCACATTACAAGTTGGAGGACTAAATCCCCCTCTAGGCTTCGAAAGTCGAAGTAACATCACATTCTACTTTACTCAGTCCTTTGACATAGAGGTAAATATAATTATGCAATGGAAGAAATGCTTACACAGCTCGGTTTTGGTTGTATATTTTATGAAAAAAACCTAGTTTCCTGAGTCCGAATATCTTCTCAATAAAATACTAAATCCAATAAAGTTTAATCGCGTAATTCGGAAATTCACAGTTGTCATAACGATGCAACGTACAAAAACAATGCATTCGTATAGCTACCCTTCTAAAATAATGTAGATGCTTATTAAATAGCTGCTTGCGTTACAAAATGTCAGCATTCATTAAATTAGTGGAAGTCTTTGCCGATGTCCAATTCTTTGGAATTTTTGACAAGTTTTAATGTATTCGAGTACAAATATGTATTCTAGATTGTCTGTGGTTGGTTTTAGGAATCTGTGAGCCCTTGGCGTTTTTCTTCTTCAAGCATGGCGTCGAGTTCGTCCGTTAGGTTAGCAAGCATGTTGCCGATGTCGTTGAGTACGTCGACTGGTTCTGTGGACTTCTCGTCCTTATGTTCTTGGTGAGCGTGAGGCGCGTGGGGCGTGGTGGGCTTCATGTCGCCCCCCCGCGGGGGTAGGGACGTCAGCCCGATGCCGGCGCGGCCGTAGTCCACCGTGTGAGGTCGGCCTCCTATCTGGCCTCGGTTCTGCTTTATGGTCCCAGCGTTTTCGTTCGCGAAGGGAATACTATCCGATTCTGTGCTGGAGCTTGACTGGAAGAAAGAAAATTGAAGAACGTTAGTATAATTATACATTTTCGCTTGAGTACTTACGTAGTGATTTTTGTACTTTAAACTAATCAATATTGATTATTGCCATTGAGACTATTGCTACCAAATCTAGATTCAATCACGCCAAAAATTACAGGTAAACTCACCTTAAAACTAGCATCGGATCCCGTGCGCAGCTTATCATCGTCATACCTCCGCGGGGGGCTGGAGGGCGCGGGAGGGGGCGGCAGGAGGCCCGTGCTGTCCAGGGATACCGACAGCGAGTCCGAGCTAGGGTACGCGGGTAGAGATAGCGGGAGGCTCTTCTCAGGATGGATCTCGACCGTGGTCTGCCCGAAGCGAGAGAACGGCGCGTACTGTGAGCTCTGGCGCTTCGGAGGATCCGGCGGGGGCTTCCGCGCCACGTGAGGACTCGCGCCGTACGCCACGCGCTGCAGCCGCGCCGAGTACGCGAGCTCGTCGTAGCAGTAGTCGGGCGGCGCAGGCGCACGCGCGGGCTGGTGGGCGGGCTGGGGGGCGGGTACCACGCGCGGGCGCACCAGGCCGCGCGGCCGGGGCAGGGTGCCGCCCCCCGAGTACGTGTCGTTGGTGGGCGTGATGTCGCCGTCGTCGTACGAGCGCCGCCACTGGCCCCCCCCGTAGTAGAACCCGGCTTCGGGCGAGAACGTAGTATGCGACCCCCTCTCTGAAGGATCCTCTAAACTCTCTAGCGATTTCCCGCGCGGGTGACGTATCTGTCGGTTTAATAACACATTATAGATCTATTCCAAATTCTAAAGTTGTCCAATGTCATTTTGAAAGTTATAATACAGAGAAAGTTTTTTCAAAAACATTTACAAACGACGGCATCGACTTATTTTCAATTCACGTGAATGTCGCTCCTCTTACCATGCTGTCTGTTTAAGATTTTGTTTGGTCAATCATTAATTCAAATATTCATAATGTTAGCGTTAATAAAACCATGCGCAATTAGTAATAATATCGTATTAATTCATAAAATAATTAAATTAAAGTGAAACATCTAACTACAGTGCAGGAAAGATCATTCACAGCGGTTTCTAAGGTAGTGGGGAGGACAGGCTTAAAATTGTAAAAAATAAAACACACACATGGAAAACACTGCGTTCACTATAACGATAAATCGTGTGCACATAAAAGCCGGGTGCTCGGGTGCATCGAGAACAAACTGACAAGACCTGTGCCAAAGGAGATTGTCTCATACCTGGATAGGGACCAAATCTGTGGCACATAGGGGCGTCGGTATGGCATCAAAGTTTAGGTCGGGGGGTTTATGGTAACTCCGTTGTCGCTCCCAAGGCTGGTAATGTAGCTCCCTCGGATATAAATCCTTTAGCCGATTATGTCCAAGGTGCGGTTTGTGTTTGGAAAAAGAAAAGAAAACAAAACATTCACATGCTGCTTCGGGCTAGTGGTATGAGGTGGATGCAGCGGATGGACGTGTGTGCTGGCGGATCACAACCCTGCGACTCTGACTGACCGAGCTAGCCACTGATTCTTTACGGTTAATTGAAGAAATGCCGTTCGGCTAGAAGACACTTTATAAGGAAAACATTTTCTTCCAAAAGTTCTAAGTTTATTTATATTTTAGCAGTACATACCTACTTAAAGTTTAGTATCAAAATTAGTTCACGGTTACATTAGAAAAGGTTAATTGATTTCGTTTGTTAAATGTGGAAATAAAAGTAATATAAATATGTTATGACTGTGGAGGAATTAATATCGCAGAACTGTTGGACATCCGACCAGCGAAGGTGATGACTATGGACGATACCTAAAGTCTAAGCGAAATGATAACGATTTCTCTGAACGCATCGGGGAAAAATCACAAAATTTTAACACCACACTCATATATTAATGAATATTGTTATAAACTTAACGCCAATCGGTTAATTACATCAGTTTTCCCTTAATGTGTCAGCTTTGGGCTCGCCAAACAAAGCTTTCCAGCCATTTTTTTTGCTATAGGGTCACACTTATGGATCTAACAATAAAAGCCTCGACTGGCTCAACGGAAATCTTTAATTATTTTAGTAAAATAAAGGTCAAAATAATGAAGCTATTAAAACGCTTAAATTGTTAAAATAACGCTGTTAGTATAAAAAGAAAAATAATTATGTGGTACTAGGTAAGTATTAGACTTTTTATTTAAATAGCTTCGTTTATGTTAGAAGATTTGGCGGTAAAAAATCAAGATGGCCGATGAATGAAATGAGATGTAATGTGAAATAAACAAATCATAAAATTATGACAAAAAAATATTTATTTGGAGTGATGCTTTGAAAATAATCTTTTGATTGACAGAATAGAAATCTAATTTGCTCTCTATTGCACGGTCTATTTAAAATTTGATTACGAAAGCGGATTTTCATAGATAACTTCATTTTGTTTTTTTTAATAATATCCGCTGTCATAAATAGGACTGTTCTTTTAGCAGACTATGAATTGCCATTGTTATGACGAGACCCGTCATAACTTTTTTCTACAAAAAAAAAGAACAACAATTCAATTTTATAGGCATCAAAAGTCTGCTACAAAATGAGACCTGATCTATCAAGAGGCTAAATTCTAAAACATCACTACAAACACATTGACAGGGTCTATTAGTGCATGGTACTGACCTGGCCCGGTTGTATTCTAGTAAAGTCCAACGACCCTTGGTTGCTAATGCTCCTCTTGCCTGCTCTAATGTCTTTAACTCTTTTGATGGCAAGAATTATTTTCTTTTGGTGACCCAAACGGACTATACCCATGTCTTCTAAATCCTGAAAAGGAAATGGAGATAAAATTAATGATAACTGGGGAATCGGAAAACGTAAGATAGGACGCCCTCAGGCTAGTTGGAGGGATGATCTTTGCAGGATGGATGGTAGCAACTGTATGAGAGATGCCGAGAACCAAGTTGAATGGCGTGTGTTTGGAGAGGCCTAGGTTCAGCAGCGGACTGCTAGGGTGATAATGATGATGATGATTTTTATCGAGCTTCAGGTTGTCATTTATAGTTCTGGTTACCTCGTGGTCGTCAAGAGCCCAAAACTCTGACAACCAGTCTTCAACAGAAGTCAAGGTCAGAGAGGCAGCCAGAATTTTAGATGGAGGGCCTACAGCATCAGGTTAAACTAGAAGCTGACGGGAGAAGGCTTATGATGATAAAATTGAATGTGATATCATGAGATGTGATGTCTGTATCCTTACCTCCCAAGCGAGTTGTGTGACGTCATGAACGGTGCGGTAACCCTGGGCTACTAGTGCGGGCCCGTACTCCTCAAGTCGAAGTAGTCGCAGCCATTCTTCTAAGGAACCCTGGAACGAAATGAGAAAACGTTTTAGTACGCTCAATATTAGATAGTCGTTAGATAATGCTGGGTTGTTATTATTGTATAAACAGGCAAAAAAACTATGAAAGAAGTTACGAAGTAAATTTCTTCTGGAATCTGGACCTTAGACGAAACATACCGATTGTTAGTCAATTATGTAGAGTATCCAGTGCTGCATGCTGTATAGAGATTAAAGGATATTATAGAATTTAGTGGTTTGCCTAGCGGCCAACAATACGGCGAGCCCATAGGGCAAGCAAGCTGTTCAGAAACCCGAACACCATGAAGGCTTCCTACTAACCTTGTAGGCTTCTATGAAAGTGCCACTATTAGAATTATTACTCTTTACCTAATTTACTATAGTCGTCCATAATACATACCGGTATATAATCAGGCAGGTTATCCGGGACGTTCAAATTGGCCAGTTCGGCCTTTAACCGCTTGCGATGGTTGGGTTTCTTGATGCCCACTGCCGTGAGGTCTTCGGGAGTCATTCGTGTGACGGTCGGCAGGTCATAGCCAGCGTCTATGAAGAGTCGGGCGTACTCCTCCATTTGAAGATCTGCTAGGCACGCGTGGATTATGTCTGTGTCCTGAAACGATGAAGGGAAACATTAAGTTAGTCTGATAAATATATAAAAACTAAAAAAAGATTTCGCTTAAGAACATGAGACCATAGAAAAGGCGTCTATGACATATTGTGGTGTGTGGTGTACTAATTTCAAATGTAGAAAAAAAAGAAGCAATTGATAATATTTTTTTTAATATTTTTGAATTTTGAAATAGAACACTAGCACATTCTGGCTCAGTCGTAACTTTAGAGCCTCAAAAAGGTTTATAAAAAGCCAACAATATAACTGCTGCTACTGTTGTGTCCCATGTTGCCAAATCATCTCCTATAACCACCTAGATCTTATACTAACCGGCAAACCCTGTGCGATCATCGCCCGCACTCTATCAGCGAGGTCCCCACAATGACAGGCGGCGTGATGATGGTGTGGCATGCGACCGGACGCCCGCCCACTGTCGAGGGAGGCCGAGGAGTGACGGGACCCTGACCCTGCCGACCCTGAGGAGGAACCGGGGCTGTCGCGGCCAGGACTCTGGAAATGTGCACAAAAGAGGTGAACATGGGTTTTTGGAGAGAATTTTTGTAGGTGCAGACATTAGGTAATGGATGGATGGATTGAAATGGGCAGTGGCCAGAAGCGAGTGTGATTGTGGAACAAATACAGTGTGTATCATAGGTCATATTTAAGGGCTTGGTACAGACCATTAAACTGAACAACATTCTCCATGGGATCAATATGCTATTTAAAGAAAAAAAAAGCTATAACATTTGTTACTTATTTTTTCACAATTATATCGTTAGCCCCATGGAGAAAGTTGTTCAGTACATAATCATAGGTTGATAAGCTTTCTGAAACTGTGTTCGCCTGTCGGTTGTTAAATGACAATTGAAATGATTTCAAAGCTTTGATCACAATTCTTTCGATAATTTAAATTAAGCAACTCCGTAACCAGCAAAATACGTCTAGGTGGGGTAGCAACCAAGATAGGGTCCAAAACACCAATCAAAAAGGTTTAATTATCCATCTCACCTGTGTCATATCGATCCCCTGATCATCGCTGAGTGCTAGCTGGTGGTGGTAGTACACGGCCGCCTTGTGCGTGAGCGGCTGCGCGGGCGGCGGGAACGTGAACGTACCGCCCCCGGCCGGGCTCTTGCCGAGGCTGCCACTCGCGCCCGACACGCCGGACACGCCGGATACTGTGCTGCCGTAGTCTGAGTGGTCATCTGGAAGAGAAGGTTTAAATTGGGGTTAGAGATTAGTAGAATTTGGCAAAATCTTCAGCAGTTTGCTGTTAAGACAGGGTGTATCTTCTGTACTCTAGTTAGGGACCAGTTCAGCATGATGGGCTTGGAATTTCTCAGAAAGTCTGACTGACTGTTCCGATTAAATGGATAACAGAAAGTGGTGACTGCAGATCCAATCTGACCAGAGCCACGTCACAGTACAGGACACAAGATGCCGTATCTTATGTCCTGCCCATCTTGCAGAACTATTTACACCCTCCAGGACTTAAATAAGGAAACGAGAGAGCTGTCCAGGTCGCTACGTGCTGGTCGGACAGAATTTAATGCATTGACACGAAGAGAGGAAGACCCTAATGGTGGGGTTGGTTAATTATATTGTTGTTGCAACAGATACATTTCTGTTAAACATGCTTACCTCTGGTATGAGAAGGCGTATCCGGCGGCTGTGGGTACGGCTGTTCCTCGCAGGAGGCGTACCCTTGCGAGCCGAAGCTGGAGCCCGAGTGGCGGTGCTGCGGAGTACCGAAGGCATCTCCAGGGACTGCTGGCGGGGGCACGCGCTTGGCGGTCGCCGTCTTGCCGGCGCCGCTCCCGCCGCGAGACATCCCGCCCACTGTGGAAAGAAAGACCAGATTTAGTGACACAAGAAGGTTTTTCAGGTGTTGTTGCTGGTATGCCCGCTAGGAAATGAAGATTTCACAGAGTGGCAAAAAGTTAGGTATCAGCGAGCTTGATCAAAACGAGGCTGAATTTACAAGGTTATTTGTTCTTTTCGGAAAAGACTTTTCCTGATTATAATCTGTTTAATGTCCTTTTTTTGCTGTGCGTCACGTTTGGTGTAAATAAATATTGTTTGTTTTTCTTTCTTTCAGAGAGCGCTTCATGACAAGCTTGGGAGTTTAGAGAACATTATTATAGTGTTAGACATTGTGGTTTTATTCTTACAAAAAATTACTGTAATTTTCAGAAGTTGCATGCTAATTTTCACATCTTGCCGTCGAAGGTGAAAGACCTTTTACGGCGTTGAATAAATTATTTTGCACTAGCTTGTTAGCTAGCATCGTGAATTTACGGTTTTTACTTTGAAACAGGTGATAATTTAAGTAAAGGTTGCTAATCAAGCGATCAGCTTTGTGGCAATATTTGTACAAGCAAAAAAATATGTTTCTTCGTATGAGAAGATACTAGCTACTTCATTAGACGTCTACCTCACCGTGTTTCCTAAACTCCGTACAATATTTGCACAGACCAAAATCTCATCACTCAAATAAAGGGTTCGCCTTTAGACCCTTAAAACCCAATATAATGAATACGCAAAGGAACCCAAAGGGATTTAAATGAAATAAATGAAACCCTTCAATGAGTTCAAACACTGTTATCAGGCTTGAACACGACGTAACCGCAATCTCGTAATGAGAAGCTACCCCCTCCCCGCAACCCCCGTTGTAAGCTGATAAGCCGTGGAGGGGATAACTTCGGTAATAAGGTAAAAACGTCATCAATCATGTTTGGCCCATCGCAGAGATCGGACGTCGGCGTCGGACGGCCCGGGTCGGATCGACCACCTAATTGCTTGTGTCGAATCGATAACGTTAACTAATGGGCGGGAAAAATCGACATCGAATTAATTGCGATGCAAACCCCTGATAGGAAACCTTGGCGAATTTATGCGAGAATGGAGTTTTTAAAAACAATTTCTCGCTTGAATAATAAGGTTGGTGTTTTTGAAATATGCTTTTTTATTTTGTAAACAGCTAGTGTTGTTAATTAGTAGAGACACTGTTCACTAGATTATTTCTACGAGGTTGTTCATTCAAGAAAAACAACTTGAAGACAACGAGTGAGATACAGGGAAGGTTCTCAGAACATGTACGGTTTTTAATAGCGTAAATATTGTTTTATATCCCTCGGCATTCTTTGGTAGATACTAAAAGTTATGGCTTCAATTACACGCACGCAATGTTGGAATAAAGGTTCAATCAAGAAATAAATAAAATATCGATGAACATGTGAATTGAACAGCGTGCGAAATTGTTGAAGATTGAAATGTGCAGGTTTTGTATAAAAAACAACGAAATACTCTTACATCGTTGAACTGAATTTAATTTGTTTTCGATAAGGAACGTCACGGCTGTATAAATAAATAACTAAGTAGGTAACAATAACAACAACATTAAACATTTTAGTTATAAATTAAAAGACATCATGCGCTAACATTATTTTAGATGCATGGTAGAGCATCAATATAAGTTTGCAAAAATGGTGGTCATACTGAAAAAAAAATACGTTTGGTAATTTCATTTCATACTTGTTGCTATCCTGTAGCTGTTAAAAAAACAATAATTACAGAGCTTAACTACTCAAAACGTAAGCAAAGAATGTCAGATAATGATCCGAGGGACTGGCTGGTAATCCTGTAAGCATTGCCACCCACTTTACGTTTATTACCCTGTCATTATCGTGGCGGATTACCCACCTGGACAGCTTACGCTTTGATGGATCATTTAGACGTTGTTCTGACTCAAATCACAAAAAAGTTCACATTTTTTTTTTCTTCTGTCATTAAACCGCGCGGCGTAAAACAAATGGCTTTTAATGGTTGTTCGTCTAACTAAATGTTTGGTTTATGTCTGACGTGGGTATTGTGAGATTGTAAATTTCTTTTGACAGCTTATGTCTAGGCTTGTGCTTTTCTATTTGTGTGATAAAGGTGATGGAATACTTAGTACTCTAAAATGATTTTTATTAACTTATGCTACCGAAAAATTCATGCAAATTGAGTCGTTGTTGAAACACTTTGAAAGCGTTTGATTCCCATTTGTAAGCCCTGTGGTCTTAAGCAGTGTATCCTATAAATATGAAACCATTTCTTAATCAATTATTATATACACGCTTATTGAAATAATGCCCGCAGGCTTAAGTCTTATGTGGACATATTATAAAATGGACGTAAAATAAACTTTCAAGCGCTAATCGTCTTATAGAATATTAAAATGTGTCAATTATAAAGTAAAAGTCGGATAAGGAGGTACTCATTAAATTAAACCTTTCGTTAGGTTAAATTAAATGGACAGCAAGCTTTCTTATCGTTATTATTAAGTTTGATTATTACTTCTACAAGATTATTTGTTTTATAATTGAACATACAAATAGATAGCTTTAATAAGCGCGCTAGTTAATCATGGTTCCTCAGGTTGGAGTTACAATAATTGCCAATAAGCAAAACGGTAGCAATTCTGGCTCGTAATAAATAAGTGCGTATCTGCTAATTCCCAACGATTAAGCCTGTGATTAAGCCACTATTACCAACCTGCACAAACTTATTTTTGCAATTGGAATATTGAACTGTAGTTTGTTTTACACCTTGTGTGTTTGGCTTAAGTGTCAAAGTAACGAAGAGATGGTGACAGACTGCTGTATTACCCTAGTGACGCCATCTAGTAACGTCGCATAGAATTAATTAGCCGTATCTGCAGAATCAAGCAAGTTGCTAATGTTGGTATCAATTGACACACGCAAGCGACCCGACATGATTAACAATTATGCGGCGCCGACATCAATGCGTTGTTTATTTTCATAAGCCCATATTAGATATATGGCTGCATACTTACCAATGAAGCATAATTTTAAAGGCGATGAGTTTGATAAGCTGGCTAGTCGTAAACACGATAATTTAGGCATGCAATAAACAGAAAAAAAAACAGAAAAATTACCATTGGTAGCTTATTTCTCATGGGAAATTGAAACAAATAGTACCTGTTCAATAGAGCTACAAAATTCAAGACTTGATAGGATCGATTGGGAAGTATTAATAGGTATTTATTAAGAGAAAAAACATAAAATTAGTAACATTTATAATCGTTATGTAGTCTTAAGTTTTATTATTGTATAAACTATATACATTGATAATTAAAAACTATTAAACTAAAATAGATAAACTAACAACAAACTATAAAAGGGCATCGAAAAACTCCTCCTCAACGCTGTCAGTTGGTAATGTGCCCAAGAGACTGGCGGCGTTGCCACGTTGTATGGCAACACTTAGCCTCTGGCCAAAGTAAAAGCCAGCCCTTGGGTCACGTGAAGCGTCAACTAGGCGTTTCGAAATTTCCTTAAATAGGCTATGAGCACTCGGACCCCACGGCCCTAGAGTTTCAACCCCAAACGGCTCGAAAATATAGTTACCACACAGGTTTCTATATTTACGCCGCTTGAGGTTCTCTGCAGCCGCAGCGGCAGCACCAGCACAGCACGATGAGCTTGGAAGATGGGATGGCGCAAGAGTATCGACGCATGTTGCGTCCCACACTAAAGGCCTACCCATCTTCCAAGGAAACAAAGACATGCCGTCCGGTCTCTTGCCATCGTCGCGTGCCAAGCCATTGGGTTCTAAAACAGCTGGGACGCCGACGGTGACAAGAGCTCGTCGGATAATGTCGTTTATATTTGCGTGCCGTGCAAAACGGCCCGCACTTCGGCTGCATGACAGGCCGTGGTGACCGAGGTTGTTGACAGCTTCACCGCAGTGACAGCGATGAGGAGAACAGCAAGCGGCACCAAGGCGTAAAGAAACAGCGAGGCGGAAGGTTGTGTCGTCGAACAATGTGCCTATGCTCGACGACGGTAGTGCGTGAAGCCAAAGACCCGACTCCCACTCACTCACAGCCCGCAGGCGCGCACGCTCAGCAGTAGTAGCAGATGTGTTCAGCAGATTGCTCTGAACTACTCTGCAGAGCGGCTCGTCCCACCGTCTCGTTTATTAAGAGTGGATAATTTAGTTTTCTGGCGCTATATTTAAGTTTTGAAATCTTGTTTAAATACTGTAATGTCGCCTTCGTTATACAGTGAAATATTGTTTCCCCTTTTCTCTCCTATAATTAAACAAAAATCTTGAGAATGTTTGCAGTCTTGCAGTCATAAGTACCTATGTATTTAATGTGGTTTATTGTTTATAATTATAGTCTCTTACTGGCTGCAGTACGCCTTAAAACTCTTCAATTATGGGGTAAGAAAGACACACAGCACACCGCGATACTAGAGAAATTCTACCAAGAGTTTCCCATAGCGAAAGCCATAAACGATCGGATACCTAAGCAGTTTGTATTCGATAAAAAATACAAAACCCAACTCCACGAAGATCAAAGGACACAGCGAGTCCCGGGGCAACGATGCAGCGGACGAACTTGCTAGAAGGGGATCGAGTATGGCAGCAGTGGGACCTGAATCATCGTGCCGCTCCCCTTCGGGTATCTACGCACACTGGTAAGGAAACGAACCATTGAACAGCACCACAAACTTTGGCTAGACCACGGTGAGTGCAGGCAGGCCAAGGAAGCTCTTCCTACTATCGACGGCCGCTTCACCAAACGGGCGCTTCGGCTGGCCAAATTACAGCTACGCGCAGTTACAGCCGCCATTACTGGACACGGCTCTTTTAACAAACACCTCTTTGTCATAGGAGTTACAGACAACCCCCTGTGCCGAGCCTGCATGGAGGTAGACGAAACAGCAGCCCACGTGCTTCTGCACTGCCCAGAGGTTGCACCATACAGGGCAAAGTACTTCGGTAACCCAGGTACTCTCCGCGAGATTGTCGGCAACATCAAGGCGCTGCTGGCCTTTCTCGGGGAGTTGGGGTGGATCGAATAAATTTCCCACCCGCACGCAAAATACGCGCATTGGACGTGGAGTTGCGGACACCAGCCTGTTATACAATACAATAGTCTCTTACTGCAGTTAAAATGATTTATTAAATTGTTAGCTCGTACTAAGCATTTGCGACAAAACAACTGTCATGATACTTGTTAAGTTTATATATTGGTTCAGTATATTACAGAAAACATTCACAACATTCTACCCGTAGGTTTATATGGATATGATAGTTCTAGAAAGAAACTGTCACTTTTCAAAGCAGACATTTTTTAGACCTCAATGAGCCAACAAATAAATACACAGTCAAAATATCACATAGAAATAGGACTTGGCGTTGCACTGCAATGCATGCTAATGAGAATTCGTTTGAAAAAAAAAACAAAATACGATTGAATAATTCTTTTTAAAACCTGGCGCGCCAAATGTTACTTATTAGTTAGGAAACGGAAATGAAAACTTACAAGTCAATATAAAACTAATTTAGTTAAAAGGAAATTCAAAATCATTTCCATATTCCCGCCAACGAAAACCGTCGTAAACTCGTTCTTGTTCGTGTTAAAGGAATTTACGCGTACAGCTTTATGTAGTTGGTTATCAACCCTTTGACTAATCGACTGGCGAACAATGGCCCAGTGTGTAAAGATATCAGGCCACATCGAGCCATGTTTCGCCACTTTCTCTGCGTTAACAACGAAAAGCTTCGAAATAGTTTTAGAAAATTACCAACGCGTTTAAATTTAGTTACCGATAGCGATGGCCACTCATACCGTTTATACCACTAATAGATAAACTGCTGATGTTTAAATTTAAGTGAAGAAAGTTTCGGTCAATTCAATAGAAATAGTAAATTCTGCAAAACAAGAATTCAGTACTTCAGTGATTTCAAAGAATGGACCTGTATTCCTAAAACTATTGAGTTAAAACAATTGCAAAATGTAAGGATTGTTTTCCAAATAAGTCTTGGTTTGTTTATTGTACGTAATTTGATCAGTTTGTTATCAATCAGGGATCATTAGCCGAGTAACAATGAGTATCGATATCAAAGTATATTTAATTGGCGTAAAAATGTTAGTGAACAATTTTCCTGCTTTATGTTCACATCTGTATGATTTTTATCACAGTTTGGTTATGATAAGTCAAGATTTACTTCTAAATAATTATTTTATGATCATAAAATATCTAAGTTTACGTTTATTTATAGTGAATGCCGGAGATGATTTGTTTTATTAACTGTCCAAAATTCCAAATATTTACAAAATTAAAAATAAAACTATTACATTATGAAGTTTAACAGATCCATGAGGAAATGCACATGGCAACATAAATTGTGATTTAGTTTGTTATTCTATCAAGCACGTTGCATGTACCAGACTACCAGAGACGGTTTTCTTATGTTACAGGCAAGTTGATGCAGTTTCAATACCTCTTAAATATACAGCTTGGGTACATTTACCTTCCTAAAACAGCGCAGGAATAATTTAAAAGAAAATCGGAATGGAAATCGTTTTTGTCATGGAGTGACTGAAAAAAGAACACGATTGTCAATGGTTTCCAACTGCCATGTTTCTGATTAGGCAGAGAATAAAACATTTTTTTTTTTAGAGTAACTCGTTATAGCTATGGTTCATTTGCATAATGCAAAAAACGATTTAACTATGAAATAAACAATTGAAAGAAATTCCTGTATTAATGCCTCCAGGCATGCCACATACATGCCTTCGTCTTTCAAACTGGGCATAAATTACAGATGCAATGAGGATGGTTACTCAATCGCACTAAACGTTCGTTGACTGATACTCATTATGTCTTGTACACTCACGCTATTTCCGCTATAAGGTAACCAGCAAGCTAGCTACGAGATGTTGAGAAGAAAATCTACGCTAATGTCAACATTCAAACTCGAAATCAACAAGTTTTGATTTGTTTTTCAGTGTAAACAGATGAAAAATTGAGTTGAAAAACTCTTGTATGTCTTTTTCATAAAATGTCAGATGTTATACAATTCTTTATTCAAATTCTTAATTCTTAATAGTTTTGAATAGAGATTGGCATTCTAGAATCATTCTTACATTCATAGGAATCCATAGCAAAATCTAAGCGCGCGGATATTCTCGTATTTATCCTAAGGCTACCTCCGCATAATCAGACATTTGAGTCGGGACAAGATGTCTTATATTTCTCGATATTCAGTTGTTGAATTTACGATGCACGATTAGAAAGGACTCGAGATTAACCACTTGCACTAGTCGTAAATAGTTATCCTATGTTGAGATATAAAGTTTGATTCTACCTTCTGTCACAAACGCGACTTGTGAGCGAGGCTTTGACAGCGATGGAGGTAGGTCGATTGCCTTAACTTACGTAACAAGATTTGTTGAATTCTTAGTTGTGATGTTTTGTTATGACAATATTAATAGATAGTAAAGATGATTCCGCCGTTTTCGGAAATTAACAGATATATCTAGGAGACCATATTTTAGCAAGTGAAGAAAAAATTCTTAATATCTGGAAGGTCAAATATTTACATCTGTCCTTTACACCGTCCTAGGTCGACTGTAAATAATTGCAGTCTATAAATCTAGTCTCAAAATAGCCTCGGACTAAAACAACTCCACTCACACTCTAAATTACAGATTTAATTTATTTCCAATAACAATACCAGCAATATTATCGCTCGCTTCACAAAATTAGACCACAGTAATAACTCTAGAGTTATCTAAATGTCGCTGTTTGCGTAACTATAAAGCTTTAGGCGCAGACACGGCTACTATTGATTTAACTTACAACTATTGTTCAAAGGATCGGGTTACAAAGCTAGCGGCTTGTGAATACTAATGGTAATCGCTTCAGGAATTTCTGTTTTATTGAATATGTGGAGTGTTTATGTATTAAACTGGCAATATAGTACTATCACACGTTATTATACCTTGTGCCTGTGACTGTAGCTTTGCTTTTTTTTTGATATTCAAAAGTGCCTGTAATGGTCTAATAGAAATAAATGCGTTTACTTTGAGTTTGAATAAGTGGAAAATTAGTCTTCTTCGTTGCGTCAATGATTCCCTTTTTTCAAGTTTAATTAGTTTTGACCAGAACTCCGCCACTTAGACGGCGTTGGTGGTGGCCTCAGAAAGGTCCCTCGAAGGGAAAATTTGTGTAAAAGAGCATATCACAAGCAAAATGTTCCAATTACTAGGTCACAAGCCTCCTCGCTATGTGAGGGAGTTGTGTATGCTAAGTGCTCGATACAGTTTTCCAAAACATGGGGTAATTTTCAGGTAGATTGACGCTATAAAAACGAACGCCTCGACGCGCGCCGTGCTAATTTTAGTAATCGTTATTAAATGTAATCATTAAATTATTTATTCTTGTTTCTCTCTCTGTTCTAAAAAATATGTACATACATGCATGTAACGAAAATGAAAAGTAAAATAAAACTTATTAAGAGTTATAAGTACTTATTTTAAAATAACTCTCGCTCTCTCCATCCGTGCTATCGCCACGATAATAAATCAATAAGCCATATTTAATACTTAGTGAGTACTTGATAGGATATAACACACTGACATAATACACCCTAAAGGCATAATGGAAACTCTTTAGCCGTTATCTCTTTGCCGCTTTCACTTTTTAGGGTCCTATTACGTAAATCATTTTTGTCCACTATCTCGATTTACTTTTATTATGATCAATCAATGAAAGTAACCGTTTGTAATTGTGTGTTGGGCCTGCGTGATTGCTATTATCTCGACACACGGAATTATGAAAGTGTTTTACTATCCGAATCGTTTCGTTAGTCAATCCATCACACTATCCGAATGATTGATTGATATTCTTTAAACTAAGTGACGCTATCGATCGAGATCTTTGCATGTATTAATGTTTGGGATTATTAAATTGATATTAGTGAAATAATGACAGGACGTGATAATAAAATTTGTTCGCGAATCCATTACTCATTTAACTATCGTAACTTCTTATTGGATTTGTGATACAGTAATTTTATCAATTTACTTAATTTAAAATGTCTACTCTATTAATATTTCCAAAGAGAGGGTGAGTTCTACTAAAAGAAGACCGATCTAAACAAAAACAATTGAAGTGGAAAATGGTTGTCGAAAACAGTTCCTAAATTACCGAATAAACTTGCGTAGGTACTTTCCGTTAAGTGAAAACAAAGGGCACTATTATCACTCATTAGGGCTACAATGAGGGCCGAGGGGGCATTGTACGGTAATGACTTAACCGACACCAATTAGCTTCACTTGCTCAACATTCGGTGAACTAAATGTACAGTCAGTTACAATACAAAAGTATCCAGTCTACCAAGCAGTTTACTTCGGTAGCTGGATACTTATCTTGTACTTCGACTGTACGCGCTAATTCACATTTCACGCTATATTCTCTTCTTGCAACGTTGCTGTAAATTAAATCAGTGCTGTACAATTTTTATAGAGCAATTTAGTTTCGACTCGAAAATTGGTAAATTGTTTTTTGTTAGTGTTGCTGAACTGACTCAAGGTCGAATTGAACGATAGGGCTCCTTGTTTTCTCAGAAAAGTCCCGAAAGCTCAGTGATTAATTAATTAATAAGCGCAAAAATTAATTGTTTGTCAAATTAATTAAGCTAGTTATACAGATTGCAGGTCTAGACGATTAATTAAAACACTGAACAAAAACGCTCTGAGAATAGACGCCATAATTGTTGGTTTACACAACGGCATGATAGATGGCGTGTCTGTGCCATTATCAAGCATTTTGTACAAGATATTCCATTAAAACTTAAAAGTAATTAAAAATAATGATTTACGTGGGATCGTGTTCTAGAATAGATATTTTATATAAAATGTGGATATTTTATACGTTGTTACGAACTTACGATGTTAATTAATTATGCAAACGAGTTTAAATGGACGATTAGGTCATGCTCTATTAGAGTTCCATTTACAAAATTTATTCGCGTTTAATTTGTCATAATTCGTTTTTTTTTAACATTCAGCCATAACTAGTCAGTATTATACGGTTAATTTATGATCTTAAGTAAAAAAATCAAATGAAGGTTTGTTGATTGATAATTAAACCACTATTCATTATTTGAATATAAGAAATCATGTAGTAAATTGGTTATGACGTCTTTTATCGTTATTTATAGCAAATGATTTTCTCAAGAAGTCAATGTTAAAGCATGGATATTTAATATACCTTCGTATTAATTCTAAGATTAATTTACGTATTGTTATTGGAAATTCTAAAAATGTTCGGGCTGCTACAGAAGCCGGTGCCTCATTGGACAATACCTGCTTGTTGCTCTTCACCCATTTTTATATCCCACCACCTACAAACATCGCTACATGGGTAACGACGTCACTATAACAGTGGAAATAATGTGGAAAAACTCCGTGTATAAACTTGGAATCGAACTCGCTCTCACATGCATGGCATTCGGTATTCATGTCCGAGACGCCAGACGGCGTGTAATACTACGTCGCAAATATTATGTCGCCTT
This sequence comes from Lycophotia porphyrea, assembly GCA_950005105.1. Lineage (NCBI taxonomy): Eukaryota > Metazoa > Arthropoda > Insecta > Lepidoptera > Noctuidae > Lycophotia > Lycophotia porphyrea. The sequence goes on from OX465389.1 coordinate 5,200,911, forward strand.
CTACCAAGCTTAAAACAGCGCCATCTGTTAGTATTGGGTGTAACGACAGGCATGAAAAGTTAGACAGTTTCAGATGACATTAACAAGTGGTTTTTCTTTAGTTTCTACATTTTATTGCATGAAAAAAGGGTTGTTTAATGCAAGAATTTGAATGATTATTGTTGTTATACGAAACCGCATATTACCCGTTTAGCGTTTAAAACCACAAACAACAAAGTTTCTCCACACATTTAAATGTATTCCGTGACCATAACTCCAGAACGGGAATATACAGAAAGTTGTATTGGACACAGTCACACAATGTCGCCATTTCGCGATCTATTGATAACCGTGGGATATCATAGAGGTCCGTGGCAGAGGAAGTGAAACAGAATCCAATCGCGGACCGGACGCTGCGTCCGTCGTGTCGTGCATGAGCCATGGCATCCACTTTCCCTCTCTAACAGAGTTATGATAAGTAATAACTGGTAACTAACGCACCCGGTGGTGCTTACTGCCTAGACGCTGTTAATATCTATATTTTCATGCTGTTACCTCGAAGGATGGGCTGCGTAAGATGGGGTTAGGTTTTACTGGGGAGATTGTTGATGTTCAAGCATACATAAGATAGTATTCAGCATTCAATGATAATACCTACTAGTGGGTAATCAGTTATATGAGAATTAACTAAGTATTACAAGCTTTTAAATGAATGCTGCAATTATCGGTGTCAGCTAGCTCTGCGTTAGATATTTGATATCCTTGCTGTTGTATTGCGCCTAGTTTATGCTATTATGCTCTAATTTACACAAAACGGTAAATAGCAAATGAGCAATTGTATCCGTCAAACATTTTGACAGATTTGATACTTTAGAAGAAAATTGCTGTTTGGGTGTTGAACTTCTGATAGACCCTAAAACTGAAATTTAACAAAAATCACTTCGATGTCTTATTTAATTGTTTTCTACGGAGCAGAATCACCAGTTAAAATCTACACAGGAAACCCAATATCTTCTCCTTAAACAAATATCGAATGACAAAAAAACACGTTCCATCGTATAAAAATATATTCTCATCGGTATAACATAATTCCCACGTAACACAAGCAGTCAAAGTTCCGCCAATCACACGGCAGACAGCCGAACATTGCCGAACGGAGCCGAAGAGCACCGAAGCGTTATTAGATCCGCTCGACATTATCTATCATCTTGCCGGTGCTCGGTAGACCCTGGGAAGTGGCTGTCAGGTGATGTGACACATGTGATCGCCTTGTTTCTGCTACTCAAATATTATTGAAGATCGAATTAAGTCACGGGTAGTGCAGGCTAAGGGAGATGTAGCGATTTGTTTAAATGTCTGCGATTTTTGAGAAAGTTACAGATTTTAAATTGATCTCTATCTAATCTATGAACTCTACGATAAAATTACAACACACGCATTAAAAGATTCTTGAGAAGTACAGTTTTTAAAATCGACTAGTTTTATGGTTATCTTGAGCTAGACTGCACTACAATTGTCTTTACAGCGATTCCTACTTTTTTCAGAGATCTAGCTCCTGAACGAGTCCATACGTAAAACCTTCACTTTCTCTATAACGCTTCTGTCTGTAACTTTAATGCCATACATATTTCGGAGACCTGTCTTTTATTATAGGTACATTAACTTGGTACATATTTCGTAACGCTTTTTTATCGGAACTGTCACAGTCCAATGGACAGTTGTCGCTGAGATATGTTCGGTCCATGTGTTATCCAGTAACAAGGGCCGTTGTTAACAGCTTGTGGACGACAGCTCATAATAATTGGGTGTTTCTGACATTACACACGATTTCACCACTTGTATCAAATAAATATCACTGAAGTATCACAAGTGTCAAGCACATAGGTAAATTGATGACTAAGACTTTTATTGCGGGGGAGTAAGGTGCAAAATTGAGGGAAAGATAGTCGCAAAAACGAGTAGGTTACAGTAACGGGATTATTTCGAAGAAACGGCCATTGAAGCCCTTCGTTTCATCTCTAATTGCTTCTGGGGAACTGGATGTTATTAAATTTGTGGATCCGCGCATCGATCCGTGGCGTTTTTATGTTGCCATGTAATACTGAAATATTGCTTTATTTTATTTATTGCTGGGGTAACACCGAGGCGCGGCTCTTTTAGGGCTTCAGCTACCTGATGGCCATTGTACGCTTTGAAAAAGCACAGTAAGAGGGGATTGTTTTATAATTTAATTACCTTTTAGTTTTACGGGAGCTTAATTAGGGGGATATTGCTCTTTAACATTGGGGATATAAATTTTGATGTCTAAGAAAATTATGGAGCAGTGATTGTTAATTTCATGTTTTGAATATTAATGAATTTATTTGAAAGCCACAGATTAATAAAAAAGAATCGGAATACAACATTATAAGGTACATATTGTACTACGCGCAATAACATCCAAGATTACCTTCTAACAATTTCACAATCGTGCAACAAACATAAAATGATCGGTAAAAGTTACGGTTTTGTTTACCGTTACCACTCCCTGTTCACCCCTAGGGAAGATGGCTAACCGAAAAACAGGGAGTTTCATGTTCCAACTAGTTAAAAACTCCGGTGTTGCTCGCTTTTATAACTTTATCAAACAAATCCAATAAAAAGAATAACACCTTAATTTTCACACTTTTGAATTTTGATTAAAATAATTATCGAGATGCTTCGACGGTTGTAGGTGGAAAATTGTTATTGGATTTTACCGTGTGATGTGCCTGGTTTTTTGCCCGGGAAGTGACAATCACATAGTCCCGCATTATTCGTAAAAGTTGAATTACGTAGGGAGTCTTTGTCAAATACTTTCAATGGTAAAGATCCTCTACATTAACTATTTAAACACCATTGTCACAAATACGTGACAAGCAAGCGCGTGCGCTGTTCGCCAAACGACACAAATATGTGACAAAATTGAGCGTGGAACTGTGGCGTGCCGTGGAGGCCACGTGTGTGCGTTTATGCTCTGGTGTTCAAAAGGTTAATTCTACCCATAGTACCCATGCAAATATCAACACTCGAAACATTACAGAGTTACAAACAAACCGACTTCGATCCGAATTATTTTACAACAAACCGATGAAAAGGGAGTTTTCCATGTTAAAATTCAGTTTGTGGCCTGTAACATGAATTTGGGTTGCGAGGTTGCGAGTTGCCAACTATCTACATGAGAACATTTAATGGATACATAGGTACCAACCTACGCTTATGGAAACACATTATACATGAAGGTTTAACATTAAGTTTAATTTAATGCTAGCACATTTGGTTAATTAATTTCATGTGAAACTAAATTACAAATTCGGCTACAGTCCTTTCGTATTATTATTATATAATTTTTTTGGTTAACGTGAGGTCGAGGATGTAACGTCGTTTGATACGTGTGGGGGGATTTGTTACTGCAGTTCTCGGCTTAATTCCACCTCGAATGCAATAACAAAGTTTCCTCATATTATCAAAATGTACTATTACAGTGGAATTCAAACTCAAACTCAAAAGCATTTATTTCAATTAGACCATTACAGGCACTTTTGAATGTCAGAAAAACAAAGAAGGCTAAGCTACAGTCACAGACACAAGGCATAATAACTTGTGAAAGTACTGTAGTTGCCCCTTCCAAAGCGTAGATCTCTATGGAGAAGAATGGGCATGAAACTCCATGGACACTCTTTTCAATCAAAATATTGTACAAAATCTTGGTTATATCATTCATGTTGAGTTTATACATATGTGAGAACGATGTAGAAATACGTGCACGTTAACAGCGTCCAGAGTAAAAGATTATATCAACAATATAAAAACAAAGTAAAAACAATTAAATCTCAGGTTAGCCAACATACTAGCAGAAACTGTGAAAAGACTGTATTTATGTAGCTGTAGACGCCTAATGTTACAATTAAGGTGGAAGCGCCAGGGTAGCCCGCGAAATTTAAATTTTCTTACGTTTTTTGTAATTTGCTTGTCAGTGTCAGGCGGTATTTTGAACAAAATATGATTCGCGACCGTAACAAAAATGGCTTTACATTTGAGTTATAATCATTAAAATAATGAATACAACCCTCTAAGTTCTCTTAATCTCATTGAATGACTTTTTCTTGAAATAAGTGACACTGACTGGTAAATTGCATAAAACGTAAGAATATTTGAATTACGCGGGCTAGTTTAGTGCATCCTCCTTAAATAAATGTCTTTGAATATTTTGGTTTTCCCTTCTATTTTACTTAAGAGAAACTATTGTATTTTGATTCAAAATAGGCCAATCAATCATTCAAAATTTTTGAATGATTGATTGGCCTATTTAATTCAATTTCAGTTAATCCAGATAGTAATATTAAAATGTGTTCCGATTGATGGTTATTCTGAAAAAAGGTAATGAAATGACAATAGGTATACTGTTAATAGTTAAACCGTGACTACAACAGTTGGAAAGCAATAAATTACAACAGATTGACGTGACATTCATTGTTTTAGTATGTCTAGGTCTGCCTAGTGTCACAGAATACGTATCTACCTAAACTGATGATCATTATTTAAGCAATACCTAGGTAGGTACTGTTAGAATTTTAGTGGTTTCATTGAAGAGTTTTGCAAGAACTTTATGAATGAATAATTAAACAAACTGAATGAATAATAATTAAAAAACTGATATAAAAGTTCGTGAATTTACCGGTAGTTTAATAACAAAATTATTTTCCTTTGGCAATCTTCAAAACAATCGTAACTCCTGATATTTGTGATGCGAAATTCCATCCCAATTAAAATCCCATAACGGTAACAATTTCCATCAATTATAATTTAATTTCAATAATTTTTATGAAGTCCCTACCCAAATTACGTATCGTATAACTACTGGATAATAAATTCATGTAACAATATACGACAAAATTTAAATGTAATTAAAATGGCCGACTTGCTGTGGGGCGGGACGACATCATTAAACGGTCAGGTAATTAGCAATTTTGTAAATGGTCTTATTCATTATTTTGTTGGGGCTAAATTAAATGTGGCTGTAAAAAAAGTCGCCTCTTTGGAACGTAACTTGTTGTTGGTAATTTGTATGCCATACCTTATTTTTTTTTACTAGTCGCACAATAGGATGGAGGAATGTTGCCACTGTAAAAAAAGGTTTTCCCTTGAGTTTTCATTCTGGATTTTTGTTAGAGTTATTTCGTTTTTTAGAAGGCATTTTATATACAATTTGGAATGTAAGGGTTGGTATATTACAAAGCTATTATTTTATATTGACGTTAATGCGGAATGCAGCAATAACATTATGCACAGATTATAAATTGATAAAATCTGCGGTCGCTGACGTCATTAACACAACAGATAATTCCCGATATTGAAACATATCTATTGTAGCTAATTAACACGTAACAGTAAATTATTATTTTATTGCCTACGTTTGCGGCAATCGTATGAATTATTGTCGACAGTAAACAATGATTAAACAATTCTTGCCTATTGAATTCAATGAAATCATTTTAGTGCAAATTAACAGATTGAAATGATTTTGGCGAGTTCATTTACTTGTGTATTAATTGGACTAAAGCGTTACGGTGATTAGTGAATTTATGTAGCTGTCCGATTTGATCTAAATACATAATGTATTTTAACTATTTCTTTTCATTAAGCTTTGAGCATAAATATTTAATTAATTCTAAACTCTAGATACAGTTTAATTTAATTTGGTAATAAACTTAGCCATGCCATGTCGCGTTGATGGGTGCACCTGAATGTAGTCTTACCTGTAAATAAAAGAAAATTCACATTAGAAAAACTATAATTCTATATCAAAATACTTTTACTTACTATAAAATAAACTAGATTGTACCACTAAAGTACAGTGGACTATAACACCGGCTACCTCTTTCACATACATACCCAATTAAAACCAAATAACTAAATCAAATGCGTATTCCATTAGATTACACCTCATCATCATCATCATCATCAGCCACATCATCATCAGCACTGCTGGGACACAGGCCTCCTCTCTTTGAGAGGGAATGGGCTATAATCCACCACGCGGGCCCAGTGCGGATTGGTAGATGTCACATGTCTTCGAATTTTTGGTTCTAGGACATGCCGGTTTCCTCACGATGTTTTCCTTCACCGTTTTTGAGAGCAGTGGTGATGAAATAAATTACACAAAGTAATGCGCCTGCCTGGTTCGAACCCACGACTTACTGTTCGTAAGTCAGGGTCGCTACCACTGGGCCACCGCTGCTCACTTGTGATTACACCTCATAAGTCCATACAATATACTAAAGCCAATTAAAAAAAAATGACAGTGACTCGTGCATCTGCATACGTGAGCCGGCTTCAGCGGGTACAGACGGTCGTGACTAGCCAGTGGGTCAAGTCGATCTATTAAATGGTAATGATTTACTGTTCGACAAGCACGTACTTGCGTTCGGGGAACAACAGATCAAATATGTCGAGGGCCCGGTGAAGACGACTGTCGCCTTTAATGGGACGTCCAGTGCGCTAGTAAGAGATGGGCTTTATGTTGTTAGTAGTTCGCAATTTGGTTGGCAAATATCCTGCTTCCTTAATCATCTGTGTGATTGATTAAGAAAATAACATTTTCTCTTCATGTTTTCAGTAAAAAAAGAAGGACAAGTAACAGAGGCAGTAACGAATCATTTCTAAAACAATATTGTTACTATCTGACATGACAGATGTCAGATAGTACAAATTACTGTCATCTGTCCGGAGTCTACCACCTCTGTCTAAACGATACATTGACTACTTTCACTATAGTCGATATTTACTCTCCACTTCTGTGTCAATTCAACTAGGCCTTAAAGAGGAAACGGATGAAACCTTGTACCTCAGTATTATTGAAATACGGAATGACATTTCATCCTTCCTTACGAACGCTATGTTTTAAGATTTCATTACGGGTGTATTTTATCTCCGTTCCGTGCAATACGTCAACATGTCGTACGCAATAACCCGCTCAATTGCTGTACTTATACAGATATTTAGTCTCTCAGTTAGTTGCTAATTCTACGGTTGTCTGAACATGTTTTAAAGCGTATCGTGTTTAAATGACAGTTTCAATAACCTGTTTATGAAACATAAAATAAATTATTTCATAATGAATGGCAGTATCTTTTAATATTAAGCTGACAAATAATAAAACTGAGTAAACGTCAAATTCGAATGCGACTGTCAAATGTTAAGTTAGGAATTTTGGCGCCAAACGATGTATGGAGAAAGCGTGCCGTCTCGACCCTGAGGCAGAATAGATTGGTGTCAGTGCTTGAGAAGTGGTAATAAAATGTTTTGATTTGTGAATACGCTTTCAATGTCATTGTCAAGTTTGAGTGAAACGTTACTGTCACATTAATTATTTTGTCTATGGAATACTGTTTCTATGGAATGAAACCCATTCCGCTGCTGGAGAATACCTAAGGTGGTATCTCTATCATCTAGGATTTGCGTAATTACTGCTTCTAGTTCCGTATCATTTGGATTTCCGGATCAAGGGAACTTTGTTAGGTATTTCCACATCAGCTAAAGCATATCGGAGAACCGTTGCAGGTGCCGTGGCCGTTGCCGTTTTGGAAGAATTTAAGAATTAGAAACAGTTTTTTTTTGTTAATAATTGTAGTTGTCTTTCCCAAACAATATCCCCAAATTAATCGCTAAAACCGTTACTTCGGAAGTGGTAAAATCCGATTTAGTTTAGCCCCATTCTTAAACTTAATAAATCCTAATTAAAATATCATTAGCAGCGTTGTATTTTTAATCCCAATTCAGGTTTGTTCTTTGAAGTTCTATTTGCGTCTTAAAGTTCATTTACCTACATTCAAGATGATGGATTGCATGGTTTGTCGTTTAACAATAATTCAAACTTAAGTTATGCTGTATTAAAATGCCAACATGGTAAGACGCCCGATTATTGGCTGTCAGTTATGTCGTATTTTTCTTTTCTCATGCGTTTGCTTGTGAAAGGCAAACATGTATATTAGAGAGATAATTGAGGAAATGTATGGCGGAAAAAATGAAGTATACAACGTAAGACATAAGTATGGTAAGTTAAGTAAGGTAACCTAAGGCATCGGCTGGAACGGTCCAATTAATTATTCAAATTACCTTAAACACATAAGAAATTAACCGCGAAGACGATTATGTTCAAGCACCTACTCACGTACCTACAGACATTAGCAGGTCATTCCACCCTAAATAAATTGAAGTTGTATCAAAATGCAAATAGGAATAACATAACAATTTGTCCGTGGCAGATTATAATCTGAGATGAATGTATCATTGTGCATTCGGCCCGCTGGATAAATAGTGCCAATTGCAGGGGCAAATTGAGGCGATTTGTTTGTGAAACTGAGCTTTGTGACAGTTTGAGACACATTTTGTGTTCCGAATTACGTTTGTGGTATTGGATTCGTGTAGACTGTCAAAAGACCTATGTTTGTCAAGCTGATTTTAGGATGATTTACATTTCTATTTGTGTTCCTACATATTGTTTCCTTATTGGCTCCTTGGTCTAATTTAACAGAGATGTGAGGCGTTAGATCCCCATTTTCTAGGTCTTTAAGATGTTCTGTTGCGAAATTCATAAAAGAATTACAATTTGCATTCAGCAATGATGCTTGCTAAGCAAAGGTCATTGCGAAAAACATGACTGCATTTGTTTTCATGTCTTCATTTTGCGGAGAATGATGAATCTGCAACAGCTGAACTATTTGGCACAAGAAAATTTTAAAACAAAGACGACATACAGATACCAAAAGTCAATATGCAGTTTTTATTCCCGTTTTTCAATGCGTGGCACACTTGTCTCGACTGATGACGGTATGATGGCGCCAACGAAAGAGGTTTCATATTTACGTAACCTCCTTACGAATTCACTGATTAATATTCACAACGCACGTGTCAGTTGTTTAATGATTAACCATATTTTAATATCTATTTTTTTATATTTGCGTAAGTATCGTCATAAATGGCATAAATGTCGTCGTATTTACTCAGTGGGATTAACCTAATGAACCTTTACGGTATCTCCTCTGAGAATACAGTAGTAGCTCTCTTTGAAATATAGCTTCATTGGAATCTGGTATTTTTTAGTGTCCCACTGTCAATTAGGAGCATCCCGCTTCATCTTTCGAATCACCATCTTTATCCAGGTCTGCTGCGAAATCTCTTGCATTTACAGCTATGAAACTCTGATCAGTAATCTTAATTCCTCCTCCATGCCATCTAAGAATATATAGAAGCATTAAAATTTTATATCAATATCTTCAATTTGACTACTTTTGGGAAATGTAAGAGTGGTTTCACCACGTTTACCAGCTAATGTTATGCCTACACCAGTAGCAGCAGGTTAAGCTACCGGTACATGGCTAGGGCTACTGATAGTCTATGACATGGGATTACTTGAGTACATAACATGTTTACTACCTGTAAATTTTCAGATTATCGACTTAGTATAATTTAGAATTCTTGCTGTGAAATTATTATAGTGCTGACGATGACATTTACATTATTTGGTTGAAATGATGTTTGTTTAACCTTAAATGAAGCTGTCTTCTATTGCGAGAACGGAAATTAATTTTAAAGGGACATTTTGGACACCGGTTTTCCCAAAAAACCTTTTTTCTAAATTAATTTTGATGAACTCTAAGTACTTACTTACTAAAATAAAAAAGGTAAGGTAAAGTAAATGTTTTCCATATCCTTGGAGAAAACATAAGATACAGCATAAAATCGATTTCTCGGTAGAATGACGCGATCCTTGCATCGCGCGATACCAATTTCCGTTTAGTGTTTTTAAAAAATTGCAACCTTCTGAGTCATTGCTGGCAACACTAACAGGTTTTGTTTCTGACATCATTTTGTTCTCTCACTGTGGTTCTCTAAGTCACGTAAGCAAGACCACGATACTGAACTAGGCTGCCTAACGTAGCGAGGTTGAGTTAATTCTAGGTATTATAAATGTTGAGTACCTATTTGAATTTATAGCTCTTTTCCTTTTGTTGTTTTTGTTTTCATACAGCTAAGTTTTGAGGTTGTGTTTTTTTTCAGATTCTTCATTCAAGATTATTAGGTATTATTTTAGTGCTAACTGCGGATAACTGGTATACATGCACGTACTACATTGAAGAATTTTGTGTCATCATTACTAAAGACGCTGACTTACAAAATGTTAAGAAAGAAAAGTAAAGAGCGTCAAACAAACTAAAAATACACAAACTGTGGAATGGTCTGTACAATAATCAGTCAAAACCATAATTCAAAATAAATTATATACAAAGAAGATTAGAATTAATCAAACAGGGAAATGGAAATCATTAGATCCAACACGAGTTGGTTAACCCAAGTAAAATAACTCCTCAGTTGATAGATATTCAAACACAGATCTCGATACGCTGCTTAATCAATCAGTTAGCAACTACTGCACATTGATTTACTACGTTTATTGCCCATATTATTTATTTATGATACTGAATGATACATGTTTCTCGCTATCTGTTAGTGCGTACTGAGAAATCTCTGTCTTTATCGCTTCAAGGAAAGCATTCAACATCTAACAGTCTGGAATTACTTATATAGAGAAAAATCTGTAATTATTAATGAATGGTTTATGATTGGATAAGGAAATTGATATAATTCCCTTAGTTAATGAAGTGTACTCAAGTATCTATCTTGTTTTATGGTATCTGTGTATTCATACTCGTTAAACGGATGACTGGTTTATTGATTTCTAATGCAATCAAATTGGCATTTAGAAGTGTTGTTAAGGAATCAAGCGTTTGCGAATAGCTCAATGTAGTCAGATTTTAAACAAACATCTGGAAGGCTCCGCAATATTTCTTACAATAGAAGAATTGAGCCCGTGGCTCCTAAAACAAAAGGTGTACCGCTACTGCAAATTGGGTCGTCAGGTTTATGTTAAACAGATATTCTGCGTGCGAACAACAAAAGTATCGTTGTACGTACATAAGTATAGGGATTAGTGTTTTGTTTGCTAGATGGCACACAGCGGGGGTCAAAAAGCTATCTGACAATCGTAAAACCGGATCGTCGTTTGTATCCCAACAAAGCATGGGCCAAGATGCAGTTTTGCATTACGAAAACAGTGTGCATCGTACCTCGGTCTTCGGGGCCCTAAAATGTAGCAACAACAAGATTGTTCCATTTAAAGTTTATTCCCGGCGGTGTGGTACGATTTAAATTGTGATAGTCTTAAGTGGATGTTCCCAGGTACCCGCACTATATTAGGTGCGTAAGTTACGCTGGCTGAATACTTGGGTACTTGTTAAGTTTGCGAGCGACCTTTATCGAAATAAATAGAGGTGTTATGTTACTCCAGAAGTGTCAACACATAAGGGTTTCAGTGGCTTTCTAACTTTTATGTTAGGTTGCTAGTTTAGTACTTAACTATTTTTTTTTTTATGCGACATTTACTACTCTCGAGGGGAAATATGTAGGTGGATCACGCCCACATTTTTTTTAAGGTGGTTCCTGTTCAACCTTGTTGCTACTTGCTATCCATAAAACGTTTACATTGATATTTACACTTATGTGTTCGCATAAATCTTCATCTCATAACGTTGTGGATCCAACTTTCCTTTTAAATAATATTGCCTGTCTCTTCTTAAAAAGCATGAGCACTGATCACTTTTCAGTTACTTACAACCAATGCAATCTTCTATATTTTTCAGAAAATATGACTGCCAAACAGGAGTGCAATAAATCAAAATGAAATCACACTCCCGTATTTAACCAACCAGATTTTTCCCAATAGTACTGACATGAGCACATTTTAACATCCAGCGGCCGATGTTAGCCGCATTGTGGCGGTATTGGTCGATGTTAACAAATGTTATCGACTGGCCATGCCGTTGACATGGCCGTTATTAATGATCCAACTATCTATCTACACCGTTAATATCTAACAATATTCGGTACATGCGATATTATTGTTTTGTCGTCAGATTTAGGAGGTTGGGTGGTCCGGGGGATTTGATTACATGACAGCTATGTGAGACCGTATTTCTTTTACAAAAGAGAAAGTTAAAGAGGAGGATTTAACTGTAAAACCAGCTAAGGTTTAGGAGACTTGCAAAACAACAACTTCTTCGTTCCAAGAAGAAACAGTACCGATCTAAAAAGACGCACCCACGACTTCCTTATCCACGATTCAATTACAGATTAAAACTTTTCAATGCCATCAAAAGAAATCGTGTGTAAAAAGATGAATTCTTCCTTCTTCCAGTGTAGATTGAATGCCATCGTCCGTTTATGTGGTGCGACCATAAAACGTGTCACGTGATTGCTATCGGCATTCCTCTCCCTATCTGAGGGTATTTACGGCGAAATTTTATCACAAGCCGGTATAAAAGAGGGACAGGTTTCAGTCGCTGTGGGACGAACTGGCCGACTGGACCCGCTAATATAAGCTTCGGTATTAAGTGTTGAATGTGTACATTTAAATTCGTGTCGCCGTCTCAAGGGCATTTGTTTATCTGGAGCGTGGGTGATGGCTTCCAATCATTTTTTTTACTCTGTGGCTGCATATCGTAAGATCTGAGAATTATAAAATGTCAAACTGGTTCTTTGCATTTTGCTCGAATTCCTTTAATCCAAATGAAGTGCGCTATAAAGTACACAGTTTAATTTACTCCTTCCGCAGCTGCCGATGCCTGTCTATTAAATCGTCGTAATGTTTACATGTGAAATCTGATTAAGTCGTCGTCAGATGGCTAGGTTTCATTATAATGCCTTCAATAATGTTCTGCCTCTAAATGTCTTATACGCAATTACTGTCATTGGTGTTACAAAATTACCATTTATTCGCACCTTAAGGTGTTAATTTAGTTATTGGAGATTTATTTATAGAACGAGTCTTGCCAACACAACAGGTTTGTAATGTGTTCAGGAAATAATCTATGTCACCAAAGTAAACATACTACGGGAACTGTATTAATTTTGATAAATTGTCGTATAGGCGCTATATTTCAATATGGTGGAGTACGTTGCACGGAGCTGTGCGCGGGCGCACTGCACGCAGCTTGTTAGGGCGGTCAGGCAGCACCGCGCATTTTTCACAAAGATGGCGGGCGTATGTTACCTCTTGGCGCCAACCCACTCGATAACCGATATACCAACGATTTATGATGGCTGCCTCCATTTTATTAGTTTTGCACTCAATCGACAGTCGTACGAATTTAATCGAATGCTTTATTAAAAATAAGTTATGTCTACACCGCCTCGCCATTAAACAGTTTGAATTATGTTATGATCTGTCGGTTGTTTGTCGGTGCAGTATATCAAAGTGTCTTTATTTGAAAACAAAAGTGATCATACGATAGATCAATGGTTTATTGTCATTATAACGGTTTATATTGGCGAACACCTGGAGTCCTGAGTAGATCTTTTCCTATTCTAAGTGGCTGGTAATAAAACCAAGTATTTAACTTAACTATCGGCAGTTCGACGACTGTAATTCAATAAAAGACTCTGAACACATTTAGAGAGTTTGGCTTTCCTGAGAACAGTGTTTAATAACTCGTTACTAACAGTATTACCTAGGAGAAGTCGTAAATGTGTCCACACTGGATACCGATATTAAGCGAGCGGTTAGCTCTTAGGGTCTGAAGATATAAAAGACATTCACTAAATCTAATAAACTGCCGCAATTTAGAATACAGGTATTTATTATGCAGCAATTTAGATCATATATTTTATAGAGCGTAAATAACCATCTTAGCAATCTCCTTGAATTTTGCAAAAAAGTGTATTGAAGTTTCACTGCCGCGAGTGGTGGAGGGCATATAAAACGCGAGTGCATAACTGATTTATTGTCAGTATCGTCGCGGCGTACGTGGGCGTCATATCTCTCTGATAAAATAGTTCTACCGATCTAAGTTCCGACTTGCAGTTCAATCTCGACTTAGCATCTTTCAATGTAATGGGTTTTCGTTACAATGATTTATGATTTGTTTATACACAGAGAAAGCGAGGATTTCCTATTCAAATGACAATTCTATTTTAGTGTTTGTTCGGTAAATGAATATGTTTGTTTAGATATTCTTATGATTTTTTGTGATGGTTTTAGTATGCGATAATATTAGGTATTTGACGGTTGGACACGTTTTCCTAATAAATATTATTTATTGCTTGCTTCTGTTTGGAGAGAATGTACGATGAAATTAATAACAAGTTGGACTACCGACGCTGATGATATTATTCTATTGACTGGTCCTTTTCACAGACACTTGGTAGGTAACTGAGGGCCTACACAAGTGGTAATTTAAATGGTTCGCTTTTAAATTCTTTCGTTATCCTACAACGAGTTAAAGCAGGATTATACTACGCTACTACTTCTCGTTTACGTCAGTTCCTCTAGATTTTTGATTTTTCGATCATCACTATAGCTGATCGAATGTCGCTTTGTACAGGCCCTATAAGGGTTGAATCTCATCTCACTTTACCATGCCCATGATAAAGTTCTGTGTAAAGATGAGATTCAACCCTAATACTGTTTTCAGTTACCAGGGCTTAGTTAATACTAACCTACATCGCACAGTTCGTTCCACATTCTCCTACACATTTGGCATTTCAAGTTTTCTAACTGAAAGACGTATTGGTACACTAGTTTGTATGTAACCGACATGTTCTACACTAATGATTAGCTTGTCTCGATTATGTTATATACGTACTGGGGACACATGTTATTCAAGAACTGACTGGAATCAGTCAATTATACCATATTGGTTTACGCAAAACAGCTAGAGGTGAGACCTAGAAAGCGATTCTGCAAGTTTATATGGGTATGTAGAAAAACTTCTTTCTGTTCAGTATGTAAATGAATTAATTACTGACACCTAGTGTGGTGTTGATACAGATTTACATGTAAATAATGATTGAGATTCGGGAAAACTTTATTAGTTTGGTTTTATTACAATATTAAATAAATGTATTCTACGTTAGTGTTGCTTACTTGGTAAACTGTATAGATTGACCTCTTTACATTAAAATGCTTTAGCTAAATTCAGAATTTTTTATTACTAGTCGGTGATAAACAAAATTACATTGATTTGAAATCATATCCTAATAACATTCTTCGTCGGCCCCAATTTTAGAGCTTCTTCTTCGAACTATAAAATTTGATTGGACCAATACTGCGCAACTTCCGACGATGCAATAGAATGTAGAAATGGCGAATTATTGGGCCAATTTTTGTGCTACTTTGCCTCTTAAGTTCTGACTAAGACTCACAATTTCGTAACCCCATAATAGTTTACAACTCGCTAAAGAAATACAAAGGTACGAACTGAAATGTAAATGAACGATAATTAGAACTTTACTACGCAAGGCGCCATACAATTTGAACTATCGTAGAAAATTCTGTTGCCGGATATGACGTATTTGAGTGTACCTGACAGATTCTTTACTGATTATGACTACTGTCATTTGTTTTATTAAGATAATGAGGAGCTAAAAAGTTAACTAGAAATGTGGAAAGTAAGAGTGTCCAGTATGGATTGACAAACTTGTTAAATATTTGACATTTCAAAATTTTTCGCTTTATGGATAGAAATTTAAATTTTGAAACTGATGAGTCAAACGTTGATGCTGAGTTAGTCTTCCAATATTTTATCCTTTTAATAAACCAAAGCAAACTCAGTTTGAAAAAAACTAATGAAAAAAATAAGTGTTACTTTCTTACAAGCTCATAAAAGATGAGGTCATTTGTATAGAAATCTTATGTCATGTAGCGACTGTAATACTTATTATTTCCAACATAGTAAAATAAAACTACATACATTTTTATCAATAATTAAATCATTTACTCGTCAGTGCTGACGTGTTAATGTGCAATAGAACCAATAAACCCCTCCATCCACTGCAGTGACTGGGCTATAATTATTGCTCGGCAGTGTAAATCGTCATTATGATAGAAATCGGTGACGGAAACACTGCGAGTACTGCTATAATTGAGCAGTTGTGTTCGGCAATACAAATAAATATACTTAGTTAGTAATAACCCTAAATACTGAGGCAGTTAGCAGTTAATTGTGTCCCTTTATATTTTGTCTGCTTTTGTTGCCATGTTTACATAATTTACTGTTTTAGTTTAAACATTAAAGCATTTGTAATCGTTTAGTTTAGTTACAAAATTATTGCGACTGTTTTACATCTGAAAGGCTGCGCTGTCTTGGCAAACGTAATCAGATTTAAGCGAACAAATCACTATGTAGGTATGTTTATTTATTAAAAGTTTATGCACAAGTAAAAACTGTACAAAGGCGGACTTAATGCCTTGGGCATTTTCTACCAGTCTGCCTTGGGGTGATGTAGACGTGTCAACAGTAGGTTCAAAAAACAAAAGTGTGTGTGTACTTAGTATGCACGTAAGAAGTTAGACTTCTTTGACGTATAAAACTAAAATGTTGACTAGCTAACTTCAGGGTGTATGTTGACTAGCTAACTTCAGGGTGTCGGTTTTTCGTGACGGTGTGCGTGCGCATCGTAAAAATTTACTCTCATCATTTTTCCCTAACGCGCCAAAAGAAGTATAACTTCAAAAATACTAGAAAATATTTATAATGTATTAGTTAGCTTAGAGAAGAAAATGTACTGCAACTCTGAGTTCGCAAAATCACAAAGAAGTTCTTACTTTCTCACTTTTATGAAGAAAGCAGCCTTATAAGGTTTCCGGACAAGGGACGGAAGCAAAAATAAATGTAATAAAACCTAGTTTCATATCTAGAGCTCAAAGTTAATATAAATCTGTGTGAGTGGAAATTCTTACAATTTCTTCATGTCTGTACATGTGTTACTTTCCTTATAAGTCGAAGTTTGTGTCAGTGCGTGATATTTCACGGTAGAATATAACAGTTGCAGAATTTTCTTCATAGTAAAATGTCTATGAAATTTTCCAAAAATATAAATTCGAGTTGTATTGAATAACGCTGTTGTCCGCAACTCCTTGTCGCGCGTATTTTGCGTGCGGTATTCGAGTTTCAGGTGTTGCGATTCAGTCAAAACATTTCTGTTTAGGAGCGATCTATTCGCGTTCATTTTTTTTGTTACTGTATGTTCTGTTCATTAAGAACTGTCAAGATATTGTTGTAAATGATGTTGGTGGTTGTAAAGTGAAATCAATCTAGAATTTATCAATATAGCTTCATTTAAGTACCTCATTTTAATATCAAGAAGATAATTTATGAATGGCAATGCAATGAAAGCATTATGCAGAATTTAATCGTTTATTTAGAGTAGGAGTAATTTAACTACACGACATTTGAAAATACGGTCTTGTCGTATTGTACGGACAATGGTCAATCAAACTTTACAAAACTAGTTTATGCGGATCTCTCGTTGTATAGGAAATCTATACAAATCCAGACCATGTTATACTGGAAATGAACAGCTTCATACGCCGCCGTGTGTACAAGAAGTCATAAACCTAAATAACTACACATTCGATTCTTCATCTTTCCTTGCTACTTTTGGACCACAAAAATTGACAAACTTGCAACAATGAAACATGTCCTATCCATACTTTCAGTTTCCACTGTCGCAACTCTGATGAAATTGCGAGATCAAAAGTAAGTTGACTCGAAAGGGAGTTTCACAGAATAGCAACACCTATTGTAGGACTAGGTACAGTTCTTTTGACAGAAGGAATTTCAAACTACAGTTCTGCAATCATTTTTTGAAGCTCGAATGGAATGACGTTGACAGAGGGGCGCTGTTAAGGTGGTTGCGTTAGGGTAACCCGCGAAATTCAAAATTTCTTAGGTTTTTTGCAATTTTCTGACCATTTTCAGGTTGTATGTTGATGAAAAATGAGTCGCGACAGTAACACATAAGTAGTTACAGAATCACAATGATAAAAATCATCAATATAACCCTGTAAGTCCATGTAATCCTATTGAATGACTTTTTCATGAAATATTCATTGGTTAGGGTTACATGAACTGAGAGGGTTGTATTGATGATTTTCATGATTATAATTCTGTAACTACATACGTGTTACTGGCGCGACTCATTTTTCATCAACGTACAACCTGACACTGACAATTAAACCTGCAAATTACAAAAAACGTAAAAAAAAATTAACTTTCGAATTTAATATAGTAAGACTGTTTTAAGTGTGCGGTACAAGATTTAAAGTTCACATTTACTTTAAAGAAGCAACCCCTGCTTGCCAAGAAAATATGCATGGAATCGTCAAATATGGTACATTTATGTTATTTCTGTGTTTTCCCGCCTCACAGATACGTTGGTTGAAGTGTAGTGTAGGTTAACATATTTTTTTAAACGTGTCGTAAAAACAAGATGGCGGAATAAGTTCCAATTTTGTCCACGCACGAAAACATTCTTACACAGAATGTACAGCTATACATATATTGCAATTGGATGATTGTAACCAACAATTAAACGTATTATTGAAGTGTTATTATTCTCTTTATACCATTGACAAAGGTCGCATGTTATGGCATAGCCAATACGTCGACAAACAAGTAATGGCTCATAAAAATAATTGTTATAGTCACGTTGAAGGGTTTTTTGATCCCATTTTATTTAGAATTTCCACACTGTGTTCAGTTTATGTTGATACAAAGTCGTTTTCATTCAAAATGTGTAACTTTTATAGCTGTAACTGTGTGTTGGGATGTTTTCACCCAATGTATTTCATCAATGTATGAAATCGTGTTTGGTTGAAATGGTTTCAATAATGTTATAACCAATTACTGTTGACTTATTGTTATGATTATGATTTCGTTTGCCTAGCTCTCTGCAAGTATCCCAGTATCCAGTACTCATTCTGTAAGACAACGTTGCCATGTTAAGATGTAATCAATATTTGATGTTTCAGTCCAGCTGGTATTTTGGTTAGATAACTTAAATTCTTCTTCGTCATAGTATTTTAAACATACGTACATTTATCAAAGTACGGACAAATTACAGATGCGGCTTCGAATTTCGCATCGACACATATTCCTGTGATCCTTTAAAACCTGGCAAAGTTAAGACTTGGTTGTTAAGGACTGTTACTAAAGATTTGAAGCAGCAGAGCAACTGATCTAGAACTTGATCAGGTTTTAAACCAGTGGTTAGATTAACACAGTGAAACATAACCAGAGCTGGCGTGCAAAGTTTTCGTGCAAAATTCATAACGTATAAAGGCGGACACACACTTGCAGCAAGTAATTGAGGCGCAAAGCCGCGATTACATCGGCGCGGGTGGCGTTGTCTCGACACGGGACCGTATCTTAATTGATTGGACCGTGCCCATTACACACCATTGACTTTCGGATACTTTAGGGCTGCTAATAATGCAGTCCGATTGGGATATTTAAGGACCAAAGCGTCATTGAATGTTTTAGAGTTGTTTAACCTTGTTTTAGACCTAAAATACACCTTTTATCGCTTTTTGCTTGTTTTTATACTAAATGGCAATTAAAAATTCACCACAGAGGACCTAATTTAAGCTGATGGCGCCATCTGTCAAAGATGTCAGCGTATTCACTGACGCGTTAGAGCACAGATTAAAAATAAACCACTTCTCCAAATTCAAAACAATATTCAGAAATGTTCTTTTTAATTTTAAAGTGTGGCAACCCTAAGTTAGGGCTGTCATGCATTAATTTTATGTGCGTCGTGCGTCCGTATCTAACCCAACCTAACCTTGTGATAATTCGTGCGTAATTTGATTAAGATGTCGATATTTCGTCAAAGTAAGCTCGTTAGTACGGGGCTCGTTACTCTCCCAAATGTCAATAGGACACTTTCGCTGAATTAAAAATCGATGTGTAACGTTAAAGAAAGTAAATTGTTAGCTATAATGCTTGTAATTTTTAGCAGCAGCAAAAATCATAGTTTACGTTGTAATTGATTTGGTCGATATGTACTTTCTTCATATTTAATAATCTCAATATTTGCCACTCAGGACTTAAAAGTTACAGTTATGCAATTCCACTTAGGTATACTCAAATTATGGAGGATATTTTAAAAAACCTTAAAATTACCTAGTCTGCATTGCATATTAAGACGTTTTATATCCATTTATTACGAAAACCCATCAATTAATAGCAGTTACGCACTCATATATCTTTAGCACATCAAGGGAATCTTTTGAACCCAATATTACGCAACATTCATCTCTTTTTGCGGTCTTGTTAAAAATACCCAGCTTGTTACAAGTGTAACAAATCAAAATGTAACATGTTACAATGTGTAACAAATCATATCGTGGAATATATCATGCTGTCATCTGAGGCCCCGGGGCTCCGAACTTCTTGTAACTTTTCGTATTATTTTTTCGATATTGAAAGGGTTATTTCGGGAGAATGCTGATTGTATGTAATTTGGACGAGTTTCGAGTGTTTGCGAGATCGTTTGAGGAAAAGTCGGAGGGGAAGCAAATGATAGAGAACATGGAATATCTACATAGGTAGATATTCCATGTTTGAGCTCTTGTGATGAATTGTAAGTTATGGAATTTCACTTCGTTGAACAGCCGACTGAAACCAGCAAAAAAAAAACTATCAGATAGTTTTTCAGATCAGGCAGTCGCTTCATGCAAAATACTGGTATTCAAATGCATCCGGTTAGAATCAAAGCCGAGCATAACTGTCATGTTAGGAAAAGGGTGTGCAGTCGTTTGTGTATAAATAAACAGTTACATAATTCAAATTGTGAACTTTTCAATCATTTAAACTCACAGATAACAATTAAAATATAGATAGCAATTAAAATCGCCACTGTATAAACAAAGCCGATTTCGCAGAAAAACCCACTATAGACACATCCTAACAGCTAACAGTGTCGTCAACACCGTCTGCAAACGACGACAAATCGGCTCATCTCAAAAGCATCACGTTTTCTTTTATGCATCATTGTGCAACAGGGATGCAGCGCACGCGTCGACCCACACGCAGAATTTGTAATCGGCTTGCATTCGCGTTGTCGTAAATAAACGAGTTGGCACAGCCCTATTCGATAGGGATGCCTGCGTGTTTTATCAAGTTAGTTTTTTCTACCTTTTTATAAGTTTTCTTGGAACTTCCAAGTTGAAATCAGGTTCTGTAGGCATTATATCATGGTTGTTCTTGAGTTTTTGCAGTATAATTGTTATGGTCTCTAAGTTAAATGAATTTAATATCGGTTTTTGTTGATTGCCGATGGAAGTGTTTGACATTGCTCCTCGATTGAGATCGAGTTATTCTCGAAGAAAGAGAAAACGTAGTATGTGTTTCAAGTGGCAGGACAGTTTGTTTTACTTTTTGAATACCACCTGTCTCTGTAACCATTCCTACATTTTATCATTAGATTTATTTTTATGCTTTATACCTTATTTGTCATTGCCTGTTTTTTCTTCTTATTCTATTGCATTTCTGTCCTTCCATATTTTTGAGCTATGCTTGCTTCTGTCGGCAGCCCTATCAACCCGTAGTGTGGTGGGCGTCCCGGATTTATGCGTCGCGCCGAATTTTAGACATGCTCACTCGGTTGGCACAATTTGCACGATAATATTCATCGCACATAATGCGTTACTTATGTTTTTCCATAACATCCAAACGTGTTGCAAAAATACAGTTTTGAGGAGTGGCGCCCAGTGACAATGAAAAAATTAGGAGCAACAAACTGTGATTTAGGTTTCCCCAATCCGTTGTTAAGCTTTGTAAAATCATTTACGAGGAACTTAATGCCATGTTGGGAAGTCAGTAGCTACTTGCGTAGGTTTGATTGAAAATGAAGTTTATGTTAAGTTTACGGCTGCAAAAGTAGCAATTTGTAATAACGTACGGTCGTACTAAGTGCAAAATTTAGGCTGCAATAAACGTCTGCAGCATATTTTGCATCGCCTGCTTGCAAATTCAATATTTATGCGTCGTTAGGCCAAATTTCGACCGCACAAGTGGCCGCAAACGACTAGTGTTTACCCAAGGTCTTAATAATGCATCGATTAGTCTTTTATGTCGTGGAACAGTCAAAGGACTCACTGACAATGTACCTTTGTGGTAATTCAATATTTTGCTTGTGACAATACCGACACTGGCATAATTTCACATTATTATTGGCAAGTCGCATGTTCCGTATTTAAAATTAAGTAGAATGTTCGAATTTTGTACGTGTGTCATTTGCAACGCAGGTACTGCAGCTTTATTTGAATTCAGAACATCCAGGCGTTTGACCAAAGGCTCATGAAAATAAAAGACTTATGGCAGTCAGTAACAGCGAAGTTTGTGGTTACAAACTATAAGTTTACGTGCAAGAATCTCTAAAACTTATGTAGGATACAATAATATTTGCTTGTAGGTATCTTACAGTGATGTGGTAAAGTTAAGTAGCTTGCCAGCTTATCACTGCACGCAAAAAAACTTGGTTAAATTATTATAAAATACCAATAAACTGAATTCACAAAGTGCTACCTGCAATCAAAACTTCTTAAAAAATATTTGCTTAGCAACAAAAAATTGTCTCTCCGCTCCACTCCTTGAAAATAAACCTCAATAAAAATAAAAACCAAAATAAGTATTTTAAAATACCAAAAAATCGTTTGCATTATCATTATTTATCATACAAAATGCGTTCAAGTCATCGTGTTATTTGGTCGTGAGTTTTATGCCAACGTTCGGCACGATCCCCGAACATTCAACGAATATTAATAATATTAATAACCATTTCTGTCAAAAACGCCATGTTTTTTTTTTCAAAATTACAATTAGGTATTTCAGATTTACAAAATTCTATAGTGCAGCATGGTTCTTTTGGCGTTTGAATGATACTGCCAGGAAGGCGCTGTTGGTAACCATTTGCAAAATTATCTGTGGAAGTTAAATTGAATATAATTAAGTAAAGAAATCTTATTGCATTATTCTTCATTACTATCAATGTAGGTTTATGGTAATCATTATGTTTTACGGTAGCTAAACTACACGTTATAAATTCAATTTATTGAATTAATTAATATAAGCAAATATATTTATGACTGACACGTAGTGTCGTGCAAAAAAGCCGAATAATTTCGCATTTATTATTTAAGTTTAAAATTCTACGAAAATAAGCAAAAATATACCTAATCAATATGAAAATAATGTCATATTTATTTATAAATAATCCTAACAATGAATTTTATGACGGAGCGCCTCCATCGTAGATGTGCCGAGACTTTAAATGACTTTAAAGTTTTATGAATAGATTTTATTGTGACAGTTTGATTATTCAAGCATTAATATTTGAAGAGGCTATGAAAATAAGGAAGCATTAGTGGTATTATTGCGTCTAATAATATTTTGTTTGGATTTCATTTTAGTTTTGAAACGCAATCGGTTCTTTCAAATCACCGTGAGCTATATATATTTTACGGCATTATAAAATCATTTCATTATTTTGTGCCCGATAAAACATATTTTTATATTTCTTTAGATATTATTTCCTTAAAATTACAAGCATAATGTTAACAATTTTCATAGTAAATGGATACTCATTAATCTACATAACATCCTGAATGACACCGTAGTTTCACTACTACGAGTCAAGGAAACATCAAATAAAAACGACATCATTGTTCAGAACAATGCTTGAATAGTGTCATTCAAACTATTACTCTTTGATTTCGTCACTTAAGTGGTGTGGCAAAGGAAATCGCTTTCATTCCAACTCAATTATAGGCACCTACCTACCGCAGAGGAAGTGTCAACTTATGAATATACATAAAAATGGGAACCACGACGTAATTACATCGTGAGCAGCATTTCCTTTTCGGCTTTCGGCTTCGAACATGTTTAAAATTAAATCTCCATATACATGCAACGACAGTGTCTTTAGGAGACGGAAATGAAAAATGAAAATTAGCTGTTTTGATTTAGCCGCCGCGTGGGGGTAAAGAGAAGGACGTGTTTCGTATTACGTACTACCTGATGCTTTAGAAGTTACAAGCGTTTGTCGACTATTCAACTAAGCATTTACTTTATTTCTATCGTGATTATTAGCTACTATCTCTCGGTCCTTACGGACAAATCAGTAGCAGAAAACGTTTGATGTCGACGGCTATAATTCTTGGAATTTTTACTATCTAAACATCAAAGCACCTTTTAGGTAGTTCTCAGAATGACTCATAATTACGTCAGCTTGTAAACTTACACTTAAAGTGTCATCGTAATACCGAAAAACAAAGTCCAAAAGAAGCGGAAAAACTTGTCAAATAAATAGTGTTGTCATAAAAACTTTCTTGTCGCGCCTGTTTGAACGACTTCCCTTAATCGTTAAAACTGTTGTGACTATGTTATAATATAGTTAATAGCGCAACACTCGTTAACGCTATAACGGCTAATTATTACAACACTAAATTTTAAAATAACTGTTGAAATTTTGATCGCGCCTTCAACGTTGTCATTGCTCTACTCTCTACTCTATGGTTTGTTTAAAAAAAAACAACCGTTAAGTTTATGTTCCGATATTTATGGACAGCTAATGAACTAAAGAATTATGAAATTAAAATGTCGTCATTTTTTTATGATTTCCTTTGCTTTATTAAACTGGATTTAATTTATTACAGTATATGAATTTTAAGATAGGTATTGAAATCATTACGAAAGTACCTACCAACCTACATACAATGCGATAAAACCACAATCAACATACAGTTAAAGATTATTTGGCAGTGAACATAAACAATATATTTTTTTTAATGATGATTGAATTTCAATATCATGTTTAATTGGTTAATCACGTTAAAGAGCTTTTTAATGTGTAGGCTATGTATGTATAACTACAGCCAGGTAGTAAAATCATAATCAAAATGAAATAATAATGCTCGTCCCTTTGCAAATAACAAACGCCACAGCACCATCCACATACGACCACGAACAAATCAAGCCAATACATTTTACCGTCTCTAAAAGCATTTTTAAACTTCCCATACAAAATGTTTAAAACCGTGCAGAGTTTAGGTGTTCTCGTCACGTCCCTTGTCACATGGTGGTAGACAATGGGATATAAATTACGGCATTAGCACGCCAGCATGGGACCTAATAGGACCCCATGGTAATTCACCATAGCAGAGGTCGCGCCGTGCCTCCATCATACGGTTTTATGTGAGGAAACTTGTGTCTTGGATTATTAAAACTATAGAATGTTCTGTGGGGCATGATTTATTAATTTTTAGTGTACGGTCACGATTGTGATTTTCCAAGGTTTATTGGAGTGGAATCACTGTTTTGTGCATGCTGGTGATAGTTTTAAATCTCTGTTGGAATTTATCACCATCTAACATTGTCATCTAAGTGGCAATTCAAATGTTCCGTACACCTAAAATTGTCACTTCGGTGCCTGCCTTTTCATAATTCCCGGTTATTGTTGCCATTGATATACAAGTAAATAGGTTTGGTTGGTTCTTATTTAGTGGAGAAATTTAACAATTACAGCAATATTAGTAATCTGTCTGCACTTAAAACTTTGACAGTTAGGTGTACATAGTGATGTGAATATGTTGTCATAAAAACTGAATCACAAGTTGGCATGGTAACCCCAAAATGAATTTGTTTGCTTTACAAAACTAATTAAGACGCTTAACAGTAATTATTTTTTATGATTCAGCCGTTAATCCGACGAGAATGGGAGCTTATAAACTTAAAACAAGACCTTTATTATGAAGTCTACACTAACTAATTATTTAAATACTTATGATAATTTCATTAAAATAAAGAAGCGGGTAATTAAGTACGCACGACGCCAAATCAAGCCATAGAAAACCAGTTTATGCGGATCTCTCGTATAGGAAATATATACATAGCGAGGCCAAGTTATACTGGAAATGTATAACTTCATGTCCCGCCGTGTGTACATAGTAATTTTGAGCTTCATTTCAATTTCTTCTCACAAAAACTGGAGCAAAAAGTTTGCCACAAATTTGTGAAAATGTAAGATTTATGACTCTGACTTCTAACGTATTATTTAAGCTTAATTACAGATCTCATTAAATAAAGCGCTAATTACCGAAATAACGGTTATTTGAGAAACGAGAGCATCTTTATTGAAAACAATAATTTATGGCCAAATCAGAGATCTCGAGCTCTGAGTTAAAAAATAATTAATTGTTAGATTGTTTGAGATTGAACTAAATGGGTGATATAAATAATTAATACTAATTAGCCCCAAATTTGATAAGCTCTCCCTAACAGTTTCGCATTGTAATAAAGTAGGTACGTCAATAACGGTTGTCACGTTATTTATAAAAAACGTTATTCGTAAATAAATGATTTTTATATCTTTTTCTATTTCTATTCTTATTTTAATCCAATTATTCTTGGATACGGAGTTCACGTTTTAGATTAATTTAGACAATATTTCTTTAATCAATATTCACGTTTTATAAATGCCTACTTTAACGAGATCATAACTTAAATATGGAACTATTAAATTGATTCTGCTCTAATTGCCGACAGATGTCGTTTGTTGAGGCTAACAAAAAGTAAAAATTCAAAGATGGCTACTTTCCTCATATGGGCTGATAGAGACATAAAAATTTATGAATTCGTGAACCGTTTGATTTATTCGCGCTTCCTTATACGATTTTTATAGCTGAAAAGATATATATACATACCATACAGTAGTTTGTTTTTATTCCTATTTTAGATTAACTGACATTTAAAGTCAGCATACTTTCTCCAACTGTTAGCGGTGAATCATTTTCGCCAGGTGACATGTTTATTGGTCACGGTAATGAGGAAATCGGATCAAAAGGAGAGCACGTAATGTGAGTCGTCCGTAATTGTTTCTTTTGGTGCGTTTAAACTTATTGATGGTACGTGCTCGTCCATTGCATCGAATGTCTTATTTCAATAAATCAGTCACGAGTTCACGACAACGAATATTTTAATTAATTAAAAAGTGCGTGCGTGTGTCCCGTCTTTTACTTTATTCACTTACATATTACAGTAAGTAATTGATATTTAATAACATTTTACGAAAAAAAACGTTATTAATTTACCGAATTAAACTAACGTTACATTCAATCGTAAAAGTGACAGAAGCGCATCACTATTTTGAAATAATCCGACATTTTATTAGTCGTTATTGTTAATTTTATATATTATCTAGCAATAAATACAGAATTGACTACCGTGCGTAGGCAATGTTAACAATTTATTAATAAATAAAGTGTGTTATTTAATTACGGTTCACGACACCAATTTGTAATATGAATGTTTGACGTCGGCACTTTGTAACACCAATAAGCGTAGAAATGTCTGATAGTTATGTGTTATAGGTACCGTATTGCTTACAACAGATAATATAATCAATAATTAAAGTTTGTAAAACACCCACATAGTTCGCACTTCAGTCATTATTATAGCAACGGTATAAGAACAGCCAATTTAATTTATAAGAATTTGCAAGACTGATTTCAGTTTTTATTTTTATAAATATTTTGCAGTACTTGCCACATTTTTAAAAGACAGGCAATTTATAATTAAAAAAAAAAACTTATAGCGTACATACCTTGATTTCCTACAATTTTAAAATTGGAAGGTAAATTAAGGAAACCAAATCAGAAAATCTTTTTATATTAAAAATTGTTATTTTTAATTAAATAAGTAATCAATTTCAAACACTCATTGTTACAAAATGACATTTATAGAAATAGAAAGACGGAACCGTTTACAAAGCTAGTTTGAAACCGCGGAGGCGTCAGGGGTTGCGCGGGGTCAGATACTCGATATGATTTATAAGTTCTAATTAGACCAGAGACAGTACCCACTGATAGCTGGTAATAGTTTCGTAATAAGTTTACTGATCGGAATTGGTAATTATAATGAGCCAGTAACCTATCTGTATTCGATGGGTTTGTGATACTGGGAGTGAAAGTGTCGGTAATCTGAGCTAAGTATGGTTTGCTTCTGAAGAATATAATGTGTGATAATGTTAGAATAAAGATGAGGGACATGCAACATTACAAAATGGCCAATAACTTCAACGTTCATAAAGTGCTGATTAAAATTTTAATTTTAAACGGTGTTTAATTGAAATTAAATCTTAAATGGCTTTTGGTTTAGGTAGTTTTTGGCCTATGCAAAATTAATCTTATAAGCGGAGGATCGCTCATTGATATTGCAGTCTGAGATAACTAAAGATGAATTATCAAAAAGCGATCTGGAGAAGACTGCATGACAAATTAACCATCTTCAAGCCCGTATCTAACCTTTCCTATTAAGTACTTATGTCGACTAATGAATATCGATTAAGTAAATGTGTTCAATCTATTTAAAACATAACTTATAGTAAACAGGAAGCAGTAAAACCGTTTATGTAGCTGTAACATTATATACGAAACTTATTTGCTCATGGCAACATTTTGCGACCCGGCCCACCGCTAACGTATCGTGGTTTAATTAATTGCCGTAACGACCGATTTATTTCAAAACTAGCACAAAATATAGAACATTATGTAGGACGATGGTACACAATAATCGGGTTTGCGTGTCCTTGTGGCTTTGAAAAGTGGATCAATGAGCTGTTTTATTAGTTTTCATCAAAAACTAGGTTCGATGATGTCAGAATTAGATCATAGATCATAGCATGATCGGT
Source organism: Lycophotia porphyrea (assembly GCA_950005105.1). NCBI lineage: Eukaryota > Metazoa > Arthropoda > Insecta > Lepidoptera > Noctuidae > Lycophotia > Lycophotia porphyrea. Next base: position 5,229,498 of record OX465389.1, read on the forward strand.
ATCGGTTCCAAATTTACTTTTTAATTAATATCTAACCTAGTTTAAATGATTTCTAGCCAGTCCCCCAAGATTGAATTTCGAAATAAAAAGAAAAAGATCGAATTTCGAATACCTACCTATCATGTCTTTGATTCGAAACAATACATTTCAACACAGTGATGTACCATTACCGTTGTTGTCGAGAAAAGTGAACAATTTCATACAATACATCAGGCTATGTTGGGCAACAGCGCATAACTAGAGAAAGCCGACTGCCATCGCCTACGTACAACAATAACTAGTTTCCCTTAGCTTTACAAGTCGCAGGATGATAAGATGTTGACACAGGTAAATACTTGCTATAATCAGAAACTAACTGAATTTATTGGTATTTATTTATCTTGTTTAAGTATGGAATTTGTCAGGGATACCTTCCGCCTGGGATATTTTGAAAATCTACTGATTAATATCTCTTCATGGCGATTCTTGTATGAAAAAGGTTTTGGTGTTACCTACATATATGTAGTATAATTCCATTCTTCATAGGTTTCTCCATTGGGAGACTTGTTAGTCTCAAGTGTCCCTCAATACAAGGTGATCTCCCAACCCTAGTCCAAGGTCCAACTTATCCCTATCGACAACCATCTGAGGCATTATTATCAACACTAAATTGAGAATAAGATCTTAAACTTAAGTAAAGTACATTTTGAACTTTAGGAGGGATTCTAGAATGTACATTTGAATCCCGCGATTGTCAATCGTGCACATCACACATCCACAAACGAACAGTCAAATCAGATACTGTGATATTGACAACGATATTGAGTCAATATCACAGAATCTTACAGCAACTGACCTTTAGTACCACAAACTTTATTGTCAATCAGATATATATATGGAAATAATTATAGTGTGCAGGTGACAATAATTCTCCATACTGCATAAATAAAAAGATAAATATCTACTGACATGGAAATGAATTCCATATCCTGCAATATAAAGGCTAAGATAACAAGCTGGCTTAGTTCATAAAATCTTGTTTATATTTTGTTAGTGGCCAATAAATATTACATGTGACTGAATTAAAAAAAGAAATTGACGAAGAAGAAGTAAACGTGTAAATAAAAATCAACGTTTAGGAGATAAAAATTGAGCATAAAGTCAAATTCATGTGAATTGACCGTACGATGGATATAGTGAAGAATGTTTCTCATCAGAAAATTTACGTATGTTTGCAATTTAATCTTTTAATAACACAATATTAATTACCTTGTTGCAGATTCTCAGTGCCCTGCCCACACAAGACGCTACCAATCGTCAATGATTAAATAATAATAAAATTAATTAGAGGCCATGATGAGATCCTAATCGTAACATGTCATTTAGCTAAATGTATGGCAACATTAGATACAGGGTTCGGCGTGACAGATCGCTTGGCGGCCCGCCAATCGGAGCTTGTAATATGTATGGAACACGATGCCGACCTAATCCAAACTACGTTCGGAAATTAAATTTTTGAGAAACAATACAGTGAGCGAAGTGCGGACGGCGGAAAATTGAAATGTTTGACTTTTCACTCGTGGCCGCTTTTGTCGATAGTAACCACTTGATTTCGCTTTGGCACGAATTTTAACAATGAATCTGAACGCGATCACTACATCCAAACTTCGTTCAAGAAATGTCAATGTCATTATTGTTGTGGATTATTATATATTTTTTAAATGTGCTGATTGCTTTCATTTTCACCGTTAAATCCGGCCGTAATATCATTCATTCTTCGGTCTGAATTTCAGTCGAAGCTCATTCTAATTGAAAGTGCAATCAAATGACTCAATGCCATCCCCCCTAGCAATACCGTAAGTTATGAAGTGTTTAAACGATCATCAATTCAACGCGTGCATTGCTAATAAATTAGAGCTACATTATAAATTATTAATGCTAAGCCTGCATTGTTCTATTCCTAGATTCGAAGAAGTCGGTTAAAGAGGTTTTAGTATTCACACGAATCGAAAATAAGCGTGTGACACTAAAAATTCTAAGAGATAATACTGGCAGGCGGGCTTAAAAAAACATCATCACGTAAGGACTTTATTCTCATTGTCATAAGGTTTATGTTAGAGCTAAAATAAAAATAACTGTTAAAGGACTGTATTGTTCTAAATTAAAAAAGAAAAAGTTTTCTTTAAATTAAACCTTATTTATAGTAGTGGCTGAGCACAAAAGCGTTTAAAAGGGAGAGTGCTTCGTGAAATATTACTTCGTCAGAGGACTGAGGACTGACAGACAGAGGGAGTCCCGTTTTGACATGTAATGAAAGAAAAATTACACGAGCCAGCCTTTATACGTACAGCCGCCACTTTCATTTCGACGAAATTAACTTTTGGATGCTCCGCACTTGTTTTAAAAGTACTGTGGAAACTCGATGTCTACTAAAGTGAGAAATGAGTTTATTTTTTTCCTTTTTAGGTCTATAATATTCTGTTCAACAATGTTCAACAATGTTGTGACAATTTCAGCTTTGTTGCAGGTTCCAACATTTAAAAACATAACCCAGACGGGTTTGGTTTTTCCTACTTTATCTGCAGTGATAATCTTGTGAGTTCTTGTAATAGAAGCACATCCAAGATATTCTCTTGAAGGATCCGAATGTTCTCGTCGCAAATAAAATTAAATTGAAAAAAGGCGAAGCAAGGGAAATGACACTCGTACAAAATTTTCCAATCTCTCAGATTTTCACTTCATAAAGCAGAATAGATACGTCAGTATTATTACAAACACCAATTTATTTGACTAAATAATTCATTCGCTGAAAGGATAATTCACAAAGCGATGGTGCCATTCCCCAGTAATTTCGGAGACATAGGAGGGGAATGAGATTCAGAATGGATCTCTCTCGGTCGCAAACGTAGTAATAAGATTTTAAATGTGAATTTCTGTCTAAATGAACTCGGTCACATTGACATGGCGGATATTTATGTTTGTCAACTGTCAACTGGTTCATTTTAATTAAATTGTGATATACGTTTGTTCATTAATTATTGTAATGACTGCGCAGTATGAAGCAAAACATTACGTCTACACAAATTAAAATGTAGACCGTGTTTTGTTTATAGTAACAAATTATGTCATTAGTGCTTATCTACTTTTTATTATTTATGAGTATAACTGACGAATTTATGATGAGCTGATAAAAATCTATATTAGGCTCTCAGATCACAGCGCAGAAACGAGTGTGAAAGTATCTGCATGCAAATTGTTGTTAAAAACATTTATTTAACATGCTCAGAGCATAACTTAAAAGCAAACCAGAAAGTTGGCCTTAAATAAAAATAATATCGACACGAATTCCGTCAATGAGTAAAATAAATAACAGCACTCTATCGAGAGGGCAAACAGCATTTTTTTGCAATACCAAGATAACATTAAACATCGATCACCATACTTGGATAAAACCCCGTTGCCAAGTTGATTCAGCTTTGCTTTTCGTGTGAATGTTGATAACAGACATACATTTATTTAAACCAGTGAATACATTTCTCATTTGGCGGGAAAGTTGGTTAAGGTAAAGGTTTTCTGCGAACGCAAGCTGTCCAGGATTAACTGATTTACACTTTGAAGGTCTGATTGAAGTAGACTGGCATTTTATGCTGGATTCTAGTGCTTTGAGTTTTCCCCTGGAACGCTGATTTAATTAATAATTATGATTCAATAGTCTCTTAAATCAAGCACCTAATCAACACCCCAAGCCCTTAACAGAAGCACTTGAGGAGAAAATAAATCGACGTGAAAGTTAACCCTTAATTTTCCATTTGAAAACGAGAACAAAAAATCATACAGCCCGCTTTCGCGTACTAAAAAAAAACCGTTTTTTATATACAGCGTGAATACAAAGCGGGTAAGTCAGCTGTTGAAATCGTCGTCCAAACAAGCGGTCTGGGATCCTGAATAATTTATACAGAGAAAAAGAATGGTCCCTCCCCTGTTTACGTTCTCTTGTTGATTTTCCATGGGGATTGCTTCTAACGCGGCCTCTGAAATACACACCTCTCCCTCTTACATACGTAATATAAAAGAGACAGAAAATATTTGTTGTGTATTGGGCCTGGATTGAAAAGGATTTGAAATTTCGGCAGAATGAAGTAACATTTAGATGGACGCGGGGGAATGAAATGAAATGTAGATTTAAATGAAGGTATATGTATATGACGATATTTCTTTGTGAATAATTTAAATATGAAATTTAGGGAAATACTACATACAGGAAAATGGCTGAGTAAACATACCTATATTGAATGCTGCGATCCGAAATTACATATTTCGTTGCAAAATGTTTGAACTACGGAGTGAACATTGGTTCAAACAACTGAAGCTAGAACGGCTTTGAAACCGAACATACCTGAGGGGTTTAAGCCACATTATATTGCCCACAAAAGTTTCGACTTAATGTTTATAATACCTGTGACCTATACGGGCTTCATCTGACTAACAGCCTTGGGGTAGATCGCTATCAGTTTGCAAAAGTGCGAACTTTAAACACCTAGTTTAGTTCAAATTACGAAAGGTGGACATAAAATGGTAATATATGAACATTTTATATTAGTCACGGGAAATGTTCCGAGAAGTTAATCTGACAGGCGTAAAAGCGTCGTAAATATAGAAAACACAAAACCTATGGACCTGTAGGAACTATGTACCACACGACTCCTACGCAGTGCGCTATGCACGGTTCTCAGAAATAGCGAATTTAACTATCTGCGTATACGCAAGATATTATAGTAATATGCTTTAGGAACGAACAAAGCCCCACTGCATGGCTGACGTTACATATATGTAGGTGTATAGGTACATCGTTATTGATCATAAGGAGCCCATTGTCTGAAATTAGATTAATGCTAAGCAGTCTGTCAGATAGGATCGTCTGGTAAAGACACGCAGGAACTAGGAAGTCCTTATTTAGCAATTGAATTCAGGTCTATTACAGAATATGGAACATAGATCTAAGGGAATCTACTGTCCAAGGGCGTTTTTGCACTACAAGGAATTTTACTGTCCGATTAATTCCGGTTTTTTAAATTTTTGTTCGATTTTTGTTAAAAATCGGGCCGGCCAGTAAAATTCCTTGTAGTGCACAAACGCCCTAGTAATTTGTTCCGGCATTTCTTCTCCTCAGCTTAAATCCCAGGAAGACGGTGGCTTTGAGGGACTGTCTTATATAATTTGGCGTTCAAAACCTCTGATTCTCAGTCTAATTTGAATGTAAAACCAAATAATTTTAAAGGTGTAACCATGGAGTTTCTTGCCGGTTCATATCCATAGGAAACCACCAACCTAAACCGTGCATCTTTTTTCGATGTTTTATATTCCCCATGTAGGCCTGTAAAATATTTTGATTTTGAAAATATTTTTAATTGATTGCATTAGGACTTCGATGGTTGTTAAAGATGATAGTAAGAAAGCAACGAAGAAAATGGAAACAATGAATGAATATGTTCAGATTCTGAATATTCTTTTTCCAAATAAGTAAAGTTTAAAAGGTAAGGCCAAATGAAATACAGCATGAAATACTAAAGGAGAAAATAAATAAAATAAGACGGTGTTGGCAATCAGGCGGGCGGCTCGGCCCTTATTAGAGAACACCTACACATTCGTAGCGGGGATAATCATATTTTTTAAAGGTGAACCTTGTACTGCGAAAGAGAAAAGAGTGAAACATTTTTTAAAGTAAGGTTGGAGTAATCATTTAGGGTGCGTTCCCACTATGTCCTGACGACATATTATCGTGTCTTTTAAAGCGTCGTGGCTTGTGTATTTAAATGGAGGTGTTCACATATAGGACGACAGTTTAACTGTCGTCCACGACTTATGCCAACTAAAAATCAACGATAAATTAATCGTAACGACATAGTGGGAACTCGCCCTTTGGGTTTACATAAAAACTGTACAATATCTAGTAGGTATTTTTTTTTGTTCAGTTGCAAAGTCTACAAATAGGCATCAAAGAGGTAAATAGAAAATAACTAAGATTCTGTGCAACACAGAAGCAATGCTGGCATGTAGTGTACAGACGCCAGCACCTCAAGCTACCAAAACTAATATCTGTCAAAATTCTTTAATAGATTTTCAACTTTTACACTAAAGCATTAGGTTCAAGGTTGGTTGAGAAAATCTGACAGTTTCGGGTAGCTTGACCTGCTGGCGGCTGTACTACCGAGTCCACTGACGGTCTTCCACTTTTAACCCTTATACCGTAAGTAATATGGTTGAAAAGTGGTCGACCGGCAGTGATCTTTGTTGTATAGACGCCAGCACATCAAGCTACCCAAAACTGTCAAATTTTCCCAATAAACCTTGAACCTAATGCTGGAAAAAGTTGAAAATCTATTAAAGAAATTTGACAGATATTAGTTTTGGTAGCTTGAGGAGCTGGCGTCTGTACATTACATGCCAGCATTGCTTCTGTGTAGAAAGACAGATTGTAGTACCTTGATGTCCTAGCGTCTGTACATTGAACACGTCCTTACGATATACATTAAGACCAGAATCTCCAAACATAAATACCATGCACCCCTGAGATTTGTCTCATTTCCCTGTCGTCTCATCATCCCCCTGTAACTTTACAAGCGTCTCATTTTTCCGATTGTACAGTCGCACAATACGCGTTCTCCTTAATTTAACCTTTTGGATCGCATGTACGGTTCCCAGAACAGCATGTAAACGTTTTTCCTCGTTCCGTTCCGATTTTACGAGGCAAGTACGAGTTTTAGAATTGCTTTTATGGTTTCGAAGTACCCCTGCCTATGTCTGAATTATTAAATTGAATACTGTATACGCTCGACGCGCTCGTATCGCGTCGTGAAGATATAGTTTTACTGTGCTGTTATTTATTTATTAATAGCATTTTAGGCAGGGGAATTAGATTGGTGTTTGTTAAGAGGTTTTATGTTCGCGAGTTCTGACACCCTATCAGTGGCGTAGCTAGGTAACCAAGGGCCCCAGGGCAAAAATGAAATTGGGGCCCCATTTAAACTAAACTATTTAAATAATTTAAAGATGCAAAACTACTTCATCATTATAGATTAATAAAATTGCGTTAGTTTGTAAGTTAGAGTCCGAAGGGCCCCCGGAGCTTGGGGCCCCGGGGCACTGCTCCGTCTAGCTCTCCGGTAGCTACGCCACTGCACACTGTATACGTAGCGCTTTGTGGAACTGCGGGTAGTAGTATCTTGCAGAATATTAACACGGCATTTCGCAGCGCTCACTTCAATAAAGTATGTTTGTCTGTTACCTGGGAACTGCCAAGAAAAGTCTCGAACTTACCTGAAAACAAAAAGAATAAAGATTTAATAAAGAGCACGATAAAAATCTTAATGCTTAAAAAACGTGGTAAACGTACAATATAAAGGTAAGTAAAGTAACCGTATCTACGGCTACGCTACGTATTTTCGTCCTCTTATCAAGCTAGAGCACACAAAACAGTACACCATTAATTTCGACGATATTATCCAACATAAATTTATATTCAGACGTATATAATTAGCTGCCCACGCGCAAAGGAAAAAGCGTACAGAATTTCACAATCCTGGGCCGCCCACACTCCGCCCGAGCCTTTAAAATACGCGGAGTATTTACACGAAAACGGACTTTTCTAAGATTAAAATGTTGTCGGATTTGCATTGAGGCGATAAGAGTATAATGAGCCGGGCGGTTGCCGGCGCCAATAGATCACGGTAGACGGCGCCACTGAGGCGCGCTTGCGCAAGCTCTGCACGCACACTTCGCACTCGATCATAGATTAGATCTCAAAGATACGAGAGGAATTTGCAAAAATACCCAATTGTTTATTGAATTATATTTTTTAATGCGAATTATAATAACTTAGCGAATAAAGATGATATGCTAATTATATTGGACATTAATATGTATTAAGGCTCGTTTTGATGACACGCTATTAATCTTATATGCGTAATCTCGCTTGTTATGTTCAGCGGATTAAACACGAATTAAAGATGTATTTGCATATTTAAAGGACGATATAATCAACTGATAGCGGTATTTTTACAATAAACAAAGATTTGGAGAACTATTTAAATGTCATGGAATGCCAATCAACTTCTTGTATTAATCCCTTAATCCGATTCTGAAACTGAAGCAATAATGTAAAGACTTACCAAGCTTTCCACCACAACTTATTTAAAGGTCCACTTAGCCTCCTTTCATAGAAATTTTGGTTTATTTTCTTCTTAGACTGCTTCTTGGGTCTAGTGGACGCAAGTGCGACTGCTGAGCATGAATTCCTGGGTTCCGATTCCCAAGTCAGGCAAAGTGTTGTTAGGCTTTTCCAACAAGAATCTCTCAGTAGCAGCCATTAGATGGGACTTACACGTAACTGGCGAAATGTGAGTGTACTATTAGGTACTGCTAGCTACTCTGCGTAACCCTTTTGGGATTACAGGAGTGCTGTTATGTTATGTTTCTTCTAAGAATAACATTATTCAAGTACGTATAACTATCCAGCCTTTAATTTACGTTCGTGCTAGTCCATCTACCACTTGCATAATCTATGGCTATTTAGCGTTGCAAAGTGGGCTCTCTTCAGTGCCTCGCGAGGCATGCCTATAAATCGGCTTCTATTAGCCGATAGCGGCTCGCTGATTACTTGACTGACTACCAACTCATTATCATACTCACACGTACACCGTAGAATTAGGTAATTACATGGCAAACTTAAATATTAAGCGTTAATGTATGTAGTTTCATGTACTTTTGCCTAAAGTGGTGGACGGAATTTCAATTAAGAAAATATGTGGGAATGGAGCGGTAAATATTGGATCGCAATGAAAAAGGATGGGTGTACACTTGTTTAAGGTATTGTGTCAGATGTGGGCAAAGATGGTAGCGGAATGTCAGAATTTTCTGCCCAAAACTAGCAGCTGTGTCCCTAGGTACTCTTTGTTGCTCACTGGCTTTGCGATTAACCACCTTTACGAACCTCCTTAAGCCGAGTGTCATCATCATTTCAGCCGAAAGACGTCCACTGCTGGACATAGGCCTTCCCCAAGTGTCGCCACATTGACCGGTCCCGTGCGACTCGCATCCAGCGGATTCCCGCAACCTTCACCAGGTCATCGGTCCACCTAGTGGGAGGCCTTCCAACGCAACGTCTTCCGGTTCGCGGTTGCCACTCCAGAACTTTTCGGCCCCATCGGCCATCTGTTCTGCGAGCAATGTGCCCACTGCCACTTAAGTTAAACCGGGTGTAAAATTGCTTAAATATCATGCAACATCGAGGAGTATGGAAGAAGAAGACACGATGCGCCGATCTCAAATAAACTGGGACAAGGTAGGAGAATGATGCTAACGACCGTGCAACAACGATTTGTTTCTATAATTCGATTCAGCATCCGATTGAAGCAATTACTAGCAGCTGAATCTAAATAGTTTCCACCAAACAAAACAGCCGGTTTACCCAGCGTCTGCCCGCCCGTAAGCGCCAAAATTGAGACATAAAATTATGGCTTTCCAGTTTTCCCATACTTACGTAAGAGTGCTGCCATATATGCGTTAACACACGATTTCATTTTACAATAGCTCATATTACCAGTGCCCATATACAGGGAAGCGATTGGAAATAAAACCGGCAGTGAGGCAAGGAGGTTGGCAGCTCATAAGACCTATAAAGGCAGACGTTCCGATGTACTAAAATAAAGTTAATTGCTCGTAAAAGGCTAGGACGGCCATTTTTGAGATCGTGTAGACAATAGCTTGGCTTTAGGTCAGAGGAAATGATAACTATTGTGTTTTCGTATTGCTTCGTTCTTCAGGATTTCGATATTGGGAAAGGTGTATACAAGATGTAAAATAATAAACGCAAGACTTCCTGTGTGGTCTCTCGGACCATGCAACTGAAAAACATTTGTTCTTGAAAATCGCAAAAAAACTGGACTTTCTGTATGAACTGACGCGATCAGGTGATCAACATGTATTGTTAAACTAAAAAAAAAAACAGTAATGAAATTCCAAAAGTTATAGAACTAAAGTTGTTCAGTTTCATGGACTAAGACACTTAATAAGAGGTTTTGTGTTTATTATGTTACACCCTGTATATATAACGAGATTTATGAATGTTGATCAAATAAACCAAGTTTGTTTTAGGATTCAAACTGTGTGTATACCCCCATGGGCTAAAGGACTAAGTTTATGTGCGTTCCTACCTGTATAATTTACGATAAACAAACAAAACCTGTTTAACCAAATAATTCACTCATTATTCATTTGATTTTGATCTTAATCTTGGTTTAACATCCAAAACCGCTACTGTACTTTTTCTTAACACCAAGAATGGGCAAGTGGCCTCACAAAACTGAGGTTTGCCTGTTTTATGGTCCCGATTATGCGTTTATGTTGATTTGTGTAAATCAGAGGAATATTTGACTTAGGCGGGGCGCCGGTGGAGACGTGGGCGAAGCCCCACCGGAGCCCTGACCTACTACAGACAAGCTTTAAAACCTATTTCCAAAATAAACTTACAGCCAACTGCCAATATAATTCAAAATATCAAACACATAATTTGCGAAAATAATAAATCCCGCCTTTCAGTATGTTCTAAGTTTATTTTTATATAAATTATGACACACAAAATATAAACACTGTAAAATGTTTTATGTAACTATTTCTTTTGACATGGTGATGGCGGTCCCAATTCTTTTTTAAATAAATTATTACATTGTGTGTCAGATAAAATGGGGGAGGTTCAAAGAGAAAATAATCTTTATGGACTGTAGGGCAAAACAAAAATATGTAAGAGAACACTTTAAATTGATATGTTTTTGCCTAGTGAATAAGGTTGAATTGGCAATAGATAAAGAGAATTTGGTTTCCATTTGCTGCTGTAGGTACCTGATCCCTGAGAAATATCGTCCCTTCTCCTTCGTGCAGTGTAACAACATTGCACGCGTAGTTAAAACGCCAAAGGACCGATAAATCAATCAACAAATAAAGCCGACGACACACTTAATTGGCGCTAAACTCGTCTATATTCCAAATTTTCAAACTTCGCATCACGAAATCACGAACGCACCTTAACACCATAAATCAAAATCGTTGTCTACTTTAATTACGAGTCAAGCTTTATCTAGGATTCGACATTCATAGCATATCGCAGGGATTGTCGCACCCACGGAGCCGAGAAGCTAGGCGCCGGCTGTCCACGTGGGCAGCTGAGTGAAAGGAATCAGTGGTATTTATAGAAAAACCTGTGTTCAATTCACCTGCTGATTTTCGTACTCTGTGGTTATGTAATCGAGGATAGATTTTAACCTGTGTTTAAACCCTGGCTGAAAAAAGTGCTGTTGTCACTTTAACGTGTGTATCTGCATGTGGTATCGTAGCTAATAAACGGAGGAACCGATTTTGATTTCATTTTGTTTAATAAAAAGGTGACTTGTTATGGCTATACTTGAATCTTTTGGAATTTGAATGACTTGAATCTTTTGGAACTTGAATGACAGGGCATTGTTATTAAACATTTGTGAAAATGTTTTATTGAAAAAACAAGATGGCGGATTGATTCCGTCATAAGATCCATGTTTAACTATAGTTGCTTAATACATTGTCATTTGGAAGAGAGTGTAGTTATGTTGAGGTTTTATGATAGGTTTAAGATAACTAAACCTTTTAACGCTCAGAAATATGTTACTTACATATTTTTGTTGTTACAAAATCCATTGTCATTTCAAAAGCTGTTAAATACTTTCGATAATTCTTACGTCCTAGAACATTCATCATGGATGTGTATTTAAATATTTTTGTTTTCAAAATACTGCAGCTCAACATTCTTGGGAGCCATTACTCATACCGAAGAACATGGCCTTGTATACAGTACCCACATTGTTACATTTAAGTAATTTGACCCTCTCATACATTAAAAACGACACCTACAGCTTTATAACATAAAAGTAAACAACCGCAGAAACCAATATAACGTCATAATGTTTATATTATGAAAGATTACGACCACACGTAAATCTCAACAATTTTGCTGAGACCCCTAAAAACCTCATAATTTTAACCACCTTTACGAAGCGAAGGGGTCGTTAGCCGTATCAAGGTACGTTGGTTAATCTATGTAAGGATGTTACATCTAATAAACATCAAATAGATAAACATACAGATATGGAGCGGATAAACGAGTGAGGTTATTTACCTAATCTATTACCATTTTATTTCTGTCGTTGTGATAAAGGAATGTAGGCCTTACTGCGTAGGCGTTAAGCGTGTAATAAGGTGAGAATGTCAGTGATAACCGTTCGGCGCTAAAGGATACCTCTCACGACTATTTCGCCCACTCGTTTTGGGGACTAACCTAGACTAGTATTTAAAGTAATCGAACTCATTTGAACGTCGACCAAAATGGTTGGAATAGGTCGGATATTTGGCAATGATTTTGTCCAATTAAAACTAACGGGTCTGCGTAACTGGGGGTCTAAAATTACAGCTATAGCAGAATCATAACAGAATAATAATATGAATTAAGTTTTAATTCGTAACATGTTCTCAAAGTGACAATTCATAATATTAAGTGCGTCTATGCCTATGTATTTTAAGAATTTTAACGTGATTCATAATATGATTCCAAAGGCGGCCATTTAAGACCTCCAGATCAGCCTCAAATGTTAACTCAACTTATTGTAGTGCTCTCGATAGAATCTGCCACTGAAAAGACCACTGTTATAGCAAGAAGCTATAACAGTGGTCTTTAAAGGGTGTAAATAGACTCTTAAAGAAGCCGAAAGGCACTTGTTCTCCCCATCATTGCGATAATTTTTTTGTTCTAGACCATACCTGGGAAACTTCTAGTTACGGAGACATTGGGGGTCAAAGTTCTAACTTTTTCACTAGTTTTTTTTTTTAAATTCATTTTTTTAATGTAAGGTTTTTTACTTTAAACACCTCCAAGGCCCCCTTACTATTCAATCCATCCACCAGCACAATGTTTTGAGTGCGTTACATTGAGTCCTATTGTAAAAAGTGATTTTACAGCCCAAAAAAAAGAGTCGTTTCCCAGCACTAATTTTTGCGTAAAGTTAGTTAGTATGATGTACATAATGCTTGGTTGACGGCTTCGTGAAGAGTCTGTTTACACCCTGTATAATTTCCCACGACGAAAGGTTTTACCACATAGGCACGATTTGGTTAACATTCCTAGCCGAAATCACCTTTCCTTTTAATAAGCCTATTCGTCAATAAAACTTTTATAACTCAAACACGACCACTTTTCCTTTCTGACTTCTCCCACGTCAGGCAGTAACCACACATAGAAAAAGCTTTATGCAATAAAAGCGAATAGTCTGACGCGTCATCCGAACGGTAACTAGGCGAATTACGTATTTTAGCTTTTAAGAATCGCGTTCATATAACCCCATTGAATGACTTTTTCATGAAATAGTTATTGAATGAGGTTACATGAATTTAGAGGGTTGTATTAATGATTTTAATGATTATAATTCTGTAACTACATATGGTTACATGCAAGACTCATTTTTAATCAACATAAAACCTGACCTGCAAATTGAAAAAAACGTAAGAAAATTTGAGTTTCGTGGGCTATCCTGACGCTTCCACCTTAACGAAAAATTCTATATTCCCTTCATTAAACCTTATTTCCTAATATAAATTCGCAATATCGGTCGATTCGCCAATAATTTACATTTTATGAATATTTATTTTGACCCGCCGCTAACTAATTAGAATAATTAACGGTAATTGGATTAATTAGACTTGTTATTAATACTTCAATGATAAGTTGGACGTCTATCTGATTTTAGAAAGCATTTGCAGCAATTATTTAATTAATCGGTTTTATGATCAGGTTTAATTAATTTTATTAGTCCGGCCATTTGCCATCGGAAATTAATAATTGTATCGAGATTATATGTTTGAAGTTACAACAAGCTCTTTTAGGATGGGCTGCGGGCTGTTCGAAAGAGATACCGCGGCCCTGGAACACAAAGGGCAAGGAAGGAACATGGATGGGTTTTAGTCAGTACAAGTCTGACACTCCCTTCCGCTCTGCCCAGAGCGGGAGAAGTCATTTGATGATTTCCCATCCGAAAACAAAAAACAAGCTCTTTTAGGCTTATCTTATCTTTATAAAAGTTTTTTACTTTATTTTATTATTTATTAAATAGTTGTTTTATTATCTTAACTAATTTTGCAGTGATTAAGTTTAAATCTTCTGGCAAAAAAAAACTAAATCGATTTATCCGTTTGGGAGCTACGATACCGCAGACAGACACACAGATCCACTGAACATAAAACACCCCTCTTTTTCGGTCTGGGGTTAAAAATAATTGAAAAATAGTCAATCTTTAGTTAAATTCCACCCACAATATAAGTCTGTCATATTCTTTGACATGCCTTAAACGCCGCCTCCTGAGTCCTAACTTTCCTGTACAATTTGTCAAACGACTCGAACTTATTTATAGCACTTAATATATTTAACGAGATGCTCTCAAAGTGCTCTCCGTAATATATTCGACGTCGTAATTATACGGGACTAGTTGCGACGTCCTTTGAATTATGTATGCGTGTGCGCAGGTCGCTTTGATGGTGCGGTTTGATTTGATTCTCTGTAAATGGTTGCCTGTAATGTCTGGTATGGTATGGTGGGGACATTGTTTTGCGTGACTTAATTTATTCAGGCTAAATATACACTTGTAACTAATATTCTGCCCTTACTTACTTCGATAAACAATTTGCCAAGTGTAGGCGTAATGAGTATCATGAAATTAATATGTATAAGGTAAATGAAACACCGTTGTATTTCATTCAGGATTATTTCATTACTTTTTGCCCACGAAATCAAGTTAATTAATTATGAATTTAAAATTCAGATGCTAATTCGATTCCACCTACACACGGGGTACAAAACGGGGTTTCAAGCTTAAGTTATAATGAAGCTCAGTTTTAGTGGGTTGCCATGATTGAAAAGATCCCAAAAACCGCAGATCATGACCCTATTACTAAAACATTTGACATTTATTAATGTATAGTGGAAACTGAATAATCTGTTGAACAGATTAGTGTGGTTTCAAATAGCTAACACCATGGACGACATCAAAATGAGGATGGGCCTCGAAACTAGCGGGGAATCATCTGCAGACACTTTGAAGATGACTTGATTGGCTTAGCAGAACGTGATCACAGGTTGCGGCAGTTGTGTGTACTTAGTACGCACGTAAGAAGTTATACTTCTTTGACGTATAAAACTAAAATGTTGACTAGCTAACTTCAGGGTGTCGGTTTTCTGCCAGGGCAGCGCGACTGTTCGAAAGAGATACCGCGGCCCTGGAACACAAAGGGCAAGGAAGGAACATCGATGGGTTTTAGTCAGTACAAGTCTGACTCTCCCTTCCGTTCTGCCCAGAGCGGGAGAAGTCATTTCATGATTTCCCATCCGTAAAAAAAAGGGTGTCAGTTTTTCGTGACGGTGTGCGCACGCATCTTAAAAATTTACTCTCATCATTTTTCCCTAACGCACCAAAAGAAGTATAACTTTAAAAAAATGATTAATAGTTTAAGGTTAGCTTTGAAGTGTGTGTGTATTTGGTTTATTTGTAGGATTTATTGATAGAATGCGGCTGTAAAAACTGTGTGAAAAACCGCTTTGTAATCGGATTGTTATGACAGGCGGTTATCCTTTCCGATACCAATTTCGAATGTTGATAAACGAGAATGCACAATATTGATTGTGCAGTGTAACATGTACCGCCCACAATATTTTTTTGATAATTTACAGTCTATATGGAATAAAGGGAATAATTACAACCAATTCTTTATTGTAGTACATCGTTTTGATGGAATAAAAGCTATACAAAGTGTAAACGAACCCTTCACAAAGCCTTGAACCAAACTAAGTAATTCTACGCCAAAATTATTGCCAGGAAACGACGTTTTTGTTGGGATGAAAAATCACTTTTTCCGGTAGAACTCAGTGTACCGTACCTAAAACATTTGCTAATGGATGTATTGTTATTTATAGTAAGGGCGTCGTGGAAGTATTTAAAGAAACGTTATTGTATTTAAAATAAAGTTGGAACTTTGTAACTAGAAGGTTTCCAGGTATGGTCGAGCTCTAGAGAAACAAAATATCGGAATGACGGGGAGAACAATTAGTGCCTTTCGGCTTGATTAAGGGTATTTTACACCCATTATTATGGAGAACAATGGACATAAACTACCTTTCGAAAGTATGCCTATTAATAAACACTTAGGTTTGCCTGGAAACAAACTCTTAGGCATGAAGCTCCTAACTTTATCCACGATTTTGTTTGAAAGGACTTCGCTAATGGCTAAGTTTTCCTCTTTTCTTTCCGCTGTCTTCATGGCCCAGTCGTATCATTGTGGGAACGCCACGCTTGGAATGGAACTGTATCGCTTTTGTTATAACACTCAGAGTTATTAAGAGTAATGCTCTGTGAAAGCGATGCAGCAAGATGTATATGCGTAAGACGTGCCAGTGTGTGGGAAGAAAGTTTGGGACTAAGTATTGTCACTCACAAGTTGGCTGTTGAATAAGTTTCCGGAAATCGGGATACCTACGTAAATTCTAGCAATGAATTTTTTGCTGATTTCAGTTTCGTTTACTTGCGAAACGGCCAAAAACCTTTGCAACACAATTGATATACTTGCAGGGTGCCCAACTGGGGTGTTAAAGCTGTTTTTTTTGTGTTATTGGAGACGATTCTTTAAAACAACCTTTTCCATGATAGGGAAAGATCCTCTCAAAATAAATCATCGATTTTATCAACGCTTTTTGAAAAGTCTGTGATTCCTCAAAAACATCATCGTACAAACAAAACTACAGTTATTCTTATTGATCGTAACATTCCAAGATATTCCACTTTGTAAGATCGCGCGAGTATGTTTAGAATTACAATTTAGTTCTGTTCCCGGTTGTGAGTGACAAGCTGACAAGTGACACATTGCTCAATGTTTGTCCACCATTGTCCACCGTGGAATCGTTGAAATCTTCCCGGATGGCCCAAGATGCAAAGGGCAGAGTCCAATGTCTTCTAGGATAAAAAATAATTGATTTTTCTTTTTACATTTTGAAATCCTCTCGCTGACAGATCCTACTTAAGAGACTTTAGAAATACTATAAATTCCTCAGTTACAATCAGGAATTGTTAATCTAGGGGCTTTTCATGGAAGTTCAACCATGAACAAATGCAAGTAAAATAGTCAATAAAGTTGTCAGTATTACTTTCTGTATCATAACGCATCAAAAACCATGCCTTGAAAGGACTTTCCTTCAAATCCAACCACATTCCATATTTAAATCCCAAAACATTGTCTCTGGACCCCGCTATGTCTTCCTCCTTGCACCATCACCTCTCAACGTCCAGTCACTTGAATAGCCGGCAGTCAGGTGGATGCGTCGTATTCAGGCAGACGTGCCGCATAATTATGTTACCATTCGGAGCTCAATAGACCCTCATTAGCATACGGTCATCGATGTTGTTTGAGTTGTTTCACCGATCAAACGAGGAATGTTTTTGTTTGACTTTAATGGTGGAAGCAATTTATGGTTTTGAGTGTAATAGATGGGCCGGATTTTGACTGGAAATTGCAGTGCTTGCTGAAGAAAAACTGAGCCAAAGGCACTTTGCTGATAAAAGGGCCTCTCAGGTCAAATTTCCCATAATGTGTGATCTGTTAATTACTTTCCCATTGGCTTAATTCTCTGTCCTCTACCTTTTCTGTTTGTACCGTCCGCCTTTTCTATCCTGTCTATCTAGCAGGGGACGACCCACGACCCACGCTACGTTTCCCGATTCACAAGAATGGTTGGATAAAGCCCCTCCTAATTTACTTTACCCGTATCTTAAAATCATTCTCCTCAACCCAATCATAAACAACCATTCCTTAAACAAATTTTCCATAAAACAAACCACTCCAACCATCGAAGACTACAATCCAGTCTTTTATCTATTTATAAAATACAATAGGTTTAGGCGTAACACGGAGGCTGCGAAGTTAATGCTATTGTTACTGCTATTCATAATGCCCTAATCCCGCTAGAGGCTGCAACTACAAGCCAGAGGCTTTCAATGCAAAGTGCGAAGCCCCGATACGATGAGACAGCGCTGTGTAGAGGCTTCGAGGTGCTTAGTGATACTGTTGATATGATAGTGGAGGCTGAGGATAATCTGCGAGATGGAAATCTTTGGAGTTTATATTTAGATGTGAGAAGTGATGTTTTCAATGCGTTGACAGCGTTCGCAAGTTTTAGATGTCATTTGTAGGTTATCTTTGAAAGATATGTATGTAATGTCGTAGATTGAAACGTAATAGGAGCTTCCTTTGATCAGGGCACTTAGAAAATAAAAGGAATAAGGTTGGAAGTTGAAAACCGATCGTGTGCTTCCGTCTCATATGTAGAAAATTGGCTCGAAAGTAGATATGTATGCCTCCGTTAAGAAATATTCGTCTAAGATAGTTCATGCAAATCAAACTCTGTTCTAATGAGTAACAGGATTTCAGCGACCAGTCTATTAATAGTCCAGGATTTTTTTCTGTACCTGTCTTAAACATCATGAAGGCTGTAGTAAGGCTGGAGCCCCGGTTATCGCACATTTGCATAATCGGGCAGTGTGTATGCCGGCCGGGCGCGCGTTACACCATAACGATCGAATTAACCAATCAGAGGCGACAGCCGCCAGACTTTAATGCCGAAAGGGTTATGTGAAAGGATTCGTTGAGATGACACACTTTGTAATATGAATGGTTATTACAGGGGTTTTGATTCCTTTGCCTGTTTGCTTGTGTTTGGATTTGATATGTGATATTTCTTAGATTAGAGGATGTGAAAAACGTGGTGAATTAGGCCAATTAAATGGACTACTGGATAACTTTGATGAACCGCTTCTTCGGAATGTCTCGCTCAATCGTCCAGTAGGTCAATCCCGCCCATGTCAGCCTAGCGTCTTCTCCCAAACTCATCTTTGCGAGACGACGCTAGGCAGACATGGGCGTGTATTGCGCATGTATTGGAATTATTATGTATGTGTGTATGATTAAATCTAATTACTTTACCTACATAGACAAACAGGACTAATACCATAGTCATTATCAGAAGTGGCCACACTCATGTCGATGTTGCCAGCAACATTATATTATTACAACCTTTTAATAGAACATTATTGCATGTAACACTGGTATTATCGAATCACTCGACGCGACCAGCCACAGCGGTTATGTAAAACGAGAATTTTGTATTAAAATAAGCACTTGCAGGATCCTGCATCCTGCAAGTGCTTATTTTAATTGGGAGTTATTGAAATAAATGCTATAAATATTAATGAAGGAATACGGACGAGGAATTGTTTTATCGGACTCTTAATGAAAAGCAGTGGTGATAATATGATAAATATGTAATTAAGATTTAACAAGGACGAACTAAACGAGCAAACTCAACATCGTGGCAGCCCCAAACGAAGATGACGAGACGAATTAGGGTGATACTACACCAATCGATCGATCGTCGATCGATGGAGAATGGATTAGTCGAAAGAGAGCAACTACGACGTCGAGTAATCCATTTAACCATCGATTGATGGCATCGGCCGACGATCGATCGATTGGTTTGGTAACACCCTTAGGGCCGGTTTTTTGATCCGTAGTTAACTCAACTAATGGTTAAATATAGTAACAAATGGTTAAATTTTGGCAAAATGTGTTTCTTGATCAATTGTTAGTTTAACCTATGGTCAAATAACTAACTATTAGTTTAAAAAATTAACCACCCAAAGTTGGAGAGTTAAGCAATATGGCGGATGGTTAATTCAAACACAACAGCTGTTATGTAAGCGTGTACAGGACATACGCCCAAGTTTTGTTCTTGTCAACGTCGTATTTCTCATTCTTTTGTATCATGAATTTAAACATAGTTAGATATTATGATATGTCGGAAAGTTCATCAGACGATGATATTTATGTGGAGTACGTGTTAATGAGAAGGCCGAAAATTTTTAGACCACGTAACCCACCCTTGGACACCTGGGATATTGTAGACTTTTGCCAACGGTATCGGCTATCAAAGGAAACAGTTATGTGGTTAGTCGGTGAAATTGGAAGCTTTCTAAAAACTCCCACCACAAGGTAGGTAAAATAAGTAATGCACATATTTAAAGTTTCATTGATTGCATTTAATTCGCAAACTCATCTTCACAACAACCTAACCTCAAATAATTATTTGTTGCGTTTTAGGAATCAAGCCATAACACCCCTTGAGCAAATATTGCTTACATTACGATTCTACGCTACAGGCACCATGCAACGATGCTCTGGAGATTTCTTTGGGATATCGAAATTATCTGCATGTAAAGTTATCCATGCGGTCTCGAAAACTATTTGTACTAAATTAAATAACTTTATTGAAATGCCGCAAAATTTCCAAGCTGCTTCTTTTTGCTGGTTGCTGGAGTGATCAGTTTTTTTATTTGTTATCACTGGGTAATCCTGTATTAGCAACATTAGCTTTTTTGTTTCTTCTTTACAGAAATTAGAGCTGCGGTCCCTAGAATTAAAAAAAAATTGTTACGTACAAGTAAATAAAACACGAGCTAGGTAACTCTTGATGATTTCAGAGCTAAATCTCAATATAAACATACGAAAATACTTACTTGTTTGATTGTTGGCTGTATCCTGACATATTTATGAAGCCAAAAGATGCTTGGCAGTCACGGCACTCATTCAAAAACTATTCAATAAATAACACGGAGTGAAAAATATAGCTTGTTGTGATGTTGTTTCTCGGATCGTGGTAATAAACTGTTTGATTTTTAGCGCAGTCTGTCTTTGACATTTGAACTGTCAAAACAGACGTTTCTTTTGGTTTCATTCAATCATTAAAGCTAGTGTTGCCACATAAAAAAACGTTACCCCCAAAAAACCATAGCAATTTTTAGGAAAATATTTCTCATTACACTGGCAATATAATAACCAATGGTCAAGTTTGACTATAGTTAAAATAGACATCGAAAAACGTAATAGCCCTTTAACCATTAGTTGTCCAGTTAACCATGGTTAATCTAACAAATTGTTATACGGTGTTTGACTACGGATCAAAAAACCGGCCCTTAGGGCCGGTTTTTTGATCCGTAGTTAACTCAACTAATGGTTAAAAATAGTAACAAATGGTTAAATTTTGGCAAAATGTGTTTCTTGATCAATTGTTAGTTTAACCTATGGTCAAATAACTAACTATTAGTTTAAAAAATTAACCACCCAAAGTTGGAGAGTTAAGCAATATGGCGGATGGTTAATTCAAACACAACAGCTGTTTTGTACGCGTGTACAGGACATACGCCCAAGTTTTGTTATTGTCAACGTCGTATTTCTCATTCTTTTGTATCATGAATTTAAACATAGTTAGATATTATGATATGTCGGAAAGTTCATCAGACGATGATATTTATGTGGAGTACGTGTTAATTGGCCGAAAATTTTTAGACCACGTAACCCACCCTTGGACACCTGGGATAGTGTAGACTTTTGCCAACGGTATCGGCTATCAAAGGAAACAGTTATGTGGTTAGTCGGTGAAATTGGAAGCTTTCTAAAAACTCCCACCACAAGGTAGGTAAAATAAGTAATGCACATATTTAAAGTTTCATTGATTGCATTTAATTCGCAAACTCATCTTCACAACAACCTAACCTCAAATAATTATTTGTTGCGTTATAGGAATCAAGCCATAACACCCCTTGAACAAATATTGCTTACATTACGATTCTACGCTACAGGCACCATGCACGATGCTCTGGAGATTTCTTTGGGATATCGAAATCATCTGCATGTAAAGTTATCCATGCGGTCTCGAAAACTATTTGTACTAAATTAAATAACTTTATTGAAATGCCGCAAAATTTCCAAGCTGCTTCTTTTTGCTGGTTGCTGGAGTGATCAGTTTTTTTATTTGTTATCACTGGGTAATCCTGTATTAGCAACATTAGCTTTTTTGTTTCTTCTTTACAGAAATTAGAGCTGCGGTCCCTAGAATTAAAAAAAAATTGTTACGTACAAGTAAATAAAACACGAGCTAGGTAACTCTTGATGATTTCAGAGCTAAATCTCAATATAAACATACGAAAATACTTACTTGTTTGATTGTTGGCTGTATCCTGACATATTTATGAAGCCAAAAGATGCTTGGCAGTCACGGCACTCATTCAAAAACTATTCAATAAATAACACGGAGTGAAAAATATAGCTTGTTGTGATGTTGTTTCTC
This sequence comes from Lycophotia porphyrea, assembly GCA_950005105.1. Classification (NCBI taxonomy): domain Eukaryota; kingdom Metazoa; phylum Arthropoda; class Insecta; order Lepidoptera; family Noctuidae; genus Lycophotia; species Lycophotia porphyrea. Next base: position 5,251,771 of record OX465389.1, read on the forward strand.
GGATCGTGGTAATAAACTGTTTGATTTTTAGCGCAGTCTGTCTTTGACATTTGAACTGTCAAAACAGACGTTTCTTTTGGTTTCATTCAATCATTAAAGCTAGTGTTGCCACATAAAAAAACGTTACCCCCAAAAAACCATAGCAATTTTTAGGAAAATATTTCTCATTACACTGGCAATATAATAACCAATGGTCAAGTTTGACTATAGTTAAAATAGACATCGAAAAACGTAATAGCCCTTTAACCATTAGTTGTCCAGTTGACCATGGTTAATCTAACAAATTGTTATACGGTGTTTGACTACGGATCAAAAAACCGGCCCTTAGAAAGCTTTTAGAAAGACTGAACCACGGCAGAGAGAAGTAGAAGGAATGAAGGAAGACTTATGCCCAGCAGTCGGATACCATGGGCTGATATAATAATCCCGTTCATAAAGCTAAGTTAAGTAATATGTTGGGTTGCGATCGGACATTCAAGTTTTAACGTATATGGTTTTTTTTTTAACCATTTTATTTTTGAAGTGAAAACTTCTTTAGCATTGTTGTGATTTGAAAGTCGATGAAACGAAAAAGCGACAGTAAAAAGAGACAGACACATAAATTCATAAGATTTAACGTTGGAGAAAATGATATAGGAAGAATTATACGGTGTACATCTTATTAAAGCCAACATTTTTGAAGGTTTCACTTCTACCACGTGTGAATTGCACACATGTTTTTTTTTGTTTTATTTTACTCCAGACTGACCTAAGACTTACCTACCAGGCACGAAGGCACCTAAGAAGCCGATTCCTGCCGGCTTCCCTTCAGGAACAAGGCACTCTAAGCTACTACCCATTCCAAAGTCGTTCAACTACAGCCACCGTTGCTCTCAGTACCACGAACAACGGACAGTAACTTCTTTATTAGTTGTAATACCGAATACCATCACGCTAAGGCTACGTGTAGTAGCTGGTAGGTCGTAGGCTACAGCCGTGCATGCTTGCCGCAAATTACCGACAGCTGTTGCTAGCCTTAACATCACACGTATGCCTTGGTATATGAGACTTGTAATTTTGACTATAACTTGGGCTTGTTAGCTTGTAGAATGTTCTAACTTTAGTACAAATATGCTTTATTGTACATCAATAAGAAGATAAAAGAGAAAATAAGAAGAAGAGTAGGTAGTGTGATACATAACATAATATCACGACTATAATCTCCGAAAGGTTAGGCAGAGGTGTACCTAATTATAGTACACCCACAACCACATGTCGCTAGTTATGTTTAAGTCCCATGTAATAAGGAGCGACCCTATTGCCATCAATCGGGCAGAAATCCAGACTCCATGGTTGCTACTGAGAAAATATCTGATGGAAAAACCCAAGACCTGGGAATCGAACCCAGGACCTCATGCTCAGCAGTCGCGCTTGCGACCATTCAACCAACGAGGTTTGGTTTTTGTAGTGTAGTTAATAGTCTTGGTTTTTAAATAAAATTGCGAGACTGACTGGGACGGTTCCTACAATAATTGTAAGTTGAAGGACTGCAAGACACTTAAAAGAAATGGATAGCAAAAATTGGAGTATGTACTTTGCCGTGCTTGCCTAGGTTGGCCTGTGGATGGGTGAATCATCACCCATTACATACCGAGTTTCCTCCGTGCCTCGGAAAGCACGTTAAGCTGTTGGTCCCGGCATTTGTAGATCTTTGACAGTCGTAAGGTAGTCAGTGGCCCAAAGTCTGACAACGAGTCTTACCAAGGGGTATCGTATTACCCAGTACTAACTGGGTTGTGGAGGTCAGTTAGGCAGTCGCTCCATGTAAAATACTGGTATTCAGCTGCATCCGGTTAGAGTGGAAGCCGACCCCAACATAGTTGGGAAAAGGCTAGGCAGGTGATGATGATGATTTACAGAGAGTTTTACTTTGTGTAGGGAATTCAGTGGCGTGCAGTGGTTCTCCACGTAGGGTAGGCCATGGATACCGATACCCAAATAAAAATGGCTATACATATTTTTAGGTTAATTCTCGTAATTTGGTTACACATCTACCTTTAGACACAACTTGCTTAAATTATCTTATCATTCATGTGATAATTACGTAAACTTACTGCTTTTAACTTCTAAAAAACACTCATTATCAGCGCAAACTTCACAACAGAACACCATTTTTAAGTAAATAAACAAATAACACAACAAATTGGTTCAATTTGGCGCGAATCGCGATCAACAGATAATTATTAATATCTGTTCACACACATCAGACATTGCGAGTGTTATAACTTAGTAAGACATAAAAATCCAAACCAATAAGTTATTTGTCACATAACCTTCTTGAAGAAAAGTTTAATTTCTAATTTGTCAATAAAAGTGACAGACACAGCAGGGTTGTCAATATTTATTTTCCTAACTCCCCTAAAAACAAAGCGGAAAATAAAATTCATGATTGCAGTTTCTGTTTTATAAAGGGCTTTGCTATTCCTTACAATTTATAATTTTTTGGAAGGTATAAATTCGACAATACGACCCTGTTTTTTTATTGTCTCTATTAGTAATTAATGAAACTATCGTGTTTGTGTGTAGTCCGTTTCTTGAATTCCCCGTAATTCGGGGAAATCTCCACAAATTCGGAACCCCAAGTCATTCAATTCAAATTTTAGTTAGCCAATAGGAACACAGCTCCTCTGGCAGGAGACGCGCCCATAATCTATGCATGTGTGCCGTTCATACATACGAAAATATGCATCAGTGTGCGTAAACTTATGAATGCAAAGGTAGGCCCGCGATCTTCGAGCCTAAAAATCCAAACGGAGCGGTGTAGTAACGTATATTGTGAGTTCACACGGGCGCCACAAGTTGCTATAAGTATTTACCAGGAGTTTTAACTTATTTTTTAATATGTTGTGTTATTTAATTACGTAGTTATAATAAATGCATTTGGCGTTGTTGGTAGGGTAGGCTAGGCCTAATTGCCTCTATGGACGGCACGCCCCTGAGGGAATTTACATGAAGATTGTATAAACTGTAAACATAGCAATTACCTACTTAACAGGCTGATATGCATCTGTTCAATAGCAATATAAAATTTAAATATTGTATGATTTCTTTGAAACATTTTATAGATACAATGTTGCACTACATCTATGCAGGGTTTAAACAGACTCTTCACGGAGCCGTCAACCAAGCATTATGTACATTAAACTAAGTAACTTTACGCAAAAATTATTGCTGGGAAACAACTTTTTGAAGTGAAAACTCCTTTAGCATCGTTGTGATTTGAAAGTCGATGAAACGAAAAAACGACAGTAAAAAGAGACTGACACATAAATTCATAAGATTTAACGTGAGAGAAAATGAGATAGGAAGCATTATGCAGAGTTTATCTTGAAGCCAAAATTTTTGAAGGTTTCACTTCTACCACGTGTGAATTGCACACATGTTTTATTTTGGGGTGAAAAATTACGTTTTATGGTAGGACTCAATGAAACGCATTCAAAACATTGTGCTGATGAATGGATTGAATAGTACCAGGGTCGTGAAGGTGTTTTAAGTAAAAAAAATAGATTAAAAAAACTTATGAAAATGTTGGAAGTATGACCCCCAATATCTCCGTAACTAGAAGGTTTAGGTACGATCTAGAACAAAAAATATGGCAATGACGGCGAGAACCAGTGTTTTTCGGCTTCGTTAACAGTCTTTTTACACCCTTTAGATAAGTGTTCACAGATTATTTGCTTAATTAACACAAGTACCTACTAGTTTTTTTTATATTGCACAAGTTTTACTACTTCAACATTACAAAATAAAGTTCCCAGGACCTAAAACATTGGAAATTATGATGCTTATTAAAAATTCAAGTAGCAGCAAGCTTGTTCGCACTTAACTTGGCTATCATTTGTGCATTTCTGCGCCAATTACCTACCAAGCCACGAACCGGGCTATTTCATATATAATTTCCCGATTAAGCCCGTGGTATGTTACATATCACATTAGCATAGGGCGCGTCTATATTGATTGAGTAAGTTAAAGCTGGTGCTTTCAGTCTTTTAGGCTATGGACTGTTCTGTAACAAGTTGCTCTATTACACCTTTTTCTGGTTTGTTGTCCCGGTCGAGCCTTAAATATATGTCGGGAATGTCAGGATTTATTCCGTTAGGGTCCAGCATTATGTGGGCTGACGATGGGTTTCGTGCTATGAAAACACACTGGGTGCAATATACTGTTTCTAACAAAACTAACAAAGTACTTAAGATACTTAACACAATAAGTAACACGGGACACAATGAATCGGGTACAGTTCCAAGAGGTCTCAACTAGGCCGCGATCAGACACTGACTGTCGAGTGTCGTCCAAGAGTCGAACCGAAAACACCACGGCTCTGTAAAGCACGCTGTAGTGGGGTAAGTAGGACGTGTGACGTCACCACAGGCGTACTGCGATTTATTTCAAGTCCATACCAACGATCGGCTCCGACATATTTATATTTCTGATGGCGGTACTTTCATAAATAGAAATCTAGAAGCTAGGTTTGCCCTTATAACCTACTACTCTTCATGATGCACAGCTGATATATGCTCTTCATGATGAGGCTTCTGAACAGTCTACTTGCCTTATGGACTTACCGTATTGTTGGACCCTGTAGGCACGCCACTGATTATTTCTATCACAAGGAAAAGTGTTTTGGAATACCATTGTATCTTTACAAATGGCGGTTATAAAATAGATTCAACGAACTATATCACGATTCTTTCGATTCGATTGACTACAGCAAAAATGGATTGGAATTACGACAGACTACGCCTGACTGAGCATATTCTTATAAGAATTTCATCGGTTTTCTTCTTCATAGAAATCAATACTCTTGCAACATTTGACTAGTAAATAGCCAATATATTTAACGCTTTCAATTGAAACTTATTATATCCCGTGCCTTATGCAAACTCACCCTTACATACGGGAGTAAATACCTATACGTACCTACATATTATGTTTAGTCACATCCACATCCAGTTAGTTCACTGATATCGTGTCATTTGCATAATCGGGCCGTATACGGGACGGGTACGGGTCGGCTAAGGGAATTATCTCATGTCACTGTTTCGACGCTTCTGTCGATAGTTTCAGTTTTAAAGTTTGCTTCTGAGTTACATTATCGGTGTTTAGTCAGGGTGGATGGGGTAGTTCGTTAGGATATAATGTGGTCTTGTTTAGATCATTTTCTACGTGGTTATTATGTCAGGAGTGTTACTTTAACAAAAAGATGAAGCCTTAGCGTATAAATCACTTGTATGTCAATGGTCTGCGTCATTAGCTATAGTGTTTGTGTCTTTTGGCCTGTCATTGTCAGTCTTTATTCAAAGGCCTTCGTTGACAGTAACTGTATGATAAATATGATGATGAATCTGCATTGCTGCATTTTAATCACATAACTTCGTCCAATTCCGCGTAATAAGCGTAGGTGACTAATTTAAGGCCAAGAGACCTTAATTGGGACAGCATTATTCAACATCATTAATTTCTGACAGTCCCCCATTGTTACGAATCAAGTTCTAAGCAAACAACAATAGTTCTAGAAAGGTCACACGTAAGTCACTATTGTATTGAGTCCTGCTCCTTGTAATGGTTTCATATCGGGTTACAGCCAGTCCTGTCACTCGACCATCTGGGCACAATCTGACATGGCGCTGGGTAAACCATGAGAATATTAATAAACTAGTGAAGTTAAGGAATGAATTGTGCAAGTTTTGGATCGGTAGATTTATCTGAGGTGGCTGACAATAACTTTACGATAAATGTTTCTAAAATAATGAAACAGTTCTTGCGGTGTCTTCGTCGATGAATTCAGTGAAGTATTTTTCTTTCAACTATGATAACTTTTTCTTATTACAAAGATAATCGTCTTCAGTCAGTCTTTTTTGAGTTTGAAAGTTCATCATCTCTGCCTAGCCTTTTCCCGACCATATTGGGGTTGGCTTCGGCTTTTAGTGTTTGAAAGTAAGGTTCTGCAATTTGTGGCAACTTGCAGAGTATGCATTACTTTCATTGCTGTAAGCATACTCTATAAGAAACTCACACCTTTTGCCTGGTGGAACTATCTATAGTATAAGGCGACAGGTGAAAGTCAAACTTTAGTATATGCTTCAAAGCTGGGCCAAATATTCCGGAATGCTAATCCAATGTTACGAAAACCTCTGGGAAAGGTAAAGTTATTCGATTACACCTGATAGACGCGCATGCAAATTATTGTTAATAGAAATTGCGAAGTCCCCGGTTCTTGTAAGTTTCTTATCAACTTCGCCAACATTTTCTTAGTGCATTAATATATTTGTTTGAACAACCACTTTGAGTTGAAACATTAGTTGGAACAAAATAGGATACTATATGAACCTATGGATATTACTTAAGCTGAATTAACGCTCTGCAATTCATTTGCTCTGTAACATCAAAGCTTTTTGGCTTTTGGTCATCTTCAAATATAGTTTTGTTTTTGTCTATGAGTTGGTGTATTTCTTACATTATCGCTTAGTTCTTCAACCTTCGTATTTTCGTCGTTTGGAACGCCATATGTTCTACCAGCTATGTCCAACGATTGTTATATTTTTTTCCTAGCTATTTAATTGTTCTGCAAACGATTCAGTATCATCATCAACAGAATCTTAGTTTACTACTGTTTACAAAAGCTCTTTTCTTCTTTTATCTTATTCGACGTATAAGTCACCTTCGGTAAAATGCGCTTTTGAAAGCCCACACTAAAGCACGTTTAATTAACACTCTACTAGTGCCCACAAAATTAATTACAAAATCTTATTAACACATTATCATTATATTTCATGGCTTCCAAAATATTCGGTAGCTTATTCTTGCTTATTCACCTGTTCCCCCCGTCTTAACAGTAAGACTGCTGGGTCCCAGCAGGTTGGGGCGCTGAGGACGATAACTTGGAGCCCCGCGACGCACAGCAGGGCGTCATTATCACCACAATACACAATATCAGTTATACCTTTACGTAAAGCCTTGTTTACACTTACACGTCGTTCTGCGTTTAATGCACAATAGAATGTGTATGGCAATTCGCACGTTTTAAAAAAGTAGAGAATGTGTGCGATGCAGAAATCGTTCTCGAATTCACAATTGACAGAAGATTAAATAATGCTCGATTTAGTTCAGGATTACAAGAAGATAGCCTGGTTAGTGGAAACTAAAAGACGGTTCGTGTGAATCTTCTATGCGATTGTAATGAATTTTCCTGAACAGATGCAAGTATTTGTATGCACAAGTGGGTCATTTTTGAAAATGAGAACTTGTTGGTTTAAGAATAAACTTGCGATAGTAATTCTTAAGTTTATGCTTTAAGAATCAAAATACCTTCTGATTAGTTCCGTGTTTCTGGACAAAAAGTTAATGGTAAATTAGACGGTGTTGAGTAACAACAGAACAGGGGTTTCTCTATTTAAAACTAGAAAGTTTATTGCCAACTTTCCAAACACAATGAATAAGCAATTAGTTTGAAGCTTTTGCCAAAGCTTGTTACCAACCTATTAAGAATATAGCGATCTTTTGTTTCGTGTGCACCTTTACAATAAGTAAATTGTGTACTTCCTGCGATCTTACATTTTGTTTGAGAGGGAGAACACGAATTAAAAGAAAAAATCAAACCAGCCTTATTAATAAAGCCATTTTTTTGCATTAATATTTTAAATCAATATTTATGGCACCAGTTTTTTTTTTATTTGTTAATGCTTTTTCTATGCAATGATGTCACAGATATTTTGATATTTCCTAACACTCTTTATTCAGAATTCGTATGTTCGAAGTTCAAGGTTTTATTCAAATTTTAACGACCGGATATTAGATAATCTGACTGCCTCATGGAAAACTCGAGCCTCCTACACTAGAAGTGGGCGAATTAAATAATTTGCTTTCAAATCGAGTTTCATCTAATAAGTACCATTAGATAAATGAAGTACACGTTAATGATAATTATTTAATGGTAGGATGTGAAACTGAGGATGTAATTAAGCAAAATATGACGCTGAGAAGAGATCTCATGAATTTATATGGCGTTGAATAAAGATGGCGGATTTTAGGCATGTTGGGGGTTAAATGTCAAAAAACTGTTTTATAGTAGAAATCTAAAACACATAAAATTTAAATAAACGTATCAAATGTGAATTTCTTTGATAAATGGAACGAAACAATTCAATTTTATTTATGTTAGACGGTGAAACGACTGCGTCGAATCGAATTTATGTCCAAATCGATGAGATATTGTCGAGAACGGTGTTTAACTGCTTCAAAAAGTACCAGAGACAAAGAATAGAAAAAATTCTTTATTCAAAAGTGACACAAGCGTACGTTAACAATGTTACAAGCATTGCACCGTATAACATAACTTTAAAAAATAACGGTGTGCCCGATAGAACCTTGAAAAGCAGAACGATTCCGATGCAGCTAAGTAAGCAGGTAATAAATAAGCAATTCTAGATATAAAGGACTGGTTCGACCTGCTGGTGTGGGCGTGTGGACTGGTTTTACACTTCTTTTATTTTTAATTCTCGTTTCGCTAATAACGCGGTGTGAGAGCATCTCTTGAGTTCAATACACTGATTGTGGTATACGTTTAGTGAAGAACTGGCTTTATTGTGACTACAGAATTTATTGTGTTCCTAAAACAAAGTGAAGATTGTTTCTTCTTTTTCTGAATTTCTTTTGTGCCTGTTGCGTTTCGTCACTGCTTTTATCGATGTTATACATGGAATTAGTAAGTTTGATCTTACAAAGATAGTTTTATTTAAAACTGCGTCGAACTTGTTGATAGAATAGAAGATATTTTACTTGTTGAACCTGTATATAAATAATTATTCAACTTTATAGAAAATCAGTGTCAAAATTCTTTTAAAATGGTAAATTAATATCACCTAGTCCATTGTATAAGGAGCTGGTGACAATTGAAACGCCTTAGGCTTCTGCTCAATTCTCAGGTGTTAGTCTTTATGTGCGAAGGTTAAAACAATGTTTATTATCATATTTCACGCCACAATGAACTGACAGACAGCGCAATTATTTAAATTGTTGCATTAGGTATGTGTTTATTTTGTAAACATTCCATAATAATTACATAATAATTTACCTTCTAAATAGTCCATAAAATGTTGTCTTGCTGAGACGTTTAATAAGTAGATACTTAAAGAATATTTCATAAAATGAATATGGACTTTAATAGTGCACGCCTAGCTTTATATTCGCAATAAATATTCTATTTTATTTCGAGAGCATACTTGTGAGATCCGGATTATATTGTTAAAAATATCACCACGAATTCTTTAAACAAAATAAATGCAGTAAACTCAAACTTTACATGCATACTCTGTTAAGAAGTTGAAGACTTGATTTAATTATTAGTTTTGTAATGTTAAAGTTAATCGTCTTTGATAAGAACTCAAGAAAATAATTTGTATTTAAAAATATTACCAGCCTAAAAACTCGAAACCATAGATTTTCTTTTATCCATAACATAAAATATGGCGCCAAAACTTGACATTTAACACGCGCTTCCATGGACAACTGGACGGTTTTGAATAAAATTGAAATTGAATTCCGTGACAATGGCCATAATCAGATTCACCCGAATATTTTTCCAATACGATAAATATAGAATGTCATAAATGTCAATTAATTTATACAAAATTTATATGATAGTGGTTTCGGTCGGTTGTTCGCAGCGGGGGCTGGAGAATGCCACAACTAATGGCGCCAACATAGTTTATTATATTAAGATTTGTTATTCAACAGTTTGTTAACGTTATTATTTTATGTAGGTGTTAATTGAATTGGGAATATTCATTAGTCGGTCATAAAACTTTCTGTAATCATTACTATAACCACTACGGGCTTTATGACCGAGGAAAGATTTATTTCCGTTAAATGTTTTACATATTATTTAACTTGTGGTTTACTTTGGACGTGTAACAAATTGCATTAAACTGCTGATTAAATATTTATACATTTTGTGCCAATAACGTGTCCAATGTGTAACCATACACCAATGTAGGGTTGCTAATGTTGCCATTGCTTGGGATTTATTTAAAGTTATATAAAAGTCTATTTTTGAAAATGTATATTTTGAAAGTTGATCGCAAAAAGCAAATACTTCGCGGTTAATAATAAAATGTAATTATGAATGATCGCTCTGTAAATACATAGTCTTAAGGTTTAAGCAATATTGCTTTCAAAAAACTAGATTTTACTGAAAGTGGGGTCTCGTTAGGAAATTTGTAATTTACATTGTTTTTCTATCAAGTCACAACCCTAGCATCTGACGGCCATGTCAACCTACCAACACAGTACACACCCTATTAGGGCAGTTGGATCTGTTAAATTTACATTTTCCATACAACATGTTCGTAGTGATGTAACATGAAAGGATAATAATCGGTTGCACAACGAGATTGTCGCTCCTTCTCTTTTTGTGTTATCTGTGAACTGAATAATTTTATTTTTAAGTACATAAAATAGAAACAAAGTCATGTTGGTATCTAATTTAAATTGCTATAACTGTACGGTACCAAAAATAGCGTTAGAATTCTGTGACATACAACTTTTACGGTTTTTCTCACAGAACACTGCTATTCTATGGTTTCTTTGACACATGACACTTCAAAACAGTTGACATTAGCTCTGAACATAAAAACACTTAACCAAACCATAAACTCTACAAAGGTCAGGTTTTAATATCAGAGACACCGCTTAATAGTTTCTTAAGAAATTAACAAAGCTTATCTTAATGATACCGTTTATGAGTGGTTTATCTTCGAGGAAATGCCTGCATGTTTGCTCTTGTTCCTTTAGTCATGCCGCGAGAGGAACTGGCTGATTGTTTTATAAGATGCTGAGAACTTTGTTATGAGTTCATTAGGGGGAACTAAAAAGGAAGAAAACGATTTATGGTAGAGTAGTTATAACATTCTTTTTCTAAATTTGAAGTTATATTTTCTCGTACGAAATAACAAGGCTGTATGGTTATATTGGCGCTTTAATGACTTTGACAAGAGGGGACTGTGATAAAAAAAAAATTGAATTTGTTTGTGGAAATTGTAATGAAGAAACAAAATGGCGGCATTAAGTAGTTACGATTAAGGCCACGAACCCTGAGAAACATGCAGCTCTAAAACTAAAGTAATGATGACAAAAATGTAATAGATATCCAAAGATTTTTATACCACAGTAAATCAGAACAAAGTAAAGCCAGTGAGACGAAAACTCAATTTATTACGAGGGCATTGACTGATAAGATTAAGAGAGAACCGATAACTGACCGCGTAGATCTCAATCGTAATGATAAGCGGAAATTGAGAGCGGTGACCCACTTAGTGCTGATAACAGCATGGATTTTATGTTGGTAGTACACGCTATGTAGTTTGTTTGATAAAAAGCGTGAGCCTTTTTCCCAGTCATAATGATTTTCAGTTTAATAAATGAGAGCATTTTCACTTTGGTACAGGTTGTGAATTGCGAATAAATTATCTTAATTTTATGATTTTAATAACTCTGCACAGAATTGGCAAAATATGAGTAGCCTATTTTTTTTGTATCTCATTTACACGTTGAAGTCGCACTTATTAAATGAAATAAAACATATTTTCCTTAATCCAACATTTTGGACATTTAACATCATATTTTACACAACAAACCGGTAATTTTGCAACTTTAGTACGTTTTATTTTCTCTCTCTCACATTTTGAAGTGACAAAACTCGAGGATCTTGTAACGGTGACGCGTGTGACGGTGCCAGTTTTATTTAATCTTTATAATCTTGAATTTTGGTGTCCATATTGAGACATTAAGGAAAAGTAGAATTACATAGCGCTCCAAAATACGTTGTGGGCCGCGAAGAAAGCGACGGTGATCGCTGAGCGATAGCCTGACGGCGGTGTAGATGACACAAAAAAATATTTTCCTGTAGGTCACTAACTATAAAAAATGTTACGACACAGACTCTGAATCACCGTACATCTAATCGGTTTTGCACCAATTTTTGACAGCCAGTCAGGGACAATTGTCAAAAAGGAAACTTATGGCAAGGACTGTACTATGGGACATTCATTTATGACCAATGCCACGTTTGATTAAGGCATTCCATAGTAAAATTTATTTGTTACGTAGGTTTACCTTAATAGTGAAAGACTATCATATTATTTGTCATAGAGGGAATATATCTTAATAGTCCAACTATTAAGAAATATTCCGTAAGGACAGAAGACTAGATCAAACCCGCTGTCTATGACTTCTCCTAACCGCTGACTTCAAAGCCCCAGCATAATTATGGAAAGTGTCAAAATGAGCATAAACAGGTACTACTCAATTTAAAGTGAGGACATTATGTTAAACCACGGGCGGTGACCGTTGTTGACCACAGGAGATCACTTCAACAACCTCGAGATATTGTTGGTTGCTGTCAAATTATTGTCATTACATAGTTTCGTGGTGTAAGATATGTGGGAGAGGTGACAGGTGACTTGAGTGCGGTATTGTGGATATTATCGTTGTGAACTTGTGAGGCAATCGGGATTAACCTGTGGAGAATAAAGATGGAGGTTCTATGGCAATGGAGTTGTTAAACGAAGTGAGATTGGTTGAAATAAAATATATTACAGGACGTGATCACACTTATTGATGTGGAATCGGTTTGAACCGGTCAGAAGAGCTTTAGGACTTACGTCCGCCCGATAAAAGGGAAAAAGATGGATGGTGACGTGACGACATCGATTTTCAATGATTTCTAGTGTATCAACCAGATGTTTTGTGTCTGTAATAAAACCAATATCAATTTCGTTTTATTTCCAATCAATTCTTATTCCGTTTGTAACTACAGATTTATTAGAATTGTTTTTGGACACTAGCTAGATCAAAGCTCTCTTTGGTGATGTCTAACATTAATTTGTTAAGTTTTAAATGTTGATTGCTTCCTTTGCTTAATTGGTGAATGAAAGCAATTATGTTGACGAAATATCTTGGTTTTGATTGGTTAGATCAAAGAAGGCTGATTCATCGTCATCATTAATCGCCTGTCCTTATCCGAAATTATTTGGATTCGGCGCAGCATGTCTTCTTGTATTTTACTTCTCTAGTTTAGACGTCATCTCATGAGTGATCCACTTTCCATCTTTATCTTTCACGCACTCTATCCATTTCGTTGCTGATTATAGCAACGAAGCTGAAGCAGTTTTCATAAAGCAAAACCTTACGATTTAATTTGACAAACTTTCCAACAACTTATTCATTGGCTTATACATAAAACACTACACATAAAGTGTTCGATTTCAATAGCAGCAAGGAACCATAACTCTTGTTGAAAGACAAGCCACGCTGAATTGCAATGTCAATGCTTGAATGCAGAGGTGTCGTGATACCGGACGAAGATTTATTCCTACATTGATGTTTGAGTAATTGCGTTTGGGCCAGGGTTACCATTACGATATTTTAGAAGCCCTGACAACATCTGGACTTTTGCAGAAAAAGTTCGGACATTTCCGAGTCCAATCTCCGGTCAACCCGATATGTACCAGTAGCGGAATGGCTGCGGATACCTGACGCTGACTGATACTTTTGTACTCTACCTTTGTCCGGATCCGCGTCCGCAATTTGTCCGTGCCGGATTGTCTCTTTAAGTTCGGAAGGGTGGCCAAAAGCTAGGCGAGTCCAGCCAAAGTCGCGCGGATGGTAACCCTATTTGCGACCATGTCTAAGGAAATTAACGTGTTCATCTTTTAAGGATGGTTGGTTAGCCGCCATTGTCAGCTCGACTCTTGGCGGAGTGGGTCAGGACGAGGAAGTGACGACTGATTGATTCGAGTGAAGCTTTGATTGTGATTGTGACTGATTGAGTGGTTCAAGGGGGGAGATTCATGGAAAGTTCCTTAGAGGAAAATATTTATTTGAATTGTATACAGCACTCGAAAGGGCAGTAGCAATCTTCAAGTACCATAAAAACCACCATAATCAACACCAATATAGAGCTCCTAACAGTCTCTAGTTATTTTCAAGTACTACTGTTGAGCATAAGGCCCTGGATTCGTTTCCCAGGCGGTGCAAAGTGTTATGAGATTTTCCATCAGGAATTTTCTCAGAGACTAGATTTCCGCCCGGTTGATGGCAATAAGCTCATCCCCTTTTACATGGGAATCAAACTTATCAGTTATAGAGTGATTAAAAGGTACATACATACCTACCCAAGTCTCATATCTAACAACAGACAGCTATTCCTTGTCACATAAACATATTTAAACCACATAGACATAGTTTACGATGAACACACGGAAGCGACAATAACGCATTGTGCCGGTTACATTGACAGGCGGCAGCGTTCATTTCAAAGCAATTGACAATGTAAACGCGCAAGGGAACGATAAACGGCAAATTGAATAGACAATGTTATGATCGAGTTGTTACTACTCAAAGTTTGATGTTTACGGAGTTCCTACGGAGATTTGGATTGTTTCAAGTGAAGTGTTTGTGTTGGTTAAGACAATGCGCACACCACAGACAAAACAGTTTTGTCTGCTATAGACTAAACAGTTCGGAGACTAAACCTTTTTTTTCCAAGAATGTTTAACGACATTGACAGAAAAGTAGGCTCTTTTTCATTCTCTTCATAGAAGGAACTGTAACTATCTCAAGTAAGATTGAAAAGAAATAAACAGAAAATGTGAAAATAAAAACGCTAAATTTTCATGTGCTTACAAAGCACGCGACAGATGCAGAGCTTTAAGCATCGTAATAACTGTTTATTTAGTTTAGTAGTTACGATTTATTTGTTCAGGAAGTCATGAATATTAATTTATGTTGATTCTTTGTTTGGTTAATTCGGTCCGTCCTCTGCCGGCTATTGCCTAGGTCACAACGTTGAGAAATGGAGGTAAATATTGTCTTTTGTTTCCTGTGAGTTTACCTGTACTGAAGTAAGCAAGTGCATAATTTTACGAGGCTACACTGCTGGTTTATGGCGTTTTAAAACTGATTAAGTTTAAGTTTTACTCCTAAGTCAGTGTCCACGCTTCAGGTAGAAATAACAGTTTTATCTTGAGAAAAATCAGCTGCTAATAAAATTGTTATTCCAAAGTCAAATTAAAAAAAAAAACTGTTTTTTTTTTAATAACTGACGAAAAATGTCACCCCAGGCTACTACTGTATGTAATTTAGACAGATTTTATTATAATCCCGTTTGTTTTATTGTTAAATTGTGCAACGATCCTTGTCTTTGGCCACGACATCACCATTCTGACTAAAACAAGACAGTCATCACTCAATTCAAGTCCGTCTATTCTTAACCTAACTTTTACTCACTTAAAGAAAAACCAAATGAGCATCTGCACTTTATATTTCCTCGGAAATGACGTGAGATGCAAACACAATCATATATTGCTGTCATAGCCCCCATAATGGTGCAAAAACCGTTCGCTGACATAAGAGTGGTTCAGAGAAACGAACAGATCGGGTTCGGCGACAGGCAAGAAAACTGAGACGTGCTCAGCAATTGTGCTTAGAATACTGTTTCCATTGGTAGACGGGATTGTGAGGAAAAGATTGACAATCAGTGTCAAAAATATTGGTAAAGTCTACGATTTTTTGACAGATTGGGATTAGTATGCGGACGTTCATAAAACTACAGGAATTGGTCCTTAGATAAATATGTAGCCAACGGCGTGTAAAATACAGTTGGAAAACTAAATTGATATGCTAGAAAACCTCCTTTTTCAGTGACAAGATATAATTAGATTAAACGTTCAACTTCCTGAATGAGTTCTTAAAGAAATTAATAAAGTAGTGCTTGACGATAAGTCAGGAATGCTGATGAACTGTGCCGTAGAGTTGCAAGTTAATAACGCTGATGATTGTTGTAATCTCAGAGCTTGATGAAGCAATTTGATTTAATCAGCACCGACTTTCTAAGTTAGTGGTATCGTATTACAGTAAACTACTTCGTTTGCATGGAATACGTAAGTTGGATTAGGTACTAGTTTCAGTATTAGACGCGAGACACTTTTCATTTAGACCTTATAATTAAATCATTTCATAGACAATACAGTTAAACAAGTATGTTTGTAGTGCTCGGTTGACTTTGACGGAAGGTCGTTGTTTGTATGTGTTTGTAAAATGATTTGATAAAACACAAGATGGCGACGTTACATTTCATTTTGGCCACGCGCCGTAAGATCCCTGTACAGCTATACTATAGTTACATTCAGTCATTACCAAGACCACAGATTACAACTCAGACCACATTTATTCAAATTCCGAACAAAAACTAGCTACCAGTGTCATTAATCATAAACTTCTTTTTAACTTTTTATAGCACGTTAAACAAATTCTAAATCATAAAAGTATAAAAGCAGCGAACAAGTTACATCAGGATGTTCCACGTCTCGGTCCAAACCGGTTAGTGTTCATTCATAAATAACCATTCTAGTTTTTATCTAAATTGGCAAAGATCCCGGCGTATACACTATACAGCCTTGAGACGGAACAATTGGTATTGCGAAAAGATTGTTGTGTATCCGAATGAATGACAGGTTATTATTACGTAATATTTCAGCTGTCACAACATGTCCAAAGATTTTGAATTTCATTTTTAAAATGATTGACAATTATTGATATTTTTAAATTAAATATTTTAAATGAGTCAAGATTTATTCGTCTGGCTGTACATACATTCTAACCACAGGAACTAGTTTTCGATGGGAAAAAACCAAACACCAAATTAAATCTAATCATATAATGAGATGGTCCAAGATAAGCTAAACTAAGAGATAATCAAATACCGCCAACATGGATTACTTTTTCAAAGCCAATTACCTGATAGAGTTGCTTACAGCCTGTCATAAAACCTGCTCTGTAATATGGTACTCCATAAAACGAATCGAAACTTACTCGGACTATTCGATTCAGTATGAGTACTCGAATGGAAATCGATAATTCGATATTAAACGGATTCGAGCCGAGTGCTCGCTATCAACACCGTTTTAATTTAGTTTGACAATGAGATTATTAAATGCTATTGAATATAATGAACCTCATTTGAGTTGATTGTTTTCGGTGCAGAGGTCGAATTAGTTACATTTCGTTAAGTCTATGAAATTCATGCACATTTCAATGAACTGTAATAACGGGTAAACGAACTACGAG
The DNA here is from genome assembly GCA_950005105.1 of Lycophotia porphyrea. Classification (NCBI taxonomy): domain Eukaryota; kingdom Metazoa; phylum Arthropoda; class Insecta; order Lepidoptera; family Noctuidae; genus Lycophotia; species Lycophotia porphyrea. The sequence goes on from OX465389.1 coordinate 5,268,934, forward strand.
TTTTGTCGAGAGCCTTACTTATCCGGCAAAATCTGTCACAAAAATTCCTACTCCAGAAATTATTTTTAAAAGAATAAGATTTTATCAAAATGAAGATCCGAGCAACATACTAACATTAAAGACGAGGAAGGGGCGAGATAAAACTGCAACAAATCGAATGTCAGGAACACGCCATATTTGGCGTTTCCCGCCATGGCGCGGCACCGTTATACACTCGCAGACTTAACTACAATATTATGAAACATCCCGACACGCAAATTAAAGCTTTAAGACTTAAAAGATAAGAATTAAAATGAAATAAATGTCGTGAGATGAAACGCGAAAGGCAACAAATTGGGAATGTTGGTGTGACGGCTAAGGAACCGGATAATGGCGGCGATTTGACTGCACCAAAGTATTTTTACATATTAATTGTTGTCAATATTTCGCAAATATATGCCGCCGATATTTGGATGTTTCGTTTAAATCAGGAAGCTTAAAGAAATATGTGATCAATTTGTTGTAAGCTGCAAGACAGAAAGTTGCGTGAGACTCCGTGAGAGCAAGTTCCCTTTTAATAATAAAAACAAACAAGTCTTGTGTTACTTGCATTGCATTATCCCACTTTTATAATGAGTATTGCCATTAAAAGCTATATTAAAATGGTAATATACACTCCAAAAGTAAAAAGTTACGTATGTTTTCGTGAGGTCACTGTAATTTGTTGTGACGTCAGAACTTCAGAGGTGCAATACCTCAATTATTTCTTTTTGACTTTCCTTATTACATCTCTTTGTAAATAAGCTTTATAAATATTGGTTTATTGTAGTGGTTGTTACGAATATAACCCACCCAGTTTAAGCAGGCCTCTTTCTCTATTAAAACTCTGTACTACGCTAGTCCATCTCGAGGTCCAAGTGTTGTAAACGGCTTACTGCACAACCATTTCATTAATAAGGTGCCAACCCTCGGACTGCCAAGTCATGGGCCTCGAGTTCAAACCCAAAACACGCACCTCTGATTTTTCGGCTTCATATGCGTATATTACTTGCTTCGGTGAAGGAAAATTTAAGGAGAAAACCAGCATGCGAGGCAGCGGCCCGTGGGCGGCGTAAAAACTCGGACACCAGGTTAAGCACTAACCATAAGATAAAAAAGAAGAATAAGGTGTCTTGTTTTATCAAGAATCTAATCTAACTATATAACCTGTCAATTAAACTAAATCATCTAAAGGTGTAAACAGACACTTAACGAAGCCCAAAGGCAGTTGTTCTTCCCGTCATTGCGATCATTTTTTTGTTCTAGAACATACCTGGGAAGCATTTAGTTATGGAGATATTGGGGGTCAAAATTCCAACTGTTTCACAAGTTTTTTAAATACATGTTCTTAATTTAAGATTTTTACTTTAAACACCTCCAGGACCCCCTTACTATTCAATCTATGTTTTGAGTGCGTTACATTGAGTCTTGCTGAAACGTGATTTTTCAGCCCAAAAAAAAAAGTCGTTTCCCAGCACTAATTTTTGCTTAAAGTTACTTAGTTTGATGTACATAATGCTTGGTTGACGGCTTCTTGAAGAGTCTGTTTACACTCTGTATGTAACAAGGACTTCATAAATAAACTTGACCACTGCAAAATGTAAATCTATGTCACGTTTATTTAAACCATGAATCATGCACTCTTGAACCACAATTTAATCTAGACCTCTGATCTGCAGTCCAAACACCTGATCGTGTTCCACATATCTCCGATAGGGGGGGTGGCGAAGGTCAATATAGCATGGTTGGTGTCGTCACGGGCCGGTCTGGTCAGCCCGTAATGTGGTCAACAATGTGCCGTAATTATAGATGACGTGATTGTTCGTAGTAAATGGTTAAACAAATGGCGAAGATGTTTTTATGTCTTCTGTGGGTAAGTAACTAATTTTGTTTTTTCGGCGATGGATGCCTACTGGGTGTCTCGGATACAATCAAATTTTATAAAGCTTAAAAAAATGTACACAAACAGTTCCTGAAACAAATTTTTTCTTCATCATAAAGTCATGGGAGAAATATCCATAAGGAATCTTACCAAAAGGCGAAGGTGATGAGGTGTGACTTTTTACAGCCAGATCATAAGTGAGGCGTTAACTTATGACAAAGTTATTACGGCAAATTTGAAACTTACCTGAAACAATAGAAAAAGTACTTTTAAGTAAAAAAATCAGAAGATAGTCGTTAGCATAATACTTTTAACTAGCATGGTTATTTTGGCGCTTCAGTGATATTTTCAGGAGAGTAATAATTTGCTAATTCGGCGGAAACTCTATTGAAGTCTTCAAACTATTGCGATGCGCCAAGCAGTACTAAAATAGTTATTACAACCAAGACTACTTTTAATTGGAGGAGCTGATCAATCAAGGCAGGTGGAAGTACTTATTCTGAAACCTTATATGTAATAACTAGAGATAGAATTAATTTTTGGCGATCGGAAATCCGATTTCCGTCCAATCCCCAGGCACACGAATTGCAGTCTTATACTTAATTATCACTATCACTACAACACTATCACTACATATTATAAAACGAAGTCTTCGGCCGCGTCTGTCTGTCTGTTCGCGATAAACTCAAAAACTACTGCACCGATTTTTATGCTGTTTTCACCAACGGATAGAGTGGTTCTCGAGGAAGGTTTAAGTCTATAAATTGTCAAGTTTTAGTTGCGGGAACGGGATCAAATTTTAATGATTACTTTTGGTCGCGATAACCGACGCAGACGAAGCCAGGGGCATCTGCTAGTGTCATTATAATTCAAAATCTAAAATCAATAGGAGTTACTTTTTCCTGTAGTTAAGTAATTTAATGAAGGTTAGATGTCAAAACACCGTTAACCAGCAAGGTCGACAAACAGCAGTTATGACTATGAGCTATGACGAATGAGATTCGCGACGATTCGTGAAGAATGTCGTGCCAACTTCGCGTTAGCTCGTTTTATTATTGTTTATTATTCAATTGCTTTATTTACGACTTACGACGTTTTTGTTTCTGGTTTAGGTAACCGCAATTTAGGCAGGCCTTGGTTATGTTTTACTTTAGTTTAGCTTATGCCTTTTTTATGGAAGTTCCTTTCACGGAAGTTTTGATATTGTTGTAATAACGCCTGGACTTAGTAATTGCGGCAGGTTATACGCGGCTGTTTCTTGCTTACTTTGTAGCAGGGAAATATAATATCCGTATTTATAAACAAGTCAAAGTGTTTACTTGAGTAAAAGTCATTATTTAAGATACGATTGCTATTCTGTAGTTTAGTAATTGCTTAAAGTTAGTCATGTCAAAAGTTAGAATTCTTGCTTTGCTTCCTTTTATGGTTTTTTCGCCGTTTAAATTCTTGTCTTTTGCTTAAAAATGTTTGCATAAGTAATTACTTAAACTCAAGTAATTACTTTAATTTGACTATAGACAATATAGTACTAACACCCGTATGTGTTAGTACTTACAGCAATGTTTAGACTACCGGATATCAGTACTTAGTAGCCTTTAAGAGGTATGAGGAGAGTGTAAAGTTCTTCAATACTCCATAGAAAAGAGAAGATCACCCGACCAGATGGATGTGGTGTCTGGTTGGCTACTGCCTGTTGTTGTCGGGTAGTGTTGCACAAAATGGGTCTTGTTCTTGGTCTTAGTCTTGCGAAAATGCAAGAACAAGAACAATACTGCAAGACCAAGACCGATTTTGGGCTTTAAACTCGCTGTATCTTTACATTACGTGCTTTGTGTGCGCTTTTATATTTACAGAAGAAAGTAATTACAGACTGGCGGGAACTGCTAAAGGGAAAAATCGGTCTTGGTCTTGTTCTTGCATTTTCGCAAGACCTAGACCGATTTTGGGCAACACTATTGTCGGGTTTTTCTATTTAGACATAAGTTGCGGATATAATAATAGCGCGATTCAGAACTTTGATGTTAGTTCTACATTTGTGTCATAGATGGAGCTGTAGTACTTTTTGTATTATGTTGCTGTAGTATTTTTTGTAGTGCCGCTACAACATTGCTGATCAAACATTGAGAGTGACGGCTCTTAAACTCGGTTAAGTTGTTCTGATCGTGTTCAGTTTTATTTATGTAATTCGATATTTCACACAATTTATTTTCAGTAGGATTCAGTGGTACATACTTGGTTAGTTCAAACTTTTTTTTTATCAAATATTACTATCGTAATACGTTATTCGTGCGTAAATAATAAGCGTGCACTATTAAAACCGTTATTACTAATTTGTAATGCCGGAAAGTTAGAACATTAATACAATATTATAGGTAGTAATAAACTAAACTCATAAAATTATAGTATCAAGGTCTAAATATTAATACCTTACCTTGAGCATAGTGATTTAAAGATTTTGGTTTAAAAGACTAATAAGTAGTAGGTACGTACCTAGTATCTTACAGCTCAAGAAAATAGGACTTATACAAAAAGTTCTGTAATTCAAAGATTTCTGGTGTTCTTTTAAACCCAAACATAATTAAATAAATCTTTCATCCATTCCATTTCTACAAACTCACCGCTATCCTATCGAGAATTAGCAGTTAATTCCAAATACGCAAATAAAACAGTGGGACTAAAATCACTGGCTTTTATCTCAATCCCATACTAAGCTTAAATCCCTTGGTAGACCAAAGCGTAGGTAATTAGACGGAAATATTTGCAGCAGCCGGGACTCGAACCCGCTATCTGCCGACAACGCGGCGACGGCACTAACCGACATTGTACTCAACAAAAGGATGCAGGTTTTTTTTTTAAACTTAAAAGCCGAGAATGTCCACAAGAAGTTTAGGCGGCAGAATTAAAAAAAAAAGTCTTGTATCGTACGTATCGCAAGATTATCGAGTGGCCTTTGTTTTGTTTTCGATATTTGAATGTTTTCGTGTGTTTTTACTTTTTAGGGACGAATGCAGCTAGTTTCAAAAATACATTTGATGTTGTGGTTTCAGGTCAGATAAGCATTTGCTCCATGTAAATCCAAAACTCACTTCTGTTCCAAAAAACACTGATATTCAGTTCCACACGGTTAGACTAGAAGCCGACCCCAACATAGTTGGGAAAAATATTACACACGTACGATGAATACGTATTTACACGAACCATTTCAAGCAAATTTCATCCTCATCTTTATTCCGATAATTATTCCAGAAACGTCTAGAAATATTTAACCATCAAGGCAAAGTAAAGTACTGACGCCAGCACATCGAATTACTAAAAACTGTCAAATCTCATTCGATTTTGAACTTAACCATCCACATTTTTTGGTTGAAAATCATTTCCAGAAATATGATAGTTTGTGGTAACTAGATGTCCCAGCGGTTGTACTACCGAGTTCACTGACGGCCTGCCACATATTTTCACCCTTATGCCCTTAGAAATAAGGTTGAAAAGTAGTCGACCGTCAGTGAACAGTAAGGGACAATGTTCTACTACACACACATGTATAGTTGACTAGTCTACAATAATCCTCTTTATTCAATCCTATTTAAACCTACGTCATATTGGCGACGTGTCTAATGTCCTTTCACTGTTATAAGTATTTTACCTCTAATTTTCCATCACAGTGGCCTTTATCCCCCTCGTCATAGTTATATCACTAGATCCTGCTCGTATCATAGTTATGATAATAGTAAGATAGTTATGAACCGCTTTCTTATGACTATCTCCCGAGACATAGCTATATCCCTAGGGATATAACTATATCACGGATATAACTATCTTACTGCGACACATAAACTACAAAAGACAAACATTTTTTTTTTATTAGGAGAAAGTATTGCACAGATGAAACCGTTTTTACCTTTATTTTATATTCAATACTTTTTGGTCTTTGTTGTTTTGATACTGATATCATTTATAAATGAATGAATGAATGAAATGAATCAACGGCATGTTTTATGTAGAGTACCTTCTAGATATAAGACTCATCATGCGATTGACGAAGCTTTCCTGCATCTTACATAGTTTATCTATGATATACAAGCTAGTTAGTATCGAAACCATAAATCAAATTAATGATTCAAAGCAATTTTAATCAACCTCTTTAAGAAATGCTTTCCTGAAATCGTACATTTAGAAATGCACCTCTCTTGAATTTCTTTCAACCCATCCGGCACGTCATTCTTCAATAAAGCAAGAAAAGCACTACGAATCCTTATCTCAACTTGCAAAAATAAAAAGTACGACAACAGATCTAGAAAGTGACGATTCCATTTCCTAACAGAAATGAAAGTACATGGATAAATGGGTGCAATAAATGCGTAAGCAAACCTATAATTCAGACACATTATCATACAGATAACAGGTAGTTCCAAGAGCAGAGAATGAATAAGTAAGTATAGTTTAATAATTACAGGTACTGGTACCAAAGGAAGCAGGAAGAAATATACCACATTCAAAACAAAGAACTCACGTCAAGACCCTATCACTATCCTCCTCCTGCTCCTATCTCTTTGACAGGACCGAAAGCTGTTTCTTTCACAACTAATGAAGATCTGGTAGAAATAGCTTTCGGCGCCGATCGCCGTCATTATAGTTTTCACTTTCTTGCCTTACATATTTTATTATTTATTTAAATCTGAGAATCTCCATAAAAGTTACATTAAAATAAAGCACAAAACAAAAAAAAAACATTAACACCTAACTGTACATTGTATACCTAAAAACTATGATTAGTATTTTAGTACCTAAATCTAACTGATGCCTATGGCTGTCCTCAACCACTAATTCTGGAACGGACGGAGTCAAAACGGGCAGTAATCGCCTTTAGAGTACTGTTGCTGCTGCTTCGTAGATAGTGCAGCAAGGAGTTTGCTTTCTTGCGTATGATGGCTTGAAAACCATCCAAACGCGCTTCAGCAAACATATCAGACGCGCTGCATTGCCACGGCCGGCAGCAGCAACAGCATTCTAAAAGCGTTATTAAACTGTGTGCCCAGGGCTGTGTAGGTTCGCTGCGTATGTTTCACCCACAGGCCGCTCGAGAAACGAGTGGCAGTACGCCATTTTAAACAACACTCATCTTTTTCTCTCAAACTTCTGATCATCACCTCAGCGTTGACTTCGTTCTTAGCCATCATCTTTTACAAGATCTAACTCTGCATATTTATTTGGTAAGCTTCTTTACCATGCACATTTATCGAAGGACACACATGTGGCAATAAATATCTCATGCCTAACCTCAGTTCGGAATGTGGAATCAATATAATAGATGCCATTCGGGCCCACAGCGGCCGGAATGTGCTACCTACGCCACTTCTGATCTAATACTCGAACACAAAACATAAGGTTTCATAATCCTCTGTGCTATTTCTGTGATACCGTCGACAAATATATTGACAACAGGCCAGTAGTTGGACTAGTTTATATAAAACGTTCCGGGTGGGTTAATATCCTAAGTGCATGATGCAGGCTCTTATAGAGTGTAGTGACAAAGTGGGGCGGAATGTTCGAATAAAGAACACATATTATGGTACTGTGAATTTAAACTTTAAAGGCTTGTTTCCTAGATCCCATGCTACTGTTTTTGAACAGAAACTGTTTTTAGAGCTCTTCTTATCAAGGCATCAAATACTTTTTGTTCAAGGCACTTTATCTTCAAGTCAAGGTTTTACTCTAGTTTCAGCATCTTGACTGTATGTAACCATAGAGTAAAGATAACGATACAAAAAGCAATAATTTCAAAATGGAACATAATGTACAGTCAATTGTTTCTAAACAGGAAGGTTTACTTATTGGACGAGGCAATAATGACGCACAGGATGTGAATATGAGGTTTATATGGAATAATGACAACATTACATTGCGGAGTTTATTTATTGACGCGTATTAGGAACATGGACTAACCATAATGACGGTGACTTGAGCTGGGGCACCAATGATATAAGCTATGGAAGTGATGTAAGTATTCGGAAGAACAATTGTCTACAACCAAAGCTCAGTGGATAGAAAGAAAACGCCCATGAAGAGCAGAAAACGAATACATGAAATAGTGTCCAACATGATGAAACACCGATCTTTAACATCATAGCCCCGTTTAGAGAAGTCAGTCCAATTTTAATGGCTGTAAACCGAGCAGCTCTCGCTTGGCGCAACCTCTAACACCGCAGCGCCTAGTTACGTGAGTCGATTCGTAAGTAATAATACACCATCTATCGTCCCACACTCCACACTATTGGTCCAAAATCACTTTGAAACGCACATTCACGTTCAGGTGTCGTAAAAAGCACAGACTATTTTACTGTAGGGGCCGAAATGTTTTAGTGAGCCTCGTAAAATAAAAACGCTGTAAAATTCACGCATTGTACCCGACGTCCATGTTATATTTATGACTGCCCTACTACATACCATCCCTGAAATTATCTGTTACTAAATGAATGTCATTTAGTAGCAGATAATTTCAGGGATGGTATGCTTATGTTTCTCATCCACCTTTTGTAGGATCTTTGTGGAGGTCAAATCTTTCGAACTTGTGCGGCAATGAAAAGTTAACATTGAAAACATTGCAAGACAAAAACATCATTATAATTCCCGAGTGTTCAAAACATTTGTCAAATACGTACAATCAATTTGAGAATAATACGCGAGTGGACAAGAAAATGGACGAAATAGCAATTTATTGCTTAGAAATGACTACGGTTAGTTTGAGGAGGATAAAGAACTATAAAAGTCCATTTTTTAAGGCATAAGCTTCGAAAGCGGCCGTGCGTTTGACCCTTGAGGTATAAATGTCAGCGCTTTGGATTCTTTTCAGTTATTTATTTGCGGTTATCGCTGCAAGGAACGCTCTGCAAATGCTCAATGCTCAGCGAAATGGTTAAATACATTGCAAAGTTATGCTTTTACTTTGTAATGCCATTTGCAAAGTCATCATCTCAAAGATTCTTGCAACATCCTTAATAGACCCCCAATTTACATGTTGTCATCTTCATTAAATGCTATCTTAAAGTTCATTACTGATCTCATAGCGTTGCATTCTGCAATTATTACAACTAAGGTAAACAACTTACGAGTACATTAGAACGAACTCAATTCAACCTGTTATTGCTCATTTCAGTTGCAACTGATTTCATACCCAATTGAACAACTATCTTAGCCATTTTGATAGTTCAATGGCCTTTCAGACTACCTAGATGTAGACTATCAATAAAATTGTTGCCAGTACAATAATTTACTCGTTTTTCATTAGCAGTCACCGTCATAGTCTGCACACAACAATTACGCGGTGTGTTATTAAATAAAAAGGCGTCAATTATAAGGCTCCAGCGACTCAATTATCGTCGGCTATTGGCTTGCTATTGAGGCCGCGCACTGGGTTGCCAGAAAAATAATTAAAATATTATGTGTATCACGTAAGCCATATATACTATCTAGGTCTAAATTTTTCGTGACTGTTATAGGAATTGGTTTCGAAATATGGTGTGGTTAAAAAGAGTAAAGAAAGCACTATATTTTTGCTTACTAGATACGAAAGTCTGTCTGCTTAGCCTGGTGATAATGTCAATATTAGTTACCAAGGCTTACACATTCTGTAGTAGGCGTTTCCTGGTTAATATCACAAGAAGAATCTCCATTACCTTAATAACCCCAAGATCGCACAAGAAAAAAGTATCTCTAAAGATAATCTGCTTAGAGACCGCCATAAAAAATGTTAGAATGATGGCAACACCGACGTAATATGATTGATACGGCGAGACGTTTCAGAGCTTGGCGTCTGTCGGCCGACGACGTCGATCGCTAACTAGGTAAGAGTGAAGTCTGAGGTACGCTGCTTGTCCACTTAATCACTTGGCTAAATGCTAGTAGGCGCCACTAACATATTAGACCTTAGAACACAAAGTGACGGAAGCAAAGACATACGCAGTCCACTCAGGAATTCTAAATTGGTACTAGTTTTTTTTTTAATGCGGAAATAAAGAATGGAATCTAATGTGGTGTCTGGGAATTCAAAACACTTGAATGCGTTCTGAATGTCAATATTAGTGAAGATGCTAATTTTTGCATTGAAGATACAACAGACGAAGTAGATGGTAGTAAAAGATAACAACATAGTACAATGGCAGCGATAGAATACTAATTCAAAATACAAAAATTCTATAAACGTTACCATCATATTTCACATGATCTAGACATAAACAAAATCTTTAACGAGGAACAAGCTGTAAACATTGAATTAAAATCGCCAAGAAGAACTTCTAACAACAAATAAGCCACAAATTTATGTTTAAACATAAATATGGTAACCTCAAAACAACAGTTTAGAGAATTCATCAATTTTAATGAGCGTTTAGATTGGTTTTAGATCAAATGTATAGGTTTGTTCTGTGCTGGCGCCGCTTCGACGCAGTGTGGGATGAACTACCTGCGCTTGCGACGAATAACTTTACATATAATGCGAACGGTCAGCTCTGGCTCTGTCATTCCTCGCTTAGCTTTATTTGTTCGCTCGAGAAGTTGCTACTTTACAAGTTCTAAGTGGGGCAGCTAAGTCATTCCTGGCTTAGTTTTGTTTACCCACTCGAGTTGTGGTTACTATAAGCTACTTAGTTAAGTGGTTGACACATAGAGATTAATGGGCACTGAGAGGTTCATTCGAATATAACCTCGTAAGATCGATTGTGTGTATGTTTTGTTATAGGAGCATATCTTGAACAACCTGCTCTTTGTGTAACTACTTATTGCGATTTTGCCGAGACATTGGACGAAAGTCTGTATAGTGTGTCATGCCACCCCTGATCAGACTATGTCTTGTCTAGTTGAGTGTCCCAGGTCAGCCCAGGTGTTCATTTACCTGCACCCTTAAAAATCTGAACAACGCCCTCTGATGCTGCCATAAACAGAGCTATTTACTAGACCATCGATACGACAAGAGGAAGTATCGCGTACTGCTGCAGATGCAGTTTACATAGAATATTTGATTCTGAGACTCTCGGCCAACATAAGTGGAAACTTGAAACTTATCCTTTAATACTTGCTGACCTTACTTATTATTAGCAGCCTCACCATATACAATCTAAATAATCTTGTTGGAGTAAGTGCCAATGCAAATGCCAACTTCTTGATGGTCGAGATTGATAAATATTTGTTCTTGAAACTATAGTTTAATTATAAAATTGTTAACAGCTGTCTGTCAGTAAATTGTTGAACAAATTTGAATATAGATCTTAATTTGATCTTTTAAACACAGATTTTTCAAGAATGTCCCAAGAACTTGCACATACCAGTAAGTTTGCGAACTAAGCTGAATGGCTAACAAGATGATAAAGTGAGGTGGCATTACAGATTTTTTGAAATTGGATGAACAGTTACTGAATTCAATAAATTATATTTTTTCCCAATTCCATCGACATGTTATCAATAAGTTAGTTTTGAAACGTCTTTATTACCATAAACTGTGTTGTAAAATTAAAGATTTCGCTTGTAACAATGTCGTAAACCTGGATTTGTTCGGCTGAGTCGCCAGTAGGCGTCGTTTACTGCGAACGTTTACGTAAACGTTAACGTTACGTTGTTACCGACAGATCGATCAGGTTTATTATGCCTGAAACCTCGTAAAGGAATTATTGAATTAGAGCAATTTGCCTAAGCTTGCTCGTAGAATTACAAGTGACTGGCACCTGGTGTTACTTCAAGATATTGCGTAACAGTATAAACGGCTGGATTTACTAATTTGCAAGTTTGATTAAAACAGTTTTTGGGCAAAAAGAGAAAAGAAATATCTTAATAACGAACGTATATTTCAGTTTACATTGCACAGACGTAAAATGAAAGTGACAAGAGCTGTATCAACAAGTGCCAGTATCTTGATATCATGCCAAGCAAAAAGATAATACTCGTACAGTCGTACTTCAGCACACAATAGATACAATCGACACACCTCTACATCACCACCGCAAAATAAATAAAGAGAAGTTAAAACAAATAAAAAAAACACATTTTAGGTCGCGTTCGTTTTACTGCCAGTGAAAATAATACACCGGTATCGACGCGTTCAGCATTTTAGGCACGTAGGCCGTTTACACCAGCCTGTTTATTTTAAATAAGGTTTCTCTTAAGCAAAAGCAAACCCGAGGGATTCAGTGCCCCACTGAGTTGAATTAAAATTAAGGAAAAAATTTCCAATCATTTTTCGTTGAAAATTCGAAATATGTGGGACACCTCGGAAAAATTTGTTCGTAATTTTAAATGAAGCGGTTTAAATTACTTTGTTCGGTTTTTTTGCGAATTTTCAATGATTTGGTATTTGCTTTTGCAATAGAATGAAATCCATAATTATGTCGTTTCCATGTAGATGGCAAGCTTCTGCCCGCGGCGAAGAAACATATCCCTTGGCACTTGGTAATTATGCACCATTCCATTTTCGAAATTTTGAAATCGGTTGAGTACTATTGGATATAACCTCATACAACCGAACTTGCAAGCTTCACCTCTTGATATATTAGTGTCGATATTCCATTCCAGGTACAGCTACCCATGGAAATGGACACCTAAAACGATACAGTGGCCTGGGCACAATAATATTGAACACAGATCAATCATAGTCAGAGATTTTGTAGACGGCTGCTGATTAAATTAGTGGGCAACAACGTGTCCAGTCTACTATCAAACATTCGACCCCTACTATTAGAGAGTTATTTACCATTGGATTGGATTTTATTACATGTGAACGTACCGTGTACATTTTGTTTAGAAGTTAGGAGATGAAAGTAAATATGCGAAGAAACTAGAAAAATATAGGTATATATTTCTATTACTGAAGTTAAGATATACAACGCCTCTAAAGCTAAACAAAAGCGAAGAGCCAGCTAAACGACAAAAATACAAAAAAACAGTTCGTGCCAGTTCTCACGTTCAAAATGAGTCTTCTAAAGATTTTGCATTTTATATTTAGCAGAGATTTGCGATTCAGCCGACAAGTAACCCGGTAAGGAACCTGACTGAGAGAATTTACTATAGTGTAGAAGAAAATTCTACCAAATCTCGCTTCACAATCGGCTCTATAAAACGTGGAAAAACTTAAGTATTCCAACGGCATGCGTCGAGTACGACAAAGGTTGGCGGAAATACTAATTTAACCCTTTCGTACCCGCCTTTGCGATGAAACCGTTTATTTTCTACTATGAACGAAATTGGTCTGATATTTACCTGACTTTTGAACAGTACGATAACATCTTCTTTCTTTTTGGAAGTTGCGAGTTTCATAATATTTTGTGTACCAGAATGTTTTACTAATATTGTGCTGAATATAAATTAGTTTGAAACTAGACTGTTTTCAAGATTGTTGTTCAGTATTGCGAGAATTTCATAGAATTCAGGTTATTCATCCAGGTTATTTATTTTATGCTTTACTAATAATATTGATGTTCCAAGCAACTGTATTAACAACACCGCCTTAGGCAACAAATCCAGCCCAAAACCAACGATCCAACACGTAATTTGGTTTAATAACTTTATTTGCTACAAGATTGCCTTTAATAACGTTTATAAAATCTATAATTTCATCGCCGAATACTTCAAATATCACCGTGCCCTTTGGATCGTTTTCAAGGCATATCATAAGTTCGGCAACACCCACGTTTTCACTTATATGTTTAACTTCATCACTTGAAATGGCTTCGTTATCGAGAATGAAATTATTTTTTTTATTTTAGGTCGATGGAAGGTCGATGGTTTCCGAGGTGCACAGACATTTCGCTAAATATTTAAGATCCCATGCAAGTCTTACTAAGGGCGAGCCTATAGCCATCAACTGAATCGAAATACCAAACTGCATAAAACCTAATAACACTGCCCAACCGATAGACCCCTGCACGCGAGATTCTACATTCAAATGTCATGTCTTAAAGTATGTCATCATTAGTCTCTCACTTGTTTCGAATGACGTTCGAGTTCATCATCCATGGTAGCGTCAATAGATCTGCCAGCAGCGATCATTCAGCCGGTCCTGCTCCCCAGAACCCCATTAATTATTCAACACCGATTCCCTGTGAATCAACGCCAAGTGTTTCCTTTCCTAAATTAGAATTATGAAAGTGGAAACAATGTGGTTTGGCAACGTGATGATTCGGTGTTACCAACTTTAATTTATTGCTTTCGTCTTTCAGTTGCTTACCTGAGAGATTTATGTTAGAATTTGGGATTTGGATTCAGAAATACATGTTGATTTGTTTGAGTGAAAGAGATTTTGATTTCGTATTTTTTCAATGGACAGATTTTTGCTATTTAATAGGTACTTATTAAATTATATGCCATGAGTAATTTGGGAATATCCAAAAACAGTGTTGCATTTTGCTAGCAGAAACAAAACAAGCAATTATTCAGAGACTACGAGCAGAAACTTCGCAAACCACAGAAAAAACCAAAATCGTAAAACCAAACGCTTTAAATATCTATGTGCGTAAGTAAATATTCCAGTTATTTATCTCCCTAGCTTCTAAATGCATAATAATATACAGTTTACCTCTAACCGACTGTGCAATGCTCGCTTGTTTCGCGGTGACATTGTAAAAACATGGATGAAGAAGCGATTTCCCTCGGGCACAAAGGAATCGATAGCTATTGTGATCCCCCTACGACATTAAATTATATGGGAGGGTGCCTTCTGAACACTGAGACATCTGCCAAGTTTATCGGCTTTGCATTTTATCAATATTTGCCTATTTGATTTTAGAGTGGGTGCGAGCCTGTGAAGATCTTTGATGCGAAGATCGTTGCCATTTTATGTGTGTGTCATATCAAAAATGTTCATAGTTGTCCGGTTCATTTGCTCTTTAGATAAAGCAACTTCATACGCGAGCAATGAAACGTAAACACATATATTTAAATCGCATTCGCATTCTATCTTCTTCTTTCTTTATTTTATCTTCTCTTTCATCACATATAATACCTTTCGTAAGATCTTGTCATAATGTTATTTCTATTTCAATCATAATCATTAAACTTCGATTCAAAATCAGCACGTTCTAGAAATATTAAAAACCATTGTTGTTTGTACACATTTCCAAGATATAGATAAAGCCCATGTACAAGGCTGTCAGATATAAACAAGTGTATACAAGGGTACTGGTAACGCGAGGGGCACAAAATTGTGTTTGTCGTTCAGTAGGAGCACAATTTGTGCCAATAAGGGAGCTACCGACGCTCCTTATTGGTTTACGAACGATAAACAAATCACGTGGCCTAATGTTTGATAAAGGGTTGGGAGGGAGCTGGGAAATATTGTTTTGTTCATATTTCTTTGTGTGATAACAGGAACACTGTTTTTCGCAAAAGAAGTAAGAATACGAAACTAGGTTTGATTGCAGATGATACCAACATTGCAATAAGCCTTAAGCTCCTAGCGAATTTAATCTTCACTGGGGTTAAAACTGCATGCGTAACGTAACTGTCAGAAAAACAAATATATTTGGACGTGCAAGTGGTATTCAAGCAAAGGAAGATAAAGGAATTACAAGTTTGATTAAGCAGCAAGAAATTTGAATAATCTTCTCTGATTTAGGTGCACAATCAATTGAAAGAAAATATATTGCTAGAACAACCAAAGTATTTGCAACGCCAATCTTTACTATATCTTCAGATAGTCAAATTGCTCATTGATTATTATCGTTATTAGCCGGATTAATCATATCAACAAGATTGTTACTGTGTCTAACTATCGTTTTAATATTTGTTTTTTCGTTTCGTTGCCACATACACGTTGGTCATATTGGCAGCTGATATTAAACAGAGCTTTATTAAACTGTCAAACTATGATTGAACCAGCAATCATTTTGGTGGAGCTTAGCTTAGATTCAAGCTTGAGATTATGCAGTAATCAATAGTTGGCAAGACTAGGTGAATTTAACAACATATGGCTGGTTATGATCGCATACGATTACGCGATTATCGAAGATAAGATAAATATAGGACAGCAGCAGCAGTTGCATACAATTATAATAGATATGACAAATGAAATAGATAAAGCCAATAACACTAACAAAGCTCCAAGAGAAAGAAATGATGAAGGAAACGATTATAAATCTTTACCGGTTTGTGTAGTAAATACTAAAGATGACGTAAAGTTTCCAGTAGTTTTTGTTCGGTAGGCGTAGATGTAGGCGTTTGTTAACATCAATAGATTTATGTCTGTATTTCCTAATTTATATTACCTCTATCTTAATCCCCGTCATTAGTCAAATAAGAACAAGTAATAACCGCCTATTAAACACCTGGTTTTTCATCTGTAACTGTATATGAAAGATTACGAGCCAACTTTATGAGACGTACATAAAATTTAATGAAGACCTTTAAAATCAACAAAGAAAACATAATTTCTGTCTTGGACTATACTATGTAATTATCTTAGGGTCAAAACCTGATGAATTCGGTAGTTTATCGATAAAACTGCAATTACAGAGCCGTAACTCAATACTGATTCGCGTTATGTAATTACTTGATGAGAAATCTGGGCGGTTGTCGTCGTGGTTGTAGACGTAAGTCAAAGACGACAGCGGCAGCGGAATCTGTTTCAAGACTAAATTATAATAAGAATGGGTCAGTGGCCCCTAATCGTAATTTGAACCTAAATGATGGTCAAGCTTATCCATGACTATTATAATGCTAACTATCAATAACATTTATGAAGGCTTCGTTTTGCCGGGTAACCGGTAGCACAGTGTTCATTTAACTCTAAATCCATTGGATTGCTTCTTTCGTCCTTGTCTTTGCTATCCGACTATTATTGGTGGTTTCATCTGCTTTTCTCATCGCCCAAGCTATTTCGTAGTTAGTTCTATCTGTTAATTTGGGTTTTTCTAGTACGTGAAGAATTCGTCGGATTATTATTATACAATGTAGTTTTTATTCTGCTATCTATGCGGAATTTGTTTGTTACGAGCGGTATTTCGCTTTCAGTTTATGTTTTCGACGATCAGTAAGTAATAAATAATGTCCAGTTTAAAGTTAATACCTACCTACTTATTTACAAGAACCAATAATTGTATAACGTGTTTTTAATTTTCTGTTGACTGATAAAGTATTTAAAAGACGGAAAGTTGACGAATTTATTACTTAAGACGGGTAAGAAGCAGACGTGATTGAAATTAAAAACAAAAAGCTGAGAAGCATAACAGTAACCCAAACACTGACAATGCCAAGAAAAAAGTCGTCGATGTAACAATTTGAAGCAACGCAGTTAGGTAAGAATGGTGCAACGCTAATTCAAAGTAATGAAAGAACAACCAGTTTTGTACTAGAACAGAGAGCCTTGACAAAGCGACATTTTCCACCGATAACGAAGACGAAAAAGTCAGAAGTGTATTTGACTTTGCTATCGAAAAGTTCATGGCGGTCTTGTTGAAAGTCATTCAATAAATAGAACAACTCTTTGAGAGTTATTGACACTTTTACATAGAGGCCCAAAGCGACACTTTCTCACTACACCCAAAACGTCGGAAATCAGAATAAAAGTAAAGTTAAATTAAGAGATTAAAACTGCCAAACTCGTGATGGACATTCGTCAGCCCGTAATTTATATGTCGCAATACTGTTGCATATAGAGGCTGAGGCTGATTTTCTTTAAAAGGCGATCTTTTTGGTTCTTGTAATTAAGGTAACGGTATTACTATAGGTAATGCGTTTTTTTAATAAAATGTGGAAATCGAATGGTCTCCGGCGTTTGGGTGACAATCAAGTGTTGTGTAATCGGAAAAATATTAAGTCAACATTGTAATATAGAAGAGCTTTTGTACTTTTAAAGTAAAAGCAAAACGAAGGTGTAACTTTAAATGTCATTTTTTGTTACATGCATTGTTCAGATGGTTACATCCTCAGTTTGCTAGGCTTTTTGTTACAAAAGTGGTTACAAATTAGAAATATAAAGTAACACTTCTGAAAACTCAAAAAGTAAGATTTGAAAAAAGTTGAATCCTGTTGTTTGTTGACTCGTTCAATTTTGTATTCCAATAAATTACGTAAGACGATTACCAGATCCTTGTCAGTTTCAATAAAATTAAACGTCTCGTCTTAAATAGACTACGTGTTAAACAAACCACCAGTTGTAACGGAGATTTTTTAAATTCTGTACCTAAAATTATCTGTCGACACGTCCATATTTGCAGACAGAAAGCCATAAAATCGAGTAAGACATCACTTTAAGATTATAAATACAAATGTAAAAATGTAATTTTGCGCACTTTTATTAGTAATTTTAGATCGTAAAGTTAACGTTCACACGAAGTACCGGTATCTTCGTATCTTCTCTAGGGTTGGCAAACATGTACGGAAGATAAGCGTTTTATGGCAAAAGGTGTTGAAGCAAATATTGATTTTATATTTGGGAAATTAAATGTTGACCTGACTGACGATCGTGAGATTTTGTAACGTCAGTAAGTAGATAACATGAAAAAAAGAACAATAGCAAAAGATCAGCCTGACATTTTAAACCTAACCGAACTAAACACAGTTAAAAATGAAAAGATGGATGAAGAAAAAGCGATGAAGAAAACTGACTGAACAACCATGACTGCCATAACAGGTCCAGCTAAACGCTGACACCGTACTGTTGACATTTACAAAGCAAGACATATAGAATTACTCGCCGATAAAGACCCAGGGAGTCTAAGATTAAAAACTAGTCCACTTTACCACTTTGAATTTCAAACATAATCTCCTATGGCGGTTTCCAGTGCGCTAATTGGTCATAAAATCATTCCGCTTATATCTATCAGACGGTTACTGCAAATTTGTATGTGAATCTCGATTCCAGTTGCGATTTATCTTAATTATTTCCTGCACATGCTTTGGAGGTTTCTATTCACTTGTGACTTTGCTTCTATTGACATATATTCCTGATTATGCCTCTCCTTGGCGAATTAGCAGTATGTACTGGAATCGTCGCTTCAACAAATTAAGATCAACCATCAATTATGATCTTGATTTGTTTAAACGCCGACTTGGCATCAACCAAATCTGGAAGATCATCATTATTAACATTTGAATGGAAAAAACACATCAAATTATTAACCACAAACACAGATTACGAGTTTCATAACGACAGCTTAATTATTTCATTAGCTAGAAAGATTATTAGCAACAAGATATTATGAATACTTCGTTTCTCCTAATCCCATTATATCCCCATAAACATTTTTACTGCCATTTTCCTCCCTCCCGCGTATGTTAAGAAAAGCTGAACGTATATTTTTCCTGGTTCCACATTCATTACTAACAAGTCCTGCTGGATTACTTGTGTTGCGAGGTATTAAGGGTACGTTTCCTTTTTATAAGAGATTGGCAGGATTACCCATCATTAGGGTGCAGCAAACAAAGGAAAGTTACTTGTGCTTATTTTGTATTGTTCTGACATACATTCCTAATGGCTAGATTATATCTTTTTGTCTTTCGGCGCTTTTCAAAGTTCCTAGCTATTTAGTATGATGACATTAAGCTGTGTAATATGCAGATACGTATCAGTAGTTTATGTTCCAACGTAAGTTATGATCATTTTAAATTATTTATGATCGATGTTTGTGTGGCTTTTAGCATTAGAACTAGCATTTAATGGTAGAAACATTGTAGCAAGAAGGTATTAAATAGAGAAAAGTTCAAGATTCCAATCCGCCTCCACACGTTTGCTCGCCAACACTTTTGAGCAGTGGTCGAAAGTACTTGTAATTTTACTGTCCTATAATTCAAGTTACATTATCCATCACAATCTCAAACACTACTCTTAAAACGTCCACTTCTCCTTGATAACGTCCCATTACCAAATCAATAGCATCCCACGTCCATAATAGTTCCCAAATTACACCCAAGTGCGTTACTTGATCGATTTGGTCCCGGACCTACGAATTATGCCGATGGGCGCCGAAAGCGTCACAATGGCGTCAAAGTAAACAGTTTTCGTAGAGTGGACATGTTTATCTGGCTTGGTATATCTTCGAGGCTCGTCAGAGGCGGGAGTAACGCTGCAAGCATTTTAGGTATGGGTCAAGGTGTAAGCAGCAAGCGATGATTGTAATTTGAAGATTCAATCTTTCCGACCAGGGGCCTACACAAGAGGCAATCGCTTCAAAGCGAATCGTTTTTCTACAACGACTTTCAACGGGATCGAACTAAGCTTTTCAGTAGCTTGTCTAAATCCAATACATGTTTTACTTTTTCATCTTAGTTATCTAAAAAATGCCACATTAGTGATCACGTGTAATCATTTGAAGTCGCATAATTAAATGAGGTCATGTTTTGGGAACTTTTCTTTGAGTATTTCAGTTAAATTTACAAATTCTTATGAAATCTGTTGGTTGTTTGGTTTCCTGGCTTTGCAGTTTGCTTATCATTGACGTAAACTAAACATGAGATAATCGCTTATGTCTTACTCCAGCCCTCACGATCATATCCGACGCCTACATCTCCTAAACACGAGATGTACTGATTATCCAAATATGTGTACCATGTACTTATTATGTATATGTTATACATATTTACTATAATTACGCCGATCACATCGTGGATCAGGTGGCAGAGATTGACGACCGGTACGGAGTCGATATCACGACTTATATCTAAAGTAATTGTTTTCTGGTTCACTTCCGTTTAGTTAGCTGTATCTGGGTAATGCATCCGGTTGGCGGATGTTGCGTGTGTTGTGTCTAGAGTGCTCTCAAAGGCAGGATAGATAGACCACTTCAGTTTTACCAATAAGTGTCGTCAAGGATTGATTTCTTGACTTTTATTTTTTCCCGCAAGCCGTCGTTATGTATTAGTTAACTAGCAAGGGTAGCAAATGCAATTACTTTCACAAAATTTCGCGAGGAGCAGCTCCGATTTAGAACCACTTGAAAAGTCGCAAACAAATTAGTTTCAAATACTCTCTAACTCCACTTACATGCTCCGGTAGAATAGGGTTAAGTGCTCGAAGTACTTACCTGAAACAAAAACAACAACATTAAATAAACGACCATCTAAACTTTATATTATTTACTCGTAATAGAGCAATTTCTCAAACTTCCCAACTCCACACTTCAATAGATCAAATTTTGTATAGAAAGGGAGAGGTTCTTAATCCATTGTAATCGCTCGCACGTGTGTCGCAAAACTTCGGCTAATTCCACCTAATAACCGTATTCATACTAACACAAAGGAAAATCAACTCTATTCTGACTTTCTAAAGTTAAGAACAAGTTTTTCACCCACACAGAAGGCCACGGTTGAGCGTCAAAAGGAGGTAAATCAAATATCGTCATTTTGACAACTTCGGTAGACATTTCAATTATTATTTTTCTTGGAACTTTTTTGTTATATTTTCTTAGTTTAATGTGAAATCGTTATTTGCCATTTAGAGAGTTTTCTAATAATCAAAGCAAGATGTAGGTTGAACTTATTTTTTAAGTGTTTTCCTTCAAGAAAAAATATTATTTAGTAAAGAATATTTTTTTTGCCATTAGTTACTTAGGTAGTTGTCAAGAAATTATTATTATTTGTTTAGTGAAATCGCAATAGAGGGTGAGGCATTTCGCATTTCTGACCTATTCGTTCCATTAAATTTTGTTATTAGAATTGACATCAGATGCCAAAATTTACCGAGCGTTTCTTATTCGAAAAAAACAAAGTCGTTCAATGCTACAATTTGTCGTATTGTGTCAATAAACGATTTATTTCAAATAAATAAAAAACGGAGTTAAGCACTTTTGCCGTTTGCCCTCTCTTGGAGGGTAGACACAAAGGGCCAAGCGTATAAGGGCGAACAATAAAGGTATTGAAGGCAGTCTGCAAAGGGCACATGCTTTCAAAGAATAGCTCAGAGAATCCAAGTCGACGTACCCAAAGAATTTATACGAGGTCCGAGGTATTATGCGAGTTGTCGCGAAACAAACCGTTTGATTTTTTGAGAAAAAAAAGTAAAACCGGAGCTTTTGAATAGACGATATTGAAAGTGAACTTTTCGATTTAATTTTATATACTCGACTGTATTATTATTTTGATTTGTTTCTTAAACATAATAATTGGAAAAGAGAGAATATGGTAATTATTTGATATAAAAATATGGGAGAACTAATGGCTCTACACATGCTACTGATTTCCCTACTGTCTTCTTTTGCATTACCAGCGTTTGTATTTGGGTGCGTTTCTCGAATCACAGTATCTGCTTAGTGTTTTTACTAGTACACACGGCGGCACATCAAGCTGTAAATTTCTAGTATAACGTGGCCTCGCTTTGTATATATTTTCGGTACAATGAGAGATCCGCATAAACTGGATCAGCCGTCGTGCGTACGACCATGTTGCTGAATTTTCTAGTATTTTACTAAGAGCGACTGCCTATCTGACCTCCACCAACCAGTTGCTAGGTATGACGATACCAACACCAGAGTCTGACAACCAGTCTTACCAAAAAGTCAGGTTGTCACACTGTTACCGTTTTAATTTTTTTCTTGTTTACTATTTATATTATTTTGTTTATTGTTAATTTATAATTTTTGTTTTCTCCTGTTTAAAACTATTTTTTTTTCTTTCTTTTTAAACATAAATCAAGTTTTTACAAAAACATCAGAAAATAAATATTCCCTTATTAAACCAGTGCAGAAATGATATCCCTGCTAGGCTATCCATTAAATGCAAATGTCCTCTTGTTACTCCCTAAAAGGGAGGGACAATCGTGCCGAGAAAAACGGAATGCTTAACTTTTTATAAATGTTTGCACGAATGCTTTGTCCAATGTCTGGAGAGGGGACAAAAGTGGGTATTTATTAAAATATTGTCAACTTTTTGTTGCTTGAGGCGTCCTATTGTGGTAGGCGAGCGTTTTGATGAAATTATTAGTGTTGACAGATGTATTCATTGTTCTAAGTCACAGGCCTATTTCAGCAACCATTGTTGTATTTTTTTATATTTCATAGAAATACTATGATTTTTTAATAGATGACTTTTTTGATTGTGTTTCATAATATTAAAGTGTTACACTACTTTTATGAAAATTAAATCAGTTAAGCTGAAAGAGTAGCTCGGACCCATGAACAATGAGGATATCTGAGCCCATCTAAGGTTGTTTAATTAGCAGGCATAAAAGACAGAAACTGTACTTTCATGACATAATTTTCAAACAAATTCATTCAATTTACGTCTTCAGCGGTATGAATGAAACATAAGAACTTCATTAAGAAAAATATCAGTGAAATAAAAAACCTCTATATATGTTCGACATACGATAGCACACTGAGAGTCACCGAAACTTTATACCGATTGTAAATCGTCTCAAGACCTACCGTTACGTTCATATAGAGTGTCAATTAAAGCAAGTTTATATGAGTGAGAGAACAATAGGACTTGGCAACATGTGATCAGAGCGAATTCACGTGAAATTAAAAGTGGGACATACTGATAAATATCTGATGACAATGAACACTTCTTTTTTATGGTGATGCAAACAATTTGGGAGTAAATTCTACGATTTGGTACTTTATAGATTTTTTAATCACAATATACTGCAAAAGAAAATTGTTGCTTTGCGGCATTGAGTCCGCCTATGTAACCACTATTGTACTTACGATCATGAAGTTTAAAAAACCAGCCGAGTGCGAGTCGGTCTCGCGCATGAAGGGTTCCTTACCATTGTAGTACCCTTTAATTTTAATCAATTTTCATTGGTTACAATACACATTCTGTGAAAATTGCAACTGTGTACCTGTTACGGATTATGAGAACAGCCCGCTGACAGACAGACGGACGGACGGACGGACAACGGAACCCTTAAAATCATGTAACATAATGAGAAGTTATATAAAAAGAGCTTAGTGGGACTTTAAGTGAATTAATTGAGCTGAATTTCATTTCAGACTCTTAATGTAAGCAATTTTTAAGTTATTTCATCCATGTCTTACTTAACTTGTCAAATCAATACGTGCCGTGCCGTTCTTTTTTCAAGATTCTGGATTATTTTTAGAAAATATTTTCTTATACATTTGACTATACACTGTTTTTTTTTGGGCTTGTAATATGTAGCAATACGACTAACTCTGCAACGAAAAAGAGGTCGTTTAACATTTCGTCGTTTGTTTTTTTTTCGTGTCGCGAGTTCAATTGTTTTCCCCTATCTCAAAAATATCCAACGCGCCTAAAGAAATTTCACTTCAATAATACCTACACGGCCACAATATGTAGCCCTAACTAACCATAACTAGATTAATGGTCTATTTTTGCCCATAAACGGCAAAACCTGATAATACTTCCAGCGAAGAGAATTTACGGCTTCATTCACACTGTGGAGCATAAACACTGGCACTCCACCTATCAACACTGGCCCTTTGTCGAAATATCCAAAACAACATGGCGTAGGTTTACGTCATATAAAGGTATAGATGTACTTAATATACTAAAAAACGTAGCGTGAGCTGTAAGGTTCCGTGTCAACTAGTCCACACTTATCCCGGGCAGCGAGTGCACGTACCCTTGAAGTAGTTCATCTCCTTATTGATAATTTGGTGGTTTTATTCTAAACCCTAACTAGTGTTTCTAGTGAACACCAAGTAAAGAAATAAAGTAAAGAAATATACCTTGATCTCTGTATACATGATGTTTCTCGATTCACGTCATTTGCTAGCGACAGATATGGGATATTCCTATCCGGAAAAAAAATAACTGTTTAAAAGTACTCACAACAAAAATGGCGTACGTAGCAAGTAAAACGGACAATACTTGCATGTAATAAAATAAAGTCATCATGGGACATGTTTTTTTTAATTTAATTTTGCCAAGAATTTAATATACAAGGACATAATGCAACAAAATAAGCAAGCACACACGAACCAAAAGAGGCGCCAAAAGTTTCAACCAACTACCTGTGTGATGTTGGTAAAGTATTAGTTTTTAGTTTAGGGAAGTAGCGTATGTATTTGGCCAATGAAATACAAATCCAGTTTATGCGGATCGCTCATTGTACGGGAAATCTATACAAAGCGAGGCCATGTTATGCTGGAAATGTATAGCTTAATGTGTGTACTATCGACAAAAAGAAAAAGACACAAGTAAGCAGAAGGCGGTGGGAGCAGCTATTCGGCCATTAAAAGTTTCTTGACAGTCTACATCAACCAGTAGTCAATCATATCATGACAGTAATGACAGGTGCTACACGAATTATGAAACACCCTGTATACAGTAAATATAAACAAATCCTTTTATATTAAAGTAACAAGCCAGTTATTTACTGTTATTACACGCTATTTATATCTGATTGCTTTGTAATTGACATTTGCCGAGCAGTGAGCAATTGATTGTGTTGTTTCTCATTACATGGAGTATGGGTAGCCACAGTATAAAGGTAACCAGTTAACTAACTAGGCCCTTTTCGTAAACTGCGTCATTGGTCGAGTGGTCGTAAGCGCGACTCCCGATCATGTGGTTCTAGGTTCGATTCCTGAGTTGGCCAAATTTTTATTGGGTTTTTACATCAGGAATTTCTCAGTGGCTGCCACTAAGTATGGATTAGTGCCCGGTTGATGGCAATAGGCTCGCCCCTTATTGCATGGCACTTCTTCTTGTTGGCGTATCGATGGCAAAAAGTTTAAATATGTGTAGCCAAAAACTCAGCCACTTAAATATAACTGACGAAATGTGCGTGTACTATTAGTAAGTACGCCATCCTCTGCTTAATCCTTCGTTATGTTGTGTATGTCAGTCATTACCAGTAGTCAGAAAGAACCCGAAAGTCCCGAAAGTCTGACAAACAGTCTTACCAAGGGCTATCGTGTTACCCACTTACTGGGTAGTGCAGGTCAGATAGTCAGTCGCTCCATGAAAAATACTGGTATTCAGATGCATTTGATTAGACTTGTAGTAAAAGTTTTGGTAAAGGCTAGGAAGATTATGATGTGACAGCTCTGACTTGCGCACGAACTTAGTCAGTCTGTGAGCTCATTTCAATAAAAAATTGTATTCTTTTGAGCAAAATAAATTTTCTTAACCGTAATTGTTCCCAGTTGAAATACTGTACGCAAATGTCTACTGTGGCGCAGTGCATGTAAAGTTTGTTTATTATGATGTACAGACGCCAGCAGGTCAAGCTACCCGAAACTGTCAGATTTTCCCAATCAACTTTGAACCTAACACTTCTATAATAAAGTCGAAAATCTACTAAAGAAATCTGACAGATTGTAGTAGCTTGATGTGCTGGCGTCTGTACCTGCAATTATTGGTTGTTATTGATTTGTGTTGATGAATATTATGTTTGACCTTCACTGACTGCCTCGTTGGTCTAGTGGTCGGAAGCGTGACTGCTGAGCATGTGGTGCTGGGTTCGATTCCCCGATCGGGCAGTGTTACTGGGTTTTCCATTAGGAATTTCTTAGAAGCAGCCTCGGAGTCTGAATTTGTGCCCGGTTGATAGCAATAGTCGCCTATTACATGGGACTTTTAACTGGCGCAGTGTGGGTTTATGATTAGGTACACCTCTGCCTAACCCTTCGGGATTACAGGCGTGATGTTATGTTATGATATGACCTTAGCAGACCTGCATGCAAGGTTTGAGTAGAGTTACACGAAACATTGCATTTTAATTATTAGATCCTGACTACCGATCTACACGACATACCCGATAGAATTTATCATTGGAAAAAATATCCATTTTCCATAACTTTAATCCATAATTTGCCCATGTAGGTGAAAAATTTCCAAAAATCTATTAAAATGTCAAGTTTCTGGACCTAGCGGTTTGGACTGTGTCTCGTATTATGTGCCTGTATTGTATCCTAGAAAACCAAATATTGACAATCTGCTAATGAAAACAGAGATGTATGAGGATTTACAAATCAGTTCAAGGTTCTGCAAATCTATACTAATATTATAAAGCGGAAAGATTTTAATGTAACGAATAAACTACTGAACCTGGGTTATACTGGGTTGTGGAGGTCAGATAGGCAGTCGCTCCATGTAAAATACTGGTATTCAGCTGCATCTCGTTAGACTGGAAGCCGACCCCAACATAGTTGGGAAAAGGCTAGGCAGATGATGAATAAACTACTGAACCGATTTAAATAATTCTTTCAGCAATGGATATCTACATTATCAGCGAGTAACATAAGCTATATTTTATCCCCGTACTCCCACGGGAACGGGAACTACGCGGGTGAAACCGCGGGACGTCCGCTAGTCATCAATAAGCATCAAGTCGGAATTTTTTCATCTCTAGTATACACCACCAACAGTGATAACTACTGTTTAATTAATTGTATGGAAAACTTCAAATAACTCATAATCTAAACTAAGGTTAATGATCGCACTATTCACATTTCACACAAGGTTAGAAAGGGAATCCACATGAAAGCTTATAATTATGCTGTGAAACCTCTAACTAAATACCTGAGACAGGAGCTAATTAGTATTCTCAATTAATGTCTAACCTTTGGGTAATTAAATGTTTCTTATTCAAAGCATTTATCTAAATGCTTGAACCTTTCATTGTCGCTTTCTTTTATTGTGAAAGAGCTTTTGAATGATTCATCAGCTCAACCGTATACATTGTGTCTAAATATTGTGACATCTTATGAGCAATGTCTGCCTCGTTGGTCCAGTGGTCGCAAGCGCGACTGCTGGGCATGAGATGAGGACCTAGGTTTGATTCCCGGGTCGGGCAAAGTGTTGTTGGGTTTTCAGGTTTATCAGGAATTTCTCAGTAGCAGCCACAGAGTCCGGATTTATTAAACAGTGTTTGAGTAACAAACATCCATCCATCCAAACTTTCGCATTTATTATTATAAATGCGAAAGTTTTGCAAGATAATATGTCTATGTGAGATTCCGCAATGAACGTTGTAGAACTGTCAATTTCGACATTCATTTGTTTCAGGTGTGCCTGAAATTTTGAAATCAGAATCTATTTCATAGCCTGCTATTTCCAACCATCTGTCAGCGAATACCTACCAACCTTAATGAATTTCAGGCTTGTCTTCAGCCACAGCCTTCCACAAATTGATGAATTGTAAGCGAGAAGTATGAAATTCATATTATTCATAAGACAGAAATTAGGAACAGCCCTGGCGTTGTTATTATTATTAATAGCGGTGGTTGGGAGTTCAACTATATTGGTGTCGTAATGAATTTACTTTGTGACCACCCTTTGTGACCACAGTTGGGCAGTTGATACGAGAAATGGGTGGGTTTAAACAGTTTAAAGGTACCCACTGTTATGAGCACTTGGTTTGCTTGATTTATGAATAAATATGGTTTGGCCTGTTGTTTGAGACAAAAGATGGAGTTAAGTTTTACGAAACTTTTGGGTGGTGAAAAAAATATGAACCTACTTATTTACTATATTTCTTGACATCTAAACTCATAATATAATAATATTATAAAGAGGAAATATTTGATTTTTTGTTTGTTTGTTACGATATAAGTCAAAAACTACTGGACCGATTTAAAAAATTATTTCACTTATGGAAAGCTACATTATCAGCAAATAACAAGCTATATTTTATCCCCGTATTCTCACAGGAACGGGAACTACGCGGACGAAACCGAGGAGCGCTACTATTTAATACGAATGATTGGTTTAAATGAAAATGAATTACTCGTATTTATCAATGAAAATTAGTTACGTACAGTACACAAATCGCGATGATTTATGATATCTTCTAAACTATGCATTTTTGGACCACTAATTCTAGGACTTTTTTTTGTTGCTTTTTGTTTTTTTTCTACAGTGGAGTTGAAAGAGTTATGATATATTGAAATAAAAAACACGTATATCTTACACTGTCAGCCATTGACAGAGTTTATAAAAGGCTAACATAATATCCAAATTTCATTAGATCTCAGAAAGGTGAAGAATCAAATTGCAGGAAAAAGA
Organism: Lycophotia porphyrea; assembly: GCA_950005105.1. NCBI lineage: Eukaryota > Metazoa > Arthropoda > Insecta > Lepidoptera > Noctuidae > Lycophotia > Lycophotia porphyrea. Next base: position 5,297,741 of record OX465389.1, read on the forward strand.
TAGTTCTTCAATTTGACTATTATATTCCTGTGTGAGATGAGAGAGAATTTACCCATTCATTTTCTTGTTTTGAAGTCTTGGGAATTCTCCTAAATATCTAGACTGAAAATTCCGTATGTATCATTACCATAGCCCACGACAAACTTAATAATATCCATCATAACATGATGTCGTCCGTGACCATTGGAACATGTCCTTATTACCAGCCATGCGAGCCGTGGTGCAATCTCTGTCATTGCTCTGACCTAATAATCTGAGGGTAATCTCTATACTCCAGTTATGTTGTGATACAAGGTATTAGCGTGTTGGATTAGCTGTATATGTTGGTGCTACATGTTATATGTTATAATGAGCTTATGTGAAATTCAAAGCATTTACAGGTACTTTTAAAAGGAATCGGTCAGTTAGTCATATAGATGAAGCTAGTAGTTACCCGTTCCGTTATCTAAGGAGAAGAACGGGTAATCATAGACGTATTCATTTTCTCAGCTACTATCTAGCTAAGCCAATTAATACGTTTTCAATAGCAAAAATGGACAAACCACATACAAAAAAGAAACATCAATTTTGGGAACAACGTGTTTCATAAGTTTTAAGAAAAAAACTAAAACAGACTTTCTAAAAATAGAAAACTAACTCGATCAACGACCTATCGTTTACAATTTCGACCACTTAAAAATAACATTCTAAAATTCTAAATTCCAATTTTAAATATATTCTAAAATAGCGCAAAAAGGCTTGGGAAATTGGACCGTGCGTACTGACGTTTCATTGTTAAATTACCTCTGATTTTGCAGTGCAGTGGCCTTTATTACCGTTGTCATATGGTTTATGCTATTTCAGTGATACATTAACTATGGCAAAAGACTGTACGGAATGTGCAGATATCATGCTCACACAATATCAATGTGACTGCAATGACCCTGTCACTACGCGAGCTGGCCAGAAAGGCCCACTGCAGATAAAAATAGATTACAACTGCTATGACCGCGAATGTGCTCATAAGTGTTTATTGATTTCATTTAAGAACCTTTTTGTAGAGTTGCATTATTAGTTGTTTGTTTAAAATGGGTGTTTGTAAACAGGTACAGTCATGACGTCCTCATATACTCATGCAATTATCTCGTGAATGTTATTATGTGAAGATTCCTTTCAAATGAATCAACGCATTATTCAGATGGCTATTTAATGAATAGGTCTTCAGTTGTTGGAGGTGTTCTGAAAACATTCTTTTGTACGTGTCTATAGAAAGTTCTTAGCATTCAAATATTTACAGAATTTGAATCACTCTAACATCCTCCGAATCCCATATTCTTAATACGAATTAAATAATTAATCAAGAGGATAATACCAATGACAACAGATGTCCTACAAACAAAAGTAATTTCGCTAAAATCCCCCACAAGCAACCGTCTGTCGGTGTCCGTCTAGGGATAGTCGTTGACATGAATGACAACCCTCAAACGCTGCGCGTGATATTACGGAAAGGGATATTCAGAAACCGTGATATTAGGGGGATATTCTACCATTTATCGTATTGTTGCCAAATGTGGTCAGAAAGATTAATTACTTTAACATTGTTGAGAAGCAATTGTTTTTATCAAAACGACCCTCAAATGTCATTTATTTTGTAACATGACGCAAGATTCAGAAAAACAAATCCAATCAACCAATTACGTAAGATTTTGTGAAAAATATTGAAGTAAACATGTAGTATCGTACATTTGTAACTCTGCCAGATTATGTAGACGACATTAATATTTTTTATTCGTATGGGGTTGACATACTGATAGTGTTTTCTGTTGCCAAATGTTCATAATATGGGGCGTTATGTAGGTCTATCCCATTATTAGGATATTTATTTCACGATGATGTAACTATAACCTAATATTTCAAGACCAAAATATTGAAATTATAACGACATCTAATATTTCTATTGATCGCATTTAGAGAAATTCCAATGAAACATGACATAGCAAGTCGCTTTTAAAGCCGCAATAAAACTGCAGTTGCAATTGATATTGCAGTTATAGTATTATTGCATTGAATATTGCTATTGAAGTTAATCTGTATACGAGAGACTTTAGTATCCAATAAACTTTAACGGGAAAAGCTTAAAGAAACTATGCTTTTTTTCCTTTGGTATATTGAACATAGTTATAGCTAGATAGATACTTATGTTCATGTTAAACACATGTTTTCACGACAAAACTAGAGCATTCAGTTCCACTTAACCGTGTGTTGTTCGACAAGGGCTTGTAAGGCCAGTGTAACGGAAAATTAAAAAGGCAATTTTCTTAATGAGCCCACTCGCAGTGGGGGGTTAACACGGCTTACACTACACAAGATAGCAGCTTACATACATAAAGGTTATGTGTTCATTAATTTACGGGGAGTTTATATTGGCTATGGATTTGTGTGGCCTTGTTTTAAGGCTTTATTTTGTTCTCTGTAAGGAAGTAATCAGTAAAGGACTTTTTTCTGATAAGGCTAAATCCGCCTTACTATAGCATTTCATTCTAGACTAGCTGTTTCCCGCGACAATCGTCCGCGAGAAAATGATTATAAAAATATTACGACCCTATTTGAATTGGATTCTATACACAATTTCAAGGGTTTTAATTTGCACGGAACGCTAATTCTTTTTCCCAAATAAAAGTAGCCTAAGTTACTCCTTACATCAGCTATCTGCTAGAAAACGTCGCTCCAGCCGTTTTGGAGATTAGCCGAACAAACAGATCGACGGACAGATAGACAAGAATGCAAAAATGTGTTTTTTTTTTGTCAGAACTACCGTATATACTTTCCTTTGCATTTAGTAAAATGGTGTTATTTTTAAATTACAAACAGATGTGATTTGCAAATTATTTTGTCTCCAAATATTTTGTAATACTATTCTTAAACAGTTGAAATTTACGGATAAAGCAGAAATTCGTGTAAAATAGTCAATATACTCGTGTAAGGTAACCACAAAATGTCAAAGCAAAGATAAAATTGCTATATACACAGCCTTAAAGGCTTAAAAACAATAATTTACCATATAAAACATTAATATACAATTTCGTATGTGATACGCATCCTACACTTCATGTAGGCGAAGTTGGAGGCGTAAACCTCAATTTTAATACAAAATATGGTTAGGATATTAACATTTATGTGTTAATGCCACTACAAAGGTTTGTGTAAACTTAAAGTCAAGGTTTTGGCATTTTTAATTAGGTTTAAAAAAAAACGATTGCGAGTGTTACGTTGCCACCTACATGGAGTATAACTAATCCTTTGTAAGTAAAGTGTCGCGATAAAGCTCGGTACTCACCGTCGCACGCTAAGTGTCAAGGCTAAAGGAAGTTACGTCCTAGAACATCGTGGAGTAGCGATAACGATTGTGTGTACCAAGTCCAATATGCAAGATGTTTAGCGTTTACCGTCTGAATTTTAATCTAGCTAGATAAGGCACGGACACAAATAATGGTTTGTTTACCAAAAGTAAGATTGATCACCTAATTTGTTCTTTTGAGTAGTAAACTTTATGGTCAATTAGCGAACGCAGGCGCCATGGGGGCGATAAATCACAATAAACTTTAATGAACCATCAATATCATCCAGCTATTATGTCAAACTTAATTAAGCGGTATCATTTCCCAATAAAATAGCGCCACACTGTCTAATCCAAGATTAATTACCTCCCTACTTGGCAGTACAAACAATCAGTTCATTTACATAAAAGAAAGCTTTTAATTCGGTTAAGCTACGCGGTTAATCACAGGTTCAAACTAACTAAGCTCCTAGTGGTCATTTGTACCCGTCACACCAATAATTAACCCAGACAAGCCGAGAGCAGTAAACGGTTAACTACCATTTAAATAACACAATAATGAGAGAAGAAACCGGATTTATAAAGGTTAAGAGTTATGTTTACGCATTGGTTACGTTTTTAGACACGGTTAATAGATGATGTTAATTACAGTGGTCTGTGGCTGTTTAGCGGTTATTTCTGGGCGAGTCCGTCGCCAGTCATATAAGTACAGAATTAATAAAGAAAGCAGGTACACCACATATCTCGAGGACTCACATAATAAAAGATTCTTCCAGCTGCCGCCAAGAGCTCGCAGACAGCGATGGAGACGGGGCGCGGGAGCGGCGGGTGGGGCGCGGGGTGGGACCATCCTCACATCTCCCTCCGAAGAACTTCGGCCTAGCAGCGATGACCCTCTATCCCTCGACAAAGACCGACGCCTACCGAAAGGCGCTCCTCTCACAGTCGCGAAATTCTCCTCACAAGTCACATTGAAAGTATCTAAAGGCATTCCTTCTGGTTCTGTGTTTCTTCTGCTTCTCACAGAGAATGTTCTTCTAAAACCATTAGCAAGACCCTCAGCTATTTTCTTTTTCGGCTTTGGAACTTCTTCAGAACTGATAACAGTAATATCATCCATATCCTGTGGTTCATATGCCCTGTAAGCTCGGTTCTGTTCTATGCCAGTGAGGTCTTCAATGCCTCCATGTCTGTACTTCAAAGGTTTCGCGCGGTCGATGACTCCGAGCTCATCGTAGCTTCTGTAAGTGGAGGAGGCCCGCCTTGGGGCTGGTGGTCGGCCGGCTCTGTCAATCGTCATTTTTAGCTGATGATCCGATCAGTAACCTGACGAAGAAACGGTGGCATTGTAAAATTGTCTAAAGAGACTGATCCTGGTTTGCACGACGAAGCTTTTCACACAGGTGATGACGATGTCGGTGAAGTGAACGCCAGTGCAGCACACGTCTAGACAAGCGACAACAGTGAGGTGAACGTCACACAAACGGACAACGTGTAAGCAAAATATCACGACTATGTTAATGATTCACATGTAGTGTCAGAAGTTATGCAGGCTGTAAATTAATTGGGAACCTCATTATAAAAGCCCGTTTAATAGTTTATTTATATTGTGGTAATAAAATTAACACGAGTAGTCTCAAAGAGGTTGTTTCGGTAAATATAGTTTGGTATAGGTTAAAGAACTCTTCTTGTAGCCTTGGAAACTCAATTTTGGAACACTGCTGTTATAACCTGAATTATAATCAAATCAATGCAAATGAACTAACTTTGATCAAACCTGTATTCATGAGCTTTTCTTTGTAACCTTTGAATCTTCTTTCTTTTAACTATTCTTTTCAATGTTATTCTTTATCCGTGGATGAATTTCTATCGGCTACATAGTGTTAAGTGCGTGTATAGCAGCAGTATCACAACAATGCCGTGACTAGTGCACCTCATGGGCTTCATGCCCATAAAATTTGTTTACCATCCCCGACGCCGCGGTGAACTCAAATCTATTGATACCATCACGGAACGTTTATACGCTGGCAGCCTTAACAGACCCCATTTTCATGGAAAAAACTTTTTTACCAACTTATTACGTCTGTAACGGGTCATAATTTGTATATTTTATTTTTGTGTTTTCCGTATTACCTACTTATTTTTTTTGTGCGACTTATTTTTTTTCTGTTAAACTTGGTATTGCTGTAAAAACTTTTGCAATATAAATATTAGCGCTGTCAAACAAATTCTCGCAAAGAAGCTTTGGCTTTGACCTTGAAACAGCACTTCTCTAAACAAACACGCGATGCAAGAGATTGTCAATAAAATCACATTCGTTCTACATAAAATCAAAGTTTGTTTAGTCTCGCCCAGTAAAGTACGTCGAGTGTCTCAAGTGATAAACACACTGGGAGCCAGTGGAACTCGACCGCCAATTCAAGTGGCTGATGTCCAACACGTAATTACCGACAATTGCACTAGCCTGCCTACTGGCGGACAGTACTGTCCTCGGAAACTATCCGATTAGTGAGACGGAATTCGAACAATTATCGAATTAGGTACCGTTTCCTGCTTGTTAGGACACTCAACGAGATCCTTTTTGAAGAAGCGTGATCCGAATTTTTGTGGGTTTAAAAGTTACCGCAAGATCAAATTAGGTGAATGGTTAGGTTTTGATGAAATTTAAGACAGAATCATTTAAGTAGATCATTTGAGTAGTAGAGAGAAATAGTAGTTAATTTGCATAATACAGTGGGTTCATCAAATATTAATCAAGTGTCATGAAAACCTTTTCATACAAAACTGGCTACAAGACTAAGAATAAACTCAATGTGTTGCATGTCCTAGAATGCAATACAAGAGTTGATATCTTCATTAAAGTGTGCCTGATGATTATGTAAGTAAATGCTAGATAAATTGTAGCCTTGATACCAATTAACGGACTCCACGACGCAATCAAGCTACTGAATGAAGTGATGTCAATTAGACTCATTAATGAATTCTTAACGATGTCGCCGTCTCTTTTCAATTTGAACAGGACTTTGTTATTTAAGTGAAAGAGGAGGAGAGATAAATAATGATGATGATTGCGTTTCGAATTGAATAAGGGTTGATGGAGCTGTTTGGGTAAACGTTGGTGTTTTTGTTTGGAAAAGACATATTCTGACATATATGAACAAAATGGTCAAGCATCATTTGGTGGTGTGATTCGTTTGTGAGATAGTTTTAATATAATATGCATCTTGCATCAAAAGTGACTAAAGAAAACGCGACTGATGGAAATGTTTGTTGATAGATGGATTGTGTGAGGAATGAGATGAAAGAGAAAGAATTAAATGATGCCGTGACGTCTGACAAGGGAGAAGGGAAGAAGAAAATGTGTTGCGCCGACCCCAAATGGAATGGGACAAGGACAGGAAGATGATGATGCATTTTGCATAGGCGAAGTGTGGGACGCCCCTCAGCTAGATGGATCGGTGACCTTTAAAAAGTGGCTGGGTCACACTAAATGTGGAAGACAGAGGAAAGGATGTTATGGTGCAGTTAAGGAGTGCCCTATGTATGTACAGCTATGAACTGTAGTCCAGTTGATTAATATGCATCTTTGAATGATTTAACAGTTGCGTAACTTGCGTAGGACTCTCTACAGGTTCAGTTGCATATATTTTTAAACCAGATACATTACAATCATTAGTAACACACATCATTACATGAACTTGAACGCATTTATCATTATTAAGGCCTAGAACAGAAAAAAATTATAACATTGCATCATACGCCCACGTTCTCTTCCTCCTACAATTTATCTTACTAAAACTGAATAATACTATGTTTTTCAACATTCATTCTTCATTCGTGTTGTTCAGTTTATGATTGGCCGAATAATACAATGGCTCTGTTACGTAAACAAGACAATTGGATGCTACTACAGTCAATGTATCTTCGTTGAGAAGTAAATCGATAGCATGAAATGACTTTATCTATTCTGAATCCGAATTGGATGTGGAAAACTTAATTTTAAGTTCGAATTATTTGGAAAGTATCAAAACCTTTGTCGGAGTATTAGAAAATGAGACTTTCACTTTTGAAATTGCTACTAAATAATTGTATAGGGATCCAACATAGTTGAACGATAAAACAGCAATTAAAAGGTTGGTCAATGGCGAAAATCACGTATGTACCGCTTCAGGCAAAGCTATTAATTTCATCCACTTTTGCTAATATTTAAAGCAATTAGAAATTGCCTTTGGAACAACATTTTGAATATTAATGTTCGATATTTCAATAAGTCAATGCTAAATACTCGTGCGCCTTGAGGCGGTCCGCCGCGGCGTTGTTTCTATCGCTTAAATCTTTATTCCCTTCTCGTAAATAATGATAACAGTAGTAAATAAATACAAATTGTAGAAATAGTCTTGTTGCTATCTTTTTTATATATTTGTAACTTGTTTGTTTCATGTCACATTTTCAATTTAATAAAAGTTCAATGTTATTATCTGTGTTTGGTTCATCCCCGTACCATTCCGATCAAATACCTTTTTAAATACAACTTTTGATCAACATTACCTATCAATGCGTACAGCCTTAAGGGCTTCCAGTCAATCAGGAAGTCTTAAGCCGCCATTGCGATAGACTCTAATAAATAATCATACCAAACCAACAATCCCACCATTTATGAAAGCAACATCTTTCACCTACCACGTCTCGTTGCAGCCTCCACAATCATCGCCCAGAGATATTCTATAACGAACTACAGAAGCCGCTCGTGCGTGAAATGAACTACGGTGATACTCGTAGTGAAAACAACGACGATGTTGCACAAGACACTTTGATAGTGTATCAATCTAAAAATGAATTGAAAATCTGTTTAGATACGGTTGGTGGTATGGAGATTGAAGAACCTCTCAGTCTTCTAAGGTCTTGTAACTGAGGAAATTAAAGGAAAACAATACTATCTGCCTGCCTTTTCCCAACTATGTTGGGGTCGGCTTCCAGTCTAACCGGATGCAGCTGAAACTAGTAATTTAGATGAAGCGACTGCCTATCTGATCTCCACAACCCAGTTAGTAATGGGTAATACGGTACCACTTGGTAAGACTGATTGTCAGGCTTTCGGGCCACTGACAAATCCTTATTAAACCTTTGTTGAAAAAAAAGCAGAATTTGTTTAAGGCCAAGGACTCAATGATCCAACTGCGTAAGTTACTGGCAGTCAAGCAAAGGAACATACTCATTCTACTAAAACACAATATTGTTGTGAACATTTTTAAAAGGCACCATAATGTCTAGAGTAATTAGTTCGTCTAGAGAACTAATTGCTGTGACGAACATTACCCAGTAACCTATACCCCTTAGTCAACAATGGCGAATTCTGTGAGAAGTAGTGAGAACATACTAAGCACTTGTATGGCGAAAATGACGAATGATCAGAATTGAGATTATTCTATGACGATAAGAAGATATTGTTGATCAAAAACTTGTTTTGGATTGAAACAAGTTTTTGATCAACAATATCTTCCTTTTTGCTTATCTTGTTAAAGAGTCGTTGACTTTAAATTAAATCTAGTTCACTCAACTCTCAACGGATGTAGTGCTAAAAAATACACGAATTTAGCAAAAAAATTGTTTAACCCGCTTTTTGCAAACAACTACTTCTCGAGAGTATTATGAAAATTTTTACAGCTATATTAATAAGCATCTCAACTTTAAAAATTCTAGTAATCGCGTTGTTTTAAAAGTTTCTTTATCGCATTTCTCGAGCTAAAAAACTTGGTAGCTACCAACATTTTAGAGTGCCTCACTTGAAATCGCGGCGTTAAAAATAGTTTTTTTTTAAGTGCGAGTGGCACTTACCCGACTGTTTTTAATGAAGGAGGTTTTAAAACAAAGATTTGGGCGCCGGAAACCGTCGCGTCAGTTGCGTAAGCCCATTGATTATGTACCTACTAAGTACTATAACGCACTTTTGTAATTTTAATTATGTTTACAACAGTATAATGGGATCCATGTTTTTGTTGCTAATACTGTAATGTTCAGTCTACACGGATGTTGATATTTTCGTTTAATTTTATAATTGAGTACAAGAAGTTCGGTTTTGTGGAGAACATTTGTGCTTACACGAGTAGACTCATGACAAGGGTCATAGCTGCCTTTAATATCAGATTTAGTTCTCTGGAGAGTAAACCGAGGTATTTTCATAATTTATTAGTGGCTTCCACACAAAATCTCCTTATCACAATTGTGTATTTAACCAAAAGGCAGACAGAATTCCTTTAAGCATTAAGTCTACCTATGTAACACCACTGGACATGAAAATAAAAGATACTACAGGAAATAATACAAAATGGTTTAAGAAGAGTAATACTTTTAAATCCAGCCTGACTTTTTATTTAACCGTTTAAATGAAACAGCTTCCAAAACGCATTAACTTACACTCTTCAGCGCTTATCAATACATCTTAAGTGTCAATTAACCATCAATACCCATATAAGAGAGTCAACATGAAAACAATCGCCTTTTCAATAACCGAACAAAAACTATTATTATACGATAAAAATAATTTAAGCATTAATGGTGGTTCGTAAATGGTGGGCTAGTTGGTTAATGGGGAGACACACGCCATGCGGTTACGACACACAGGTATACAAGACAGTGTGATGTATTATGATGCATGCATTCATATGCAGGTTGGGCAATGTGGTCCAAATATAGCACTTGTGCGTAAACAAGAGGAAAACTATATTTCCCAGAACTTTGATTTGAATTTTACGTTACTGCGTTTTAGTTCTGTGAGGTTTTTCTTTTCTAAAAGGATTGCAAATGTAACTACTACTACTAGTCTTGAAAATTAATAATAAGATTTTTTTTTACATACATACATACATAAACTCACGCCCTTTTCCCATGGGGGTAGGCAGAAACCACAGAACGCCACCTGCTACGATCCTTACATACTCCTTTTGCCTCGTCCACGTTCATACATCTGGTCATACACGCACGCCGGTGGCGAGTACTACGCACCTGACCTTTCTGAAGAACCTCACCAATTTTTTTTTATTACTGTTTTTTTAGGAACTAATAAAATTTCTACTTAGAAGGATATTTTCCGGCACTATTCTGACAGAACATTATTTTATTAGTAGATTTTGTCGACGAACTTCGGCACAAAATTGGCGTTATAATAGATGCTAAACTAGCATCTTCCTAGAATTAACTAAGAGGTTTACAAATTAAACTTTAAATGAAATGACATCTGATATCCCGCGCAAAGGAGTTTGCGACATTCTGCCAACAAAATGACTCAATGTATGTCCTCGCTTGTTTTTATGTACCAAGCAGTTTCATGATGTGTGGAATTAGCCCGTTTACATGCACATAATGTGCTTGTTTATAAATCTTTTATTAATTTGTATGACTTATATTGCAGATAGCATAATACAGAGATTATGTGCACTTTGTGTAAAGGTTAAGTAATGTTCCTTTTATGGATAGTGTTGGACAGATCTGATTTATTGTGAAACTCTGTTTTGACTTTTGATATGAGAGAGCGCCATGATGTGCCTTTTGATATGAGAGATGACCAGATGTATGAACGCGGACAAAGCAAAGGAGTACATATGTACAGTGTGAACAGTGTGTGTGTGAGTGTCCGTGTGTGTGTATGTGTTTTGTGTGTGTGTTGTGTGTATGTGTGGATCGTAGTTCTGTTGTTTCTGCCTACCCTCGTGGGAAAAAATAAAAATACCCGACTGCGTAAAAAATAACTAATAATTGAATAAAAACTGAAAAGAGAAAAACAAGTTCAGTCCAGAAGTGTTGAAAGCAATTTAATTTAAACTGCAACAGTCGGGGCCCATTAAAAAATCTAGACCAAAATCATTCTACCTAATATGGGTCCCGACTGTTGCAGTTATAATTAAATTGCTGTCAACACTTCTGGACTGAACTTGTTTTTCTCTTTTCAGTTTTTATTTAATTATTAGTTATTTTTTACGCAGTCGGGTATTTTTATTTTTAAAATTTATTTTTTTATTTTACTCCTTTTAGTTACATGGTCATGATAAACCATTTTAAAATCCTGATGATGAGCCCTTTAATTTGATACCCATATAGGAGCATCTAAAAAAAAAAGAGTTGTACTTTAAACTATAGCGTCTCACAGTCGTCATGTTGGTTTTTTTTCATGTCACCTATCTAAGAACACTTGGGTTATCAAGACGAATCTAACGATATGTAAATTAAATAAATCCGTGCAGCGGTTTGGAAGATATGAGGTTATAAAGAATATTACATGCATACATACGAGTACATACATACAAGATACACGCGAAAAACATAACCCTTCCTTGGCAGTCGGGTAAAAAGTGTAAGTTTCTTGTTTGTAACAGGATATACATAGTTTTTTTCAGTATATTGAGTTTGAGTGTTTTGCTAGCTCTAAGTGATTTACAAAACTGGCAAGTTATCTTTGATCAATTCGTATGATAATATTTATGCATCACGCAATATCAATAGCTACGCTGCCACACCCAGCCTGAGAACAGATACCCGTTTATTTTCCTACACATATATGATATAAACACTGTCATTTTCAACAAAGAAAAAAAAAATGTGTTTTATTTAAAAAATTATGTTACTTTGGTACAGACGCCAGCACATCAAGCTACTACAATCTGTCAAATTTCTTTAAAAGATTTTCAACTTTATCTCTGAAGCATTAGGTGCAAGGTTGGTTGGGAAAATCTGACAGTTTCGGGTAGGTTGACCTGCTGTAGTCTGTACATTGTTTGTCAAATGTTTTACTTTCTCGAAAGTCCATGTCCGTATAAGTATACAAGGTGGAAGCCGTGGGAGGGCCGACGCTCAAACGGTTATTCTTCATTCATTTTTAGCGTCCGTGTAGATTCCACCCTTGTGGCTGCAAAATATACTGTGTGTAATTTTAAAAAATGTGTATCGGGCAATAAGTTTTGTCGCTTCCAAGGACCAATATCTTACTTATATTATAATTTGAAAGTTTGTGATGAACTGATGATGGATGGATGTTTGTTACTCCTTCAAGCAGAAACTACTCAACGGATTTGGATGAAATTTGGCACACAGATAGTTTGTAATCTGGACCGTGGGATGATTGCCGAACTACATGCGGGCGAAGACGTGGGCTTAAGCTAGTCTAAGATATTTTCATAACATTTGGTATCCAACATTTGAAACGATCGATCGTTGCAGTTGAGAGACTGCTTGCGATAGCTCGACTCAGCATCTATTAGACTTGCTAATTGGTATCTGCAGGTTATAGTTTCACCCTGTATAATATAACATAATATAGTGTGCGTCCTGTATAATATCTCAAGCTAGGCGTTATTTGAACACTGTTTGTTGTCCTAGGTTAGTGTTGCAATATAGTTTTATTATTAAACAATGCACAGGAAAATGGAAAGTCAAAAATTAAAAAAAAACAACAGGATTTTTCGGCATACTGTTCCAAAAAATTATTCTCAAAATTAATGAAACCTTATCGTTGTCAAACAGATGCCTCCAAATTAATTTTGTTTCTTTATATTTACCAAGTACTTTTCCAATTGCCAATATAAAATGAAACGTTATTTTTTCTTCCTTCTATTTTTTTAATAACCGCTTCCAGCAGGAAAACACCATTACGGCGGAAGAAAATAAAAAGGAGGAAAATGGTTGAACTGCCCACATTTGACATCAAACAGAAGCAGAATTCAGTTATCATTGGTCATTGACCTTCAGTAGGGCAACATTATGTTTGTAGGTGTAAGAAACTGATAATTAGCACACTCGAACGTAAATTATATCAAGCACAAAGAACACTGTTGACAAGTATTTATTGTTAAACTATATAATAAATAATTAATATTGTTATTATTGTTCGTAAACTGAGTTATCTACCAGTCGGTATTTACAAAGGAAACTTAAGTACTTACAAAGAAAACCGTCACTACGTATTTGAATTGCAAATAAAATTTCTTTCGGTAACCCACTTCGAAGTTAAGGGCTCCCTAAAATAGAAATGGCTAAGGTTTTTGCTAATGAAATGGATTATATCAGTCGTAAAAAATAAGATTTGAGTCTTCAGTTTTGCCTCTAAATAACTTAGCCTATAAGAACCGTTGAAATATTTGACAGGTCCATATTCGATCGACATTAAATTTAAATAAATACTTCAAGGACAGAATTTCAAGCGCGTATCGCAGCTTTCTTGATCCTTCTTACTGAAATATCTTCGTACCTTATTGCTGCTTTTAACCTACTTGATAACCATTAAGATTGGTACAAAATGTAAATACCAAGGCTTGGCTTCGATAAAGTTTGTTTGTAATTGTGAATGAATTCCCGTGATGGCAAGCAAGTAGCGGTTGCTATCAATTTACGTAATACATCAATTACCGCTGGATATATTTCGGTGACACGATTCAGTAATAAGGTTTCTGCTTTTGATCGAGGCCTGAGGAAATAAGGACACAGAAGAAATTTATGGAAACGACACAATAAGATAAGGTATAAAGTTGTACATTTGCTTCAAAATGCTGTAAACCAAATACCAAACAAGGGGTCCGTTACACTCTATAGTCTATTAAAGCATTGTTTAGTGTAAATTGTACCTTAAATTGACAAGAAGAACCAATCTGTTTACAATTGATAGCGCTAATTAAACTAGAGAAAGCACTTGGGAAAGCTTACCCTACAATAGCCGTCTAATTACCAACTCAGATTAGAAGAAAATAGAAGCAATTACTAACACTAGGTATATTAAAACTACTAAGTCAGATGTCGCTTTTTCTTCACTACCTTTTAGAGGTTACCTAGTTTCATAACTAGTCTTATTTCCTTTATCGTACGTGAAACTATGTAACTATAGTTTTCCATACAGATTCTTCGGGTAAATACCGAGATTTTCTACAATATTTTTTCCTGTTTTAATGGAAATCTTAAAGGAAACACAAATCACATTTACATGACGAAGGTCTAAATTGTTGCACCCGCTACGTTTAATAGTTCTAATTACTAAAGTATTTATCAACACCTGCTACAATGTTCACAAAACGAATTTGCATTACCTCAACCGAGCAAGCCAAACGACGGCCGGCGAGTGATAAAATAAGCTTCATAATAATTGATTAAATAAACAACCGTGTTTGACTAACAGTTATCGTTTGTTCGCTAAAATATCGCGTGAGATGCGGATATGGGTACTCTAAATCACTTCTTAGCATACGATTATGTAAGCCTCGGATTCGTACGTTAATCGTACTTTTCAAGTCCTATTGTATGGTGTTATAGAATTTAATTGGCCAGCGCGAAAGGGAAATAACGATAATGTTTTCCGATCATCTATTATGCTACAGAGAAACCCACAAACTAATAAAACTAAACAACAACCACTTTCGCAGGTGACCGTCGACGGTCGCCAGTCACATTAGCGCCAACAATACCTGACCCCGCGCGAGAGAAAGTGACTATCCAATCGATTAATCTGTTGAGTTCCCCGGGCATCGGATACCAGACGTATGGTAATAACAGATCAACATCGAAAGCCGTAATTGTTGCATTGATAATTCGCAACTGACAGAGCAATTGCCGGTTGCGAAATTGATACCGCCGAGCAAGGCAAATTCATATTGGAACCTCCTAGCAGACGCCACCACCGTTAACACCTTAACGAGAGCCTTTAAAATGAAATTTCTTGTAAACAAGACAGCGAGAGCGATGAAAGGGAAGCGATTTGTGCCGCTCAATAGCACGTCATGAAGTGTGAAGGGACGCGAGACCCGGGTCATTCATCAGGAGTGAAAGCGGGGCCAACTGATAGTCCTAAATTACCCCGGGCCACGAGTAAGGCCATCGTTACCCGGCCGGCTATAAAGACTCAACAAAATGTAGGAACCGCCGACGAAATTGCAAATCATTCGTCAATGGATAGTAAACGACCTCACCTTGTCGAGCCATTGACATTGACGTAGATACAGGTTACTGAAGCTAACGAGATTGATGGGCAGCCGCCTGCATCCAATTTATTACGCGATGACATAATGCCAAAGAACTAAATAGAAAAGGATTTGATGTCAAAAGTGTTTAAGTTCACTTTTGGAATACAGAGAGAAGTGGAACGTAAATTGGGAATGTCAGGCGCACCGCACGTTGTGGCAGAATTTTGCCAATCTCTGTCGTCTCGTTTGCATTTCGAGTGCACGGACGTTGTGAGGGCCTTTATTTTATCTTTTTAGCAGACAGCTGTTTAAATGAAAGCCAGTTTTTGTGCATTCCTCTCAATTTTTAACGAGATTTACCTGACAAAAACACGATAGCTCTGACAGTTATTTAAGCATTCTCTTGTTCTTTGTGAATGTATTCTGTTTTTTGGGCGAGGGGGACATACGTGAGGTCGCGGCAGGACCTCTTAAAAACCTGAAGATTTATTCGAGTGTATTCTTAGCGTGTTACGTGGAATTTCACGGGGACGTCATAATAACATGGCTGTGGTGCTTTCCACAATATTGGCTTGTTAGCAGTTGTTGACACGGTGTCGCTACACCATCATCAATACGTAACGGAACACCAACCATAAGCGGCGAGACATTATCGATTTGTATTTATTTCCACGAACGCACTTTAGGTCAGAGATGATTATGCAGTTTCGAAATTTTTGAAGCGTCATGACATGCTCATAATTATTGTAGCGATAAATCTGATAAACACATCGACTGCTAAGCCGAATGCAAAGCCTCACGACAAAGCTCGCATTAGAAAGCTGAATTCTTAGCACCGTTAAAATGCGTTCAATAGAGACATGGGGAAAACGTATTGAACTTATATTAGAGTCGTTAGCCGTAATTGCGTATCATGCAAAAACGAACGAGTTTTATTTGAGAAAAAAAAATCGTTTTCGCTTCACAACCTCCATTGTACATGATAGTGATTAATATAATTTTTATTTGCTTTGATTGTGTGTGTCTACGACGTGATTCTCGTCTCGTTATTGAGCGGCCGTTGACATCAAATAAAAACCCTGATTGGACCGGAGCGGAGGTAGGTTAACTGTACCCATAGTACAAGCGTCGTATGATGGATTGGCCTGTCAGGCTTAGTAACCTCCGTTTCTATTGTACAGTCAGTTGTTCATCCAATTTCTAAACGTTAATATTTATTATGGGTTTCAATTAATAATCATATGTTTGGATATGCGATCGATCGGAAATTCATTATTGGGAAATGCTCGAAGTCATAACATGACGTAACAAAATTTTGAAGTACTTATTTAAGTAATGAGGTTTTAAATGAAACGTAATAACAGTGGTAAAATACGAAAACAACAAAGGCTGATTACGATAGTAATAAGCACTTTGTTAAACTAAATATTATTGCTAGCGTTAAAGTTATCATTATGGTTGAAGCAGTAAACAAATGCCTACACTAAATTCTTATACAAATTCCATCTTAACAAGACAAGAAAACTTGACAAATGCGTCTATAGCTACGTGAGAACATGGAAATGCGTAAGGAATTCCACTAGAAGACAGATACGCTGGTGACCAAAGTTGAACAAACCAAAATCAATTGTGTTGTCGATGACAGATAGGTAGTTGTATCGCGTTACCACGAGGTTACTGATAGGGTTGATGATAATCATTGGTTAGCGGTTGACATTATCGGAGGAAATAAATTGAGTATTCATGCAGTCACCCGGTGAATATAAATCGTTGGAAACACACATGGTGATGGTTACGACATACTTAACTTACGCTGACACATGATAGCTGGCCACATCGAATTTAAGAATTTTGATTCCTTGAACAACGAGGTTAAAAGTGATTTCAGAAAAAAAACAATGAAACGTTTGCAGAATTACTAAATTTCTCTCTCTATTTGGGATATTTTTCCATTTACAAAAGGAATGATTTGTCTAATCATAGTTGTCCTAAATTCTGCTTCGTTGACTTCTTTCAAACTACATACAAATAACAACCATTCATGTCTGTGTTTTTTTTTCTAATTTATTCCTGCAATCATTTATCCACTGCATGGGAATTCAAAACTAAGCTTATGAGCATCGTTCTACATGCAGCATCTACACTCTAGTATAGCCCGACCTCACCTTCCTCCATTTAGACCTAATGGCTATACACCTTAAAAGGAGTAGCATCATCTAAGTATGTTTCTACCTTCCCGTTGTCATTGTTTACGCTTCGCAGGGCTTATGGAGTCATTAAAACAGCTTTCTTAGACACATCGGCCCTTTGTTCGGCTGATAGCTCTATAATAATATGCTCTGGTTCCGTATCCTTTGTTCGTAACACTTTAATTAGTTTTTATGGCGGTCTCGAGTTGCCAGTAACTGAGAGGTCAGGGATCGGAGGCGAGGTCCTCGCGCGTCTTTTGTTTTTGGGGTTTTGATCAATTTGATTCGTGAATTCAGCATGTTAATTTTGTTTGAGCAATGTCAATGTCTTCATTCCAAAGATAAAAGAGGTTATTCATGCATAATGCAGAAATGAAAGTTATTTCCGAAATTGTAGATTGTTTGATCAATCATTTAATTTTAATGAATGCTGAATGCTTTTGACGATTTATTTACAAGATTGGCCGGCTTATTTACATCATAACGAACGGTAATATAATATCTAATTTACGAAGTTATCATACTCAGACCAAAACAACATATTTACATATTTCAAGATAAATATCGTACAGGTGAAGCAGTTTAATCGAAGCTCATTTAAATGCGACGAATGCACATGATTTATTATTTTACTATTGACAAATCTTTTGGGAGATCTTGTCTTATAATTCGAAAGGTTCGAATAAATAATCGTATGTTGAATTAATCGATTTTGTTTTTTTTTTCTGTTCACTTCAAAGGAGTTAGGTGATAATAGGATTTATGGAGCCGTCAATTCCCATGGTGAAGATAAGGCAACTGGTTCAATATATCAAGTAGGAATTTAATATAGTGAGAATTTGATACTTTTTATTGAGAGAAAGGTTCCGATTAAGGTCTTCCTCATGCTGATGAATTTATAATCGCATACAAACAATAAAACAAAAAAAAAAACACGGAACTACCCATAAATGGAACATCACTAAGCAAAAATTTCGTAAATAAAAGAAATACCAAGCATCAGTCATACAATAACACAGACAAAACGTGCACAAAGGAAAATGAAA
The DNA here is from genome assembly GCA_950005105.1 of Lycophotia porphyrea. Taxonomy (NCBI): domain Eukaryota; kingdom Metazoa; phylum Arthropoda; class Insecta; order Lepidoptera; family Noctuidae; genus Lycophotia; species Lycophotia porphyrea. The sequence continues at coordinate 5,316,228 of OX465389.1, forward strand.
TGACAGCTAATTGTAGTGCCAAATATGGTACACAGATTACACCAAGTGTGTTTGCTTGATACGACACCGCACCGCCCGGAATGGACACCTTGACTAATCGGAACACGACCGCACAAAATGGGTCGAAGTTCTTAAGACAGATGTACTTTTGTGAAAAGTGTACATGAGACAGCGAGGGAACTTAACATGCGTTAACTCTGCCTTTACAAGACCATAAAAAAGTAAAAGATATTTTCTTAAATATCTTCGAAAACGTTTTACACGCCACCTGTGACATGAACGTGAATACGTGTAACGTTTATCGAGTGATGACATCCACTTATTTTATATGACACTTCTGCCACTTTAATAAAATTTCTGTAAAATATTTTAACGAAATCGCCAGCAGTTGCATAATAACTTTGCTTTAATATTTTTTTATGGCAACCACAAACATCGCATCATTTTCAATGTCTTTCGGCAAGCTGCCAGCACCAAGGAAATAAACCGTGATAAAGTATAGGCAAGAACAAAGGAGAACAGCGCCAAATGATGATTTAACAAAATTACCACATTTTAACGACAAACAGGATAAAAATAAACAGCGCAATTTTTGTTTTAGTGCAATAAAATTCGTGGCTCAGATAATAATCAGCTATCAAACACCTTATTTTTCTTTTTAATTTAGGTGCTATGCAAATGGACAAGGTTTTTATCTGAGATTTAATCTTAAGAAACGTCTTCGGATTTGGCGGAGAGATAAAATGTCTGAGTGATGGTACAAGTATACTATTAGTGTCTGTGTGTTTAGACATTAGAAAGCTGCTTTGTGATGATATTTATTTTCGTTATTACAATGGTTGTAATGTGGCTCTATTAAGTAAAGGCAATAAGTTTAAGGCAATAAGTTATTGTAGTAATGATACAAGTGGTTCTGTTATAAACAAAGACGATAACGAGTTGCAAGAAGAAACTGATAATACATGAAATCATTTCTTAAATGATTCATAAGCATCACCTTTGTGGTTAATATCAATTCGATAGTCAAATTCAAACAAGCAACGGAGTTTTTCAAACCTTTAGCAACATTCGAAGAGCTTATTTCGAAAACCGAAAATGTTAAACTAGTCGAAGTACAAAGTCTCTTTTATTTCAATATCACTTGTAGAAGATTGTTTACAATACACGATCGTTTCCGAGTAAAAATCCATCGGAGACTGCGCAGACGAAGGCAGACTTGTTGCAAGCCCGGTTGGCAGAATGCCAGAGGACATTAATCAGGGAGAGGCACCTGTAATTCACACTCATCCCGTAAGGTGTGAGATGCTCAACGAGCACTGTACGAGATGACACTAGAGGAGTATTAGACGAGATTTGTGTAGACTAGAGCTTGCTAGTAAGGAGTAGTGCTTTCTTGAGATGGAAAAGAAAATAACCTATGTTTTTTTCAGTGTTGGTTAGAATGTGGAAAATTATTTCTTTACTTACTTTTATGGTACAAAATTGTCTGGCTGAATAATCAGTTGTTTTTCGTAAATGCCAATGAAGGGAAGAGCTTTTAGCTTCATAAAATTGCTTTTTACTATAATCTGGTCTACCATATAAAATATTTCAAGCTCACACGAGTAAAGTATTTTACTTATTTTTGTTTTAAGTAAATGTCAGATAATGACGTAACTGTAGCGTATAGAGCACTACGTAAGATATTACTCAAGGTCGTCTTATTTAACACATCCGTTTTTCTCAATAATAGCCTTTTTAGTCGTGACTTAAACTTGCTTGAAACAAGTCTGACTTAACAATCTATTTTAATTTAATAAGAATTGAATTTAGTTAGTGCCGATAATGCTGAAATAAACAATAAATTAAATTGTCCTCATTTCAATAGAGCTGAACTAAAACAATTGAATCATGATGATATAATAGTATGTACGAGGAATTGTATGTAGAATGAAGTCATTCTGTAGACAAAATATGAAAAGAATTAGTAGACTCGTAATGTAATACAAAAATGTACGCAGATGTAACAACGGTGTCTTGTTTCACAAGAAACGTTTTTATGTTACTCATTCAGATGAGCATGTAAATAAAGATGAAAAAGAAACACACAATGAATTTCGGAATACGGTTAAATGGACTAGTTGAAACTGTTATGTTATTTCTTTCAGATGATTTAGAAATAATATTAAACACATTTAATACATGTCATGTCGTCGCAGAAAAATTAGATGCTTATATTTACACACATATTGTTAAAACAGTGCAAAAACCAAGGAAAACATTCAACCAAACATCTTTCGTAGTAAATCAACATTTTTTTTGGACTAAAAAGTTAACATGTTTACACTAAACTAAGTGAACAAAAAAATACAAATGACAAGCAAACAAAAAACCACCCCAAAAGAGTCAAAACAAAACAGAGGAAATTAAAAAACGAACATCTGTAGCTAATACCAAATCCAACCTAATTCTATACAAACAGGATGATAAAAAGCCCAACCCTATGGGAAAGTAACAAATAGAAAAAGCTCACATCCGGACCTTTAACCATATTTCAATTTAAAGGGCAAAGGATAGAAGTGTAAGTAGACGAGGATAAACTATGAAATAATGAGTTCTCGCAGGTGGTTGGGAATCTCAAGGATGCAAATGTCAATATATTTCCACAAAAAAACGATTTATTGAATAAACAAGGCATATGCATCGATATTGATGAACATGCAGATGCAGATGTAGCAGGTAGATGCATATATGTGAAAGACATGACAAAGATTCTTAAGTGGAGCTCTGGTAATCAATATCTCTCATAACACCAAATCCTTATAAATCTATTAACAAACTCGTTTCAGTAAAAGAAAGCCCGTCACGTCAAAGGTATCGGAAATTTTAATTAACCAATGTCATTTATCAACAAGTATTGGATTTGGTAATCACTGTGGGCCATTCAAATTGAAAATCAAAATTTTCTTTATGAAGAATGAGAGTGATTAACGATGTAATGTCACCGGGACCGCCCCTCGTCAAGCCACAATGTTCGAGTCATGCTATATAATAGCAATATTGTAATGCTTTGGCGTGAAGTAAATTACCTTCCGCACCATAATTAACCGTTCTTACATAATACTCTATAGAACGAAGGATTCGTAAGTTCCCAATAGCATGGAGCATATGGCAAAGTCGATATAGTTCAATTTTGAGTTAAGTTTTACTGAAACCATATTCACACATTTTCATTATGATGTCATATTTAGATTGGGGATTCAATCATCATTTATTTATTTTCAAGGTTTTCCATAAGACATAAAAGCTACATAAAAATATTCAAAACTTGGTGTTATGGACACGCGCACTCAGCCCAACACATCGCAGCACAGGATATGGTAATGGTAGCAGAGAAATGGAAGCCGTCGAATGTTCGACTATTTTAGTATAAGTTCGTTGTAAGGGCGATTTATTTTCAGTTCAATTTCCTTTCCAGACGCACCGGCGGAGATGTGATACTACTCTTAGTGAATAGATACGTCGTTTGGTTACGTTAATGTGGGTGTTATACGTAGGCCGAATATAGTATGGATTCTATTAAACTAGACAAAAACATGTTCATTGAATTGAGTAACACACATGCAAATGAAAACAAAAGTGGCAGTCACATGGACGAGCTTAATTTGGGCATGCAAGGTTGTACAAACGGTCTTTGAGGAACATGAAAGCAACCTTGTCTCAATAACATCAGGCACAAATAGGGGGAAATAGGGGATTAAAGGTAGGATGAGATTAATTATATTAGACTCGGCTCGTCTTTGGCACTTTCAGTTAAAAGGCTCTTCTTTGTGTGCGTTTCAAGGAATTAATTTTATAAATGAATTCGTCAAGATTCTTGAAGTAAATTAAGTTGGAATGAAAACTCCGTTAGATATTGTAATGAAGAAGCTTTACGTTGTCAGAGGCCTTTCTGAGGTCGGAATTTATTAATTTTTATTTTTCTTATCAAGTTTTTACGATACTTTTTTCTTGTTCGCAACTCTTGAAAGCTTATTGCGAATTTTTACCTTTGTGATGGTTTTAATGTTCTTTCTTTGATAAAAGACGAAACTTTAATACAATTTTCACAAGTATTTTATGAGAAGAAAAAAATGTTTGTGTTTACCCTCCAAGCTGGTTTTAACAGTTATTATTATTTCATCATAACAATTTGATACCATTTATTCATATCAACTTTCAGCACTTTCTAAAATATCATCTCTATTCTCTAATAACGATACTGCGATCGATTCTCCAACTACCGTCAATTATTGCAATTATAAAAACGAGTTTCCCCGCCTCAGTCTACATTTCGCCCGGGTGTTTAATTCTAGTGAAATTCCCAAATTGTTCGTGTGGTTTGCTGAGCATGATTTTAAAACATCTGTTCACTTGCGGGGTGTAGCCGGGGGAGTCATTTTTCACCGTCAGATGTAAATTCGTACAGCTGTCGGGCAGGTGGCAGGAACGTGCCTGCTATTGAAGGATTACATCTTTATTGTGTTGTTTTGATTAACGAATGCATTTGTTTCAGTTGTTGATTTAGCTTTGTTTCTTTAGTGAGGTGTATTTTGAGTTGTGTTTTTTATTTGCTCTATCTTGTATATTATTATTAGCTAGAGCTACTGCTCCTTGCCCATAACCAACCTCTAAATATAGTAGTTAGTATCCGTGCTTCATTTGAATTGATTTTTCTACTTACATAAGGATTTTTCGTTCACATGTTTATAATCTTGGTTAAAACACAATGTGTCAAAAATTATTTGTCTTATTTTTGCGTAGTAATTTATTCTAAGCAGATTTTATCTTCAGTAACATCATCATCATAATTATTTTCGAGGCTTATTTTAAGAGCTACATATTCGTTCAAGCCAAAATATGTTCTAAGACAGATGGCATCTGTTATAATTTTCTGCTTACAAATTTTACATCACATTAATATTCCTAAAATGTTCCCAGCCATTACTCCGAGTTTAGTTTGTTCGATACGTTTTACCTAAGAACTGTTTAAGTTAACAATGTGTTTGCCGTACCAAGTTACAGCCAATACAGTAACAAATGGAAGTATTGTGTTACACTTTACCACTTACAAACTATGTTTAAGCTCGTTACTTTGTTCTACTGATGCGTAAAATTGTTATACTTTATTGCTTTGCTTGTTTTCTTTTTCAAGAAACGTGTTATTATGAGCAATAGTAATATTGCTTTCGTCTATAGACTTTTGTTCTCACTTTTTTTGCTTAACACTACCATAACGACTTACTGATACTTCTTTAGAAAGAGTTGTAAGAAAGCAAACGCAACTTCGGTATTCTCTGCGTAAGGCAAAACCTTAATGACCGATCAATTCCTATAAGTCACCAGTATGGACTACGTGACACCATGAATTATGAGCTTTCCAATCTTGGACTATAATATCAAAGGCTATCTTCGTCAAGCGGTCACAGTCGATATTCTCAACAGCCGCACCTCGAGTAAGGATAGAGAAATTATGAAAACACCTAGAGAGTCGATAGTTATCTCAGATACAGACGTCGACTATCCCACAGTTGTCAGTACTAAGTCGGCGCGAGTGCAGGTTGCCGTAAAAGGCGAAGACCGTCTACAAGATACAGGCGATCATAATCGATGGAAAAACTCGGTCCTACGAGCCGGACTTGACCTCTTTGGAAGTTAGATACCCATTACTTCACGTAAAGCTTCTGTATCAACAATGTTACTTTTGAAGATACTTATCGTATTTTTTGGTGAGTGTCAAGTTCTTTTAGCTGGAGAAACGTGACCCATGACAGTTTCTTTTGTGAGATTATATCGAGGCCCTTAAAAGTATTAACTGCAGAATAATGGATCTTAAATCTCAGCAGCTGTAAGCAAACTCGGCGAGATTGTGAGATAAAGCGTCGTATGTATCGCAGAGTGGCCTCGGGATGCGCTTGCACATCTGCCTGCCCACGTGCCACCCTCGCCCGCGCAGGTTTCTCTTAAGCTTTTTTGTTATTTTCTCAACGAACGCATTCATCATTTACGGGCAGATGCATACGGTAATAACATGTTACTTTGGATAATTCATTCTTTAATTAAATTTCTTTTTCCCCTTTGTTTTGATTCCGCTGTGTAGGCGTCATTCGGTTTGTTTACCATTAGAATTGTTTTTATTTTAACTTCCATTCCCTTAAGGTACGTTTGGTTGTCGTGTGAGTCTCTTTGGCCTGAATTTGGGCGCACACATGTGCGGAACGGCGTCTGTTTTTTGTCAGTCGACATCTGAGGTCTATTCCGTAACATGTGCGAAATTTATGTCCCTCGCCATCAGCAACAGGATGTTGGAGATTGTAAGGATTCTTGATCTATTCAACGTCTGACATTTTTATAGCTTTATTAATGCTACGTGTCACAAGCATGAATTAATTTACTGTTCGCGTTCTATTACAGACGTACTGATGTTGATCAATGTACATTTATCAAGTTAACATAATATTCGGATTAATGATTAGTACCTATATAATCTACAAGCCAAAATTTGCTACTCTATCGAAAGCTTTGTTAGTGACTATTCAGAACATGTTATAAAGGGCTTTTCATCTACAAATCGAGCCATGGCTGCATGGGCATGCTTATAGCTTTGTTGTGTAACCTCTATGGCGGTGATTAAATCTCACCATTATTATTAACTGGCTCCATTCAAACACCCACTGTCGTTCTAGGCGGTTCGGAACTATGCCGTCCACCCACAGCGGCTGGTCCCGTAGGCGCACCACGGTCACACACACTAGCTTTTATTCATATATCGACTTCTAAACTCAACTCACTAGGTTCGATTGTTCGCGCTAACTCAAATTTACATTCGGAGAGTCAATGTCGCCTGACAGACACAAGGTCCGCCATTGTTTTAGCCGTTTTGGTGGTCCGGATGGAATATCGCCTCGCTCATTTGAATATTTTAATAAATAAACCCTGGCTCCTCTCCGAATCCTTTATCCCGTGATCTCCCGTGTGCTGCCACCACGTAATGTGTGAACAAATGGGTCGTGCGTCGTGCAAGCCAAGATCATCAGATCATCCAGGTGAATAACAGCATACCAACAGTAACAGTGAACATATCCATAAGAACACATGCAAAAACTTATTGGAAGACTTTATTTACCATTAATTTTCATGTTACTATTCAAGAGGACCATCGGCTCGGTTTACACAACTTTTTTAACAAAAAGTTTCGGCACTAGAACCACACATTCATCGTAGTCGAACGTCACAAACACTGCAGATAATCCGATCCACTCGTAATCGGAGTGCACTAAGTTTTGTCACAAGTTGTTGAACACTCGTCTGAGAGTCGCACCACCGTAACGCGCGTCCGTCCTTGCGCTGAGCGATAGGTAGACTGACGCTGGCCGGCGTCGGGAGCGGGGCGACGCACGCGGTGCGGCCGGTGCGGCGCGGCGGAGCGGCCCGGTGCACGGTGTCTCCGCGCGGTAGCTCCCCCTTCCCGCGCGAACCCGAACACAACACCTAACAAATCCGACGATGGCTCGATGGAACTGTCGTGACTCGAAACCCACCTTTGTATGAAATTTCTTCTCGTTTTTACACGGGATTTCATTCGAGGTCGTGATTTGACGGACGCGCGATACGCTCGTGTGGGCGCATGGCCCTTGCGAAGCCTTTTCGGTAATATAATAAACCGAGATTGTACCATTCATTTACGCTACGATACGAGACCGTTATCTGGCGTGTGGCACTCGATGGTGCACCGGCTGTGTCGAGCGCATCGATAACGATGCGACACAATCACACTCCACCATTACACCGTGAAAGATGATCTCATAGATACAATGTGGAGTTGTGGACCACTCGTACCGAAAGATAATAATATTTTTCCAGATGTGAATATCAAACAACATGTCAGCGTGTATAAAAGAAGACATGAGCTCGTAAAATTGAATGTTATAAAGATGGATGAAGCTCGATTACATTAAAAAGTTGAAAGGTCCATTCGATTAATCATTTTAGATGGAAAGACGACTGACGATGACTCATAGAATATAAAAAGTGATAATAGGTAATAATTACGCTGTTTTGAAAATATTTGCTTTCAAAATCGAAGTCTAGAGATAATTTCATTTGATGTAGAGTTATTTCGCGAGCCCCTGCGGCCAATAATTCAATTCCATCCATTACTTTACACGAGCCGTCAGCTTTCGCACAGACAGTTATTATATCCTCAACCATTCATCTAACATACAGCTTTCTTTCCGAATCATAACCTTTGTTTCAGAATTGAAATTGATTTTTGAGGAGGATCCCCTCCTGACCCAAAACCTTTCACGGTAAAACAGAATCTGACTATCAAGTAATTAGATACATAATCCCATCCCGGCTCACAGATCGTACAGAAGCGATAAATTGTTAAACTAGTTTGGGCTCAGAGGCATCTGAGCCCGTCTATCAGCTTGAGGCTGACTTTTAGTTTTATTTTCTGAATAAGTTCTGGGAAGGTCGGACCTCAAGGACGTCAGCCGGGTCACGATTTCACATCGCCCGTTATTATTATTAACATTATTTGATGGGGGCTAGACGTTGAACTTCGCGTTTTGTGAGATTAACAGAAACGAGTTGTAATTCGTTCAGTAACTTTTGCTTCTAAAATTGAAGTTTTGTAATTTATCTTATTGAACATGATGTCGGTGCAGATAATTCATGAAGTTTTGGAAATCAGAGCGAAAGTAAAGGTCCCAGATTTGAGGCTCGTCATTAGGGATATCTTTTCGAAAACTGATAATTAGCTAATAAAACCGGTGCTGTTGGTCATTGCACTCGCAGTCGAAAGGGACCGAGCACCGAGATACGCGTTTCGAGAAATTAAGATTGGATCGGACATTTTTGCAACTTGAGGCTACTTTCAAACTACATATTGCGATTGAGAATGGTAAAAAACTTGGAAAGAATCGTAAAATTTTCGTCATTTCACCAGTTAAACACTTTGAGGAATGATTTAATGAGAACTTTAATTGCGTTCGTGTATTGAAAATGATATGTTATTTCGCAATCTGAGTACTTTCAAACCGAGTTTGTTTTTCGCTCGACAGGTAAAGTATTTAATTTAACTTTATTAAGACTAGGGCATTGTAGAATATTATCTTTAAACATATTGATGTAAAGTAAATACATGTGTGACATTTAATTTCCGTTCATTTCTGATACCAATCTAACTTTGCTCCGTAAACTTGCAAAACATTAATGAATCAATGATACCTGTATATCATAGCATGTTCAGTCAAAACCTATGTTTTCTCATGTTTACAATTAATTTCTCATTGCGAGAATAAAATTTCGCGTTTGTGTCTACTTCGCCTCTTCCGTTCGTGTCCGTTGAGAATTCAACAATCATAGCGTTATTGAAAAATCTGAGGGTTCAAATATCCATTCTGCTATTTCTTCCACCCTACTGGTCCTTTGAGTCTTTGATGTGTTTACAATAAAGTGCAAATTGAAAAAAACTTGCATTTTCTCTTCAGACTTTTCTCTTTTACAATATTTAGTCTCCTGTCACAATATTTCATCGTCTGGGTTCATAATCGCATCTACCTACGCTCTTGGGAGCCCTACATGTCATGTGGCCACGCATTCTATCTCTACCGCTTCCCTTTGTTGACATATCGTATACAATTTTATTTCTGTCCCACTTTCAACTGGTATGTGGTCTTTATTTACAAACAATCGCTCAGATACCACAGTTACAGCAAGACACAGCTAATCTATTCTTTAAATAAACTATTAAGACCAAAATAGAAATAATTATTGGTATTAATACGTGTATTATTAAAATCGGAGATTCATCATAAATCATTATTATTTTTTCTGGCAGCGATCGGTTATGGTTTATTAAATTAATTATTATGGCTTTATGAGGTCACATGTTCAAAAACAGGTCTACGGTATCTTCTGCCTGTGGCTTATCGATAATCTCGTAATTAATAGTTTATGTAAAATTGTTGTACTTATTATATAAAAAAATTACGATGACCTAAAGCCACATTATTTTTTTGTACAATCCGTACAACGGTATTTATTTTAACCTTCAGAATGGGAAATTGAGTAATTTCTTTATATTTTACAACATTTATGTTTGCTACGTGTAGTACCTACTTGGTTTTGTAGTTGAGCTAATTTATTAAATTTACACAGGTAACAAAGATGAAATCAGCATCAGTACTAAACAAATATATTGTTTAATCGATGTGATTTGTCGCTATATCGAAAAAATCCAGGTTCTAGGTCACAGGCTCCAGGTGCGACCGACCAATTCCTGATCAATACTGAAAGAAAACGACCCGACTTGTAAATTGAACCCAGGACAACGAATTAAATGAATTTTCATAAAAACAGATAGCAACGTGTTTCAACAATAAGACGAACAAACAGAATAGTGAAGTTATTAACTGCAAATTAAACCAATGAGCGACCATTAACAGACAAGGCGGCACGAGCGATCCAAATAAACGAAAGACGCAATCTGGCAGTAAAATGTCTCCTTCAGCGTCACTATGTGTAGCCCGAGTACAGAAATAAATTAAATAATAATTAAAACGTCAACTCGTTCGTCCGTAATGTACGACGAGGCATGTTCATTAACAAGACTTTTTTCCACAAAGTTATTTTTTATTCGGCCTTTTTTTAATTGATCTTTCATTCAACTGATTGTCCGTAATGGATTTACTTACAACCTCATTTTGTTAATTAAAAGATGCATTTAAATTGGTAAATAGGTGCGGTCTAGTGGCGTCAAGGATGTTGCTGGATTTAAGATGTGATGTCATCGCCAAGGCATCTGGTGAGGAGGATGAAAGGACCAAGATTTTTTTGCCTTTCTTATGAATTAATATGACGTTCGTTTCGTAAACTTAATAGCTGCATTTGTAATACACACACACAATCTATCTGCGATTTTGTGATATTATTTACCAAGTATGACTAGTTTTACTGTAATACAGGAAGGATTAGGCACAGACGTACGGTCTCCAGCGCATCAAGTTATTACAAACTCTCAAATTTTCTCATTATATTTTGAACTTAAATGTCAACATTTTATGGTTGTACATTAAACCACTCTGGTTTAGTTCTTGTTTGAGTTTTTATTCAGCGTTTGCGCATTATGGTTATTATTACATATTGGTCATCTTTTTTAAAGGTTAAAATGAACTTGTCGAATAACTAGTTAAACTTTAACTTCCAGCCCACCATATTTATTATTAAACATGATTTCATACAACGCAATCATGTTTTATATCATAAGCGTTCTTTTATCTACTGATATGTTTGTAATCTAATGTCCGTTACCTATATACTTTGTTGGTCGGATACACAGTCAGAATATTAAACCGTGTTTATTTTTATATCTGACGGGGTCGTGCGCTGATTGGCATTCTGTCAGCATTTAATTAGGTAATAATAGGTAAGCGACGACGGGGTTTGAAGAAAGACGAGGAAATTATTCTGAGGAGGATCGTGAGGTCTTGGCTACTTGGAGAGCCCTTTCTGTTTCGTTTAGCGGTGTGACTTCGTGAGAGTCGATTGACCCTGTATTCTTTCCTTATCGTCGCAGGGCCGCATGTTTAAATATATTGTTTTTATTCTAAGCTGTTTATCATAATGTTCCTACTGCCGGGATGGACACAGGCTTCCTCTCTATGACTGAGAGTGAGCTGTCGAAATCCACCAAGCGGGTCCAGTGTGGGTTGGTAAGTTTCACATGTCTTTGAATTTGTGGTTCTAATACAATATAAATGACACAGTCCAACTGCAGTTAAGACCTTAATAATAATCTGGAGCTGCTAACTACGGTTTATATTTTCAGTAAGCTTCTTAATTAAATAACTCGGCGACTTGCAGTTAGTTTTTTAATGTTCGTTTCGTTCGTTTCTAGTCTTTAATTAGTTTAATACTGTTTCACAAAACGGTATGAAAACAGCTAACAACTTTAAAGAAATTATGACTACCCAACCTCTTGGTGCATATGCATGAAAGTTATTTAAATGTATCCTTATGGATCTTTTTTCTTGGTCGCAAAAATCTCTTTTGGATATTTTTTGTAGTCTCAGTTTGAAAAATGCCTTTTGGTTTTGTCTATACGAAATTGGTCTTGTTTATTCTAGATACTAGTTAAGGTTACCGACTGTTCTTAAGTCTATCTATACCAGAACCTAGTTATGTCCATTTTGGTATAAAATAAGCCATTATACGATCCTATTTCTTACAATCCCAGTTTCTCCTTTTTGCGGAAACAACGTGGCAACTGTCATGTTTTTAAGCGAAAATGACTTAACATCGTGCGATAGGACGCTCGTTTTTAAAATCCTTATTAGGAGCGAAGGACCTTATATGAAGAAATCCAGGTTAGTATATCCCACTTGTGTCAACCAATCAACATTTGTAACGAAATGATTGATTTTTCAGTAACAGAAATAAAATAACTGGTGGAGGAATTAATGCGGTTACACACTTCCGTAAAGTTGGAACTTAGAAGTCTTTTTATGAAAAATAAAATTATCGCTTTATGAGATAAACTTCAAAATCTAGAACGACGCGGCGTCGGGTGCTACAGAGCAGTCCTTTCAAGATTTCATTACCCTCCTCCTTTTAGTAGTTTCTCTTATTATAGCTAGAAGATTTTCTTTCTACGGCTGTCGTTTGCGGATCTGTAGAAAGTCTGAGTATTGTGTTACCCACCTAGGTTTTGGAGGTCGGATAGACAGTCGCCACATGTAAAGTACTGAAGGCACTCCAGCAAGACTCGGCACATGTTGGTCCTCATCTCTACGGACGTAACTTAACTAGATCACCCTAATTTTTTTTAAAGGTAACCAAAAATAATTAACTACAAACTTTCAAAACCCATTTTACGCACTCGTCCATTCATTAAGGCCGTATACAACGCCTGCACAAGTAATTATGTGTCGTTGGCCCGTGATGCTAATTCACGAAACATACATACATGCTACAGTACATAATGTACCTGCTGGGAGGTATTTCATATGTAAATGCGTTCTTCCTGCCGACATCCAATTATTTGTGTTTGGGTCCGCGGAAAACGGAGATAAGTGTGGGTTTATAAGTAGCACAGGTTTTACTGTTTTTGAAGTTCTTAAGGTATTTTGGTTCCTTACTCCGTAGCTCTTGTAATTGTGATTCACAACAACCAGAGTTGTACTGATTGACTGTGTCTAGTCCAAAAGTATGATAATAAGGCATTAAAGGAAGAAATCAAGAAAAAGATAATTTGGCTAAAGGGTAGTACCTAAATGAATACTCATACACGTACACATACACGTTGTGGCTTAGAATTGTGCCACGAGTTTGGCGCCTTCAGTAGCGTCCTTCAGTGCCTGTAATAAAATGCAGGACACTATATTAAGAGCCCCGTGTAATGTTGATCAGCTGTTAAATGAGTTAGAGACAGACATTCATAAAGCTTGGTTTTGACCAAAAGCAACCAATAATATAAGTCATCTTGAAAAGATGACTGAGTTAAAGGATTTAATTGGAAACATCTGCAAGCATTCTTGATCAAGGAACCCAAGCGTATAAGGATATGGCTTTATATTAAGTTGTCTGTCGTGAACTCGTATGCTAACCGTAACAATCAGTCTCATCTTTATCTAAGATCAGTTCACAGACAAGTTATTCTATTTCTCGGACTTTTTCTTCCAGACATACTTAGCAATGGTAGTACGCTTAATAAAAATAAAACGTTTCATAACAGTAGGAGAGCGATAAGCCGTCGCCGTCCCGTCTGCAAACATCGATTGTTTGCGTTGAGCAACAATCGATACTTCATGATTGATCGATACCTAAGTAAGTACATCCTTATCATTGTTCTGATAGTATTATCAGATAATTTATTGGAATTCTTTCTACCTCGACGGCTAGTTGTTTATAATTTTACTGCAATCGTTGGTATGTTCTTTGTAGTAATGTGTTGAGTTAAAGGTGACTTCATTACGAGAATATGTTGTGTTTACGACATAATTATGTGTTTATTTTCGCTTATCATCGATAGTATATTGCGGTCAGTAACCCATATATGCGTGACATGATGCTTACGTGGTCCAAAGGGTCAAACAAATCACATCATATGGCGAATTTCACAAGTAAAACTGAACGCAATCAGCACAGGTATTTAAACTGCGTTCAAGGGCTGTCAGTGTCAATCTTCCATAGCAATTGTGACAGTGACAGCTATTGAACGCGGTTTAGGTGTTCTGATTGCGCTCAGTTACACTGCTGAACCTTGCCCATAATATGGGTAACTTTTCATTAATTGGGCAAAGAAGACCAATGAATGTGAGAAGCCGCGCGATGTGGCGACGCCTTTGCCCGACACGGACAAGTTTTGATGATGAGCAAGGAAGGTAGGTATCTAAAACTTATTTTAAGGGAATAAAGCATTCTCGAATTCGTATTTCGCTTGCGGAAGTTACGCCATTCGACTTCCACCTCAAACCATTCACATCAAATACTCCTGAACTACAACACAATAGTCAAAGAGATACACAGGAAAGTGTCCTAAACGTCCGCTAACAATGTATTTTAATGTAAATTTCCTCAACGTCACCCAATACTGTTGGAATACAAAGCTATACAGGCTTATAGCGTCACAGATTATAAAAATCGTACAGTGGCGAAACTCAAGTACATATGTACCTTTGTGTTGACACACTCTGGGTTGTTTTTGGCTACAACACAGAGCCATATGCGTAATTCTAAAAGCAACCGTTGTTTAACAAGACATCTGGACTATTTTTACCCGACTGCGTCAGAAGGAGGGTAATGTTTTTCAGGCCCAGTTTCTCACAAGCTGAGAGAAGATAGAATTTGAACAAAGACATTCATTGAAATCTACATAGCGTATCTCGTTTCTTCTGTGCCTGGTCCAATCTTGGACATCTCTCCGTTCCGCTCGAAATTTTACTAGTATTAGGACACTTTAGGCATTTAAGGTGTAAGGAATTCCAGGGCTGCGGGACTGTTCGAAAGAGATACCGCGGCCCTGGAACACAAAGCGCAAGGAAGGAACATGGATGGGTTTTAGTCAGTACAAGTCTGACACTCCCTTCCGCTCTGCCCGGAGCGGGAGAAGTCATTTGATGATTTCCCATCCGAAAAAAAAAAAAGCTGTAAAGAATTCAGTTTCGCTTCTCTAAACTCTTATTCTATGGCAGTGTTCCATCTCATTTGACACAAAAACTCAGTAACTGGATAGCAAGTTTCCCGCGCGCGCTAATTGGCCAAGCGCTTCAGTATAGGATTACGAAGTAGGACGACAATGAGTTTTCGACAATTTTGCTACTTATTGTGTCAAGATTAGCTACTGTGTAACTTGAGGGCCGTTATGTGAGTGTAAACGTTATAATGTTGGCTGTTTGTGTTTAGGTAAATTGCTTATGGCTTTTTAAGGTGGCGTGATTTGAAAATTGATGGGCATATCAACGTGATGGCAGTTTCTTTTTCAGATTTAAGTAGTAAGGTTAGCTTAGCAATTATTTATAACGCTGGCTGGCAGTGGTCTTTCTCATATCTAATCACCTCGATAAACCTGCACTAGTTTCCTAGATCAGATACACATTCCCTGGGACCTTTAAACAAGGGATTATTTTAAAACTCCCATTTAAAATTACTGTTACATAAAAAAATAATCAAAAACCGCCATAAATCGTGGTGTACCTACAGCGTGTCTCCGTCAGCGTGGGGCTATTTTCGACAATTTTATTTGCATATTTTAACGCTCAATTGATAGGGGCCTATTAATTTAGGGTAGGGTAGGGCCCAATCTACCGTAATATATTTATATTCAACGAAGGGACATTGCGATACCCCAGTGATACCTTTCAATAAATTGATAAAAGTACAGGTACATTTTCAAAGACGACCGCAGCAGCAACTCTTCCAAAGATCGTAACATTGCCGCCTGACACTGCGGTCGACCGCAGACCGCAAACCCACGAACCAGTAGTGCCATAACCAGCCACTAACTAGCCACAAAAAAAACGCGAAAAGACGTAATTGCTAATGTGAAAATAATAATAGTCTTTTGTTTTTCGAAGAATGAAGTGCTGCATGCGTTTTCTTTTCTTTACGACGATATGGCCATGGTGGCTAGGATCTGGTGAGATTTTATTTTCTTGTCTGACAAAAGACTTTCGCGAAACGCAAGAAGAGAAATGCCTCTGCCGGTGAAGTTGTTACGTCGAATTTGGAATTATAACCGCAACGGCATTGTCGCTTGCTGTTATTTTCGGTACTGTTTGGGGTTTGCGGTCACCTTCGCAACGTAACGTGTGTCGGATCATTTAGATCCCTTCAAAATGGTTGAGTTGAATGGTGCTGATACATGGGTCATGTTCGTGAACGGGCGCTGTCAGTTGTGACTGGTCATCTCTTGGTTGCCACGGCTTATTTGAATTAATTATTTTATTTTTGAATTGTTTATTTTGTTTTTTGTTTTTACTATTGAACTTTTAACGTGCACACTGCACATCTTGCTACATCGTTCTCACATAATGTATGGTACATTATGTGAGAAACATGAATGATGTAACCAAGGTTTTTGTAAAAATATACTGATTTAAAAGAGTGTCCATGGAGTTTCTTGCCCGTTCTTCTCCATAGAGATCTACGCTACAACTACAGTACTTTCACAGTTTTTATGCCTTGTGACTGGGACTGTAGCTTCATTACATTGTTATCTTGTCGACAATTCAAAAGTGCCTGTAACGGGCCTATGTGAAATAAATGCTTTGTATTTGATTTTTTGAATTTTGTAAGTCTACATTAAATGTAGGTATATTTATTGAAGTTATCAATAGCCTTTATCAAATTACTAGATAGGGTAGCATTTATATGATAACATTTATCTAATTAAATCTTAACTTGTAAAATTAATGGACTGTAAGATAACTTTTCCGGAATTATATTGAAATTATCATGATTAGATTTAAAGACTGATTCCAATCATTGATGGTTTTATTTAATTATTCTAATTATGTAAATGATTTATCTAGGAGCTATCAAGCGATAAGCCTGTATAAAACTACACTTTCATAAAATCATAATGTAAATCTGATATGTGTTAAGTATCATTTCATTCGATAAACATCTTTCTTTTATGCATATCGGAAATACATAGTAGACACTTCCGCGATGCTGAGTCAGATAATGCACAATAATTTCTTATCATAAGGAAAAATATACCTTACAGGTTTTGAGAATCACTAATTCACTATGAAAGATTTTTTTGAATTTCAACCCTGATCGGTTCGAAGGAGGTTGAAGTTTGCACGGAAACGAAGTTGCAGGCAGTACCTAGTCTTCTGCTTCTACGTCGTGTCGATAATCCTTATATTTTAGTTAAATTAATTCTGCCACATCGAGAGTATTAGGAGTAGCTTCAAACGGGTCCTTCAAAGTGCAGGTGAAGTTGCACAAAGAGCAGAACAAGAGGAGAGCCATCGATTTTTGATGTGGCCCCCCAGTCATTCTTTCTTTCTATCGAAATACCCCTATTTGTTCCACAAGTTGTTGGTTTAGTCAGGTAATTATTGTACCGAATAAATTATCTTTATGTATATACAGTCAGCGTCACGATGTGGATACCCCTCTTGAAAGCACCTACGTTCCCAACTGGGGTACCCAATTGGTGCAGCCCACGGTACCATCTCATCATCTGCCTAGCCTTTTTCCCAACTATGTTTAGGTCAGTTTCCAGGCTTACTGGATACAGCCAAATACCATTATTTTACATAGAGCGACTTCCGATCTGACCTTCACAGCCCAGTAAGTACTGGGTAATACGATAACCCTTGGTAAAGCTGGATGTCAAACTTTCGAGCCACTGACTGTGACCTGTTATGGCGTCGAATGTCTTATCTGCTGATCCAAAACAAAAACATACAGACGACATTTCTCGTATTGTTTAACATAAAGTTCATATCACAATCAGCTCGTCTAAGATCCATCCCATTTCCAACAACACTATCCAATAGTCCATAACAACATTACACCAAACATAGCATTACATGTCTTTTTCTATCACTATATCAAATGATAGAGATAAAAGTCGAGTTTGCCCCGACAACCCATAATTTCACGTTTGGCCGCTCCGTAAACATCCAAAGCGAGTAATGCCGAATCTAAATTTATAATTAATGTTCTCGTGGCATATGGCATGTGTTGAATGAATTATTTATGACTGTTTTTGTGATAAAAATAACAGCAATTATTCGGGTCTTTGGTAGGCGTAACGGAAAGGAAGTTGAACTACGCAATTTACTTTGATGAACTTTTAAAGAGGAAGATTGAGTTATTTTAGCTAATTATTTATTTATTGAGGGATAAAAAACAGCAGTACAAAAACATGTCTATAAACTATGTATAAACTTAAAATAATGGCACTTATTGCACTACCAACACCAATTAGCTATAGTGTTTAGTATAGAGGTCTGCTGCATCTTGCAACTTAAGTAAATGAGGGTACGGTAATACCTACTCATTGTTCCAAAAAGGGCTTAAAGAATTTTTCAAATCGGTCCAGTAGTTTTTAAGTTTATTCGTTACATAATAATATATAAAAATACAAATCTTTCCTCTTTATAATATTACTATAGATATAGATCAGTATAGATGTGTAACTACACAATTTGTCTCAGTATTTCCTTTGTCATAAAATGTAAACTGTGTAAAGTCCCGTAACATATAAATGCCTAGAACGGAATCATTCGAGGCTATTACGTGCTAACCTGCAGTATTTGAGTGCACTACAGCTAAATAAACCTCTTCTACTAACCACTACAAGTGTTCATTTTCCACTGTATACTATGTAGGTACTTTAGACTTTCTAGGAAAATTGTTTATTACTCGAGATAAGTGTTACCATAGAATTGTTTGATAATTATTATTGCACTTGGGATCAAAAGCTGTCATACCTGGAAAGGATTTTTATACATAGAAATGATAGTATCAGAATAAATATCTTTATCCTGTTTATCTGAGAAAACGCAAGCAAGCAAACGCATAAAAGTATGTCATTTAAAGTAATTTTCTCATTGTATTTTCGAAGAGCAAAAGCAAAAATAAAGCTTGTTTAATGCTAATAACCTGCCATATAAGTGATATAATTATTGCACGCTTGCTTCAATAAAAACTAAAAAGTTAAATGAGTCGGCAACTCAAGAGGCTTATAATTTGAAAGTTTTTACAAAGAACTTCTGAAGACCCTTTTAAACGCGGATTCTTAATTTTCTAATACAACGTTGCAAGTTAATAAATTGATTTGAGAGGAAAGAAAATTGCATTTCTGTCAAAAAAATAAGAAACATTGTCCTCTTTTGCCCTAGGAAACGGCAGAAAAAAAGATAAAATAGTAGCTAAACATTTTAAAAATGGTGCTCAAATGTGTCTTTTTATCAATAGCAATAATAAAAGTAATGATTTTTACTTCCCAATAGCAAGACCCTTTCACATGACACAAGAAAAACGACCAGTAGAGAAAGTTAAAACAATCAAAGAAGGAACTAATAAAATCCCAAAAACGCTCTTAATTAAGCCCTTACAAAACAAAACCATTACATGAAGGAATCCGGCAGAAAACATAAAAACTATAGAAGCGAAGTCGGCACGTGGGCCAACCGCTCCCGGCCCAATTATAATAATGGATATTATTTTTACGACACAAACGAACATTCCCGTTTCCTTCGAAGGAAATAGAAATAAAACACCGATAAACGAAAGACAAAATAAATGTTACGTGCTGAACGAAACGGGGATAAAAGCTTAGTCCGTGTACTGTTTTATTTACTATGACCGCAGTCTAAATTAAGTTGGGAGTTGTAGATACAGACAAAGATGTACAGGTGTAAAAATAGGGAGAGGCATTTATAGCAGTTTAAAAAATTATTAGAACTAAGGAAGCAATTAGAATAAGGTATCGCATTAGCCAGTACTAACTGGGTTGTGCAGGTCAGATAGACAGTCGCTCCATGTAAAGTACTGGTATTCAGCTGCATCCGGTTAGACTGGAAGCCGACCCTAATAGAGTTGGGAAATGGCTAGACAGATGTAGAGGAATTAGAACGCTTTAAGAAGTACTGCAGGTTATCACGAGAAGTGGAAAGTATGAAGGGAGGTCTTTGCTTAGTAGTAAGACACAATGGGCTGATATCGGCCCCTCGTCCATATAGTTTTTTTTTTTGATTAAGTGGGTCTACTCTAGACCTCAGGACAGAGGACAGAGACGACGTCGACGATGGAATGAAATTTTAAGGTAACAATGCATTATGTAGAAGCAGGTGCCACGGTTACCAGTGCGTCATCGAAGAACTTCATTAAGTTACACCTTTCCCTTAATTTGATTTGACGTCAAGCTAATACACTTTTTTCTTTTCTTTTTAAAGCAATATTGAATTTCATACGTGATTAACACACAAGTATTTCTCCAAATAAGAAACAAAAATCTTACGTAAGTGAATGCCTGTGAACATTCAATCTGTCATGGCGGACACGGCAAAAACATTATCAGTATTTATAAAACAGCAATTAGAAGAGCCGTATCTAACAACACAAAGACGACATGGATAAACAAAAAGAGTAATTATTACAAAGTGATCAAAGCTAAAAATACAAAATTCGGTGTTGTTAAAACGGTATGCATCGTCGAAATACAGGCAATGGGATGCGAACGTACGGCCTTCCATAATTGTTGCTTTTTTGTACAGTCACCTGAAGGTCGACGGAGTTAAAATTTTAATTGCCCAAAACATTAATTCAGTGGGAACTCGTTTACAAAATTAAGGACTTCGAAAAACCGTTGTTTATTCGCTAAAGAATTCGCAGTTTAATTGTTGATTTGAGAAAGATGGATGGTTTTGTGCGCGTTGCTCAATTTCGGCACGCATTTTTTTGGTTGATTTGGTTTGCTGGAGATTGTCTCAATTAATTTAGATCTCTGAACTGAATCTAATGTAATGAATTATACAAAGTTCAGGTAAAAATAATTTAAGGCGAGGTATTCAAAAACCCTTAGTTAGAAAATTGTAACACGAAAAAAACTGGAAACAGCATTTGTTCTTCGCCATTTGTCCTATCCTGTATCTAGTAAAGTTTTCCAAATGTTGCGTTAAATCTTTGTGTTTCACTAATACAAATATGTAAAACACAAGGGCTCTATAGTGACATTGAGAAACAAAAGCAACTCAAGTTCAACAATTCAAATTCTTGGCATAGTGTCGTGTCAATCCATCACACGGTGCCAATCGTTGTGACAGCATGTCCTCCCCTTGAATTGTCTCTGGTTACGTGTTAATATTAACTTAGACTACAGTCTTCCCGCAATTATTTTACCTCTGACTGTCAAAATCACAGTGATCTTCAATTTCTCTTTTATAAGGTTGGAGATGGGTTGCTTCCACTGTAAAAATTGACAGTGATCTTTTTATTTTTAAATTTGGTTGTAGACATTTGTGGATATTAATTTTATGTGACATGAAAAATGTTTGTTAAATTTAATTTATTTACATTACTAGCTGTTGCCCGCAACTTCGTCCGCGTGCCAAACTTCAAGTTTGTAGCACAAAAAAAGAAGAACTTACAAACAAACTTGCGAGAGCCCTTAGACCTCCTTAATGCGCTCCTGTCGCAAAATCCTTTCTGAGCGGACGTCTACTAACTATAAACTACCTCCCTGTCAAATTTAATCTTTATACGTCAAGCGGTTTTCTATATTTCGTGATGAGTGAGTGAGTGAGTGATCTATCGCTTTTATATATTTAGATTTTGATGTTAAATTCAGTTACTATGTGTATTTTGCGGTTTCATATAAAAATTGATTTGTTAAAAAAAAAAAGTTATAAAAGTATTGTGTGGTGTGTATTTGACTCAAATTATTTAATTACTAACATTATTTTTAAGTGTACCTACTATCAAAATTATGGATCATTGTGTCTGAAACAAAAAGGTTTGTCTTGGGTTGTTTCCACTGTCAAGTCTATTAAGATGACAATATCCTTATTCTCTTAAGTCAAGTCTATCAAAATGACAATGGTGTTTATTCTCGTTGTAATAAGTGCTGTCAGAGGTAAAAATAACTGTGAAAGGACTGTACATGACATCGCTAGTTGCTACAAATACACACGGCTTTGAGTAATAAACCTAAGGATTTGTTGGAATTTTTTCTTTGAGCTTCAGGAAATAGACGAATGCCTGTAAACCGTTATCTGTAATTGGATTTATGATTGAAATGGACAAACAGCTTATTGTACGTGAAATTAAACAAGAAGTTTGTGTAGACATTTCGTGTTTTATTAACCTGAAACACTTATACAAGTGGTTATCTTATCAAGTGGCTTTCAGAACGTTTTGAATGTCTACAAGAACTTCAACAGGACTGACATAAACTTCTTTTTGGTGGCTTATGTTTTACTTCTGCACCTGCGCAGTGTCCACCTGTCCTTCTGTTTTATTTCAAGAATAAAACTTTGTCCAGGCCTTTTGTATGCATGATTTACCTTACAGTACTGTTTCTTTAATCGCGTATTTATAACTCAAAACTTTATTATAAAGTTTGTCAGCTTATTTTTTAAGTTCGCGGCCAGATTTCTCGTAAAAACAGTGTCCAAATCTTGCCATCCCTCTTCTTCATCCATTGTTTGAATTCCATTTACTAACTATCAAAACTTACATTTAACCACATCAACGTCTACCAGTATAGGCGTCAGCTCATCAAGCTACCCGAAACTGTCAAATTTTCCCAATCAATCTTGATCCTAAAGCTTTAACGATAAAGTTAAAAATCTATTAAAGAAATTTGACACATTGTAGTAGCTTGATATGTTGGCGTCTGTACAACAGCCCGCAAATTCGGAGCATACGCCATCTATTTTGAATCCATCGACACTCGACAGCGGCTAACTGACAACCGTTTAACAACACATGTGGCAAAGATCTCATGTTTACATGAAGCACTGATTGCTGTTCACACGATTCTGTTTTACGGCCGACCGTCTTCGTTTCATTATTATAAATGACGACAGTGTCTTGACTGACGAGATAAGGGGCCCTAATTAGGTAATAGTTTCGTTATTTGGGGCGTTTAGTAGTGATCCTTATAGTAAGTTTGGGGTTGATAAGTGATAGATGATATGGTTTTGACGGTTACTTATTTGTAGGGTCAATCTTACACCCAGGGCAGCGGGACTGTTCTAAAGAGATACCGCGGCCCTGGAACACAAAGGGCAAGGAAGGAACATGGATGGGTTTTAGTCAGTACAAGTCTGTCACTCCTTTCCGCTCTGCATAGAGCGGGAGAAGGCATTTGATGATTTGCCATCCGTAAAAAAAAGGGTCAATCTTACACAGCAAAATACGAAAGTTTGGATGGATGGATGTATGTTACTCATTGACGAAAGAACGGATCTGGATGAAAGGCACAGAGATACATTATAGTCTGGAATAGCACGTAGGATACGTAGGATTTTTTTCTCACACTTATACATTAAATTTTCTACGCGAACGAAGTCCCGAATGATGAAATAAAATATGGCTAGAAATTAAGACTACTAAGATGACGACTATCAAAGAGGTATGGAAGATGAAGTAATGCTGCGCCGTCCTAAATAAATTGGTCAAAGAAGAAGAATGAAATCAATGTTGTATAATTAGAGTGACTAAAGAGGACATTAATATTAGAACGTGCTTTGTAGGTTCTGTTTGGTCCAGCAGATGCGTTCAGTCTAGGACGCTAGAAAAGTTCTAAATTCTTTCATAGTCAACCATAACGATAATGAAACACATGAAAACGCAAGATACGATCTTGGAACTTCTACACGCTACGTCATAACATCGAAACCTACGCCTAACATCGAAAATAACCGTCAAAATATGCAATGCTTCTCATCCAAAACACAAATTACAAAATTGAAATCGAAACTCCACAACTGTTTGCAATTTCAACGTCATTTGTTCGCAAGCACACGTATTAATTTTAACGTTTCACAATGTTGAACAAGACGCAAGTTCAGTGTTTGCCCGTTCTTAGTTACAAGTATTAATGGGGTATGAACGTGACCGACGGACAAACGTCGTCTCTATATATAGAGGACTCGTAATGGCTTGTATTTCCTTGGCTTAGCGGGCTGCACACTGTTTTGGGTATCAACAAGCAAGTTGTTTGCAAGTGGAATGTCTAATGGATTTGAACAAAGATCTAAGAGTGAATTGATATTTGCGCCAACAATATTCTCGGCTAGTTTAGGAAATCCTGAAACTTATAATAACTATTTACCTATAGGATTAATGCTTTCGTTTCGGAATATGTCGTTGTCTAATTTGAGTAGTTCTTTAATTCTAATTGGCGAAACATTTGTCTTTAATCCAGATCTTTCTTCTATCAGGGTTCTACTGTACACCATACCATCACACAGGGTAAATACTGTTTAAAAAAAGAAGTAGTGGACACACTAGTCTGTCCTTTCTCAGTTCGTCTCCATTCCTGCCCGTATGTCAGCGCATAATGAGTTGTATTTCCTCAGCTTAGCTCTCTACGCACTATGAATTCCTGGTATTCGGCTGCATCTGACTGATGAAGCGCCGCGGTGCCGCTCGCATACAAATTATCGGCGCAAATCAATGGCTGACATTCTCGCTGTGAGACTGTGGGAGCGATCCCCGTCGGTTTGACGGACAGATGGATATCTGTTGTTGTTAATCCATGGATTGACGTAGGAATAGGAATTGTATTTTTAAGTTTGTATTTTTTCTCAGGTTGTGGCTTTTCTATTTATATGGTCGCGGTTGTTTTTCTTTAAGGCACTTGCATACAAATTGATCCTACTGAATTTTAATTGCCAAGTGAAGTTTCATCCGGCACTCATGCCTCAAGACATGATCTCAGCTTTATTTTTATTCAGTTTCCTAGATTCAGAAACTTCATCTTTGTTTAAAAATGTTGTTTCATTTACATTGTCATTTATTTTATGTATAACTTTATCAGTACCCACTTTCCCAAACTCTCTCAATTAATTTCCAATATTCAATTCATTACCACTCCACACTCAAGAAGCAACCTAACCAATTTCATTAAATGTGTGTACATTTACATACACCACCCAACCTCCATACGACGTACGAACTTAACCCTCCAAATATTCAAGGAATTTGAATTTCATATGAACGAGCCCGTCAATGGCTTCCATGTCAATACTTGTGTGGCCAACAGGCACGAAACAATGGCTCTTATGCTTCAGGCCCTTGAAAAATGCGACCACTACTGAATGACAGGCCCTCTTGAAGATGTGGTGTGAATTAATGACGTAAGCCACTTGAGTGTTATTAATTATGTGTTTAGTTGCGGAGATGAGGGCCAAATATGAGAGGAGACCGCCTCGTTGGTCTAGTGGTCGCATTCGCGACTGCTGGGCATGAAGTATTTGGGTTCAATTTCCGGGTCGGGAAAATTGTTACTGGGTTTTTCCATTAGTAATTTCTCAGTATCAACCACGGAATCTGGATCTGTGCCCGGTTGATGGCAATAGGCTCGCCCCCTATTACATGGGACTTAAACATAACTGGCAAAATGTGAGTGTACTTGGTAGGTACACGTTTGCCTCATCATTTCAGCCGAAGGACGTCCACTGCTGGACATAAGCCTCCCCCAAGTGTCGCCACATTGACCGGTCCCTTGCGTTTGCCTCACCTTTCAGGTCACAGAAATCTTTATTATTAAGATTTCTGTGTTTCAGGTATTACAAGCCATGATGGGAATATATTAAGTGAAATGAGTGGATTTACTTTGCATCCATAGAATCAGTAAAAAGCCATGTAATGCACCGCCGCAAGCTGTGTTGTATTACAGAAAGTTATGTCCATTGTTATCACCAGTGATCGGAATAGGCTGACTATATTTACCTTTTTACTTCGGAGAACAGAGACAGAAAGTGGAGACTTCCTTACGACAACATTTTTTTTCCCGGAATTCGCGAAAATCTTAAATGAGTTCATGTATTAATGATTTGATACAACGGTTAGTTTAAGGATCGTAAATAAAATTCAAATGTATGAATTAAATTTAGACTATTTATTTCGTGATTTTACGTGAAAATCTCGTAAATTTGGTGATTGCAAGTTTAGTTAAAAATACCCTTTACCTATCTTAAATAAAGCTTATTTTCAACTTATTAAAAAAAAAAAACCCAAATCTCGGGAAAATAAAATGTCGTCGTAAGGAAGTCTCCACTTTCTGTCTCTGTTCTCCGAAGTTTAGGTTAATCTAGTCAGCCTATTCTGATCACTGGTTATCACTCATTTTACTAGAAGTTTAGTTAGAGAGTACCAACATCATAGGAGTAATTCAGAGAGCGGCAAACTATCACTATCATTGATAGCTAGACTCATGATGAGTCTAACCCGCCATCACTATCAACATAATAAACATAAAACTGATATCAGACGGTATACTTTCTGTTCATGTTTGCTCGCCATCCGACGTCCTTACTTAAAGTGACACGTCTGAAAACAAAATTAATCAAAAGTGAAAAATTAATTCATTGCTGAACCGATCCAATGATGATAGATTTCGGCATCTTTCTCGTTACCGAATGACCGAAAAATGAATCCAAAGTGGCCATAAAATACCAGAGTGAACCGTTCACTCTACTGAAACGACTAATTTACGCTTTAGTAGCAAATGAAAACAAAAGAATATCACAATAATATTTTAGTAAACATTATAGAAAAATTGAAGCAATGTAACATAAAAAACAATAACTAATAATGAAAGCTACCGAAAACAAGATAAATATTGAAACACGGCAAAAAATACACCATTACGAGCGAGCGAAACCCCATCGATTCACCCTGTCCATGGCATGCCACTGACAAATGCATTGACAGATTTCTGGCCTCGTTTTTGTTGTCCTGGCCAACGTAATTATACCACCAGTCTACACCTTAAAAGTTACGCATTAAAACACATTTTCCTTCACTTGAATTGTAGACGAAAGATTGTAGCGCTTATCTATGGTATTTGGGAAATTCCCTTCAATGACCGCGTTTTTTTTTTTAATGTCCTGTGGTTGAAGCTGTCGGAGAATTGAATATTATGTTTATTTGTTTATCTTACCACTTAAAATCAATTCGTTCTCGATTTAGTTTCAAAAAGTCACTTTACCTGTAACAAAAAGAAATACGTATTTTAAATATTTTCTGTCGATCAAAAACATTAATTTTCCAATGGGTATGTTAAATCAATAAAACACAATAAATATAATAAATAACATAAGTGAACAGAACAAAACGTAAAAAGTTTTGACAGCGGTGGGATTCGAACCCACGCCCTTTCGGACTGGTGCCTAAAACCAGCGCCTTAGACCACTCGGCCACGCTGCCTATATGGAGCAACGTTGAAATTAGTACGCGGTTTCCAAGGCAAACTTAAACCTAAGAAATAAGTATACAAGAAAAGCTAGAAAATATAATGAAATTTTCACTTGGCAAAACGAATTCAGATGAATTCATTCGGTGTTGTACCATTGAAAATCACACGAACAGAATTTTGGGAGAAATCTCGCTGTTTTTAATAAAAACCACATAATATCGCCTCCAGTCTCATCATAATTCAAAACTAAATCTTCAGATTATTGAGACAATTATGAAGATATCACGGACAGTAATAAATTATACAGTTGATCTAAGTGTCGGTAGCGCTTGAAACGAAGCACGTCGCGAACAGATCGCACTAGTGCAATAAAGTTCAGTTAGTAAGACCACTGTTGCGTGTAGCCGTGGCTTACCATACTAACCCCCTTCCCATCGTTGACAACTATGATACTAAACAACCAGCAGCAATCAACCAGTAAATACTTTCAAATCACATATCAAATCAATTGACACTACAATATGCTATGAGCATGTGATGGAATGAGGAAAATATCGTGAAGAAAGTTTTGAGAATGAATGTGGATATAAGATTAAGATTTGGCTATAGGAGTAGAGGAAGACCAAAGAAACGATGGAAAGACTGTGTGACATATGATATGGCTAAAAAGGAGGTGACTGCTGAGATGACGAGTAATAGAGAAGTTTGGAAGAAGAAGACATGCTGCGTCGACCCCAAATAAATTGGGATGAGTGCAGGAGAATGATGATGCTATATTTGCGCACTCGACGTAAGGAACATCGACGATCAAACTATGACAATGAATTCAGGACATGGTTCTAGACCTACCAGAAATTTAAATTTTTCGTCAGGTATTACAAAAGGCGGTAGTTTTACACAACTGCACAGTCAGAATGGTTAGAACAGCTTTTTCATAATAGCCGCCGACGAATTTCAACGATGTTAGATCTAGAATCGTGTACTCAATCAATAATAAAAGATTGAGCAAGCCCTTGAGCCTGTGTTTGAAGAAATATTGGAGTTAATTGATGGACTAGTATTTGTATTTATTACTAGTGGTTGTGTACTATCGTCTACGTCCCATACTCCCTGTATTTTCCAATCATTTCACACGGAAACAATTATAGCTTCTAACAAGTTTTAAAAACCTTAATTTGCCTGCAAGTTCAGCGCTCTCATTACTACCAATGCATTAGGCCTGCAAGAAGGTCTAACTCGGAGTGACGCATCTCATTTACACCGATAGCTGGTAATAGGCACTTATCTTCCACGAGACGGCCAATCATTATGGATTTATGTACGTTAATAACTTAGCCCTAGTCGGGTACGCCTACAAACTTATGTGGTTGAGTACACCCAGGGTATACATGAGTTGTGTATTTTTTATGTCTGTTATTATGGAACTTAATTTGTACTGAGTCGACATCCTGTACCATTTTATTGGTTGTTTTTCCAGTAAATAAATGCTTCTTTTTTGTTCTTATCATTTGCTGAGCCTTTTTTCTAGTCTATTGGGGTCGGTTATCTGTCTAACCGGATGCAGCTGAATACCAGTATTTTACATGGAGCGACTGCCTATCTGTAAACTCTGACAATTAACAAATGACAGCCGCAATAAACGGTTTAACGAAGCTGAGGTGAGCTTTCCGAAGAACTGTGGGGTATCGATGTGTAATTGATGATCACCCATCCGATCTTGGCAACCGTTGCTTAACCTTGAATATCGACACGTATAGCTATTATTATTTAGCCACGAGCCCCCCAATTTCATCATTATCTGGGAAATAATCCTTAAGCTTAATTGTAGGATGACTCAGTGGCATTTAGTACCGCTAAAAGCTCCTAGATTCTTCGCCTACGTACGCCCATCAGGATCTGAAGTATGAATCGTTTGTTATTTATGATAGTGATTGAGTATTTAGTAGTATTTATGCATACACTAGCATTGTTAAACGATGACAGATCAAGCAAGCATATGTTATCTTCGAATCAGGTGAATCGTAATTTATACTCGAGAGATTTTCAACTGCGAGTAATATGATATTAATTACTCTATAAATATTCCTTTTAGTATCGTTGAATATTCTCTGATATTATGTAAATACCAAAGTCTTTCAAATACTCGGACTAAAATAAAAACAATCTTCGTTTTAATTGATCATTGAGACGTTATAGAGTAATTATGACTGAAGGAGTTTGGATAACATTCATACTTTAAACATCAGATATTCAGATTGAATATTACGAAAACATTTCAAGTAATCTCGAGATTATTTTTGTAAGATTGTAATAACATTATATCGAGAGTGAGAGCGTCTAGAAGGAGAATTTCTCCGAACAATACACTTAGATTTACTTGTAACGCCAGCCATGGAAAGCCAGAGATTTAAATCGTTCGATGTGCCAACTCTGACACTGTACGTACGTCGATTGGCAAAGTGTTCACATTGAGAAAAGTGGGCTCACACACTCCGCATAGAACTATGGAGAAGTATGATTTTAGGATGAGTGAGTCGTGGTCAGTAACTAGCGGTTGCAAGACCTACTGCTGAGCATATGTCGAGTAGTTTTATTGGGTTTTCTTATTAGGAATTTCATAGAAGCAGTCGCAGATCCTGGATTTTTGCCAGGTTAATGGCAATATGGTCGCGTGAAATGAGAGAGTGTACACCTCTGCTTAACCCTTCGAGGATTACAAACGTCATGTTGAGACCATACTATTCAAATGTCAAAATCCATGATGCAGAAAAGTGACAATTTCTTGACACGTTAGGACGTATCTAGTGGTTTCAATCTTCGCGGAAAGCAATCACAAAATCGGTCCGTTCAGACAAAGGCCGAATTGTGTCGAACATAATTTGTGGCCCCAGCATCCTATAACAATAAATCTCGAATGTCAGCAGATTTACGACACTGTAAACATGCAATATCATCAAACTTATTTAAGTGCGTATAAGGGATACCATTTTGAACATATTTAACGACACCCAGACTTAAATCATGTTTCGTGAATTGTTTTCGATTGGTTTCAATTAATAAAATATGGATGTATGAATTAATAAACGGTGTGATTTATAGTGTTTCTTGATTAATTCAGAAATAAAGATAGTTTTAAATTGAAGGTAAATTAAAATTGTTTTACGAGAAACAACATG
This sequence comes from Lycophotia porphyrea, assembly GCA_950005105.1. Taxonomy (NCBI): domain Eukaryota; kingdom Metazoa; phylum Arthropoda; class Insecta; order Lepidoptera; family Noctuidae; genus Lycophotia; species Lycophotia porphyrea. Next base: position 5,346,822 of record OX465389.1, read on the forward strand.
CAGGTAAAAATGAAGAATCATCCATAAGTCAGGAAAAATATTGAGATAATTGGAAAATCGCAGACAGTTGAATGAACTCTAAAAAATTGATTACACTAAAGTTTTGTCGAAGGATTTTAAATACCAAATCCAAGAAATGAATAAAGAGGCCAAAGTATTCATTCGCACCAAAATGCTGAGACTTTATTATTCATTTTGTTGATCATAGAAGTTTATAACACTATAACTTTGTTACAATCCACCATCTTGAAATGCCCAATGCGGAGAATTTATTATTTTTAATATTGGAGAAGTTAACATTCGTGTTCATAATGTTGATATTAAAATGTTAAAGTGTTTAGTTTTATGTTACGTTATTATACTTAACGCCACAAATGTTTAGGTGTTTTTTATTTATGTTTTAATTTAGGCAGTCAAATATTTGATATGTGGTAACTTAAAGATTGTCACAATGTTTATTTTTATTCAAAAACGCAGTTTTGATAGCATTCCAATCGAATTTATTCGTCATTAATGTTGTGGTCGACTATTTTATGCCTAGTAACAGCATTATCAAAAACCGAGTAACGGAAAATGGCTATAAAATCGATAATATATTGGCGTGTTAGTTATTAAAATACGATGAATTCCTCCGTGTAGTCTTGACCGAGATACGCGAATTACTGAGGAACAGCGGGGGCGAATTTTTGTGACAGCCCAGAGCTTGTCGTAAAAAATTCTCACCACCCGCGGTGCCCATTTGTTTAGTTAATGCAGTTTCTACGAGCTATGAGCATCACGAGTTTTTAGAGGCTTGTAAAAGGGCGCTGTTTTCTATCTGATTTGCTGAGATGACAAAAAGTAGAACGATTCTAGCCGGGGTTTTGGCTTTCGAGATTGGAAATGAAATTACCAGCGCGTCGATTACAGGGTACTAGACTATCATAAATTCACTAGCATTTTGACACAAAAGATAGTCTTGCAAAAGCGGAACTCTTCCGATTTTTGCAAGACCTCCCAAAAAAAAACACAATTTCATCAGACTCCTAACAACAAACCCATTCCATTATTCTTATTGTAATCCCAAATTACGTCTTACGAAGAGTCTACGAACCTACACACAATTAAAGAGGAAAAACCTCCCGTCATTCCGGTAGCACCAACGATATCTTTGGGAGGAGAGATTCATCACATGTGTAATGGCTCGGGAGTAGTGAGGAGGGTCGACGCCCCGAAAGGGTGCGTTTTGGAAGCGTGATAATCCCCGCTAACCACCGGCTTATAAACTAACCGGACGAAGGATTTGTTCAGCGATTGTTTAGCGATCTGCCTAGTCATTCGGTGAATTTGTGTGTAGCTGAAATGGATTTAATTGAACCAAGTTCGCTAGGTCGCACAAACCCTAAAAAATTGTCTTGGGCTACAAAACGACCTGCCAGGGCTGCGGGACTGTTCGAAAGAGATACCGCGGCCCTGGATTACAAAGGGCAAGAAAGGAACATGGATGGGTTTTAGTCAGTACAAGTCTGACACTTCCTTCCGCGAAGGGAGAAGTCATTTGACTTCTTATGACTTCCATTCCGAAAAAAAAAAATGGGCTACAAAACAAGGTGCGGATTGGAACTGTCTTGAAACATGTCAAAATCCTTATCATGTCCTTAACGGTCCAACAAGTGCCGCCGAGCCAAAGCAATGCTACTATACATATAGAATGATATAGAAATCCAAATGTTTGGGCCATAGTTAATATTTTGTCATAATTATTATGAACGTGGACGAGGCAAAAGGAGTATGTAAGGATCGTAGCAGGTGGCGTTCTGTGGTTTCTGCCTTTCCCCATGGCAAGGCGTGAGTGTATGTATGTATGTAATTATTATGAAGTGGATAGTTATCTCTAGATTCTAGATTTTTAGGAGAACAAAATATCTGTTATTTATTCTTCCCTTCCCATTAATAGCTATCTCCTAGAAAAATGTGCATAAGTGGTAATCCGCTTTTACATTCTCCAATCACTTAAGAAGTCTTGACACCACCATTTTAAGCCAGCGAAGCAATCTATTTCAGACATTATTTTCACATAGTTAATCATGTTGGATCCTAAGTAAAATAGCCCTTAAGCAACACATTTTAAGCACTACGTATCATGATTGATTAAGCAAAAACTGGGCGGTTAACGTGGATAATGACGGTCGATTATCTGAAATGATATTAACGCCTAAACACACACCATGTCTTACGCAAATCACTGCTTTAACCAGATGATCATGTCACAGTGAAGTTTTACAGAAAGTCCACTTCTCAACACAATAAATATGCTACTATTAAACAACTTATATGCACTGAGCAAAGGTATAAAGTCCGTGCTGTGTTGGAAATATTAGCTACCGTCTCCCCTCCCCAGTGAATATGGCAGTTGACTGCAGCTAAGCAAAAAATCCGAAAATGAACTGGAAAAAAATAAATTGGCAGATACCTTGATTGACTGCCTCGTTGGTCTAGTGGTCGGTTTCCGGGTCGGGCAAAGTGCTATTGGGTTTTTCCATCAGGAATTTCTCAATAGCATCTACGGAGTCTGGATTTGGGCCCGGTTGATAGCAATAGGCTCGCCCCCTATTACATGGGACTTAAAAACATAACTGGCGAAATGTGGGTGTACTATTAGGTACACTTTTGCCTAACCCTTCGGGGATTACAGGCGTGATGTTATGTTATGTTGGCAGATACCTACACTTTAGAATTCACGCAGCATTGATAAAATTCCGTAAACCTTTGAAAAATCATGGCCGCCGGAGCAACGAGCTACTCAGTCAGTAATTTCCACATTTTCGAAAGATAACCTTACAATGTCTGTGGACCTTTTCCATCAACTTAACTGCGATGACGATGCTGCCTGCCTGAGTCATATCGGCTCCTAACTTTTGCAATAAGTCATTTAGTTAAGCAGTAAAGGGAGCCCTGCAATATATTGCCCCCTATAATATTCACTTCCCGTTCTATTTGCTCTTTGTAAGGGTGTCAGTATGACGAATATTTCCGTTGGGTTAACTTGGGTTTCACAAAGTTTGGTGATGAGATTTGTTGAGTTCAATCTGGGTTAAAACTAGAAGGCGTCAATTGGAAGTATTGTCCTTTTTTAATTTAAGATTTCACACTAGGCTAGGGACACACACTTAGTTTAGATACGTTTTTAGTCTTTTGTCTCTGCGCCCTAGCTACTCGAAATAGGGCTATGCTACGACGTAACGTACATCTATCTGAGCCTCCTAGATACAAACCGGTGACTCCAAAAACTTCTTTTCTGACCACGTTTTCTCATAAATCGGTCTCCTACCGGAGTTGTGTGATGGTTGATTTAGAAATTAAAGGCCCCGCTTCATGTAAGAGTCCCCTAGTCCTCCATACAATGATCATGAGATTAATATTACAATGGCCCTTTTTAGTCGAAAGTTAAGTAATTTTGTAACTTAGGAACGCCTTGACCGAGCTCTATTATGTACGCACGTGAGAAGTTATACTTCTTTGGCGTATAAAACTAAAATGATGACTAGCTAACTTCAGGGTGTCGTGTTTTCGTGACGGTGTGCGCGCGCATCGTAAAAATTTACTCCATCATTTTTCCCTAACGCGCCAATAAAGTAAAACTTCAAAAATAAAAACAATGAGTGAATGACTTTTAAACCCTCATTTATTGATTGCTGTCGCGCAAGGCCAATTTGAAACAGTTTTCTTTTTATTATTATTTTTATTCTTGTTCAAACACAGTCTTTGTTCTTTCTCATAAATCGCCTTGAAGCCTATATTTTTATCAGGATTAAGTTTAAAAACTTTATTATTATTTTTGCCAAATAATATACATTCTTGTAAATATTATTAATCCATAGAAAAGTACAAAATTCAACTAACTTTTGGCGGTTGAAATTCATGTGTTTGGCAATTAAAAACCGGTTATAAAAAAATAATAATCTTTCAGGAAATACTTTATAGTACATTATGGTACAAGTGAGTAATGTTGGTGATTACCGCTGAGGCGCCATTGAGCCGTTAGGTGAGGGTCTCAAGAGAGCCGAGGACGGTAATCATCAATACACACGTGTATCATACGACGTTTTTCAACACACTTGTGAAGAAAATAATACTAAAAATTCATTTTATTTAGTAGATAAAAAGTTTATTTAAAGAAACAATTAGTAAATGTGCAGTTAGTAAAATTATAAGTAACTGTTTTTGATGGCCATGGTTCTCTACGTATTTTACAGTTATATTTGTTAGTTCTTGTATCCTAAATGCACCAGTTACACCAAATATTAAAGCAACCTGAAAAAAAGAAACAACAATTAAGTTCAACACACAACACAGGCTGAAGTCACATAGATATTTAAAATTAATTTAACTAATCTTAGTAGCCAGATATTGGTTATATGGAGACGATAAAAACTTGGATTCCTTGCTTCTAAATCCATCGGATAGTCTCTTGGTGATAGTTTAGATAAGCTGACACATTAGAGTATGTTTTTTAAGTCCACTCCATTCTTTGTTCGGACTGTACTTTTTAACATTGAGTGTTACACCACAAAGAGATAGGTTTGCACTTAGAAAATAATTCTTTAAAATACGCCATGAACACATTTTCTGAAAAAGACTGCGTATTCTTGTTGTTTTGCCATTGTATGAAATTTTGGTACGCCAATAGATATTTGTCCTTGGAATTTTCAGGTAGTAAACATTCCATAACGCTAAGGGCTTCACATCTTAAATCGGGCGGAATACAACATAAATTATTTTCTTCATAACTATTACTTGTAGACATTTTAATTAATAAATAACTATAATTTCAACAGTGAAAACGAATTGTGAAAATAATTTCGTAATGGCGGGAAAAATTAATCAGTTTTCCTAAGCGCGCGCATCTAACAATGGCGATCGGCCATAGACTAAATAATGAAATTTCTTTTTTTTTGGCTTTTCGCGGATAGCGTTTTATCCACGTACAAAATGGGGAATTCAAAGTTTTCTTTATTACAGAGAAAACTAATTTATACTTGAGTGAAAGTTTTATATATTAAAAATAAACAAGTTGAAATTATCTATTTAAATACGAAGTTGCATGAAATGAGCGAGAAATAAGTACATTAATTTATTTTTACTATTGAACACGATTGTTTTTTGTATCGAAACTTTTTTAAGAACAAAGCAACTAAACCAATAAAATAAAAAATAAAAACCCTATAACTCACTTGTGAATAATAGCAATGAAAAAGTCACAGTTTGATTATAGGTGTCATTATGTGCCTAATTGCGGTGAAATTAGAGCCATTTTATGAGCAAGTGTGTTGAAAAAATCGTTATGCACAGCTCAAACATTTGAAACTAGCATGAAGTCAATAATTTCAACTAACTTTTGGAGACCTATCCGACCGGATATTTATATCAAAAAAAGAACTTGATACAAATGCTAACTTTAACTTTTGACTCTATTTTCCATGCTCATAGCTCGAAAAACAGTATTTTATATTTATAAACAAAGTTTAATAAGTTTTCCACAACAGCGTTAAATATTTTCATAAAAATAAAAAGGCAAAGCGGAAAACAGCGGTTGGCCAATTTCTTCGCGAAAATCTACAAGAACAATTCACCCTATGATGCAGCTTTACTTGCTATCCACATTATATCCTTATTTTCCTCCTTCAACTGTAGATAGGGTGTTGCTTTCAATAGAAAAGCAACCTTGAGGAGTAGGTGTAGGATTGCTTATTCGTTGTGGCCACAATAGGCCATCAACAACACGCATGATAAAAGCCAGCGGGGTACAAGTGATTAAAATAAGTACGGATTTAGGTGCGGCTGCCCTAATGGGGGGACACCACGCCCTGTTCTGACCTGACGAACTTCACTTCAATGTTTTGTGGCAACTACATTAGTGGAAGTATTGGCGTGGTACTCCTATCCCTCGAGCATTGTGCGGAGTGAAAGAGACGGCGATAACAACATGACGACGTAATTTAGACACAATGTGTAGTGTCATTCACGGTTTTCAGGCAGTCATTTGTTTTAAGTTAACCTTTTTTTGACAGCTAAGTCCAGGGCTCGTAAACATTTCAGTAACGAAGGGCCTACCTACCACAAACGCGTGGAGTAAAAGTTACGTAAATTAACTTTAAAAAAATATTCAACTAAATCATTTCACTCAAAATGTAACTTAGTTTTATACTTTTTTATATCTATGTGTGATATTTACTCTGCTAGTCGCAAAAACATAATTCGAATTCTATAGGCTGACCTATCCCAGTTGTTTTTTTTATAAAAAAGTTCGAATATAAAAAAAAAAAACATTTATTGTGCAAGTCCACAGAACTTATTCAGCTTGCTAAAAAAAAACCATTTAATGAAAAACCTGCTTAAACATTCTACGTCTGACTTGGTCGCCCAACAATACGTCACCGCTACGAAAAAACCCTGAAAACATTTTCTACACTAAGTTTTTTTCACATTACGTTTTCCCGTGCTCATCTTCATTCAACAATGCTAACAAAAGCGTCGCCATTTTTATGACGTTAAAAAATCATTAGCACACCCCAACGCAACGGAAAATCCTATTCTGCCAGCGTTGACATGCCAACTCGAGTGTTGCAAAAATAGAAAAAAATCACGTGTGATTTAGTGAAAGCGGTTTGGTGGAGTTTTAATTTTTATTTAATTTTGAAATGAGGCTGTTTATTTTTGTATAAGGTTTAAAGGTTAATTGCAATTATTGACACTGATTGACAAGTGAGAACACGATACTGAGCAGCAAAAAAATAATAAAAATGCGAAACCCGCCATAACGATAATTTATGGAACGAAAACAGGAGAAATTCCATATATATAAAAAAGATAGTGATGATAGTACTTAGAATCTAATTTCGTTTAGTAACCTAGTTTATTTTGCTAACTTATACCCAACAACATTCCAAAAACAAATCACATCTAACATGCAACATAATTCCGGCATAAAATCTCATCTCAGTGCAATTTCATACGCAAATACGTTATCACATTACCTTACACCAATGTTGCCACTATTACGGCACAAAGAAGAGTTCACAAAGAACTTGCGGTAATGTTGCCACATCTAATTCGTACCTAATTGGCTTTGCATTTGACTACGGTACCCGCTTTAGGGTAATTTTCCTCGTGGTTGAAGCTTATAGTGTGTTTTGTTTGCCTCATTTAATTTCTATGTGCGAGACACCTCTTGCTTTGTATTTAAATCTTTTGTAAAGTCTCCCAAATTATTTTGGTTGGTAATTTTCGCATTTGTTTATTTTGCGTGTTGGAGTGTAGCCGTAGAATAAACAAATTGCGTGTACTCTTATGATCTAAATGCGTCTACTCCACAGACATATAAATAGTAGCAGACCAAACATTAATCAATAGTTATATTTATATATATGGCATGATTCTTTATCCTTTTTTTACTAAATGACAAGTCGTAATAGTGTCTCGTTCTGTCACGTGTTGTCACACTGACTCACACATAGACAAAATTTGACGCGTAGCTTGTCTATCCCGCGCCGCCATATTGATAAACAACATAACCTGTGTCGAGTTCTGTTTCAAATTAAAAAAAATATTACTTGTTTGGGACTTAATACACTCGAGGACATTAAAATAAAATGGTGAAGTGCTGTGCGTACCGGTGTGAAAGTGCTAGCTACCACAAAAAACCCGGATTGACCTTTCATCGGTAAAAATACCTGTAGGTATAATTATTCAGGGACGGATTAGGTACGCACGACGAAATTTTTGGTTAATTGTGTTTGTTGTATGTAAAATATTTATTTCCATTGAATTATCAAATAAAGTAATTTTCTTTTAGTGATATATTCCAAAATTCCTGCAGTGTTTTCAGTGTATGTACACATGTCATGCTATTTTAATCAATTATAAAATCAATATTATGTCACTCAGTGTCTGTGCTAAGGAGAACATGAACATATATATATATAAATAGTATAGGCTACTCACATTACTATGAAATTTCATTCAAAAGGCGAAAATTTACCATACTAATATTTTTTCCAGGTTTCCAAAGGATGAAAGTTTACGAAAGGCATGGATTGAAAGCATGAAACTCTAGGATTGGCAACCAAAACCTTCGAGTGTCCTTTGTTCAAAGCATTTTGAGAATCACTTGATCGAACCCAGCGCTAGTAAAGAGACAAATTGGTCACAAAGAAATCATTTAAAAAAAATTGTATTGTTCCAAAACAAGTGAAGAATTAATATATATATAATATATTCATTAAAATCATACTTTTATTTCAAAATTCCTGATTTGTTCCTAAACTAGCTTTCAGGCATGTCAACACCTTAAAAAAGACTCGTTTCTACCAAACTGGGCATGCGGGTGAATGACTTCAGGGCCAGTTCTTCTATCCGATATTGACGTCCGTCAACGGTTTGTATAATTTACCGTCAAAAGGGGGAGAGCGGACTGCTGTCCATCGTCCTCTTAAAATACTCCCTTAGTCGCCTTAAACAATAACCATGGGAATAGATGGTGGTTCTATTCGTCAAGATTATTGATAAGTAATCTATACTTCTTATACCCAGAGAGTATCGATTTTCACGGATTTTTATTAAGTATATCGCTTGTTTCATTATCGTTAGATAATGCCGGCAACCGGCCCTAATTCGGCCCTGTATTGACAACATTCCCTATGTGTGCGTAATGGCTACGCAAATTTTAGCGAATGTTTGGTCTGCTACTATTTATATGTCTGTGGTCTACTCTACAGTAAGAAGAATACATGTTTAGTTTTTTCTCACTTTTTAATGTATTTTTTTAAATTAAAACGCCTTTACGACCCCCGTTCTATTCAATCTATCCATGAGCACAATGTTTTGAATGCGTTACATTGAGTCCTACCATAAAACGCGATTTTTTACGACAAAAAAAGTCGTTTCTCAGCAATAATTTTTGCGTAAAGTTACTTAGTTTGATGTATGTACAGAATGCTTGGTTGAAGACTTCGTGAAGAGTCCGTTTATACCCCGTATGCCGTATAATAACCTAAAGATATTTTGTTTTATCAATATCTCTTTAGCTTATTATCACAACCTTGCTTTTAAACGACCGTATTGTCTTGCATGTTTCCACTATGACCTTTAACAAAGCGCCAAAGCGCCACATCCTTTCACACACATTGTTCCACCACCTTCATCTGTATATTATGTACTAGCTTTTGCCAGCGATTTCGCTCGCGTTAATATAGAATTTGACATTTAAACTTACTTTACACACTAGGTACTAAAGTTTATATAATAATATCAATCATAATTTGAAAGACACGTAGCGCCATTTATTATCATAAGAACTTTATTGTTGTTTTCCTCAGGAGCAGTACTTTTTTTCGCGATCAAAGCTGGGTACTGTCAAAATGTCCGTTTCTATACAACTGATTTTTATGCAAAATTTCAGGATGATCGGTTCAGTGGTTTAGGCGTGAAAAGATAACAAACAAACTTACTTTAGCATTTATAATATTAGTTAGGACTAGCTTATGCCCCCGGCTTCACCCGCGTGGAGTTCGATAATTACCGGGATAAAGAGTATCCTATGTGTTAATTCAGGTTATAAACTATCTGTGTGCTAAATTCCATTCAAATCCGTCCAGAAGTGTTTGCGTGAAAGAGTGACCAACATCCACCCATCCCATCCATCCTTACAAACTTTCGCATATTTGAGAAAAAAGGATTGAGTAGGAAGTTAGGATTACCTACACAGTCATAGGTACAGTACCCGTAACTAGGTTAGCTGTGCCACCTTCATCCATTCAAAAGTACATTCCATCCTACATACTTATAGATACAGTAGCTAGACTGGTAGGTACAAGCTCAAACAATACGGGGCAATCAAGAGTGATCGCGGTTCACGTAGATACCGATATCTGGCGATGCCGTGGGGTCACCGTCATTAATCACATCCGTACTGTTCGACCGCCCCCTGGCTACATACGGGCTGGTAGGTCAACGAGCAGGTTGGTTAGTCGAAGTAAACTTTGGATTGTATGTCCAAGTTGGGTGTTATATGAAAATCGACAAAGGATAAGCAACAGGCTGTGGAGCTCCTTTTCGGTTGCTAATATTGTAAATCGCCTTGGTTTTTAAAAGCAGATATCTTGGAAAGCTTATTCCATGTTTAGGTACTCCTTTTGAGAATTAGATAAATAAGAGATGTAGCATTAGGAAATCCAAAAGTTTTTCGACCTACAAATTCGTATTTCATCTTGATTTGACCTGAAAAAAATTAAGAAGTCAACACCTTAATTTGACTGCATCGTTCCCACTAGCGAAACATTCACAAAAAAATATGTTGAAGAAAATTTCAAGTACGAGGAAGACAAACAGAGATTTCAAACGTTATAAATATAATATGTGAATTTTTGCTAGGGGCAACGCACAGTGATTCCCTAAGATAATTTGCTAACATAAAAGCTGAACCATTTATTGGCCAAACATCTTGTCCGTGTGTCCGCAGCCGGGCACGCGTATCTGTGATCGACATTCCCTTGTGATTACTTTAACAAATCTGTCCGTAGATATAGCGAGTAGTTTAGGGACCTATTAGTTGTTCCTGTTATCTCTCCAGACTTGTACCAATACTGAGTGACTCAAAATGGCCAAACATGGCCTTTTGGCCACTAACGGTATAGAATTTCAGGGTAGTACTTAGCTTTATTTTCCACTAGCTTTTGCCCGCGGTTTTGCTCGCGTAAATTTAGAATTTGACAATCAGTTCGGGTTGTACTCTATACACGTGGCGCCATCTATTATTATAAAAACGTCATTTTTGTTTTTCTCGGGAACCGTTCTTTTTTTCGGGATGAAGGGTGTACAGAAATGGACATAGGGTAGGTAACCCTATGTCCATTTCTGTACACCTGACAACGTATATGCGAAATTTCAGGATTTCAGGATGATTAGTTCAGTGGTTTAGGCCTGAAAAGGTAACAAATAAACAAACCTACTGTCGCATTTATAATATTATTTAGGATATAAATCTAGCACACACAAATGTAGTTTCAATGGGCAAAGAAAACATACAGAGGGCATAGACAAAGCAACAATTTACCAGTGATGATGAGACTGGAAACGTCAAAATTGAAATAGATTGTCATTGTTATGGACGAAAAGCAAATGTCAATGAGTGTCGTTGTTGAAATATAAATCAATTTAAAAGCGATTGCGATTTGTAAACACCCAGAAATCAAAATCTATCAAGCTATCATTTCAGGAATTCCTACGACCATGTTTTAAAATTAATAAATAATCATTTTTATAATTTTATTAGTGTAGTGTGTACTTACATAACTATTTTTGTGACTTAACAAGTTTCACTCGTTCTCACGCGTGTATGTAAACAAAATAAAGACAACTAACAGATAGACAGTAAGATAAAATGGTATAAAACATTGTTCTTCTATTGTTCATTTAATTCACCATCATTTGTAATGTTCCTTTGATTTATAGAAATATCTTCAGAAATTCTTACACACGTTATAAATTACATAGATAAGGCATGAGGTTACTAAAGTTACTTATTCTTATTATAGATATAAGATTTACGTTTTATACAAGATTCTTACGAAAAAAGAATTATGGGGAATTACTGTGTTAATTAATTACTTTGCTAACAATTGACAAAAAAAAATGAGAACCTACATTCTATTATTATTAGGGTCAATTCACACCAATTTGATAGTCTCGGTACGATAGCTATCTTATTCAAACCAATTAAATCCCATCTCCTCTTTGGGAATATCGATAACTTTTATTTTGAATGCCATAGTGAAAACTCTTGGTACAAAATTACATTTTTAGCCGATTTCAAAAGGGTTATCAATCCGACGTTACCAGTTTTTTTTTCTTAGGGTGGTTGCGTCAGGGTAGCCCGCGAAATTCAAATTTTCTTACGTTTTTTTCAATTTGCAGATCAGTGTTAGGTTGTATGTTGATGAAAAATGAGTCGCATGAAAATCAACAATACAACCCTCTAAGTTCATGTCATCATCATCTGCCTAGCCTTTTCCCAACTATGTTGGGGTCGGCTTCCAGTCTAACCGGATGCAGCTGAATACCAGTATTTTACATGGAGCGACTGCCTATCTGACCTCCACAACCCAGTTACTACTGGGAAATACGATACCCCTTGGTAAGACTGGTTGTCAGACTTTTTGGGCCACTGACTACTTTAACGACTGTCAAAGATCTTCAAATGACAGCCGGGACCAACGGCTTAACGTGCTTTCCGAGGCACGGAGGAAACTCGGTATGTAATGGGTGGTCACCCATCCACAGACCAACCTAGGCAAGCACGGCTTAACCTAAAGATCGACCCGAGCGGCTGTTATTGTTTAGCCACGAGCTCCTCCCTCTAAGTTCATGTAATCCTATTCAATGAATATTTCATGAAAAAGTCATTCAATAGGATTAAATGGACTTACAGGGTTATATTGATGATTTTCATGATTGTGATTCTATAACTACATACGTGTTACTGGCGCGACTCATTTTTCATCAACATACAACCTGACAATGACCTGCACATTGCCAAAAACGTAAGAAAATTTGAATTTCGCGGGCTACCTTGATGCAACCACCTTAAATTAAGCTTTTGTTTTAAGGTGATGGCTAGTTTTGTCTGTGTAAGACAACTGCAATTCAGTCAGTCAGGTGTCATAATAATATGCATCGAAGAAGTTGTTACTTCAAAAATGTTGCTGCATGGATTCCTTTAAACTGTTTAGTAAACTTCTCTTTATTCCCTAGATGAGCACTGTCTTACACCACTATCTATTTTTAGCCCCGATCAACCCATTCTTAAAAGTTCGACAACAGTAGATAAGCCCTGCAGACGAGCATAAATCATGTTTACGGCGCCTATACCTCCCTTGTCTACGCGACAGGCTTTCATGGCCCGTGAATAGTCCTCTTTATACCTCACTATGAACGACATTGGATGCTAGATTGATGCCTATATCCTTGAAATAGACGTGTTTTTCGCATGTGTTAGTTTTGGTTGTTATGTTAAATGAGGATCACCCTAAAATGTCTAAATACTGTCTATAAATATCGAATGCATATGCTTGTATATGTTGTGACTTATCGATTTAATATATTGTCTGGAAGTTCGGTTTGACACACTTCCTAATTGGAATTTTCTATTACTATCTCGAAAGCACATCTACATGGTCACCGTCATCCCAAGGCTGGGCGAAGGCCTCTCCACATGATTTCCAGGTCTTCTGATTCAGGGCAAATGGGGACCAGTGGTCAAAAAGATGCTAAGCTAAAGTGGGACTGGGCTGGCCACGTCTGCCATATGCCTAATGTCTAATGAGCTGTGGGCTTGCCTAAGTAGACAATAGGTGAAATTTTAAATGTGCTTTTTGAAGAGTTACTTTACTAACTTTCTCCATTCTCCTTTACTTAACGTTAACGAATATCTCAAATTAAGTTACACTTACCACCCAGTACCCAGGCAGGCGCATTACTTTGTGTAATTTATTTCATCACCACTGCTCTCAAAAACGGTGAAGGAAAACATCGTAAGGAAACCGGCATGTCCTAGAACCAAAAATTCGAAGACATGTGACATCTACCAATCCGCACTGGGCCCGCGTGGTGGATTATTGCCCATTCCCTCATAGAGAGGAGGTCTGTGTCCCAGCAGTGGAAACATTATAGACTGATGATGATGAAATTACACTTAAATAGATGCTTAACTGGGCCAAATATTGGAAACTATATACAGAAGCCAACACAAACTGACTCCCTAGTGTAGCTGCTCTCCGAAACCTAAATTGCAAGAGGTTATGTTACTACGCAATTATCTGAAGATCGTATCTAATAGGTTGGTGTGCATCGCCCGATGGGTATTGCTGTGCTTGCAAGCATTGTTTAGTCAAGTTTCGATGTAAAGCGATATTCGCTAAATTATGGCGTGCCAACTTACTGGCTCTTTGGTCTAGTAGTCGCAAGAGCATGAGCTATAACTATAATGGAATTTTCCATGATTTTCTGAGAACAACTCGATGTCTGGATTTGTGTCCTTTTATCCCGGGAATAAACCTTTTGACCGCTAGGCTAAATATAAATTGTCGTGCCCCTAGCGCGCGGCTACAAATCGATAAAATAAATAATACCTAAAATAAATAAGCATTTTCAATACTTAGAGCTAATCTAAGCTATACATAATTTTAAATATTTTTTGTAAATAATATCTCTATTTATTGGCAATCTTTAATACAGTTTAACAATTTATTCGACATTGACATAAGACGTCATTCACTGATGTTATGCTTGGTTACCACAAATATGGCTCCAAATAGTCCACGATAAAACAAAAGGGTGCACAGATTAAAAATAATTTGGAGCTCGGTATGAATGAAAAGTAACAGCTAATTTCAGCTATCACAGGCTGCTCCCACACAGATTAATAACAAACATAGATATTCAGGTACACCCACCCTCATTTAATCCAAACGTTCTGTTTAAAAAATCATAACCTTTGTTTGTAACCAGTTTAATTAGGACTAGGAGTACACGAAATGTAGAGCTTATGTAAACGAAAGAAGGGGTTACAGGGATCAATTTAAATTGGTTAGCTCACAATCGCAGTCGCAGATAGCTACCGCGCGACACCCTGTATATTTGTTTAGGATACATCCCTCTTTATTTACATATCCGTTCAAACACCGCAAAATGTTCTTTAATTGTTCGAGGGTAAGTTTCAAATTGTATTGGAAGCTGTTCCTCATATGCTGCAGTTGAGGCTATGTAAGTTAAAGGTATGCATGGATAAACAAAAGGGTTTATTGACCTTGGCTTTCGGCCAGATTTGAAAACAGGCGAATTAGGAGTATCGGGATAAGTCCCAGTTGAGGTGGTTGCCTCCGGGTAGCCCGCGAAATTCAAATTTTCGTACGTTTTTTTCAATTTGCAGGTCATTGTCAGGTTGTATGTTCATGAAAAATGAGTCGCGCCAGTAACACGTATGTAGTTACAGAATCACAGTCATGAAAATCATCAATATAACCCCGTAAGTCAATTTAACCCTATTGAATGACTTTTCATGAAATATTCATTGAAAAATTCCAAATTAGAAAAAACGAAAGAAAATTTGAATTTCGCGGGCTACCCTGACGCAAGCACCTTAAGTTTTGTTGCTTATCGGTCTACCTGATAGTATTGTGACAATTAACAGTGGCTAACTGTGTCATAATCTTGTCTAAAGTGAAAATAATACTTTTACATACATACATAACGCCTGTAATCTCCGAAGGGTTACTCAGAAGTGTACCTAATAGTACACCTACATTTCGCCAGTTATATTTTTAAGTCCCATTTAATAGGGGGCGAGCCTATTGCCATCAATCGGGAACAAATCCAGACTCTGTAGTTGCTATTGAGAAATTCTTGATGGAAAAACCCAATAGCATTTTCCCGACCCGGGAATCGAACCCAGGACCTCATGCTCAGCAGAAAACTTTAAAGCAGTACTTATTTCGGAGATACTCTACATTACCCGCGGTTTTGCTCTCGTTATGTACGGAAGTTATCTCACGGTAACGTTTTAAATACAAGGTGTAAACAGACTCTTCACGAAGCCGTCAACCAAGCATTATGTACATCAAACTAAGTAACTTTACGCAAATATTAGTGCTGGGAAACGACTTTTTTTTTTGGGCTGAAAAATCACGTTTTACAGTAGGACTCAATGTAACGCACTCAAAACATTGTGCTGATTGATGGATTGAATAGTAAGGTGTTCCTGGAGGTGTTTAAAGTAAAAATCTTACATTAAAAACATGTATTTAAAAAAAAAACTTGTGAAAAAGTTGGAACTTTGACCCCCAATTATCTCTGTAACTAGAAGGTTCCCAGGTATGGTGTAGAACAAAAAAATGATCGCAATGACGGGAAGAACAAGTGCCTTTCGGCTTCGTTAAGAGTCTGTTTACACCCTTTATAGCCTATGACACTTGGGGATAATCTAGCTTCCTTTTAGTGAAAGAATTTTCGGAATCGAATCAATAGTTTCGAAGATTACTCCCTACATACAAAATTACAAACACAATAATTATTAGTATAGAAGTATCATCATCATATTCATCGTTTCAGCCGAAAGACGTCCACAGCTGGACATAGGCCTCTCCCAAGTGTCGCCACAATGACTGGTCCCGTGCGACTCGCATCCAGCGGATCCCCGAAGTATAGACAAGTATTATTTATTTATTTACCACCAATTATAACACCATTATAGATACGTCCAATACGATGCTATAAATAAGACAAACAATAAAATATATATATACGATATAAACACACAAAATAGAAAATTTTACAATATAAAATAAGTAAAAATTACATCCACTAAAAATAATAAGTAATGAAAGTTTAAAATTGTGTGCGTAACCTAGGGATGATTAAGAGGTTGTGAAAAATAAAAATGACAAGCCAGATAGCAAACCGGATGCACCCGGTTAGACTGGAAGTCCACCCCAGTCCCCAACATAGTTGAGGTAAATATGCAAGCCAATAAAGAAGATACTTTGGTGTACTCTATTGCATCACGGCACAGTCTTCCTCTTTACGAGAGGGCATGGGCCATATTCCACCAAACGAGCCCAGTGAGGGTCGATAGATGTCACATGTCTTCGTAAAGTGAAAGATAAAAATTCTGTTTATTTCAGAAACTTCCACTCAAAGACCTCACAAGAAAATACCGTGTTCAAAAAGTTACTCTATTATTTTTCCAGAAGGTCACATTTGCTTTTGTTCATTCCTATTGGTGTACAATTAACAAACAATAAAATAACATAATAGTACAATAGCCTTGTTCTGATTCCTGGGAATTTGAAGACTATAAAATTAACATAATAATGTTTACTTTTACCACTGTAGTGCTTTGTTTACCATTATGACCTTGAGCTTAAAGTTCTCACCGTATTTAAACATTGTCATTTAAGACCAATTAATCTTTTAAATAACTACATACAATTATATAAATTGCGAGAAATATTTAATTAAATACTAAACTTCTTTATTTAGCCATTTAAAAACGACAGTTAATACGTTAAAAAAGAATTCTTATTAACTACTTACTATCTTGCCAAGAACCTTTCGTTAAAGTAATGGCAAGTGCAAAACGCTTTCCAACTGAAGAGTTCAAATAGTTAGTTAAAAAAGTTCAAAACCTGTGTAGTGTGTAGAAGTATTTAAGTTTAGCCATCAAGTAACAATAAATTATTTTCGTTAATTAATTTCACCGCACCGCCTCGCCCAAATTTTCTAAACAACGTTGTTTACAAAACCAAAATGGCGGCGATGTCAAGGTACACCGCATTACGTAAACGCAATTTAAAATTCACGCCTGTAAAAACAGCTTTCATCTCTTTAATATAATCCGTCTGAGATAACTAAGTGACACCCTTCTAAGTACATAGGTACTCGTAGCCTTTTAAATAATAAATTGACTTCGAAACAGAGTAAAGATGATTTCGTTACGTCAATAAGTCTAAAGCGCATTTCGTAAATGTGGTTAAAAACATCTAAATTGGATGTTGATGTCGAGGAAATTGGTTTTAGGCGAGGTAAACTGTGGAATTATCTCGTTTAGATAAAATAACAATCTCCTTTTGACGATTTTGTAGTCATTGTGTTTGGTGTCAGATATTAATTTGGCTAATACGATCGTTTTCGCTGTAATCGGCTTAAACGCTCGAAATTGTTACAATAATTTTAGTATAATTTTCACGGTATTTGTTTCGATTGTTACAGATTACGGCACAATAATCGTTTTCCACCTATTTAAGATGGATAAAAAAAGCCAAGATTACGTAATAAATTATTCATTTGCACATCATAAGAGCAAAACACTTTTATCCGCGGAGGTACACCAAAGGCTCGATGCGTGTAGTTAATTTCGTCGTGCCGACTTTGTGATGCTAATGTGCACCTCCGTGACAAACAAACGTGTGCATATTGGAGTCTTGACACGGGATAAATTAGAAGCAGTCCTATTAGAGCAAAAACATGAGAGGGATGGGGGAATAGAGATGGAGAACAAGGTTGAGGTGATTAATCTCAACTTATTGAATGCAGATCAACAGTTTCCCCAATGTTGAAGGAAAATCATAATCCATTGGTACATATTGCAGAGTTACACTCCGCATTTTAACCTTTGTGGTACAAAATCTTTTTGCATAAAAAAACCAGAAAGCAAGATATTTTTTTCTTTTAAATTCATTTTTAAATTCAAAAATATATGAAAGCTTGGAAAACAATTGGCCAATTTGATGGAGCCATTCCTTTGAAGATTATGTGGTGCTGTATTTAAGTGATTTTATCATCTATTACCTGGTATGTATATTTTTTTGCTACGTACAATTATGAATATCTCCGAAATTATTTCCACCTCTCCCTGAATTCCTATGTCTTTACTGTAAGTATTTGTAAAACCATATTTTCTCATTATTCATAGGTGAAGAGGGTCTGAATTTGACCCTTTTCCCCCTAGAAGGGATTCTGTCCTACCACCTTTGCACTGGTATTCAAGAACGACTCTTTGCTGTGCGGACACATAGCATTGAATGGGGCGCTGTGATTGGTTAACGTTGTGAAGCGACTTCACTCGGGTTGACTGACTGACATATCTGTGAGTTCATTATAATGAGCGCATAGTGTCGTTCGTCCCTCAAGTATTGTTTATGAATAGGTTTTTGGGACACTGTGCGTCCGCGCGCACTGAGTAACGTTCATGAATACCGGTGTTCGCCTATGAATCCTGTTCATACCATCGGCTTCACCTTCTACCTGCGCTCCTGATTTCTTTCTACTCTTTCTTTCTTTTCTGTGTCCTGCGCACTACTTCCGTGCCATGCCGTTTTGACCGACGACCCGTACCGTGGCGTCTGATGAGGCTTCGTGAGTGGTGTTGTGCGGCCCATCCCAGTTCGTAAACGGGTGTTACTTCACACGGAGTGACTTAAATATCCTTATCTAAGTGATCTTCAGAGTTAAGGTATTATTTAACAATTTTATTTGACATCAGTGGAAGAATTTTCTGTATTATGCTAAGTATCCCCTTTTTTAAAAAGATGTTATAGAAATAGCTATCTTTATCTTTTAGCTATCGATTATAAATCACTAAATTATAAAATTAATCGTAACTGTATATTTTTTTAAAGATAAGGTAACTGTTATCCGTATTTTGAAGCTTCACGATATAGGTACTCCAAACCCATTTTTTTTTTACTGATGGGAAATCATCAAATGTCTTCTCCCGCTCTGGGTAGAGCGGAAGGGAGTGTCAGACTTGTACTGACTAAAACCCATCCATGTTCCTTCCTTGCCCTTTGTGTTCCAGGGCCGCGGTATATCTTTCGAACAGTCCCGCAGCCCTGGCAGGCATCGGCCCTTGTGGCCCCCTCCCTGTTTGCTGACATCTCTTTGAGGCGCGCGTGGAACACGAACGCGCCGTCTACAGGGCGTACTCCAAACCCTATTCATTTTAAATAATTCAAATTATTGTATTTTTTTCGCTCAGGAATATCCCAATTTTTTACCCAATTTTTTTAACTAATATGTCCTTAATTTTTTTATTTAATTAATTTTTTACGTATTAAACTTGTATGTTTGTTTTTTTTTTTATTTTTTAATGGCACAATATGTTTGAAAAAGGAGGAGGAGCTCGTGGCTAAACAATAACAGCCGCTCGGGTCGATCTTTAGGTTAAGCCGTGCTTGCCTAGGTTGGTCTGTGGATGGGTGACCACCCATTACATACCGAGTTTCCTCCGTGCCTCGGAAAGCACGTTAAGCCGTTGGTCCCGGCTGTCATTTGAAGATCTTTGACAGTCGTTAAAGTAGTCAGTGGCCCAAAAAGTCTGACAACCAGTCTTACCAAGGGGTATCGTATTTCCCAGTAGTAACTGGGTTGTGGAGGTCAGATAGGCAGTCGCTCCATGTAAAATACTGGTATTCAGCTGCATCCGGTTAGACTGGAAGCCGACCCCAACATTGGGAAAAGGCTAGGCAGATGATGAATATGTTTGAAAAATTCGAAGTAAATAGATAGACAATGTTGAATTTCGGAAATGAATTGCGTTGGAATTGTTAGTGTTTTACGCAATAAGCCTAATATTTTTCATATTTTTTTCATCTTATCTAAGGATGATACTGATTGTGCTTATTCAAACTATTTAACTAAAATGCTATAGAATAATTGTATTTTAAGCTATTGCATAGCTTCTATCACGGGCCTTGAGCGTGGAGACCAAATCCAGAAATTCCGTAACGAAAATAACCTAACACCTAGTGCCTAACACGTAGTGTCAGATATTGAAAAGCCTAGGTTATTATTTTTAATCTACCGCTGGAGCTAGGAGGTTAGGTTGTATATAAATATACAACCTAGGCTTGTCAATATCTGACACTACGAAAGTGAATAAATAATTATAATTACATAAGTTGATAAAAAATGCTATGCAATAGCTTTGCCGCGGCAGTCTCCGAGTGCCACACGCCTTTTTTATACAAAATCGACGTACCTATTTACGTTACGATCATACCGCGCGCTCGTGTTTCATTTTTGAAGACGTGGATAAATTACTTACCGCAAAATATTCAGTATAGATTTAAAGTTCTCACTGTACCTGAAATACACAACAGTAACGAATCTGTCAGACCAGAGACGGTACATGTAGCGGTATACAGAGTTCAGTTCATTCGTTCATTTTGACTGATGATGATTAATTACTTCTGCAGGTAGGTGTACCGCTGCAGCTTCACACTCGGCTTCAAGATTAAAAATATCAACAGTGTTTTATTGTATGGAATGCGATTGCAAACGGAAATGAGTTTTTATCATGAGCGCCGATTTTAATTACACTTGAAAATAATCCGATAGGTAGTAGGTTTATGCTATTTGTAGACGTTAAAGTTTATAACTACTGGATACCGAACTACCGAACGGGAACTTACCTACTTACATAGTTTTTAATTGCAGTCTATTCCTGTACCTTCTTAATGAACCAGTATTGTAATGATAAACATTGTATGCTAAAAGAATCGCGACTTTTTGCACGTCCAAAGCCGTAGACGATTAAACAGTGATTCAGTATTTTAATCAAAAGTTATTTTGTCTTTGGTGTTCTTTTTTCAAAATGATTCTTTTTTATTTTTAAAGTAGACATCGCCGTCCAATTAAGGATAAAGCATACAGCCTTTAGGACGAGGGTATATTAGCGTTTGTCACGAAACTCGAAACAGGTTGTATTAGCTAATTTAACAAAGCCCAGCTTTTTGCCGTGTAAAGGAAAATTAGTTGTATTCAGACGCCGCTGTGACGCAAAAAGTGGCAGTAATAGAAGATTATAATGATGTTGTTACGTTGTTAGATGCTTTGAGTTATTTTTTAAAAGAATATCAAATTTTATGCCAAGGTTGACGTAAGTTGAAGCGCTTTCCTAAGATACAGCAGAAAATGTGGCCGTAGTATCTTAATTATTATATTAAATAGGCTACTCATTATCATCCAGTAAGTTTTAGAAAGATTTACAAAATGTTTCGAAATAAAACTCTGAAAATAAATGGAAATAACAAAAGAAAATGAAAAGCTTCAAGTTCTAATTTCAAGTTTTATTTCTGATCTCGTTTTTTTTATTTATGCAACTCCAATCACTTAAATGTTTATTGGCCATTTTATTTTTCAATTTTTTTTTCCCGATTCGAATTGCTTCTTTTTTCAAAACCATTTTAATAGCCCAAAAACCAGGAAGATTGTTCAGCAAGTTGGCACACTTGGCACAGTTCCTTTGCCCCAGAAGAAGTCCCTACGTGATAAAATATAAACGCATACGTATCATTGTCAGACGAGCCATCAATCTTATACCAGACACTTACTAGACAATGTTATACAAAAGAAAGGCAAGAACAATGAGAAAGTCTATTACCTAGAGATTTTTGTAAATAAACATTATTGAACTAATTACTATTTATAAATAAGAAAATGACTTTAATCGAGCAAAAATCTAGACTTCGGGCTGAGAAATTTCGGATAAAAAAACCCAATAACACTTTGCCCCGACCTGGGAATCGAACCCAAGACCAACAGTAGTGATTATAGCGCCCAATAGACCAACGACATAATCATAAGTACAGTCAGAAAATTAAATTGACTATTTACATTGATTACACTAATAATTAAACTGAAATACAACTAAAATACTCAAACGCAACTGTTTTAAAATATTGCTAATTCTATGTTTACAATAATTTTCTAAAACCACATTTAAATTAAACAAAATTTAATGCTTCCATTTTAGACCACAAATAATGCCCGGCTCATACAATGGTTTAGAACATTAGGGCGCGCGCACACGACGCGGTCAGAGCGCACCGGCGCCGAAGCCCCCCCTCCTGCCCCTTCCCCCGTCCGCTTCCGAAATTCGCGCCAGATGCAATTTGTAACGTCCTCTCCATTGAAAATAGTGGTAAGCTGGATATGAAATAGAAAACCTAGTTTGTAGCAGAGGAAATTATATGTAGAAACGCTTTGTGTGCAAGTGGGAATTAAATATCAAATGCATTGTTTGGTTCGGGACTTCGGGTAAAATCGAATCTAAAGCGAAATACACTCACCGGCACGGAACCTTAGCCACTCGTGAAATTTGCATTGAAACATTTGCATTTTTCACAATAAATTTAGGCTTGGTTAGGATTCAATTAGTGTCTCGTATGATTGAGAATACATTATTTTTAGTCCATGGATCCGTTTGAACGTAGATAACCTAACCAAACCCTGATATGAGTGAGTCGACCTATTACATACAAGGTGTAAACAGACTCTTCACGAAGCAGTCAATCAAGCATTATGTACATCAAACTAAGTAACTTTACGCAAAAAATAGTGCTGGGAAACGACTTTTTTTGGGTTGAAAAATCACGTTTTACAGTAGGACTTAATGTAACGCACTCCAAACATTGTGCTGATGGATGGATTGAATAGTAAGGGGGTCCTGGAGGTGTTTAAAGTAAAAATCTTACATTAAAAACATATATTTAAAAAAAAAAGTGTGTGTGTGTACTTATGTACACGCGTTAGAAGTTATACTTCTTTTTAAAAAAAATATCTGTCGCCTTATCTCAGCCAGCAGTAGATTAAAAATAAAAAACCTAGGCTTGTCAATATCTGACACTAAGCTAACTTCAGGGTGTATGTTGACTAGCTAACTTCATGCTGTTAAATTTAGGTGTCGGTGTGCGCGCGCCTCGTAAAAAATTACTCCATCATTTTTCCCTAACGCGCCATAAGAAGTATAACTTCAAAAACTTGTGAAAAAGTTGGAACTTTGACCGCTGTAACTGAAGGTTCCCAGGTATGGTCTAGAGCAAAAAAATGATCACAATGACGGGCAGAACAAATGCCTTTCGGCTTCGTTAAGAGTCTGTTTACACCCTTTATTAACACCCGCTGCCGGACATGGGGATTTCCGTAAACATTTATATAAAACTTAAGTACTTAGGTACAATAAAGCAATGGAATTAGTCCATCCAAGATAGCTTAGTTAGTTAGTTATTAGTACCCAACAAAACGGCAGGTCTATTCTCTGAAAACCACAAAAACAAGTTAACTCCACAGCAGGCCGCACATCAATGACAAGAAAACCAGTATGAGATAGACAGAATTCCGAGTGAATTTTAAATTCCGAACTACGCTTGGCCAGCTTTAAATCAAAATGTTACGTTCAACTGTGCCAGTTATTGTTGAACAGCTCACACAAACAATGCCTTAAGACCGAACGAACGGCAATGTTCTAAGATACATCGAGTTTGCCGTAAGCCACAGCCAGGACAAAGGCTGAAGGAACTGAGTCTAGACGAAGCATAAACTTCGTAGACGTCATATAATATGCATGGAGTTGCGTGTAAATAAATATGGTTGTTAGTAGCTTTCAATGGCTGAGAGTGACGAATGGTAACATAAATAAGATCTAGTCTTCTTCATATTTACTTATTTCTTTTCCTGCCTAACCTGGTTTCAGAGTTTTTATGCCGCCCATGGGCCTCTGACTTGGGTTTACATGCCGTCACGAAATATCTCTCAGGCATATTTATTGCACAATTTTTTTCTTCACCGAAGCCAGTGATAATTAGAAAATACGCACATGAACCTACCGAAAAATAGTGCTAGAATTTGAGACCTATGACTTGGCAGTCCAACGTTCATACCACTAGGCTATCTATCACTGCTTAAAAAATAAAACTAAAATGTTGACTAACTTCAGGGTGTATGTTGACTAGCTAACTTCAGGGTGTCGGTTTTTCGTGACGGTGTGCGCGCATCGTAAAAATTTACATCATTTTTTCCTAACGCGCCAAAAGAAGTATAACTTCAATAACACTAATAGTCGAATTATGCGTTAGGAAGTGAGGAACGCAAGACTGAAATTGTAGAAAATACCATGAGTGTCACTGTCTCAGTTAGGCAAAAGCTAATATGCTCAAGTTCTGAAAATAAAAAAAAAACAAGGAGGTCTCGACTATGCTAGCAAGTTTAAAAATTAGGCAGTTATCAGTATATAGTGCATTTTTCCGAAAATAAATTCAGTTAACTTACCGAAACATTTAATTATTTACTTGAAAACGATTGAAAACCAATAAGTATAAGTACAAACAATAATAAAACTTTAATATTTAATAATAGGTACAACATACAAACAATAATATGGAATAGTAAAACATTAAAAAAGTATACATTACATTCTTAAATCCTTCTCAGTGTATACTTCTGACATGCCAATAAAATCTCCTTCCATCGACCCAGAAACAAAACATACATTAAGTTGACACAATAATAAAATCGAACTGTGTGAAAAGTCTAACAAACATAGTCAAACTCCGTCTCAACATTTAACATTATTGAGTATAGACGACTATCATCCTGTGAACCTCATTGCAATTCTCATTTCCCGCTTTCAGTGTCGAATGAGCATAAACTGTTGGCTATTTTCATTTGATACCATTCAGCTGTCGGCCAGTTCAGTCTACACACAAAATACTTGAATTAGACGTTCATTGTGCGAACAAATTGCCAATGGACTGTGTTCGCAGCTATTTCGACGTTTTGTTCGAAAACCAGATGCGTTTTTGTTAAACGGGTGCATCATTCTTTGGGCACGTAATTTTGTCGTTGATTGCAGTTTTTGAATTAAATACTTTTTGATAATCGACGGGTAATTTTGATTTTGTTTCTTTTGGTTCGGACTCGGAAAAATATGGTTGAGTTTTTGCCTGGATATTCCAATATCCAGGCATCCAACTAGATATATTTTGTAGTACTATTCTGCTACAGGGTTAATCTTGAAATTGAAGATATTGTAAAAGAGTTGGTTTACAATTTTTGTGTATAATTAACTATATTCTATTCAAACCTATAAGGTTCCTTGTTTCATTAAATTATTATGTACGCTATTCCATACATTCCTAAGTGGCACATTACTTTTGTGATCAACATTACACAGTAAAGAGTACAGCTCTTCGTTGAAAAATATAAAATCCATCTTCTTCACTACTCTTGCGCTGATGCACCTTGTAAATACGAGTGGATCCCAGACGTAATTTAAAATAAATGAAGTCGGAATAAAGTCGAAATAAAGAGAGTACGTTGATCCACAAACGTAATACATTGGCAACGTTAAGAAACAAGGTTGTGTTGGTAGTAAATAATCCCATTCTCGTGATGTAAGAGTGTTTTTGAGGTTGAGTGGCTTGCTGGCCGACTCTCACCGAGCGAACAAGCGAAAGAAAACGCCAATAATTGATAATAATCGTAAACCAGCAGCAGTCATCGACATCTCGACTGAGCCAGCAAGCCACCGACCCGGCACAATTATAATAATTGAATCAGGAAATCGTTCCCCTCCAAGCAAAAGTATAAATAAATCAAAAGGGCTCTCATCGGCGCGGCTGCTCCGTGCCTTATTTATTTAGACTCGATAAAAAACCTAAAGCGAGCGTCCATGTCCACGAATATAGTCAGTGGGGACGCCACGTGAGAGAGATGGACAGGACAATCTTACGATTTGATCATAAAGTCGTATAGAGTTATTGAAACCTTTTTTGCTGACCTAACAAAACAATACAATTCGCAGCGTACGTGCGACGTTTATAAAAAAAGTAAATGCTTTAGATACCCATATCAAAAAAACAAATCTAAAAACAAGCTGTATTTATTTTCACAAATTCTCATTTCAAAGCCAATGCAGTAAGCCGTATGTAATAGTTGCGGACCTTTGGCTGTTAATATTTCAAAAGGTCTGCGTCCCGCATTCATATTAACAAAAGTTGGCAGACCTACTCGCCGCACACACATGCACCCCACACGGCCACACCTGGGACCGATACAGCAGCGACAAAATCATTATTCATCCCCGCGCCAACTTGGGCCACACAAAAACCATTCAGAAACTTGTATCCGAACGAAATCCGCATAAACAAATCTGCATCATTGAAAAATACGCGGCAAAGGAAAGCACGCATACCCTAGTATAGGTGGAAATGGCGGGAAAGTTCATCGAAGGTGGCATTAATTTTCCCTTTACCATAGAATAAGCTTCGATTAATTGAGGAAGTTTATTACTGTAATTATAATTTAAATTACAGTCCGACAATAGCTGCAAGTGTAGTAAAAGTTTTATTAGCGTTGTTTCGATTCAGGGAAATCTTATTGGATAATTATTAAAGATAGTAAAACCTTTGGTCTATAATTGCCCAATGTGAGGTCAAAGATGCGCTTTCATGCCCGCAATTTGTTGATGGACATGACAAGCGCCCCAATAGCATATTATTGGGCATGGTTCCAATCTTGCACAAGCTGTGCCCATTATTAATATTCCTATCAACCTCTCCAACTAAGATGAATATGCTTGTAGGTTCGCCATAATAGTTTAATGGAGCAGGGTCTAAAGTTAAGCTCACGATACCCGATAGCCAGTCAACGCCTTACCCGTTTAGCTACGCTTATGGCAGCAAGTTCACGAAAGTTTATCTATCACAAGAACAAAGGTGAACGCGATTATGATTGACCTCGTGTATAATAATAGCCGTTATACTTCAGTCAAAAGGGAACAAAAAGCTAATACAATTTGCGAGTTGCTAAGTCTCCAAGAGAATAAACTTTATTTCTGCACCGAAAAGATGTAGTCATAATTTCATCACTGTAGTCCAGTTGCAACAAAAAGGGGAGTACATAACAATTGAGCATCGCATCAACAATTTCATCTTTATCCACGGGTCCATGTTTTATGAACACTTTGTGTCGAAGTTAAGTTTATGACACGCCAACTCTTAATACAAATATAGCGAAATTTTGCATCGCGAGAGAGTCAACTTTCGCTAACGAATATGGTCGCGGCGGGTTTTATTTCGAAATATATTGGCGTGGCACAGGGTTGCCATATGCTTGCTTCCTTCAATTGTTGACCATCTAGGGCTGTGTCTAAGTTCAAAAGTATTGTACAGTTCTGTGTTGTTTTTGGTTATATCAAGATTATTTTGTTTGCATACTGATTTAGTGACAGTTATTTTAGGTAGGTGAGAAATTGTCCCTGGAAAATCTACTGCTTTTCATAAGATCCTTACAAGGGAACCGAAGACCCTATTGATAGATTTGTGAAACTTTAAATATTACTATTTTCATAATTATTCAGTCACCTTTTGAAATGTCTGGATTTTTTCTTGACCTGAGTGTAAAGTTCAAAAATAGCATAGAGACATTCAAATGTCTGCAATATTTATTTAATAGCCAGCGTCAACATAAACCACGGTCTATAAATTGAACAAACTAAGGTGTAACTGTTTTACTGCATAACTAATCAAAACTAGTTAACGCTAGTTAGTGGTAAAATAATTGTACACGTGTCCCAGTTTATTGAAAACTGATGTCACCCTACAACACTGTTAAATTATAGATATTTTTTAAATGTAACATTCTTATGTGAAATAGCACAAGTTACCGTAACTAACAGACAGACACACAAACTTATTTTTGGATTGGCAGCATTACCATAGAAAAGGTGAGGTTCCCTCCGGTTAACTGTTTCTATTGATACAATCAAATCAATACGAACAATTTAATAACAAAGTACAGCCACCAGCACATCAAGCTACTACAATCGGACCAATTTGTTTAATAAATTTTCAACTTTATCTATAAAGCATTAGGTTCTATGTTGATTGGGAAAAATTGACAGTTTCGGGTAGCTTGATGTGCTGGCACTGACTGATTGATATATCAACGCACAGGCCAAACTGCTAGTCCATAGTCCTAGAGACATGAAATTTGGAGAGTGTATTCTTTGTTAAGAGTTAATATCCACTATGAAAGGGTTTTACGAAATTCCGTCTGTATAATAAAAAAAAAAATTGTTGATCACGTGTGTCTTAATATTTTCTGAATATTCAAAACACGGTCAATGTTTTTTTAAGTCCTATGACAAAATGAAGAAGACTTTTCAATATGCTGAACCATTCATTTCTCTGTATTTTGTATTTTTCTCTGTATTTCTTATTATTTCTGTACATAACTGTCAGCCCTATAATCAGATGGTATCTTCACGTTGCTCAAGTAAGCTTAATTGATCAGTGCTAATTACGAGAGTAGTGAGGCCAATATATTGACGAAGTAATCGAAGTTGAACAGTTAATATAGACTTTCGATCAGTTCGCTGTTAAGTACGGCTATCGAAAAGATTGTGACTGATAAGAAAAATATTAAAAAGACTATTGGATTAAAGTTGATATCGCGGCGTTGTAATAATCAACCAATAAAAACCTGATAAATATATTTTTTAAATAAACTTTTTGGAAAAAATGTATCTTTTAATTCTTGTAATAAGTAGAGTATTACAATCACGCAAATAAAAACTGACATTATTTTTTGAATTACAAGTCATGAGTGTGGGAAAAAGGACTAACTACTGGCCACTGAAGAATTAAACATTTTACAAAAATAAGCGCACTTTGGCTATCGAATGATATTGACAAAAGCCCTTATGGAAATATGTATATATATTTTATAAATTTATGAAAATTGTTTCTGAAAAATCAAGATGGCGGCGACGGCGGCGTTGTTTCTGATCTTGGTCTTGAGTCAGAACATCCTTATACGACAGACTATAGCGTCAAATTATTTCCTGAAAATAAAATCATAATTCATACAAAATTGACAAGTAAAACGCAATATTTCAAATGTACATTTTCAAACAGTTTTATGCAAACAAGCTAAAGTTTTCAAGCGTTTACTTTTTAATCAGCATGTAGAGATATAAGCGATGAGGCTTCACGTAGGTTCCAATTTATGAACATTGTACTCACAAACACGACGGGATTTATTCAGGGAATGCCTTACCTGCAACAGAATAATAATAATAAGGATTACAGTTATAATAAGCGTAATAATTTAAGCACAAGTGTAATAATAAACGCGTTTTTACAGGCGTCATAATTTAAGCACATTATAAAAGGGTCATCTTACGACTTCATTAGCAATATTTTTTGAGGAAATAAAAGGGAATTTACAAGTTTTAATTATTAATAAGTTACCAAAATATGTTTCATTTATTATTTGCAAGATTTAAAAAAAAATTAAGAAAAAAATTAAGAAAACCTTGCTTTATGTTTTGCGTGAAGTGTAAGGGACCTTTATTTTTTCGGATGGGAAATCATCAGATGACTTCTCCCGCTCTGGGCAGAGCAGAAGGGAGTGTCAGACTTGTACTGACTAAAACCCATCCATGTTCCTTCCTTGCCCTTTGTGTTCCAGGGCCGCGGTATCTCTTTCGAACAGTCCCGCAGCCCTGGCAGGCATCGGCTCCCTGTTTGCTGACATCACTTTGCGCGCGTGAAACACGAACGCGCCGTCAATACGGCCTGTCGTCAAAAGACGGACGGTCCGCGAGCTAGCCCATTACTCACAGTCCACAGATCCGCGTCTACGGTGGCCGGAAGCCACCAAGTGACCCTCTACGCGTCTCCCGCGGCGCCTGAAACGAGAGGTTCTCTCCCTCTCACGCTCCGCCACCTCCTTCGCTAGCATAACTGCTTCGCAGAAGGAGGTGACGACATCCCATTCCCTCTTGCTCCGGATCATGGATTGAACCAGGGCCGGACGCGATAGTTCGCCGCCGCCGATCGCCAAGTGTAAGGGATCTCGCGTTGCAAACTGCTAACATGAATTCACTAGGTACACGTATTAGGTCTAGAATCATGTGTTTATGTTTTCAAGCGTATGGCATTCGTGGGCTGCAGCTGAAAATCAGCGTCAGGTACATACATCTTGTGTTGCTATCTGGCATTATGCTGAGCTGAGGCCCTTCTGGCATTATTAGTTTTCGTTTGTTTATTTATTTTGTATATTTTTAGGGTCCTTGTTTTTAATGCCAAAAAAAACACAATTTTGCTTTCTTCCTTTATGTGTTGAATTAATTGATAAAAGTTTGAGCATCGATATACGATGGGCTGCATCTATTGGGTAGCCCAGTTGGGAACGAAGGTGCTTTCAAGGGGGGTACCCACATCGTAAAGCTGACTGTACTGCTACCTAACACCCTGTATTTATGCCTACACACAAAAATTTCGAATATCCATTCCTTGCATGTTACGTCCTTCTCATTATTTTCTAGTTGCTCAATGCTGTATATAGCAACATTGTCTAACATTTAATAGTGAAATAAATACTTAAAACAACGATAAAATGATTACACAAACAGTTTCCCAAACAACTAACCGGCTGGCTCTTATATAACAATTAATATAATTAATACAGGTAGATCCCCACTTTAACCCCTAAATAACAAAAGCTTACGAGCATAATAGCCTCAGAAGAGGCTAACATATTTCTAGCTTATAGCCATTTGTAGCCTGCGAGCATTTTACGAGACCCTAGGTAAGTTGTGAAAAATGAGGTAATCAAGGTGAATCCTAGACCTCCTATGTGCAGGGATGTTTTATTTAAAGAACATTGAGATTAGAGGGAAAATATTGGTATTGTTTTTGACTAGGATAATTTATATATAGGACTAGCGACCCGCCCCGGCTTCGCACGGGTGCAATGTAGATATAAACTTTCCACTTGCATCACTCTATCTACTCGTATGTCTAAAATCCGTTGCGTAATTTTAAAGATCGAAGATCATAGATAGGGACAGACAGCGGGAAGCGACTTTGTTTAATACTAGGTAGTGATGGGGTAAAAGGAGAAAGGGGGCATTTATTGGTATTTCAATTGAATATCGATACATAACTATTCGAAAAATGTCTGTACGGTCCCTCACTGTACGGACCTTACGAAAATATTGATTGACTTTTTAGTCTAAGCTGCATTAAATTCGTAACTTGCCTATTAATGTTAAGTAGATCTACACGGAACTTTCGGCGCTTGAGTGACAATGACAGGAGAGCGCTTCTGGTAAAGATTTGTAAAATGTGCTGAAACAAGATGGCATCGTGTTATACAGGGTGTAAATAGACTCTTCACGAAGCCATCAACCAAGCATTATGTAGATCAAACTAAGTAACTTTACGCAAAAATTAGTGCTGGGAAACGACTTTATTTTTTGGCCTGAAAAATCACATTTTACGGTAGGACTCAAAGTAACGCACTCAAAACATTGCGCTGATGGATGGATTTAATAGTAAGGGCGTCGTGGAGGTCTTTAAAGTAAAAATCTTATATTAAAAACATGTATTTAAAAAAATAACTTGTCCTCAATATCTTCGTAACTAGAAGATTCCCAGATATGATCTAGAACAAAAAAATGATCCCAATGAAGGGGAGAACAAGTGCCTTTCGGCTTCGTAAAGAGTCTTTTTACACCCTTTATGACAAGATGTACTAGGTTATAAGGACTTTTTGATAGTTTCCGTACCTATGTAAGTCGACTCTGCAGGACCTCACGCACCCAAAAACCTAAATTGAAATACTCATCTTAATACACCACCAAATATTAATTTAATAACGCTTATAACGATAAATTCATATCATCGATATACGTATTATACAGAAGTTAACAGTAACAACAAGAAGTAACGGCATGCGCACGCGTCGTAAAAATAAAAATGATAATACTAACATAAATCATGGGACCACACATCCTGCACTCGGTTTTATTACGCAGATTTTATTTGACAAATTATTAAGTTATACAGGGTGAAAGAGACACCAACGCTTAAACGGATAAAAGCTCATTGCAAAATATTATTCAAAGTTTACATCTCAATAATTCTTTGAATCAAAGCCAAAATTACAGTACCTACCGACTATCTTTATGGCCGCATTTAAACTGAATAAATATAAATCATGAAAACCAATCGTATTGCACTAAAAGTGAAGGGTCAATTTCATTGGGATTAATCAATCAAAAGTTTATCTATATGTACAGTCACAAGCATAAAATATAGCCAATATCAAACGCTATTTTCTGCAAAACTATTGAATGAAATTAGTAGTATTTTACCTGTGGTATTATGAAATATTACGAGGTAGGTAGTTATTTTACGAGTTTTTTTTTTGCTAAATATATACAGTGCGCCGGGTGGAAAGGACACCGGCGGCGCGGCGCTAAACCGGCTACCACGTATTCTTCTTTTTCTTAGTGTTTCGATGGCAAATTTTTACCCTCCTGATCAGAAGGTCTAAGTAGCTAAACTTCCAACAGCGGGAAACGTCTAATGAGCAGTAAGTCTAATTTGCATAAAGCCCATGTAGCAAAACGTCCAACTATCAGATGATCTGTATAGCCGAACGTCTATTTAGCAAAAAGTCAGATACTCAAAATTTATTAAATATGTTTGGCCCAAAATTCAGCTGCGTGAACTGCGCTCGTTGATGCAGTCATGAGATCGTCAAGTGCACGGGTGTCAGGGTATGCAGTGCAAGATGGAAGATGGGCTATTGTCTGTGGAGACACGCCGCACACCGATTGAGATCTGAGCCGTCCATGAACCCCCATCTGAAGAGATTGTCTGTGGTTTTAGCATCGTTGTCCCTTCCAACCCGTATCCAGTTATGCTCGTGACCGTACATATAGAGGTTCACGAATTTATCCGTATAAAGCTGGCATACCCAATCGCCTTTATCAATTTATCCAATATCCGATTGTCAGACGAAAAATAAAGACTAGTTTAACAGTAGTTATCTTTAATCGCTTAATCCGTTTTATCTTAATGAATCCCCCTGTACCACTTGGTACGTTTCTTTTGTCTTTTTGAACGTTACCTCGGATCAATTAGTGACCAAGGGCTGCAGAAAAGATAGTATCTTTAGGTATTAACTTTGGATTCAAGTTTGCTGAAATTAGTAGATCTCCAATAAAATGTATTTTTGTCACAGGGGTACATTTTTAGAAGGCATCATACTTATCCCTATTTTGGTTTGCACGATAGTGTAGGTTAGTATTATTATAATTCTGTGCCGTGGGTTTTTTTGAATAAAAAATAATTAATAATTAATGCACGGAGTACGGCTACAATTTATTATTCAACTCGTTCTCGAGACGATTTTTAATTTTTCGTTGAATTAATTTAAATTTCAGGGCAAAAACCGTTTGCAAAGGTATTAGTTTCAAAATGAAACCAGTCAAATGTAAATTTTTCATTTTCTCAATCATTTATAATAAAACTGTTCCAATAAATCCTAAGTTCCAGCCTGTTTCTTCACTAATAAGTTTAATCAAATTGAAATTCAACACTTCGGAATTAATAAAAAGGCCGAAGGGCCGTTAGTGTCTCAAGTAGAAAATTATATTAGATTGAATAAGATGAATTACAAAATACTTTTTAAAAGTTATCTTTTATAATTATCTATTAAATAAGCTTCTGAAAGAGAAAGTTACAGCGCCATCTATACGTTTAATTTTTTAATAATGTTTTCTCAAACACGATTATTCTTATTAAAAACAAATATTTTTGTTTTACAAACAGAATAGCTTTTCCTTGCTAAAGAATGAACTGTTTGTATAACTTCTACGTCCATAATTCTAGCCAGTTTATCATAATAAGGCCCAAAAGAAAACATGTACAAATCCGGCCAAGTGTATTTGCCCAAACCACAAAGTTCTGTATTTACGAATCGCGAATCTCAGAAAGCTGTTGCTAACGACCCATACGGGAACCCGTTTACTACAAAATAAAATAAAATCAGAGCAACGCAATTCATGTAGGTACTTGATGCACGACCTTTTGCAAGCAGCCAAGCAAATCGCCTAGATTTTTCCAGCGAAACAGACGTTAAATTGGCAAAGAAGTCCCGAGGATGTGTGCATGTACAAGTCCGAGACGAATAATGGACCACTTTTCAAATGTAGAGTATTTTCTTTCAAGAAATGAGAAGAAATTCTAAGTATTTACTGAAATTATAACATGAAAATAGGTGGATTTTAAACTAATTATATCGAATTACCCACTTAAAGCGCAGGCCACACCGCCAGCTAGTGAGCGAGCCGGGCGAGCCTCTTTTCATACTTCGTTTCGGCTCCTTCGTTAGTTCGCGGTGCGAACCAAAGTATGAAAAGAGATGAAACGATGCCTCGCCCGGCTCGTTCGCTCGCTCGCTAGCTGGCGTTGTGACATGCGCTCATCATCAGCATCATCATTTCAGCCGGAAGACGTTCACGGCTGGACATAGGCCTCCCCCAAGTGTCGCCACATTGACCAGTCCCGTGCGACTCGCATCCAGCGGATCCCCGTAACCTTCACCAGATCATCGGTCCACCTAGATTGCGCTTAATGAACGGTAATGAGGCAGGCCTAGGAGATAGAAGAATGAGCTGGATTCATTTTAATTGATTAGCATTAGGTCGAGTAAAGTGGAAAAAAGGAAGGGAGTTGTTCTTCGCTCCTGCAGTACGAAAGTATAGGTTTTAAAAAAATATCAACAAAAAAAAACCAGCTTCCACCAAAAAACATCTTAGTAATCTACTAACTACCTTCAGTTAACGAACCAAGACCAGTATTAATTTAAACCGTCGGCCCTTTATCCGTCCAATATTGCACTGTACACTTTCTCAAGGCAGAAAGTGTACAAAATATGTGTAGCGAATAGCACCGCGCCCAGACTTGCGACGTGAAAATGATTTACGTAGTCGAAGAAGGAAAAGCAACCGATTTCCCCCGAACATAAACCCGACGGGTCCCGACCTAAAAGAGTTATAAGCAAATCACATTTTTCCATTCGTTGAGATATTTCGCTGAGTGATGTACGCAGTCCTTTCTTGAGGAAGTTAATAATGAGATGTTTGGGATAATAAATCATTGGTTATATTAGTTTGCTGTATATTGTGAGAGATATATGCTTTGGTCAATGAATAATAAAATTGAATTGATAAATATTACGAAATATCAACACCTGCTATTTAGTAGATATTTAATACCAATTTCTATGTGCATTTATATTATTAGTCGGGTAAATGCCAGTGTATTTATTTCTGATATAAAATTTCTGACTTGTTTAAACAACTTAAAAAACACTTTAATGTTCGAAAACCACATTATTTTAAAACGCTTATCGCCTATTACTTATAAAAGATAACCTCTGTGACACTCTTAGTTTATTTTAATCAAACTGCGTAACACTATTAACACATTTTTTTGTTTTCTGAACGCATTTGATCCCAGAAGGGTCAGGGCGAGGTATTTAACACAACACCCACAGTATGTCATTAACTCGTGGTTCGTAACTATTGTTGAAAAAGAAAACTCCGTAGTACCATTCTTTTTTCAAATGTATACGTAATTTTGACTAGAGTTCACAGATAAATGGCCAAGTATAAAGTTTTGAGTTGTTGTTCCGAGCTTTGAGTGTTTTAGAATGAAGAGATTATTTAACTAGGTGTAATTTTTACTTCATAAGCAAATACCACTCAGAAGCATTGAAAACCAGACTGCCAACGTCTTTAAATTGAAATCAAGAAATATCTATCCATATCTACCTACTAACAGATATAACTAATTTAATTTCTCCACGGTCAGTCTATATCCCATTAACAAATATGGCGACCAGGAACACGTTTTTAGTTCATAAACCAACTCATTAGGGTGCTAACCGCGGTCAACGGGCGACTTTCCCCGCTGATCTAATATCAATTAATTCTAACTCTTACTTTACGTTTATCGACAGTGTAATTGAGCCCCAGTAATTATCGGCTACCGTAATACGCGCCACGCCTGTACACTTACGTGCATAGTTATTAGCTAGTCTAATTTGACAATTAATTGGGGATTCGTTTGTTTCGGGTGTAAACGAGGTTTGCTAATGTTTTTTTTTATTTGTTTCATTTGCTTTTCTTGTGTACCTCTAGACTCTTTGGTTTTAATTTTCCGAGTTTATGTGTACAAAAAAGTTAGTATTAAACTTACATTATTTTAAAATAATCTCGAATTCTCGATGTTTTGTCAAGTCATAACAATTCGGTGAAGCAGCCGGGACGAACCGCTACTTAGTGTTTAATGAAGAGGTTTTCTTGTATTTTTTCGATATTTATAATGAAGAGAGAAAATAAAGATATTGTATATTGTATAATTTTCATTTTTTTTGCTTAATAGCCAATGATTTA
Source organism: Lycophotia porphyrea (assembly GCA_950005105.1). Taxonomy (NCBI): domain Eukaryota; kingdom Metazoa; phylum Arthropoda; class Insecta; order Lepidoptera; family Noctuidae; genus Lycophotia; species Lycophotia porphyrea. The sequence continues at coordinate 5,383,456 of OX465389.1, forward strand.
AAAGCTTATATCAAAAAACCATAACAGTATATAAGTGAGAAAAAAGTATAAAATAATTTCACGCGTTCCTACGTCTATCTCTATCAATTATTGATAGGAGAAGGGCGTCGGCGGACAAAGTAAAATATAAGGGCCATCAATTAACCATAAACGGTTTAATTATAAAGTAGTTAATTATCAAAACTTCTAAGTGAGAGAATTTGAATAACATGAGATCAGTTATTATCCAAAATCACTTCATATTATCAGTAATCATCCTCTATCGAGCAATAAAAATCGTGAATACATTTTAATAAATTATCATTTAACGATTATTTTTAAAGTACAGTCTACAAAAAGACATCAAAATTTTTAATGTAATGATGTTTTCTACGATTTATGGAAATTGAAAAAGTCATTTTTTAAAACAGTATTTTTCTATTACCGCTGCGTTGATTATAATTAAATACAACGATAGTAACTGTAATTGCAATAATTTTGTCATTAAATGTGATTATTAATTCGTCACTTTATTGAATTTAGACTTGTTTATGCGCCATTTATTTTATTAAAAAAAAATAATCATGGAATCGTAGAGTGGGAGGAAGGTTTTTACCATACATATCGTTGGTTCATAAAGAATAAAACGTACGCACACTTAAATTTTGTTCCGTTAACCCCAATTATGTTTCAAATTGCAGCGCTGCGGTATTTTCACGGTACAGGGAGCTTTGTTTACCCACTGCTGCCAATTTATAGGCGCTGGCTCTCGTTGCATGCACTGTAGTGTACTTCTCTTTTGGGGTATAATATCCGCAATGGAAACTCGATACATTAGGTTTTGAGGACAGTTTTATACTCCATTGCTTCTCATGTGTTCATTTGTTTTCGTGGGTAAATAAAACTATAGTACAGTATGACCAATTTAAATATGCATTTCAAGGTGGTGTTGCTTGTGAAGAAAAAATGCATCGATATGTCAAACTTGGTACATTTATTTTAGTTCTGTGTTTTCCCGCGTGCACAGATAAGTTGGTTAAAGTGTAGCGATAGGATTGTTGAAAGCTGGGAATCTGGGATAATAAATTCAAGGTGCTCGATTTTATCTATATCAGAAACAAATATGTACTGGTAAATATTTACCTATTTAATATTGCACATGGAAACTAATATTAAATACTAAAGAGCAGATGTTGATATTTTGTTATCTGGCTACACTTTATTGATTTTTTGTGTAATTAACATTTTAGTATTTTTGGTGAGTATTAAAAGTCGAAATAATAACGATGCACAGTGTTGAATCTTAATTTACCTAATATTAACAGTTTTCTTATTATATGGATGACATTTGTTTGAATGCTCAAATCATTAAAATACGAGATTTAGAAATTGAGGACCAATACTAATCTGGCAACTTAGTATTTTTCCGCCTTCAAAAGAGTTCCTAAGTTTACTATCTTGATTACGACATTATGTAATAATCAAAATCTTAAAACCAAACACAAAAGAAGTCAAATCTTTCTATAATAAATGCAAATGAAGCGAACAATAAAAACTGAAGACCGCGTTAAAGGGAACATCAAAATTTATTACAAATATCAACTCCAAACTGAATTCGGGCCTCACTCCGGAAAATCCAATAACCGAAATGAAACGAGCAAAATTATTCCTGTAAAGAAGATTATTGCGAGCAAAGCCGACGGAAACGTTAAGTGTTCGAGTTGCTTCCCGACTAATGTTAAAATCGATATATGGAATACTGGCTTCTGCCCGCGGTTTCAGTCGTGTGGAGGTCGGAATTGGAAATGATCCCACGGGATTGCAGTAACGGGATAAAGATATCCTATGTCCTAACCTAGGTCATAGTTTACCTCTGTGTACAAATTCTATCGAAATCCTTCCAGCCATTAAATATTGAAAAGGTAGCGTGAAAGGGTAGACAAAGTTGCTGTTTTTTATAATATTATTTTAAATAGATACGTGTGCTTTCATGGAGCTTTTTTACACATTAAAATCTCTATAAATCTTTGCAACTCCCTCTATAAATCTAAAGTTTATAGAACCTGTATAAAAGTTGGTTGGCGTGTCTCGTCAGCAAAATTATTTATTGCTGTTATGGACTGCTGGGTTCGTTCTTCTGCAACGAACTAAACGGGCAAGCGCTAAGTTAAATTTTCTATCGATTTTTGTAATTAGCAGGTCAATATCTTGTCTTTATATGTCATATAAAGTTCAGTCAAATCTTTTGAGTCTTTAATACGAGTCCTAATATCCGTATCGGCTCGCATACGTCAAGGCAAATGTTCAATACACTACATTAAACAGTTATTTACATGATTTCAGCCATCTTTCCGCATGTTCTCCAAATAACACGCATTCGCTCCCGAGTACCAGTCTACTCTAAATCAAAACAAACGGGAAAAACAAACACTGTAGTGACGTGTTTTGAGTGGGAAAAAGTAAATAACAATAAGAAGAGACTACTTAGTGTGGGGTGCATGGGTACCCCAGGACTTTTGAGCACCCCAGCACCCTAGTCATCCGTCACATGTGCAGTGACGGTGGGATGGCTGTTCGCTCGTATTTGTGCAGTCCATTGTCCGCTATATCATTGGAGGGAGATAAAAAAGGATTCGGGATTCGTGTGTGTGACGAAAAAAGGGATCAACTCTTAGTGGAACTGTGAAATCTAATATTGGTATTTTGCTTTTAGAGGTAATGGGTTTTACTGAAGATATGATTTGATTTCTTTATGTAGTGGCTAATGTACCGATGACACACTTCGCGGAAAAAGATCATTTTGTCAAATAAATAAAATGATTGATAAAAATAATGTTTGTCCTCAATTGTCTTCAATTGAGGTTCATTCACATTTTCGCACACATTAACATTGACATTGTTGACATTGTCGCTCCAAAAGTTCTGCTCACTGCATCCTGGTACAATAAAGATAAAAATTATGATTTTCGATCAAAGTCAAAATAAAAACAAGCAAATATATTCCAAGCTGACAAAAGGAATTCGCAGTAAACATGTGTAGGATAAGAATGTATGCAAAAGTTAACCGTCTGAATGTTGAAAACAATTTAGCGGGCGCTTCGGCCAGTCTAGCCGACAACACGGACAAAACACTGGGGAAAACTCCAGCACTGAGTTCCAGCTAACTTGCATCGTCATTACCGGAACAACTGAGCCAACTTTTAGCATAATGTCATATTAATTCGTTGGATAAACTCTTTGTCTAAAGATATTAGCGAGTTTAATCATTTTAAAGCGCTGAAGATAATGTTGTTTAATTACTTTATTATCACAAATCGGGTTTGCGAGTTTGAGGACACTGGTAATTCGCAAAACGGTTGTTTGGAACTCGCAATATTGTTAGTACAAATCAGACTTTTACAAACAGCTGCTGATATGATATACGGAGCTGGTCTTAGTTTAGTATAAATGACGGGCATGATATCAATTAGTACAAGGTCACAACTGAAAATAATGGACCAAACCATAAACCCAAGTCAATTAAAAGGAACATAATAATATTGACAATGTTTTTACACAGCTGCGCGCAAGTTAACCCTCACAGTGCTCGCTGCGGCATAAAGATCCGCGAGGCACTCAAAACATCCGAATTATCCGCACAAACTTGCCACCCTCGACACATGTCCGTAATGATACGACATGTCAACCCCCCAGACGCGTGTGAAATGAGCGCACTTCAAACGGAGCCCCAACACCCCTCCTCGAATGCATTTAGTTGCAGGTGCTTACAATTTTTCTTCTCAGACAAATTCGAATGGAGTTGTTACGTCTTGCGGAGCCGTAATATCCTTGTGTCGCTGTAGGGTAAATTTTTCTTTCATGTGTAATCGCTTCAGGGGTCGTTTCTTTTGAAGAATAATGATGTCGTTTTAAGTGGTTCACTATTTTACGTGTATCGACATCATTATTTGTTAATAGAGAAAACATATATTTTGTCTCGCAACAAAAAATGAGATTTGCAAGAAAACAAAGAGTTTCGTTAATTACGTTTGTTGTTAAAGCCATCAAAATTAAAATCTCAGTCAATTCAGAGAATTACAAAAGAAAATACAAAGCATCGAGTAACAATTGAGAGAATCTGGCAAGAGCACTGGAGTCAGACGTTCATTAGCATAATAAATACGTACCCACCGGTGCACTTGAAACGGGCATCGTCTCGAGAACCCGGGAACAACTATTTGTCTGAAGCACCTCCGCAGTCCTGTTCATGCTAATTTTCATTTTACAAATTGTCTTGTATGCAGTACCTTTGAACGTTTCTATGAAATAAGATACGTTACCCATGACATTAACAATCGTGTGAAAGGCTGAAAAGCCTTTAGAGAATAAGTAGGACTTCTGCAGTATATTATATAGTGGGCTTACAAATGGATTTAACACCACCAATAAAGTTTGATGTGCAGAGCTACACAAGAGTTATAGCAATGTCAAGTATCATAACGAAGAATGATTTATGGACTAGCCAACAAAAGCAAAGAGAAACTAATACTTAAATATTATTAGTCGGTTGCGGTTCGGATTCAGATTAAAAGGCAAGTAATGGCTTAGTTGTACCAAGAGGAAATAAACGACTATCTTTTTTACATCCATACATGCGGAAAATAAATAGTGTTATTTCTATAAGTTGCAGTGAGTATTAGTGCAGCGTAACGCGTTATTAAATTCTGATTTATCGTCGTGTGGCGCGGGTAGATACGACCCGCCTGCGTTTTATAGGGTTAGGGAAGACGCATTCTTCCTAGTCGAGTTTTTGCGCAAGATTAATTTGTAAGCGAGAATTTTTCTATTCTCTTTGGCTCTCTGGAAGCGATGTTCTGAAAGTAATTTATTCTCTCTACTGGTACTGAAGTATTGTGGTCATTTGGAACTTTGAATGTTTTTCTTGAAGCCAAGTCAAATATATCTGTTATATTGCGGAAGGCCAGTTCACAACTAACCAAAATATTACCATCATTTGAAAAAGCAATTCAGATAAACAAACACACAATTTTCATTTTACAAAACAGAGCTTTAAAATTAATTCAAAAACTGGTCAATTAAGCCACAAATATCAATAACCGACTAACTATAATTAATAAATGAAAGCAACAAATTAATATGCTATCAACAGCCTCTAGTTTCGATGATCAATACCTGATTGTGTAATTGCGGTGTAAGCAACTAGTGTAATTATAATCAGAGTATAGAGGCGGACACATCTGCCCCTGTTCATATGATTAATTTCGTATCGAACCGGTAGCAGAAACTAGTATTTGTCGATGTTTTTATTTATTGAGAAACATCTAAAATTTATTGACTTTCGCTGCCAAGAAGCGTGGTAGAGTTTGATCTGCTTTGGGGTCTTGATGTCCCCCGGGCCTTTTAGTTTAGAACATTTGGCAGATATCTCACAATATTAAAATTATTCATATTTTAATGTTTAGGAGATCGTGGCTAAATAATGAAAGCTGCTCGAGTCGATCTTTAGGTTAAACCGTGCATGCCTAGGTTGGTCTGTGGATGGGTCACTACCCATTCTATACCGTTTCCTCTGTGCCTCGGAAAGCACGTTAAGCAGTTTCCCGGCTGTCATTTGTGAAACTTTGACAGTCGTTACAGGCAGTCAGTGGCCCCACCAGTCTTACCAAGGGGTATCGGATTACCCAGTTATAACTGGGTTGTGGAGGTCAGATAGGCAGTCGCTCTATGTAAAATACTGGTATTCAGCTGCATTTGGTTAGACTAGAAGCCGGCCCCAACATACATAGTTCGGAAAAGGCTAGGCATAGGATGATTAAAATTATTTATTTATTTTATATCTACACAGAATTTTCAATAAAATCTAAATAAAACTGTCATTAAAATCATATCTGGTTTCAAAACATTTAATTCCATTTTATGGACTTATCAAAACTTCAGTAAAATAACTATACCATAAATACAGACCCAGCACCCTTTACTATCAAACTGCAGTAAACCTGGTTTTACAACAAATGGGTTGAAAAGACCCCAAAATTATCGCTGAGATACGTAGGTAGCATTAATTAGACGTAGAAGTGTGTAAAGACCAATTCAGTTCGGGTTATCAAACATAGCAAGCGCAGGTCAAAACGATAATATAATAGTTTGTTTGTGACTTTTTTATTAAAAATGCTTTTAAGCCCAGTAATTGAGCAAACAGAATTAAAATCGCGGTGAAAGCGGTAAATTTGTTAAGTTGCCTTAATGCGTTTTCGTATATAATTATTATACGATAAATCTTTTGATTGGATTATGTTTATGTCAGTCATTATGATATTAGCATCAATCAAAGATTATATGATGTCTGGGGCCTGGGGAATTAAAAACTGGCTTGTTTTATTTTTTAGCTCTTGCCTACTTTAAAGATACCTACTTTAAAGATGTGCATACTTAACTCTTTCAGCATTGATTATTTTTGAGTCTAAGTCTGAAGAAATGAAACTTTCATATACTGGATACGGAAAGGGGGCCGAGCATATTGTGTCAAGCACAAAAAGATTATTTTATTTCGGAATTGATGAAACTGTAACATTCTTGAAACTAAAGCCCATTTGCATTGCGCCGCCAGTCCCCAACATATAGCGCTACTCTATTTTGTTTCTAAACAACAAAACTATGTTTTAATTACGTTCAGCGTTTATGTGTTTAGACGAGCTCGTGGCTAAACAATAACAGCTCAGGTCGATCTTAAGGTTAAACGGTGCTTGCCGAGGTTAGACCGCGGATGGGAGTACCCGTTTCATTCCCTAAGCAGTTGGCCCAGCCTGTCATTTGTAAGTAGATCTTTGACAGTTGTTTCAGGTAGTCAATAGACCAAAAGAATGACGACTAGTCTAACAAGGGGTATCGTATTACCCAGTACTAACTGGGTTGTGGAGGTCAGACAGGCAGTCGCTCCATGTAAAATACTGGTATTCAGTTGCATCTCGTTAGAAGGTAACCCCAACATAGTTGGGAAAAGGCTAGGCAGATGATGTGTTTGCTGCGGGACTGTTCGAAAGAGATACCGCGGCCCAGGAACACAAAGGGCAAGGAAGGAACATGGATGGGTTTTAGTCAGTACAAGTCGGACACTCCCTTCCGCTCCGCCCAGAGCGGGAGGAGTCATTTGATGATTTCCCATCCAAGAAAAAAAAAGAAAGTGTATTCAAGTACCAAGAATTCAATGTACCGAAAGCGTTGAAAGTTTATCGTCAATAGTTCAATGTTCTGTTATCGCGCAGGTATACATCATGAGAGCAGTTATCGCATGACGGGCGTGCGACTACACTTCAGCCTATACCTATCCCTTCTCAGTTCCTAAAGTACTTGCCTTATCGTAGATACGACTTGCCAAGAATTTTGGATGTTTCGTCGAAGAATTTCGGGGTTTAACCGTTAAACTGATGATGTTTTTTTGAACGGGTTCAGTTAAACTGGTTATTTTTTTGGTTTCAGTTTAATTTTATTTTTTTATTTATTTAGTTAACACTTTAAGCACAAAGTACAGAGGCGGACTTTATACCATAGGCATTTTCTACCAGTCAACCTTTGGGTGATACAGAGACAAGCAGTGCTAATGGTAATTTTTCGTGTTCAACAGGGTGGTTTGTTAAAGAGATCATTTTATGGCCGCAGTACGTTTCCATGGAAAAATTTGCTACCTCCACGCGCGTAAAACCGCTTAAAGCTATTTTATAGATATTATTATTACCAATATAAATAGGTAGTTTAAAACACCATATAATCTTACCTATCTACAAACTTATAATATCTGCTATTTGCGCGGATATCAAACATGAAAGCGAAACTATTTTCTCAGATTAACTTGTGGTTACGGCAGCGGAGAGATTTATCACACTTTGTATCAATTATGTGGCTTAGGGTCTTCGTCAACTGCGACTGCTGTGACACGTTTCGTTAACACGCTTCTGCATCGCTGCTGGCAGGATAGAAACAAACGCAAGAACAACAGGAGCACGAAGAGTGGAGAACGGAAGAATGGTGCCTAACGTTTTTATCGCGACAGAAATAGTAGGGCTACGGAATCGTGGTAACGTGGGTGCAGGACTGCAGGTACAGACGCCCATCAAGCTACCCGAAACTGTCAAATTTTCCCAATTAACCTTGAACCTAATGCTTTAGCGATAAAGTTGAAAATCTATTAAAGAAATTAGACAGATTTTAGTAGCTTAATGTGCTGGCGTCTGTACAACACAGCGGACAGCAAACGCAGTGATTCGGCGGTTGATCGCGGCGATTTCCGTTTTTATCGCTGCTGAAAGTCACAGTGAACGAGGGCCTTTACAGCCACGTATACACAGTCGATCAAAGGAAAACTTCTGATTAAATATTGAAACTTACACTGAATGATTGCTGTCTAGCTTTAATAAACATTAAAGTACTTGATAGTGATTTATTAAGGGAGCAAAGTAATCTTGCAGCTTGATGTTCCTATTAAGGTGGTTTATCGTGGATCGTGGATATAACAATTGCATGCTTTCAAAGTAAATATTAGGTTTATTAGTATTAGCAGTTTAAGAGTGATGAGATTTTCTAGTAAGTTGTAATTTATTAGTAGGTAGCTCATTGGAAACTTACGATAAGTTTGACTTCAGACCTGATTCTCCGTACTACGGTAGGACAGCTCAAAATCAGGTGTTAGGTACCGCTGACGTAAATAAATAACATAACATCACGCCTGTAATCACCGAAGGGTAAGGCAAAAGTGTACCTAACAGTACACCCACATTTCGCCAGTTATGCGTTTTAGTCCCAGACGCCTGACAGGAGAATGGAAGAAGAAAACGTGTTGCGCCGACCCCAAAATAGAATGGGATAAGGGCAGGAAGATGATAATGCGTTTTAGTCCCATGTAATAAAGAGCAAGACTATTGCTATCAACCGGGTACAAATCCTGAATCCGTGGCTGCTACTGAGAAATTCCTGTTGGTAAAACCCAGTCATAATTTGCCCAACTTGTGAATCGAACCCAGGACCTCATGCTCGCAGTCGCGCTTGCAACCGACCAACGAGGCAGTCTAAATAAATAAATGTCTAATAATGTCTACTGTACCAATTAGTTGAGAATAATTAAATCAGTAATAGTGCTAATTCGTTTGAAAATAATTTAAAAAATAATAATTAAAATAAATAATTATCATCATCATTTCAGCCAAAACACGTCCACTGCTGGACATAGGCCTCTCTAAGTGTCATTAAGAAAATAAAATGCAATCAGAAAATCAGAATCAAATTTTATGGAAATTCCACTTTTTTTCTTATTGTTTTCTCCAGGCAATTAAAGTGTTAATAAATTGATTTGTGCAGTTTTACTAGAATTTCTAGTTCTCTTACGTGGTCTCTAATTCGAAATATGAAATTATTCGACTTCAAATGTTTTTATTGATTGTTTGTCGTTCGTTATGTCAACTGCAAGTGACAAGTGACAGCTGTCATATTTCCCGCGCAAATGTAAACATGGCCGGTTTATCTATGTCATTACGTTTTCCAACATGCCTAAATATTGGTTTATACTTATGTTTAATCTAATCCTATGGGGACAAGACACGTGGTTTATCAAAATATTTGAAGTAAGTTCTGTAGATAGAATTCTGTAAACGTATAACGAAAGTACTTATGAGTAGGTATTATTTATACTTAGGTACCTATCTACATCAGACACGTTCGTAAGTAATTAAAATGTTTTAGTGAGCAGATAATTGTGTGACCCACTTATTTGGAAATAACTGGCATAGACATATACATACAGGGTGTAAACAGACTCTTCACGAAGCCGTTAACCAAGCATTATGTACATCAAACTAAGTAACTTTAAGCAAAAATTAGTGCTGGGAAACGCCTTTTTTTTTGGGCTGAAAATTCACGTTTTACAGTGGGACTCAATGTAACCGACTCAAAATATTGTCCTGATGGATGGATTGAATAGTAAGGGGGTCCTGGAGGTGTTTAAAGTATATAAAAATATTACATTAAAAACATGTATTTAAAAAAAAACTTGTGAAAAAGTTGGAACTTTGACCCCTAATATCTCCGTAACTAGAAGGTTCCCAGGTTTTGTTCTAGACCATACGGTCTAGAACAAAAAAAATATCGCAATGACAGGGATAACAAGTGCCTTTCGGCTTCGTTAAGAGTCTGTTTACACCCTTTAGGTATATTCCTTTAATATTGGAGTTCGGAATGATGTATTGAATACGTGGTAACCTTTTGTACGTCGATGTCCACCCTAATATATAATTAAGCGTGGAATCGCCAGTCCGCCTTGAGCAAGCTGGTGGCTTGGGAATCAATGCTCATGCCTTTTCTGCATGATAAGAGGTTAAGAGGCCTTTGTCTTGCTGTGGGACAGTTATATGTTATTTATTTTTTATTCTTTAAGCGTTGCCCCACACTAGGAATTTCTCCTGTATCGTGGGTGCGTTCACAAACATTTAAATTCATATATACAAACAGCCAGACCTGGAACCACTATCTGTAGGCCATACAAATATTTGTTCCGTGCGGGGATCGAACCCGCGACACGCATCGCATTTTAGTCAACCGCTCAGCCACAGCGCCAACCATGCCGTCAATTTTATTTTTATTGACTTATTAGTAGACTTTACGCCTTAAAGAAGTATCCATTCTGATCTATGAGAAATCGGATTAAACCATCTAAGATTTCATTATCCTCAAACAGTACCATTTACCTAATAAATAATAGACTTGCCTATAAACGTATAACGCTAAATGTCATCAGTCTTCGAAATTAATGATCCAAAGTTTCGCAGCCTAAGTGTTTAAAGTACTTCGCGCCATATCGGAGATATATTCAAATTACAAAAGAGAGTGCTAGTTCATAAAATCAAGTGTGGAGAGTGTTGAGACATAGGATAAGAGTGTTACAGACGCGAGGGGGCTAGGGAAGGGGGGAACTAGGGCTGACAGTGAAGTGTTACGTCATTTTCATGTAACACAGGCCTTTGATGGCACTCTGCAATTAGAGATTAGTGTTTCAGGAGAAAAATAGGCTTTATATATAAGTAGGTAGGTTTCTTTCCGCGCTGGCTACTTCGTTGTGTTCCAATTGCTTTTCATAAGATTGTAAAATGACACAGTAAAGATGTTTAAATTGAGGATTTTTTAAATGTATTGACGTCATTACATTAAGATTGTTTTTTTTCAACTGTAGAGATAACTTCTACAATGTTTTTATTCCGAGGTCGACAGTTATTTAAATAAAAAACATGCAAATTACTTATCGTACACGAGCTCAAAACGTGAATGCAATTTAAAACATAGCTGATTGATTACAGCGACCTTCAGTATTTTCTAGAGAATTTTAAACTAAACAACTTGATAAACTATCGCAATCTTGGCAACATTTTCTGCGGTAAACGTTAACGGTAAGACTCTTAATAACAAAACTCGGTAACCCTGGTCGGAACTGTCGCAAAGTGGCTCGTATATCATGAGAGGGGTTATCGCCACCACAATGGATAAAATTATTAAACGCTCTAGGAGGCTCTAGGTGAGCTTATGAAATAAAGTGATTTTATCATTCATTGCCCTATAAAGATAAAATCTCCCTCCAAAAGCGATTTTTCGTACAATCGGCTCTCGGAGAATTCCGTCGATGTTATGTGAAGTTCGAACATTTTTCTCGGCGAAGCGATCTTGTGAGTCTAAACGATATTGCCTCGTTGTTACACGGTTTATAGGTTCCATTCATTCGTTCGATTGTTTAACCACTGAAGAGCAACTTCACCTACCTTGTAAGACAACATTTTAGAACATTTGCGCCATCATCATCATATTTCTCATTTATTTTGAGTCGGCGTTGCATGTCTTCTTCTTTCATACCTAAAATTGCGTTATATTGTACAACATGTTTACGAATTTATTCATAACACTCTTCATACATATCTTTCCAAAACATCTACCACATAGTCAAGCTTAAAAATATGTATGTAAAGTCCTTTGCGATTTAAATGAGTTTACCCCTAATTCCTACCTACAAAGAGCTTACGAAAAACCCTCCAGCGTTGCATTCCTAAATAACTCAACATACTTTGCTAAACAATTAGAAGCCGAAGTAAGACGCAAAACGACAACCAATCAAGGACGTGCTTAATTTGAGTGGGGTTATTGCGTAACACACAATAACACCAATAATACCTTAATAGTACCGTAATAATACCTTTCATTATGACAATTTAACAACTCTCATGTATGTCGAAAAGAAGATTACAATAACAAAAAAAAATAGGTCGTTGAAAAACTAAAAAACTGAAAAGCATTTTTATTTAATTTAAAATGTACTTGTATCTTGATTATCATTTTTTTCAGTTCAGTCGGGTTTTTTTAATTTTAATACTATAGCTTTTACCCGCGGCTTGTTCCCTTGTTGTCGAACATATCCAACGGGAACCTATGATACGACTATTTAATCGTGTACGCATTCAATTAGCTATCCCTCGGTGTTCGTGAAAACGGGCACTGGGCATTGATTTAGGTGTCTTTTAGTGTTGGTGAAAACAGACACTAGGCATTGAGTTAGGTTACACTTGATGTTGGTGAAAACGGATATTAGGCATTCAGTTAGGTTACACTTGATGTTAGTGCAAACTGATATTAGGCATTCAGTTAGGTGACACTTGTTGGGGGTTCTGTAGGCCTTCACCATAGCCAAGACAATCGACCCTGCGACATTCTACCAGCGATAACCATTATGAAAAAGTCAAAAATGTATTGGCTTAAGCTACTGCAAAGCTCACGTCAATCCGTAGAAAGTTGTCATCAGAAAATATGAAATAAAACGCTTTGAAAGTTGATTTTGTTCAATTTGACTGTCAATTGTTCAGCCTCTCCGGCCTTCTTAACGATTTCCAGGAGTGAGGCTGGAACGTGTAGTAACAATGACATGCTTCGCTCACAAATCGTTAATGCGTCCGAGACTCCGAGACGACCGTAAACTGGCAACCCACGCGGTGAAACTCATGTCTTACCGCGGAACCACGAACCTCACCTGAATAACAGTGAAATAGTAACCGTGTCAAACGACGAGTAACATTCCACATAACAGTTGTTTAGAAACAAAGAAAACTTATGAAAAGCCGCAGGTTGATGCTCCAGACCGCGCAGAATTCTTATTCCATTGGACTTTTTTTCATCCCAAGCGGTTATCAAAAACGTGGAAGTTTTACAAGCCAACTTGCATTTTTGTTACTTCTTCAGTCTGGTATTTTTAATAAGGAAGCAAGAAAAACGAAGGTAATTTATCCGTTGTCACCTTTAGAAACTAATTAAACTAATGCCTGAGCCATCTTGGCAGCGTAAATTGCTGTCTTATAGCAGAGCAAATTCTCCGAAACCAATTGAAGCGACGAATAATCAGCTGAACTACCCACTGTCTCACTAAACAACTTTCTTCAAGACATTCCCAAACAGAACTTATATCTTGATTGAAGGAAACCAGCAAGTTTTACTGTTAATAGGGAACCTAATTCTAATACGACGTTGGAGATTCTAAACACTGTAGATGGTCCTCATTTACATAAACAGTCGATGTTATTCGACGTAGAAGCAATAAATTGGCCACAGCGAAGTGAAACGAGCGACAAAAACCATAAGTAGTCGGGACAATAACACTTCATGTACTGAATGACATGTATTCCTTTCCATTGACGTTAGGTTTGAATTCAGTGATGGTTCATAGAAATTCCTTTGGATTAATGGCTCATCTTTGGTATTAAATGTATTGCTATTTGCCATAGATTTGAATAAATTTACATTGGACACAGACGGTATTCTATTTATAACATAATTTGCTTGTTTACCATGTCCTGTTCCATCATTTGCATCTTTATTAACCTGTTCTGTATTTTTATTCTTTTCGCTTACACATTTTCTAGCTAAAATGGCGTCTAATTGAATCTTCAAAGCTTCATAATCGTCAGCATTGACAATAGAGTCGCGTGTCAGGACCGGTCGGCGTTCAATTAAGCGGTGCGTGATTTGTGAGCGGATGCTGGCAACACCGACTGTGACTGGATTCTTGCTCCCGCAGCACTATCGGACCCATTCTGTATAGCTAACTGCTTTCTATAAAGCTGTCTTCTAACTGTTGATATCAGAAGTGGGACTCGTTCCATCTGAATTATTTGGAGTAATGCGTTTACATTGGAAAGTTTTGTTTAGAGGACTTCGAGGATGTATTTTTGATTATATTTGCCTTCAATCATTATTTTTGTAGATAGATCGCTAGATAACATTCAATAAATATACGTGTTTTTATCTTAAACGTCGTCAAACGTTACTTTCAGACCTTTAATGATGAAAATATGTAAAAAACTGAATTGTTATCATTGAAATAAGCTCTTTAAAGAAACCTTTCAAGATTACAAATATTTTTCGATCGAGATGAAAATATGGACTACAAAGGACTAAACCCTATACAGAAAATAATACACTCCATCCAATTCGAATCAACACTCGACCGACCCACAAGTCTTCGCGATATTTCTCGTTACCAACTCCACTTTTATTACCTAGAAAACTATTGTGAATCGAGAACTTAAATCGAAGATTTATCTCCCACTTATAATCTTCACAAACGCCGATGCTGTTTAAATAATTCAAACCTATAAACTTAGCTGCGAAACATATTTGTTCGCAGATTGATCTGGTATTTACAGGTAATGGCCAGTCAATCTTTGAAATAACAATGGCGGCTACTATTGTCTGGTGTGATGTGTTATTTGTGTGAGAATGAGTTTGAAATGACGGATTATGAATCAGAGGTAATCTCTATGAACCTAGGAACAAAAGGGATAATTTGAATTATGTATTTAATTTTAAAAGAATGATGTGTTTTTTTGTGTGTGTGTTTTTTTATAGATATTACAAGTATTTTGTTTACCAATAGCAGACTTTACCAATAAAATTTTAAATGGGAAAGTATAAGCCTTTCTGTTTATTCAATCTGCTTACTTAATATTAATAGATTTGAGACCATATAGCTTTGTGATAGTGTTTACTTTTAATTAAATATAAGTACAAGTACATCTCCGTTTAAGTATCGTAGGAAACAGGTATCCTTCCCAAGGCACAGGGTTTACTTCTTAAGTAGCATAACTATTTAACCTAATAAAATTAAACTAGAGGGCGTTGCTACTACCAAGTGGATTAATTACTTACATGCATTCCAATTAGCTCTTAATGGGGTAATAGACGGCAACTAGCGAAGTACCTAGGGGAAAGATGAAGTCAGAGAGTTGTTCCTGGTAAAAACGTTAATGAGAAAATAAACATGGTTCCAACAGACAATAAAATGATAACAGTAAGATAATACAAAAATACGTAATATTGGATTCCATTTGTATTCTATGACATATAGTGCATAGCGTTATTCGCTAGGTCTAGAAGTATGAGTTTACTTTTGCACAAAATTTCCCCATCAAAGTTGAACAAAACAAAGATCTTTGAAAATTCATCCATTAAAGGATTCCACTCGCAAAAGTTCGTTTGAAAGTTTGTCATTTTTACCGATGAAAAATCCCAATATCACAATTTACATGAAAACATAAAATGAATGTTCATTATTGAGAAAATATTTCCTCAATTAATAGGATGTCTCATAAACAGTAAACACAATAATTACAGCATTAAATTAAATAATTAAAATAAAACATTAGTGTCTCCTTCGACGACCGAAGGAGATCCTCCTTCGTGCGATCGCGGAACTAAATGTGGTACAATCTACGTTAATGGCTAGAGACTTCGCACCACCGCATTTTATTGCAAATTATTTAATCCAAAGAAGACGGTATTCAATTTGACTCCTAATTTAGTTTCCACTGTATAAGAAAGAAATAACATATATTTTTAACAACATTCAATAAATTGAACGTTATCTAATGAGCTATTAAATCAAAAAAGAGATTTTATTTCTTCATAAGAGTGAACAAACGAAACTCCAGACCGATTTCAGCTCAATTCTTATCAAACTGTCTCGAACACACTATCGACCGCCATGAAGACGATAACGCAGCCATACCAATCGACTTTATTCGATAACTTCGATAACAGCGGCTTTTGCTCGAGAAGTCGCGGTTCGTGGAGTGCCACACTAAGGTGTAACTGGCGATGTATAAATTGGCTATTTGCACAGCGGGTAGATATTGTAGGATACTGGGCTTATGTGCCGGACAGTATTCAATTTGTTGTAAGATTGCTCCCGTCAAAGAAGGATTTATGAGGGTATCGATGCATAAACTGATTCTTGTATAAGGTAAAGACGCCAGCACATCAAGCTACTACAATCTGTCAAACTTCTTTAATAGATTAAGAACTTTATCGCTAAAGTATTAGGTTCAAGGTTGATTGGGAAAATTTGTCAATTTCGGGTAGCTTCATGTGCTAATCTGTGCTACATTACTTTTTGAAAGTGGATGACAAATCGTGTGAGATAGTCTTTATGAAAATCTTTCGAGTTATTAAGTGGATAGGAAACCATTTGTAGCATTTTAAATTGTAAGTTAAACGCGAAATTGTTTTTTCCAAAAAAACATTTTCACTTCAGAAATTTCTTGTTTATCAAAATATTTTGAAAGTGGACACATTCTGAAAGATTATTAAACAATAAAAATACTATTAACCTATCGAATTCTGATTTTGAAAGCTAATATCAAGAGATAGCGTGATCATAAAAAAATCACAAATACACTGAACTTCATAAAATCATAATTAAGCTATAAAACTACGCCCACCTAACTTTGACATCAAATCCAGGCTATTGTACCAACAGCAACCACAGAGTTTCACAGAAATGGATATCTAACTTATAACCAAAGGTACATTAACATTGGCGCATTTTAAGAGAAACAAGCTAAAACTGAAAATAAACATCAACTTCATTGAATGATGGTTCAATTTGTTCATACATAATCAAAGTATAGACTGGAACAGTTAGTCAACCTATAGCAGCAATGGGCTGACCATGTCTACCAAGAAACCGATTGCTGTTGAAGTAAACTTGGATGACCATATCGTTCAACATAACTAAGCTGAACTTGATTCTTCACCCACTAGACAGCCTGAAAGTTCAACAATTTCCTATTATAATAATACTCCTATATATTTTACAAACTCAGTCACAATGAAAATGTAACTACCCATCTTTAAGTCATCTTACAACATCGAACGACTCGGATAGACACAAATAAACGCTCCATTTCCTACCACCTCATTGCTGTGTCCTAGTTTATTGTTGTGCGCAACAAACTGTCAGTTTGTCCCAAATCCGAGAACACAATAAAAGGTGCAGATCAAATGAAACTCCGTCTGACAAAAGATTACATTTTAATTCAGTGATAAAACAGTTTCACGACTTTCGAGTAAAAGACTGGACACAAGCAAGAAAGTAGAGAATTGATGCGTTTTTTATTGAATTCGACTCGAACGGTTACCTTTATTTTGAATGTGATAAAAGTATTGCAACACAAAGCCGTTAGCACTGTTCGTCAAGTAAATTATCAACATTTAATTTTCTTTAGTTCGTGACTTCTTTAGATATTACTATACAATACTTAGACCATGGTCATCATCATTATCATCTTCCTGCTCGTATCCCATTTTATTTGGGGTCGGCGCAAAACGTCTGTTTGTTTCTGTACACCTGACAACGTATATGCAATTTCGGGATGATCGGTTCGGTAGTTTAGGCGTGAAAAGGTAACAAACAATCTTACTTTCGCATTTATAATAAAGGATAAAATACACGTGGTGAATGTATGTTTAACTTTTAAGGATGTATAATCGCCCTTTGTTTTGTGGCAATACAATGTACAAGGAGTAAGTGTCCATCGCAATAATTGACACGCGAACAAATATTTACATTGCAGCATTGCTTAGCTAATGAAAGGAATGAGGAAGTGTTGAGAAGGGCCATACTTACTACTAAATTTTTACACTCCATTAACATGGTTATTTCACATTGTTGTTTTAACAGTAAGTTATAATTTATTTTGGAATGTTGTACCGCTGAACAAAAGACAATCAACAAGGAGAAAGGTATATTTAGTAAATACATTGTGTTATACAGGCTGATGGGGCGATAAGGACAGGTATCTTATCCGTAGTAACAGGAAAACGATATTTCAGTCTGCGAATACATGGAAAAAATTTACAGTCAGCAAGAAAATGGACAATTGACATTTGACGGGACGGTTGGCGCAGTGGCTGAGCGACTGGCTGCTGCCCTGCGTGTTGCGTAGTCGATCCCCGAACGGAACAAATATTTGTATGGCCTACATGGTAGTTGATCCAGGTCTGGCTGTTCGTGTGTGTGAGTATAAATGTTCACGCACCCACGATACAGGAGAAATTCCTAGTATGGAGCAACGTTTTTCTTTTTTAAAAGAAATAGAAAAAATAATGTTGATAGCAATCGATCCCGCTTCTTTTAAAGATCAGTAAACTCTATAGGACCAACTGTTGTTTATAGCCGATGACTACAATGGCATCACAATTCACATGGCTGTTCGTCGCCTTCAAAACCTTATCTAAAACTATTCGAAAGCGTCAACCTTGATAGTCAAACCGAGCTATCTCCGCCATATATCACTCAGCGCGTCATTTATAGTCACCAAGTACGATATATGAATCAGCCCTAAACTGACGAGCCTGTCAGTGACAGCGACTGACAGTTTTATAGTTACGGACGAAACAATAAAATTATACAACTGGGTTTAAGTTCAAAGTAACCCATCGTAACTAGGTGAATTGTGATCTGGGAACACACAAACACATACCTACATAACATCACGGTGAAGTATGTAAAAACCTTACGCAGCAAATCACTTGATATCTGCGTCATTCACATTCGTAGCGTTCGGCCGAATAAGCATTTTATTGTAAGCATATAATTGTACTTTTGAGAACATTCAATAAATCACCACCAAACCGTTAACATGTCTTTGACTTATTAAGACTATCGTCACCTACCTACCTTATAGGTAAGTCCACACTCTGCAACGGATATGATCCCCGAAGGTTTAGGCAGAGGTGTACCTTAGAGCCCCCGCACATTGAGCTAATAGTGGCGACCACATTAGAACGACTAGTGGCCGCCACAAAATGAGGACGCGTTTCTCCATAAATTTTGTATAGCATCGGCGCACATCGAGCGTTTGAGTGGCCGCGTTTTGTTGTTCGACTTGCGCGCACACACGGCCACAAACACACGTCCGCCTCTGTCGAGTACCACTTGAACAACTGCCGCAAGTGGCAGCCACTGAAGGCCGCATCCAGCCGCCAGTGGCTGCCCAGCCACTGGTGGCGGCGTGTAGTGGTCTGACTGAACCACTTGTGGACGCGTTTAGTAGCGGCGACTGGTGTCCATAATGTGCGGGGGCTCTATTAGTATACCCACATTTCACCAGTCATGTTTTAAGTCCCATGTTATAAGGGGCGAGTCTATTGCCGTCAACTGGGCACGAATCCAGACTCCGTAGCTGCTACTGACAAATTCTTGTCAGAAAAGCTCAATAACACTTTGAACGATCTGAGAATCGAACCCATCGATGCGCTCAGCAGTCGCGCTTGAGACTAGACCAACGAAGCAACTGTACTTATGTTTAAAGTAAGCCAACGAAACTAGGTGAATTCTGATCTGTGAACACACTAACACACGTACACATTTGAGTTTAATTAGTATCTAATGAAAACCCACGTCGAGTTCAAATGTCGGAACAATAAATATCCGTGTCACAACACCTCGACGGCTCATCGACATTTATTGAGGATTTACTTAGATGTTTTGTGGCCAACACACATCGCTGTAGTAATATCGGTGCACTAAGTATACCTGGCATCCGCGCAGTCTGGCGGTGAAGTGGATCTCACGTCGCATTGCCTTGTATAAAGGGTGTAAGCAGACTCTTAACGAAGCCAAAAGGCACTTGTTCTCCCCGTTGTGTTTTTTTAAATTCATGTTTTTAATGTAAGATTTTTACTTAAAACACCTCCAGGACCCCCTTACTATTCAATCCATCCATCAGCACAATGTTTTGAGTGCGTTAAATTGAATTCTACTGTAAAAAGTGAATTTTCAGCCCAAAAAAAGGCGTTTCGCAGCACTAATTTTTGCGTAAAGTTACTTAGTTTGATTTACAGTAGGCTGCCCGCCCACGTCAGACTTTTTGTAGGACAGATAATCGGGCCGATTTTTCCTCCGATTCTTAGGACCGATTTTGTATGCGCCGATTCTATTTCTGACCTACTTTTTGTAGGACGTGTGCGTTGCACTATTGCTATCAGTGTGTTCTATTTTTCTCCTACAAAAAATCGGTCACCGATTATCGGACGTGGGCGGGCAGCCTAATGGTTGACGGCTTCGTGAAGAGTTTGTTTACACCCTGTATGTTGCAGTCAAAACTCTTAACCAGTCAAAAGTACTTTTAACTGAATAAAATAGGCAAAAGTAGTTTGGACTGAACAGGTTGGTCAAAAGTGGTATTGACTAAAAAGCAAAGCACTATTAACCAATGGGTTAATAGTGCCTTTGACTGCAAATTTGCGGTTAAAAGTTGTTTGAACTGACGCTCTTGGTCAAAACTAGTTTTAACTGGTAAAGCATCAGTCAAAATCACTATTGACTAATTAGAATGTTAATAAAGATATTTATTTAAGGTCCCCTTAACTTTTTAAGAGTTTTGACTGATATAACCAGTCAAACGACAGTCTGACACTTCTGACGGAATCAGTTAGTCAAAACTACTTTTAACCAGCTCCATTGGACAAAACTACTTTTTACTGTTATTTCAGTGAAAAGTTGTTGTTGAACGCATACGGTTAAAACTACTTTTGACTAATTTTGCTAGATAAAAGTACTTTTAACTGGTTAAGAGTTTTGACTGCAACATATTATACTATTCGTTGACGCTTAACACACGACACCATCCGACCGCGCAGACGAGCGGTGCCACCGCCTCTCCGCGCACCTCACGTCCGACCGACCGCGCGGACGAGCGGTGTCGTGCCAGAATAACCTTAGGTGTGTGCCTGACAATGCTATTACGGCTGCGGTTAGGTAACGGAGATGTCATAACTCTAACTGCTAGCTAATGAGCCCACGTCCGTACTGACGTAAGCGAGTTCGCGAGATTTGCGACCTGTGACAGACATTGCGAAACATTAAACTGAATTAGGTTGTCATTCTCTTGAATGAATAGACTTGCAAAAGTATAAACCATCTTCTTACATAAAGCAAGAAAGATAATCGCTTATTCCAGGATTTAAAAGGCTTAACATCCGGGAAAAGGAAGCTGAATACCAATTTATCTTCTATTTAAGTAAATACACAATGTTAGGAAATCTCTCGTCCTAACATGGTAAAACAAGTCTCCTTATGTTTCTTTCATCTTCTTGTAATAAGTGGTAAACTTAGCTAAGTCTAAGGTCGTTAAATAACTTTTTTTACGATAATTTGTAAGCACTAATTCTCGTCTAGGTTGTCATAAAAAGTGTTCAAGGTTTACAACCATCTTTACGAGGGATGCTGAATTTGCGGAAAATTAAATTATAGCAGCTTGTTTTATGCGGTTTACTGTGTATCAAGGAGTTATGGAGTTATGGCAGGACTTAGTTATGATAGGCTCAACTTAAGTTTCTACTTACTAAGTTATAGTATCTCGTGTTTTAATAGAAACGTAGGTGCAGAAAAGCAGAATATACTTAGGTATGACCCCTATAATAGGTGCAGATTAGAAATACGTACTACAAATTGAATCATTTCTGCACCATATCTCGGTTTAAAAAAGTTAACTAGTTGAATTAATTTTTGAGAATGGCAACCCGAAAGAATCATACTAATAATCTGAAGACAAAGTAAACCATCAGCCACTTTAAAATTTCGTAAAATGCTGCGCAAGTATCGATTTATTTTTGTTTACCTATCCAATGCAAAATTAAATCCATGCTTGCAGTTTTGCATTTTGCAAAAATTAATTACTTTGAACGTAGATTTATGGCAAAATTTTATGATGTTGCAGTATTTTTAATCGTCGCGAAAAAGAAATAAATGCTGAAGATACCGATTTCCTAATATAAGCTTCTGTGAGAAATTGGAATTTCAACCAAAGTTAGTAATAAGATTTCAACTTTGAAATCCGTTCACTAATCTCACTAATGGCTTCAATTGTTCGGAACTCATGACGAATTCCCTCTAATGTGATTTCGGAAATTCAAAATAAATTATTACTGTTTATTTAAAGTAGAAGCAAAAAATCTTTGCTGCACAAAAATAAAACAGACTTCAAAAAAACACGAAAAAGTGCAAAATTTCTTTAGCTTCAGATATCGGTGACTTTTGTTTGTTTGATTCAGTTTTATTTTTATTTTTCCTGCTTCCTTTGGAAGCTGGTTAAAAAAATACTTGGCAAAGGCTCTCGCTTCTATTTGCTGACGTTTGTGTTTGAGATACAAACCGTGCAATACTACGATTGTCGATGCCTCGCAGGGACATTAACAAACAAATGTCCCTCATGCACTAACAGCCACTTACCGTGGAATTTTATCGTGGGTCTTAACGATATTGATATTTAACGAGGGCCTTCAGTGCTAAGTCCTTTACTAGAATCAAACCAAAAAGCTATTAATGCACCGTAAGACGAATATCTTGTTCAAACAGTCATAAAGTCATAACCAGCTGGAAAATTTGGCTCTCAGTTAGTACTTCATCCAGGATGAACACAAAGGTTGATGTTTATCCTAGTACTTACATGAAAAAGTTATTTTATGAGCCAAGACAAACCACAGACAACAGCTAGAACTTAAAAGACATCAATAAAACATGAAAGAAATAAAACTACAATCAAAAATAGTCAGTGAAGCTCTTCTCTGCATAATATGCGTTGAGAGAGCATATCATAAAAAGAAATCCTGCCTAAAATGGCGTTTGACCCGAATAAAAAGGGCTACTTATGTGTAAGGGCACTTTAGATTTATGTACGGTCTATTCTAGATTTCAGATAGGCAATATCTAAGAGATAAATTGGGAGTGGTACTAGTGTTTCAATTACATTTTCTTAAGGAATTGAGTTTTCTTTGTAAAACAATCAAGTTATTGGGGTTGAAACTATTGGACGTTGGGGTCCCTGGCACTGCTGTTCACAGCCTTTCTAAGGAAACTTCAAAACGCCTAGTTGACACTTCCCGTGACCCAATGGTGGCGGCGTTGCTATAGAATGTGGCAACCAGTCTTTTGGGGACATTACCAGTTGACCGCGTTGAGTTTTTTTGAGGATACTTTATTCTAATTTATGAATGTAAATAATATAGTTATGAAATATTCACTCGTAAATCATGTAATGAAAATAATGAAGTAGACATTCGGGATTTGGTTTGAATTGTCTTGAATGATATGTATAAGTTTGGAAGAGATTTCGCTCCGCCATTTTCAGCGGTGAAATGTAATATCGTGTCCTGTTGTTCACGTTGCAAGTTCTCGTCGTCCAATTCTG
The DNA here is from genome assembly GCA_950005105.1 of Lycophotia porphyrea. Taxonomy (NCBI): domain Eukaryota; kingdom Metazoa; phylum Arthropoda; class Insecta; order Lepidoptera; family Noctuidae; genus Lycophotia; species Lycophotia porphyrea. The sequence goes on from OX465389.1 coordinate 5,406,978, forward strand.
GGACGATTTTATCTAGTTTGCTAAGAACACACTAAGAAGGAGAATAAGTCCGTATTTTTCTGGGTGAATGTGGTAAGAAATGAACACTAAACTGTTTGTTTTTATTTCATTCCATAGTGACTTGAATGGAGTTCTCTGAATAACAACTACCATCGTACATCTGTGGGTCAGTAGGTATCATGTTTACAAAACAACCTCTTTTACACGTGTCTACTGTAAAAGTAGCAGCAAACTTGTAAACAAAGCTGTAATGTCTGTAACGGATAGCCTGACTCGGACAATGCACATAGACATGTCACATGGTGTATTATTGTAAACTGTGTCAGTGTCAGTGTCATCTGTACAGTTGTAGTGTCTGTGGTACGTGTCTTACGATTGTGTTTTGTATTTCTCTGAGACCTCAATGAAGAAAAGCAATGCTGGTTTTTCCTAAAACTAAATATTTTGCAACATCCCGTTACTCGGCTATAACACGCAACAGACGCCAGCACGTAGCCCAAAACTGTCAAATTTTCCTAATTAACCTTGAACCTAATGCTTTAGCGATGAAGTTGAAAATCTATTAAATAAATTTGACAGATTGCTTAGCTGAGATTAGCTTGATGTGCTGGCGTATGTACATTTTTTTTCTGTATACAAAATGAGGTTTATTACAGTGAACTCGAAAAGGGAATCAGTGGAGAACCGATAAATATATGCATTTTTGTCTAACACGACATCAAGCAAGTACAAATCTTATCATGAAAACATTAGATCTCATTTTATTTCGCACAAAACAGATCTCAATCCCCTCATCTCAGTTTATTGTCAACTCCTCGCCTCGCGACAACTCACTGACAGTCGTTCAAGCCAAGAACTCAAGAAGACTTTACAAGCTCTCGTATTTTAAGATAAAATCAATATGCCAAGCTCTAACAAGTTAACTGAAACAGTTAGCTGCTGCTAATGCTGTTACGGTAAACTTTACGGAAGGTTGTCGTCTTGGATTAGCGCGGTTAAGTTGGCAGTATAGCAGTCTGACACTAATGACGGAGATTATGATGATGTGACAAAGTGATGCGTTCTGAGGGACAATCGCTTACAAATCGTTTCGTATTTCTGCAGCGAATTTCTGAAACTACACGGACTTACATATTAAGCTTGTGAAGCCTTTTGATAGCTTATGTCAGTTCAATACAATTTTATCACTTTTTTAAACACGGTGATTATGATAATTCCCAAGAAACTTTGTTAATCCTAAAAGTAATATATAATATTATGTCATATAGGTTTTTGAACAATATTCCTTGTCGAATAGTATAACATAAAATAAGTACAGCTGATTCAATTCAAAACCTTATGATATTTATTTCGCATTTAGTAGAAATAAATACCCTTTTGTGTTATTATTAAATCTTGCTTACCAGCTTGACCCGCCATGTAATGAAAGTATAAATTACCTGCAAATAAGAAATAATTTGTTTAATTAAAACATTATAATGAGAAGCTGATTTATGTGGCAACACTTAAAAGGAATATGTTTCCATTGTTCTGCATAAGGCTATGTTCAGATGGTTGAACGAATATGCATGCGGAACCCGCCGTTACGCACCCGAACCAAGATAAGAGTTCGTAAAACACTACACCACGTTTTACTTCAACATCCAGTCAGTAACCGCATCATAATTGCGTAACTAACTTTTATAATAGCATTCCGAAGGATTTTTAAGAAAATAATACCCTGCTTCAAATGTTTGGAAAATCCGTCTGCAACGTAAAACGTACATAATTACTGTACTATCCTTAATTTCTCAGGAAAAGTAATAAATAATTTTCATATAACATAGTACCTCGAAATTACAACTAAAAATAAATAACATCACCTTATTCGCAACGTCATTTTGAGTTTAATATTTTATACATCCAAAATCTTCCTTTGAGCGTCTCCTGGCATAGTAGACGAGTTTATTCCCGAGGCACTTCCTCCAGTTCAAGATGGGGACTTGAAAATTAAAAACCAACAGCCCCCAAGTCTCAGGGGACGGTCGAGTAATGGTATGCTTATACGTAAGTTGTTGGAGACTTAGAGATTATTACAAGCATTTGGGGATTTGGGGTTCTGAAGTCGTTCAACGATTTGGAAGGAAGTTTGATTTCAAAGCCTAGAGTAGAGTTCAAGGAGTACCTTTTCATTTTTTTTAATATACACGTTGCACGTTGGTGGCAATGGGAACACTTAAGACTTGAGCTGGCCTAGCGTAGTATGGAGTTACAATCGAATAGGAAGCATGCTCAAACTAGTTTTGGTATCCCAGATGTGCGGCCTTACTGTACTCATAGAAATATTTAAACTGTTGTTTCGGTTGAAAGTTATTTACTAGTTGCAGTTTCTATTCACTATTAACAATTGTTAATTAACATTCCCTTTAGCCAAGATTTTTAAAAGCTACAATTGTGTTTATGCTTTTAAATCGTCAAACATTGTAAACGAAATCTTGCACAGCAAAATCCAACCATAGAAGCAACATTGCAACCTTTTTAATTTAGCAAATGAAGTAGCTAGACTAAATAAATTTTAACGGTGGCGGTGAAATATTCAAAGAAAATAAATGTGTATCGTGGCCGGGCCGAACGTACGGACGTATACTCCAACTTATTTCAGACTTTTATTGCGGAGCTACATCAGGGTCGTATTGAATCGCCAATCTAGGGCTTCGGTTATTTTAAAAGCGAAGGCGTTAGCGGAAGAGGAAGCTAACTTGGACTCAGTTTCATGCTCAGAGACGAGGTTTAGGAAATCTATATAACAAATATTATTGAGAAGAATGCTATCAGGTAGTCAGAGGCCCGAAAGTCTGACAACCAAACTTATCAAGGGGTATCGTATAACCCAGTACTAACTGGGTTGTGGAGGTCATATAAGCAGTTGTTCCATGAAAAATACTGGTATTCAAGCAGAGCTAAACGATGACGACGCTATTGGTAACTTGGGTGGAACGGATCTTGGTTGTATATTTAAGTAAGCACTCGTGTTTTGGGCTGAACATATTCACACATTTTTGAGGTACTTTAAGAGGCAATGACAGGATATTAAACACGCGTGATAAAAAATGCAAGAAAATTCTATTTCCCAACTACTCATCAACCGCTGTCCGCTTTTATCCAGACCTGTCCTTAAGGTGAGTCCGATGCGATCGAAAACTTCCAGGAAACTATTGTCCCAAGAGGGCTATGATTTGACCGCAGTCTCCCAAACTTTCCGCTTTGTTTCTTACTCCTCACGTTTGTATGGAATAAATCCTACGTTTTTATTAGCACATAGCACCTTCATTTATCTAGTTTTTTATTGCGTGTAAAACGAGCGAAGAGCCGATTGATAATGTGTTCCATTTTATACGACAAGCTTGTCGGGGTTATTTAACGCCGTTTGAGAAAATTTCTTTAGATAAATTAAAAGGAACCATGGCTTAGTGCGAATTATACCAATGATACCTACTGAACGCGATCATTATTTCTACATGGCGTTCAATTAAGGTGTCAGTGTTAGGTGCTATGGAATATTGACACTCTTGAACGCCGTTTAAATGTACTTATCACGTTCAATTTCATAGGTAAAATTCTTCGGTCTTAATAAGCTTCTCCCATTCTCGTACATTTTTCACTTACCTCACACCCTTAAATAAAATTGAAGTTGCGAAAAATTACTTCCGATCAACAGCCTAGATTTCAGATCATCAATCACTATTTCCTTAAAACATTACATTAATTTAGCCAAAATGTTTAAGGCTGGCACTTCTCATAGATTGGGCCATCTTGTTGCGCAATACCCCGCAGTTTTATTCACAAATATATTAGGCAAAGGAAAGAGATTGGAGTTAAGCCAGGAAGGAGAAAATCGATGGTACTTTGACGCAGGACGAACAAATTCTACTTACAAAATACGACTGGCTGATCAGAGAAAAAAATCTTGTTTATGATTTATTTAGGTTGGCTATGGAATAGTTTGAATAGAGACTCGACTATTCATCATTGTGTGGTGGAAGTTTAGATAGCCAGACATTAATTTTATTTTTTTCTGAAGTTGGCAAGCTTCTCGATGTTCGTACAAGTCAAGATAACTTCGAACTTCAAAGGTAAATGTTTTTATCTCGGAGCTAAAATATTATGGACTGTCTCATGAACATCTGTGCCTAATTACGACAGTAATTAAAAATAAGTAAAAGACAATGTTATCCGACATGTACACTTCCAAACATAATTAAGTAACTGTAAACGGGCATAAGTATTTGATAAAAAAAAAACCTATGTTCAAGGAACTAATTATGAAGTTCCTTGAACATAGGTTTTTTTTTTATCAAATACTTATGCCCGTTTTCAGTAACACTAGATAACACCTCATGCATTGCCGAAATAAAAACACTCATTTGGAACTATACGTTACGTTACGTTAAAATGCCAAGAGGAATTGTATTTTTGTGTAGAAAACAGACATTATAACATTTACCAGCACTTATCTAATTCCCGATCTCACGCCCTAATATAACTTCTTGTGAAGTAATAAAAGACTTGTAATAAATTCATAAGCATGCTTTATTTAGCATGGCCGCGTTAATTAGTAGGCTGCCTAATTATTCAGGAGCTATCAATATGCAGTGAGTACGTGGGTATGGATACACACGGGCACTATTTATCTTCTTGCACCCGCCGTGTATGTTAGGCTGTTTACACATCGTGCGACGGACGATTTTGATATTCTTGAAACGATTGTTTATTGTGAAAATGGCGCCGGTGGCTGAAAAGTTGTGTGGTATTCAGTTATCGTAGTATGGAGGAGTGAGGAAAATGTTGAGTACGAATGTAGATAAGAGTAGAGGAAGACCAACGAAACGATGGATGGACTGTTTGAAGGATAATATGGCTAGAAAGGAGGTGACTGTTGAGATGACGAGTAATAGAGAAGTATGGAAGAAGAAGACATCCTGCACCGACACCAAATAAATTGGGATAAGGGCAGGAGAATGATGATGATGATTGTTTGTTGTAGTTTCGTCTATGGAGAAAATACAGTCATTGTAAAGCTCTGATACGAGACGCTTGAGTCAATTACCAAAGGTTTGTGATTAGGAATACATGCGACTATTCGCTAAGATCGAACACCTCCTACAAGTTAGCTGACACATTCAGAGGGAGCCAATGTTGCACCGAATCCTGTGCGGGATTAGCTTTAACGTGGTCAGAGCTTAAAGTATTAAACCGATGTGACATGCACGATTGACAAAGCGCTCTAAATTCCAAACTTTTAGCTTTCCAGAAGACGTTTATCTTACTATAATCCTAAAGTACACGCTAACATACAAGTATACACCCCTCGTTGTAATGAATTTCGGGATGAAAAAACCAATAGCTTTTGACTTCCCACTTCAACATTCTTTCTCGCTAATACCCTTCACCGGTCCCTTAATCTTCTATCCACAACAATGAGTCTACTATCTGATATCACACCTCACCTTCTTTGACGTCCGCATCGGAAATATATCGCGCCTCATCGAGCCCGATAAACGCGTTTACCCGCGAGTTTGATCGCATGTCGCCCCATGTGGATCGCACCTTAGCGGCCGTTCACACGGCGCTATCTTTATCTATATTTTGCGGTAAGATTTTGGCACTGCACGTCAATTGTGGATACGGTTAAAAAGCATGCAGTATCAAAATTACCCTCATCATCATCCAGTAGGCTTCCAGTGTAATATCGGATGCAGCTGGATACCAGTATTTTACATGGAGTGACACGTCCATCTGACTTCCAAAACTCAGTAGCTCGGTAATACGATACCCCTACCTCTTTGTAAGGATAGTTGTCTGAGTTTTCAAAGTTCTGGACCAACGGCTCAAGTTCCCCCAGTGCAGCGGAAAGCACGTTAGGAAAACGGTAATGCATCACCCATCTACGGGCACTGCTGTATCTTGAAGATGGACCTGTCCGGCTGTTATTACTCGGCGACGAGCCTTAAAAATTGCCAAGCTGTGATCCCAAAATTGTACAGTAAAAAGTCGTACTGAACATCGGTGTGTGTAGGGCCTTAGATATGACGTATGAGACCGATGACCCCGTAGAGACGCCTCCATCATTTAAGCGTACGCTTCCGTATTGAGAGTTGCGGTTTTTAGTCGCATATGAGGCGTCTGCCTAATTTCCGTACGGTACAGTTTTCAAACAATGTTGGGTTACAGTTTGGGGATATTGTTCGTGTATAATGATACAGAATATGTTAACAATCTTGTTTGTGTTGCTTTGTTTTGCTTCGTCTGCTTTCGGAACTGTTTGTGGGTGGTGTACTGAAAATAGCTTGCTAGCTGTGACTTTATGTTTTAGTATGGTTAAGCATTATAGTAACATTGGACCGATTTATTATGTTGATTTGATGTGATCTAATAGAACAAGAGAACAATAAGCTATGTGAACAGAACTGTTTTACTTGTATGACGCCATAGTCTGACATCAAGGAAACAAGAGGACAGCATGTCCAGAGACAGAAGACAAAGCGACACAGTGTATCATCAGATGATCACTAGGGATAATGATGACAGAAAAGTCAAAAAAGGTATTGTATTAAAATCAGCTATCGAAAGGCTTATGCCAATTCTGTTGCTATGTCTGCAGCGACTGCCACTTGTCCCTTGCCCCCAGGAGCATTATTTCAAACGCAATAGAAAAAGATCCTGAAAAATAAATATGAGTCCTAAACAGCTTGACTCTAAAATCCAATATCCCGCAACTTCAGACAACACAAACACTAATTCCGTACCTAACACCTTCACAACCACCACATACAGACATTTAACTCGCGGAAGCAGTAAATTTCCAGGGAATAACGGATAGTCCCTCCAGGCGACGAGTTACCGATCACTCACTATACTTCACACAGAGCACAGAGGGTCCACTTGCTGGAGGGAGCGACTAAAGTGTCCATACACCTGCACTTTAGACATACAAAAATCATGCCTTTTGTTCATACCTGGAAGCGGTATTGTCGACACTTTCAAAATGACGTATGGAACAAATAACATTTAATTAAAAGTATCAAAAAACCTGACTACAGATTGTATTACGTACCTACATCTAATCTCCTTTTAATTTCCTTCATTTTGTTACCCTACTCCGTTTGGTTGATAAAAGCGCCAAAAATCCGCCATTTTCTTTTTTTTTTTAACACCTATCTAAAAATAATTGGGTTTTTGAGACGAATCTAATGATACCTTAATCGTCGAAGTCCATCCAACCATTTGGAACATAGGAGGTAATAAAGAAATTTACAAACAAACAAAGAAACATACAAGATACGCGCGAAAAACATAACCCTTCCTTGGCAGTCGGGTAAAAAGACAACTTTGTAAGGTGTCCATGACAGAAGTTGCGCTCTTTCGTCATGCGTTCTGCCGTCTCTAGACCGATTCTATGCTCTGTAATACCTCAATACCGTCAATTAGTGCTGCAGCGTGTTATAAAACTAACTTAATCTAATGTGTCTCAGAATTCTACAGCAGTCGTTGAACTTATTGAAATTTATCGGCGTTGCCTCAGGGCTTTCAATGAATCTGGCGCGGTGCTAATGTATCATTTGGAATTTATTAGGTGGTAATTCAAGCTGTTTCTATCATTTATTGGTTTAGTAACATTGTAATAAACATTATCAGTTCATAAATATCGAACGTGTCTTTAAAAAGTAGACCAAGAAAGAAACAGAGTTCCGTTGAGTGTTCATAAAGGGATTGTTCGAAAATTTAAAGACGTGAAAAGCCCGACCAGTGGCCGTATTAGCCTTTTTTTTTTACGGATGGGAAATCATCAAATGACTTCTCCCGCTCTGGGCAGAGCGGAAGGGAGTGTAAAACTTGTACTGACTAAAACCCATCCATGTTCCTTCCTTGCCCTTTGTGTTCCAGAGCCGCGGTATCTCTTTCGACCAGCACGCAGCCCTGGGCCGTATTAGCCTTTGATCGAAAGAACTGGCTGTCATGGGGAGAGGCCTTTGCCCAGCAGTGCAAACATACAACATATAGCAACTCGCACTGGACTCGCGAGGAGGATTACACCCCAGTTCATCTCGTCGAGAGGAGGCTTTTGTTACAGTAGTGAGAACGTTAGTTTTTCTGAATGATGTTTCTATTCACTTTAGCGGTCATTAACATTTACAAACCGATATGAAATTTTAATCAAGAACCATAAAACTAAGACCATTAACAGATCGCAATCAACGGAACCTCTCATTCAGTACTTCTTGACGAAACGGGTCGATGCAATTGACTTGTCAAACAACAATAAAACAACAAACGACCTAAATCCGAGTATAGAGCAATTATCTAGTACTCACAGTCATTTCACTGTTATATTACATTTGACAGCTTCAGTTCAAAAGCAACCATATTGTCCCGAAAATAAAAATCACTTTAATTTTGACAGATTTGTCAGCGAACACAACAATAACCCTATTTAAGAACCAGAGTTCCTGTCATAACCCAAAGAATTCTTAAGTGGCAGTGGGCGTGACACATTGCTCGTAGAACAGATGGCTGATGAAGCCAAAGAGTTCTAGAGTGGCGACCGCATTCTCGTACCAGAAGACGCAGCGATGGCAGAAACCCATGAGGTGGATCGACGACCAAGAGGAGGTTGCAGGATCGGTTGTTGTGGCCCCTGTTGAAGCCCTATGTCCAGCAGTGGATGTCTTGGCTGAAATGATGACGATGATGAAAAACCTTATTGCTATTAGCTAAAGATCATTGTAACTTTGACAGCCACGCAAGGGCGGAGGTAAAAAACTGCGACAAGACTGTAGTTACATTGCATGATAAGCGCGGCTGTAATTACTGACAGTCCACTTTATTCCGTTCACGGGAAAAGCTATAAAACTTGCTTCCACGAAGGACATTGACTCTGTCAGTTATCTTGAATTTATTGAATTGTTCAGTTTAACTGTTATGTGGGCAGTTGATAGGTGTGATGTTATTGTTATTTCTATTTGGAATGAAGAGAGAATAAACCGTTATGGGATTGCATCTGAACGGTTTATCAAATCATCCGTTTGTTTCAAGGTGGAAAGTTAACTAAACTCGAAAGTAAAGCAAAATATTGAGAACGATGCTGTCCAGAACACGACCCCCTTACTGGAATGTCTTAAGAGTCCCTACACTTTTGAGGATCAAATGAACATCACTGACGCTGCCACTATCGCAGCCACCTATTTGACGCCCCTGCTTAGGCCAGTTGGGTCAAATAGGCAACGCCGATAAAGTATCACTGACCCGTAATGAAAAAGTAAAATAATTCAGAATTACTAAAGAAGAAAAAGAGGCTCGGAAGGAATTTAAGAATAAAACAATTCAGGGACCTTCGCGAAATTAATTCCCGATTCACTAAACCTGGACCCCGAATTAATTATCCTGAAAATCCTTATCTTTTCAAGGCCTACATTTTCTAGAACGCCCATTCAATTTCAATCGCCTTTTCCTTAACACCTTAAAATCCAATCAACGGCAACGCAACGCCGGTTATATTAAAGGGGGTTAAATTATACCCGTACTATATATAGTATGTATATAGGGTTATGACGATACGGGTAAGTAAAGGGAGGAGACAATACGTGTCGGACCACAATGGCTGAATTTTAATTGTCCCCGTTGCAGGTAGTGATGTGACACGGGTAATAGGGTAGCGGGTAGCGGAGTGTGTCTTCACTTTGTAGACTATGATATTTTAATACTGTCCCCGTAAGCCAGTAAGCTGTAACCCAACAAAGGTATGTGTCGAGCACACAGAGAATAAGTGGTGTGATTTCTCTTATTTAGTACAATTAGATTTGCTCGTATTTAGTCTTGTTATGTTCCAATAAAGATTAGTACCTGTAGTAGTGAGAATAACGTTCTGTTCCGTTTATTTTGGATATGTGAATCATATGCGCGATGTTTCAAGGGGTAAGATGCAAAAACGATTACTTATTAGTTTTTTGAGATACCGCCAGAATAGAAAAGTTATGTCGTATACACCTACCGGATCCCTATGAAAACCTGAAACGTGGATAAGATAAAAAGCCTGCCGTGACGTAGGGTTGGTCTTAAATAAGCGGTTGAGACACATTGTGCCCAAAGGCTTACAAAAACATTCTAAGAATTTTTGGGGCTCGTTTTGTTTGTTCAGGCTAATAAAACGCTTATATAATTTTAGACATTTAGTAGGTACCGAACAAAATAGAAGAACCAAATTTAAAAAAATAATATTTTGAAGGGCACTAAAGAGGAATAATAAAAAGTACCTTGTAAAAACAATGTGGCCTATGTCCCGTCTGTCCATTAATCCGACTATGATCTTTGGCTGGAATCCAAAGCGCTTATTCCGAAGAATTTTTCTTTAAGAATTCTCTCCGAACTAATAAAAGCTTTTTCAATATCGATCCTCATATTAATATGCTAGACAATGCTCAAACTATACCCACCTGGGTAAAGAATCTTAAAAACGTATCTGCACGGTATATGCAAAAGAAATGCAAATATTTTAAAAGGCCAGGGATGACCGAGTCGCCGGCGCGCATACAAAAACTTTCTCTCGCCGAAGAAAAATGTTGACGATCCTTTTATGGCAACCGGGCGTCGGATGGGACGCCGATCTCGTACACTGTCTTACTAAAGATGCGTATTGATATATGGACGTAATTAAGCCACACATATGCCGTTAACGACCGATGTCAGGGAAGCTATAACAATTCGCATGTACGACTGAAAGAAACAGACATTACTTCGGGGAATGGGAACTTGCGAGATAAACTTCTCTTAAACCTCTTCGGATATCTACAAAGAAACATTTAATTGGAAATTTGTCATGGCGGTCTGCGAAGTTTTGTACTGAAAGGCAAGACTCCGGGTAGAGCCGGGAACTTCGCTTAGGAAAGGAGCAATATCTAACATTTATGTTGAACATTCGTCTAGACAAAACGCTCACAACAAGTGAGGTGCTTTGCATGAGTTCTCGAGACATGTTTTGAAATGTTCCTTGTACAATTTCTCCAGTGCATACTATTTGTCATAAACTCTAACGTGGAAACTTGGTGGGCCTTTGACAAATTTGATTCAACCTTCCTTGGTGTATTCGGTGTGCCTATTTACGTACATTTCTGACTCTTTGGAACATTAAGAATGAAACGAAATCTTGCAGTTCTTCAATGCTAAATGTCCAACCGTGTTATTATTTAAATCAACATAAATAGTAATTACGAGACAATCGTTCAATAAATCGATGGCCCACACATAACAACAACAACGGCACATGAACTAGACACATCGGTTCTATTAACGATCACATGCTCCGTCCACGTGAAAGATTTGCGTAACTGATGTGACGACAATTGAGGAGCGAATATTGATATATTAACAATAACTACGCCGTTCATGAAAGAACGTAAACATGTGAAGCAAAATGAAAATGTTACCGAACCTACCGTACGTTTTCACCTTCCAAAGCCCCAATAAGTCTCCCCAATTTCGCCTACAGATTTCCCTGCTTTCCACAAATTTTATTTTCGATAGTTCCTTACACGAATAGGTTATGAGCGGGGTTCAACGGCTCGCCGCCAACGACAAATCCAATAAAGAAGCGTGCCTCCAAGAAATTTATGTTATTGACCGGATTATAGCGAGTGACGTGCGAGAACTGGCTGAGGACCAGGCCAAGGAGGACTCTCCGATACTCTTCACGATCCCCTCAAGTGCTGAATTTATTATTGAAAGAGGAGTTTCAAGGAGGGGTCTGCTAGAGTGGTCGTGTTATTGATTGTTCCAAACACCTTTTCCGATGCGTCAGCGATCAGGGGGTTCCGCTCTACATATTATGTGCTAAACGGTTTTGGATACGCACCATGTTTGCAATTTATTGTTTTCTATCATCCTCGCTAGTTTCAGTCATGACGGCACGAATATTTTCGGACTCCATTTCAAATCTACGTTTAGGTTTCGTGATTTACGACAGACCGATAGCCAGTCGTTGTTACGCGGTTATTCTGATTTCCCTCGGGGGTCGCAGATTTCCCGACACTGCTATGAAGTTTATTTCTTCTATTTGGAAACAATCTGCTTGCTAAACAGAATATTTGAAAATGTTAAACAAATCTGTCTGAGTCTGTGTAAAAAATCTTCGTATTCAAGAAAATGATGAAAGAATACTAAAATTTCTATAAGGTATGTAAGATAGTCATACATTACGTCGAACTCCCAAGGTACAGTTACAGCCAAGGGAATGGGAATCTCGAAACAAGTCGCGACATGAATCAATCATGTTACTATCTACTGAATTACAATTGCTAATTATGCCGACATTGCAGTTGACATGGTCTACAAATTAACTTATAATTATTACTAACTTGACTTAACTTTAGACAAAACCCTGCTTCTGAGTACTAACTGTTATGCTAATCTTAGTTCAAACAGCGCCCGATGTTTTGAAAACAATTGTGGATTGTGAATTGAATAGTATTGATATAGCATATCACAGTATCATTACATTAACAGAAGCATAATGAATGAGTTGTCTGAAATCAAGTATATTACCTTTTTTCAAACTAGATTCCCCGTATCAAACACCTCCATCAAATCGATGAAAAAAAACGAGAATTAATGTTTTATTTTTGTATTCTCTAGTCATATAATATCTTCTCATACGCCTTTGGAAGAAAAATCACAAAATACCAATGGACATAAAAATTCTGGGCCACAAAATCTATAACAAAGGCGGTGCAAAAACGCTCTTGAAAATATAATAGAAGCTCGGGAAGGGTATATTGGGATCACAGCATAAGTTTCTTTTCACAAGGGGTTTTGTTTTAAACCTCCTTTCATCGACTCCACTCGAACTTAGCCATAGTTTAATAAATATTATGGGGATTGTGGCTACGCCGTCGCCTCGCAAATTATTTATTGCGGCTTCGTGGGTACCTTCTATTCCACTTCTGCTCATAATGGCATTACTTTGGTAGATTATTATGAAGTAAAGACGAGTTTCAATCCCATGCACATTTAAAACAATTTCATATGTTCTACCAGATATTCTTCCGAGACTTTGAGGAATTTTCAATAAAAATGCTTGAGAGTGAGTTGTGAAGTGATATTAAATAAGGGAAAATTTTTATGGTATACTTTTCATTTGAGATTAACCCCTTTCCGCCTTTCTTTTCTTTTCCCTTTCTTAAGTTTGTAATTTTATTACAGTTTAACAAAAGATCAATTACTGAAAAACTAAATTGTATAATAATAAGCATTTATTCGTAAAACGGAACGTATTTTTTTCGCCTATTGTAAGCGCAATTTGTTAAAAGTATTAGAGATCATTGTAAAGCGTGTCTGATCAGTGAAGCCAAAATAATTTATTGCTACTGTTGACAGTGGAAAAAAAAAACGGTGAGTAAAAACTTCAAATAAAATCTTTTTGAACACTTTGAATCATGCTATGCCGGGAATGGGCTTTGCATTGGCACTTTTTTTTGTTTTTGTTCGAATTTTGAACCGTTTTTATCAGAATCCATATTTGGATTCGTATGCATTACTTGCTTTCTGCTTACGCTTTCATTTATTTTCAAGAATGGACGTTTCACGCTCCTATGGTGGTTCCAAGCATATCAATTCTATCCCCGGTGATGGGTCCTTGAGTGATGATTTTTCTACAAGGTGGACCTGTGCATAGCTTGGTTGTTGTGGCGCCGAAGTAATGAAAAGGAGTAAATGCCGCTAATTGATTAAAAACTCGCAGTTTCAGATCATTTGTGTAAGGCAGGAAAAGTACTGGCAGTGGTAAAAAAACGTGGGCCAGCTATCATTTTTGGAACCCCGACATCAAGCCGAGTCGGTGCTCCAACAAGCCGAGTTGGAACTCCGACAGACAGACATCCAGCTTGCCCAATTCGCCGCGCCGGTATCGAAGCTCCTGAACGACATCAAGACGTGCAGCTGAATTCCGTACGAATTGTCTTTCACCAAGTGTGAGAAATATGAAGTTTATTTGTGCTATAATGATAAAGGAAACTGTTTCAAAGATTTCCCTATACAATAATTGCTAACTGCATGCGAAGCCACATATGCATGAACGTTACATTACGACAATGCATACCAAGCCATAAATGGCTTAGTGGTGAAATTTAGCAATAACCGTTATAATGTTTTTTTTTCGATTTGTACTTCTTATTGTAGCTCAATAAAACAAAATTATATTAAAAAAAAAAAAATTGTACCTCCTTCATAATTCATGCAGTAAGGGGTTAACAACAGTATATGTTACGTTCACAGGGGATAGGAAAGTATACTGGAAGATAAAAGATACAGGAGGTAATATAGAATTCAGCAACCAAATTAGTACGAGAATCTTTGTTAAGAGGAAACAGGGCCTGCGAGGAATTTGAATAATAGGTATTTGAAGAAATTATTGTCGTCACGCTGCGTCAAACCTGCCCCCGTAGAGTGTGATAGGGACAGCCGCAGCTCAGACCGATTATATTACAAAATTTTTGGCGTAATCGAGGTTTCGTATTCCCCTGTTTTTCCTCGAAAACTGAACCGATTCAATTATTTTGACATTAAAATTTTAAGAAAGAGTATACCTAGGTTCCTATCAATTTCTCTTATGTTACTAACTTTAAGAATTTCTCTGGTAGTCTCTAAACACGGCCGTAAAATTAGGGCTTTTTTTGTAAATTTTGGAGGATCCTATTTTCTTTACTTATTAGTTTCTGAACGACGTGTCTACACTAGTCGCTGATTTAATGAAAAAAAATGATAGCTCTAGAGGCATTATTCAGTAATAAAAAAGGGGAATACGAAACGTCGATTTCGTCAAAATCGCAGCCCATCTCCCCTCTTAAGAAGGTGAAGAGCTGCTAAGAGTATTGCAGATCTCTCACGGTGCCGACATGTAATTATAACTTAAATAACTTAACAGCTAGTTTTATGAGCGATTGAGGATAAAACTTTGATGGGGTGTACAGGATACAGACCAATTAAAACGCTATGAACAAATATAATATCCAAATATTCCCAGCCAACCTTTATACCAATGATACGGTTGTTAATCTCGCACAAAACATAGGAAACCAACAAACTGTAACATCCCACCAGACGAGCGTTCAACAAATAATTTTATTACCATGTCTACAAATTTCAAAGCGTTTCATTTGAAGCCCAATTTTAACTCGTTCTGAATTTCACGGTGTTAGTCCGGCCAGCTCTTCCGTACATTTGGTTTATATATCGTCTTGGTTATAAATCTTGTTGGCTTTGATCAACGTACTGTGTGCCGCGATTGTGATGCTGTGGGCCGTCCCAAAGGACCAGAGATAGAGAGTTGGGGTACTTTCTTCATCCCCACGGATTTAATCTCGGATCTCAGTCTCAGGTGCGACTTAACTTTTGTTTATAATTGATCTAATGTAGCGAGTAATTTATTTCGGATGCTTTATTGATACAGATTTGTTCGGGGACGGAATTTATTTGCCGTGCTGAGACGCGATTTGAATAAGAATTAGATTTACGTTCGGTGATGGTCTTAAAGTTCTTGTTGAATGTTAAATTCCGATTTAAAACTTACAGCGTACTTATATGATATCAAGTTTATTAGCAATAGTTTTATGATACCCTGAAAATAAAATTAAAAATGAAACTAGCAATCCGTCTCTGTATCGCATCGGTTTTTACTTTTTAACAAAACATCCAGTTATCATTATTTTGCATATAAGTTCTATATAAACATACCGCCTGTAATCCCCGAAGGGTTAGGTAGAGGTGTACCTAACAGTACACCCACATTTTGCCCGATAAGTCTTTAAACCCCATGTAATTTGGCGGGCCTATTGCCATCAACCGAGCATAAATCCAGACTTCATGGCTGCTACTGAGAAATTCCAGATGGTAAAACCCAATAACACTAACCGACCGGGGTATCGAACATCATGCTCAGCAGTCGCGCTTGGGACCACTAGACCAACGGGGCAGTGAGCTTAATATTAATGTATTAAAACCTTCGGAAATAAATTCTCTTTTGTGGTGAAAAACCGCATCCAAGTCGAGTTCCATAGACGAATAATGCGGTCACAGATTATGCAGAAAAATTCAATCGCATACTATGCAAAACTTCTTTACTAAAACTAGAAGTAATTGAAATAAACGTGCATTTCAAACGATTTGAAAGATGTCACAACATCCCGCCAACGATAGCAAAATTAGTGCCCGATCGACAATCTTTTATACTCGATTATGTTGCAAATGAATCGATAACTCGGCTGTATTATCAATCGATTGGCGTGACGTAAGCTGAACTATCACGACTAGGCCATTAGGAGGCTATTTGTCCGCTATGGACAAATGTTCGGCCCGCCAAGATTGGTCCGCGGTATGTTTTGTTAATATGAAAGGGTGTGTCATATTAAAACATACCGGTGGGGTCGAGTAAAATATTCGAAAGACAAGTGTAATAAAAATATTTTCTGCCATTGCATGGGAAAAATTGAAAAAGTGGCGCGTATTTGTGTCTCGCTCGCCGAGTATATCAACGTCATATTACGACCTAATTCGGAGTCGGCTGCCAGTCTTATCGGACGTGGCTGCCTATCTGACATCCCCAGCTTCTAGATTAAACGATATCCCTTGGTCAGACTGGCTGGTTTCGTAAATTAGATGTCCAAGTTAGCCATTCGATGAGGATCCTTCTTGAAACTTGTGAAACACATGATTCTATTTAAGACTATTCATTTACCATCCCAGAAATTATTCTATTTACAGTAACTTATTGCTAGTACGAGGCAATTAAAATCGAGATTTAACTGTGACAACTACAAATAGATTCACCCTAGGCGGTATGCGATTTAAATAAGCAATGCAATTAGTTTTAAAACAGAAAGTGAATGTATTCTTGAAGACTAATTTGGTTCATAAGATGGAAACATGACACGTACAACCATTTGTACGTTAAAAGTATCAAACCGCTGGAGTATACAGTTGCCCCTGAAACGAGAAGTAAAGTCAGGGACTTAAATGGTTTATGACATTGATTCACACCGACAATTTGCCGTGTGATAGCCGTCAAATACAACCAACTGTCTAAGAAGGACAGTTGCTTATTACAGACACTAAAAGTTGGTAGTCAATTCGATATTTCCTTGACTTTACCTAAATGTACGATATAACACTATGACGTCTTCAAAAAGTGAGAATTGACACAAAAACACTGATTAAAAAAGTATATGATCTAAAAACACAACCAATCTTCAGGGACTGTTTATTTAAAACCACCATCTGAAAGTAACTAAGCTTTTTTCTAAAAGCAAGTCATTCACCCCTTGCATATCAGCCCATAAATGTACAAAGCATGGGACTCCCCATAGATGGAGAGATAACCATTAAAGTGGACGATGTATATCCCAAGTGTTGCCATAATCACGCGTTGGCAAGTGGATTTGAGCCCGCACTAACATCTGATTAGTACGCAGGTGGAGCTCCTCGTACTCTCTGTCTTCCTGGTATAGTGCCATCACTTACGACTGTAACTGGAAGTGATGGGTGGTCTATGGTTTGGCCATAGACAAGACCACACATAGCTAGAGTGCTTTAAGGATCTTTTGGCGATCGAATGACGTTGACGTAGACAATTAAACACATCAAAAAACAAGATGGCGCTGTTTGTTCCGATTTTGGCCTCGCCCCAAAAGTTGTACCTGAGTCTGTTTTTTCAACATTTTTTTTTAATTTTAACCACGTTTTATCATGATTTCTGGAAGTGATTGTAGATAGTGTATTAGTACTTACTAATAAGAGTGGATCACGCTAATAGTGAAAAGGCCAGGTGAAGGAAGGTAGGAATCATCTTAGTAAAACCTCTAGGTTTTACTAAGATGATTCCTCCATTCCACTCTTATTAGTAAGTACTGAGAGAAATCAGAGAGTTTAACAGGGATTCTTGTTACACATGGTCAGAGGATAAACTAAATTCATGACAAAAGTTTTTAGACATTGACAAAAGTTTCTCGGTAACATAATATGTCGGACCCATACAGTTTCATCCCCGTTTTCTCTGAAAGAATGCCACCTTGCTTAGGCTCTGAGTTCACACTGTGCTATTAGAGTTTCTTCCACTCTTTAAGCATTAAGAGCAATAAAATTACTTAGGCAAGCAAATAACAAAGCATGATCTGCGAGTACATCTCATGGATCAGAGTCAAGTGGCGTTGCAATAGCGCAGAAACTTAGCTTTTTGTGCAAATTGCTTCGCTCCGGGGGACATTTGCAACACGGCGTACCTTTGTAATAGGCTAGCTAAATGTTACTATTTATTCTGGCCGTTTTGCGATGATGCAGTACATCAGGCTGGTTGTTTCTGAGGGTGTCGTCATAAAAGTTTTGTGTACAAATATGTGATGCAATTTGCGGGACATGTTTTCTTCTATTATCTTTCGTTGTGTTCGGAGCCGATTGCTCCGAGCAACGACATTGATTTGCCAGAAAACGAGAAACCTTATAACAACACACTAACAACAACACCACTTACAATATACCAATACCTTTCATTTTTTTCAGTTGTTGAACAGAATTTCAAAGAAAGAATTTCCTTCGGAGTGCGCTAGAAAGCATTTTACGCAATTGGGTGCTGATACTTTGTTACTAGGGTTACGTACTACATAGTTTCCTGCCTTTTTTCTGTGACCTCAACGACTCTTAGCAACATCAGTATTTTTTTTACAATGGATTTATTACCTTGGCTATTTCTACCAAAGATGACTTTTTCTTTTTTTTCTTTTTCTTTAAAAAAAAAAGTCTCCAAGTCTTGAAAGGACTGGCTGCAATATCAATAAATTGGATTTACAATAGCTTCATATTCCGTTGACTAGGCAACTATTCATTAATGAAACATTATCTGTCATATTTTTAACGACATGATTAAATGCAGTGCAACCGAAATAAAACCATGATTGCAATTTTATCAATAAGCACAAAAGATACGACCTTAATTAATTCATTAGCGGATATAAGTGCAATGCTTGATGTTAGCACTTACAAGGTACGTAGTACAAAGTAGGTAGGTAAATAAACAATTATGTGCATATTCAGGTTTGGGTTTCAAGTTAAATAACCGGAGGGCCTAAACGAAGTGACATTCTATCCTACTATATTATATAATATTAAAAATGCGAAAGTTTGTGAGGATGTATAATATAAAACTACAACTACAGACCGAATTTCGATGAAATTTGGCACACAGATACTTTATAACCTGGATTAGCACATGGGATAATTTTTATCCTGGTAGTACAATCCTGTGGGAAGATTATCGAACTACACGCGGCCGAAGCCGCGGGCATAAGGTAGTGAAGAATAACGATGAAAGAAAAGTCAATGTCAAAATCAATTCTGATGACAGTTGTTGTGGGAATACGAAACCCATTCAAAGCGATAGCCAGTTTTCTAGGCTACCAGGATAGATCCATGGAGCCGTTACAACCTACTAAAAAAGTCCTGTGATTCACCTAAACCCACAGAAAACGTCATCATCTTTAATATTTTACCATAGGTTCAATCGCCAAATTAATCCCCATATAAAAATGCTGTTACCGACGTATCATACCATTATCACCAGGAGCACTGCCCATTACCTAAAGCAAACCAGGATGTATATGTCATCAACCTCATGTTTGCGTACGTGACAGTAACTGATCGTTACGTGAATCGTTAATTACCCTTTGTTCTTCATTACATACTCCTAGAAGTCTGGAACATTCTTATAAGATGATATGACACCGGTTATGTGCGGAGCTCAATTTTCAAAATTCATCACTTTATGGGACCATATTACTGTAATGAAGTCGGCGTGGTTTGTGGTAGCCTTGACTGTTGTGTCAGTTTTACATTATTTATTACTTTATACATTTTTATAATACAGGGTGTAAACGGACTCTTCACGAATCCGTCAACTAAGTATTATGTACATCAAACTAAGTAACTTTACGCAAAAACTTTTTTTTGGGGTGAAAAATCACGTTGTTTGATAGAACTCAATGTAACGCATTCAAAACATTATTGTGCTGATAGATAGATTGAATAGTACGGGGGTCGTGAAGGTGTCTTAAAAAAATGCACCTTAAAAACATGTATTTAAAAAAAGCTTGTGAAAAAGTTGAAACATTGACCCCCAATATCTCCGTAACTAGAAGGTTTCCTCCCAGGTATGGACTAGAACAAAAAAAATGATGACGCAATGACGGGGAGAACAAGTGCTTTCCGGCTTATTTAATAGTCTTTTTACACCCTTTATGTAATAGCATTGAACGTTTCACCAGACTTCGTTGTGAAGCTTGATAAAACGACAGTAGAGGACGCCTAGAATTTCAACAGGATTGTTATAAGCTTTCGGTAGCATGTCAATCCAATACGTTTTGGTCAATTACCCAAAAATTATTGGGGGGATACGAATTTTTTAAACATAAACACATAAACATAACATCACGCCTGTAATCCCCGTAGGGTTAGGCAGAGGTGTACTTAATAGTACACCCACATTTCGCCAGTTATGTTTTAAGTCCCATGTAATAGGGGGCGAGCCTATTGCCATCAACCGGGCACAAATCCAGACTCCGTGGCTGCTACTGAGAAATTCCTGATGGAAAAACCTCACAACACTTTGCCCGACCTGGGAATCGAACCCAGGACGAATTTTTTTTGAGAGAAAAATCACGTTCAATGTTACAAACTCAAAAAATTGTGCTGATGGATGAATTGAATAGTAAGGGGGTGCTGGAGTTATTTAAAGTAAAGTTATAACATAAAGATTTGTATTTAAAATATCGTGAATAAGATGAAACTGACCTCTTATATCTCCGTAACTCTGTATGGTAGGTATGGTATAGAACAAGAAAAATATCGCAATGACGGGGAAAACAAGTGCCTCTCGACTTCGTTTAGGATTTTTTTACATCCATTATAAACAAAAACCTTTTGCTAAATATTCTTTAGTTAGAATACGAAAAAACGATACCGATAACAAGATGAGCATTCCAGGTGTAAATTGATGGACTGCGGGACTGTTCGAAAGAGATACCGCGGCCCTGGAACACAAAGAGCAAGAAAGGAATATGGATGGGTTTTAGTCAGTACAAGTCTGACTTTCCCTTCCGCTCTGCCCAGAGCGGGAGAAGTCATTTGATGATAACCCTTCCGAAAAAAAAATGGTGTAAATTGATGGCGCCGTAGTGAAAATGTTTGTTCAGCAATGAGACAATGGGTCAATTAATTATGTCGCTAAAAGAAAACATCATGACTTAATAACCAGTACATTTCTAGGCAGAGATTTATTACTTTATCGCCTGGTTTGGCCTTACAAGGTTAGCGCTTTATCTAGATGTCTAAAAAACCGGCACATGACGTCAACATCGGCTCCATGACGTCTTGTGCCAAATATTTCCTGCGTACGTGATAAAACATAACATCACGCGTGTAATCCCAACCAAGTTAGGCAGAGGTTGACCAATGTGCCTACTATAACGTAAAGTATCAATATCATCATCATTATCAGCCTACACCAGTCCACTGCTGGACATAGACCTATAAAGTATCAATATAATTTCGTCCTATCAGTTAACTTTCCCATATTTTGCCAGTGATGTTTAATTCCAATGTAGGGTGCGAGCCTACTGTCATCAACCGGGCAGCAATCTACACTACAGGATATTAATGAGAAATTCTTGTTCGAAAAACCCAATAACACTTGGCTCGACCTGGGAATCAAAACCAGGATCTCACGCTCAGCAGTAGCGCTAGACACTACGAGACCAACGAAGCAGTATAATATCACATCAGGCCTGTAATCCCGAAAGGGTAAGGCATAGATGTACCTATAAAACATCCACAATTTGCAAGTTATGTTTAAGTCCTATGTACAGTCAACAAAATAGATAAGTATCCAGGGTCGAAAGATATAATTGTTTTTTCTTAAAAACCGATCGATGTTTTCGAATGAAATTAAAATTAAATGAAGAAAAATAAACAATTGTTTAAATTAATTCAATTTCATTTGAAGATGTGCAACAGTTTCTAAAAAAAAATCCAACTTTATCTAACGACCATGAATACCTATCTATTTTGTCGACTGTACCTATAGGATGTAATGCCTATTGCCATCATAGAAGAAAGACGTCCACCTCGACATCGGCTGTCCGTTCTACAGGCAATGTGCCGTGCCCGCCACTTAAGTTTGGCAGTTCTTCGGGCTACGTCGATATCTTTGGTTCTCTTGCGGATGTCCTTTTTTTGTTTTTCGGATGTGAAATCATCAAATGACTTCTCCCGCTCTGGGCGGAGAGGAACAGAGTGTCAGTGACTTGTACTGACTAAAACCCATCAATGTTCCTTCCTTGCCCTTTGTGTTCCAGGGCCACAGTATCTCTTTTGAACAGTCCCGCAGCCCTGGGGGTATTGCGGATGTCCTCATTTCTGATTCGATCACGCAAGGAAACTCTGAGCATAACCCTCTCCATTGCCCTTTGGGTGACTTTAACAAATGCAGACCCGGGGCTATTACTGAGAAATTCTTGTTAGAAAACCCAATAACACTTTGGCCTGGAGATCAAACCAACCTGATGCTCAGTTAGCGCTTGCAACACTAGACAAACGAAGCAGTCAGACTGCGTACGTGAGAGCTAGCACGTAAGTGACCCGAAACACGACATAGGCGATGTTTCTAAGATCAACATAACAACGACACGCCTTGATATAGCCAAGTATGAATGATAAATTGATATCGTAGATTTGGTCAAGATAATGCATTCCTAAATGTCGATAAGGCGTTTAAGCGATTACTTTTGTTTTTGACTGCCTCGCATGAGGTCTTTCCAGGGTTTGATTCTCGGGTCCGCAAGGGTCGAAGCCTGCCGGAGCTACGGGACTGTTCGACAGGGATACCGCGGCCGTGGAACACAAAGGCTAAGAAGGAATATCGATGGGTTTTAGTTACAAGTCTGACTCTACTTTCCGCTCCGCCCCGAGCGGAAGGAGTGGGTCATTTGATGATTACACATACGGAAAAAAAAGGGTTCGATTCTCAAGTCGAGCTAAGCGTTATTGGGTTTTTCCAAAAGGAATTCTCAGCATCAGGCAAGGGGCCCGGATATATTTTCGGTTGACGGCAATAGGCTCGCTGTATGTTATGTTATAAAACAATTGCTGTTCCGCTGTCTTTCGTTGATGTCAGATAGGCACATGTAGTGGGGCAAAACTTTAGGACGAACGAAGAATAAATCGTAGTTTATATGGGTCAATTTCCTAACAAGGCGTTTATCGATTATAATTAAACTACGAGTATTAATAATGATTGTAGAACTGTCAATAGAATAATTCACGTTATGGTTAGATAATTAATTAATTAATCGGACCCAGTTTGGCGGTACTTTATTATTACAACTCTATTAACAACAATAATTATACTTCAATAACATTTCTTGTTCGGCCTATCCCTATTCTTTTGCTTTTTTTATCCCAATTTATTTAGGGTATGTGCAACATGTCTCCTTCTATACTTCTCTATTAGTAGTTATATAGTTTCTTTGGCCTCCCTCTCCTATTAACGCCATATTCCTACTCCAAACTGCACCACTCATCTCATGCCAACACCAGAACAACCAAAAACAAGACATGTTTTCAGCCACCTGTACCACTTTCAGCCTTGCCCTTAAATACCTACTCATCTCTCAGAATTATCTTTAAAAAAATATCTTAAAACATAAGACACACGTACGCACGACGATTGATCAAGCTAGACAAAGCCAGTTTATGCAGATCTCTCATTGTACAGAAAATATATACAAAGCGAGGCCACGTTATACTGGAAATGTAAAGCCTGATGTGCCGCCATATGTACAATCGCAAACACAACGAAAACAATAAAAAGAAAACTCGCAACGATCTCTGCCTTTCCCATTTCCATAAATTACGCAAAGGGCAAGGTCACACAGTCAGCGACCGACGACCGAGCAACCGTGGGCAACATTATTATTCATTTTATTGCTCAGCGTTCAGGAACAATATATCATAACTTCATAACAGTAGGAAAGCTCGGACAAGCCAAGGAAATAATAACTTAATTACAGGCCCACAAGACTGCTAATTAGTTGACCTGTGCACTGATAACGGTGCGGACTGTGATTGACGAATGCTTATTACGTAAAGGCGGTATTAAAAGTTGTTTATAGTAACTATAAAAGTGTTTATGATGGAAATAATTGTAAGCAGTTCCGTATATAATATCCTTGGCTCGGGATGTTTATCGTAAAGCAAATTATTTAAGAACAGCCAATTATTACCCGCGATTTTGCTTGCATACTAACTCCGATTAAACTCTCTAAGTAGCTTCGGGAAAATATTTAGTAATACACCTTTATTCGTGTACATCCCGTTTACACTATTCATGTTTGTTGATGTTCACTCACATAACTATTCTTAACATATACGAAAATATCCAGATCCGTCAATAAACAAACGTATGGAAGGATACCCTCAGGCAAGGTGGAGCAACCATCTTCCCAGGGTGGCTGGTAGCAGTTGGCTGAGAGTGGCTGATGATTAAGTATCCAGATGATTGGATTAACAGGGTTAGGATTACAATTGAAATAACATAAGGAATACCGAATTCTATAAAACGTACGGAGTCACGTAGATATTGGAAGAAAATCAATTAAAATTTAATAGCGGAACCGTTTTATGATCAATACATATTCATTGGTTGCTGTCCACAATGCGGATAGCAAATCAAATACATACTCAAACGCTTTATCGCGTTTATTTGTAATTTCCGGCCTCCTTACTGCGTACAATTCCATGTTATCTGTGGCTTACGTCCCTGTAAGGAGCAGTGGCGAAGGTTCCATACAACTCGATTCCTAACGGCTTACCATTGAAAAATGGCACAGTTAGTATTCTATGGACAAATAATATTATCACATGAAAGACATGTACTCCGGCTTACCTCTTACAAAAATTGACCCTTTGCTACTGGTAAGGAGCAATGTTGGTCCAGCAGTAACGGCAGCGACTTACGTGGGTTAAAACTTATTCAGGCACCTCACTTTAGTAGGTAAACTTCTAGACGGCATGTAAAGCCAAGTCCTGGCTCATTCATGGGTGGTTTAAAAAGTTTGACATCAACCACACGATAAAAAAAAGGCTTTACTTGTGTATTATTTCACTACTGCTCTTAGAACGGTGAAAAGATCATACAGAAGCTAATAAGTCCTGGAATCAAAAATTCTAAGACATGATGTTATAATCGCTAACCGCACGGGCCTATGTGGTGGGTGGATTATGGCTTAGGGATCTCAAAGAAAGCAGGCCTGTTACCCAGCAGTATAGGAACATTATACGCTGTTTTTTATGTGAAAACTTCTTTAGGCGCAAAAATATTTTCTGAAAATAATCCAGAATTGAATTGATTACAAGCCCAAAAAATACAGTGTATAGTCAAATGTATAAGTAAAGGACTTATGAAAAAAAAAGTTTTCACTTTTGTCGGCACTCCCGGAGTGGTTTTCTTTTTCCTTTATGGGCCAAACAACAATTGTTTACACTGCTGTACATATTTAAAGTAAATTCTACCATAAACTTAGGTTAGTTTAACAATTACTTAGATGTTAGCATTAGAACGCGTGCCCCATGAACGTTTAGCTGCGCCACCATACTGTAAAATTAATACCTAATTAACTTAAAGGAACAGGTTTAAATTAACACTATGTAAATAAATGTGTAAAACTAACATAAAAACCGGCCAAGTGCGAGTCGGAGTCGCTCATGAAGGGTTCCGTGTCATCGTAGTAGGGGGAACCTTTAGTTTTCAATTAATTTTTATTATTAGTTGTTATAGCGGCAACGAAAATACACATTCTGTGAAAGTTTCAACTGCCTACCTATTACGGATCATGAGATACAAAACAAAACAAACAGAGATACTATAAAATAGAAAAAAATATACATGATTAATAGTTGTTCTGTAGAACGTGGCTTATAAGTCTAATTATGTTCTTCTTCTTAACGTGTCGATGGCAATCTATATTGTGTCGGCCCAGAACTGAGCTACTAGTTTGGCGCTGTCGGTAGATTATTATGGTGGCACAACATTGAGAGGGACACATACCCATACTGAGTTTGACTTTACGTCTTTTTCAACGTATAAGAGTAGATCTTCAGTATAGTTTGAAATAAACTTTCATGTTTATGTAAGTCACAGATATAATCTAATCGCAATGAGGTTTTCCTCAGTACTTTTACTACAACATAAACATGCCTTAGTCTATGATAGTATCCAATTACTGCTCTATATTTCAACAACAAAGTAACCTAGAAAGTACATACACTATTAAAGTGTAAAATTAACAGCTTATTGAATTACTTAGTGAGAAAATACTTAAATTGTAAACTTAAGTAATGGCTTACTTTATTGACTTTCTAAATGAGACAAAATTAACTACATAATTATTTACTTAAAAGTTAAAGTGTGCTGAATTCGTGAGTGCGGATTTGTTGCGTTTTGTAGATGCTTATTACTTAAGTAACATAAAATCATATAATCACACCACGTTCTCCAAAAGGTGAGGCAGAGTTGTACAGGCACCAGCACATCAATCTACTACAATCTGTCAAATTTCTTTAATAGATTTTCAACTTTATATCTATAGCATTAGGTTCAAGGTTGGTTGGGTAAATCTGACAGTTTCGGGTAAGTTGACCTGCTGGCGTCTGTACCTTTAGGACTTAAATTTCGCCAGTTATGATTCGGGGATGTTTATCCTTCGTGGACATAACTCCCTCGTCTGTCTGCGCAAGCCCTTAAAGTTGCGAACAAACAGAGTGGACTGGAGAACGAACCGGATAGTGGGCAGCGGACTTTAACAGATCATGTACTGAAATATACTGCCTCGTTGGTCTGGTGGTCGCAAGCTCGACTGCCGAGTATGAGGTGCTGACTTCGATTCCTGAGTCGGGCAGTGTTATTGCAGGATTTTCCATCAGGAATATTTTAGTAGCAGCCACGGACTCTGGATTTGTGCCCGATTCATGGCAACAGACTTAAAACATAACTAGCGAAATGTCGGTGTACTGTAAGGCGTGATGTTATGTTATGTTAAATGCACTGAAGTATCTGTCTACGGCTAGTCCGCTGTCCGTTTCACTGCACTTTAAAGACTGAGCAGTAAAGATCAAATTCGGCTTAGCAAGACCGCACGTAAGTATTCAGAACTTACCAAGTTACTAAGTCTAGTGGTTTACACGGTACTATTACATTATTGAATACATTAAGCACATTAGTGATTTATGCCGACTGAAGCTCATTGCGGCCTGCGTATTAATCGGAGTAATCCATCAAGGTAACCCTTGGATAATGGATAGTGGTTTTGGTAATGGATTTAATGGTAAGATTAATTTCAGTTGTAAAATCTCTATAGAAATCGGAGGACTTTGAGAAAGTGACATTCAAAAACCGGCCAAGTGCGAGTCGGACTCGCGCATGATGGGTTGTCAACCATCGCAGTAAGGGAGTCCCCTTTAGTTTTTATTATTTGTTGTTATAGCGGCAATCGAAATACACATTCTGTGAAACTCTACCTATTACGGATCATGAGATACAAAACAAAACAAACAGAGATACTATAAAAAAGAAAAAAATATACATGATTAATAGTTGTTCTGTAGAACAGCGAAGGCTTAGTAATAGGGTCCCGTTGGTTACCCTTCGGAGCCGGAACCCTATATGTGATGGCATAGTAAAAAATGTATGGGATTGGTTTAAATTAAATGAAAATTCATTTATTTTGGACTACAGTGATCCATATTTTGTTAGTATTACATATTTTGTTAGTATTACAAACTTAGCTTTTGCTATCGAAAAGGCTTACTCCCAGGCGCTCCATAATATTATTCCCGGTGGCTCCAAATTAAAAAAAAAAAATAGTATTTTATTATTAAAATAATAAAATTATGGAGCTGTTGGGAATCAATTTATGGAGAGAAATTGTTTGGAGAACAATAGATTTGGAGCTCCTGGGAATAAGCCATCGAAAAGATTTTGGCAGTCTTGTTGAAAGTGTACCGTACTTTTGAAAGCCCTTGTCTAGGGTCCCACCCAGGTGTTGCTTTTTTAATCGGTTTTTAATAGATTTCTTTCAGCAGCAGTGATACTCTAATGGTGTAACCGTCGGATTGCCAAGTCATAGGTCTCGAGTTCGAACCCAAGGTACGCACCCGTATTGTATAATTATCACTTGCATCGGTAAAGGAAAACATCGTGAGGAAACCAAACCAGTATGCTTTGTCGAGGACATGTACTTAAAGCCTAGTCAGATACCCATGGAAACTCCAACACCAGGTTAGGTACTAACCACACGACAAAAAAAAGGCAGATTTTCTAAATTGAATATTTCAAAAGAAATTATATCTTCAGCTACTTCAAAAGCAGCCGTGCAAATGTTTATTCTGTTTTTCGTTTTCAATATTCTTTATGTCTTAAGAGTTCCTTTGAATCGAACGTGAACACTATTGAATGAATATCTAAACAAAATATCTTATCCATTGAAAGCCGTATTCATCATTCCTTTCATTTGTAAATATAACTTTTTTTACCATTCATGAATATGTAATCTGGCTATACGTATAACTTCAGCGTAGTTGAAGAGACTGTTAAAATAACATAAACATTAAGCCAGTATAAACTAAATCTGATCATGGTTTTTGTTCAACGTGGTTGTCGCTCATTTTTGTTAACACTAAGAGGGGGAGCCATTAATTGCGTGAGGCGTTTAACGGGGGAGGGGTTCAAGCCACAGACGCATTTTGTAAAAATACAATTTGGGGGGGGGGGGCAAAATCGCCAGTCGACTGACGTAATTAATGGACACCCCCTAAGCGACAACTAAATGAATGCCACAATATTTACGCACTGACGGAATTTCCACTCTTGGCGCTCACTCGAGCATCAAATATGCTTCTACATCTAGGTGACGCTTAGTTTCATGAAAACGAGTATAAATAATGGAGCAAACATTTCAGAACAAACGCGAAATTCAATAACTAAGTATAAAGTTTAACACTTCGGTGTATTTTCGTTTAGGCTATTGGTTTATATTGAAGACCTGGGAATGAAGGAAGGCAGCTGTTTGATACTCATTGAAATTCTTCTCTCCAGATCAAAATGCAAGTGATGAAAAATGAGATTTTGAGAAATGCCTTTTACTACGTCACCATCATCTGCATAGCCTTTTCTTTTGTTAGGGCCGGCTTCCAGTTTAATCAGATGTCTCGTTATGTAATGGACGATCAGTGATCACCCATCCACGGACCAACTCCGACTCTTGTGGCTGTTACTATTTGTTTTCATCTTCTAAGAATTTGTGTCACTATAACGCAAAAAATGGCAGCAGACAGACAGCCGGACAGGACGGATGTATGAGGGTTCCGGGGTTTATGCCTACGCTACGGAACTATAAACAGTGCTCAGTTAAGATTTTCCACTAGCACTATCACTTTAATCTCAGACAAGACAATAAAATTATTCCTTTCCATTTCAAACTTAAACCATTGATAAGTATCGACAAGAATCAAACCGAAGAAAAAAATTATCGAGAACAAATCTTTTTCCGGCCGACTTCCACAATTCACGCGTTGACAGTCAGCCATTGCTCCATTTCTCATAATTATCCTGTTCCAACTAGAAAGTCTACTTCATTTAAATGAAAAGTCGGTTAAAAATAAATATCGGAGTTACATTTTATGATGTACTTAAGTTATTTCGCATTAGTTTACGGTAGATAGGAAATAGGAAAGCTAGTTGGTTCAGGAGCGAGACCAATTTTGCGGACACGGTTGGCCGGGGGAAAGTCACCGAGCTACCTGGTTTTACGCTATTATGGACATGTACATATTTTGCATCGAATATTAATATATTTATTTATGCTGTGATCTGATTATGGACGGATATGGAACGGGTATTTTCTTTGGGTGTGGACGAGTGCTAAATACTTTTGTGATGATGTTGGAAGAATGTCAAAGGATTGTTTGTTAACTTGAAGGCTAATACTTTATTCTCATAAACGGTTTTGTGGGGCATAGTTTCTATGTCATAGAATTTTACAACTATTTTAATAAATAAATAATAATCAGCAATATGCGAGAGACCGATTGCGAAGCCAGGTAATCCGCAGCAGATACAACTGGGTCCGATGTGGGTGTTATGTGGGTAGGTGCGACTGTGGTGCCTCAACATAAACCATGGCTGACCTCCTGTCTTACTTCTATGTGTCATTCAAGCTACACTTTGAGAGACCTGTCCAAAGCCACTGCCAACGCTTTCGAGGTGGCAAAGTTCTGTTCAAAGCTCATTTGATGCTAATGAAGGGAATAATCGACATCGAGTGACAAAAGTATTGAATCGCTTGTGTCAATCCTGTCGGAAGTCGTTATAGAAATCAGATTTTTATTGAAAGGAAAGGAAATATATAAAACTAATACAAAAAATATAGTACACGGAAGATGGGAAAATGGTTCCAGTTTCACAATTTGAACCAAGAGTAGGACTCTTGGGCTGCGGGCTGTTCGAAAGAGATACCGCGGCCCTGGAATACAAAGGACAAGGAAGGAACATGGATGGGTTTTAGTCAGTATAAGTCTGACACTCCCTTCCGCTCTGCCCAGAGCGGGAGAAGTCATTTGATGATTTCCAACCCGTAAAAAAAAAAAGTGTAGTGTGATTTTTTCGAAATTGCACGAGAACTCGATCTGAAACTAGGTGTCGCGTCGTATCTCTGAATTCCTGGCTTAACTTCAACACATATTGACTAGCTGCTTAATTTGATAGTACGGGGTCTGACTATGAGATAAGGCAAGAGAAATAACATTTCCTCAACAGTCGGTACCATATAGTATGGATCTATAGCACATCCACAATTCGCCGGTAATGTAAGTCCCATGTAATAGGAGGCAAGCCTATTGCCATCAACCGGGCACAAATCTACATTCCGTGGCTGCTACTGAGAAAATCCCGATCGGAAAACCCAATAACTGTTGGCCCGACCTGGGAATATAACCTAGGATCACTAACTAGACAAACGAGGTACCAGTAAAATGATGAATAAACAACAAATATGAATGTTAATAGCGCTCAATGGTATCTCCTCTGAAATCAGTTAAGTATAATAGCAGTTCGGTTTATCTTTATAGCTAATTATGTGTAGAAATACGAGGTAGTAGCTGCCTTAGAATTTATTTGTATCGATTACTGTTTGTTAGATGTGTTCACGACCTTATAAACTATAAGACTACTTGGTTTATGGTGGTATTAAGCGGAGGCCACATCACCAGCTGGCGAGAGAGCGAGCGAGCCGGACGAGCCACTTTTCATACTTCGTTTCGTCTCTTTCGGTAGTTCGCAGTATGAACCAAAGTATAAAAACCGGTGAAACGATGCCTCGCCCGGCTCCAGTTGCAAAGATTTATGAAATAAGTAAACATCAATTTACTCTCTAATCTAAACTATGGTCAAGTTATGGGACTGAAGCTGCATCTGTAACAAAAAATAGGAGCATGTCAAGTCCTGCATCGGTTAAAGAAAGTTTTCCGCGGACCGCGAGATTAAAATATCAACAGCCTGACAACAATCGATATGCCAACCCACCAGGTATAGTACCCGTCTGGTAGGAGGATTCGAGTCAAGTTGACGACGAAATGATTAAAAAAATATATATTCTCCGTTTTCATTTCATTTATTTTTTGCTCTGCCTCACTTTTTCATTACAGGCAACACAAAAGCAATAGAAACCTAGCCTGCCTTGATCTAAAAACGGAACAATACGGGCACGGATGCGAAGTCAACATCCTACTTCTCATATAGTTCGAAGAATTCGTATATAAAATGAAAGAAAAGGACACGTACGTACCTTTGTTACAGGTCTTACAGGTGGTCCCATTAAATACAATGGAATACTGGTTTACGCTCGCTGTTTCGTCTGTGTGGATGGATTATCAGACATTATCCTACGGGAATACAAAAAAAAATACAAATGGGATAAAAAGCACCCTACGTCCTAACCCAGGTCTTGGTCTACCTGTATGCCAAACATCGAAAACCATCATCATCTGTCTAGCCTTTCCCAATTATGTTGGGATCGGCTTCCAGCCTAACCGGATACAGATGAATAACAATGTTTACACGGATCAACTGCCAGACGCGTTAAGTTGTTAAAGCATGAAAAGGTAACAGATAGCCAGACAGATTTACTTTAAGCATTTAATATTAGTATGAACAGGTTGTTCTTTCTCTCCTCATATTATCGTGTTGTGAAACTGTATCACGGATCTTCGAGAAAGTGGCAAGAGGTGCGCGACGCAAATCGCAAATTATCCTTGCTACTCCCGTCTGGCGTGAACTGTGGTGCAATTGGGGAGATGCAGCGGAACCGCTGGAAATGTAGAGCATTTTCGAATCTACGAGTAAATGGTGTTTGAATTGATGGAATCGTCGCTGGTTTCGTGGCGTTACGAAGTGACCGAGATCCATGGAAGTATATTTTTGAAAAGCGAACCGCATATAAGTATAATCGCTGCCATTTAAACTAGACGCAGCCTTGGTTTCTGGAAGTCTAATTCAGTTTAAGTAGCATTTCTGACGTATCTAAGCTCTTCTTATGAAAAAGCTGTTGTGATTGGTTGCCCAGAATAAGAGCGTACATACTTTGTACTTGAATATAACAAAAAAATCTAAGGTATCGTGATTAAAAAATGTTTTCGAGTTCTTGTCCTTCTTCTTAGTGTGTCAATGGCAATCTAAATTAAGTACGCCCAATATTTGGCAGCGAGTTCGGCACTTTCAGTGGCGTCGTTTCAATTAAAACCTTTGATTTCTAGCTGCTAAACTCGCTGGTTAATCGCTCCTTCTTTAAACTAGTACCTGAACTAAAGAATCATATCGTTACTCGATCTTGGTGCGCGAGTGTGAATGACAGCTCGTGAGGTCACGACATGCGTTTCACTGACACACAGCCGAGTGTATTACAGTTAACACTTTCGTGATCCACTGTACTGTGTTGTTCTCGTCATTGTCTTGTGCTTTAGTGACGAATGACGATTCTACAACACTTCTCTAGGTCAGGATCGGATTTTTTGTTCACTTCTTTCTTGAGAACGTCTCTTTGTTAAGGGGTACCGCTGAGCATGAGGTCCTGGTTACTATTCTTGGGTCGAGCAGTGATATTTTTCTTTAAGAAATTTTCCCGAGAGGTGGGGTTTTGCGTGATGGATGACCGCCCCTTTATCAGATACTTCTAACACCTCTGCCTACCTCTTCGAAGATAAGAGGCGTGATGTTGGATTATTGTAGGATTGATCACGGCTAACGTTTTTGTATTCAGTCATATTGACCTATTCCTATCAAATTATAGCGTTGTGGGCACAATACAGGACAGAGCTTTGGTCCATATATGTTGCATTTTGAGGAGCTAAGGACCATCTTTCTGCTCCAATTAATCTCGCAATAGAACAGGTAGTTTGAATGCTTATTGGATTGGAACAGAGCTTTGATACAAAACCATAGGCATAAATCTTCCCACTGGACTGACATTCAGGAAATCAATAAATACTTTCATTACAAATGCAAAAATATCTCTGTAACTTTTTCAGACCTTAGGGTCTGAATACATTTCGATTATATTAGGCACACAGGTATACCATAGTCTGGGTTATAAGACAGGTTTTTATACAGGTAGTAAGGTCTCGTAAGATAATTTCCAACCTGGCAGGTGAAGCCGCGGGAAAAAGCTAATAAATATATTTTTGCTTAAATTAAAACCGACCAGAATCATACATAGGTAATTGTTTCCAGTTTCCAACAAAGAAACACAAACTTGCAACTAACGACACTTGCATTATAAGTAGCAAGTACCTTTGCTGGTGTTTGCTATCCCTTTCACACATTCAAGTTTATGATACATTAGAGGGAGAAAGATGATAAATATATGTTACGGACTAGGAAGTCTGGCACCGTCCATTTGTGAAGGTCTGCGAGCGAGCACGTCCGGGGTATGAACTTTGTATAAGTTTTAAAGTCCGTTTTAAAGATCTGTGTGGACGTTTGACTTTCGTGTTTTCTTGGATTACCAATTGGATTTTGTCTTGTCTTGTTGCTATGGCGTGAAACTTTTCTGAGTTGTGTAAAGGAGGGTCTCATAACGAGCATTTGTTGGTGAGTGTGAGTGTGTGTGAGTGAATGTGACGTTAAAAAAGCTAGCGCAAATAATGTTTCAAAACGAATTCGTGAAGCAAATGTTTGGTTTCACTGTCTATAGTGAAATTTTGTGCCAAAAATGAATAATGATTTTACTGAATAAGTATAATTTAATTGTATGTATGCATTGTATGTTTTGTGTTGTTATTGAAATTTTGTGCCAAATAATGAGTCGTGTTACTTGATGATGAATGAATAGTAATTAAAAATAATAGTAGTAATTGTTCTACCAATAAATAAAAGCATTAAAATTAACATGTGTTT
This sequence comes from Lycophotia porphyrea, assembly GCA_950005105.1. Lineage (NCBI taxonomy): Eukaryota > Metazoa > Arthropoda > Insecta > Lepidoptera > Noctuidae > Lycophotia > Lycophotia porphyrea. The sequence continues at coordinate 5,441,545 of OX465389.1, forward strand.
CAGGATTGAGGGTTATTTTCCATATGATTTTGTTGTCCCCTTATTAGGGGCAAGTATCAAAGTATTTGTATTCCAAATAAATCCATAAAATTTAACTAAACTGAAATTAATTAAACTGGAGAAAGCATGATTTACTTGGCAAAAACCTAAAATCTGCTTGATTGACAGCAAATAAAACATGTAATATGAGCTTTATAGACATTGCAATTAGGCTCATAATCATCAACTTGTTATTAACCCCCATAAAAGTTGAGTTTTACTTTAAAATGCAAAACTTAATGAGCTCCGACGACCTTAGATTTTCTCTTAGTTTCTGCAAATTACATTGTTTCTCTAATATAATATCAGTGAAATTACGTCGACAGACTTCTTACGTCATAAGTCATAACAGTGTCGACGATTTTTTTTTGAAGCAAGTATGCACTGATGAGGTTGACTGTGCACCTACAAATTGACTTGGGCTCACTTAAATTACCCGACTACGGTACGCCCTAAAGAAGATGTATTTATTTAGCTAATTCTAGAACTAATCAATATTAAGTAAACTTATAAAACAACATAAGTTATTTCTAAACCAATAGATTTCTAAGATTGTTATTCGTAATTGCATTGTAGCGTTTAAATAATAATATTTCCAGTAAATACATAATTCCTCGAATATTACTAATACGAAGTAAAGACTTTACAATGTAAAATAATAAATGTTGTAAAGACGCCAGAACATCAAGCTACTACAATCTGTCAAATTTCTTTAATAGATTTTCAACTTCATCTCTAAAGCATTAGGTTCAAGGTTAGTTGGGAAACTGACAGTTTCGGGTAGCTAAACCTGCTGGCGTCTGTACTTCACATAGTTATTCGTATTGGAAGACAGACCAAACCGCTTTCTTATTTAAATCTATACATGATATTGTCAGCGAAATCTTGTTACAATATTAATGTTATATGCAAATCTGTATTATCTGGTGGCCTACCATGACGTCTTAAAGCGTTCAAACACCGCGTAAGTACAACGTAAGTACAGACGCCAGCAGTCCAAGCTACCCGAAGGTGTCAGATTTCCCCAACCAACCTTGAACCTAATACTTTAGAGATAAAGTTGAAAATCTATTAAAGAAATTTGGCAGATTGTAGTAGCTGGATGTGCTGGCGTCTGTCTGTACCGTTTTATAATTGGTGTTCACTTCAAATTCGATAGAGACGTTGCTTGTTTCTGATTGGCTAAACAACGCGTATTCCGATTTTCTAGGAAACTCCATTAAAATGTCAAAACCAGCAACAATTGACTTACGCATTGTTAGAACTTAACGATGAGTTTTCATTCCAGGGTGGGAAAGATATGGCGCTAGACGACCTGTATAGCTCTGTCTCTTTCCCACACTAGAATTACAATTGCTATAAGACGTCATGGTAACCCCCCTGAAGTATAAACAACATACATTGTATTTAACACAATGTTAATTGGCCATATATAAAAACGGCCTCGCATTTGCTATAATATTATTATGCGAAATGTAAGAAGAATAAAGACATGGAGTCGCATTTGCATGATAAATTAATTTACGCGCGCAATTCATTCAATGATGAGCATTTAAAGTCTTTCCTTATTGTGAAATTAATATTTAAGGAAGGATTGTGTGAGGAATTTGTTATTTTATGTGATGATTTTCGTAAAATCTAGTAATAAACCTACTAGCATGAAGATTAAAAAAAAAATATATGTGCTTATTTTTTTATTTATTTTTTGTAGATTTGTTGGATTTGCCATAGTGTACCTTCTGACTCACGTAAGTGGTAGTTTCAAACTTTGTGTTTACGGGGCATACCCAGGGTAACGATGAAATAGGAAGACATTGTGATAGAGTACAAAAAAGACCCATATTTTATTTAGTCTGAGCCTTCTCAACAGCGCTCCTTCTTCTTAAGTAAAAACGGCAATCTAGGCTTCCTATCTAATCGTATGTATCTGATTATAAGTATTTTAAATCTAGCGACTGCCTACCTGACAGAGACCTGTCAGATTGATGGTCTGAATCACACCCTAGAACATGTACGTTTCTGGTCCTGGCTGTATATGGGAGAAAAAGACAACATTAACACATAATAATATTGTGAATAAGATATTATACGATAACATTGACAGAATTATAGCCTAAACACCTGAGTCTTTCTATATTACAAAGGCTTTAATGGGCTATTGTTATTTGTAATTATTCACCGATATTGCGGATTTGTGCGATGATAATTTAAGCAACGTACCTTAGGTCGGTTACCTACATTTTTTTTTTAATGTTTCTTTAAGAAAGTTTTTTGTTATCATGAGTACTATCACGTGTTTAATTATCGGTCACTAATTACCAGTCACCCTATATTAATAGACATTCCGATCCATAGAGTACGACAGCTTTCTGATCACGGTCTTGTATATTTCCCCTGCCGACAAACTGGGAAAAAACTTCCCATTTGTTGCCAGGGAGGCATATAATATGACACTTATGTTCCCCAAAAAGTACCAGGCTGGCATAAGCTCAAGGTGGTGTGCATTTTCATGAGGTCCTCGGTTTGATTCCTTGGACGGGCAAAGTGTTATTGGGTTTTTCCATGAGTAATTTCTCAGTAGCAGCCCGAACTCGGAATTTATGGCCGGGTGTATGGCTATAGGCTCACCCCCTATAACATGAGACTTCTAACTTATTTCTGTTCAACCCCTTCGGAGAAACAGGCGTGAAGTTACGTACGATTACAACGGTATAAATACAGAAGCCGTATAAAATACTCGTACCAAAGATACGAGTATATTGATGATAGGATATTTTGATGTCATAAGGGCGTTATTGAATCAGCTACATGGCTTCTCCTGTCAAATAAGTCACCGTAGGTACCTTGTACATCTTGTCAATAAATTAAATTATAGGAGTATGGCGGAAAAAAACAAGTTTCTGACGAAGAAACCCGTACTACAAGCCGTAAAAAAGACATTTCATGTATGGGAGCCATGGGAGCCCCCTTTAATTTTTTTACCCACCTACGGTGACTTATTTGACGGTTCATGAGATACAGCCTGGTGACAGACAGCCAGACAGACGGACAGTGGAGTCTTAGTAATAGGCTCCCGTTTTTACTCTTTAGGTACGGAACCGTAAAAATCCGAGCGAGCGGGCGAGCTTAACCCAATTCTGGGTTAAGCTCGCCTTGGTACATAAGCTATTTATCATAATTTTGTGTGTATTTCTCTTTTTTGTGTGCAATAAAGAATAGGAATAAGAATCAAACTCGCTTCAATCATAGAGTTTAGATTTTTGTAAATACACACTACATCATTGTGTTCTGTGGTGTGTACTCCCGAGTTCACTGACGGTTTGCCACTTTTCACACTTATGATCCAAGTAATAAGGGTGAAAGTGGTCGACCGGCAGTGAACTCAGTAGTACCACGGTAATAATAAATTGTTATACTGTGGTTGTACTTGCAAAAATCACGAAAGATATCCCGTAAGCGACACTGTAAGTTAAGTCATTCATACCGTAATGAATTACTTACACTGAATTTACCATTTAAATCCTCTTAATCAACCATTAAATCCTCTTAATAAACCATTAAAAACATTTCTCAAAATCGAAATTAGGTCCGCTTGCACCGCAACTCATCTCCTAATAATTGACAGAAATAAAACTATATTTTAAATACGCGTTTAGAGATTTTTGGTGCAAATGGGCTTTAATTCGCCCTATTTGTTTACCAAAGTCGGACACCGAGAAAATCCTACATCTACTAATAATTATTACAAATGTGAACGTTTGTGAGGATGGATGGATGTATGTTTATTACTCTTTCTCGCAAAAATTTGTGATCGGATTTGAATAAAATTGGGCACACAGATAGTTTATAACCTGGATTAACATAAAGGATACTTTTTATCCCGATAGTACGAACCCGTGGGATATTATCGAACTCCACGCGGGCAAAGCCGCGGGTATAAGCTAGTGGATTATCATATTATGCTTAAGGTGTATCGTTACGGTCTGCGCACACGTTTAATAAATTCAACTACGTGTTGTGCTCACAAATGATGGTTAGGCCATTGATATAATGATACCCGAACGTTGATCAATTCGTTTGATTAGTGAGTCGGCTGTATTGAAGGACAATCAATGTCTAGTTGATATGTCTGAGCGCGCCTTTACGTGATATGTCTAATATTTGGTACTCTACTATCGTCAAGGAAGTTATTTTTTAAGACATTAACAAATGTAACCTGAAGCCAATTTGCCTAGTTTTAACCATTTCATAGAACTGTCAAAGAATGACAGGAGTGATTTTAATTTTGTCCTATGTAGTTTGTAGTCAATTTGCTTAAAAAAATCCTGATATTAGAAAGAAAGAAAAATATTTATTTGTCGCTGGGACATGACGCATGTCGCGTATTACATATTTTTAGGAGGTACTTGATAAAAAAACTTCTTGCATAGCTAATACAGTCATAACAATAACCATAAACAATCAAGTGCTTTAACATGGCTCATACAAAAAATTATATCAATTGTCTATGTTCAAGCTACGTGTCCAACTTCAAAAGCTTTTTAGAAAAGATTATATTTCTAAGTATCCCCATACATTCCCCTACAAGCACGTAAAGAGAATAACGCTCCTATCGTACTAGAACATTAAATTATACCGTACTAGGATCCCATAAAAATTCAATGGTAAAAGTTCTCAAAAAATCAAACCCCTACATGAAATTCTAAACCTTAAAACAAAGAACATAGAGTTCGAGATCGATTGGAAAATTCAAAGTGTTAGTAAGGAAGCGAAATGGTTTTTAAAGGGATCAATTACGAACAACACAGTTGCTGAATGATGTACGGGTTTATTTACGGTGGCCAATTTAACTTGAGTTACGGTTAAAAAGGGAACTAAAGAGAAATGTACTGAAACTGACACATCTCCTTGACAAGCAGCGCCACCCCGAAATGTCAAGATATAATGGGCATAAAGTGAGCAGGAATGCGTTATGGTGCAAAGCAGATAAGCACGCTTGATTCGATACGGTTTTCATTAAAATATAAACATTTATTCAAAGGCAATGTGGTAGAATCATCATTTGGAAGCTGTTATTTTCTACGGTAATATTTATAAAAGAGGTTTCTCATGCTCATTTGCTTATGTTAGTGAAAAGAAAACATTCCGTGCGAAATATGTAGATATTAAAGATAATTGAACTATATCTAGCCTATTTCATGTCGGCTAATATTGAAAAAGTTTCTCAAATGTCTTTCTTAAATATCTCGTTGATCGAGTAGTCGCAAGCACGACTGCTGACCATGAGGTCCTGCTGTGTTCGATTCCCGGGTGGGTGGCGCGAAATGTGGGTGTTACTATTAAGCCTACACCTCTGCCTAACCCTTCGGTGATTACAGACGTGAATTTATTTGTTATACTTCTCAAATGTTTACTAAAAAGCCAACCTGTCAGTCATTGAAGCTTCAAAAGATTCAGACTTGTAGCAGTGCACGTATAGATAAGACACGCTCAAACCGTAAGTACAAACGTCAATCGGTTAAAAAACAAAAACAGCCAACTAAATTATCTACAAAATGTCTAGTTGTCTACAACCGTCATCAACAGCAATAACATCCTTCTTCCTAAGCACAAATCACTAGCGACCCATAATTAATATCAATTCGTTCCGTAGGGGTGACAAATTCGTGAGTTACACAGAAACCATTTATATACTGGCCATCGGCAGGGTCTTCATAATCGTGTGAATTGAACGCCCTCCATTTGACACATCCGTCTCGTAATAAACCGGCCGTAAACACCCTGACAGCCCTGATGATGGAATTTGTAGGGTTGCCTACACTTATTTGTGAACTAAGTTACTGAGGGCGACTTTCGTCAATGTAACGCAATCAGCATTTTTTTCTTTTTTTTTTCGTATGGGAAATCATCAAATGTCTTCTCCCGCTCTGGGCAGAGCGGAAGGGAGTGTCAGACTTGTACTGTCTAAAACCCATCCATGTTCCTTCCTTGCCCTTTGTGTTCCAGGGCCGCGGTATCTTTTTCGAACAGTCACGCAGCAACGCAATCAGCCTAAGGTGAAAGCGCCACGTTAGCCCTCGATATTGGAATTTTCTTACGTTTTTTGCAATCTACAGGTCAGGTTGTATGTTAACCACATTGAATGACTTTTTCAGGAAATAGTTATTGAATGGGGTTAAACAACTTAGACGGTTGTATTGATGATTTTAATTATTATAATTCTTTAACTATATGCGTGTTACTTGCACGAATCACATTTTCATCAACGTACAACCTACAAATTGCAGAAAACGTAAGAAAATTTGAATTTCACGGGATACCCTGACGCTTCCACCTTAACCGCGCTTAAAAGAACAGTGTCAATATTCCATTACAATAACGATACTGACAGCTTTTGAGCTCGGTTAAGATGTGTCTATAATCGCGTTCAGTTTAATAGGTAAAATCGGCCTAGTGTTATCAAAAGGTTTAAACTGAATTTCGGACCAAATCGCAGCAGCACTGTCCTTACTGTCTAGGTGCAGTGGTAAACTATGATTGTATGAAACAGGCAAGACATAAATATAGTGACAATGATAACACGAAAATCAGTAAACCCCATATAGCATAAGAATTTGCACGAAAACCGTCATGAACAAAAATCCTACTAACAATTTTCAAACTATAAAACAAAGTCGCTTCCGCTGTCTGTACGCTTAGATCTTTGAAACTACGCAACGGATTTTACTACAGTTTTCGGCAATAGATAGAGTGATTCAAGAGGAAGGTTTATATGTGTGTGTGCGAAGCCGAGGCGGATAGTCGCTAGTAAATTATAAATGCGAAAGTATGTGAAAATGAATGGATGTTTGTTACTCTATCTTGCAAAAACTACTGAACGCATTTGGATGAGCAGACAAATAGTTTATAACCTGGATTAACACATAGGATACTTTTTATTCCGGTAGCATGATAGCGTGGGACAATAACCAAACTTGATGTGGGCGAAGCCGCGGGCATAAGCTTGCTATTTAATCATTCAATTTCAGTTGCAAAAACAGTAACTTTAATGAATATTACTTGAAGCGACCGTGTTTTCAGTTACGACGCCAGAATATTCTATAACAGAGTAATAAGGTGTGATTACAAAAATAAGTGCGTAACAACTGACCGCTCCGATGTTCTCATCAACAATTGACATTAAATTGAAGAATGTCATTGTCCAATGTACTAATGTGCCAAATACCTCGTGCATGACCGCATGACCAAAGTGACAGCAATGAGCAAACGATTTCATTATACCAGTCGAGAGTTTCACTGTGAAGTTCTCAGTACGTAATATTTTTCCTTGTTATTTTGTGTTTCTGAGTGTTCTGACTAAGCAGTAAGCACTTTGCATCGATAATGAGATAGGAACTAGCTTAGATAGATTCCTTAAGTGTGACTCATTGTCACTACTTTGAAGCCTCGTATTTACTTCCAAGATCGACTCCGCAAGGTATTGTGTTACAATAAAACTTTTGGTGCGTGGCTCTTAGCGGAACTAGCGCCGCCATTTTGTATTTTTTTCAATACAATTTCCACAGATAAATGTTTACCAATTCTCCTGATAAAAGTGCAAAAAGAACTATGCTGCACCTAGTTTTTCGGAAAAACCTGGCGAAATTGCCAGTGTCTCTTTGTTAAGAAAAAAAAATAGTTTTATTATAAAGCAGACTATGTATTTCTCTTCCTAAGTGGCGACCCTAGCACAAATTCTAGTACAAACGATATCCCTTCACGGTCACAAACGAGCGGCCGTCAGGGCTGACACACGCGATTTGTCCGACAGCGCCTGACCCAACATCCGGTGCCAGCAATTGACACATTTGTCAAACCGACGACTGTCCCAAGACGATCCGAGTTACGCGTCCAGTTAACTAGGCGGTAGAACTATCGATAGTTTATAGTTATACCATCTATATTGTTTATTATGTTGAAGTTGTTTGAGGAAATTAAAACAAGGTCTAGTTACGGAGTGAGCACTGCTCGATAAGCAGTGTTGACTCGTGGAATCGGCCGATCAGATATCAAAACATTTATCTGACGGGGTGTCGAGTCGCCAGATACGAGTTGAAGTTCAAGTGAATCGGTTCCTTCCGGGCAAGCGTGCTCCACCCTAGGCTACATCACCGCTTCACCTATTTAGTACAAAAAATGGTTGGCTGTAAAGTCGGTTTACGGACGATAATTTTACGTGATAACGTCATAAGAAAACATTGATGAAGAATTGCATACTTTTATGAATTGAATTATTATCACTGAATAATCATTATTTTATATAATACATTAGTTGCGTCACAAGCCGAACGCTTAGGCGGATCGTGCCTCTCTATCGCTTGTTCCCCGCTCTCGCTTGCACGCTCGGCTCAGGCGGAACGTGACACTTTCGTGCATGCAGCCGGCGTTCATCGATTTATAAGACGTTATCATGTAAAAAACGTTTGCATCGCTTGGTAGAAAAATGTCGATGAAAGATTATTCGGTAGTGTTTTAAAATGAGAAAATTTAAATTTGGATGAATTTGGGATACTTATGGCTGAATTAGGAAATACTTAAGGAACCGGGTGGAAAGTTAGGCATCTCAACTGAAAAGGGAGGATATTCCGACAAGCTGAGTGTTGTTTGGTAGGCTAAAAAGCTAGAAAGTTTATTCGGGCTTTTGTTTTATCCTAATCTCGCGTATGATTACGTGATGCAAGATTTTCGCATAATGACAGAATTATTGTAGTTCCCATGATTTGTTGTAGTTGCTGCCACAAGGTATTGAGCATAGTCAGCAAGCTATGTCCTATGGCTCGTGTGAGCGCAGATTTATGTCACAAAAAAAAAAAAAGTAAAAGTGTTTATAGTAAAATATTGATCGAGGTGATAACGTAAGTATCGATTGATGATTGTTAATTATATTAATATTATGTAAATTAAACTCCTCTGATGAGGTTGACCGGGTCAGTGGTGAAATATCGCGTTTTATTTTAATTCTACTCGTATTTTATATTAATTCATGTTTGTTACTAATTAGCGACTGGTTTGGAGAAACATGTTATTTTAATACCAACCTAGTGATAATTTTTGGTCGTAGTCTTTTGATAACAATACGCCTGCAATCCCCGAAAGGTTAGGCAGAGGTGTACCTACCTAATAGTACACCACATTCCATCAGTTATGTTTAAGTCCCTTTCCCATGTCATGGAGGGTGAGCCTATTGCCATTAACCGGGCACAAATCCAGACTCCGTGGTTACTCAGAAATTCCTGATGGAAAAACCCAATAACAGTTTACCCGACCTGGGAATCGAACCCAGGACTACCGACCACACCGTCTTCATAGTAGTTAGGTATCTGACTATCAGAAGTCACGCAAATGTTCATTAGCTTTTTTTTTCGGATGGGAAGTCATCAAATGACTTCTCCCGCTCTGGGCAAAGCAGAAGGCAGTGTCAGACTTGTACTGACTAAAACCCATCCATGTTCCTTCCTTGCCCTTTGTGTTCCAGGGTCGCGGTATCTCTTTCGAACAGTCCCGCAGCCTTGGAAATGTTCTTTACCTCAGTCGTACATGCGACTAAACAGGGGGGCGCAATGGCTTGGCTTTGCGCCCCCGTGTTTTGGAAAAAAAATACGTTCAAAAATTAATTTCCTTAAAAACCAATTTACAGAATATATTATTTATTCATTGAAAGCAAGGCTGCACCGTGCAAAGAAGTTTTCTCTTTGGCCTCAAACAAAGTAGTTTTTATTTCATCTTGTAACAGAGAATCTGCGCAAATCAGGTAGTTTTTGACAAAAACATCTTAAAAAAAAAACACAAAAAAATGTTTTTAGAAACCGAATCAAATACCCAGACTTAGATCAAATCTAGTCTAACTATAGGAACTTATACCGGACGCGAAATATCAATAAAAACGATTTCCAACACCTGGTACAATGACAGGTTTTTGTTAATCGCCTGAAGTGGTCCAACCATTTCTTTGTATTCAAAAAACTTCATAAAAAATGTCTGCTGACGTTCAGCGATACGCTCCAGTAAATATAAAGGTGATTATGATAAAAAATACTTAGTACTTAAGTAACTACTTACCGATGAAGCAAAATATTTCTTCTCCCATTTTTATTTTATTAGTTTTTCGCAATATACTGACCTGAAACAAAATGAAACAAAATTTGAGGTTTCATTGGTAATATCTTGTTTACAACACACAGTACACAGTAAAAGATTTCGATCTTTATTTTTGTTATTTCACTCCTTGGTTCGTCTATCAAAGAGGTTTTTGAAGTTATACTTCTTTTGGCGTGTTAGGGAAAAATGATGAGATAAATTTTTTACGATGCGCGCGCACGCCGTCACGAAAAACCGACACCCTGAAGTTAGCTAGTCAACATACACCCGGAAGTTAGCAAGTCAACATTTTAGTTTTATACGCCAAAGAAGTATAACTTCTTACGTGCTTAATAAGTACACACATACTTTTTTTTTATTTACAACGACGTTTTACATTCGAGTCGAATTACCAAAACAGGCATGAAAAATTAAATCTTTTTCTTCACACAACCCTATGTATATTCCAAATTCTATATTTAGCGAAAGACTTCAAATTCTGCATAATTCACATCTAAAATCGGTTACCATAAACTAATTTCAAGATTTCAAAGAGACTCAACTAATCTTGGAAGCATCACTCATCGCCTCGCTCTCTCAGATAATGCACAGCACAAACTCCGGGAGAAAATCCACTATCAACATTCACAGAGCAGATTAATCTAAACGGAACTTACTAAGATGTATAAAAGATGCAAATAAATTCACAATTATCAACAAAATAGGTTAGGAAGCCAGTATTTCTAGTACGCACGACGACCAATCAAGCTATACAAGCCAGTTTATGCGGATCTCTTATTGCACGGGAAATCTATACAAAGCGAGGCTATGTTATACTGGAATGTGTAGTTTATTTTGTCGCCGTGTGTACCAGTCCACAGATAGACTGAATAGATTCACACAGATTAGAAAATTATTCAGTATTTTCCCTCCTCCGCTGCTGTTGTAAATAATATTTAAATGTGAGCGAGGAAAATAGACTGTTTTATTGCAAGTTCTTGGTATCTAGATGGAGCTGGCAACTTGTGGTATTTGATCTGGGTGTATGAAGTAACTCTCCCGCTGTTTTCTATTATAATTTGTAGTAGGATGGTCTATTTTCATTGGAGCAATTCCAAGTTATAACTTGGAGTACTTGGACTAGCTTGTTGAAAACCAGCTTTAGCTAAGAATCCTAGTTATTGGTGTTCTACAACTTGAATATAAATGACAGGCAGACTCAAGACACTAGCATGAGTACGCGGTATTAAAGTAACGTCAATACGAACAATTTCGAAATTGAAAATATTAAATATTTTCGAAATTTTAGAATAAAATGGGTCAGATAAATAGTGGCTGTCGCAAAAAAAAAACTTAAATCCTAATTTTCAATTAAGAAAACGAGGTATTTACTATTTACGATACGTTTACATCGTGCGCTCATACTAGGCCTCCGAAATCTATTCCGTCCGTAATTGAATTATATTATTATTTTGACGTAAAATTGATTCGTTTTAGATGGCACTTTCAAGACTTTACAGCCAATAGTACATTCACTCGTTAGAGAAACATCCAGTAAATTAACTATAATTTATTGCTCAAGGTAATTTAAAAAGCTTTGCAATCCATAGAGCTGTGTTGTTTCTACTTTTCTCCTATAAACTTTATGAATATAGACTGGTCTATTCGTACTGTTGGACAATAGAAAATAGAAATGCAGGTCTCATTAACATTTGAAAACCCTCACACAAGTCAGCAAAGTAAATACCTTATCTTTACAGTCTATACATATATATAGATAAATAAAATTGGAGTGTCTGTTTGTAATATTAAAATAACCGCTTTTTACTAAGGGCATATGGATGTATACACGGTACATATACCAAAACAACATTTTTTACAATTTTTGTCTGTCTGTTTGTTCCGGCTAATCTCTGAAATGGCTGGACCGATTTTGACGGGACTTTCACTGGCAGATAGCTGACATAACAAGGAGTAACTTAGACTACTCTTATTTTAGATAAATAATTAGGGTTCCGTGCAAAAAAATAAAACCCATGAAAAAATGATATTGGTAACAAAATTCGATTCAATATGGAAGTGCTTATAATAATGGGAATATTTTAATAATAATTTCACGCGAACGAAGGTCGCGGGCAACAGCTAGTTTTAATATAAATGCCGTGAAACCAATTGATACCTAACATCGAAAATGAACAGCTCCATTTGCCTGTCATCATAAGTTTAGATTAACACCCACTACGGTATTAAACACCTTTTTTTGTTCCATGATGACAAATTGGATGATAACTCTTATTAATATTATGTTAAAATATTTTCATCGTAACAAAATATCGATATTTAGGCGATAATTGAACGCTGACACGCCATCATTTGATGGCAGAATACAGGGATAGCCAGTGATAAAAAAAAAGATATTATGAAAGATGGCGATAACTTCTTGATTGCAAACCTTTTTGGTGAGTAAAAAATGTGATTTATCGCCTTCTGGGTTGTGCAGATATGCAAATGTATGAAAAATAAACCTAATTTAATGTCTGTCGTGATCATAAGTCAGGGCTTGAGTGATCGTATAAATTGAATAATGTCGAAAAGATCGATGCCGCACATTGAGGAAGCTCCTAATGGATCGGACAGGAGAGAAACTAAAGAAATATGAGGTAGCGTAGGTAGGTAATATCTAATTATTATCTACACAATTATGATGAAGCCACATCACAATATTAAACACAATGTCACCATCAAACGAGCTCAAATTCTAACCCCAGGCTGACACCGAGTGTTCGGGAGGTTCCTGCACCGAATCGGGCGGGAGGAAATGCCCTGGTGTTATCACTGCGAGGAATGCCCGGAAGACACGCTGGAGCACACCGTGCAGGTCTGCTCCGCTTGGACGGAGCACTGCCGTATCCTCGTAGCGGCGGTCGGCGGTGGCGACCTATCGCGTCCGGCCCTGGACCAATCCATGGTCCGGAGCGACAGGGATTGGGACGTTGTCACCTCCTTCTGCGAAGCAGTCTTGCTAGCAAAGGAGGTGACGGAGCGTGAGAGGGACAGAACCTCGCGTCTCAGCCGCCGCGGGTGATTCCCCGGACGTTGGAAGTCACGTGGTAGGTTCCGGCCACCGTAGACGCGGATAAAAAGAAAAGCCTGATACTGAAAAGTTTCCGAGGGAACAAACAATAATACAGGAATCGAGCCCAGGCTCAGCGGTACCGCTTGCAATCACTACACCAACGAAGCAGTAGGTACAAATAATATTAATAAATGATAAAACCTACCACATTCTTTTCGAAGTTTTAATTTCAAAAACCCACTAAGAGGATCCCTAAATTATACACCGTGTAAACGAACCCCTTCACATTAAAAAGCTAAACACGCAGATATCGATTTCAAAGTACATACTATAAATACATAATCAAAAATAAATATCGGTGTAAAACCTCAGACCACAGTGGGAGTAACTTGAGTGTGGGGTATAATGACAAACCGACTTATAAAGAGCTCAGAGCACACGTATGAGCTCGGCATCGGCTCAGCATCACTTCAACAAAAACCATTCAGGAACTTCCTATGAAAGTCCCTGCTGTAATATCATCTGTTGAACCTTTTTCCAACTTTGTTGGTGTCGACTTCCAATCTAAATAAGAATACCAGTATTTCACATGGAGTAACTACCTATCTGACATCAAATTCTGGGCGTCATGATACTACTTGGTAAAACTGGTTGTCAGATATTTGGGATTCTGACAAGTGTAAACGATCTGTAAAAGAAATACAGAATAATGTTAGCCGGGACGAAATATGATCATAATTTTAGAGACTACTACTACTAGACTAGTCCTTAGTATGTAATAGACGGTCATCCATCCACGGGGCCACCTTGTCAAGCATTACTTAACCAAGAAGATCGTGCGGCTGTTATTATTTTGCCACGAGACTGTCTGAACTGTATTGCCTCGGATCGGGATCAGCTAGTTACAAATGAGGAGAGGTGAGTCGAGGTGTCGAGCCGCTACGGTACGTATAGATACGTCTGTTATGACCTTAACGTGATTTGACCACGCCTGGATGATGATAACTACTTTATATTAATCAGTTATCGGGATACTTGACGATTTATACCTAAATTATGCTTTAAAAATGTAACATTTAAATAATTTTATGGCAGTTTTACACTACGAATAAGTGTACTAATTAAACCAATACTGAACGCGATTAGTATAATTGAACGGAGTTCAAGAGCTGTCAGTCAGATAATTGCTACGGTATATTGACACTAGTCAGTGTCAAACACAAATATTGAACTCTTTTAATATTTGATAATTTCGTTTGGCCGCATATTCTTATTATTAAAGTAATCAAACAACATATTACATCCTTCAGAAATCCCCAATATTTGCCTCCGGATATTTACTTACTTGTAGCCTGTATAATATCATGAATATTAAGGATCTCGAAGAACGACGCAATTCGTCCGACCCACATTTAATATAAAAATAATATCAAGTTCAATGTTTCGTCTAATAAGCAAGAATAACGCAACGATATAAAATAATACAACCGAAATATTACTCAAAGAGAAAAAATACCATGAATATTGCATGAAGTTATCAACAAAATTACTTGCCTGATAAAATTTAATAGAAAAAAAAAATAGACGTGAAAAGATTCCAAAATGGTCAGTCCCATGATTCCCAGGACAAAAATGCAGTAAACAAAAAAATCATAATGATATTTTCCGCTCTGTATACTGGGAATATTATTTATGCGCTGGCAACAATGCGCAGTGTTGCCAACCGTACCTATGACGTCATGTAAAGTTCTCTTTATGTGTAGGTCACGCTACGGTGTACAGGTTCCTTATTAACGAAGCTGAAGTACCTGTACTCTTTGTCCGCTGAAAATACACGCATTACCCAGTCTAAGCGAAAACCGGATAAATTACGAAGGAATAATAAATTTAAATTCGCCTCGAGTTCCTCTATTGTAACGAACTTTAATATAATTAAAGAGACCGTGACAATCTTTTTCTGTTTTCATTATTTGTTTTTGAATATTTTAGAGTTTTGATGTGTATTTGGTTGTAAAGCCTAATTATTTGTGGCACAACACAATATGTTTGGGTAAAATGAATTACAAATTCATTATAAGAATCAGCTTGAAACGTGAACGACTTGAATGAGATAAATTGTAGGTAAGTGTTAGGAGTTGAGTGCTCGAAAAGCACTCAACTCCAATCAGAATTATCTAAAAAATAAAACAATCAACTACTAATTCAGTCGTAGCAAATAAAAACGAGCACTTAATTGGCTAACGGCCGAAACGATCATAACTCGACGATTAAAAAGAAAAAATAAATATTACAAACTCGAGTGCAATTTCAATCGGACGCTGACAGATGCCCGTTGAACTAATCCTGGCAACACTGGAAGCGTGGCAGTCAGTAAATCTGGCAACAACACGGTTCGCTTCAACTACACGTTTTTTGCCTACCAGGATCACAACCCGGTAACGTGACCCCTGTAGTGTCACGCATTGAATTTAACAATTTTCGCACAAACCATTTTGTAGTGCACTTTTTGTCCCCGAAATTGAATCGGCGGTGACAGTGTTTTTTTTTTTTGCATAAAAATGTGTTGGCTGTTTATTTTGGTGGGTGAACTTTTTGAACGGTTGGGAACTAAAAAATTGTTTGTTTTTTAAATCCTTTTGTGGGTAAAAATATGCAAAGTTGTCAGTAGTTTTTGAATGCTACCACGATGTATTTTGCAATTTTAATATCGTTCCAATTTTTTGTTTGTGCTAGACAAAGGAAAAGTGCTAGAGCATTACAAAAACCATAGACATAACAAAAGAAAAATGCTTTAATGGAAACTCAATCCCACCGCACTTGAAACTCTATATTGATAAAATCCCATCCCCTTTTCAATCTCACAAAAGTAAACCGTATGTACAGACGCCAGCAGATCAACCTACCCGAAACTGTCAGATTTTTCCAATCAACCTTGAACCAAATGCTTCTGCAATAAAGTTGAAAATCTACTAAAGAAATCTGACAGATTGTAGTCGCTTGTTGTGCTGGCGTCTGTACGTTTACTTTTGATGACATCAAATAAGCGTTCAACTTATAAAGTTAATAACTGTTGCGGTTTGTTCGGGTTCAAAATAACCAACAGTTGAGAACTTCAGACCCCTTGACCGTACTCACATGTAAATAGTTTCTTTGAAAACTGCGGCCGTTTAGGTACCTATATAAAGGAAATGCGACGTGCACATAAATCGAATAAATCAGCTTTAGAAAACAACATTTATGACCGTTTTCATGGATATTAGGCGAAATCTAAATGCCTAAATAAAAACACGTTGGTGGATTTTCATCTTTCCGTGTTGTGAATCCAACAGTATAGCAGCATAAACAGGCTATGAGGTTAACATTGCTAGGACAAAGGTCACACAGGCCTCCACTCTATAAGCCAAATCCATTGGCGAGCTTTTATTTAGCTATTCATTTCAAAGTCGACTGATGTTTGAGAAAACAAGCATTAGACACCACGGAAGTAAATATGACATCGAAGGCGTACGAGTACGTTTAAGTTGTGTAGAACACACACTCGTTTTTCTTCTGTAACTAAAACGTCTCGTAACTCTGTCTCGCAGCGTTTTATTGAAGGAAAAGAAAAAGTTATCGAGCGTTTATGATACTTACGAAGTTTATATGAAGACAAGAGGAAGGAACAAAGAATTTTGGAATATATTGGTGGTGCCCCAAGTGTTTTGGATGATTGATTCGTAGTATTATCAGACCATAATATCCTCCATGTATGTATATGTGAGGGATAGAGCTGTAATCCACCACAAGGACCCAATGCGGGTTCATTGGACTGTCTCTTATTTTTCCTAAAATATTGGAAGACTCTCATAAAGTAGTTTTGAGGTTAATTACATTTCAAATAGATTGAAAACATCGGTGCACCGTTGAGAATTACAATAGGTTTTTTAAAGTAAGCACTAACTTATTTTTAGTGCCAGTCGCAAAAAACCTCCAATGCAAAATCAATATCGTGATTCAAACTCAACAACGTCGTAAAAATCACAACAGATCATTAGAATCAAAGCAGCATCAGCTGGCAACATTCCCATCTTTGTGAAGTATTGCGTCACGGTAGGACCACACCAGTGGCTGCGCGTGAGTTGATCAATCATTCCGATCGAACACTCGATAAGGCAGCGACGCTCAAAGTTCGAATCAGTCGTAAAACGTCCAATAAATCTTGCGAAGTGTTTCTGCAATTAGAGTTTCGTGAGTGTAATATTAGGTTTCAAATTAGAAGGTAGAAGATATGCCGAATATTCTATCCTGCCCGTAGTGCACAAATACCTGCATCCTCAAAACTTCGAGGAGGCAACTGCTGTCCAGGTCGCTACGTATTAGTCGGATAAAAGCCATCTACACGAGAAAGTGTCCTCAGCAGAATCTGAAGGTATCCTCATCACAGTCTACTGCTGATTCTAGTTTGCCAATTTGCTCAATAATAGACAAATCATAGTCTGATGTCAAAAAATGCAATGAAACGAAAGGATGTCATCGAAATAGTTGGGAAGCTGAGTCCCCCTGTCTGTTATACAATCCATTGGTCACTTATCCTGCAAAGCGTGGTGGTTAAGCAGCTTTACTTATTTGATTTCGTAGAAATGGTGAGTTTAATAAAAGTGTACCTACTTAAAAAAGCAAGTCATTTCAATGTAACACATACTTGAACGACATACTTGGGCTTAAGACTTAAGTCAAACGAAAAGTCAAGAGGCACTTGAGATTTATGTGGGCCTGCGCTTATACAAGTTATGAAGGCGCCAGCCATTAACGGAGTAGTGTACGTTTAACAGTTTCTATTTTATTCTTAAAACTGATGACATTTCGAGGAAATCGGAACGTGTTCTGGTTTCGAACCACCAAAAACTTGCTCCAGTGGTTATATACAGACACAATCTCACCATCTGCCTAGCCAACAATGTTGGAGTAGGCTTCTAGTCTAACCAGAAACAGCTGACCTAGTAGTTTACATGGAACGACTGCCTATCTGACCTGCACAACTACCAGACCATTCACTACTATCTACCAAATAGATATAAACATGGCATAGACCTTGTCTCATGTAACTTATCCGGAGGTAGTAAGACTGGCAACAAATCGCCTCAAGATCAGTAAACATGGCCATTACCAGTCATCACGAAATTAATCATACTTACATTAAAGAAAAGGTGAAAAGGTAAAAGGTGTACTAAACCTAGTTCTTGCACTATTAAACTGGCTATCTGAAGAAGGTAGCCAGAAAATCAAATTGTCTGTCATTGTAAGCCAAGACGCAGTCATGATGCACAATAGAGGCTTAGAACTAATAAACGGCAACGATTCTAGGAAGCTAATATACTATATAAATATAATAGCTAATATATATAATAAATAATAATATTTACGCGAGTAATAGAGAACTAAATAGGTTTGTTTCACCTAGATTATGTTAAATGATCCCGTAGTTTAAGTAATGTTAGCTTTACGACTTGGAGGAAATAAATTTAGAATTAGTAGTGTGAGCTGTTGAGGACCTATAAAGACAAATTAAATTCTGTCGTGAATTGAATACCTAAGTAGGAATATTCTAGCAGCGGGTGAAACAATATTTTTGTGAAAGTCTCTTCTAAAAGACCATAATTTGCTTTGGCAACATCAATATTTAAACAGATAACTAATATTAAAAAATTAGAAAGAAATAAAGATATTATGGAAGAAAGTGACATGCTCAGCCAAACCCAAATAAATAAGGATAGGTAAGGACAGGAATAGTAAGTAATTTTAATAATTAGAAATTAACAAGATCCAAACTGCATTATAAATCGAAAGAATCCGTAACGAAACAGGCTTGAAAACTACAAACAAAGATCTAACATTTTATAAAACAGAGATAAACACTTACATAGACCATTAATTAAAGAAAAACAGTATGTATTAGATGTTAATCGTCCCGAGAAAGTTGTAAGCTTCAAGTAAAGGAAACTGGTTGAAATCAACCGGGCTGATGTTATCGACAGAGCGTTCTTTACGAGAAACATGATAAGCTACCAGTGGAACTGATTCGCTTGCCGCAAGAATATAGAAACTACATTAATCATTTCTTTGTACAAACGTTACGTAGAACATCTCGTGGCTAAACCAGCAGCACGGATCGGTCTTCAAGGTTAAGCAACACTTGCCAAGGTCCGTTCGTGGATGGGTGACTCCATTACATACCGAGAAAGCTCTTTAAGCCGTTGGTCCCGACTGTGATTCGTAGATCTTTGATAGTCGTTACGGGTTGCCAGAAGCCCGAAAATCTGACAAACATTACCAAGGGGTATGGTGTTAGGTACTGGGTTTTGGAGGTCAGATAGGTAGTCGCTCCGTGCTAAATGCTAGCATTCAGCTTCGTCCGATTAAGCTGGAAGCCGACCCCAATAAATAAGCAGATGATATTCGCTGTTAATCCATCGATGGATTACTTGGAGTATAGGAACACAAATAATGATATAAAGCTGGCTGGAACTTGGCTGAGAGTGAATACAGAAAATCTGATTTAAGTTATTCAAATCTTGAGACGGGTCGCTTGCCCTTTTGACTACCCGCCGATCCGTAGATTAAATTATGCAAGTTCTCTACCCACAAGCGATGAAGCGACACACAACATGACGACAGGAACCAAATAGTAAGTATATTGCAGATAAAATTCCTCTATCAGACATCCAAGAAACCAAGGTGGTTAAAGAAATTGATAGTTTTAAAGCAGGAATATAAAGAAAATATGTTTATATAGCACACAAAATGAAAACAAAACAACTTTATATGACATAACATCACGCCTGTAATTCCCGAAGAGTTATGAAGAGGTGTACCTAATAGTACACCCACAATTTCGCCAGGTCTGTTAAAGTCCCATGTAATAGGAGGTGAGCCTATTGCCAACAACCGGGCACAGATCCAGACTCCATGGCTGCTACTTATAAATTCCTGATGGAAAAACCCAATAACGCTTTGCCCGACACGGAATCGAACCCAAGATCTCTTGTTCAGCAGTCACGCTTGCGACCACTAGACCAACGAGGCAGTCAAAAAAGCTTTAATCTGAAAAGATAAAATTGTGAGTCTCACTGCTACGCCAATAGGCAAAAAAAAAAGTTTAGCAAAGTTCCCGACGCTGGTTATAAGTACATATAATATGTTCTGCCAAAGTTTGAGAACCATCGACAGCTCATATATCGCTATTTTATTGAAAGTTAATTGATGTATGCGGGCTCTGAAATTGTGCCACGGCTTCAACAATAAACACTCTATAGAGATACCGAGAAATAACCCAGTTTGGCCCACATACATAGTTCTTTTGAATCGTGGTTAGAACTTATACGGGTGGTAAGTTAGTAGATTGTAACAGAAATAGAAGAAATTCTATTTCTGTTACAATCGGCGAACGCCCTAGATAAAGTTTTCTAGTAAAGGCAAACCGAAAAATAAGTTTTAGTTTCTTCTTTGCCGGTCAACTTTTTTGCGAACGTCTACGAAAATATGAAATACATTGAAGTATTCTATACTCAAGAAATTCATGAAATTTTTTATCCTTAAAAAAAGGCCCGTACTTTCATTGTATATCTTAAAGTTTCGTTTTATCTTATAGAATCAAACTTGCGAGCATCAGAAAATATAGACAACTTCTAAACAGGCACTTACTCGTAATTTACCTCTATCTTCTAAAACAACAGAATGCTGGTCACATTTTATTCCGTGAAGCTAGTGCAGTAAATTATTTGTGTCTGACCAGGGTCACAACAAGTACGTAGGCCTCAAAAACCCCGACTTGTCGCAGGGGTCTGTTACCGAAGCACTAGGTAACTCACAAGGTCGAGTGTTCATGTTCTAATGTTCTACAGCTTGTACAAAGGATTATATATATGTACTAGCTGACCAGCGCAACTTCGTCTGCGTCACATAATGCAATTAAATAATATTGCGACTATAAATTGAGATGTAAGCTATCCTATCTTTCAAGTTGGATTAAACTACATATGGTGTGCAAATTTGATTAAAATCGGTTAAGTAGTTTAGGAGTCCATCGCGGACAAACAACGTGACGCGTAATTTATATATATTTAGATTGTTCTAGATTACTTCAGTACCCAGTCCAACAAACTTTAAGCATATACTTGGTGTTTTCAGAGAGATCTAGGATTAATATCTTGGGATCTAGGACAGGGGCTGAAGTTCAGTTAAAGTCAAATGTCTAAAGGAGTCTAGTCGCTACTTATTTTTAGACCGACCTATAAGGACCTCCTATCGTCCTAAACGTCCTCCTCCCTGTGTAATACTTAAAGATAAATCTAGCTTGTGGCCAAATGAATGTGCTTAAACATTGTTTTTTTTTAATTCTTAACATTTAGTATCTGATAAGGAACAAGAAGCTTTGGGTCGTAAATTTTAGACAAATCAAATTGCTACAAGCAATGGTATGAAAAATGATCTTACTGCGACAAAAAGTAAAAGCTCATTCCTTAAACAAACACCCAATTTAAATCTGTAACAAAAACAATAAAAAACCTTCTAGCTATAACATTAACTAGCGACAATCTCAGCACAATAATCGCGTTCAATTCTCACAGTGTCAAGTAACAAACGGACAGAACATACATAATGCATGACACATTATAAGTGCACCTACAGAAGTACAGACGACCACAAAAACACCGCCGCGAGAATGCTAACACCGTTTTGGTAAAGCTCTCTCGATAATCGGGATGCGGAAGCGAGAATAGAGAATACGGACGACGTTCAGACGCCTCCGAGGTGCCTGAGAGTCGTAAAAGCCTTATTTATTGTAGAAACTTGTGTTGAAGTACTGTTATACTTGAAGCATTGGATGACGTGACAGGCATTCTAAGGCTTTGGAATGGGTGAAGCGAGATTTTATTCTCGTTCCAGGTGTATTTGTAGTTAATCCGATAAAAGTATTTATTTTTAATCTGCGAAGAAGTTTACGAATGAGGTTTCATTGCGGTTTTTTAGAGAAATTTGGAAATAATGTTTTATAAAAGTAGTGCACCTAAAGAGCCTCTCCCTTGCCAACTGCGGTCAAAATAATGCAAATAATGATGTTATGGATCAAAAGTTCCTGATAGAACATAATGAAGGATGTATCAATACCCATCTTGATTTAATATCTGAAGTAACAGATAAGGAAGCAGTCTGTATAATAGGTAGTACGTAAGAGGTGACGATAATGACAGATATTGCAGCAGTAATACAGTTCTCAGTGTCTGAATTCAACCTTAGCGAGTATCACAAAGCGGCAACCAATCAAACTGCATGAATGCACCAGCACACGTCACGAGAGCAACAGTACGTAATGATCTCGGTTCATCTAGCTTCAATCACGTTCAATTCACAAGTCGTTCGGTCCCAATCCCAATCAATGGCGATAGCGGTGCACCTCCTCTGTTGAACTAGTTACGCTCTTGATTGATGTTTTCATTCATCTTTTTCGCTCACAATTTTATTTGTACCTGGCGCACGTTGACTTTAAGTTGGTTTGGTGAATTTGAATGTGGTCGTTGAAGAGGCCAGTCAATAAAACTATGTTGCAATATTGTTATCGTTGTACAAAAATAGCCTATTTCTTTCTTTCTATGGCCGGGCCGCTATGAATTTACTCTGCAACTGGAAACTAGGCGATATCCTGCTTTTAAATGCATAGACTTTACTCTTAATTCTAACCAACTTTTCGTTTACTGCAACTTGGCTTGAAACCCGAACTTGTAAGCAAAAAATTCGCAAACCTTTTTCCAATCTTGTCAAGTCGAATTTTCTTGCCAAAGACTATTTTGGTGCCAATTCCACCCACCATAGAGATCGAATACGAACAATACAAAAAAAATATTTCGAAAGGCGCTGTATATAAAAAAACAAATGTTACGAGTAGTAGCAAGTTCAAATACTGGCAAAAAACGGAAACATTTCGAAATTCGAATGCAAGTCCGCCAAAAATGTACACGGATCTTTAGGCGCGGCCAAAGCCGAAACCAACGCTAGTTTCAAGCTTGATTTTTCAACTTGATTTTTCAACAGAAAATTACATTCAGGACCTTACAGAATCAGGATGCACTATAGTCTACACACCAGACATAACCAAGCGAAACAAACACGAGCTTCCCCGTTCAGTACAATAACGCGTGCTACGATATGTCGTTGTTAGCGATACACAAAATACCTTCCCTTTTATACGAGAAAACACCATCAGCAGACATATTAACATGTGAGGTACAGTCGTAAATTTTTATATGAACGGGTAACACGTCACAGTGATGACGTGTTACGTGAACGATGGGAAGTATGGCAACACAGACACACGTGTGTTTCCATGCTCCGTTATTTTTACGTGGAAAGGGGGAAAATTGCGTGACGAAGTTGCAAACGAGAAACTGTTTTTGCACAAACAATGCACGCACAATTTGGAATATCTGTTTTGTATACATTATAGACATGATCCGTGTGATATTACTGACATGAGGGGATTTGGGCGTGTTTTATTTACTTTGCGGTTTAGTGGGTCAGGTTTGAAACGTGTGGCTGTTTCTTTGGATACGTTTTAGCGTTTGTTAGAGCCACATTAGCAGCTAAACGTTTTACTCATTGACAGTTACGTTTCGTTACGCTTGTTAGTGTTGCCATATAAAAAAAAAGGTTTTGTCACCAACCTGTCGATTCTCTTGTTGTAAATTATTATCAGCGGAACAACAAAGGCGGTAGCTGATGTCCAGTATAATAAATCATAAATTAATTACACTTTGCACATTATCATTACAGTGTTAACAAGCATGAACCGTTA
This sequence comes from Lycophotia porphyrea, assembly GCA_950005105.1. Taxonomy (NCBI): domain Eukaryota; kingdom Metazoa; phylum Arthropoda; class Insecta; order Lepidoptera; family Noctuidae; genus Lycophotia; species Lycophotia porphyrea. The sequence goes on from OX465389.1 coordinate 5,465,604, forward strand.
ACTTTAAGATAAAGTTTCGAAAAACCATATCAATAACAATTTACGCATTAACACTTAAAGTTCCCACTAAATTCCACTTACCGTTAAGTACTTATTACAGAAAAATCTTTAAAATACTTGAAAAATTCCGGCTTTACTTGGGTTAACTAGATAGTGCAGGTCTACATTCAACATTATACTTTAATAAGGCGTCATAAAAGTGCAATTTGAATAATGAGAAGGGTTTCTTTAAATAGAATCAGTTGGTTGAGGGAAATTAACACCGTGGGATATCGTGGGACATCAATCATTGACCACTAGTACCGTAATGGGGCATCGACAAGCCACTATTTTATTCGTTGAACTTAAATTACCACTTTAAAGTATATTACCTATTAATTTCTCAACACAAAGAAATTATTATCGACATAAATACGCTTACGAAATAAGTGTTTATCGTTATTCATTGAATTTAATGGTCGGCTGAATACAAGATCCACAGGTGCTTTCTCATTATATCTTGCAACAGAACTGAGCGTCAAAAGAAGTAAAGAGAATGCCGACAAACTGTGTCGTTTGAAGATGTAAAGCAAAACTCTGTCAAAATCAAAACGAAGCTTCATACAGGGTTGAATTATTGTCAAGTTAACTAGCGAAAGGCTACCGACCGACAAAAAAAAATGTAATTTTCTACAAAACTGCAATTGGTACGGTCAAAATCTATGACATTTTTTATATCAGATTTTTTCTTAAATTACCGATCAAAAATTTCCATTTGGGCCCCGTTCAGAATGACTAAATGCATGGTACTTAACCGTTTTAGCGTCGGTGTCCCTTTCTAGACGCGGAGTGGTGGTCAAAGTTAGGCCAAGGAAACCAGTGCCGTCTAAATGCTCGTTGGGTTGACGATATCGGGGACGCTGAACGAGGTGTGGCAGAAGAAAGGGGTGGCCTATACCCAGCAGTGGGTGATTCCAGGTGATCATGATGACTACTGAAGCTATTCGTGCCAATATCAAATATACTAACGCTAGCTCCCGTGATGCACATTCTTTTTTGTTGACTGTACTTTTAAATTACTTGTAATTTGGGACGAAACACAACTTCAATAGTGATATGGGACAAACTAAGAATTTTTTGGAATGTGCGACAAAACTTCGGGACGAACGAAATATAAATCCTACAAACTACAACTGGCTTTCAGAGGTGTTTAACATTTGTTTACGTTTTTATCAAATACTTTTGGAACAGACTATCCTACATACTCGTATATAGGTCCACCGAACCCCAGACGCGCTATCGTCCAACACAGTACAGTCCCTGTTTCCATAAGCGCTCCGTGTGAGAAGAGATTATGCTTGTCAAACTTATCTTTCTATGATAACAAGTCCAAAGTAGGACATTAGTTGACTGAAGCATATTCCTATTTTAGACTCACTTTAACGAGGACGACTAATATTATAATATAATTGGTGAAATATTTAAAATGTATGTTATACAATCAGGCGTTGCTTTGCGGAAATCGATAACATTAAATGTTATGCACAATACAGGGTGCAAACAGACTCTTCACGAAGCCGTCAACCAAGCATTATGTACATCAAACTAAGTAACTTTACGCAAAAATTATTGCTGAGGAATGACTTTTTTTTGTTGGGCTGAGAAATCACGTTTTACAGTCGGACTCAATGTAACGCTCTCAAAACACTATGGATTGGATTGGATAGTAAGGGGGTCCTGGAGGTGTTTAAAGTAATTTAATATAATCTTACATTAAAAATATGAATTTAAAAAAAACTTGTGAAAAAGTTGGAACTTTGACCCTCAATATTTCCGTAACTAGAAGGTATGGTGTACAGCAAAAAAATGATCACAATGACGGGGAGAACAAGAGCCTTTCGGTTTCGTTAAGAGTCTGTTTACACCCTATAGATTGATGCAAATGTTGTTGACAAAACGCCACCTTGAACTGCACACTTAAAGTAGTCATACTATAATACAGACAAATTATTTCTTAAATATAGATCTAAAACAAAACAAGTGTAACAATTTGTACTGCATTTAATGTAACATTTTCAAGACCTTGTTAACAAGCCCCCGATAGTATTTCTACAATGTAAAACAATAAACTAGGTCGAACCTGAACTAGGTTTTCCGCTAGGCAATATTTTTTAATGCGACACTGACACGGAAACGGCGCCTGCGCCGGTTCCTAAGCACAAGTCATGACCGCAAACGTGTAGGTACTATGTAACATGACATGTACAAAATATACAGACTCAAAATAAATTCGCTAGCGGAACTCGAATACGTGATGAGTATCGTGGAATTGATTTTTTGAGGGTTAGAAGTAGAAGATGTCGAAATCCATACTAAAATGCCTGCGGTCGTTGAAGCAAAAAAACATCACTGTGCGTGCGTGTTGAGCTAACTACATCACACACTAATTGTCCAAATATTCATACTACACCATGACGTCAAATTAACATCCAAATAAAGTTTGTAAAAACACTCTCTTAACGAAGCCGAAAGGCACTTGTTCTCTCCGTCATTTTTTGTTCTAGACCATGACCTGGGCATACAAGGACTACTTTCTATTCCGGGAGTAAGTTCCCGTGCCATAATACCCGACCACCACGCGAGCGAAACCGACGGGCAAAACCTAGTACAAAATATTTATGTATGTAGTTATGCAACCCGAACCACAAGTCCACAACGCGTGATCACCGTGAGAGCATAAATTGCACCGTTGCAGTTAAGGGTGCCCCCTCTAGAACCTTCGATGCATTTTTGTCAACTTAGCAGATGTAGCCACTAGGTTCAGTATTACAGATTAGATTAGAGGATGCGCTTCTGCTCACATGTAACTCTACTCTTTTATTTGATATAATAACGCTCCCAAAAACTTGACTAGGTACTCTAACTTTAAAACGGCTATTGTGAACTTGTCACAATATTTTCGTCGCTGTCTTACTCTCTAAATAAATCGAAAGTTAAGAACTCGGATTAAGTTGTTGTCGGCCGAGAACGATCAATCGCGCCATGTCAAGACCGTTAACAGACTTCTGGAGATTAGATTAAAAGTTTGTAAGTAATGCGAAGAGGTCTAAAACAGCGTCAGTGGAGTGACCGCACTTATCGAGGCGAAATCGTTCTGAGCCGATCTCCTATTACCACATTTGTTGTTTTTTCGATTTAAATGAAGCTCTTTGTCGTCGAATCAAGACCATTCCGCGTTGTTATGCGTTGTCGCTCCCCAATGCGAAGAGTTGCGACCTGAAATAGGGTTAACGGATCTATCGGCGCATACGCCGTCTTACCATTTTAGGAAGCGGTCCACTCAACTGTCACGAGCTCGTGATTCTTCGCAGAACTGAGGGGTTGCTATGCGCTTGTGCCTGCGCTCACAAAACGAGAAAAGTATTCCTCTATTCGATTCCGAGAACGCCCACAGACTTTTTAAAGCCGGTTTTTAATTACCGTGAAAGATATGAAAGCGTGATATTGAGTAAAAACCAGAAATTACAGCAAGGTCTTTCAAATGAACGCACTGAGGCATCTACATAAAACTCACATTAGTAGTCCGCGCTTTGTTCCTCGTCCTACTAAAATATCTTGAAGAGAGTAAAGCCTAGGGAGCGGAAAATAAGCTTTTTAGCGCTAACAATGAACTACAGAAACTCTGAGAGACTTATTTGAGTCAAGTCTGTGTAATTAATTTTGCATACCCTGAATTAAACATGTTTTGCGGTTTGGTCCGCTGGAACCGCTGGAAAAGAGCGCGGTTGGAGACGTTTGAGATTACGGAAGCAATTTCTGCCAACAATGGTTCACTGATAATATGAAATATAATTGAAAAGTACCCCTAAACTCATAATATAGTGCACGATCGGGTTCAGGATTTCAGTATTCGATTACTGGTTTCAAAAAAAAAAAACGTTGCATATCTTGTCTTTATCCTCACATCAAGGTAGTGCAAAACCGCTACTTTCATTAAAGTCACGAAAGCAAATTTTTCCTTGTAAGAACATGAACATTGTGAACTTAAAAGCGATGCAGTAAAAGTCAATGTCCAAGCAAATGTGTTAAAAATATAATTAGTACCGCTAATTGCAAAAACAGCGAACTTTCGGTAAAAATAAGAACGAATCAAACTAAATGGAGTAAACAGGTGTCAGCAGATACTTATCAGTTTTCAGAAGTACCGGTGGACAAGCAATGTGCAAAATGTAATATGGCCTCCCTGACAGATGGATATTGATTTCGATGACAATAATTATAATGTGCCAACAGAAATATTCGGGGAAGTATCAACAACAGGTGCAGTAAATGAATATAACGATGTACAATTTGCAATGAGTCAAAAGAAATTGAGTAATATAAAAAGCATCATCACATTCATATTTATTGACAAAATCTGGTTTATGTATTTTTGTTTTGATACTTTTCAATTCGGGCTGTCAATGCTCATTGTAGATGTCGCGTCCATAGTTAAGTCCCAACCTGGCCAATGAAGTGAAGCTATTTTAAATGACATAACAGATTTCAACTAATGGGCGATGCTTGGAACTAGCTATGCTAGCGCCATTAGTCTCACACTGTTACCGTCCCTATTACAAGCTGATCCAAGTTTGTTCGATTCTATATTCTGAATTTGAAACGACTTAAAAAAGATCTCTTAAGCATTTGAAGAATCAGCAAACATTGTGGACATCTTTATCGACACAAGTATAAAAACTAAAGGACGATGCGCCAAAACGTCCCCCAAACCTTACATCGACCAACAGATTTAAAATGTATGTCATTCAAAACATCTTAGTAAGGTAATCATTTTTTATTATGGCGACAACTCTCAAAAGTGTGGGATTTCCGAGAAAAAACATGTTTTAATACTAACATTTTGGCACAAAATAACTGTTTATACGAGTAAGTCATACTTTTTGATTTTCAAAGTATTTTAATTATTTTCAACATTTATTTCTGTGCACATTAATTACATTTTTAAATATTTTTATGATTTTTTAATTTAACCAATATTAAAAAAAAACAATGATACCGGAAATCAAACTGTAGGAAGATGCGCACATCATCATCATCGAATCATCATCATCATCAGCCTATAATGTTCCCACTGCTGGGACACAGGCCTCCTCTCTATGAGAGGGAATGGGCTATAATCCACCACGCGGCGCGGGCCCAGTGCGGATTGGTAGATGTCACATGTCTTCGAATTTTTGGTTCTAGGACATGCCGGTTTCCTCACGATGTTTTCCTTCACCGTTTTTGAGAGCAGTGGTGATGAAATAAATTACACAAAGTAATGCGCCTGCCTGGGTTCGAACCCACGACTTACTGTTCGTAAGTCGGGGTCGCTACCATTTGGCCACCGCTGCTCTCAAAGATGAAGAAAGATGCGCACATATAATTTCAATTGTGTGGTACATGTGGCAAGGGCGCTACATTAATTTTAATCCACCGGCGGAACTGTTCAATAGAATTACGTGTATAATTGATGAAAATTAATATAACATAACAACAGCATAACATAATTATAGCAGCATAGCCTATAATATTGTTATTTTAATTTTTTATAACATTTTTGTATCGAATATGAAAAAAGAATAAGCGATTTTTAAATTTTATGTTATTTTTAAACCCCATGGATTTTGAAGTTAAAATTGGTTGCTAGTCTTTTTATAGATCCTTATGAACCTACTAACACATACGAAAGATCTGTGAAAGGACTTGGTCATCGTCCTTTCCATAAAATTCAAAACTGGTATAGCTACAAACGAATTCCAAAGACGCGTAGTAATTAACCGAGCCTTCACCACTTGTTCAGATGTGCTACATAGAAATGTGCCAGCTAGATGCAGGTGTCAGGAGATACCGATCGTGTCAAACAAGTACCGCTTGCAAGATGCTGGGGATAACGTTGTCACCCATTAATAAGACGTCACGTGAGTGCAGCACGCAGTTTGTAATGAGGATGTGATGAAGGGATACGGGATACTTGCAACACTTGCCAATCGTAAAGATACTTCAAGCGCATGCTTCTTTTGGCGCTTGAATGACGTTGTCAGTGGGGCGCTGTGTGTCAACAATTCTGAAAATGTCTATGGAAAAAACAGTATGTTAGTTTCGTTTATGGTCACGCACCAAATGATCCATGAAGAACTCTTCTGGAACCTGACAAATAATTTGAACAGTGGGTCAAACGGCCAGTTTTAAATAAAACAAAGCTTATGACAAAGGTCATCATTAAACATGCAAAAATGTCATCTATCCACTTTTTCGGTAAAAAAATAAGTTTAAATAGTGACGTTAAATACCGTTCCGATTTGTGCAGTTCTAATAAAAACTTGATAGCTTTTTGAATAAAAACCGTATATAAGTTCATTATTTAAGAAGAACCGTTTGACTGTGGTCTACAAAAAGTTACTGCAATGGGGTTCTCTTCATCTATGCTAACATTAACTTTATTTTCTTTGTCTCCTTTTGTAACTATGAACTTTGTTCAATATTTAAAGGCTAAAGACACATCGGTTGACCGACCGAATCGCATGAGAAACACAAACACACTAATCCTTTAACAAATATTGTGCTACAGCTACAACCATTGTTTGAAAGTGAACGCGTGCTGATTTTTTCGTCGTTTTACTTTTCAAACCACTTTTTTTGATACACAAAAGAGTTCCCAGACATTAAAAATAAATTCGATTGTTGTCTACGCTGTTTTGTTCCGTCAAAATCGTTTATTTTTTTATTTAGGTTAGGCATTGTTTGGTGTTATCTACATTGGGATTAAAACTAAGCCATTTATTTTAATACAAATAATGCTTTCATTGTAATTGGTCATTATAACAATATGTATTTGCAGTAATTGGTCGGACTATAATTACCGAAATCTTTATCGTTTTGAAGTTGAGACGCCAACTGTTAGGAATCTGTTTAATATTTTAAACACTAAAATTAACTAATGTAATAAGGGCTCCTACAAAAATGATTCGCAACATAACGTTTTTAAAATATTAAACAGATTCGTAACAGTTGGCGTCTCAACTTCAGAACGATAAAGCTAAGCTAAGAAGTGATCAGCTAAACCCGTGACATACTCAGATAAAAACACTCCAGGATTTGTCAAGGTCCGAACATAACTCTCGTTGAAATCATACCTGTCGCAAATACTGATCGTATGAACAGTAAGTAAATATACTTATGAATATCTTTTTTTTTTTACGGATGGGAAATCATCAAATGACTTCTCCCGCTCTGGGCAGAGCGGAAGGCAGTATCAGACTTGTACTGACTAAAACCCATCCATGTTCCTTCCTTGCCCTTTGTGTTCCAGGGCCGCGGTATCTCTTTCGAACAGCCCGCAGCCCATTTTTGGATACCTTAACCTAGTGAAAGCGTTGAATTAGCCTAGGCATACCTCCTATGCATTATCATATTTTTATGGCCTCTCCAGAAAATAAATGTAACTTTATCTTCAACGGCAGCAAAAAGAGAGTGAGGCTAATTGTATTAAGTTTCGTGTAGTATAAAAATTATCCAGTTCAAGAGTGTCATAACATTTTCGTCATCTTTGACAGTCATCCAGATTACATGTCCCGTGGCCATCCATTTTATTTGCGTGAAAACCTTTATCTTTGCCAGGTTTTAACAACGCCGTCTAATTTCTTGTCAGACCAATCCTAAGGGTTAAAAATTTCGAGAACTTGTCAATTATCCTGTCGATACTTGACGGCCATATTGGTCCCAAGGATGGGTCTTGCAGACTACAAATAAGTGAGGTTCCGATGTTTGCAGAGCTAGTTTTCAAGGTGATCACTTAACATATGTTCAAGTTAAATAACACGCCGTAAAATGTGAATTGATGCTGCTGACATTACATGTCGGCCTGTACTTATTTAGGTTTCTGGATCTGCAGTGTAATTTTTTCGCTTAAAGAAATTTCTTTAGTTTGTTCAAATTAAAACGATGTTTTTCCAAAAATCCAAAACTTAGCAGCTAATAAACAGTTTAACTCAAAAACCACTCATCAGAACTTGACCAATTTTATATAGCAGTTCTGGCTGCTGGCATCACCCCGAAAGTTAATCTTTTCAATAGAAGAAGAATCATCGAAGTCTGTTAGTCGGCGTGCCAAATAATTATCGCTGAACATTCATAAAATATATAATAAAATCCATTACTTTCGCGTGAAAAGTATCAACCTTCTTGGCAGTCGGCTAAATAGGGGGAGGAAAGTATTAGAAATAGATGCTGCAAACAAAGTCGAGCGAAAGAGGAAATAGTCTGCGCCGGGCAGCCGTCGCTCAAGACCGTGTAACTCAGAGCAGAGGACATTTGTGTTGGGGACTCTTATTAGTGTTGGGAAACTATATAATATGATGTCGATAAATTGAGCTGACTGAACGTTTCTACATTTCCTGGGGTCAGCGCAAGTAATTCACATGTTTTTTCAACATTTCAGCTTGTCTTTATAGCACGTCTAATTAAATTAGATTTATGACGGCTAATTTTAGTGTCAGTAAACTAGGGAAAGGAAATTTTATTGTACTATCCCGACGCTACAACACCGCTGGTACCTATTTAATTAAAAGTAGGACATTCTGTGAAAGTACCTTTTCGAATCTCTAATCGGGGTATAAAAAAGGAAACTATTAATTAAACTCAACTGCAGCATACGAAAACCATAACAAGAAGAATAACAGTAATGATGTCGAGCCGTAGAGATATCTTTAGCAATTAACTAACACCACTTACACCTGCCCTTGTTCATATTAATCAAATTTAATTTGAAACGTTCGCGTGTTCGTTCAGTTTTTATTCACATGGGGGAGTCCCGAAAATCGATATGCAGGTGCGGTCAGCACTAGACGGCATGGCGCCTCTAATTCAATCCGGTCAAGAAGGGAGAACGCTTATTGCTGAGCCCTTACATACATTACACCTCGCACTCGATTCGGCCGGGTTGTATCGCCCATGATTTTCGCCTGACGACTTCCCCTTCCAGTCATAAATTCTCTTCCTTTGCAAAAGTACCCGGCCTAATTAACTTGGGATACTTCAGTACTTCTGAAATATTTCAAACGTGCTACCGGGAGTCTCGTACCCCTTTGAAGGTTATCGCTGACTATAATTACGTGGTAATATTTCAAAAGGTTTGGGCCAGCTCATGAGGATTCGAGGTAAGACGGCCTAGAATATGGTTCCGTGTAAAAGGGTCGTGTTACGTCAAAACTTTCCAGACTTTGCAGTAGGCGTCATTATCTGCTCCTGGGGATTATGTACGCGTAAATTTATAATAGCCCTCGAAATGACGAAGTCACTTTTATTGTGTTAAGACGCTGCTGAAGTGCTAAGTAAAACTTATGTTGATTTACAGTCACATTATACGCACACAATCTTAAAGAGTACTCCTTAGTAGTATGTAGTTAGTTCTCTTGAAGACATGGACATACTTTAATAACTGAAAACTGGGTTTGTCTATGATTACTTTATGTTATCTCCTATTATGCCTTCTAATGCTATTATGAACACAGATTTTAAGAAAATATGTCTCTCCAAATCGAAATTCCAATACTAAAGCTCACACAGACAAATAAGGACATGATCACACACCACGTTTAGGGTCACCATCCGTCTGGTCTTTCATTTCTGTAGAAAGAATCTGCAGATGTTAGTACTATTATTTATTCTGTGCTACAGAGCCGGACATTTCTAAAAGTGTCAGGTTTTTTGTCAGGTCTTTTCCAAAATGGTAACCCTAACCACGTCGCCGTCGCAACAAAGTGCCGCGAGGTGAACGAACGACAACCGCAAACGACTCCCTAAGCATTTCTCGCGACGTTTCCGTTTCCTGCGACCAATCGATAACAATATCTCCGCGAGTGTGAAGTGTCGCACTACGAGTAGTGACAACTGACAACTACACCCGAACGTTTCTCATTGATAGAATATTTTATAGGAGCTGTAAGTTTTCGTTATAAAGTTTTGTTGTTTCTGACAATGGTTGTTTTTACGGTTTTAATCATTTCTGTACATAAGAATGGATTGAAATAGAATGACTTAAAACTGACGAAATTTCAGTGAGTAGGTACAGGTGGTGCCTATATCATTTGGCGCTTGAATAATACTGACAGGAAGGCGCGGTAGGTAAATGTCTGTAAAATTGTAATGAAAAACCAAGATGGCGGGGCGTCAGTCCAGATTAGGACCACGCACCAAAAGGACCATGCAGCACTGTACCTACATTATTTTTCCCAACCAGTCCTCAGAACAGAGCACTATTAAATGCAATTTCGGAAAGATTACTTTCAAATTCAAATTCATAACTTACAATAGAGTTAGTCGAGCACATATTTAAGATTAACATTAAGAACCCATAAAGCAATCGGTCTCAGTCCCAGTTCAGAGCCATAGTTTAAATTCTATACTACTCTATGTCAATGTTAAGAGCCAATAAACTGAGCGGGTTAGGTGCTGAATGTCAAGCTAAAGGTCGAGTCGCGGTTCAAGCACATTAGGCGAGGCAAGAATGTGTATCGGGGACGCCAGATTAGCTACAGTATTTCAGAATTTTCTTGTAGACCTACTTGAGTAAGAAAATATTTGGAGCCTCAGTTTGCATTTTCAAGAGATGAACTATGACCGACTATGGTAACAGATGTTGGCCGACGAATAGCTAAACAGCCCATGAGTGTATAACATTCAGAGAATCGCAGTACCAGGAAAGAATGGCACAAGAGGTGGTGATGATGATAATGAAGAGATGAACTATGAAGATGTAGCGACAAAACAGTCTCAAGAGACAGTATTCTCGTCGTAGTAGTATTCTTTGCTTTCCTTTCTGGGCTCCACGTTGATATTATCCCACCCAAACAGTTCCAAAACTCTAATATCCAGAAATGTGATCATATATTCCCAACTAATCGTAGGTGAGAGGAAATCAAGAAAAACGTACCTCCGTATATACACCTCTTAAACGTTTATGTGAAGTGCTCTTAACATTTTGTCGTACAACGCGACGTGCACATTAGGCCTACCCTTGTGATGTGTGAGCCGGAATAGGTAAAAGGTTTTCAACATCTGCGCCCCCTACAATATTAAAAGTTGCGCAAAGTGGGTGCGAGTTTATAAAAAAGCGTCGTCTGGTGAGAAATATGACGGCGTTGAACCATGAATGCGTATTGAACGAGTCTAATACACACTCTTTGCTTGTGAGCCAGCAATAATCCTTTACGAGATATTTATTTGTCGTTTTCTTGTTCAGTAAAAGTCACGCGACATATTCTTGACATCTTCCCGTTTATTATATAAATTTTTTTGTGTAAAACATGTTCAAGCCAAAACACGATTCGATTAAAAGAGGGTTTTATTTTTTTTCACTACGATATAGCACAGTATTGCGATTACGATCAATGAATTAAAATACTGTGTTTATGGTCGGACTGGCGGTTTGAAAATTCTGGAAAACAGTCCACAGCATATGACCACAATTTTCTGGTATTTACTGTACACTTTGCAGCAGTGCTTGGCTAGTCCTGTTCATGCTGTGCCCCTCTGGAATTCGCTTCCACACTCCTTACGGGATAGCCCTTCGTTAGATGTGTTCAAGAAACGAATAAGAGAACATTTCCTGACAACGTGAAAATAGTATGTACATATATAGTATTTTATATGTATGTTTATCTATATATATTGTATGTATTACGTATATTATATTGTATAGTTTGTTTATAAAATAAATTAATATAAGTTTATAAATGTACTCTTTATGCACATAAGGTTACCCTCTTCTGCAAATTTCGCAATCGAATTTAGGTTTGCTGTAAGAAAACCCAATTCTGGGTTAAGCTCGCCTTTGTACATAAGCTATTTATCATAATTTTGTGTGTATTTCTCCTTTTTTTGTGTGTGCAATAAAGAATAAGAATAAGAATAGTCCTCAGTCACAAAGTATGAACGGTTTTCAAGATCAACACCAATTGATTTCAATGAGTTACTGCTAACAAATTACCAAGAAAGATAAACACAAACGATTTCAGGAGAAACGTGACTTGAGCCTTCTGAGGAGGTAAACTTCATTGTTAATGAATGTATTGTTTGCTTCATCTACAATCGTTCATCATAGCCACCTCTGAGTACAGTGCAGCAGTGTATCCAGGTGGCAAGATAATTAACAATCGCTTTTAAGCGTTTCGTGTTTCTACAACGACTTCCAACAAAATTGACATATTCTTCATCCAACTTATCTGTGCACGCGGGAAAACACAGAACTAAAATAAATGTACCAAGTTTGACATATCGATGCCAATTTTTCTTGACTAGCAGCGCCACCTTGAACTGCAAACTTAAACAACAACAACAACATACATTTATTATCAGGCTACTTTGGCCCATAGATATATACCTTACAGACTAACATACATATGATATAATACAAATTATATTAGTAAATAAAACCTTAAAACTATGTTAGTAACACTTCACTTGTGCACTTTGGCACTTGCCCGTGGAAGCGACGGAACACCACTCCCTGCGGCTAAAAGTCCTCTACCAAGACGAGGTGCAGATAGCACGTAAAAGTGGTCATACTAAGCGTTATGCTTTATATCAGTCCGAAACATCTTTGAATTTTCCAGTTTCCCTCTGAAATCTGAAAGAAGTTCGAATGGAACTCGAATAAATACAAACACTGATGAGACGCAATCTGTCTACCATTGATTCCTAAGTAAGGTTTGTGGTTAAAACCGTTGAAAAATTCACCCCAGGAGCGGCCAACTTCGTCCAATCCAATTACTGACGCGGAACTCCGGAAATTCTAAACCGATTATACGGAATTGAAAACATTAAGTACTTTACGGATTTTGACTGTCCCTCGTCGGGATATCGAACCTTATTTCCGGCGAATTGGTGTCACATTATAATGGCGACGAAATGATTACGAAGTCAAAGATAGAATTTGGATGAAAATTATTTACGGAAAACTCTTATTTCGCACTTCGAGCAAAGAAAGTACTGATTAAGAAAGTTTTATAACTTGGCATTCTGGAGACAAACATCGTTTCGATAAAAACGTGACCGAAATTGCTCGTTACAACTTTTGGACTGCGAGCAAATCAGTTTTGATAGATAAATCATGCAAAACATAAACACCCTAACAGCGAGAGTCTGAACTTATTTAAGTTTTATACAAACTTACATATTGTTTGCTTCCACAGGGATTGAATCCCGTATTTTTTTTTACCTAGCTTTTCCCCAACTATGTTGGGGTCGGTTTCCAGTCTAACCGGATGCAGCTGAATACCAGTATTTTACATAGAGCGACTACCTGTCTGACCTCCACAACCCAGTTAGTACTGGGTAATACGATACCCCTTGGTAAGACTGGTTGTCAGACTTTTTGGGCCACTGCCTACGTAACGACTGTCAAAGATCTGCAAAGGACAGCCGGGACCAACGGCTTAACGTGCTTTCCGAGAAAAAGAACACTATTCAACTTCAATAACGTTAATTATCATTTCGCAAGTATATACATAAACTAGATCATCTAATCATACCATACCATTTTACACGCGCATACACAAACACAAGCACACTAAACATTACATCAGCGATGTGAATATTGATGTGAACATTCATAGATTGCTATTAATTAGAGCACTTGCACAATACATCAAGTAACGGAACCGCAACTAATGCGATTTGTACCTTAAGACACGGGTGTAAGATATTAAATGCTAACTACCCGCGATTTATGACAGCAAAATGACCCTAGCATTAGATGGAGGCAACGAAAGCTCGTTGTCTTCGTGAGTCACGACTCGAAAGTGACAACTTACACGTACAGACATGGATAAAAGTGCAAATTACATCCGGCTGTAAAACCTCGGGAATATTCAATTGAACAAGTCTCCGTGAGCGAAAATGGAATGTTACATTGTATTGACAGCCTTCTGAACTTCACAGAATCACGGCTCTTCATGGATTCAAAGGTTCTTTACATACGAATAGTACTCGCGGCTTCGCCCATGTAAAGGTCGGAAAGTACTACTGGAATAAAAAAGTATTCTATGTTCTAACCCAGACCAAGGTCTACCAGTGTGCCAAATTTTACCGAAATCTGTTTTGCTGTTAAAGCGAGAAACGGACAGAGTTTGTGCAAAATAATCCCACTCCTTGATACCTTTTTTATAATATCAGTATGGATGTTTTCTACCATGGATTTTCCTAACCTGAATGGTTAAATAATATAATAAACAATTTTATCGCTCCAATTTTCTCCGTAACCAAGCTGTTCTCGATAGTACTTTCACGAACCGTTGTTACCTGTGCCATAATCCGTATCAAAATTATTTAATGTCACTTTTGACGCTTCTTGTTAGGCCCCGTTGACATTACAGTCCTTTCATAGTTAATTTACCTCTCACCGGAGCAACGGAACAGCAACCTTATTTCAAAGAAAAAAGAGATCACTGTCATTTAGTCACAGACGATGGATGGACTGGATGGAACCACGGTCGGGTAGCCGTTTTATTTCCGTCCGGTAGTAAGGTCAGATAGTGGCGCCGGTAACTGAAAAGTTGTGTGGTAATCGGTTGTCGTGGTATGGATATGTGATGCGGAGGAATGACGAAAATGATGTGAGGAAAGTTTTGAGTATGAATGTGGATGGGTATAAGAGTAGAGAAAGACCAAAGAAACGATGGATGGATTGTGTGAAGGATGATATGGCAAGAAAGGAGGTGTCTGATGAGATGACGAGTAATAGAGAAGTATGGAAGAAAAAAGATGTGCTGCGCTGACCCCAAATAAATTGGCATAAGGGCAGGAGGGTGATGACTGTCATTTTGTCAGACTTGCCAGTGGCAGGAACCTTATTGTAACGACATTAAAGATCACTGTGATTTAGGCAGTGATGTAGATAAAAAAAACTGAAAGGACTGTAGTTGACAGTGACAATAATCTATTTAGAAACACCTCTATCAATGACCGGATGACATTGTTGTGTAGAACCCATTGTTTTATTTCATCTATATTAAATTGTATCGATTTAATCTTCATACTTTCAATTTCTTTTGTTCGAAAGGAACAATTACATTGTAATGACGCAACATTTCTTTTGGCCGGTCAAACTTTTAACACTTAACCTTTTTGGAGTGCCCAGAGATAAGTTTTAAAGTCTGTAGACAGAGTAGCTGTTGATAAGTTATCAGTGGAGATACTTGTTGTATCAACTTGGTTAAACTTTTTTATTACAGTTTTAAGAGACTCTTTTCAGAAACTTAGTACTTACAATGATTTACTGTGTGATAAAAAGTAGGTACATAATTTAAAACATTTCTTGTCAAGGCAAGTTTTGTACCGTAATTTCGTACATTTTCGGCAATGTTTCTGTTGCTTTATTTGTCAATAATTTCTGGTACTGATTTTTTTACATTTATTTTACAAAATTCAAAGAAAACTCAACTGCAAAGTTTATGTCATCAACTCCTTAAATTATCTGTGCCTCGCAAATACAGCAGCAAAGGTCAGCGGACAGACAGCCTCTCAAGTGGCTCCTACATGAACTTTCATAACAGGCTGAATGTAAAGTTTCCTGTGCCTTTACGTAAGACAGCGATGACGGCGCGCCACCGTGCACCGAGCGGTCGTGATCTTGAACCGCGGTCCGTGGGGGCATAGCATTGTCTCATTGACTTGTACTTCGAATAACTTCGCTGTGGTCGCTTCTGAAGTTTTAAGAATGCTAATGGAGTCAACGCAAGACGCTGTAAAATGACAACGCCATATACATACACTTCCATTCAATGAATTTAATAGAACAAAATACTTTCATCAAGGTTTCGGAAGTCGACTTAGTCATTAGTCTCTCTAATCTAATTATTACAGATATTCTGTCTAATATACAAATATTGGGCCAGATCAATATCGATCATTCTGCATTACTTAACAACTAATTATAGCTAAATTACAACACATCGAAACACATCAGATAAAGAACGCTCTTTGGACTCATGACGTGTGGATTAAATGAGATTAACTACCACTGCCGAATGTGCTATTCAACCTATTTTCACACTAAGTAGGAAAGTTTATTCGACACATCGTTGAGTAATATTGTATCTTCATCGACTTCCACATATTTCATTTAATCCTCAGATTTTCAGAATAGTCTTTCCGGTAAAGTTTTAAGATTATAATGTTTCGAAACGTGGAACAGGGCTTCGAAATGCCGCCATTAATAATGTTAGGATCCATAGGTTATTAAGATAGTAAAACAATGGTTTTGTGGAGTTGTACAGTGAAGAATGGTGCGGGTATGTGAGTGGGGCTGTGTCGCGATTCCCACCGTCCCGAGCCAGTACCACGTGGGCTGTCGTTTGAAATAAACATGACAAGCTCGCTCTCTCTCATTATCATTGAAACTGTGGACTTGCCGAAGGAGTCGACCATAAACAAAGAATTGGTTGCAAAGTTTACTCTCCTTCTCTTTGGACTTATTTGTGGATGATTGGTTAAGAGACCGAAAAAGTAAGATATATATAGTGATTACTTAAATTCTTTTTTGATGGTGATCAACTGGTACTCTAGAAATCGAGGATTTTTATTTGGGCCAATCAAGCGATAGATTTGACAAGGCTTTTTCATTCTACCGTTCGTCGTTTCCCTCAAAAGTCTTTTGCTTAAATCCACTGTTCCCACCAGTCCTTGCTGGTCAATAATCGGTCCTAGCAGATAACGTAGACAACATGTCCCTCCAATTATAATATTGTATCTCATTACTAGGCTATCATGGTATTATTATGGTAATTTAATAATAGTACATGATACAAAATTCGCCCGCGTGCGACAGGCTGGCGCGGTAAGCAATTACCCGGACAAGCGAATCGCGTTCAGTCTGCTGGTTGCAATTGCTGTGATACAAATTTTGGTTAATAGGAGACGAGGTGCGTGTCAAAATTAAGATCTCTTTTATTTTAAATGCTTTTAAAATATGCTGCTCAATGCCATGAGGCAACCCAGCGGCAATGGAGATGACATTAAAACTGATATCGCTCGTAAAATAAAGGAGAAGTTATTCTTCAAAATAAAAAGTCTGAGATATGCTATTTTCCGATTGAAAGAGTAACATCCTGACGAGTTTGGTGAATCAGATCAGCTTCTGGCTGCACATACATTATATCAATACCATAAGCGGAACATAGAATACGCATTTTGTTGTGTCTGATTAAGCATTTACATTCGTGAACGGTGCTTCATACGTGGTGCTCAGGTAAGGTCATAATGATGCTTCTATCTATTCTGTGCCGATACCAAAACTGTGAAAAAGACATCTGACTCAACTTGATTCCCATAGAGTTGCTTACTAAGGTGGTCTTTCGGACAGTTGTCAATGCTTGGAGAGAAACTTCTACCAAAATCTCTTCTACAATACTTGTTCGAAGCTCTTGGTATAACATAAAGCCACGTACCAAAGTACGTCAATTTTATAATACTAGGTAAATTTTAGCGTGGTTTGTGGGCGATCCTTGCACCTGGCCGAGTCAGTTTGTCAACAATACCCCGCTAAACCTGTTCTAGTAAACGCGTAGACGGTATTATTACGTTGAAAACAAACGATATTTCCTAGGATTACAAATTTCAAGTTTCTACTAGTCTTGCAGACTCTTGTACAGGAGCTATTATTGTTTAAGACTATAGATCTTGTTCTGTTTTTGGACGTCTTTGTTTGTCTTTATTAGGAAACAGTAAGTACTTAGTCATTGAATGAAATTAATGAGAAAGTTAGGATGCAATTTTCACCATTGCATTTTTACTAAGGAAGATTTTGATCAGTAAGACATTGAATTTATTGTTTTTCATTTTCTTCTGACAAATCAAAATGCTCATTCCAAATAATCGAATTAAAGTTATTTAGTATGATTTAGCAACGATCACAGCAAACAGTATCCGTTGCATCATTTATTTAGGACACATAACTAGTCGTGATGTTTTGTGGTGTGGTATATTATCTTACTACAACTACACGAGCTACTTGCCTCCAAAGTAGAATTCGGTGTCTTATTTCTCTTATTCTGAACTCAGCTAACAGTTTCAATACTTCTAAAACCGCGCAGAGCGCAAAGAGAAGATAAACAAAAGTATGCAGTACCTAAGGCTACACACAGGCAAAAGCACACAGTAGCTCTGCCGTATTTATGCACATGTCCAACAAGACAAAGTTGACTGCAACGATCGTCTCTCAATGAAATATTATGAAGTCAATGTCGCCTAACAACGGGTACTTCCTTGTCGAAAGTCCAAACACACTAGAGCCGGGAACCAAACATCGCATTGTGAACTCGGTAGCAAGATGGCTTAAGACAACCTCGTGACTCACGACCTACGCTTAATCAGCGAAGAAAGTCATACAAAATGTTTATTTATTTGTCGAACATGACCCGCAGGATGCCCTATGGCTAGACTGTGAACTATGGCGTCTTTGTTTCAAGTGACATTGATTTTTGCTGTGAGCAACATAATGGCATATCAAGATCTGCTAAATGTTTTAACTTCAAGTGATGCGTAGGCGTCTTGTTTGACCAGGATTGATGGGTTCAAATTTTTCATTAGAAGTGCTTTTTATGTTATTATATTGTTGCTTAAACTAAATATGTGAGACTACCTATTATTATCCTTTATTCATTTTTATCCTTATATTATTTACATTTTTAAATATTTTACTAACAAAAATTACAATATACAAAAACATTTAAAAATATAAATAATAAGGATAAAAATGAATAAAGGATAATAATAGGTAGTCTCACATTAGAAGTGCTTTTTATGTTATTATATTGTTGCTTAAACTAAATATGTGAGACTACCTATTATTATTATCTAAGAGAGAAAAACAGTAACACAATATACGTGGTATTCCAGACCATAATCTATCTCTGTGCCATCCCATCACCCGTTCTGGCGGGATTGAGTAACAAACATCCATTCAAATGCAAACTTTCGCGTTTATAATATTTAGTAAAGTTCTTTCACAAATCTCAGGCATTATTTTCCAATGGTTCTTATGCCTTCAAACCTTTAGATGAAATCAGCAGAGAATCATTTATAAGACGCAGGCAGTTATATCAAAGTGACATCTCTGATCTCAGGCTCTAAGTCACAATGAAAAGCTCTAAAATCAAAGCGCTTTGAAAAAGACTGTTCTAAGGCTTTTAGGTGAAGGTCGAGAAGACGTGCAGGAAGCGTGTGTGAGGCCATGCGGTGACGTCATTTCCTGGGCCGATGAACGACTTACAGTATGCTAAGGCATTCGACGCGATAACTCGCAGTGTAAACTGGTAATAGAGTTAGAGAGTTAAGGTTTCATCGATTAACGTACTAATTTTAACGGCGATGCCAAGCGGCGCATTCCTTCGGGAATCGGGATCATGGACCGAACAAAGTTTATACCTTCCAATTTTCTAAAGGTCAATGTGGGCGGCCATTTCGGCACGAGAGATTTAAGTGCCCTTCTTTATAGTGAATTTTATAACCAGTTACAACATCAGCGCTGGATCGCGGAAGATCGATACCTACTGCAGGTCGCAGACTTGTACCCTGAATTTACATTCAACTTTCGCCTTTAACGCAAATTGAATTAACATAAAGTTTGCCATAACTTTGACTGCATTGCGAAAAAACTATATTCTTTCGCTGTTTTGTATTCCGCACATAAGAGAAGTTAAAAAAACGAGTAAGAAGAAATTGGAGAAGCAGCGTGCATTTTGAAAAATCTCGCCTCATAAAGTATTAAGAAAATTAAATTTTGTTACAGCTTGATTCAAAACACCATTCAAACAGAATAGAAGTAGGTACAAACAGCCACAAAATGAAGGCTATGGTAAATTACAATCGAGCATATTGATTGTTCTATTGGCCATGATCGTAACACGAGTCAATTTGTATGTAGACGTATCTATTGGGCACTCGGCACTAGGCTGACGGGTGCACGGTTCAACGCGCCGCAACTTTATCGACGTTCATAAACCCGTAAATAGATCGAATGCAGTAAAACCGAGCACGCTGCACACACTCGGGCCACTGTACACGTCTGTTTCCAATTTCACTGCAATGCGATCAATGGAATTCAATCGATATCGCCGAGATGCTAGAGAAATCAAACCAATAAAATTCTCTGTGATGAAAAATTCATTGCCAGGAATCCTTAAACATTTTACTGATTAACTTAAGTGACCCACCTACTAGAACTCTTAAGGAATAAATTACAATAATTAAAAAAGTGCTGTCTCATATAACACAAGCCGTTCCACATAAATCAGATAATTTAAAATAATAACCGACACTATAATAGTAAATCATGAGCAACATTGATAAATAAGACAAGTTTATAAATTCAATGTCAATGAGCAAGCACCAGACTGCATAGAAATCGTTGCGTCCGGACCGTAAGTAATTACAGCAAGAAATAAAGGAAATATCTCAATACCTGTAGAACTACTGCGGACAGACGGTAACTGGGCCTGGTCTGGTCATTTGTTAGGAAACTTTCCAGTCGTTAATTAAGCTATTAAAAGTCTTGTACCTGGGCAACAATGTGAGAGTAAAACTAGATGCTAATGCGAATGTGACTTGCCTCATATAAACTCTACGTGCTGTCAAGTCCTGCTTAGTTTCTCTGAAATTACTAAATTTTGTTTAATACGAGTATCTATTTCATGAAACGTAATCTGTAATACTGAAAAGGGCCCGATATCTCCGTATTCCTTTTCAATCTCAACCCCAAAATGAGCCTACAATATTCCAAAGTTCACCGGCACCATATCAAGAGTGCTCCAGATAAATGGATCACGTTACTTGATTAACCGGCGCACATCCCTTCCCCTTATCACCCCTGGGAATATTTAAATGGGCCCTGAATATATCACACCACCCTCTCGAGGTAAACGAGCCAAGTAGACTCGTTTACCTGCGCTCTAGATTGAGGATGTAAATAACGGTATCTTCATTAACGAGTCACACACAATAATAAAACTGTACAAACGCGATACAGTCGCAGAGAACTCAAAGGAAGCCTTTAATAAGCCGGTTACGATGAACTTTCTGTGCATAAGTGCGTATTCCCGTCACACGCGAATTGGAGCGACAATTTGTAACATACGTGTGATCTCAATCAACATGGCAATCACGCGCGGCGCCACCACAACTACTCCTAATGCGATGCTATTGAAAATCAGCATTCACGGCGTCGACACCACACTAACGCGCCAAGTTACACTCATTGATTTCACACGGAACCTTTACATGTCGCTGAAAGTGATAACTCATTTTGACAGCCTAATCAACAAGCTCATCAACATTTCATGATCGTTCGGCAATAACGCCAATTGTATTATAATGCGGGTCCGGCGCTCGGCTCTACCCTGGTGCCACTAAAACGTTTATTTCGCTAAATAAGTAGGCAGCGAGTAGGTATGCATGGCATAGAGCTTGTCCGGGCTCTCGTAAAGTGTTTTTGTAGCTATAAATCCTGCCGCCTAAGATCCTTGTCTTCGAGCCAAGGTCTGCAAACTCATTCACAAGATCAAGTGGCAAAAAACTGGAGCAATGAACTGGGAGTCACGTACCATTCTCATCAACTCCCAAAGCACGTAGTGGCGTCTAAACTACCGCTCATTGTCAATATTGGAGTGCTGTTCCGAGCCACTGGTAAAATCAATAGAAGCATTATCGGTTATTAGACGTATGATTGCTAGAAATTGTTTTATGAGCTAATGAATAACAAACAACGGACTTGGATGAAGTACCCTCGGGAGTCGGTAGACATTAGACAATACTCACGGTACTCACATCTGCGCCCAGAAGGACGTAACGCAATAGCAATTTTACTTGGAATGGGAATGCCATCAAGCCAGCGAGGCTTTATTACCTTAAGAAATTAACCCCAACTCATTAAAGGTAAACAAGATAACTCAGCAATTAAAGGAATTAAAACTTTAATCAAGCCCTGGGGAAATGCCAGTGAAGTGCATGTTTTGCGGATTTTTATGGTCGGCAGGGAATGCAAATTAAATAATCGATATGAATTGCAATTGAGTCGGCAACCTCGAATGTCTGAGTAATGGTCGCTGCGACTGAACAGTTGTTCACACACACAAAGTGCAAGGCTACCAAGTGCATCGCCGATAAACCGGAGATGAAAGCGACTGTTTATTTGATTTTGTGCCGGTACGTGCAAGCATATTAACTAAACTTCGGCCAACGACCCCTGCTGCTCCATCTTTCCTTGAGCTCGTAAAACTGCCGCAAGTTTGATGTTCGCACCATGTTACCGTAAGGTCGAGGAGACGTAATTAACTTCGTCCGAATTTCCGTTTATTGGCAGGTAAAGTTTGATGGATACAGTTTAATTAGCCATCACATCAGTAGGAACTGCTTTTACAACTTCATCTGAACGAGTCTGGAACTCAGAACCATCAAGTTGGCAAGTAACATAAATGTGTCTTCGCTGTAGCATGTTATTAAAACAAATAGATGTCCTGCGCCGTCTGTGTCGCAATCATTAAACGATAAATCTCGCTGCGCGTCTAACGCAGACCTCACAATGTGTCACATTCACAAAATGGAAACTGTAAATTATGTATGAAAATTTAAATTTGATTCTGCATGGAATATTAAGTGAACACCTCAATGGTTGCTAATGCTGTTGGTTTCCTTTAAGGCTTTGAGCTATTACATCATCGCCTTTGTCCTCGGTGGATGATCTTTTAACGATCTTTGGGATTGCGACCTTGACCAGTCTTAATATTCTCGCATTTTGTTTTATTTTTAATCTATCTAAGGAAATATTAAGTTATTCACAAATCAAGTCCGTTGTATAAAGCTTTATGTTGTCGAATCGGGAATAATCTTGATGTCACACGCAACTTTTGTCTAGAGTCCCAGAATGCCGGTTTCGCAATCGAACGGGCGGCCGGCCGGCATGGCGGCAACCCATCAAACATTGTCGGATTACGTTTATGGACCATTTGTATGGGATCTGCTACGGTTAATGATTTTCGGTCGTTCCTCCGTCTCTTGTGCAATTCTATTTCGAGACAAACATTTAATAACTTTTTATAACACTATGAACTTTTCTTGAATTAGTCATACATAAACGAATAATTGAAAATAATGTGAAAGTTAATGTTTCCGTATAAATTCAAGGGCAAAAGTGCGAACCCTACAGCTATTATTATTACGGAGGCACACCGGTCCCCTATTAAATTACAAGCACCCCATGTTCTTGACATAATGGCTGCGAACGACAATCTTCCGCGATAAACTTTAAAAATTATAAATTCTTATTAATTCTGAATATTCAATCAACATAAACCATGTTTTACTTTGATCTTTATTTATGTGCTTTATCGTTATCGTTGGACACAACCCAGTGACATTTTCACATGCCTCTTATCTGTGTTTATTAATTGTTTGAGTTCATGCACCGCAGGCATGCTTGAAAGCATCTTGAATATTCGTGTCCTCACCGTTTATTTTCCTCATAGCCGGCCCTAGACCTTCACTGCACGGCCAAAATCCTGCCCTCGGTATCGGCAACAACAAAACACTCACACATAAACACTAACAAGAACTCCACAATACACACTTTTGTAAACATTCGTAGATACAATTATGTTGTACTAGCAATACGCAAGATAACTTGTGTACACTACTTTGATTAGTTGATAAGCAAGAAAACACATAAATTGTTTATCACGATGCGATCTACACCCACGCAAACATGTTGCGACGCGCGTCAACGCCGCGTGACTGCAGGCGTGTCGCCGGCTGACACTTGGGCGCTACTAATGGCGGCAGGAGTGTGAACTAAAGTTAGTTGAATAACCCTACTCAGAGATGGCGCTGTACTCAACTCACGGAATTCACTGTGTTTACCTCTACGTTTCATAGAATTTTCACCATTACTACGGTACTTGAAATAGTAAACAAACACAAATGATTAGTTTTAATCTAAAAGTTTTGTACATTAATTAATGAATAAATAATTATTTTTTATAAAAAGGTTTGAGCGGCAATTTATACTTTATAAATGAAAATTTTAAAATAAACTTATAGTATTTTCCTAGACTAGGTTAAAAACTTACCTTAATGACTTCTGTGATAATTTTCAATATTTAGGGCTGAAAAAAATATTTAACTTCACCTCTCTTGAGACACTAGATCACCACAATTTTACTAAAGTACTACTAAAACTGTATGCCAATAGTTTCAGCTTAACCAGATGTAAAATCCGCATTGAGAGAAATGCCGGTCGCTAACCGCTAAAACCTACACAATCACTGAAAGAACACTGTTCACCACAATTTCAGTTGAATATGGGGTTTTCCACGATACACTGTAATAATAAATGCACGAGTTGAACGCGGAACACCATGAATAGCGACCGATAACACTATCCATCACCCCATTATCCTACGCGACTTGAAGTTAGCAGCGAGCGAGCACGTCAAAATATACCATAAATAACATGGTACGTATTTGGGGTGCGCCACCCCATCCCCGCCCTTCGATCGTCTGTAAACAGAAGGTTCGGTTTCGATTCGAATATTGAAAGTTCAAAATTTTAAATTCTTTGAATCGATGCCGACTGGGCCTCCGCGTGCGTGAACTGGCGACTATCATTGAGCTATGGTATTAGCTGCAAGGCGTCGGGCCGAGGGGGAGGAACATCGTATAAACTCACATTACAATACGTTAAATCGCCTCCAGCCCTCGCCGACTGCGGTCGTAACGCGACGGGAACTTCCCGGCGACATCCCGACTAGGCTCTCACCATACAGCCAATTAACTACAACTTTAATGACGCTTTTCCATTAAAGAACCTGGGTAGCTCTCGCAGTTATAATAGGGTGTCTTTGTTATAAGTATGAAAGGCAATTTTAATTTTACAGCAGGAACTTTAAAAGTAAAGTTTTAACGTCCCTACTGCCTAATTCACTATGTAAATATTTTACCAAATTAAAAAGTGTGAAACTGACTTAAACAATTTGAATGCATTGTCGTCGCCCCTCTGTCATTTTTGATATAAATATCCATTCGTTACAGCCTGAAGGCGAAATGCGTTGAAAGGGAAAACCGACAAAGGAAGCCTTTTTAGGGATCCGGATAAGACGCGACGTGAAGAAAAAGAGAGCGAAAATTTTTCCGGTTCATATCTTTCTGTACATTTCATTACTTCCGCTATGCATGGACGTAGATCTCGGGCGAAGTCGGAAGCGTTCGGCTTTGGTCGTCTATCGTCGGGTAATTCCGGGAGACTAATCGATACGCGTGCATGCTACCAACGTGCTACGTTACAACGTAGCTACTACGCGGGTCTACGCGAGTCTACGACTTTGTAGCTTACGCTACGGTTGTGTTGTTGTTACCCAACTAAATTAAAAAGTCAGCGAACTTGACTCTTCGAGTGGGGTTGTCGCGCCGTACATCTTTAGGTGGTGTTGTTCCGGTTAATTGTTTTTGCAGTCAGTCAATGCTGCCGCTGCGCGCTGCACCATTGCAGATACATAGTACATTTCAGTTGATGAATCGTGATAGTAAACGGGCGCTGAGAATTGAGTTCACGTTCTCTTTTAGTTATTATTAGTGTGAACAGTTTTCAATTAAATTGTTCACGGCTATTGAAAATCGATTCATTTACAGAGCTTCAGCCGTCCCATTTAATTGCGATCTGTACTGGTTTTCAAATTGTACGTACAGTTTTGGGTTATTAAATCAGCTACTTTTATAAAGCGTATGGTTTTCTCATGTTAAAAAGTTTTCATTGATTAGGTACAAAGCGTGTTAAGACTCATAACGAAGCCGAAAGGCACTTGTTCTCCCCGTCATTTTGATATTTTTTTATTCTAGAGTCTAGACC
The DNA here is from genome assembly GCA_950005105.1 of Lycophotia porphyrea. Classification (NCBI taxonomy): domain Eukaryota; kingdom Metazoa; phylum Arthropoda; class Insecta; order Lepidoptera; family Noctuidae; genus Lycophotia; species Lycophotia porphyrea. The sequence goes on from OX465389.1 coordinate 5,491,516, forward strand.
ATACCTAGGACCCTTCTAGTTACGGATAATGGGGGTCAAAGTTCCATCTTTTTCACAAGTATTTTTTTTAAATACATGTTTTTAATGTATTTTTGTTACATAAGACACCTTGACGACCCCCGTACTGTTAAATCCAACCATCAGCACAACGTTTTGAATGCGTTACATTGACTCCAACCGTTAAACGTGATTTTTTACCCCAAAAAAAAGTCGTTTTCCAGCAATAATTTTTGCGTAAAGTTACTTAGTTTGATGTACAGAATGCTTGGTTGACGGCTTCGTGACAAGTCCGTTTACACCCTGTATTTTATTTAGTACTATACAAATCTACGTAATGTTTACCTAACCTATAGCTACGTTAGTACGTAAGGTTTCTGAAACTTATTACAACATCAAGTTTTCTATAGTAAATACATACATACATAAACTGTTCATAACATGTTCCTTCCTTGCCCTTTGTGTTCCAGGGCCGCGGTATCTCTTTCGAACAGCCCGCAGCAACTCACATCTGCCTTGTAAATACCTTTTGTTAGTCGCCTTTCACTCATCCTCTCCACATGACCAAACCATCTAAGCATACTTTTTTCAATTTTTGTCACTACATCATCTTTTAAGCCGCAACGTTTCCGTCTAACCTCATTCCTCACTTTATCATTCAGAGTTACACCACACATGCTTCGCAAGGAACGCATTTCCACAGCATTAATTCTACTTTCATGCCTCGTTTGCCATACCCAACACTCACTTCCATACATAAGTGTAGGCACCAGCACACCATTGTGAACAGCCAGGTGAGCCTTATTTGACATCGACTGGTTGGTCACAATCGTATGTATAGGACCATTTATTTCCCGCATTTACTCTCCTTTCCACGTCTTCGTCAATCTTTCCATCTCTTGTAAACATACTGCCCAAATATACAAACTCATTCACTTGCTCCACACTCTTATCACACCGATACTTCCTCTTTTCTTTCAAACACCATAACCTTGGTCTTATTCACATTTACATTCATCCCTTTTCTCTTAAATGCTTCACTCATTACAGTTATCATATCTTGCAACTGTGCCGCTGACGATGCAAGAATAACTTGATCATCTGCGTACAGAAGGCATTTGACAGGCAACTCATTCATCCTCAATCCACACTCACTTTCTCTTAAATCTGTCAAACAACTATCCATGTATAGGTTGAACAGCCAAGGAGACGCTACACAGCCCTGTCTAACACCTCTTGAGATGCAGAACCAGTCAGTGTATGCCCCATTTATCCTAACACAAGCACTAGAATCCTTGTACAAAGATTTCAGTGCTCGTACCAAGCACCTGTTCACACCATACATGGATAGAGTCGACCACAGCTCTTCCCTCCACACACTGTCATAGGCCTTTTCCAAGTCTACGAAAGCACAGTAGACGCTCTTGTGCTTTACCAGATGTTTTTCAGCTATGCACCTTAAGGAGAAGATTTGATCCATACAACCCATTCCCTCTCTAAATCCTGCTTGCACCTCCCAAATTTTCTCATCTGTCATCCTTATCACCCTGTTAATCAAAACCTTTGCATACAGTTTGCCAACAACGCTCAAAAGACTAATTCCGCGGTAGTTTTTACACTCCTGCTGTAAACCTTTTCCCATATATAGTGGAACAATTACAGCCTAATATCAATTATACACTTAGACCTTCCAGAATAAATTCTCTAAATTATGGTGTTAACTACATCATCCTTCGTCGCGTATTTTAGAAGAATAACACAGACTGATACAACAGTCTGTTGACAATACCTACTTTTCCTATGCAATACAATTTTTTTTTTTTAAATATTTCTTTTTATTATTTTGATTATTTTATTTCAATGTTAATTTATTTTATTTTATTTTGAATGAAAATATCAGCTGTGTGATGAAAGAACAAAATGCTACTCCAATTTTGTCATAAACCGATAAAACAAACAGACATCGTACGTAGACTTGACACAAATTGTTGGGATAGTTATAGGCTGCAGGTCCTATCCTATTGTTGGAATTACTTGCTTCAAGTCTATTAGACTTTTTGTGACAATTTAAATCAGCTCAAAACCCAAAGTATTTCAGAAATGGGTACATAGGTACCTACCTACTACAAAATAAATTGCCTTTTAAAACTAGGTGAAACTAGAAATCTATTACAATTTCATCTGAGTTAAATAAAAACTTAATTCAATGCACTTTTTGACCGCGGGATAAATTGCGGGAAAACTTTTCTATGTTGGTCCCTGAAGCTTAATTCGTGACTATCCCACCATCTAACGGTGAAATGAAAAGTTAATTTCATTTGTATGCATGTTACCACCGATAAGTTGTAGTAATGCTATAATCCATAATAGTTTTATTTCTGAGGTAATGGATAGTACCGAGGCTTCTTCTTTGAAATTATTTTTATTTTGTTCCGGATTCATTATGCTCTTTTACCTTATTCTTGGCATTTTTTTTTTGTAACATCATATTTCTATGTTATTACTATGTGGCAACACCTTGCATTATGACAATCTTTGCGTTCCATGTCTTAGAAAATATATTGCATCGACATTTTTTTTTCTCTTTCCTCATGTTATAAAGGATATAGCGCCACCTCGCTTAATCGAACAAGTTCGTGCATTTAAGAAATCTTTAGCTTCATTCTATTACCTCTTTTTTTCTTTAGTCAAACGTCAATCAATAACAATTTGATGAAAAATACACACGATTTAATGTTTTCGGGTTTTGTGATTACAATTAATAGATATGAACCGAGTTTAGAACACTATGGAGAAACCTAGAGTATTGTCGTAAGTAACACTAATACCTTTTAAACACATTACTCGCAATAATTGACAAAAACGGTACATACTTACTCGCTAAGTTTTCCTTAGGCAGTATTTATAGAAAAACAATGCATAGAAATATTCGCACAAATTATCAACCACAGGAACTATAAAGCGTAGAATATAAAAAAAATAGTGGAACAAGTACATATTTTATTGAACTATAAATTAACATCTTCAAGAACTTGCTGATCAGCTGTTACTTCCCATTTCATCATTTAAAAATTGACTTAATAAACTACCAGGGAACTGTCTGAAATAGAATCTCCAAAATGACTGCCTCGTCTCACCCTTATTTAAGAAAAGATCTTATTCATGTAGATACCTACATGTATCATTAAAAGAGACCAATAAATCAGTTTTTTTATTGATTCACTGGATTGAATTTCACGGAATATTTGGTAATATGGTGCCTTACTATGGCACTACAAGTTGCTAGTTTTTATATCACTATTGTTTTTTTTTGTTTAATAACATAATGATCTTTACCTTAGATTTATACTTATTATAGTCCAAGATATTTACTTGTAAAATTTAATGCTTTTAACCTATTCAGTGCCCAGAACCCAGCATATGAGTCGAACAATAATTTGTTCATTCGCACAATCCGTATCTGTAGCTATGGACTCGCTAGGCGGGTTCTGGTCATGAATACAAGTCACCTTTAGTTAATTATAATGACGACTCGACTCGGGTTGTGGGCACGCGAACGAAATTCACGAAGTTTTCGCGAAGTACTGGGTAGTGAATGGGTTAATGTAACTTTCTTATCATACATTCAACGTTATGCTAATCATTTTCAGCGGTGAAGCTCTTGTAGCTAAAGGCATAACAAAGATAGATGCATCTCTACCTGAGGTTGGCTTGAAAGATGTCACACCCAATGGCTCCTGGCTGGAACAGAAGCAGGTACAACACGCCTTAGAGGCTCGCAAGTACTTGGTGGAGGTAGAGAGGATTGAAAAATGGTAAGCTAGTGATAAAAACCGGCCAAGTGCATATCAAGTTATCCGTACCATCGTAGTAGGAGAGCCCCTTTTAATTTTGAATCAATTTTTACTATTTGTTGGTATAGCGGCAATAGAAATAAATCTGAAAATTTCAACTGTCTACTTATAACGGATCATGAGATACAGCCTGCTGACAGACAGATGGACAGAATGCATAGGCTTAGGAATAGGATCTTGTAGGTTGCCTTAGGGTACGAGACCCTAAAAAGTTGTGGCTGACCGAAGGTTGATTTCTGGTTGATGTCGAAGGTTTAATAACCCTAAGAGAGACCGTTTAAGATCAGCTTAAAGCCTTTAGAAAAGATTATTTTAGCACTGCAAAGTGGATAGTAAATATACTTTGCAAATTTTTGATTACATAATATTTTGCTTATGTTGTGTCATTATCAATGCGTGACTTTATTATAAAATTGTGAAGTGTTAACATAATAAAACTCACTTCACAAAGATGGTGTTTACTGTTGATAGGGATAGTCAGAAGTCAAAGCCAGACAGATCATCTAGCTCAAGACCGCGAAACCCTAGGCCAGCGGGCCACTCTATGACCCACCAACAGCGGTCACCTGACGACAGTAGACTTACAGACAATAAATAGACTTCAGAATTTCAGACCCAATCCAAACAATATTTTGCTTTTTATGAACCCATCCTCAACAAGCCAGCTAGAAATAAAAAAACCACATTTATGGATACAATTTTTCTGAAAATATCTTCACAATCATTGTGAGACCATGGCGCATTTTTACGGCCAGGCTATGGCCCCAATGACTCGTTTAGTTTTTGGCCTGTCACCCCAAATTTACTTAATACAAGGAGTCTTTTAGCCTGCCGCCCTGTAGCTTAATTAATTAATGGTCAAAAAGAAAACCGAACATTTTCAAGGCAGGGTGCTAAAATTTTCGAGCTCGCGTCGCTTGCTCATGCATCCTAACTTCTGCTATCTCTTGATTATTCTGGAGTTTTTATGCCAACCCAAAGTCATGGTTTATCACATTAATAGGTTATCAAAAAACCTGATCTAAGTTTTATTTACTAGTTGGCCCGCCCTTTGACACAGAATCAAAATTTTGACACACCTTCAAAATAAATTGAGCTGATAAATAAAACTGCCCAAGTTAACAGTTGACACTGTAACATTAATGTCAACTTTTATAAACCTCGTTTTATGTTAGCAATATTCTTTGTAATTCCAGTGGCACACTTAGTCATGCTGAATGGCGTGATGATCTGATGCTTGCCGAGGTTACACAAAAGACTGGTGGGTACTGGCAGTACCTGGGCCACAATGTTGGCAAGACACTATACCTTCAACCTGAAGAAGCCTTGTTTTTAATGGAAGTTGTAAGTCACTTGTATGATGTAATATCTAGTTTGTCTCATTGCTGATTTAGTTAGCTTTTATCATAAACAATAAACCATCTATTTTGTTTTGTTTTATTATTTATGGTTTACAACGCTAATCTAAAAATTTACCAAATTGTCCTATTGTGTATCAGTGGAGAACGTGGTTGATTTCACATTTGTATCATTTTTTAATCTTATCTTTTTTGTAAATTTTAAAGTGTAATTGTTGGTTTTGCCCTATTAAAAAAGAAAAAAAAAACTATTAATAATAAACTCTGATTTTTTTTACTTATAAATTCTGCAATACCATTGACAACTTATTCATTATTAAGCCTCGAACTAAATAACCACTGTTTCCTTTTCAGAACTGTCTACTACTAAAACACAATGATGTTACAGTGTCATTACAAAAAGCATATTCCTTACTACTTAACTCATCTACAACAATCAAACAATACAAAGTGTATGCATCACTTAGTAGACTGGGCTACCGAGTATTTAGACATGCAGGCCCTAAAGTTGAGGATACGAAAAAAAATTATAGCAATAAAAAAAAAGAAATGATGGATGTTGATCCAGAATCACATAGCATGGATGTTATATCTAAAAATGTTGATTCACCTACAGCTGCCACAAATAAATCTGAAGTTTTTGATTCACCAAAGGCCAGTGTGGAAAATGTACCTAAAAATGAAGATTTCTCAATAGTCAGCGCAGAAAAAGAATCTGATAGTGTTATTGAATCTGTAGTTAGCCCTGTCATTATTTCTGAAAATGTTAGTTCACTAATAGTGTCCGTATCAAACGAATCTAAAAATGAAGAGTCTTCAGCCATTAGTACTACTAATGAGTGTGAGAAAGCTCAATCTGACGAACCAATAGAAAATTCTGTCAATGATTTAAAGACTGTTAATACACTAATAGTTGAAACAGTTATTAATTCCGAAATGACTGAAACAGTTACTGATTCCAAAATGACCGAAACTCCAAAAGATGATGATACCATTGAAAATTTAGAAAATCATGCGTCAGCAGTAGAATCACAGGCCAATCAACCGAATAAAAACGAACAAGAACAAATCCCTAAACAGCAACAAGATACAAGTAGTGAAAGAAATGGGAATATTGTTGAAATGGTTGAGGCTAATGATAGTAAAGAAATAGCACAACAAGCACAGCAAGAAATAGAACAATTAGATGCAGAAAATAGTGTGGCTAAAGAAAACGAGTCTCCCAATATAATGGAAGTTAATGATTTCGCTGAAATAAAAACAACACAAAATAAAATTGAGGCTGTTGAAGAAATACTCTCCACAATAGCAGAAAACAAGAAAAATTGTGAGAATAACATAGACAGTATGGAGATATGTACCAAAACTCAAGAAGCAGGTATGGGTAAAATTCTTTTTAAAGAAGTGACAATGAAAAAGAGTGAGAATCGTGAGACCTTTGTCATTTTTAATTAATTTTCAGATGTTGTTTTAATGGAAGAAGATGATGATATATCTAAAGGCATTGAAACAAGCTCAACTGAGGAATCAACAACAATCACAAAAACATCTGATACTCCAATTGTTATTGGTAAATATCTAATTTAAAACCACATTTTTTTATTATGATACTGATGTTGCTAGAAATAGTAACTTAATCAATAAAATAGGATTCTATTCTACAAGGACAATGCTTATAATGTTTCAGTGAAAGTGGTTGAAACCAGTAAAGATGCTGTTTCTGCAACTAACTTAGAAGTCACGAGGAGGGATGCTGGTAATAATTTATATTACGATACAGTGTCGTTACGATACAATATGTATTCGATTTCCAAAACTTAGAAAGTGTATTATAGCTTGGATTTTATTGACTTTAATTTGTTTTTCACAGGCTCAAAGACTAATGGAGACAGCCCAAACCATTTAGAAGTGCCAAACCTGAATGTTTCTAGTGATTCAAACAAATGCACAGCGACAGAGAACAAAATAACACAAAATAATGACTATAGTGAAGATGGTGATTCATACAATTTTTTGGCCAAAATAGAGAAACTTAGGAAAAGGCAGCTAAGACCCAGTGACTCAAAAACTATGGAGAGGTATTTCGAAAATATTCCTGATTTCTCAAGAGGATGTGTAGTCACCATAAATGCCCCAGAACAACAATTCATACCGAAAAATATATTCGTCAATAAAGCAGCCTACACATTAAACTTGCAGAATATTGTAATGAGATCCAACAGGTCTGCGTCATCTGAATCACCGTCTTACACTAGTTCCGATGAAGTCAACGGTACTAACATACGAAGAATTAGAAGTGCCTCTGAAGTGCTCAGTACATATTTTCCTCAGAATGCAAACTTTTTCTCGCCAGGAAGATTTCAGAGGTACCCTTATAGACCTTACGGATTTTGGCGGCCGCAAAATAATCTATCTAATGTAAACTTTTGTCAATTGTTGTTCTTCCAAACTCGTTTCCAGTACCTTCAGTATCCACCAAGACCGCCTAGTTATAATATTCATCCAAATAATCATAGTTTAAGTAATAACGCTAGGAAAAGAATGCGATGTGGAAAATCAGCTCATTTTCAAGGCATAAAGAATTTAGCGGTCCGATTGAGACAAAGCCTTATCTCTGGTAATACTGATATGGGAAATCTTGAATCGTTGCATGGTCTACTACACGCTTACAATTCGAGGTATAAAACTAGATTAAGACTAACTGAACATTTCGATGTGGTTAATGAAGAAAAGATTGTAGAAACCATAGAACTGGATGATGATGAAGAATCTAAAAGTAAAAAACCTAGATTAGAAAAAGATGATGATGACAAGTTTGATGAAAATCTATATAGACTTAGACAGTTAGCATTGAGATTGAGCGATCTCGAAAGTAAGGATGAAGCTACAGCTCGTCACAGGAGAGCTTTCTCTAAGGCGATCAAAACGTTTAATAAATCTTATAATGCCGATGTTTATTTGGATCAGGCTTACGCAGTGATTGACAAACGATGTATAACACTCGACTCTGGTTCAGAATCTGATTGTGTAATCGAAGAACAAGTAAAAGTTCGTTCGAAAAAATTGAGGAACCCATTCAATATTTTGAAACGTCGCAAAGAGAGAGAACAGACTCTTAACAATCCAGGCACGAGTAAAGAGGACAATACTTCCGATCAAATTGTAATAGATCCTGCCCCCACAGAGGCTGACGGAGACTGTAACAAATATAGTGAACTTATACAAACTTTCAGTAAAGCTTGGTTGCCGAATGAAGAAGACTTCGGAAGAGCAGAAATTGTTTCTAAACGTTCAATGAACCTTGAGATTAGTAATAAAGAGCTATTCCTGCATGAATATATGAAAAGCCACTTCCAACCATTTAAAAATTGGTTAGAAGCAAAATTATCTTTTCTGGAGGATTTAGAGGAAACTAATAATGCATTTAAAAGACAGAAGGCACAAATATTAGCTGATTCAGAAGTTTGTAACACTGGTTTGCAACCACTAATAGATTTTGAGGATAGCGCAGATATGCCCACACTTCTCGAGAAGTTAAGAATCATAGATTATAATAAAGAAATTGACACTGAAACTTGTCTGAGAATAGATTTTGATGTGTACAACAGAAATGTACAAAACTTTAGAAAAAGGAATCCACCGAAACCGCATTTCAGAATTATTTGCATGGAGTAAGTTGAATTTATGTAAATACTGCATTTCAATTTTCTGAGGAGCTCGTGGCTAAATAATAACAGCCGCTCGGGTCGATCTTTAGGTTAAGCCGTGCTTGTCTAGGTTGGTCTGTGCATGGGTGACCACCCATTACATACCGAGTTTCCTCCGTGCCTCGGAAAGCACGTTAAGGCGTTCGTCCCGGCTGTCATTTGTAGATCTTTGGCAGTCTTTAGGTAGTCAGTGGCCCAAAAAGTCTGAAAATCAGTCTTACCAAAGGGCATCCTATTACCCAGTACTAATTGGGTTGTTGTGGAGGTCAGATAGGCAGTCGCTCCATGTAACATACTGGTATTCAGCTGCATCCGGTTATACTGGAGGTCGACCCCAACATAGTTGGGAAAAGGCTAGGCAGATTATGGACTGCATTTCAATTTTCTAGAAAATTAGAAAAAAGAAATAGAACACGAAAAACGAAGAAGAATTTTCTATTGTTTTATGTGAATTTGGTTATATTTATTTCTTGATGATTGCTGGAACTGGCTGGGGCTCACTCCCATGTTAAAAGTATTTATCGCTACAAGAGTCTCCACGTAATGTCCCTGAAGATGAAAGGCAACGAGGCCTAGAAAGAGTGGGCGCGATGACTTAGATGCATACCATGCGGGCTGGTTCAAAACGGTACTGGAGAGATATTTCAGGGAGACTTTTGCCTAACATCGGGAAGGCAGCGGCATATAAAAAACAGTAATTTTACATTTAATTTTATTGATTGCCTATTTTCTATTTCAGTGAATCATCAGGTATCCCACCGGCAGCGCATGTAATGTCCCTACATTCAAAATACGAGGATAACGTACCAGTGGTCTTTGCTATAGTCAGTACTGGATCTATTTCATACTTACAAATAAACCCCATAGACTTACCTATTTATGTTCCAAATAGAGATGTAGAATAAAATATTTAATGGTAAGTTGTTTGTATATTTTATTTTGTACAAAGTATGTATAAACGTTAACAAAATATAGGAACTAAATATAAGGTATTTAGCCTTTCTTCCAAGTCATAAGTATGATTTTATTTTACTTGTGTGTATGTCTCCTAAACTAAATAAACATTTAATTATTTATTAAGACTGTTAATAGATCAAGAAATAATGTTTGAAGTAAAAGTCTTATACACACATACTACTTATACATAGCCGATGAGAACTTAATTGTATAAGAAATTAGAAATATTCTAAGATTTTTTCATTCAATGTAACATGTAGTAGTTAATAAAAACTGAACTGTTTTACAGAGAATAAATTGTTTTATACCAAAATTGAAAAAATGTCCATTTTACGTAGCTGTATTTTTACATATTTTTCTATTGCGCCGAATTAAGTTTTAGGGCTCAGCCCGTTCATAAAAATATACTGTTTGAAGTTTTAAAAAGTATTGATGCAAAGATTACTTTTTTATTGAAATAATTACACATTTGTCTACTTATTTATTAAAGAGTGTTAGTATGTCTTCGCTAAGACTCCTGCCCTACCACGATAAGCGAGTAGATCTAGCAACTGAAACAAGCTGCTTGTTTGACACAGTTCACGCTCGTGATGTGAACAGAAAGCGATCAACTATAACATCACGCCTGTCATCAACGAAGGCTAAAGCAGAGGTGTACCTAATAGTCCCGTGTAATAGCAGCCTGTTGTCATCAACCGGTCAGAAATCCGGACTTCATGGATGCTACTGAGAAATTCCTGATGGAAAAATCTAGTAATAATTTGGCCGTCCTGAGAATCGAACCCAGGATCTCACGGTCAGCAAACTTTTACATATCGTTTAGTGACACGGTACCTAAAATCTTTAGTTCGTTTCTTGGGCGAGAGAGCCGTCGAAAACTAGTGGCTTGAATTCTTTGTCGATGGTGGGCAGGTGCTTGAGTGATTGAGTCAAGTATTTTTGCTCTAAAATCTACCAGACATAGGCATTTTGTTACGTGACTCAAACAATAAGTAAACAAATAACGAAAACTAAATAAAACACTCGTTAAAATGTTGTATGTGTATTTTATTTAAATAACTTTAAAACAGCCTTAGTGTTATAAATATTTAGCTATCTAGTCTACTAAGCAGCTACATGGCACATGTGATTCGGAGGGCTCAGTGCAAATATGTACGAGTATACCTTAGACTAAGACTCCTCGCTCACTTCACGCCCACAACCACGACTTTTGGGCACAGCAGAGATTTGTGTTGTACTTCGTAGCACGACCATGAACGCATTCATTATACCTTTACATGGTAATAAATTCCTTTTAATTTATACTATTTTATACTACTAATTAGAAATTTTATACCTCTCAATTATCGTTGATATACAGGTCGTGCTGGCAAGATTCCTTCCCAGCACGACCACGCTAAAATTCTAGTTGGCATTATAACTTTAGATGGTAATAAAATCATTTTAATTTTTACTATTTTATACCACTAATACGAAACTTTATACCTCTCAACTATCGTAGATATACAAGTCTTGTTGGTAAGATTCCTTTCCAGCACGACCACGCTAAAATTCTAGTTGGCACTATAATCTTAGATGGTAATAAAATAATTTCAATTTTACTATTTTATACCGTTTATTCCCGGTCGTCCCCACTAGGTACGAATGGGAAAAAAAAGTTTCGTTCCTCCAGTGGTGACGATTGGAACTTTTTATTTCCCACTCGTTCCGCTATAGACCGAGAGTCAATAGAGAGAACTATTGTAAATTCGTTGATTACCTGTGCTTCAGTCTTTTTAAATTATTTTTAATCAAAAACGTTGCTCACTCTTGGTAGGAAAGTCGTTTTTAAAAATCCGTGAAATCTGCTATTGAAATTCCTATTTCTGCTTTTAAATAAAAAGTTCCAATCGTCACCACTGGGGAGGAATTAAACTTTTTTTTTTCCCATTCGTACCCAGTGGGGACGACCGGGAATAAACGGTATAAAATAGTAAAGATTGAAATGATTTTATTACCATCTAAGGTAATGCCAACTAGAATTTTAGCGTGGTCGTGCTGGAAAGGAATCTTGCCAGCACGATATGTATATCTACGATAATAGAGAGGTATAGAATTTCTAATTAGTAGTATAAAATAGTACACATTCAAAGGAATTTATTACCATCTAAAGTTATAATGAATGCGTTCATGGTCGTGCTACGAAGTACAACACGAATCCTGGTCTCACAGCCGGGCGTCCGACCAGTTTTGTTCAAAACTGCAGCCAGTCATGGCCGCGACCACGTAGTGTGCGAGGTCCCTAACACGTTACATTACAATATCTATCTAGACTTCTCTCTACTCTTGAAATAATTAAAGTATATGATTTAAAAAATAGTGGTTATTCATTCATTATACTTTGTCCCATAAAATGAGTATCTAATTGATTTTGACACTCGAAACGTATAATGTTTGACATTATACGTTTCGAGTGTCAAAATCACCCACATTATGCCCAGTAACAGTTTGTCCGACGGTAGTCGTACTCAAGACCTCGTGCTCTGCAGTCGCGTTTGCGACTACTATCAATGTGGCAATTTTTTTTTTTTTTGGTAAAAGTCTCTTCGTTATAAAATTGTGACACTGTATAGTGTATTTGTAACTCATAAATAAAATATTACAGAAATAAATTATAAACCCTTGGGGCACAACTTACGATTAGAGAGAAGGCTAAAAGCTTAAAATTTTATATAAATGAACTACATACTTACAATTACATGGCACGTTATTCTAGGACTATCTCTCATTCGTTCACAGTACACAACCTTCGGGTTCAAATATCATAATGGCAACATTTTCAATGATTGGAAAATAGGACTTTCTAAATTCTTCTTTCCTTGAGTAGAAAGAATTTTATTAACCGTTCTAAATACAAATGGTTTTAATTGGCTTGACTGATTAAATTTTTTGTTTGGCTCATATTTTTCGGCTCACATATCAACCATGTCCGATCTGCTAGTCATATTGCAGCTTCCGCCATCAAACGACATAGTTAAATAGCTAGTTCAACGGTCTAATATGACTTTGTCATATACCACTTCAATTTATTTTCCAAATTCGAAACATTTTCATTTATACATGGAATGCCTAGTTTTTTTTCACCTAAATAAGCTTGCTAATACAATAATGATATGACTCCATAATCGTATAAATTATGAAGCGATCATAAATGATATCAAATCGAACACTTTATTAAGGAATGCCGACTAGGAACTAGGAAGCAACTACCCGCATAAATACAGCTCCGAATAAAATTATTATGCGAATTATTCGAATAAGTTAAAGTTTTTACAATATTTTTTTCATCTCTAGTACCTGTGTGGATACGATTTGGTTATAATTTTGAATACATTACAAACATAACAATAAAATATAACAGAAAAATTACAAAAATATGTTGCCAAGTTCAAAAACAACACTTAGAAAAATTAAATTATTGTAACAGAGTTATAAAATAACAATTTTCTTAAAGAATATAGAGTACAGTTAACTACATATTGCGAATAGTCACAATATGTTAACTTTAAAATTATCTAATAGTGATATCACCTGAGCATTTTCAGGATACGTACATACATAAAGAGCATTTTGCCCAAAGTTTAATTTAGCACACAATTCATAATCGTACAAAATACCGTTCTTTCTCAAACCGTATACCAAAAATTCAAAATCACAACATTTCAAGGCCATCCGAAGTTCATCCCAGACAACTGGTAGAATCTCTCATTGAATGGCCTGTAGAAGTCTCTCAGTCTTTCTAAAGTTCTAGGATCTATGTGTGGGTGGCTCCGGCCTTTAGTCTTACCTAGACAGTGTGGTGTAGACCGACTCTCAGATTTCAAAAGGCAAGGGAAACCTTTTGTAGAATTGAAGTAGAAATGCTTCTCTGTTATCACCCGTTTCAGGCCTAGAAATTCCTGTAAGAGGATAGAGATCTTTATTAGAGCTCAATAAAAAAAAACAAAGAACAGGGTCCTATGGGAAAAGCACTCAATTAAGCCCATTGTATGACCCAACAGCCGGACGTAACTTCCATAATAGATTCAAATATTTGAGACTGATTTTATACATAGGTATAATATTATGTAGTTCCAGGATATCAATTTTGAATTCTAGTTAAGGTCTTTATTCATTCTCCTGCCATTGTCCCAATTTATTTAGGTTCAGCTCAGCATGTCTTCCTCTCTAACTCATTAAGTAGTTGCCATCCAAATAGTCAGCCTCTTTCTAAGCATTTCACTGCCCCTAGGCCATACTTGTATAAACACCCACATTCATGCTTAAACTTTCCTCATTCCTCTGCATGACATGTAAACCTGTGTGTATGTGTACCTTTGGCAAAATTCTACTAAAAGTGCCCGTCAGAAAACCACCAAGACCATTTTCACCTGTACTCTAGCCATTTCAGCGGCAGGATCAGCGACCAGCCTCTCCCCACTGATTAGCAGTAACCTGGGCCTCGGGAACCGTCGCAGCCACCGTCGTAACGGCCTCGCATACACGCCCAGCCGGACGGGCGGCCATGATGCGTCCACCACTGAGGGAGCCCCGGCCCAACCCACCGAGCTGTTCACTAAGGCTAAGTCTTCGAAACGAGGGAGGGATGGTCTTTTACTGTAAAGCAATCAATAAACGTCAGAGTTGATCTAAGAAAGAAAACTGTAAAAGAAGGACAATACTAAGACCCCGATGGTCAAATATGTGTAACAATAAGAGTAATTCAGTGCCCACGGGTTTGCTTTTGTACCAAACAAATCCTAAGCGAAGTATGGAATCAAAACTAAAAATTCGTGGATGCAGCAGGCTGAGCCAGGTGACGACTGGCACAATGGCTGAAACAATCTGTGTCCTGGCAATGAGGTGCTTCGCAATGGCTGAAATAGCTAATATTCCAAGGCTTAATTGGGGAAAAAAATTGGCATTCCGTTTAGGGCAAATGTACACGGTGTATAGTAAGGTCACCAATTACCTGGCTGACTGCGTGTAGTCGCTGATGGCTCGAGTGACCGGATCCCGCACGACTGCTAACAGTTTGACGCTGGGGTTCATGGCATACACTCGTCTTGGGGCCGACCTTGTCACCCAGTATGAGGGGGTCTTCTCCATCGTAATTTGGCCCTCTAGTGTTGGTGGCATTTTATCCCTGAATGGTAATAAAAAGAAATTGGTTGATACCTATCTACGTATCATTGCTATGCGCTATTCGCAAATCGAATAAAGATGTCCATGAATTAATTACAATTCAATACGTCGAATCATTTGTTATTCGAAATTGTACGCAAGCCGCAAGCATGAATAAAATCTATCTAATAATATATTATAAAAAATAATGTTTTTTTGTTTGTTAGAATTTTCGAACGCATCTACAATTTCGAAACTCACACTCTTTAGACAAAAATAAACTTTAACACTTAGTAAATAAGAACTATAATACTTAACCTATACCATTCGAAGCCTTTGTGATAGAATTTATCAAAGAAGTGCACCTCTGACCCAGCAGCCCTGACATCTGGGTGTAATCTGAAGTTGAAAAACAAAATAATGATCACACGTGTAACATGTAAATACAAATATAATAATTATATACTTTTCCTACTATAATGAGTCGTCTTCCACTTTCCAGTACAACTGGATGCACTTGAATACATGGAGCGACTACCTATCGGAACTTCACAACCCAGTTACTTATTGGGTAATACGATACTATACCTCTAGTTACCCACCTCAAAAACTCCAGCAAGGCCCTCGTTCCACATTTTTTGACGCCTATTATAAGTGCGTCGGGTAGTCTCTTCACCGGCACCTGGTTCTGTTTCAATCGCCTGTACTCGTAGCTCTCGCCTACGTTGAATCCTAGCAGGGAAGCGAAGCGCACTCCTGCTGCCTTGTACTTCGAAATGTGCTGCTTCAATAGTATGTATTTTATTGAGAACTGAAACAATAACACTGTATTTTAAGATAAAAATTAGTAATAAATGAGGCGCATGGAATATTCAAGTACTTATATATAGCAGTAAATAAAATAAAACTATGGCCTGATAGACCTCAGTTGTACTCAGTTATAGATTCCACAGGCTGATATGAAGAAATAATAAAAGATATTTAATTTAATTAAAACAACAACTCACCTTATTTTCGTCAACTGTGCAAGAATTCAACGCATAGAATAAGTAAACCAATGTTAATACCATGAAACCAAAAATCATAATATTTCGCTTTGATAGCACTGGTATCCATCTCATTGCTGTACATCGGATTCATTTGTAATGTTTTGTTTTTTTCTGCCGTCAATAAACGAAATTCACTTCACTCAGCATTTCTACACGAATATTTTCAATAGAAAAAACTATACGTCTGTAATCTTTTAGCATGTTTTCAAGTTAATTGATATGCATAGTACTGCAGAGTTCACACTGAACAAGCAGTGTTTATGAACGATCGATGTAGTTTTCTTCGGAACCTTCACGATGCGCGCAATCGCTGTAGAATCGACACGGAGTCAGACGGAAAATCGTATTTTGTGCGAAGGTAATTTACCGCGCATGATAATCCCCCCGCTACTACGTAGCGCATTTCCGGTTTTCCGTAACATTATTAATGTTGGTGGTAAAGAAAACAGATCTCGGTAGGTACTGAAAAAAAAATCAATAAAACAGTAAATTGCGCTCGTGATTAAAATTAACAATTTCACTTTAAACATTTAATATTTCTCGATAGCAAATTATTTAAATTTTATCTGAACATTTCATACCCTTTTAGTTACAGAGCCGAGTTCACGGGAAAAACGACATATTTAGCATAAAAAAGATGGCAACATCACTTTACATTGCTTGGGCCAGAGTGAGATAAGAATTAGTTTTTTTTTTTATTTCGTGCAATAAGAGTTTTAGCAGAAGTACCAACATTAGAATATTTATAATCAGTTGACAGCCGACAGCTAAATAAAAAGAAATTTGATCGTGTTGAACTTTGAAGCTGTGAAATAAATTAAAATGACAGTCCAACAGATTAACTCGAATATTTCTGACGACTCAGATGATATGGTTAGTTTACCATCCGAAGAGGAAATTTATAGGCGAAAATACCAATTGTTGTTGGAGCGATGTGAAGTCTTACAACAGGATAACGAAAGAATTATCAATAGGTTAGTGTTTTGAGCTTGTTTTCTGTTGTTAAACGGTATTCGTGAATGAGCTAGCGTCTTTTATTGTTGCAGAATACATGAAGCGAAGAAAATTACCAAGCGTTACCGGAAGGACATTAAATTGTTGGTGTACAGATTGGATAGGCATGGCGATCAGTTCAGAACTGCATGTTTGGAGGTTGAAATGAAACCCGAGGTGATAGTACGACCACCCCGCGCCGGAGGGAAGACACAAACTGTGTCCAAACAAACAGACAAGCAGAATGCAAGTGGTGCCAAAAAACCTGGACCTAAAAGGAAAAGCAAAGCTGATAAGGTAGTATTGAGTGCAGTTTTGACCAATTCAAACGTTTGTAAATGTAAAATACGATTCTACTTGTTGCCTTGATACTTCTAATGTATGTTTCGCCTTTTAGCCTGAAAGAGACCCAAATGCTCCTAAAAAACCTTGCAACGCATTCTTCCAATTTTGCCAAGAACAGCGGCCCCTGGTTGTAGCCGAAGCAAACTCTGATTTGGGGTCAGAGCCTTCTAAGCAGGAGGTCACTAGACAACTGGCTTCACGCTGGAGAGCACTCAATAATGAAGAAAAAAGGGTAAGATGGTATAAATTTTATTGAACACCAATAATATTTTTTATTCCTGAATTATGTTTGATCGATCAAAAGTGTATAATCGAATTTACAACATTTATTAAATTCACTTTGTTGAACATCAAAATTGTTACACAGCAGCACGCATGTACTGAAAGTATTTGAACTCAGTAAAGCATGTTTGAGTGATAAAAATTGTAAACTATCCTAATTAAACATTTACATTTCTTTCTATTTTGTATGTTACATTTTGATTTAACATATGTATAAGTATAATATTAACAATGAGACTAGGACACTTATTAGATACAGTAGTTCGGTATTTACAAGGCAGATGTGAGTGGCAACGCCGGGAGGGGAGGCCCTAGATAGAAGGACATACGCTGTCCTTATTGGTGAGTTTCTTCAGTGCGTGCGTGTATGACCAGATGTATGAACATGGACAAAGCAAAAGGAGTATGTAAGGATCGTAGCAGGTGGCGTTCTATTGTCTGTGCATGTAGTTTATGTATGTAGTAACAGTAAATGAGAAAAATATACTCTCTCCTGCTCTTTTGCATATGCAAACTATTTGCCAGACCCCAGTTGTTGACAAAACAATAGGATTTGTAGGGAATGAAGTGCCCAATTAAATTGATCAGTACCAGACTACAATAACAGTCCAAGACTATTGTTATCTCACAGAGGTGTACACTATTAGTGAATCAAGGCATTCTCTATACACTTCAGATAGATACTTACACAATTTTATTTTAACAGTCCGTACTTGTTGCTGTACAATGGGAACAGGTGGATAGTTGGGGTTATTTGCAATAAAAATCTGTGGCAGAGCCCTTACTTGATCTCCCTAAAAGTAATGACTATTTAAGTGTTGTACCTATTTTAAAACAATAAATGGTGTTTAGTTGCTTCTAGGAAATGTATTATCACTACAAAAGTGTTTTTATGACAGTTATTTCTTAATATGAACATTACCGCACGCAAAATACGCGCTTGGACATGGCGTTGCGGACACCAGCCCGTTATACAATAAAATATATAACATTACTGTAAAAAAAATCTATCAAAAAATTACCCTGATAACCCCGATTTCGAGTTTCGTTTGCTCCACGATTTTTTACCCAAACTCAAAGCATTTATTATATATAAAGACAAACTACAGACAGACTACAAAGAAGGCAAAGCTACACTCCCAGTCACAAGGCATAATAACTTGTGAAAGTACTGTAGTTGCCCATTCAAGTGGAGATCCCACCCTTTATTAATCAATTTTTATTTGAATAACTTCTCTAATATCACATTTCTTTGTTCTAGGTATATGTGGCAATGTTTGAGAGGTCGAAGGAAAAGTATGCAGAACAAATGTCAGCATATATAAAGAAGGAACAATGACAATCAGAAACACCGGCCAATAATAGCACTTAATTTTCTTGTGATCATCAGCTTTAAGATTAGGTTAACTATTAAACAGTATTTTGTAAGAAGAAATGGTTTTATTTTCTCAGAATAATAGTCTAGTGGTGTGACGGTTGGTCTGCCAAGTCATAGAACTCAGTAAAATTTTCTCAGATGAGGCTGTGACTTTCATTGTTGTAAGTTGTAGCTCTAGGTAGTACCTCCTGGTAAAACGTGGTTAGAATTGTTTAACTTATTTTGCCATTAGAACAGTGAAGAAAACCATTGTGAGGAATCTAGCAGACATTCATGTTCTAGAATCAATAATTCTATGCATCAATCCACCTGCATTTTGTATTTCAGCCTACCCCTCTCAGAGAGGCAGCATGTGTACCAGCTATGGGAAAAATATGGATTGATTATTTTAGTTTTAATGCAAATTAATACTTTTAGACTTAAAATATAAAAATTGTGGTACACCCTAGTGTAAGCAACTTTAAAAAAAAAATATAGATACAAGCAAAATAGGTTTTGTGCAAAAGAAAAGAAAAAAAAAACTCGTATAAAACGGAATTTATTATAATTCAGATTCAAATTCAACAAATTAAAAATAAAACAAATTCAAACTGGTTTTAAACATTATTAAAGTATCCTAACCCTACCATACCCTGCCTTATTAAATGGATAATCTGTACATATGTATAAATAAAATTGGAGTGTCTGTTTGCAATATTAAAATAACCACTTTTTACTAAGTGCATATGGATGAATACACGGTACATATACCAAAACAACATTTTTTTTTTAATTTTTGTCTGTCTGTCTGTTTGTTTCGGCTAATCTCTGAAATGGCTGGACTGGATTTTGACGGGACTTTCACTGGCAGATAGCTGAAGTAACAAGGAGTAACTTATGCTACTTTTAGTTTAGATAAAAAATTAAGGTTCCGTGCAAAGAAAAAAAACCCTTGAAATTGGAAACAAAATTCGATTCAAATAGGGAAGTGCTTATAATAAAGGGGATTTTTTAATAATAATTTCACGCGAACGAAGGTCGCGGACAACAGCTAGTACCACATAGATTTGCGCATATTCTGTTGTGCCTTTAAATAAATATATACTGGTTTTCACCAACTGACAATTTTATGTAATGCGTAAACATACTGACACTAACATACTGCCAGCGGCTCCTTAGTCGCCTCTAGTCTGGCGCCTAGCTCGTATTTATTAATGTGTTAAAAACCTGACGCATATTTGTACGAACCGCACCGCAACGGAAAATCCTTTTTGATCACTTTATGATGAAACGCTACTGCAAACACAAAATAATTCAGAAACCACAAGGCGAGAATATTTTAAGCAGTCGGCGAATCGGTGTCGCAACTTCATCAAAAGTGTTGTGGTTGGTGAAATGAAATGATTTGTCTACGCATTACATCTAGATGATATAATTATGTCTAGTGTAAGTGAACTTGGGCATTATTTCAGTATCGTTACTAAGTAGTATTAATATGACGGCAAGACAGAACAAACAGACTGTTACAGTGTATGTATTTACATAAGTAGCTAACATTTAGATTGAACACCTGGAATTAAACAAATAATGGTAAAGTTACCATAATCTGTTTCTTTTTGTTTTACCCACGAGTAATTCATTGAACGAAGGGATCTCATGCGCTACGCGGTCACGACCAGGGTTACTATGACGTCTTAAAGCAGTAGTAATTCCAGTGTCGGAAAAAGACAGCTATACAGGTATCATTCCAGTGTGGGAAAGAGATAGCGCTTTACGACGTCACTGCTTTAAGACGTCCTGGTAGGCCACCAGGACTTGTCGCAAGAGGTCTTGCGACAAGTCCTGGTGGCCTACCATAGCTATCTTAAACAAAACAGGTCAAACGCCCGGTTGTGCGACCAAACTTTCTTCCTCGTCGAAGCTTCGGCGGCCTTAAGTCGTGGTCGTCGCCGCATATTGAGCGAGGTCCCTTAGCTGTAGTCACCCGCAGATTGGTTCTACCAATTTAACGTTGAGAACGCCTCTAAGTCGTAGCAGTAAGGGCAATTTAGTTTTTTTTACTGATCTGCAGTTGACTTTACATTAAACACAACACTGAAGACAATAATGTAGTAAATTGTATTAGTTTACGCTTTCCACTGATCTTTCTCCAATCGGATATTATTCATGGTATCAACGGCACTGAAGGCATTCGCATGCAACATGATTGCAGGCACTGATACCCTCATGAAGGGGTTGTACTTCTTCTCTTCGCCTATTGTTGAGGGCACCTGTAGAAAGAAATATGGATTACATACAAGTGATCTTGCTTAGAATTGTTGTACCTGTTTTGTCCAAACAGCCCCCCGTGTTGGATAAAAGCCTATGTCTCTCATAGAGAGGTGGCCCATGATCCAACTCTAATTCACAAACTTCTTTCTTCTTTATTTCACTGGATTTTTTGCTTTAATTTATTGGGTTTCTTCAATTTATTGGTTTTTTTTTAAATCTTGCTAAATTTTGAAAAACTTTGGTTTAACTTGTTTGTGAATATGAGCAAATCCGGCTCCTTTTTTTTTTACGGATGGGAAGTCATCAAATGATTTTTCCAGCTCTGGGCCGAGCGGAAGGGAGTGTCAGACTTGTACTGACTAAAACCCATCCATGTTCCTTCCTTGCCCTTTGTGTTCCAGGGCCGCGGTATCTCTTTCGAACAGCCCGCAGCCCTGGCAGGCATCGGTCCTAAACAGGGAGGGGCCCCCTCCCTGTTTACTGACATCTCTTTGAGGAGCGCGTGGAACACGAACGCGCCGTCAACACGGCCTGTCGTCAAAAGACGGACGGACGGCGAGCTAGCCCATTACTCACCGTCCACAGGTCCGCGTCTACGGTGGCCGGAAGCCACCGCGTGACCCCCGACGCCCGAGGCGTCTCCCGCGGCGGCTTGGACGAGAGGTTCTCTCTCTCTGACGCTACGCCATCTCCTTCGCTAGCATGACTGCTTCGCAGAAGGAGGTGACGGCGTCCCATTCCCTCTCGCTCCGGACCATGGCTTGGACCAGGGCCGGACGCGATAGGTCGCCGCCGCCGATTGCCGCTACGAGGACACGGCGGTGCTCCGCCTAAGCGGGGCAGACCTCCACCGTGTCCTCTGGGCGATCCACGCAGTGGTAACACCCGGGCGTTTCCTCCCGCCCGATTCGGTGCAGGAACCTCCCGAAACAACCGTGTCCGGTGAGGACCTGCGTCAGGCGGAAGGTGAGGGTGCCGTGGCGCCTCTCCAGCCGTTCCTCAAAGAGGGGACTTATCGCCACTTTTGTGGCGTGCCCTGCACGGGGTTGCGATAGTAGCTCTCTCCATGTCGCCATGAGATCGCGCCGGAAGTCTGTCCACTGCGCGACAATTTGCCGCGGCAGCGGAGTTTCCCCCCGGCGTAGTGCCTCCACGCGCCACTCGTGTAGGGGCGCGAGGACTATCGCTTTCAGATCCCATGGCGGCAATCCGGCAAGGAGGCTCGCCACCTCGCCGGAGATCGTGCGGTACCCCCGGACCAGCCTTACGGCTACCACCTTCTGGGGCGCGTTCAGGTAGTGGGCGCGAGCCGCCTCAAGGAACGCGCCCACGTAAAGGGCCATGGGTCGCACGACCCCCGCGTAGAGCCGCCTCAAGGCAGCAAATCTGGCCCCTAAGACAAGTAAACGACCCACTGACCGAGATGTGTTACACATTTCGAGTTGGCATTATGTAGCACAATTTCTTGTTCAGCAAATACTGTCGTATCGAATGTGCCAAACCGAACCACTGTGTAACACTGCCAAGATTTAAATCTTCGGCCATGTACTACTACCCCATACAGATGTATCTTACTTCAGACTGAAGGTTTACGACTTCTAGCTCTATCTCTTTCATACACAGATTTCATTTTTGAGATTTTAAATGATGCTTGAGTGAAGCTACTTACCGTAGGTTTCCCTTCCAGCCGTCTCTGCTGCGCCCAACTTAATTTCTCCATTATTTGGCTATTATTTGGCTCGACGTGTGCCGCGAACAGGAGATTTTGCAGTGTGTACTCGTGGCCACAAAACACCTTAGTTTCGTCTGGCAGACTGGATAGGAGTGACATTGCATTGAGCATCTGAACAGCAGTGCCTTCAAAGAATCTTCCGCAACCGCCTAAGAATAAGGTGTCACCTGGAATCGTAATCAGTTGTTTACTATCTTGAATATTAAATAAGTAAGGTAAAATTAGTATTATTAAATGCATGGATTTCTGTGATTATGCCGATGGCCGCGGCTGAAGCTGCACCACAGAGGAAAGACAGCGTCGCGACCAAGCTCTTGATCGCTTAAACATAACATCAGACCCATAACCTATGATGGGTTAACAGGGAATCGACCTCATGCTCTACAGTAGCGCTTGTAACTAATAGACTTATGAGGAATGATTGCTTAACTGCAATTAAAGCATAATTAATAAAATGTTAATTTTACCTGTAAACACCACAAATTGTGATCCTTCCTCAGGTGTAGACACAAAGTAGCAAATATGCCCCTTAGTGTGGCAAGGAGTGAACAGGCATTGGACTAACAAGTTGCCAACATTGAACATTGTGTTGTGCTCCACTTTCTTTGTTAGTGCACCAATGCGGTCATCCGCTCCGTACACTTCGATGCCTCGAACCTGCCTGGCTAGGGCTTCATTGCCACCAGCATGATCCCTGGAAATTAAACAATACTTATAAGGTTTTATTTTTCGGTCCTATGGTAAGATTGGCAAGCAGTGGCGTAATTTCAGATCGAAGTAGAAACTATTCTGAATACCAGTGGCGAAGGGTGAAAATTTAGGAAGGGGAAGCCGAAGAAAAAAATAGAAAAAGAATTACATTTCTATTTTTATATATTATGTTTATTTTGACCTCGTTTTCGTTACCAGTGACCCTAAAAACCATGAAAATGACTACCATAACGAAAAAACTGAAATTTTCGTCAGCGCCATCTTGGATTTTCGTTTTGACCTCATTTTCGTTATTAGCGACCCCGAAAACCGTGAAAATGACACCCATGACGAAAAATCCGAAAATTTTCGCCGGTGCCATCTTGGATTTTCATTTTAACCTCATTTTCGTTGTCAGTGACCTCGAAACTTCTATCTTGTTCTCCCCTACATACTTTATTTTTCTGCCCCTGTCGTAACTCGATAATCTTCGGCTTACCGAGCTCCCTACAAAACGGTACTGCCAGCTGCGAAGTCACGTGACCGCGTCCATACATTTTAGTTCTGAATCCTGACACAGCACCGGCTTATTTGGTTGTTGTTATTTTTTAATGTTTTTTTTAAATCCTATATTAGTCCGATCAAATTAAGCCGAATATGGGCAATCAGGGGAAATAATTCGTGTAGTTTTGTGAATTGGTACAGTTATACCTTGCGGTATCCAGATGAACATACTAAAAGTCTTCAAGGGTGGGAGGTGTGCTGAGGGTGTAGGGGGTTGCTCATATCTCGAATATCAGTAGGAATAGCAATGAGTACTTCTGATGATAAAAGTTTCTACATTAAATTTTCTACAAATTTGGTCATATTTATTTTTCCTCTACGTTCAATATTTTAGGAGCTGTAGAGGTATAGAGTTTGTGAAGTTTGGGCCTGTAAATGTAAAATACATAAATACAATAAAAATAAAAAATATTTTCTTAAGCAGTAAGTTGCTTAAGAAAATATTTTTTTTTATTTTGTTAATTATTTCTTGCCTTTTTTTTCAAAAAATCCTGAAATATGTATTTTATTATTTATAACAAGGAGTCCCTATATCAATTTTCAGACTTCTAGCACCAAACGGACGTCTCATACAAACTTCCATCCCCTAGTTTAAGGGGTTGGGGGGTAAAAATTCCAAGTTTTTGTTTGTGTACTAATACTAGCCTACATGCCAAATTTCAGCTTTATAGGACTTCAGGAAGTACCCTAAAAATTTTGAAAAATCGACGCTGTTTTCTTAAATCGTCTATTTTTATCTCTCTGTTAAAACTTACACACCCTATAGCTCCTAAGGTATTAATCGTAAAGCAAAAATCAATATGAGCAAATTTGTAGGAAAGGACAATCACCAAGTTTGTATGAGACCCGTCCCCCCCTCCAACAGATCTTTCGTATGTCTTAGTAGGTTCATAAGGATCTATAAAAAGGGTAGCAACCAATTTTAACTTCAAAATTCATGGGGTTTAAAAATAACATAAAATAAAAAAATAGCTTATTTATTTTTCATATCGATACAAAAATGTTATAAAAAATTAAAATAAGTAACTATATTGGCTGTTATGTTATACTGTTGCTATGTTATATTAATTTTATCATTAATTATACTCGTAATTCTATTGAGCAGTTACGCCAGTGGATTAAAATTAATGTAACACCCTAGCCTCATGGACCACACAATTGAAATTATATGTGCGCAGCTTCCGACAGTTCGATTTCAGATAATAATTATTGTAATTTTAATTTTGTATTGGTTTTTTTTTATAAATATTATTTAAATTACAAAATGATAAAAATATTAAAAAGTGTAATTAATGTGCATAGAAATAAATGTAAAAAATAATTAAAATACTTGAGTATGACTTATAAACAGTTATTTTGTACCAAAATGTTAGTATTAAAATGTTTTTTCTCGGAACACTCACTTTTGAGAGTTGTCGCCCTAGTAAAAAATGCTCACCTTACTAAGTTGTTTTGACTGAGATACATTTTAAATCTGTTGGTCGATGTAAGGGTTAGGGGGACGTTTTGACGCATCGTCCTTTTATGTAGAAACTTTTATCAGAAGTACTCATAATGCTATTCCTACAGATATTCGAGATATGAGCCAAAACCTGAAAAAAGGTACATTCAACCCCGCCCCCCCCCTACACCCTCAGCATACCCCCCACCCTTGAGGACTTTTAGTATGTTTATCTGGAGACCGCAAGGTATAACTGTACTAATTTGCAAAACTACACGAATTATTTCCCCTGATTTTATAAATTTTCCTATACTATATGTATTAAATGGCTTTACAGTGTACTGTGAAGTGATACCCACACATGTGTATGTAATATACTATTGTGTATTATATTTGACTAAAGTGGATACCTAGACACTAAGTAGAGTGCGTTGTTCCCAAAGGGAAACCGGCAGGAATCGGCTTCTTAGGTGCCTTCGGCCCTGCTGGATACAGGAAACTTAAGGTCCAAGAGCAAGCGAAGCAAGTTGGAAAATTGGAAATTGTTATTTTTTTAAAATTTTTGCGCCCCACTTTGGACTAGGAGTTACTTAGTTGGCATAAAATGGAAAAAAAAGTATAAATATTTAAAGAACCACAGCTGGAAAAGCGTGTGAAACTAGCTCAATAATTTAAGTGGATTGGTTAGATTTTCTTTTAAATATTCAGTGTGAATTGGCGAAAATAGCTCCCAAATTATTCAATAATTCTCTGAGGCCCTGTTGTAGACTTAGTGCCTTAGAGGCTAGGCAGACCAGACCTCCCAACCAGCGGCCTGGACATTGAGAGGGACTTGTGATCTGGATCATTTACCTTATTGTATACGAGGTATATATGGCTGAAAGAACCAAATAATGAAAACTCACCAGTGATGATGTGTAGTCAAAACTGAAGTGAGCATCACTTTATGATCCGCTACAGCTTTCAACACCGTATCAGGTTCAACTGGGTCTATGACAGCGGCCTTTTTAGTGGTTTTATCCACAAGCAGGTACATGTAGTTGTCCTGAAGAGCTGGTAGTATCTTCACATCCATGTTTGGGTACTGATGAGTTTCTGAATAACTGTGTGTTCCTTGCTGCCTTCGAGCAAGTACTGAAACATGATTTTTTTTTATTCAATTTGACTTGTGGCTAATTTTTTTAGGTAGGAGTAGAGGACTAAAAGCGGGATGTGTAATGCGAATCGATAGAATAATAAATGAGTACCAACATAAGTATTAGAGGAAGTCTGAATGTGGCACCAGTGACTGAAATGTTGTGTGGTAATTGGTTGGAGTGAATTTATGATTTTGATAAACTAAGAGTGACATAAGCCCAGTGACAGGGCATAACATGCAATTAATACTAGGTAATTAAAACTGGAACAACAACAGTTTTACTCTCAAATGTTTATTTTCATAAGTAAAGTAAATAAGATACCTAATAATTGGAACAGTAATGCTGTTATGTTCAGTTTTGATGTTTTAGCACTGTTACAAGCTATGTGATAACAATATAACAACTGTTAAATGGTTTTTAAGACTGATTTACTAAACTACTGTTGTTTCATTGAGTTTGTTACCATTATTTCGCTTATTGAATTTGTAAATTTTGTTCATCCCTGAAGCCTCAATAAACCGACACGTTAATAAAAAGTAATTAAAAAAATATGTAAATTCCATATCCTGCCAACAATATTTATTTTCGCTTCTAAGTAGTCTCTTTTTGTTTTTAAATAGACAAAATCAGTATCAGTTTTTGTACAAATTAAGGTACGAATAAACAGTTTTAAATTGAAAATACAAATGTCACCTATATTATAAAATACCTTGGAAGTAAAACTTCGTTGCTTGATTAGATAAACTGGTCGGCAAAGAATTAACTAACTTAGCCAGCATTGTGTTAATTTATCAATAAAAATGGTTAAATAATTGTATATCTATATTTTTAATACTTTTTTTTTTACAAAAACTGATAACCAGGAAAAACAAAATACCTTATCAGACAACTGGTGTTGACAGCTATTCACAATATAGAAAAAGTTTGTTAGAGGGTTGATCTTTGTCAATGATCTATACAATACGGTTGATACTCCTCTATCCCTCTACCGCCTTCTACTGCACAGTTCGTAGTTTGTCGACAATTAGTATTTTATTCTTTCATGAGTTACTCAAGAAACAAAACTTGATTTTTATTTTCAGATTTACGAATGGAAGAGTTTAGATTGCTAATGATTCTTTTTTATTTAGATTTAAAAACCGGGCACACGCAAGTATTAATGATTAATTATAAGAAAATGGTGGCAACATAGGATCCTAATTCACTGGCGTCACTGTCAATTTTGTCATGTTGCCAACTGCCAATGTCAAAATTTGACATGACGTGTGTGTTCATTCATCGGCATGTGGATTTATTTACAACAGTTTTCGATCGTTTTAGTGAATGAGTTGGTGAAACCTGGATTAAAATAAAATACTTAAGATGAAGAGTAAACCTATTAAACACAAGTCTACAAATACTTTTCGTGTAAGTCCTGACAATAGATTATATTTTTGAAGTTTTAGGTTAAGTGGGATTAAATCATTTAAATATACATTGTACAAACTTATCAAAATTATGTTAACAGTAACAGTAACCCCTCGTTGCCACCAAGGTATAATACACGTATTTTACAAATTTTGTGCAATGTTTTCGTTTCTCTTAAACATGTTTAATACATGTTGTATACAAAACTTGTTATGAAACTAGAAACATGTATAAAACTTGGTGTAAGTATACAAAAGTTGTATGAAACATGATAACTGTATAAAACTTGTTGTAAGTATACAAAACTTGTATGAAACTTGTTGGTTAACTTTTAGTTGCCTACACGTTTAAGATCTCCTGTTTTTGTTGTAAGTAGCTAAACTTGTTGAATTCGAAATAAATTCAGTCCATAGTTTTATCTTTTTAACAACGATTAATATTTGTCCATTTTCGAAGCAATTGCTGCCAATGTGACTTTTTTCTGCTGACGATCTTTATAAACTTCATTTTTCACATTCCACTGGCATGTACAAGAGTACATGCAAAAGCTCAATGAGTTCTAAAGTTTGTTTCTTTGACCTCTCTTTTTTTTTGTTCTTCTTTCGTTTTACTAAGGAAAAAAACGCAGTCCATCCGGTATGTTGAAAAGTTTATCCTAAAAGGATGGCTAAAGTTTAAAACTTGTTTGTAATTAGTATTATACAGGAATTGCAACAAAATAAACAATACTTGTCTCAACCATGCCTGGTTAAAACAAAGGGTACTCACTTAATGTCTCTTTCTAATTTAAATTGACTGTAAATGCTTTATAATTTTCCTGTTTCTTGGTACTTTTTCATTTGAAAAACCACTAATATGCTAGGAACTTGACTTCTTACAGTGCTAACTAAGGTTAGCATTCCTTAAAACAATTTAATTTTTGAAAACCGATAAAATTAAGTATTGCCTAAGTAATTAACCATAAACCACTTATCCCAGAATTGCTTAGAAGATGATGTGATGTGAGGCATTGACTACCTCTTTGGTCTTAGGTCTCATCTGTAATTGCTCGTCTTGTAGATGGCAATAGGCTCGGCCCCTATATCATGAGACTTATTAGGCTCCGAATGGTTCGTGTAACATGGTGCTGCTCGCCAGTTCCGTTAGCTAGAACTTGGCTTGACAGGATACCGCGTGTCCAGATTTTATTAGATTTGATTCAGTTTTTGAAGTCATTTCTAAAAGTTTACGTTTTAAGAATACTAAATTTTTACACAAAAGTACTGTACATTTATATATACTTACATTTTTTTTTTCAGTTTGTACCCTTTGCTGAGCGAATCAATGCTATTGACATTCGTCATGCTGCTCTCTACCACATCGAGCATGTATATGCACAGCAGCCAGAAGAGAATGAAACTCATTTCTTTGTGGCCCTACAAAAATGGCATGTGCTTAATTTGACTGAAAACTTTAAAAAGTTCAGGAAGGAAGTCTTTGGTATTATAACAGTGCCACAGCTTTTACACAAAAAAGATGAAGTGGTTGAGATATTGGAGAAATATTTGAATTTAGAAGATCAGCTGTGTTTACAACCACTACTGGAGTAAGTTGGTTTTTTGGTTATTTATTAAATAATTTAAATGGAATTGGAACCTTTTCAAATGTGTTATTTTTTAACCATGTGTAATAATTATGACCATTAAACACTTGAGCACTATGTATAATTATATAGTTTGCTTTCTTTTTACACCCATATTATTATTTTTTTTTTCTTTCTCTCTTTCTCGATTAAAACCTTATTTTCATGTTCTAACAGTTCATAAGAATGAATATTACATTCTCTTTCAGAATCCTAGTATCAGTAGCAAAAGATCTAAGAGAGGACTTCTACCCACACTTTCCACGGTTTCTAGACATCTTAATAAAGCTGCTAAACACCAAAGATGCTGAAAGACTAGAATGGACTTTAGTCTGCCTAGCATTTCTGTTCAAAGTTCTCAAACCTTACCTAAAGAAAGATATTGCTGTTATTCTAAAGAGGATTATACCTCTACTGAGTGAATCTCAGCCACAGTACATCAATAATTTTGCAGCAGAAAGCTTTGCTTTTGTAACAAGAGATATAAGGGATAAGAAAAAGTTTGTCAGTCTTCTACTGAACTATTTGCAGCATAATGATGATGTAAGTATTTGTCAATTCATTGAGGTATTATACCTTTATACGTATTGTGCCAAGTCTCATTTAAATTGTCTCTTCTAGGCAATCACTGGCTGTGGTCATCTCATATTTGAAATACTGCGAGGTGTCACAGGTAAATTCCACAGCTGCATAGAAACTTTCCTGCCTCTTCTCCTTCAATACCTCAAAGATAATAAAGAACATCAAGAAATACTGTTCAAAGTGCTGACGCAGACAATAGAGGACAGTCTACAAAGTATCTCACACAAAGAGTATTCAGTCTTTTGGGCAAGCATCATGAAGTTCACTGAAGAAATTTTGAAAGAGGATGAAGAAAGTAAAGGGCTAGAATATATTCTCAGACTTGCCGGCCAAGTCATAGAACACCAGCAAGGGAAATACCTAACAAACCCTCCACAGTTTGTTCTCCTGTTGATAAAAGTTATTTGTGAACAGTCTTCAGAAAATGTTCTAGAGGTTTGCGCTCAGATAGGTGCAGTGTTACTCCTCTCACCAAATGTGTCCTTATCTCAAGAACATGCTAGTATTATCGTCAAAGTTCTACTGCCTCTACCATTCCCAAACATACTCATCAACTTTGTGCAGAATGTCATTGAGTATTCACAATTTGATATGCATATACTACCTCCTTTCATCAAGTTTGTAATTCAGTCTAACTTTGAAAATGAAGCTTTGGGTACACTTACTAAAATATGCTTGAAGAAATCACCATTGTCTATGAATGGTATAAAGTTATTTGAGTGGGTGAAATATCCCCTAGACTTTGGGAAGAATCTGCCGAATTTTATGGAACATTTCAAAAATGTTTTATCAGAGGACATAGAAAAATATGTGGAAAACCCAGTTAAATTAACGAATGTCTTATTCTGTTTGCCGCATGTAGAGAAAATTGATGTTGACTATTGCATCAAACTGTTAGGTGAGCTGATATCAAGACTGCTGAATATATTGAAAAGTTATAACTTGGAGAACCAGCCTAAAGAGAATAAGTTCCACTGTGACACGACTGCACTATCGCGATGTGCTAGAAAAGTTTTGTTCATGCTATCGTTGGCACTTGAAAGCGCCATTCACATATCAAGTTGTAAAAAGCTGAAAGAGATTTGTGACATAGATACATTGTTGCCAGTGATCTTGCCCTGTGCTGCAGATCCTAACTACCTTTGCTCACTGCATCTCCTGGACCTGTATTTGACAGCATATGAACAGGAACATGGATTGACGTATCCATATTTATCTCTAGTCGATTCGTATCTGAAAACGAATGTGTCTTCGCCTTTTCATGTGGTGAGTTTTTCTTAAAAGTTATTAATCTTTATTAATCTACACAAATCTAGGCAATCATTTATTTAAGTACAATAAAATCTTGTTTTCAGGTTCGTCTATTAACTACCCATGTTTACAAGCTATTCGAAAATGTTGAGGAGCTAAACAAAACAGTTGAAGTAGGGGGTACAGTTGAGAAGTTTTCAATCTTCAGCAGATGTTACTCAGTGGAGTCTATAAAACCATCTATCCAAGAGTACAGAGCTCAGTTGAACATGCTGCAGAAGATGACCTTCAATACCAGTCAGTATGCCCTGGCTAAGGATACAGAGTTCCATCTTTTTGCATTAAATTACATGTTAGGCGTCTTGTATATCAATTTCAAGTTGCTCTGGGAACCCGTGACAGAATTTATTGCGGGTTACGGAAATGCCCTAAGTTTTGATGATTTCTGGCCTACTTTTTATAGCGTTTTAGAATCCTCTTTTGTAAATGCAAAGAAAAATCTCAAACAGTTCCATTTTGATGACGAAATTGATACAAATTTCGAGATCCTTCAAAAATTATACTCTGATTACAATAGCATATCTGAGAGGCCTGACTTATACAATTATAGGAACTTGATTTTAAAGGTTATGACGAATTGTATTCAAGTTTGTGAAGCGAGGAATCGCGATGTCGTTGTCTTGTTCTTGAATTTCATTGAAAACGAATACAGAAGGAATGACAGCATGAATGCTCTTAAAATTGATATGGAAGTACGAGATAATAAGATGGAAGTTGATGATGAAAAACCCGAAGAAAGTACTGATAATATTGAGGAAATAATTGAAGAAATAGATGAAGCAAAAGAAACCGTTTCAGGAAAAATAGTGTTCAAAACTCTTATAAACATAATGCAAGTCCTATCTCAGTTTAAGAACCCAAGAGCTTTGCATAAAGAACCAGTGTTTTGGGAACTTTATATGGAATTTTTGAAACACAAAAATCCAGGTCTTCAGAAATATGCTTTGGATTGCGTTCTGAACTATAAAAACAAAAATGTTACGCAATATAAAAGCAACCTATGCAATTTAGTAGATGAGAAGAAGTTCAAAGATGAACTGACTCTGTTCAAAATAACTGAAGATTCGAAAAGTATTCAGGCTGAGGACAGAGAGCATGTAGTTCCAATAGTAATAAGAATACTTTATGGAAAGATGACGTCGAAACTTGTAGCGGAGAAGAAAGGGGGTGGCCAGAACCGAAGGTCCCTTGTAATGCGGTATCTGGCCGGTTGCAACGAAAGCGAGGTTAAAATGTTCATTGAAATGGCATTTTCGTACTACAAACAGTATTTGGATATGAAACCTCGAGAAATATTTGAAAGAATTGCGTCGGACGTGGATTTAAAATCTGTTACGAGTCCAGGAAAACTTCATAGTGTTTTAAATCTATTTGAGGTTGTCCGTGAATATTTTGGAGGGTGTATGAATGAACAGTTACTGTCTCAGCTCTTCAACATTTATTTTGCTATCTGTTCTACAGTAGCAGTGGTCTTATCTCAAGGAGACAAGGTTCATATTGGATATGTAAAAGTTATAAAAAACCTCCGCACACTTGCTCTGGGTACAACAAGGAAGCTATTTGAACAATTCACTAAATATCCTTGGAATAAAGACGAGTTGTTTGTCATGTATGAGACATTGATTTGGCCTTTGATGCCAAAGTTACACATTGAAGGTATCCATAGCCCAACCGCACTGTTAAGACTTCTAAATGCGTGGTGTCAAAATCCCCGATACTACATTTTGCTTATCACTTGCTCGGAAAAAGATGATATTACTCCACTTCCAGCTATTTTCAAACTTCTGTTGGCTCCTAAAACAAGTCCTGGTGTAGTCAATATGATACTAGATATGATAGAAAAGTTAATAACGTTGACTGAAGACGAAGATGATAAAGAAATTTCTAGAATAGAATCTTTCAATGTTTTACCAGTTGAGGCTCCCCAAAATGTAACCGGTATCAATTTCGGAAGCAAAATTCTGGTACCGCACATACCGAGTATACTAGAAGTCATGAAAAGGCGAATGGCAAATTCTGCAAAATCTAACACAGTGAACAAGAGAGATTTGCTAATTCTGTCACGAATCACAGAATTAGTTGCATCACCGGAATTATGTGATGAGTTATTGAATTTGCTTCTGCCGATACTAGTGAAGAAAGTGTGTATGAACATGGCGGAGGAAAATATGGAACATGCCGTGAACACAATAATAAATTTGCTAGGACATAGCACAAATCCGCAAGTATACATAAAGAATATAGCCGTTTTATTCAACAAAGTCGGTCCTGTGGAAGTCAGAAAACTGCTGATGAAATTACTTACGGCGATCGCTGAAAGTGCACCTAAGAATAAAGATATACTTACTAGAATGGCTAACATGGTAGTGGAAATGAATGCTTTCAATAAGAGGTGGATTGAACAGCCAGATTTTGACCGAAGAATAGACGCGTACAAACAAATATATCAGTTATTAGAAAAGGACGAAATTGATGTAGACCTGGCAATATTAATAGTGAACAATTGCTTCTATTTCATTCGCACAGAGAAAGATATAGGTTTGAGGGACAGCGCTGGACTGTGTTTAAAACGAATACTGCCAAAACTTCTCATGAAGTACAGATCAACGCAAGATGGCCAGTTCTTAGTTAGAGATACTGTTTTATCGCTAATTTCTACTGGAATCAGAGACACAAAAAACGAATTATTGAGAAATGAATGCATCAACTTGCTCGGAGAATTGGCAAGAGAATGCCCTGATGCTGACGTAGTAATATCAGATTTAGCTCATTTCGTAAATAAAGAAGATAGAGAAGTGGACTTCTTTGATAACATGTGCCATCTTCAAATGCACAGGCGAGTAAGAGCACTGTTGAAATTCTGCAAAGTTGCCAGGAAAATGACGAAATGTCCTACTCCTAGGACTTTGACTAACTTTATTTTACCTCTAGCATCCATGTATATTTGCGATGACAAGTACACAGATAAAAACAGTTTGATAGACGCGTGTATAGAGGTTGTATCTACTTGCTGTCGGTTGTTACCTTGGTACCACTACGAAGTTATACTAAAACTTTATTTGAATAAAATGCGGCATTCTTCCGAACACCAAAAGCAGTTGACTCGAATTTTAGTTGGCATTATTGATGCTTTTCATTTTGATTTCTCAAAAGTAAAAAATATTGAAATACCAAAAGCGCTGTTTACAAATGTGCATAAATTTAAAATGCCTAAAGCAAGTTCAGAGAATAAGGAAAATGTAGAAAATGCGAAAGAGACCGCTGAAGATGGCGATAAGGAAGATGAATCAGAAATTAAAGAAAATTTGGATATAGATGAAGAAAGTGAATTAAAAGCAGCAGATGACGAAATAGCGGAGGAAGAACTAAGTAAAGAAGTTACAAACGTTCCTGCATTTGAGAGAGTAACAAACGTGTCACCCTCAGTAGCTAAAAGAATTATCAAGTCTTTATCAGCTGGATTATTACCACAATTGAACCGGTAAGTAAATTGTTGCCAATATATGTTGTGCTATCATTGAAGATAATAAAACAATAAATTATTTGTATTTAATTTCTCTAGTGCCATCGGAAAAATGACAGAACACGAAGAGTCCCACAAAGTGAATCGTCGTAAGACTGGTTTCGATCGTCAGCAAGAGGACATGCTTCGGGTACCAATTGCATTGGCGCTTGTCAAGCTGTTGCAGAGGTTGCCTGGCGATCTACTAAAACATCAGCTACCTGGGTAAGTTCTAGAAGTAAGAAGTATTATGTCTGCGAATATCTTAGATTTCCTTTGACCTTGCTCACTATGTTATTTTTCAAAAAGAAAAAAATCTACTACTATTTACATTGTTTTATTGTTGGTTTTAGCATCATCATTAAACTTTGCTCCTTCCTAAAATCACCGCTCAAACAAGTCAGAATAACTGCACGAGATATTGTTAAGAAGATCATGCTTACCGTTGGAACCTCGTACTTAGGAGTTCTACTGGAACACATGACATTGTTACTTACCAGAGGATACCAAGTTCATGTATTAGTCGCCACAATACATACAGTTCTAGACGCTTTGAAAGCGGAATTCAAACCTGGCGATTTGAACGAAAATCTTGATTATATACTTGATGTTTGTACCAATGATCTCTTTGGAGCACTGTCAGAAGAGAAAGAAGTCGACAAACTACACTATAAGACACCAGAAGCAAAACCTAGCAAGAAAAGCTACGTAACACTAATGATAGTGTCCCAAAATATTACTGAACAGTGCCTTATTAATCTTATTATACCTTTCAAAGATGTTCTCCAAAAGCATCATTCGAAAAAGATGGTATTGAAAGTTCAAGAAGCTCTCATGCACATAACAAGTGGACTAGTAAC
Organism: Lycophotia porphyrea; assembly: GCA_950005105.1. Classification (NCBI taxonomy): domain Eukaryota; kingdom Metazoa; phylum Arthropoda; class Insecta; order Lepidoptera; family Noctuidae; genus Lycophotia; species Lycophotia porphyrea. The sequence continues at coordinate 5,527,677 of OX465389.1, forward strand.
TAATAAGTTTATAGATATCGAATCTCTATTCATATTTTTATATGGAGTTGCATCTGAAAGCATACCAGAATTCGTGTTAGGTGCTCCAAAAAGACAAATAACTGAAAAGCAGAGAGAGAAAATGCTAAGAGCAAAACCAGATTGCTTTCTCATTCCAGAAACGCCGAAACGTAACAAGGAATCTCAAGCTAAAAACGTCAAAACTTCCGAGAAAGCAAATGCTCACGTTTTGGTTGAGTTCAGTTTGAATATTCTGTATGTCATTCTGAAGAGAGAGAAAGTGCCAAGAATGGATTGCCGAGCGTTTGTAGATCCTCTTATACCTTTACTAGTCGATGCATTGAAAAGTGACCATGTAAAGGTTTCGACAGTTGCTATGAAGTGTATAGCTACTTTGTGGACCATCAGAGTCAGCACGCCTACTTTAGAAGAAATGGTACAAGACATTGTAAAAACGGTATTCTTGACGTTGCATAAGTACGCCACGTTTGAAATTAGTAAACAGAACGATAACTTCAATTTAGTCAGAACTGCTTTTAAGGTGAGAGCATTTTATTTAAATTTTGCATCTCTTGTTTTTTTTTTTAAAGTCAGAACAGTACTCTGCTGTCAAATCTACATAAAGTGTTGAAACGAAAAAAAACTAATCAATTGGTAACATGTTTTCAGGCGGTAACAGTACTAGTACGCAACGTTAAATACTATAAACTAGAAGCGGATCAACTGAAAACGCTTCTCTTATATGCGGAAGAAGACTGTCAGAATGATGAGAAGCAATCGAATTCATTCTCTTTGTTGAAAGCAATATTAGATGCTAGACTAGTATCCAATGAGCTGCACGAAGTTATGGAGAAAGTATCCAAGATATGTATACTGAGCGAGTCAGCTAGATCTCGGTAAGTAGATATTTGTTTCCTTTTAGTTGTAAGTACAATGTTAAATACCTGAAACTCATACGATAAAACTATGAATCACATTTACTGTGACAGTTCGAAGGCATTCGACAAAGTTGATCATAAAACTTTCATTGTGTAAGTAGTAGTTGGGTAATCCGGTATAACTGAAAATGGAGCACTAAGATGTGACATATCCTTTCTGTTATAAAGACAGCAAAACGTTGCAATAAATAGCTTAATAATTAGAAGGACACTTGTTAAAATGGGTGTTTCTCAAGGTTCTATTTTAAGCCCCTTTCTGTTTAATCTCACTTTGAATGAATATTAAACTCTATTCTTTCAGAGAGGAAGCTCGCTTGCTATTTGTCAACTACCTAACTCACTACTCTCCTGGCAAGCGATTGGAGAAGTACGTCGACTTCTTCGTTTCACAGCTAAACTATGAACTTCAGCATGGTAGAGAATCTTCACTCAAGTTCCTAGAGATGATCATCAATAAGTTACTGGTTGTATGTATACATATTTTTTTTTTTTTTGCGTCTTATAGATTTTTTAGATTTCTTTGGTCTCGTCCTCAGTTCATTGATATGTTTTAGCTTGCGCGCTCTAAATCTTCGATTCCAAAAACACTGCCCTTCACCAGCTAGGTTAGCTAGCAGACATTATTGTTTTTTTTGGCTCTCACGATTTAACCCGACCCAACCAATTTTTAAGCCTGCGAATCATTATTCTAGGCACAACTAATAAAGCACGGAGCCCACCTCCTGCTTGCACTCGGCGCCTGCATGCTCAATGACAGCGCGCCGGAGTGCCGCGCCTCAGCCGCCAGCTGCATAGAGGCCATGCTGAAAAGGTTCCCTCTGAAGGAGAGGAACAAACTCTTCGATTTGGTGTTGACATTCTTCCAAGATAATCAGGTAGGTCTAATTTTTTTATATGTTTACTTTGTTTCTTTTCGAGTCGGTGTTCATATTTATTATTATGTTAAATGAGTTGGTCCCAGTTATAGGTCTCAATCAATGGTATTTAGATCCTCAGAAGTGGACATGTTTCGACACTTTATACAACTTGTGTTTTTTTTAATTTTCGAATAATGCAAACTGAACAGGCAAATAAAGGAACTTGAACTTGAACAGAGTCAACATCTTTGCATGAGTAATGACCAAAAAAATGTACGGTTGCTCACTAAGAATTTGTAAAGTAACTGTGTTTATCAATATTTAGCGTCCCTTTTGCATATAACTAACTTCTCTTCTTTATTAAAACCTTGTTCCGTCTCCACAGCCAGTACACTTCGAATTAGCAGCTCAACTGAGCACTCGCTTCGTAAACGTCGAAAAGGAAGACTTCAAAACTCGACTCAACACAATCCTCTCTCTAGTTAGCGGTAAAATCCTGTTACTAAGCAACGACATCACCGAAGGAAGATTCGTTAAAATAAAACTCGAACAATCAGAGGACAAGACTGACGAAGACAAACAGAAGGAAAAAGATCATAGTTTAATACAGATATTGAACCTTATAGAAAAGATTACGGTTCATTGCGCGTCAAGTTTGACAAATAAGAAGTACGTTCATGAATTTGATGAGATAGCACAGCAATGTAAAGCATTGCTTGCCTACCCTCATTCTTGGGTTAGATTGAAGTCTGCTAAGATATTGGGGCAGTTTTTATCAGTGGTTGATGCTGAGGAGTTGGATGGTGTTGTTAAGAAGAAGGTTGAGTGTGATAGAGGGTTTATTTATGATGAAACGGAAGATGTACTCAGGAGTCTTGTGTTAGATTTGTGTGCGCAGTACACTACTGGCGCTTCGAAGGAAGTGGTGGAACAGGTGAGATTTGTTTTTATAATTTAGTTATTTTCTTAGTTTGTTTAAGATCTATTCAGTAAATTAAGTTTAGAAGATGCATCTGTCAGAAACATTTGCACGCCTTAACGGTTGAACAGATTTCAAGAAATTTGACATCATGACCAGGGTTAAGACAGAGGATACTTCTCTGCCCGGTAATATGTTTTCGTGGGATGATTTTCGATCTCCACGTGGGCGAAGCCCGAAGCAAGGGCTAGATAAATAAACAATAAACCTTCCTAATCATCGTCAGTTTTCAATCTCACCTTTTGTTCAAGATTTTACTAATTCACTTTTTATTTCATTTTGCAGACAACAGCAGTGCTATTCGTCATACTGAAGCTGGTGCACTCCATGCCAAGTTTCAAGCTGGACAAGAAGACTCAGGCAGAAGGTGAGGACGCTGAAGGAGGAAGCAGGATGAATATACGCTGGATTCTGTTCAAGCTGCGGAGGGCTATCAACGTGGAAGTCGCTAGAGCACCTAGTAATATGGATATTGTAAGTGAATTTTATTACGTCCTCTTTTTATATTTGTAAAAAGGTTGTCAAGATCTAGAGTGTAGCTAGAGAGATGGTCTATGGTAAGTAAATAAGTGTGTCTAGGCTTTTACACTTTTTTCGAATTTTACACATCATCATCATCTACATCTATTTGGGGTCGACGCAACACACGGTCTTTTAGTCACATGCGTTTCATGAGTGTAATGAGAGAGAGAGTAATGAGGAGGGCCTCATTACACGGCCATACCAAGAGAAACGACTTCCTTTCAATTTTTCTGTAACAGGCGCCACTTTCAAACTTATCCATTCTTATCATTTCACACATCCATCCCAACATTCTCATCTCCGCAACACACACGAAAAATACAGGAATTGCACACTTAAAAGAAGGATTCATTAAATAAAAACAAAACATAATTTTAGGCGACAATTTTATGAACGTGAACCTTTCAAAATTTTGTCTTTCTTCACCCCTTTTGCTTCAATATGCAGTCCATCAATGTAACCCTACTCAACTTCATTTACTACTTTTGATATCTAATAATACCTGTTTTATTTCCACAGAGAACATCAATATTCACAATGTGGACACACGTCATCAGCTTATTAGAAGACGAAGAAGTAAATAAAATAGTAGACGTGATTCTCCCGCCAATAGTCCGAGAGCTCTCGACCGGGGACGCGGCTACCCCGGCTACTGCCGCAAAGCAACTGGCGGGCAGACTCGGCAAGAAGTTGCGAAGGAAGATTGGGGAGATCGAGTATAGTAAGCTTGCGGCTGAGGCACAGATGAAACTGAATATCAAGAGGGCTGAGAGGAAAAAGGTTTGTATACGTTTTTGTTCTGTATTTTTGGTATTACTAGAGTGTTCTGATTTCAAAGCTTGTGGGCGCTAGAATTAGCCGTTTATTACCCTGTAGTATGCAGAGGACTTCGAATCTAATCGTTGTGAACTACTATCTACCTACACAAAGCAGTTTTTTGCTCGAATCGACGAATGACCATAAAAGCTGAGCAGACAATTCTTTGCATTCTTTTTTCGCAATGCCTTCTGGAAGCACAGTTTTAACTCATCATGACTGGATTGCGAGTGATGTTATTTCATCGATTCTTTACTAAATGTTCTATTATTTCCAGTTACTCCTTCAAGAAAAAGTAAACAACCCGGAAAAGGCAGCTAAGAGGAAACTACAACTAAAAGAAAAAAAGAAACAATCCAAGAAGGTCAAAATGGAAATGGTAACTGGCAAGCGACCGCGTCCGAAGAAACGGAAGGCCGAAGACTTTGATATAGAAGATCAACTACTAAAGGATGATGATTAAGTAACCGCTAATCCACGGGTAATAGCTCAATGGGGGCTATCGCGCATGAATTCGCCGCTAGAGGCGTTCGTGTGGAGTAAGGTCTTCCGAAATGTCAGATGTCATAGAGTTTTCGCGCGTTGCGTGCTTTTTAATACGTATTTTAACTAATAATCATGATTCTGGTCTAGATTCCTGATTAATTGTGACTTGAAGATTTTAAGTAGTAACTTAGGATCTTATTTGTTAGTACTTGGTAGAATGATTTTTAAATGTTTCACGCTTGTTAATGTTAGGGAGAATATTTGTAAATATGTAACTGAAGTTTACACATGTTGATATCCGAAATAAAATAAATTTTTTATGAAGTTATTTGTACTTTAAAGTATAAAATAGAATTAATGACAGGACCTTACTAGACAGTGGCGCCATCTGGTGAGCTTAAAAACGAAAGCCCCCATTGAGACGCGTCTTGCGACAACGACTGACGGAAATAAGTGAAGCCAACGCTTGTCGCAAGCCTTAGTCACTACGCTTAATTAAAAATGAAGGAAAGTTAGAAGCAAATGATGCCCGTTGTAGTTTCCGACGTATTATGTCATTAGAGGCACTTATTTTCAAATGCTTAGTGCATATTCAATGGTAATTGATTGAAGACCAGAATAATATGACATGCTTTGATTAAAGTTTCTATCAAGAATAAGAATCTGTAGGTTAAGCTTTTTGTTTGTTAAAACAAATATTTAAGTGACTTGTTTTATAAAGTCATGTCTATTTTCGGAGACATAACGTTTTGTAAATATAGGCTAAACTGTTATTATGAAAATAAACACTGTTTTCTCATATAAACTTGTTTTTGTCATTGAAAATTAAGTCGCGTCTTTAAAATTCTGGGGTACTACGGTATGGGAATTATTAAACAACATTCTATAAACAAAATAAATATATTGCTTTATGCATTCAAAGTATAAAAAAAAACAATCAACAAAAACACCGGACGAACAACATTCATTGAAATGAACGAACATCACAATGGAAAAGATACTTTTAACAAAATGTGCTTTAAAGCATAGTTGTAATATTTTATATCAGCAACCGCATTGCTTATACATAAGTAAGGTTTTCCTTAAATAAAGAATAAACCGAGGGCCACCGCAACGGCAAACGGCAGCAGCAAAGCCCGTATTGCTATGACAGCCCACAGCGACGCAACTGGTTTAAAATTAACTCTTTGAAAATGCTTCCAATGGCGATATATTTTATTTTGTGAATGGCACTTCTCTTGTCAACTTACTCTGCTAGTGCTGTTTGCAGTTGCGGTCGCTTTCGGAATCGTACCTTAACGTTAACGTTATTTCATAATCTCAGCTTACTTTATAATGCATACCATTTTTAGGCTCACTCGATCTACGATACTATATATTTTCTGGGCTTATTTTAACTTATTTACGCATTTTGGTAACTAACTGCGGCTTTAAGGCCTAGACTTAGACTAATATGCATTTTATAATTATTTTATAATATTTAAACATAAATAATTCAAACTCTTATAAAGAAAATGTGCGTAAGTAAATGCTTGTTTTGTTGATTCCAGTTTTACAACTTGTTTATGTAGATACTTATTTTATAATATAATATACCGGAATAAGTAATAAGTTCACAATTTAATTCGTAATTCTATATGAGAGGGTAAAACAATAACTTAATTTAATATTTATGTATTACATACTCAATTAAATTAGATAATATTTTTTTGATACTCAAAGCACCATAACTCTTTAAAACACTAATATTATTTCTCAAATAATATATAGCTTTAAAATTACCGTTGTATTATCTGAAACTATTTTTGTTTATCTTTGTGTCTCTAAAACTACCAACAGTGAGATATTTGAATATTTAAACGTTAGGCCGGGACCTGATATCTTGAACATCAAAGTCATCTTGAATTAATTTACTGTATAGAATTTTAGTGACTACAAAAGCGTCTAATTCGTATTTCTGTAGAATAAGTAGGTAGAGAGAATACCTAAAATATTTAAAACGTTTTTAAGTTTATTTATATGTTTGTAGGTGACATTGTATAATTTTAAAGTAGATAGCGATAGGTAGGTCGTGAAATACGTAAAAGTATAATTATAGAAAGGAGAAGTTTAACAATAACATTAATAGCAATGGACGGCAGCAAGCTCGGCGATTATCTAAAGCTTATTCAAATTCAAAGCGTAACGTTGGAGAAAAATTAATGTTCGTAGAGGAATTTTAAAAGATCACGAAACAGGTCAGGAGTTCAGGACATTCAGAATAGGTACAATTTTCTATAAAGCTTTGGGAGTATGTAGCAAATAATATCTTTGTGAATTGTTCATTTTATTAATCCTTAGATATAGTTACGTAACTATTACAAAACGAACATCAAATGAGATCTTCCCCTCACGGCTATTCCTGATAACCAACATTTCAAAACCTTAAAATTGGTAATTGACTAGTAATTTGTATGTAAAAGGGAAGATTTCACGAAACGGATTTAGATTAGTAACAGCATAGCAGTTATAGGGTTGTATCTCATGATTTTGGAGAGAAGGATCCAGAGGAGGGATGTGGTGGTGGCTAGGGCTACGCCCCCCCAGCCCAGGTCCAGTGACCAGGCGGTGGAGAACTCTCTTGCGGCCAGCAGGGACAGCGCGGGCCCGCGCGGGCCCAGCACGCCGTCCCCGCTGCCGTCCGCGTGCGACGAGCTGCGCGCAGACACGCGCTGCACGCGCTTGAAGTGGATTATCATGAGTGTGAACATGGCGAACAGACCTGGAAGGAAAAGTGAGTTTTTATGACCTTTTTTATAAAGTTAGGGGCGGTAAGAATGATAATGGCTTAACTTATTGACGTAGCTGCGGCTTGAGCAACGTCCATGTAATATCAGCTAAAAAGACGTAATTCGCCTCGTTTCGGTCCCGTGGGCGCGAACCGACACCACGTCGAACTAAATGCGACAAATGTCACACACGGTTGATCGACACAAGCCGATTGCGCGTCGATCAGTGTGGTCACTCCGTTGGGACGTCTAACACCAGGTGTTTGACAGTCCTTCCTGGTTTCTGACAACCTTACAGAAACCGGGTGTAAGATATAACAGCACACAAAATAACATAGATCTAGAACAAACAACATTACTAAGTACCTCAAGGTAAGGTAACAAAAGTTGTTTCGGAGCCGTATTGACGTTGAACTTTGACGAAGGGCGGAGGTAAGATTACCTTCCAATTTTCAAATCTAATCCGCAGCGGAGTCAGTGAATCGATCGGCGGGATTCATTTCCATTTCAAACTTTTTACAGTAATCAACAACCTACTCTCAGCTCAGTACAAACATTTAAGAAATGGGCTTGCCTGGTATTAAGATTAACCATTATGTAAGCATATTGTTACCTACTGGACTGACTATCCAGACAATGAGACTGAACGCAATCAGAACAAGTAAACCACGTTCAAGAGCGTCAATATTCCATAGCGATGATGAGAATGACAGAGACACATAACGACACATTTTAAACGTACTGATCAGTCTTAATAGTGAAATTGGCTCTTATACGTACCCGCTAAGAGATACATGACGCCAGTTATAAGTACTGCGCTGATCTGATGCTTGCAGATACCGAACGCGCCAACCAAAGCCGCGCTGCCTAGCACTATCAGGCAGACCAGGGCGCATGATATGGATAGATTCTGCATACCTGGAAGAAAAGTAAACATTTTACTTAAATGAAACAGCTTTAATTTATTACGGGAGGCAGCGTGCAATTTTTGCGAGAATTTTATACGCAATGAATCATTCAATCATTTCTAGTCGTTGTTTACTTTGATCATTCAGATTAAATGAGATCATTCTGAAAATGAAAAAAAAAACCCTTATCTTTCCCTTATGTAAAAAACATTCTATATCCTTATGTAAAAACACAAGGAAGCTGACGTTTATTTCCCACACTTACATGAAGCTAACAAAGGTGGAGACTAGCAAGAAAAAGTTTTCCCAGATAATAGTGGATTACCTACAATGCTCTCAGTTCCCACAAAATCCAGTAAGTCCTCCGAGTAAGATCTCGAGCATAATTCACAGCAGCATAATTAAAGCACAGCACTCTCTTTACTTTCAGTCTTCGATTTATTAAAAGGCCATTAGATTCCAAATACATATTTGTAGGATCTACTTACTGAAATTCAATTAATCTCATGAACCCGATCTTCTAGTGGTACATAAATATTAAATTATTCAAATATTTACGGGCCCACGTCAAAGGTTTAAGCAATCGGCCTCTTTAAACATGTAAAGGGTTAGAGCGACGATTAACGCCACTGCAGAAAATATAAATTTCCACCTCGAACTAGCTAAAAATATCGCAGCTTCATTAATTTTTAGTTTGAATGTGGAACAGAAATATGACTTTTACAGCGGAATATTTCTGAGTTGAAAACGTTCATTAAACATTCAAAGAACGACGGGCTACTTCTGGTTTTGATGAAGAAGGCTCTCTTTAACAGAATTACCACATCTTTTGGGTACCGACGTAGGTATATGTTAGTAGGTATATCTGAAAATGAGTTCACAACTAAATCGGCCTTCTAAGGGAGCCTACTACAGACTACAGACCTGTGGTAAAGGTACCTGACAGCTGTTTATCTGTTGGGGTTTTCAAATTTTACCGAGGGCACTTAAAAGGAAAATGGGTAACTCATGAACTTTATACTCCGGAAAATTAAAAAAACTTTGCACACGGACAGATGGAGCAGCGGCCCCAACGTATACCACTAATTCGTTTCCTTTTACTAAGCAGCCAACCGGAAAAAAAACGATTTACAAATGTGTTTTCCGTAAACTTTTTCTCGTAGTCGCAAAACAGGTTGATAAATGAGTTGGCCGAAAGCAAATGGTTCTCCAAGGTTGAATCAGCGAGGGATGAAAAGGGCGTTGTTTATGCATACCTTGACTTATCGCCGTGGAATATTTTAACATCTAGTTTTCATAATGAACACTGGTTTTATTATCGTGAAAAGATAATTATAACAGCTTTATGGAGCGTTTATAGCTCGTTTTTATGTTAAAAAAGTACTTATTTTTTGTAATTTGCGAGTGCTGGGTGGGGCTTACGTTTTAATGAGAAAAGAGTATATATTTGCAGTAAGTATCTCAAAAAATAAAAACAATGTTCTGTTTTTCTTTGCATTTGACAGTTTGAAAGATCTCGCATCAGTTAGAGTAATGGTTATAGGAACATTAAAATTAAATCCAGCACAAAAATACGCACAATTATCTCAGCTTTGTAAAAACTACAGAAATACATTTTTCCATATTTCCCGCCCGCCTCTCCCAGTATTGACTGGTATACCTACTTTAACAGGATTTTATTGCAAAAATAACTTACGATGCTGCCAATCAGCCCGAGGCTCTTCATCCTCACTGTTTGCTAAATAATTTGTGCACACCGGCTGCGAGGGGAAACCAGCCCTGGACAATATCGACACCTCTTCCTCTGAAAACAAAAACATGTATTAAATGGACGATATTTTTTTAATTTAAAAGTATGTATTTAAAAGTTGAATATTTGAAGCACTACCTCCAAGAGACACGCACATCGTCCAAATACCACCGTTCATCGGCACTAAAAAAGTCCCCCCGCCGCCTTTCCGATGACTTGTATCTTCGATCTGAAAACAGAAAATAATTGAGTATCGTTCTCCTCGGTTTTACGTTTCAAGCAAGAAGGTTAAGGGAATGCTTATCGTAAATCGAAGTTAAGAATGTAATTGCCAATTTGGCAAAAACCGGAGTTGTGTGAAGACTTCCGTAGTCGGGATAAATATTTATGCAAGCGCATAGCAAGTTTGGACTATATCAACCACTAAAATAATATTGTAACCGAGAACATCACTTACGTACGGTTGTATGTTGATTAAAATATGATTTGTGAGTATAATAAATAAATACAGTTAGAAAGGAATCTTTAAAAAAATGGGATCCAACGAACGATACGTTAGCTTTGTACTGCGCATTGGTTCCCTCGGTTACATGTACGACTTGGGGAGTGCAACCCCTAATTTCATTGTCGCTATTTCACACTTGATGAATAATATAAGGGTACCGTTTTATAAATGAAGATAGAATAATGTGCTGTTCCCAAAATTTGTCGACTCCCGGACTACCTTGTTAACACGAGTTAATTAATTGAACAACGTTTGACGAGCATATTTACTTAAACGAGACCGCATAATTGGAGGTAATAGTGTTTAAATGTCAGATTAAAATGGGCGTAATAATTTTAGGCATGTTTTTGTAAGCACGTTAAGCATAACGGTGTGCAGGGGTGGCGAACCTTTATGGATCAACGTGCCATATTTTTTAAAGAAATGTTTAATGAGGTCATAGACGTGCCATCAAATAATTTTGACTAGTGATTATTGGGCCAATAATTACTAAATAGGTACCTACTAGCAAATTAAAAGTCTTAATTACCAAATATACTTTTTGCACTGAATCATCATCTGCCTAGCCTATTCCCAACTATGTTGGAGTCGGCTTCTAGTTTTACCAGATGCAGCGGAATACCAGTATTTTACATGGAGCGACTGCCTATCTGACCTCCACAACCCAGTTAGTACTGGGTAATACGATACCCCTTGGTAAGACTGGTTGTCAGACTTTTGAGCCACTGACTACCTGTAACGACTGGCAAAGATCTACAAATGACAGCCGGAACCAACGGCTTAACGTGCTTTCCGAGGCACGGAGGAAACTCGGTATGTAATGGGTCACCCATCCACAGACCAACCTAGGCAAGCACGGCTTACCTAAAGATCGACCCGAGCGGCAGTTATTACTTAGCCACGAGCTCCTCAGTTCACTTTTTGCACTGAATGTTGATACATATTTACGTGAAAGTAATTCAAATTAAAGTAGGGATTACGTAACATTAGTGTGATTTCTGTTGTTGCAGATTAGATGACAAATAACTTTAAAAGGGTTGTAAAAGGTTACTTTTAGTACAATTACTTAAGACTTTTATTAATTTAGAATTTTAGTGAACCTAGTTATTTTAAACTAAAATGCAAACGATTTTGATCGGTGGCGTGCCTAAAATATAGTGTTGTGTGAGATCAATGGCACGCGTGCCATTGGTGCGCCATCTCTGGTATAGGGGAACTGCTAGATCAATATAGGTCTGGTCAAACTGATATTAACAAATTGTGGCCGCGGTTCCGTAAACGGGACGGAGTCGCATGGAGTACATGCATGGCACGGGACGGCAGCAAAAATGCAAAGGCACCAGCGTTTAGCCCGTACAGGCGTAGGTGTTAGAAAACAGGGTAATACGTTTGTGTACCCTGAAAAATGAAACTAGAGCAAATATTTTTTATTATATAATCCAAAAATATAATACATTTTTTTCCAAAAGCTTAGTGTTTTAAAAGACTTCTTTAAAAATAAAAATGGAAATATCAAAACATAGAGACATAGTAGGGATGGATTTAGATTTTGTAAGTAGTAAAAAATATCGAACTTCTGGAGTCGTGTCGAGTACCTACCTCTATTTACGCCTTCAATTATATTTCGCTTAGTATTTATGAAACGGGCAATAATAGAACACTGAAGTCTATTAATAAAGTTATAAACCTCTGGCCAAGTATTTTCGAAACAAACCGAGCCGAGTGAGGATTAGCAAGCCAGGCATCGATTATGAGCTGCTTACGATTCCGACATTATTTTTGTGTAACGATTTATTTAAGTAACTTTTGAAGCGTCTGGGATTTGGTAATTTGTAGGCTTCACTGGTTTTGTCAAATGCGCTCACGCGTTTTTAAGACGATTATTATTATTGCTGGTTGCTTTATACAAGTAGATCTAATAAACTGTATTATAGGTTTGTGTTTTTTGCCACGGTTGGTACCTATTCGAACTTACTCGTTGTTTGAAGTAGGTAATTGAGTAGAAATAAAGATTAAAATCTCGAAACAATCTACAATGTTGCAGTTCTCTGTACTCAAGAAAATCTACTTCGAAGGGGTAAATATTGAGAACATTTACCCCTTATAAAGTGCTATTCTTATTAACTTCCGAACAACATTGAATCAAACTCCACGTTCCGACGTAGATTCAATAATCTCACCATGCGGTGAGACTGCGCGCTGCGTCGCGCTCGCGTGCAAACTTTAGGTGCAGTCCTCAAGGCAATGCTCACCTGATTACGGCACTGTTTTATTCGCTGCTACAGCCTTGACCCAGCTGCCATGTGCCAATATCAATACACGTAGGGTTACCATTTGGTAAGAAAAGCCCGGACTGTAGGAAGTGTATGAATCATCAACGAGAACGGATAAAAGTAGCACTGGCTGAGGACTGTCACTCTAGCGGAGTGTCGCATCGATTTGCGTGACAGCTGCCTTATGATGTCAATGTCATCATGTCATAGGTGCCGTTCTTGGTCGTACCACTTCCAAGACAAATTGCTATATTCCGGCACAATCCTGATGATATTGAAGCTGCCGAACCACTAATACGATGAGTACTTCAGGTAAAGGCCATTCTGCTACGATAAATATTTCTTATTTAGGTATTCACAAAAATAAATATTTTCTAAAATTAATCAACTTACTTCAAAACCACATAAAATTGACAAAGCCGGCCAAAGTCAGAATGGGTGACCGGAAAGCTGGGTATGTCCGAAAAATCCGGACGGGTGGTAACCCTAGACACGGGGCGCAATCCCGGGACAGATGTGGGTGACGCGGTGTTAAAAGTTTCTAAATAATAATGGAGCTTGTTACCCGATATTTGGTGGTGTAAAGGTAGTGTTTGGATTTTTTTTTATGGCTTCATAGCTTGGCAACCATTTTATACATATTTATAATTTCTGCACGTTCTACCTAAGAAGGAAGAGTCATAATCAGGTTAGTGTTTCCACTGCTGCAGTACAGGTCCTGCATGAGGGAGTGGGCCTAGTGCGGGTTGGGTAGATGTCTTATAGGCAAGCGTGCTCCACTCTAGGCGCGTTATCTCTTTATATCAGGCGAGTTGCGGCCAAACGCAAGTCTAGTGTAAAAAAAAAGATATCACATGCCTTTCGAATGATGTTTTGATTCACTGTTTTGAAGATGTTTTGATTCACTATTTTGAGAGCAGTGGTAATGAAATAATTACGATATAGTAAAGTCTATACAATTTGAAGGTCGCGGGGGTTTTCCCCTGGGCTACCGCTTCTGTAGAGAGCCCTGATGTGTCTGTTATCTAACACTCTCACCGCCATGTGATCCGCCTGCCGCCCACATAAATTTCGGTGCAGCAAGCCACTATAGATTCTTTATTTTTTACAGGCAGGCCATGTGGGTTACCTGCGTACCACAACTAGCACGCCAAATTCTATGACAATAGTACTTGTTGCAACCTGCACATATTTGTAAGGGCAGCCCATACGTGTAATTAGGTCCGTTGCTCGCGCATGAATTTGTGGGATCACAGCGGACCACACGGCCTGCAGGTAAACTTAACGACGTGTCCCGCCGGCAGCCCACATGGCGTGCTGCAAAAGTTACACAAAATCTAGCGTGGCATGGTGTAAAAGACATTGCATGGCCCGCGCGCCGTGGCCTGTTATTCTAGGAAAACCTTAAATGTGAATGGCGGTGAGAGTGCTAATTATCTTTTACTGGTAAGTACGGTATAAACCGAGTCTTGCAAGCACGAGTTGGATCGGATAGCAGACCACATTAGAAAAAAAAAACATATATTTCATTACTAATAGGCCTACATGTAAAACGTGCACTTATAAAACGTAGAAAAATAGGTGCAAATTTCGGGTTGGTCGTTTCCTTGACTTCTCTATAGGAAACGACCAACCCGAACTTTCTTCAAGATGTTTATTCTTTTAAAAATATTTGGTAATATTATTGTGTAATAAAAAAAATAATGTTCATGTGTAATGTATTCATCGTTATACATATATTTGTTAAATAAAATATATGATATTATAGACTTGGAGAGGTTCAAGTCTACCGTGTTTTTTATTTAAGTGTTTTTTCCATTAAAAAAATTGTTTAGTAATCTAGCCATATAGTTAAAATAACTACGGCCTATCTCTGAAACATTGGCCTTTTCAGCAAAGATATCGATGAGATTCGACTCGAAAATTATATCAAACGTAGTCATTAAACATCGATTTAAAGTAAAAACATCGTGCGCTTGATTTAATTGATGGCTTGGGCGTACCGAAGCGTTAAACCCAGCCCCCGGCGGAACTATTGGGGCGGAAACTTGACATTGAATCAAGAAAATTAATGGAAGCAAGGGTTGACTGAAAAACATTTTTTTGAAGGTTATTTCATTACTTCGATAACGATAGAAGCTAAACTGTTCTAAATCAATTTATTTAGAGACATTTTTAACGTCATATTTTAGAATTTTCCGAAATTTACAGCGTGACCAACATCGATATCACGAAAAACATAATCAGCTGCGACATAAATAAACAACAAAAAAAAATGTTGGTCCCATACATAAAGTTGTTCGGTTTGATGGACTCTTTACACACCCTTAATTATGGCCACACCTTACCGTTACAAGCTTTAGAATTATCTCTTAGTCATTTGTGCTGTTGGTTAAATGCTGAACATGTTATAAAATATCTGGAGCATATTTTTACACTAACTAACCAAGTTAATTTCCCGTTGTACCGTATGCACCATTGATCTGCACCATCAATGGTGCAGGGGAGACTAATTAGTTTCGTTTGCACACATTATTACAATTTCACCATACTTACCTAGCCATTAGGCCGTATTGTTTGTGTGCGGAACCACTTTTTAATATACACGAAAAACCAAAAAGCAATAACAATAATATAACATATATATTTTCTCTCAGTATAGAAAGAAAATAATCATTGATCTGCTTTAATTGTTTCAGTTTGTCCCAGGTCGGGCAAAGGGTTACTGGGTTTTTCCATCAGGAATTTCTTAGTAGCAGCCCGGTTGATGGCAATAGGCTCGCCCCCTATTACACGGGACTTAAACATAGCTGGCTAAATGTGGGTGTACTATTAGGTACACCTCTGCCTAACTCCTCGCAGATTGCAGGTTGCAGTTATTAACCAATTATCTTGTATCAATACCCCAAAATTATTCATCCAACCATGTTTACATAGTATTAAGTTGGTTTAATTTAAACTTTAATCATTAAACATTTTCATTAATTTGGCAAGCGAAAAGCGTGTAACTCCCAATTGAGTTATTATAACTGGAGCCGAAGTAAAACCAATTACCAAATGGGTATCGTTAATTAAATTTGTGGGGTTTATCATCAAGTCTCATGTCTAAATTGTACTGTAGTATCTAGGTAATTAGGTACATTTGCTGTGTCAGTGTGGGCACCTAATTCTGACATAGATGACAGATAATTATCTACGGACTCTTGTTTGTAATCCATTGGGAGTTTGCACTAATGCATTTTGGTTATTATGGCTGAGCGTTTAATGAGGAGCTCGTGGTTAAATTATAACAGCAGCTCGGGTCGATCTTAAGGTTAAGCCGCGCTAACCTAGGTCGGGCCGTGGATGGGTGACCATTACATACCGAGTTTCCTCTGTGCCCCGGAAAGCACGTTAAATCGTTGGTCTCGGCTGCCATTTGTAGATCTTTGACAGTCGTTTGCTGGTAGTCACTAGTCAGTGGCCCGAAAGTCTGACAACCAGTCTTACCCAGTGATAACTGGGTTGTGGAGGTCAGATAGGCAGTAGCTCCATGTAAAATACTGGTATTTCGCTGTATGCGTTTAGACTGGAAGCTGACCCCAACATTGTTGGGAAAAGGCTAGGCAGATGATGATGATGGCTGAGAGTTTAATGCAGTATAATTTGGTAGAGTAGGTTACATTTCTAGCTTTAACCCCTGCTTATACCTCTCGTAGATATTGGAAATTATCTCATGGGAATGTTCTACCGGCGTAAAAAGAATCCGATGTAATAACCCAGGTCTTGGTGGGTCTTATTCATCGATATTTGTTCAGTGGTTCAGACGAGAAAACGGTCAGTTTCACTATCAGTACAAATTATAACGCAAAGTCATCCACCGCGTCTGTCTGTGTGTTCGCAATAAACTCAAAAACTATATCACCGATTTTCATTTTGTTTTCACTAATGGATAGAGTGGTTCTTGTGAAAGGTTTTAGTATATAATCTGTCAATTTTTTGTATACATTGGCTAAATTATGGGGTTGCGGGAACGGGATCAAAATTTCTTCTTTCTTTTATTTATTTATTTATTTTATTCATTATCACATACAATTGTTTTTACAGATATGACCCAAAGTAACAAAAGTAGTCATGAATTGCTAGTACAAGTTACCCAGTGGATAACATAAAGGGTGTAAACAGACTCTTAACGAAGCCGAAAGTCACTTGCTCTCCCCGTCATTGCGATATTTTTTTTGTTCTAGACCATACCTGGGAACCTTCTAGTTACCGAGATATTGGGGGTCAAAGTTCCAACTTTTTCACAAGTTTTTTTTAATTACATGTTTTTAATATAAGAATTTTACTTTAAACACCTCTAGGACCCCCTTGCTATTCAATCCATCCATCAGCACAATGTTTTGAGTGCTTTACATTGAGTCCTACTGTAAAACGTGACTTTTCAGCCCAAAAAGAATGTCGTTTCCCAGCACTAATTTTTGCGTAAAGTTACTTAGTTTGATGTACATAATGCTTGGTTGACGGCTTCGTGAAGAGTCTGTTTACACCCTGTATTAAGTGGTAGTGGTGGTATTTTGGTCGCGATAACCGACATCTACGCGGGCGAAGCCGCGGGCATCAGCTAGTTTAGTATAAACGTGGATTCTGATGTAGAACGCAGCAAATGCTAGTACCAAATGCGAGGTTTTGGAGGCTAGTAGGTAATTTAATCATGATATTGCGGCTGAATTTGATGAATCTTGGTATCACGAGGGTGGAATGTGGCCTACCTACTAGACCAGAATAATCATTAGGTTATTATCAACCTTCTCGTCCCTAGACCCCATTATGTAGGACTCCACCAGGATAGGCTCGTTCAGGTAGGTGATATTTAGGTCTGTCGGTTTGAAAACAAACCTATTTATCTTATACCTTTAAACGAGCAATTCTTGTATATATTTACCTATATATATATTTTTTTTCTGAATCACGGAAACGGCTCCAACGATTTTCATGAAATTTAGTGTGCGATGCGGCGATAAATCGATCTAGCTAGGTTACATTTTAAGAAAACGCCAACTGAAAAAAAAAACGAGCAAGGCTAGGTCATCCAGGTACTTGAATTAAATAACTATTGTAGACGACCGAGTGTTGAAACGAGAATAACACCAAGCCAAAAAAACACTAGACCCGAATTAATACAAGCAAAGGGTTTTACGGATTCTAATTAAGAACGTGAACCTACATCGCGTGTTATTTTAAATCGTATATGACTGATATAAAGCTCACTTTCACGTGCCAAGAACTAATTAACTCTCTGCCATGTTATAACTGGATTAAAACCTTAAATTTTCATTTTCAGAGCTTTGGAACGAAGCGTTGTAAAAATATTGACGTGTTTTATAACGAACATATTGACTACTAGCTTATGCCCGCGGCTTCGCGTGGAGTTCTATAATTGTCATCTCACGAGATCATACTACCAGGATAAAAAGTATCCTATGTGTTAATCCAGGTTATAACCTATCTGTGTGCTAAATTTCAGTCAAATCCTTTCAATAATTTTGCGTGAAAGAGTGACAAACATCCATCTATCTTCACAAACTTTCGCATTTATAAGATTACATTAGTAAGATGAAACATTGGCGTTGTATTTTCTCCACACCCTTTTAGTCCAATATAAGCGCCTGAGCGTTTTTTTAGAAACGCAGTCAGGTTGGAATCTATATAGAAAAGGCGTGTTTATTTTCAAATTCGTTGAAGTTGGTTGGTAATTCTATTTACCAACCTAGTTATGTTCACTTCACTAATGAAAGAGCGACTAAACGCCTATAAAAGCTGTCCAATAATTAATTCAACAAAACCATTTACAATAATGGGACTACGCCACTTGTTCCCTTTTGTGTTCTCTAATAATTTATGTAAATAATAATCACTTAAGGACTTAGGGTTGAACGAGTACAAATCAATGGCGGAATACCCGGTGACGTTGCATGCATAAAATAGTTCGGTCAAGGCAAGGTTAGTAAGTAATTGTTAAGGTAAAACGCTATGAAGACTGGTATCTACTATAATCTACATCTATCTATAAGGTTACTTTTCATGGACTATCTTTAAGGTCGGGTGAAACAGAATACACGCTTTTACTCAAAGGAATTCTTTTCAGTAATGTAAGTTGAAAGTGGTTTAGATTAAACACAGCTCGCCCAAGAATCTAAAATACGTGCCGTGGATTCGCGTGTAAGCTCTTTGAAAGAATGGACTTAATAAAGTGGATATGATACTAATATTTTATCATCTTGAGATCTTGTTGAAGATATTTACTGTAGTCTTAAGATATAACCTAGTATAGATATACTCCGTTTGGTCAGATTACATATACAGTGGCCAACCTGGGGGGATTTCCAGATTGGCCACTGCAGTTCGTATCCGGGCGGCAGGTTTCTTTCGGGTTGTAAAATGTGAAAGTTTGTTTCTCCACAGTTCGCTTCTCTCGTCTGACGCACCGTCTTCTATAGAAGTTGTATATCTAAAAAAGCTTTTACGGCTCTTTTAGCGTGAAGGTGGTAGTTGATGCCCATACATCCCTGTATTCCCGGTTAGAGCAAGATCGTCTTCATATAAAAAACGTTCTGTTCAGAGCATGGTTGCTCGTTTGTATAGAAGTTAAATAGAGCTGGAGTTAACTCGCTACCTTGGGGGAGCCCATTTTTCTGACATAGCCACCTGCTTTTGCTGTTTCCAAGATGGACTTGAAAGCGACGGTTATTCAGGATAGCGCTAAAACTGCGTACGAAACTAAAATCCTTGTTGGGTTCACTGACTTTTAGTTGAAGTAGCTTTATGTTCACTGTATCATAAGCTAGTGCCTTTCGCCTTCGTTAAGGATACACCCATAAGAAAGTGAAAAACACAATGATTTAAGTTCAGCATCGAGTTGGTGAAGACATCCACCACTTATGAAAATCAACATACACTGTGGTCGTCTTTACCATTTCTTCGTCATTTAAAGTGGCACAAAATAAACAATATGGATCAGTTTCAACACTTTCACTTTTCATATGATACGAGTAATGATTTTTCCATTTGAAGTACTCTGCATATTTTTCTGGTTCATTTATCAATTCAAACATTTTTTTGGCTAGTTCCACGGTATTTAACCGATCAGCATCCAGGTAAATACCATCCGGCATAAATCTGTAAAAATATATTATAGTTATTATCATATACTTATTATTATCATAGACTTTGCCCCGTGACGGTCCTTTAAAGTACTTTACTTTGGGCAGTCTGTTTTATGACTACTGTTCTTAAATCTGTAAAGAAACGCTTCGTGGGGACACCGGTATGTTATATATAGAACCAAAACTTTGATGACATTATGTGACGTTTACTTACCCGCGCTGAGTTCACGTGCAGTTGAAATACGGTTCTCTCCATCTCACAAAGACTACGCCTAAGTCCTAATGGTAAGAACATTTAGGCTGATACGTCTATTTGTGTGTTTATAACACGATTCGATCAAAGATTAAACTAGTTTGAAAGCCTCATTAAAACTTACCTAGTGTAATTAGCACCACCATATACAATAGGCACAGCGTCGTTGTTCAACGCTCGGAATAATTTCTCAGTGACGTAGTCTTCACTAAAAGAGTTTTCAAACGATAAATAAAAGTGATAATTCAATTTGATTATTTGGTCGCAATCATCTTTACCATCTCGTGAACAACTAAGGGATCCACAGGTACCCAATATATCTAAGTTCAACTCGAATTTTTGTAATTCTTCTTTTAGTTTAGCAGCAAGATGTTCTCTTCTACTTTTTGTACGGCAATTAGACACGAACCACACCGCGGCTTTGGTTTTCCTCTTAAGCTGTTGTTTGAAATCGTCACTTACTGGTTTCATATCTTCCAATTTTATCCAATGCATTTCTTTATTTGGTCCAATTATAGTATTGTTTTTATCTCTGATAGTTAAATAACCCCATTTTACTTCAGAATCTAATCTAAAAGTCCATGTCCAGTTGAAGTACTTGTTAAATTTATTCGAGCACATCGGATAATAGCTTGAGGATTCTATAGTTGCGAAAACATACTTCTGGTGCGGCGATCTTTTTTCAGGTAATTTAGAAGTATCATATAAGATAACTTCTGGCCCTGCGAATGCTATGACGTCAAATTTCGTAATGTCGTTATCGAGGTATGAACGGTTTGAAGTCACTATACAGTTTGTGTAAGGACATTTTCGTTCAATAAATACATCCTGTCCCGTGCCCATATATATGAAAGGAACATTTAGCGGTGACGTCCATTGTAAAATATATTTTAAGTTCACATTATTTGGTAACAATCCACTTTTTTCTAACGTCCTCCGGTCACTTATTAATTCGCCACTGTCTGAAAGTATTTCATTACTACTCGTTTTGGCTGCGTTGTATAAAGGTAACAACATTATTAATGTTAAGATAAAAAATACAGTTTTTTTTGCACACAAGGCCCTCATTATTATTTAGAATGGTTGCACCTATGAAACAGGAGTGTGTGAGTCTAGAGCCAGTGTAACGAGGAGACTGACAATGTGCAACATATTATATGTATGTCGTCCACCTAACCGAGACTGTTTATCAGTGAGTGGTATATATATATAGTGATCGATTAGGTAGTGATTTTCTGAATGCATTTCGCATGTGTGTATAATAAATAACGATTTTATTTGCAATTTTACAACTTTTTTATGTTTTACTTAGTATCGACTCCGAATACCGTAACATTATCACTATAACATTTCTTAACTACAACTACGCTACTAGCTAGCTATTGGTCAATTTGTCATACTCAATTATATGAAAAATTAAAGAAACCCTCGACACAAAAAAACTCTGAAAGGAAAAAAAATTACGAAATATTGTCTCTTTACGTTTAATATAAGTAGAATATTTGAATCCATGCATCGGGCTACCGCTATTTAATTTAATTTCTTTTTTTATTTAATATGGTAACGCCGCCAGTCTCTTGGGCACATTACCAGCTGACAGCGTTGAGGAGGAGTTATTCGATGCCCTTTTATAGTTTGTTGTAAGTTTATTTATTTTAGTTTAATAGTTTTTAATTATTAATGAATATAGTTAGTTTATCCTAATTCATAAAAAATTACTTTCCTAATAATAAAAAAAACTATGTTACTACAATTTTGTCCTTAGCGGTCCCCAGTCTTTTTAGAGAGGTTTTGTGTCAGGGGTTTTTTAATTAATTAATTATAATTTTTAATTTAATTTTTATTTCATTTTTTTTAACTTATAAAGGGTGTAAACAGACTCTTAACGAAGCCGAAAGGCACTTGTTATCCCCGTCATTGTGATCATTTTTTTGTTCTAGACCTTAGGTTACGCACCTTCTAGTTACGGAGATATTTGGGGTCAAAGTTCCATCTTTTTTACAAGTTTTTTTTTAATACATGTTTTAATGTATTTTTCTACTTAAGACACCTCCAGGACCCCCTTACTATTCAACCCTTCTATCAGCACAATGTTTTGAGTGTGTTACATTGAGTTCTACTGTAAAACGTGATTTTTCAGACGAAAAAAAAAGTCGTTTCCCAGCACTAATTTTTGCGTAAAGTTACTTAGTTTGATGTACATAATGCTTGGTTGACGGCTTCGTGAAGAGTCTGTTTACACCCTGTATTAGTGGTGATGGTAGACTACCATCGACTCTATCCCCACATTCACGCAAACATTCCGGGTCGAAACACGAAATTACCTTGCCCTAGTCCGTTAATATAATTGTAAAAGTTGTATTTTCATAAATACCTTTTACCATTTTACTTAGGCCAACGACCCAACCAACCAACCAACACCAACTACCAAACCAATTCATGCCATCTATGTGGTCCATTTTTAGACCAATGAATATAGCGCATGCGGTTTTGAGATTCAACCTATTGCATACGATTTTTTAATATCTTTGGTACTTTGTAATTAAACATGATTAACATTTATTCTGATGCTAACCGCTCCGCTTGTATTAGAATGTGCTCGTCAAACACATCGTATGAGCCCAAACACAAGGTGGATGCGCACACCGTTGAGGAGTTGTCGTCTGGCGGGTTGTGTATCCTGCATAAGCCTGGTGATGCCTGCACATCAAGTCAAGGTTATTATACTTTTGTAATGTCATTAACAAGTGACAGGATTTCAAATTTTGATCGATCAGACCTGTGGAAGTTGTTTATATCTCTTCATCATACTACAACTACTACTACAATACTACTCCTACTTCTACTGCAACTACTACTACTGCTTTTCGAGGCACGGAGGAAACTCGGTATGTAATGGGTGGTCACCCACCCACTAACCTAGGCAAGCGTGGCTTAACCTGAAAATCGACCCGAGCGGCTGTTAATAATTTGCCACAAGCTCCTCTAGGTCGGTGAGTCACGATAATACTAGTTTTTTTCTATATTATTAGTACTTCTGAAAGGTAAAACCTCTCTTGCAACTTTTGAAGAACTTCGGTAAATAAGTACCTTATTCTTATACTTGCATTGCAAATACCAGTTGCTATTTAGGTTTAGTTCTATAACAATATTATAAAGAGGAAAGTTTTTTTTTGTTTGTTTGTACCGAATAAGCTCCGAAACTACTGGACGGATTTGGATGAAATTTGGAACACAGATAGTTTATAAACTGGATTAACACATAGGATACTTTTTATCCCGATAGTATGTTCCCGTGAGTCATTTATCGAACTCCACGCGGGCGCTGGCGACGCCGCGGGCATTGAGCTAGTATCAGATGTAGCAAAAACCATAAGTATTTATAGTTGAAAGGTAAAACAATCATTCATTTACAAGAGAAATACTCAAATACTCCGTAGATATATTTTTTGTATACCAGTTTTTTGATTGACAATACGCACGACGGAACGACGTTACGACCGTTTTTGTTTATTCAATGTAGTATGAAGCCCACGTATACAAACACTTGACGTAAAACAGACATTTTTACGGTCACCATACCGCTCCAAAAGCGTCACTCATCTTGTTACGTGACTCAAGTTATGGCAGCCCGAAAGTAAACGAAATCTCACGGACCGAGCCCGTACTTTTTATTTAAGTATGAATTATAAATGGAAGGAAAACACCTTCATATACACTGGGGTTTTATTTGAGGTTGGCTGGTATTATGGGGTATTATTATGGTCTTACTTTTGGTAAATTATTATGTAGGGTAGATATACTTTTTTCGCTTTTAATACATCTTTTGGGTATCTCCCTGTGCCTCTCATTTCATATAATACTTTTGTATGGGGAACGCCTTTATGTGGTGTATACGGGGTGGAAAGGAATTTCATCGTTTATTAAAAAAAAAACAGCGATTCCATACATTTTGACCGTGTAGGTATTGCACTTTTGTAGGAAACAGTAGATTTTGTTTTAATAACCCATACAAAATCTATGTATTCTATTCCACATATAATTTTTTAACCACCGCGTCGGTGTCACTTCACCCTGTATAGTCTAGTCATCTTGTAAACATGTACGACCTTGCTATCGAACTTGAAACCTTATAAATGCGACACGTGTACCAAATATATTTCTTTAAACCAAAACTATATGATGAATTGACCTAGTTTTGTAAATTTTTCATTTCCGGAGTTCAGAGGCTGTTTCAATCTGCAATGTGGTCTCTCGAGAGTTTTAACATTGAAAGGCGACTATACGTTTGACGGTGACGACGGCATCTCCATAATGAATAGGCTGAATTTCAATTCCCCAGACCTACAACCTCCTTTTGAAAACGATGTTTTTAAGTAACTGTGCTGTCTAGGCTGTCTGTTTTATACTGGTTAAACATTCACGTAAAACATTGTTCTCTAATTGAATTTTGCCATCGATGGGTTTGCCAAGAAGAACAAGGTTAATGTTTGATAGAAATAAGGATTAGTGAGAAATAGAAATATCTACATGTTTCATCTGAGTGTTTCTCTAGTGCGATGACACAGTTATGCAGAATGTAGGCTTTTTTGTTGGCTTCTCTTTAGTTACGAGTTTTCATGCCTAATCATGCCTTGCCACTGCCTCCATATAAGGGGACAGGGTTAGAACATAACTGTACTCATCTATAAATGCTAAATTAAGAATTTCAATCTGTATACAGTGCAAAGTATCTGATTTTGTGGTAAATAAAAGATTTATTAAACTGATATTGGTTTACTTCATTCACAAAGCTAGCACAATTTCAATGCTAATAGCACCACAAACACAATTCTCACATACAATTCAAGTCACAGTATACACGGTCCAATTACGTTTGGCAATCCACTTCCTAGTTTCCAGTCGCATATGATATTCGACCCGGGTCCACCGCAAGGGATTAGCGGCCGTGTTGGCTCTGTTACATTAGATTAGGAATTAGAACTAACCCGACTTGGTTGGCAGGTTCGTAAGGTCCATTATTCCGTCCTTTTAATTAGGTAGCGTGGTCATGAAAGTTTTAGACATATAAAGTATTTATTTTAACTGTTAACGATCAAAAAGGTTTGAGGTTTGTTTGCACAGTAGACTAGACGAGAATTGTGAACATTTGAAACAAAGTTTTGAAATGGCAATTAAAGGTGAACGCGCACCTGACCGCGCCGCACTCGCCGCAGTCATCGCATTTTATAAATCTTTATATGAAATAGTATACGGCATCGCGCACCTATCCGCGCCGAACCATCCGCATTTTCTTAAAATCCTGTAGGTATACTGATTCCACAAGCTCGCGCGGCTGACGTCATGAAATTCGGCGCGTTCGATGCGTGCGGCGAGTGCGGTGCGAGCGCGCTGGCGCGCTAAGTTTCATAAAACTCGTTAGTCACGTCATAAAACAGAAATACTAAATGATGGATGCGATTCGCCGCTTCCGGTGAGTACGGCGCGTGCGGCGCGTTCGATGCGGGCAAGTGCGCGAGGCTATGAGGAAATGCGATAACTGCGGCGAGTGCGGCGAGTACGGCGAGTGCGGCGCATTGGTTACACTTGACTTTACGGGAATCATTGTCCAGTTGTTCCAAAAAAATCCATACATGAGACTTTGTTTTTGTCATGCTTAAATTTTAATTGAGCTCTTTCACTTTAATGAACAATAACAGTATTATTTTTACACAAAAATATTTTTTCACACAAAAACACCGCTCTGACCCGCACAAAAGCAAAAAGCAAGAAACAATGCGCAGTAAACAAAACAGGTTCCGACACGATCGCAGGCGGCGACTTGCGCGCGTATCAGCTATAAACGAAGCGTCACGGAAATCCCCGAAACCGTGATCGGCTTGGCTAGTCGGCCTCTTTAAAACCGATTAATCGGCTATTCGGCCAAAGTCATAATCGGCACATCTCTACTTATTAACGGGGGTGAGCACTTCTTTCTTTATCGTTTGGTTCGTGCCTAACCTGGTATCAAAGGTTTTATGCCCTCCAGTGGATTATGACTAGGCTTTACAGATGTCGAGAAATGTCTCTCAGGCATGTTGGTTTCCTCACGATGTTTTCCTACAGGACCAACCCAGGTGGTCATCTAGGTTGGTGCTGTTAGAAAACATCGTGATCCTGTTAGTGGTCACTAAGGATGGATATTTTAATAGTCACCCCCTAAAGGGGTGAAATAGGGGATGAAAATAATTTATTAGGAAGGTCGTTATTTCTGCTGATATGTAAACCTACCATGAGCTTGTCTCAAGATGAAATGTTATTTGTATACTTTTTGTCATAGAGACATTAAATATTATGGTCATAACAAAGAGAAACCTCTCGCAATCCTTGCAAATGTTGTCGGAGAAAATGGTTCTCAGCGCTGAAATATGATTTAGTACAGGAAAAACTTTTCCTCCGCTCCGTTCATAAAAAATATTTAGTAGCAGATCCACTTAAGCTACCAGAAAAAAAAGAAAAACAAATCACATTTGAAATGCAAAATAGAAAAACGAAATACAATAATGGCACAATGGTAACGAATACCGAAGTACTGTTGAAACAAAAAAAAACGCTCCAATTTGAATAATTATAATTCTATAACTTTGTTTTTCATAAAGGGTCATTACAGTAGATGAAAACAATAAAATAATTGAAGAAGCGATTAGTCAGATACATCAGCTCCATTACATTAGCATGAATACATAACTAGCCCGACGGGTATATGTTTTTTATTTTACCTAATTATATTTTTCCCTCGTTTTTTTTATTGAAAAAATGTACCGCGAAGAACAGAAGGCAGATCATTAATATTTATTTTTTATTCATCGCGTTTAATAAATGTTTTAACATTCTAGTTGAATATTAATATGTATTACTGTTCATCCAGTAATACTTATTAATATTCAACTAGAATGTTATTGCCTTTGCCCGCGGCTTCGTGTGCGAGGAGGTTTATAGTAAGTAGTCCCACGGTAACGTAGTATGCACGTAGCATTCTATGTTTAGGATTAAACATATCCTATGTTTGTCCTAATTAAGGTCATAGTCAACTAGCCGAGTGCCTTTTTAGTCAAATTTGAAAGGTAACAGAAATACACAGTTATTTTCGCACGTTCAATTTTAGTATGTATAGTTAGTGTACAATTGTTGTTAAAAATAACAAGGTAAGTTCTATTGTTCTTCTAGAGTAAGTAATAAGTTTATTAATCAAAAGTTACACTACCTACAGTTCTGTTTTGTCTTAAATTTTGAACCACAAACTAAGCGTCTCTTGGGTCTTGTGGCTCGGTGAACAATTACTGTGTCAAATCCGCACGGAACAAATATTTGTATGACCTACAGATAGTTGTTCCGGGTCTGGCTGTTTGTGTATGTCAGTTTAAATGTTTGTGAACGCACCCACGATACAGGAGAAATTCCTAGTGTGGGGCAACGTTTTAAAAAAAATATATATATCTTATACAAGGTGTAAACGAACCCTCCAAAAAGCCGACAATCGAGCATTCTGTACATCGAACTAAGTAACTCCACGCAAAAATTATTGCTGGGAAACAATTTTATTTCTTGGTGTGGAAAATCTCGTTTTACGGTAAAACTCAATTAGTAACGAACTCAAAACATGCATTGAATAGTAAACAGGTCATGGAGGTAATTAAAGTAAAGTTATAACCTTAAAAACAGGTGAAAAAGTTGGAACTTTGTCCTCCAATATATCCGTAATTAGAAAGAAGGTTCCCAGGTATGGTCCAGAACAAAAAAAAATAATGGCAATGACAGGGCGAACAAATGCCTTGCGGCTTTGTTAACGGAGTTGTTGCACCCATTATATTAGTTTTTAGAAAAATATTTAGATTTTATTTATTTCACTTTATTTTATTTATAGGTAAAGTTTATATTGATTTGGCAGGTGCTTCTCTATTTTCCTACCTGGTTATTGGTCTGGAACATATTCAACCCAACAGTTTAGTTCATTGTGGTCAGAAATTAGCTTTAACAATCAGTTATACAAGTCAATGAATTTGAAGTGTCTGTTTGTAATAACAGGTTTTTACTGAATGTATAATTATGAAAATATATACGGCACATATAACAGAAACATATTTTTCAATTTCTGTCGGTCTGTTCCGGCTAATCTCTGAAACGGCTGGACCGATTTTGACCAGACTTTTACTGACAGATATCTGATGTTATAAAGTCTAACAAAGGCTACTTTTATTAAAACCATTGAAATCGGTAACAAAATCCGATTAAAAAAGGATAGTAAATTTCACGCGAACGAAGGTTGCGGGCACCAACTACTTAGTTTATTTAAGAAACACAGTTTCTCTGCTTTGCAATTGAATCATGTCAAAGGCAGAGTTTTCTAACAAGTTCAAACATGTTTGCCACCTACATCCTACATATTGAATTTTTATGAACTCTACCTACACTCAATTTGTGTTATTATCATATTTGTTTGCTGGTGCGAACCCTGTTCTGGAAACAGAAATATAAAACGAAAAGGTGTCGCTATGTTCTGAATTCGTATTATGTAAAACTTAAGAATGGGTGGAATTTTTACATTTGTGACAATTGGAGTTGAGTATAAATTCAGTTGTTCAATGAAATAAAGTCTATGCTTAATTGGCAGGTTTCCATGTATTCGGGGTACTGCATTGTAGTGGCCAGAATTAATATAAAAGCTAATCCCATATATATATATATTTTAAATACTGTTTTTCCGCAGGAAACTTTTCAAAGTTAGGGTTCCTTCTACCATCAAATCATAAATTATAATCAAAATTTCAAATAAATACTTATAACATTCTTAATGCTGTCACACAGGGCCTCCTCTCTGTGAGAGGCACTGGGTCGTAGTCTATCACGCGGGCCCTGTGGACTTTGGTGGATGTCACATGGTTTTCCGACTATGTTTCATAATCCTACTATACGCTTTCTTATCTTTCTGTAATGCTTTCAAATAAATCAGGGTCGTTTTAAATTAGGTATGCGAATAACTTTAGGTTGCTCTTATCTCTAAGATAAATTGCTGTAATTTAAGTTTAGGACATACTCCGCAGAGCTTAAAACAACGTTGATTAAAATGCATATTTGGTGCGCACTAAACTATGCTTTTGTTTAATTTTCAACAATGAGTACCTGACCTAATTTCACATACAATGTAGAACCTATTTGCAGTACCAGCGTTCCATTAAGTTTTATACCTGGGTGGCGAGACTGTACCTACTAAAACTAAGTATATTCTTTAGTAATGTATTGTAGGAAATAAAATGGGAAGCTAGTTTATGTTAGAGAGCATTCTGACCCCTTTGCTCCAGTTACGCAGATACGTGGGTAATCACGAATACGTTGAACCTAGATGACGTCATACAATGACGCGAACAAGAAATCCGTGAACATAATTATTGTGAATGTTTGATCAAATGTTCAATCTTATTTACGGTTGAAGTGTTGGGGTCTTCGTGCGTTTGGAGCCAAGTTGGCTACTACCATCTATTTTGGTTTTAAATCGAGGTTCATACCTGAGAACCTTTTCACAATCAGATCTGAGGATTGAAGGTTTAAAGGTGGTATTTATAGACTATGTAGGAAAGCCCCACATTGCAAATTATAATTTAACTACAGAATGAGTCCGCCTGGTTTGAAGATTTATTGCACAACCGAAAATCTCCTACGTATAAAGAAAACCGGACAAGTGCGAGTTCAACTCGTGTGGAGAGGGTTCCGTACGTTAATAATCTATAAGAGCGAGGCCCCATTAGTGCGTTGCGCTGCGTTGCGTCGTCGCAGCGTCGTCGCTGCGTCGTTTTCCATACATTTTTTATGACATGCCCCATTAAACCGTTGCGTCGTCGCGCGCGACGTTTCAACGGATCGACGGACAAGAGACGAAGCGGGAGGGAGGGTGATGCGCTGCGTTGTCGGAGCTCCGCTGCGACGACGGACAGTGATGCACTGCTAGAGGAGGAAGCTAGACGAGCGTAACGACATTTTTTATCTTACCATGAGTGAGCAGGATATTGATATAGATTTTCTCATATCCTTGGTCCAAGAAAGACCCATTATATGGGATAAATCACACGAACATTACAGTGATAAATTTCGTAAAGCGAATGAATGGGTAGCTGTTTGTAAAAAAATATTTCAAGATTACGAGGAGTTTGAGGACCAAAAAAAGAACAAGATTGGTGAGTTGTTATTTATTATATTATTTGTAAATTCAATACATAAGTTAATTTATATCTTTTTCAACTGCCATGGTAAAGCCCCTTCTGGACTCATAAAGTAATTAGCAAATTGATCTCTCTCTACTTCCAATAATAAAACTACTACTATTACTAATTTTGAAAAAGCTTATCAATACCTAGTGAGTGCGGATATATCTCTTTTCAATACATACAACGACCCAAACACCTTTGCTGACAGGATGATAGATGTGTTGAGAACATCTCTCCTTCTTAACACTAGAATTAAATTAGTCACCAGTTCCAAGCGTACTCTAAAGCCCTGGATATCTGCAGGGGCCCTGAGATGTAAGAAAATGTTGTTTTTGGTGTGCCACAGGGGAGTGTGCTTGGTCCAACGCTGTTCCTGGTGTACATTAACGAGCTATGTAATCAGTTGAGCAGCGGAGGAAAAATCTTCTCCTATGCGGACGATACAGCTGTAGTCTACCATGGAGAAACATGGAATTCCGTACGCCAGAATGCTGAGCGTGGTCTTACTATTATAGTTGACTGGCTAAAGGATAATTTGCTGACCCTTAACATAGCAAAAACAAACTATATTTGTTTTTCTCCAAACCAAAGGTCTAAACCGAGTGCTGATTTTGAGATTGGGATACATGAGTGTGCGGACCGCTATTCACAAAAGTGCAACTGCCAAATTTTAAAAAAAGTTCCCTCTACAAGATACTTAGGCATAACTATTGACGAATGTCTATCATGGCACTCACACATTGATACTATTATGTCACGTGTAAGGAAATTAATATGGGTTTTCAAGACACTACGCCATGTGATGTCTCCAGTGATACTTAATAAGGTTTATATTGCATTAGCTCAATCTATAATTACATACTGCATACCGGTGTGGGGAGGTGCCATAAAAACTAAATTTATTGAGCTAGAAAGAGCCCAGCGGTCTCTAATAAAAGTGATGTATTTCAAACCATATAAATACCCCACAGTTAACTTATACAGAACAAGTGGAGTTTTATCGGTAAGACAATTATACTTGTTAAATGTGACCTTATATCTACATAAATCTATTCCATTTAATTCCGCCAGCCAGGATAGAAGACGGAGTGATATTGTGGCCCACTCCGCAATGGTTCGTTCGATTTTTGCTAGTCGTCAGTATGTAACCCAATCTGCATATATTTACAACAAAATAAATGCCAAACTACAATTTCATCCTAAAGTCTTGTATGAATGTAAGAAAGTTATAACTGAATGGCTAAAAACTTTAACGTATGAGGAAACTGAGCACATTCTAGTACGAATTTGTTAATTTGACACATACATCATATAACTATACACTCACACACACGCACACACTCACTCACACGCGCTCACACACACACAAACACGCATGTATAGAATAAGTTCATAGAAGATCACATATTTTTTACCAGCTTTGCTTCTTGGCTGGGTTTTGTTTTATTTTAATTTTATTTTTGTTGTATTCTTTTCTAATAATTTCTTACGTCTTAATACTGTATTAAATAAGGGAAGTAGCGAGTCAACCCCAACACAAGTATTTTTAATCACTTACTGGGGCTGTCTCAACTCATGTAAAGCATGTAACTTTTGAGACACAATAAACATTTATTTATTATTATTATTATCTCTGATAAAATTTTCGGCTAATGATTCTTCATTGCTATGGGGTCTCAATTGTGGGAACCTACTTATTGCCATATTGTCTTGTTGTTTTAACCCATCGTGTTGTATAACAAAATTGTGTAAAACACAACATGCTTTCGCAATATTAATAGTTAAATCATATGACGTATCAATTGGCCTATGTAAAATGCGCCATTTATTTGCCATGATCCCAAATGCACATTCCACGTATCTACGAGCTCTGCTAAGGCGATAATTATAAACTCTTTGTTTCACATTGAGATTGGATCCGCCGTATGGGCGCATAACATGCTTACTTAAACCAAAAGCTTCATCACCGACGAGTACATAAGGGATTGGTGGCTCGTTATTATGATCATTTCCAAGTGGTTGAGGATCAGGCAATGGTAATTCATTTCTCATTAAAATCTTGTACAGTGTCGAATTTCTAAAAATAGTAGAATCACTTTCCTTACCATATGCACCCATGTCGACAAAAACAAACTTATAATTTGAGTCAACAACCGCCAGCAAAACAATTGAAAAATAATTTTTATAATTATAAAACAGAGAGCCACTTTTGTCTGGTTTTATTAAACGTATATGTTTCCCATCAATTGCCCCGAAGCAATGAGGAAAGTTAGCTTTGAGATCAAAATCTAATGCAATATTTTGTAGTTTTTCTACTGTGATCTCTTCTATGTACTGTGGTCGAACATATTTCCATATAGCTTGACAAACTGACGAAATAGTTCTAGAAATTGTTGCTCTTCCACGTTTAAATTTGAAATGCAAGTCGTTTATCGAATTTCCGCTGCCTAAGTACCTGAAATAGAAACACAAAAAATAAACAGGGTGGCCCATTTAGTCATATTATTGGTCAGTGTAGACAAGTTAGGTACTTACACATTTTTTTCTTTCTTTGCAGGTAACGAGGTTGTGAAAAAATGGAGAAGCGTGAAGGACTACTTTTTTCGATACATAAAAAAAATAAAAGAAAACAGTTCGTCTGGATCAGGGGCAAAACAATTGAAAAAATATCATTATTACAATCAGTTGCTGTTTTTGATGAAAGTTGCCCAAAATAAAACTGACAGTAGCCTTGAAATGGTTGGAAATGAAACGGAACGAAATGAAAACACAGCATCATCTTCTCCATTTCCTACAAAAGAAATGTCCTCGTTACCCCCAGGTCCTTCTCGCTACGTGCCTGCAAGCCGTAAGAGATCCAACCAAGCAATAGATGATTTCGAGGCGCACGCATTAGAAGCGTTGCAAGAGAAAGAAAACCGCCACTTATCATTTTTCAAAGGAATTTTGCCTTCTTTGGACAGCTTTACGGAATTACAAACTTTGACATTCCAAAGCAAAGTTATAAATATCATTACCGAAATTCGGTTCGGGGAACAGACTCAATCAACAACATGGCAGTCACGCGGATATCAAACTGGACAACAGTATCAAGCAACACCATTGCAGTCACGCGGATATCAAACTGGACAACATGCCCAGTCACCATCGCCATCGTCGTATCGAACAGATGAATTCGAAGCTACCTACTCAACCAACACTACGATTAATAATTTTACTGATGATAGTCAAGAAGAAGATTATAACTTTGCTTTGTTGCCTAATAGTAATACTTAAATTAAACTGTTTTTAAAGATAATAAATTAATAACTGATTAACATTACGAGTATTATGATATTTGAATTACTTACCTCAATGTAATACCAATCATTTCAATTGGTTCTAAAGGGTTCCTGAATTTGGTATACTGCTTTTTTATATGTGGTTTTAAGGTTTCAACCAAATTATTAAAGCTGGCCACACTCATTCTAAAAAAATTGAAAAAAGTCTTTTCATCTAATAACAACTCCCTATATTCCTGCATAAAAAACTGACCATCACTATTTCTTAATGCTATCAAAGGAGATATCCAGAATCTTCTATGATTTCTACGTTTATTTCGGCGGTGCCGTAATAAAAGCAACAAAAGAACACGTTTGTATCTATCCATTGCAAAGGCTGAACTGAGACGCAGCTGTGTCGGCGTGCATACCCTGTTGCGTTGCGTTGGCGCAGCGTCAACGCAACACAGGTGTGGCATACAATGCGTTGTTCCGTTGCGATGACGCGACGCAACGCAGCGCAACGCACTAATGGGGCCTCGCTCTAAGTTAACGCGTTTTTTCATTTTCTAATTTAACCACCAAAAATGGCCCCCATGATTAAAATTCATTGATTTACGTTACATGTCCGTATTAGGGTCACCCACTTATATATGTTACCAAATTTCAACTGAATCGGCCGAGTAGATTTGGAAAAAATTGGCTGTGACAGACGGACAAACAGACAGACAGCTGAGTGATCCTGTAAGGGTTCTGTTTTTTTCAAAAAGGTACGGAACCCTAAAAACCGACATGGTTAGGTACTAAGTCTGAAATCCTCTCTGAAAAATAAAACCAACCATTCATCAATCAAGCTCACTATATTATTTTGGCACTAGGCATAATACACCCAAAAAAAAAAAATAGGAAAGTAACAATGCCAGTACCTAGTCGTAGCTCTAGTAATCATTCATAAATATTCTTATATTTAAGGCAGTCTTAACTAAAATATACGAGTATTTATCGAAGCTAAAGGCAAAGCGATGTAAGCCGTTAATGATCGATCTGTGTCTGCAAAATTAGACACAAGCCTACAAGCCGGTAACCTCGTGTCAAAACACCCACGTTCAAGGTGACTCCGTTTTAATTTAAAACCGTTTCAGCTTTGACATTTTAACCACTGACATACCCTAAACGTGCTCTGCCAATTTTATTGCTGGAACAAACATTGAACTAAAAGTTCTTTAATTTTGAAATGTGTCAACAAAGCACTTTGCTTGTGGTTGAAATATTATTTTGATAGTTTTGATCATAAGTTTGAACGGTTTGGTCGAATCTATAAAGGCTGAGTGAGGCCCTAGCATGAATGTGCGACGATTTTTAGATCAAAAATATTTTTTGGAATCTTATTATTATTTCCCGCTATTTTGCGTTAAATCGAAACATGGTTCACTATTTATTTTACTATTCGGTCTTATTTCATTCTGGTTTAAGTTTTTGCTACAAAATAAGATGCAAAGTATCAGCCCCACGGAATATTTGGAATAGAAATATTCCGAGATTATACCCATGGATATGAGTCGTCTTAAACCAAGTAAATATTTAATGGGTGACGAGTATTTTTTTTTAATCGTTTGAATTTATGTTACATTTCACTCCATGCGTTCGTACTATACTCACAGTTTTATTGCCGGAGCAAAACTTCAACTAAAAGTTGTTAGATTTTAAAATATATCGACGCCGCACTCTGATTTTGGTTGGAATATTATTTTGCTATTCAGATAGTTTAAACCACAAACAAGTTTGGACGGTTTCATAGAATTCACAAAGGTTGGTCATGTCAATGTTATGATTTCACTGAACCTTCTACTTTTTCTATAACAATTTATTTGTTTAAACTTCATGACACGGGTAGATGGACTTAATGCCACAAGGCGTTCTATAGCTGTCAACTTTTGGGTTAAATAATAAGTACCTGGATGACCGAGCCTTGCTCTTTTTTTTTTTGACGTTTTCCAAAAATGAAACCTAGCTAGATCGATTTTTCGCCCCCGAAACTCCCTGCATACTAAATTTCATGAAAATCGTCGGAGCCGTTTCCGAGATTCAGAAAAAAAAAAAATATATATATAGGTACATATATACAAGAATTGCTCGTTTAAAGGTATAATATAGTACAACAATGTGACACCATATCACAAAAAAAAAACAATAAAAAATATACAAATGTAATTATAAATACCAATATATAATATATTTTAAGACACTATTAACTAATATATGCAAAATATTGTGTGTTGTATGATTTACTTTTCATTGGTCTCGTTCTGATTAAAATTAATAAAGTCATGTCAGTAGCCTAGATGTTGTTGTGATCGACAATATGGATACGAGTACCATTCACGATATCACAATGGAAATTGTGATATGAATAAAATTGTCACCCATTATAACGGATTGATTTTCCGGGAAAAGGGTTTGGTGTGAAAATGGAATGTTGAAAAGGACGTACATATATAATAGGTATTGAGGGGTTTCGCCTACGCCCATGATGAATAGAAATACGAAAAAGGTTCCAAAATATCACGGAAGGTAGATTACAAATACTCGATATATCCTTTTAGAAAACATTAACGCATGTATAGGTGGTACAACTTTAACATTTTAGCTTGGCAGAACATAAACTTAAAAGTGGTTTAAGTCTAATCGGGCGCCGTCGCTGGGACATTTATCTTACGAAGCGTTTTACAAGTAGCTAGCACGAAGTCATTAAGGGTATATCATAACACTCTAGTATATGAGCGGATCGTGCCAGTAGCTCTAACATCAGCTTTAAAGTATAATAGGAAGTCATGAATATATTTTATTAAATATCTTCGAATATTATCGAAGCGACAGAAACTATAGAGAGATTGAGGCCAACTAGTCCGCGTTTGAAGAAATGGTGAAGGAAAACAACATGGGGATGAAGACTGAAATGACTGGCAAGAAGACTTCGCGTCGGAGAATTAAAAATTCGAAGACATAATACCTCCACTTCTTCTCTTATTCTCTTACAGAGTAGTCCTGTGACCCAGAAATGAGATCACTATAGGATAATTAATCTTCTTTTTTTTTAGCTTATCGATGGAAATCCAGAGCTACTAGTTTGGCGCTTTCGGTTGCGTCCAACAGTTCCTGTAGTGAACAAACAACTGGGCATGCAAGACACGATATTAAGCCTCATCGTTTGTGGAACAGCACCACATTTACACTCTAGGGCAGAGTCATTAATGAATCTCCACCTGAGCAGGTTTTCCTTGCTGCGGCCAACCTGGGTCCGTAGTCTATTTAAAGACTTCCACACAAACCTTGATATAATTAATTATACTTAGGTTTGTTTTTATATTGAGCGGATCGTGTCGACAGCTCAAATACCAGCTTTAAAATATAATAGGAATTCGTGAAGCTATCTGATACGAAGGATCACATAAAATACGCGAGATATTGAGGCCAACTTGTCCAACCTTAATTAAAAGCTAAGATAATGAAAGTCAGTGAATTTATTACGGTAAGTAATTGTCATTGTGTATACGCGTTGTGTGGCTCAAGGGAGAATAAATTAATGTTAAGTGTCACCAGGCTTTAGGCTTTACTCATTATAAATATTACAATGGCGATGTGGAGCGAGTTTTGTATGAAAATTTCTCCAGAGGCGATGCCACATCTATCTTGTCACTAGTGTTGTAGGTAGTCTGAATAAATTCTAATCCTATTTTTTTATATAATAAAGGGTGTAAACAGACTCTTAACGAAGCCGAAAGGCACTTGTTCTCCCCGTCATTGCGATCATTTTTTTGTTGTAGACCATACCTGGGAACCATCTAGTTACGGAGATATCGGGGGTCAAAGTTCCAACTTTTTCACAAGTTTTTTTTAAATACATGATTTTAATGTAAGATTTTTACTTTAAACAGCTCCAGGACCCTCTTACTATTCAACCCATCTATCAGCACAATGTTTTGAGTGCGTTACATTGAGTCATACTGTAAAACACGATTTTTCAGCCCAAAAAAACAAGTCGTTTCCCAGCACTTATTTTTGCGTAAAGTTACTAAGTTTGATGTACATAATGCTTAGTTGACGGCTTCGTGAAGAGTCTGTTTACACCCTGTATAATATTATAAATGCGAAAGTAAGTTTGTTTGTTTGTTACCTTTTCACGCCTAAACCACTGAACCGATCATCCTGAAATGTTGCATATACGTTGTCAGGTGTACAGAAACGGCCATGGGTACCTTTCATCCCGAAAATAAGTACTGTACCCGAGGAAATCAACAATAACGTTCTTATGATAATCGATGGCACCACGTATGTTTCGAATCCAGATTGAATTATATTATTATTATTATAAAAACTTTAGTAGGGTGTTAATAAAATTTTCTAAACTTTTTTCGTCTTATGGCAGTTAAAACCCACTGTTATAAGCAACAATAAGGACGGTCAATGCGGTGAAAATGAGCAACACGCTTGTGTTATTGCTAGCTAAGTGCTGACTCAAGCTAACTACTATTTTCCTGACGTAATCTGAGCCACTTTATGCGACACCTAAAGGTGTGGAAGCGGTGGCCTCCTACTATTATTTTCAGAAAGCCAAACTTTTCTAATGCCTGGAGCAATCGCAGGGCAAAAAATTTCACTGACCTAATTCTTCGACGTAATTTTTATACCTAGACAGAATAATTCAGTACAAAATATAATTTTATTTCATCCATAAGTATGTTGGCGCAGTTAATTCGACAAAAAATTATTTCGCGACTTAATGGGCCTATTTAACCCACATCGCGTGAGAAATAAAAATCCGTCAAAGTGACTGTAGAAACTTTCACACAGCTAATACTTAGTGGGGCCGCAAATATACCTACATCATTACATAAAAGGTGTAAAAAGACTCATAACGAAGCCGAAAGCCACTTGTTTTCCCCATCATTGCGATATTTTTTTTTGTACTAGACCATACCTGGGAACCTTCTAGGTAGTTACGGAGATATTAGGGGTCAAAGTTCCAGCATTTTCACAAGTTTTTTTTTTAAATACATGTTCTTAATGTATTTTTTTTACTTTAGACACCTCCACGATGGGCTGCAGGCTGTTCGAAAGAGATACCGCGGCCCTGGAACACAAAGGGCAAGGAAGGAACATGGATGGGATTTAGTCAGTACAAGTCTGACACTCCCTTCCGCTCTGCCCAGAGCGGGAGAAGTCATTTGATGATTTCCCATCCGTAAAAAAAAAAGACACCTCCACGATCTCCGTACTATTTAATCCATTCATTAGAACTATGTTTTGAATGCGTTACATTGAGTCCTACTATAAAACGTGATTTTTCACCCAAAAAAAAAAATCATTTCCCTGCAATAATTTTTGCGTTAAATTGAATTCTTGGTTGACGGCTTCGTGAAGAGTCCGTCTACACCCTGTATAACTATTGCGATGACAAGATTCCAGGTTTTTAAGGCAGCAGGTTCTTGGTGGTGAGCTGGACAAATGCACGTATCAAAACAGGAAGAAGCCTTTTCTATCTGGAATCCAAACATTCTATGTACTTCTTCATTACTCGTGGAACGGATGGCCGAAGGAGCTGAAAAGTGGAGTCGCGACCTCGAACCGGCAGACGTTGCGTTGGGAAGCCGGCCTAGGTGGACCGATGACCTGGTGAAGGTTGCGGGGATCCGCTGGATGCGAGTCGCACGGGACCGGTCAATGTGGCGACACTTGGAGGAGGCCTATGTCCAGCTGTGGACGTCTTTCGGCTGAAATGATGATGATGACTTGTTCACAGGTTATATAGCCTGTTTATTTTATATCTGAAGCATCTTGAGTCGAAAAATTCTAAAGCTTATTTTCGATTTTTCATGATTATCTTTCGAAAGCTAAAAATCCGAGTCTACAAAATTAAAGATAATTTATCATTCGGCTAACGATGATAATGGGAAAACTTTGTAGTGTTTCGAAACATCAGAATTTCCTTAAAAAGGCTATTAATTTCACTCGGACCCATAAATTCAAGGGCGGTAGACAAACAGATAGCGAAAATTAGAATTTTATGTATGTACCTTCAATATCGCGAAAACTTAAGTAGAACTTTTTTATTTATTATGTAAGAGCAACATAAAGTTTCATTAGAGTTTGTTTTACACATTAAAATTTATGCTAAGCCTTATTTTGTTCAGTGTTTTCGAGTAAAATTTTGCCGAAGAGTAGCTTGTTTTTGAACCGAGTTTATTTGAAGGTAGTTTGAATTTTGGATGTAAAACTTGATCTTTTAAGCGGAGAATTTGTGTTTAAATTAGCTGTAAAGATTTACGTTTTGCGAGCCTTATTTAACTAAATCGTGTTGTGGGCTAATATTTCCGTAATTTAGCACTACTTTTCCTAAATAAATAATGATTATATTTTTTAACAAGAAATGCTGATTCTGGGTTAAGCTCACCTTTGTACATAAGCTATTTGTTATAATTTTGTGTGTGCAATAAAGAATAAGAAATGTAAAATTAGTTTATAAAAGACTTCAAATCAAATAAAAAAAGAACTTTAAGAGCGCTTGATCGAGCAAACAAATTCCTTATATGTCACCAGAAAAAGACAAATGTGAGAATAACAGCCGAACCGACGAAGATGTATGGAGAAGAATAAAGTAAATGCGGGCCCCGGATAACTGGCTCTCCTGACCCAATTTGAAGTACGTCTGTGACCCAGTAAAGACTTTCAACTATCTGTGCACACAATTTCAGCA
Source organism: Lycophotia porphyrea (assembly GCA_950005105.1). Taxonomy (NCBI): domain Eukaryota; kingdom Metazoa; phylum Arthropoda; class Insecta; order Lepidoptera; family Noctuidae; genus Lycophotia; species Lycophotia porphyrea. The sequence continues at coordinate 5,568,129 of OX465389.1, forward strand.
TTTCTTCTTTGATAATGTCTTTATTGAAGTGAAAACTTCTTTAGCATCGTTGTGATTTGAAAGTCCATGAAACGAAAAAGCGACAGTAAAAATAGACTAATAGACTAGAGATTTAACGTGGGAGAAAATGAGATAGGCAACATTATACAGTGTTTATCTTGCAGCCTTGCAGCCAACATTTTTGAAGGTTTCACTTCTATCACGTGTGAATTGCACACATGTTTTTTTTTTTTTCATTTCAGCGGATATTGAATGTTATTGGATGAACAAAGTTAGTAAAATTATCAAGGCTGTTCAGAAATATTACAACAAAGATAACTAAGGACGAATTTCACCAATAACAGTTCCGTTGGAGTACAAGTTCAACTTGTTACAACAGATCATTGTTATGGAATATTGACACTGGCAGCTAATGAGCGCAGTTTAAATGAGCTGATTACGTTCAGTTTCAATGGTGACAATGGCCCTTATTATTGTGTACCAATTTTTGAAAATATTTAGGGCGTGTTAAAGGCGGATAGCAAAATAGTAAAAATAAAATAATCACACATAACAAGGCTATGCGTCTACCTCGTTGGTTATAATTAGGTTTTTCTTTCAGGAATTTTTCAGTAACAGCCGCAGAGCCTGGATTTGAGCCCGGTTAATGGCAATATACTCACCCCCTATTACATGGGAATTAAATTAAAACATAACTGGGTGTACCATTCTGCCTAACCCTTAGGTGATTACAGGCGTGATATTATGTAACAAGGCTATGCAAAACAATGTTGTAAAGTCAAAATCGGCGGCAGCTGAAATAATAAAAGAGTTGGTTTTATATAAAAAAGAAACGCCAGCATAGCTCAGTGCTATCGTGTCGTGATACTAACAATTAAATCCTACTTTGTCCCCAGTAATGCCTGTCAGATACAAACGGCGGCGTAGGAAGCTTTACATTGTGACTTCCATTAGTTTTTGCAGCTTTTCATCGAACATTTAACTGGATTTAAATTGGATATTCACGTTGAGAGGCAAATCTGCTTCAGACAGGTTGGAGGCGGCTTTTTTCATATGATTAAAAATCATTTTCGCTTGTAACTTTAACAATGAATAATTGGCAAAGTTTAGCTCTTTTTAGGGTTCCGTACTACTAAGACTCCACTGTCCGTCTGTCTGTCTGTCTGGTTGTATGTCACCAGGCTGTATCTCATGATCCGTAATAGGTAGACAGTTGAAATTTTCACAGAATGTGTATTTCTGTTGCCGCTTTAACAAAAAAATAAACTTGCCTTACTCCGATGGTGCGGCTTCATAGCCAGTTTTTTTATATATTTTGATGTATTTGGCATAGAATACAGTCTCGGGAACCAATTTGTATCATCATCATTTCAGCCGAAAAACGACCACTGTTGGACATAGGCTTCCCCCAAGTGTCACCACAATGACCGGTCCCGTGCGACTCGCATCCAGCGGATCCCCCCAACCTTCACTAAGTCATCAGTCCACCTAGTGGGAGGCCTTCCAACGCAACGTCTTCTGGTTAGCGGTCGTCACTCCAGAACTTTTCAGCCCCATCGGCCATCCGTTCTGCGAGCAATGTGCCTTGCCCACTATCACTTAAGTTTGGCAATTCTTAGGGCTACGGCGGTATCCTTCGCTACCAATTTGTATATCAACACTTATTTAAATTCAAGAGCGATTTTCTTGTGGCATAAATATGGCAACTTTGAGACCTATTTCAAAATAATATTTATTCCGAAATACTATGTTCGTAACATCATGAAATTGCAATCAATACAGTAGGACTAAAATCAGTTTTAAAACTTGGTACGTACGTACATGTCATTGTTTGTTACTGTACTGAATGGTAAAAGTGTCACGTGGTTCCGTACACCATTTATTATGTGAATAGATGGAATACTTGCTAGAGTAATCCATAAAATATTAAGCTGTAAGGACACACTTTTTTGAAATCCAAACTTTTTGTTGAAATGGGTGAAGTGACGTACCAGTGATTCACATCCGTCACCCAATACCATCAGTATTTCGTACCGCTAGCTATCCGTATCCCTATTTACCTTGCTTCAAACAATTCCAATTACCACAAAGTCAGCCTCGTGGGAAATAACATCAGTGATGTGAGGCATAGCTGTCTGCTTGAACTGTGGAAGTTTCCGCCATTGTCAACTGGCATTTTCATTAATAATGCAACCTATTATGTAGTACCGACTTGGAAGGAGCAGAACATCAATTTGAACTTTAACAATTTGTGGGGTTTTTTGACCTTGGGGAGTGGCGGTACTTTTTTTTGTTAGAAGTATGTTTGTCATGCAAGAAAGACATTATTATGGTGACTATGATTGTTGTTGTATCGTAAACTTATTTTTCTTCCATGAGGGCAACATTATTCTGTTCAGAGTACACCAATGAGTCAGTATCAGTGAATTTATAAGAAAACTGGTTGAATTTATTCAACACCATTCTTCCGTAGCTGTCTAAAGTCGGTCAGCACGATTGAAGCTGATATTTTCCTACTTCTCCAGACCGAACCAGGAAAGCAAGTCCAGAATTTCAGATTAGATTTGTAAAAGAAATGTATGAAGAATTTAAAGTCTTACGTGGCTATAAAGCGCCGCGCCGCTACGTAAGTTGCTACGAATAAAACTCGTAGCGAGTTACGTGCTACGCTTCGTAGCAATCCGTAGCCGAGCTTTTTCAACTTGAAACTTTGATCGTTTTTTTGTTTGGTTTTTGTAATTTGAACTTCGATGCGCAAAACTTTCAAGATTGTGTAAAGACAATACGCTGATGCAATGCCTTGTTCGATTTTACTTTTGCCAGTGTTTTTGTCTTGTTTAATCCCTGACCCAATATGGCTGGTACAGATAGATTGTGTTTTGGTTGCGGGTACTGTACACCGTACACTGACAGATACTTCAATAAATTTATTTATTTATTAATTTAACACTTCAAGCACAAAGTACAGAGGCGGACTTAATGCTATAGGCATTTTTCTACCAGTCTACCTTTGGGTCATGGAGAGACAAACAGTGGTAGGTGTATAAATCTGCAAATAAAAAAAAATAAAAAAAAATTGGAAAAAAAATAATAATAATAAATTGTCTGCTGAAGTCCGGTGTCCGGAGGCGTGTCCGTAATTTATCGTTACCGAATTAATCTTGCCTTTAGCATGTCTTGTGCTGTTGAAAAACTTGTAGCTTACCTTGGCGACTTTCTCGTCGAGCAGCCACTGCAGCGCTGTGTTGGAAGCATTGGCGAGCGCGGCCAGAGCGGCGTGCTCCCACACCACGTGCTCCCAATGCTCTGTCATGATGGCCGCGCATAGCATCGCCGTCGAGCAACTATAACGAGAACAAAAAAAACAAATGAATAAGAATAAGAAGAATAAGAATAACGAGCTCAGGATCGCCTCTACTCGAGCCATTCGGGATTCTTTCTGTCAAACTCCATACTCGGGAGTAAAAATGACAGATGATGCCGATCTGATGCAGTGCTTTACTATCAGTATCATTACATATTATGAAACAAAGTTCTCCGCCGCGTCTCAGTAGTTTTTGAGTTTATCGTGAACAGACAGACCTGTTCACGATAAACTCAAAAACTACTGCACCGATCTTTATACTGTTTTCACCAATGGATAGAGTGGTTCTCGAGGAAGGTTTAAGTATAAATTGTCAAGTTTTTGTTGCGGAAACGGGATCTAAATTTCATGATTACTTTTGGTTGCGATAACCGACATCAACGCGGGCTAAACCGCGGGGATCAGCTAGTATATGATATGTTAAAAAACCCTGTCCGATCCGTGATGGTATTATTTGGTATAGAGATTAGATTCTATTTATGTAATTATTTTTGGCGAACAAGTAAAAAAAAAAACATCACACGGATTTGAGCGGCGACACTCAGGTCGCTTTTTGGGTAGTGACGCCATAAAAAAAACAATTGACTATCGAACATCAATCCGAAGATGGGGCTATCAGGGTTTAAAAGTTTGTTAGAATTTAGGGAAACGGTGGTAATTTTTATGTTTCATATTTTATTTGGAAAAAAGTCTGACAACCTGTATAACTAAGGGGTATCGTATTACCCAGTACTAACTGGGTTGTGGAGGTCAGATAGGCAGTCGCTCCATGTAAAATAATGGTATTCAGCTGCATCCGGTTAGACTGGAAGCCGACCCCAACATAGTTGGGAAAAGGCTAGGCAGATGATGATTTTATTTGGTAACTAGCTGATGCCGCGGCTTCACCCGCGCGAATGTCGGTTATCGCGACCAAAAGTAAACATGAAATTTTGATTCCGTACCCGCATCAAAAACTTGACAAATTATATACTAAAACTAAAACCTTCCTCCAGAACCACTCTATCCACTGGTGAAAACAGCATAAAAATCGGTGCAGTAGTTTTTGAGTTTACCGCGAAAAGACAGACAGACGCGGCGGAGAACTTTGTTTTATAATATGTAGTGATAGTGATAGAGACGAGACTGTCAAATCTACGTTTCGCCGACGACATTGTGCTCTTTGCATCCTCAGCTACGGAACTTCAGCTAATGCTTCAAGATCTAAGCGATACAAGCCTTGAGGTTGGACTGAAGATGAATATGTCGAAGACCAAAGTTATGTGCAATGAATCACCTGGAATAATAAAAGTAGACGGGGTGACAATATTACATGTCCAGGAATACCTTTACTTGGGCCAAGTAGTCTCTTTCCAGGCGAGGCAAGACAAAGAAATCGCAAGACGAATAGAAAACGCCTGGAAGAGCTACTGGTCCATGAAGGAACTATTCAAGGGGAAGTTGCCTATGGCACTGAAACGCAAACTTATGGACATGTGTATTCTCCCCGTCTTAACCTATGGTGCACAGACTTGGTCTTTGACTAACATCCAGAAGTCCAAACTCAAGGTTTGCCAACGAGCAATGGAGCGCAGTATACTAGGTGTTAAATTAACGGATCGTGTTCGAAACACAATACTGCGCTCCAAAACCAATATAGCTGACGTGGCTCAAAAGGCTGCCCAACTCAAATGGGACTGGGCAGGACATGTCTGCCGCATGCCGGACAAACTGTGGGCCAAAATAGCAGGTAACTGGTGCCCTGACACAGTGAGGCGGGCTCGCGGCAGGCCACGAAGGAGATGGCGGGACGAACTGGACAAGTTCCGTCCGAACTGGAAGGAGGAGGCGCGGATTTGTGAGAGATGGAAGGAGTGGAGGGAGGCCTTTGCCCAGGAGTGGGACAGAGCAGGCTAGTAAAAAAAAAAAAAAAAAAGTGATAGTGATGTCATTGGTATACCTTTGTGCCCCTTTCGGATCAGAGAGGGTATTTTTAACTTATCGTATGTGTGCTATGAGCTTTACTCCTCATTCTTCACCAGTATCTAGGCCACTTATTGGCTTGGCCTCTGAGTAAACGGGTCACATTTAACACCCTGGTTATCCGGGGAACGAAGCTAATCCTCTCGTAAATCAAGCCCACATAGCCATTAATCAGACACAGATTAAGTCCTGACCTGAATAACGAAAACTTAGCAAAAATCTGTTACAGGACCTATTTTTCCGACCGATCGATTGAGCTCAAGGCAAAAATCTCCAAGAGTAGAGTTGTAAATTATAGGTGTATCTGTAAATAAATCGTTTAGAGGGAGAGTGTCCTCTCAAGAGTCTTATTATCTGCGAGCACATCTTGTTAATTTTAGAAAACTTGAAAGCAAAAGTACTCAATTTTTGATCGTAAGAGGAACCGTTGATCTAAAATGGATGGAGCATGAGTGATACATTATTCTTTTCACTGCATCACTTAAGAATCGCTTAGGGTCCTGTATAAGGCTTCGTCTTCAATCCCTATTATACCATTTTGCAAAAAGTATTGCGAGTTCTAACGTTGAGCAGATGGGAGTCTGCAACGTCGAGAAGATAAATGATACCGAAAATGCCGTAATTTTTCAACTGTCAAATGAAATTGCTCGCTTTGTGTTGAATGGACGTTTTATTGTATGCAGTGACAGGTTTTTAATTTGTTTAGATTTTTGTGTTTTTTATATTAGAGTACTTTTAGTAATGTAGTCATTTGTTTTGACTTATGTTAGTGATTCTGTCTCTGTACTTGATATATTTATCGATTCAGAGCTTGGTTAACCCTCAGGGGAAAAATGAGATAGCAGTTCTTTGCCAAAAAATTCTATGTGACACAAAGCAATATTGTTTGATCAAGAAAAAGTCTCAAAAGATGTTTCGATTTAGAAATTCATTTAACAGTTTCAGTACAGCTATGTTCTAGAAAGTTTGTAGCGGCAACGCGTGCATATTTTATCACCCTAGGGGCGAACGAGTTTTAAAACGTGTCGAGTCTAACCATTTATTCAGTTTTATGGTGTATTTGGAGATTCAGATTCAGTGAAGCTGATATTAAGGTCCCTCCATCGTCAGAATATTGAGGTCTAATATCACAGACGTGATGGGCATACAGAAGCCGAGCAAGACGTAATAATTAGGCATGATGACAGTTTTGGCACCTTAGCAATGAATATTAAAGCAGTATGTGGATTTCAGTTTGTTGGAAGTGAGTTTGATATTGTCTGTTGGCACTTGGCAGGGTTAAGTCGTATCTAGATAATTCTAGTGTAATGTGTGTAGAACGAGTTTTGTTTCCCGGGAATTTCAACGTTTATTTAAAAAAGGCTTACAGAAATAAATCCTCCAGGACCGACGGCTTATATGTCATAACTTTCAGCGTTTTATCTCAGCCATTGCTCTTTCTAGGCAAACTTATGAGTTGGTTGATACGACTAGTTTTGTGTATGGATCGATATTTGTACGCTGCATCGCAATAGGCAACAAAGAGCGAGTATGACAGAAAAATCTTGCCAGTGAGAGAAATGTTGAACACAATGTTTCACAAACGACGAATATAATAAAGTTTTATTTGGCCGTACTCCAGAATTATTGTGTTGCTTATTTTTTCACATAGAAACATGACCTATTTCATACATTATATGTAGAGAATTTAGCTGACGGATCAATACTAGGTTAGAATGAGTACCTAAGTTAATAGATAACTTCGTTGGCGATATCTTCATAATCGAACAATGAAACACATTACAACTATTATTTTCGTGAAGCACTATTATAAGCAAATTAATCTTTAGTTGATCAACAATATCGAAATTATATTTATCAAAATTCCATTTCCATTACAAATCCGAAAGTGATAGCCAACCAAGCATCGATTAATTTAATTCCAAGTAATTATTCGCATGACATCCGACCATTATCAACTAAGTATTTGTAGCTTTAATTGCTTTGTCTATAGTTTGAAATACATTGATGTTTAAGCCTTGGGCTTTAATTTATTGCGAACTCTTCATCGATTAACTCAATACTAATTGCATTAGGTATGTACAAGTTCATAACTAATGCAATTATTATTCATGATTAAATAAGTCTTTAATGTTACACTAGCGGCCCGTCCCAGCTTTGCACGTGGTCATTATTTTGTTTTTAAATTTAATATCGCCTATGATACTCAGATATAATGTAGCATTCTAATGCTGAAAGAATTTTTCAAATTGGTCCAGTCATTTTTGAGGTTATTTGTTACAAATATACAAAATACAAATCTTTCATGTAGATTTACTATGTCTATAGTTCAATATTCATTGTCTGTAGATAGTAACGCGGTGTTATATTCAGTAGTCATATTTTGTCTCTAATTGCGATGCCATTACAGATAGTATTATAGCTTATAATAAGTATTGTTGTGTTCTAAAAACATTAGTATCTTTTGTGAAATTTCTGTTGTAGATCCACCTACGTGTTTTGAAATAAGTGGGTATTATTAAATGTCCATAACGGATTCATCATCTGCCTAACCTTTTTCCAACTATGTTGGGGTCCAGTCTCATCGGATGAGTATTTGAATTCCGCGACCCAGATACTGGGTTATACGATACCCTTTGTTTAGACTGGTTGTCAGACTTTTAGGCCACTGTCTCCACGTACCGAGTTTGGCAGCCGCTGCTTAATTTTGAAGATCGATCCGTGCGGGCTGCGATTGTTTATCCTCAATCGTCTATAAACGATTATCAGATTTTAATGTATTTCTAGCCATACTATTTGTGACTCAAAGTATTCTATAGGTAAGAACTTAGTAAAGACTATTCATCTGAGAATAGCACTTATCAAGTTATGTTATTTCACTTGAAACTTTCTTGCAGCTGCAGGACAGTGATGTAGCAGACAGTACATTAAATTGTAAAAGAAAACTAATTAAAAGTTTCCACTGCCAACGCCAAGTAACAGAGTAAAACAAAGTTGTATGTCTCACAGAATTGAGTGAGCTTTATTTTGACGTTTCAATTATTGTCTACATACCTTGTAGAATATTATAGTTAGGGGATAAGTTTCATAGATTACAGCCTAACTAACGTTGACATGTTATTATGTTAGTTAGCTAGAAGTCTTGTCTTTGTGTGAGACTAATGAACTGTCTAATATTAATCTACCCGGCGCCGGTAAAAAACCGGACCGTGTTAAAACCGTCTCGTGTGCATGAGAGCATAGCTCGGACTTGTCAACGTGAGGATATTTAATAAGAGGATAGTCAAGTATTATAAGTCAGAGTCAAGGATCTTCACTTCTCACAATAAAGATCTTTTACTTTTTTTTTACTTTTTCTTTTTAACCACCTAATGTGAAATGTTCTAGAGTGGCGACCGTGAACCCGAAGACGTTGCGTTGGAAGGCCTCCCACTAGGATCGATGACCTACTGAAGGTTGCGGGGATCCGCTGGATGCGAGTCGCACGGGACCAGTCAATGTGGCGAAACTTGGGGGAGGCCTAGGTATAGCAGTAGACGTCTTTCGGCTGAAATGATGATGATGATGAACCACCTAATGCAGTGAAATATCCCCGTAGTTCTATTTGTATCTGCAGTAGACCATTATTTTTGTCTTATCTGGGTTCTACGTGGAAATATATCTGAAACAGATATCTGAAATGGAGCAAACTTGCCGGAATCCACTTTTTATTTCAACTTTACTCTAAGTATTTTTGAGAATAAGGAAACCACTGGAATAAAAGTAAAGGAATAAACATAAATAGGTGAGGAAGCTGGAACTTTTTACACTGTACACATAACTTAACATCACGCCTGTAATCCCCGAAGGGTTAGGCAGAGGTGTAACTAATAGTACACCCACATTTCGGCAGTTATATATAAGTTCCATATAATAGGGGCGAGCCTATTGACTATACTTACAAACTTGATTTGTTGACAGGAACATTATTTAAAACACGTTGTTACTTGAAATTAAACGAAAATATAAATTATTCAGGATATTTAAGAAACTCCTTGTATGCCCGAGTAGGTCCTGTATTTAAAATCACTGACTGTACAGTCGAACAAAGTAGAAACATATGCAAAGGCAATAAAACGCGATAGCGCTACTTGGCCATAAATGTCGTATCGAACTTCCTTATGCGACGAGTTTCTTTAAACTTTGCTGGCAACCTCTCGCCAAACTTACGTAAAATGTTCCGCGTTACGTGTCCGCTATAGCGCAAAGGAAAATGAAAAGCGCTGTCAGAAGTTTTGAGAGACGTTGCAGAAAAACATTTTGAAGGTAGCCTATTGGAAACGAAAGGAGCTCGAATAGCCGCTCAGATCGATCTTCAGGTTAAACCGCGCTTGGCTAGGTTGGCCCGTGGACGGGTGACCATCCATTACATACCGAGTTTCCTCCATACCTCTGAAAGAACGATAAGCCGTTGATATTTGATAGTCGTTACAGGTAGTCAGTGGCCCGAAATTCTGATAATATAACAAGCCTTACCAAGGGGTATCGTATTACCCAGTATAAGCTGGGTTGTGGAGGTCAGATAAATAATCGCTCCATGTAAAATACTGGTATTCAGCTGCATCCGGTGAGACTGGAAGCCAACCCTAACATTATCTGGAAAAAGGCTAGCCAGATCATATTGGAAACGCGATAAATTTGCAGTTCATTCATTGAATACTAAGGTACAAGGTACAAGAACAAACCGCTACGGACAAATTGCTGATCAAATATCGGCCAATGACAGATAATTCAGTTCAGTACATTATCTGACAAAGTCCAGTGGACCGCACCTTCACACAAAAAGGTTAAAGAAAAGTTACTATGTATATTAACGAAAAAAATGTACCTGTATAGTGTCTATAAAATACAACGATACAGTAAATATCATAACTTGTTTTAACTTCGTAGGGGTGCATAATAAAAAATAAGCTACGTAGACACAGAGATATCGCTTTCTTTCTTTCAGATATCTATAAAATCTCAAAACACAGAAGAGAACCACAAAGGACTACGTTTAAAGCCGCTGAAATAGCAAGAAATCAACGTGCGCATTAAATACCTAGCACCTTTACAAGAAGGCATACATACAGGGTGTTTGGCGCATGGACCGACACAATTTTTCCAGGGATTTGGGAGGTCATTAGCTAGGTTCTACCCATACACAAAAAAATAAAACAAACAAAAAAGTTATTTCGAATTAAAGGAAACATTTTGGGATTTGTTTTCATTTTTTTTTTAAATCATATGTGACCGTGACATTTGGGACAAAGGGTGTATGGGTAAAACCTAGCTAATGACCTCCCAAATCCCTGGAAAAATTGTGTCGGTCCATGCGCCAAACAACCTGTATAAACACAGACGAGATTACATGTATCTACGTGAAAGGAATTAAATCACTCCGATTATCTGGGATCGTGAGTTGTCTGCGCGTCAAATTGTCTACCATGTAACGAAGATAAACTATTTTCAGCAAATAAATAGGTACGTAGTGCAGAGTAGTGCTGCTCAGCGATTTAATGCTTTCATGAGATTTTAATTAATTCTGCAGGGAGAAAAATCGGACAAAGTCGACGGTCAACTGCTACGATGCTGCATATATCTTTAGGCGCTCATTTTCCGTTGAAAGGAGAGCGCTGTTGGTAAACATAATGGATGTAACAATACCCTTAACAAAGCCAAGCGAAGGCACTTGTTCTCGGGTTCTCCCCGTCATTGCGATATTTTTTTTTGTTCTGAACCATACAGCTGAGAACCTTTTAGTTACGGAAATATTGGAGGTCAAAGTTCGAACTGTTTCACAAGTTTTTTTTTCTAAATACAAGGTTTTAATTTTATTACTTTACTTTAAATACCTCCACAAACCCCATACTATTCAATGCATCCATCAGCACAATGTTATGAGTGGGTTACTTGGAGTTTTACCGTAAAACGTGATTTTTCACACCAAAAAAAGAAGTCGTTTTCCACCAATATTTTCTGCGTAGAGAACAGTTACTTAGTTTGATGTACAAAATGCTTTGTTGACGGCTTCGTGAAGGGACCGTTTACAGCTTGTACGTATTTGTTTTGTGAATTGCACTGAAAAACAAGATGGCACGTTCCGATTTTCACGCTAAAATATCCTTGTACACAGAAGGGTTTTCCAGCATTTATTTCCTATGTAGCGAGGTCACTGGTCACAGTAGAAGATGCCACTTATAAATTGTCATACCATGTGAAGCTAACAACACGTGCGTAGCTTAGCCGCGAGCCACCGTTTAGCAGCGCCTTTATAATTGGTAACGAGCATGAAATAAAGAAAAGACAGAAAATTCATCTCAAAACAAAGACAACACAGGTAGGTAAAATTGTGATCTTTTTATATAGGTAAAAGAACAAAGCAAAAGAAATCATAAAACCTCCTTAACGTGCTGTCATGCTCGAGTTGAAAGGCTTATTATTTTCGCTTTCACCATTGTGTAAGCAGACTTGTCAGCCCTTATAGGTCATACAGGAATATAGAATGAAATATTATTTCTTTTCGTCGCTTGAGCACGTCTAAATAGAACAATAATATTATTTTGGACTATACTTGGAAGGTGTATGAAAAAGAAATATTTTTGTTTGTCGACTATAATCTTGTTATTATGATTTTCGAAGAAAATGTTATGTTGTATCTAAATATAAAGAGAAACATGACATGTATTGAAGCAAAAGTTTACCAATCTTATTACTTGTTAGTATTTTGGGCAGTATCGTGTAGAAAATGACATTTTGTCTCATTAAAGTCGAGTCAGACCTCGGGCTGCCGACATTATAAGATACATATCTTGGATTCATGGTAACTCCTACCCTCCTCCGACTGCCTCGTTGGCCGAGTGGTCGCAAGCGCGACTGCTAAGCATGAGGTCCTGGGTTCGATTCCCAGGTCGGGTCAAGTACTATTGGGTTTTTCCATCAGAATTTCTAGTAGCAGCCACGGAGTCTGGATTTGTGCCCGGTTGATGGCAATAGGCTTGCCCCTATTACATGGGACTTAAACATAACTGGCGAAATGTGGGTGTACTATTAGGTACACCTCTGCCTAACCCTACGGGGATTACAGGCGTGATGTTTTGTATGTCCTACCCTCCCCGCCATCAGGTGGGAGGGTCGGAACCTAATTCACCTTAAAGATAAAAAAAAATACAAGAAAAATTATTATTTTACGACTTAAGGACCGTGAACTTTGTTTTTGTGACCGCCAATGAAAGTTACTACTATCTTAAAAGCATCGTGCCTCGGGGAAACCGCGGGGAAAGAATGAGTACTTTCGTTAGTTTATTCATAGCTCCGTGAAATACATAATATTCATTTACATTCAGAACTGAAATATTGAGGCCATTTCCTGAAGAATAAAAAAAATATTCAAGGAAAGGAATTTGTTAGCGGAAATATATTTGATTTAGTAATAAGGGCATTATTTTACTGACGATTTATTTGCAGAGTTCGTATAGTTGTTAAATAAAAGTTGAAAGCTTTTCTTTTCTAATTTCAACTGATTTATTTTTACCCTACTATGGCGAAGCCGAGTTTGGTGAGCAAGGGTTATGATAAGGGCTGCGGGACTGTTCGAAAGAGATACCGCGGCCCTGAAACACAAAGGGCAAGGAAGGAACATGGATGGGTTTTAGTCAGTACAAGTCTGACACTCCCTTCCGCTCCACCCAGAGCGGGAGGAGTCATTTGATGATTTCCCACCCGAAAAAAAAGGGTTATGATTTTGGCAGTGTATACATGTAAGTATATATGTTCCTCCGTAGCGCCTAAACTATTCATCCAATTTTGATTTTAAAGTCGTCAATCGATTCTTTATTAAGGCCCGGGTAACATAGGCTACATTTTAACCGATTTCAACAATAGGAGGAGTCGATTTTAGCTTGTAAACCCCGAATCTAATTAGAACATGATTTTTCAGTAGTCTAATTTTTTAGTTGTAGTATCCCACACAAATTGTTTGTAGAAGGTTTTTTGTGATTATCTAGCTAGACTATTTATTGTACTACACTTCATGGTTCCTTAAGCTTTTCAAGCATCACAATTTGAATAAATCAATGGCTGTTACTATTTATTCAGTGATACCGACATTCAAAATAGTCAATGTTTAACTTATCGTATATTGATGTCGAATACAAGCACAGAAAATGTTAATATTTTCCATTGCCATTATTTGTTATCAAAAGCTCCAAATCAGGAGACAGGTTCAGCAAGAAGAGGAGGTGGGGTGCCATTTCACCTCCTCAACGGATATTACTGGTACCAACTGGTAACCTGAGATTAGATCGGTGTCTCGACTGTCGAGTTCTGATTGCCCATAATGACAGCGATTGGTTTTCGATTAACATACACTGAAGTAGGATGGGGTCTTAGTGTGTGAAAATCGGAAAAGAAATCCATTCAAAACTTGACTGCTATAGATCTTAGATAGTCACCATTATTCTTCTGCACTTATTCCAAGTTATATTGGGTTGGCACTGCATGACTTTCTATCTTTCATACTTATCTGTACTTACTTAGTCAACTTAGTATTCATCCTCTTTCTAGCCATAGAAAGATCAAGATCAAAGTTCAATCATCATCATTAATCCTAGCCTTTTCCCAACTATCTTGGGGTCGGCTTCTATATTGGCACGAAATAGATTTTATGTCGGTCCTTAATGGTTGTAAAAATACCCTCAACGAAGCCGAAAGGCACTTGTACTCCCCGTGATGGCGATAATTTTTTTGTTCTAGACCATACATGGGAACCTTCTAGTTACGGAGTTATTGGGGGTCAAAGTTCTAACTTTTTCACAAGTTCTTTTTTAAATACATGTGTTTAATGTATTTTTTTTACTTAAGACACCTTCACGACCCCCATACTATTCAATCCATCCATCAGCACAATGTTTTGAATGCGTTTCAGTGAGTCCAACAGTAAAACATGATTTTTCACCAAAAAAAAAAGAAAAATTGTTTCTCAGCAATAACTTTTGCGTAAAGTTACTTATTTTGATGTACATAATGCTTGGTGGACGGCTTCGTGGAGAATCCGTTTACACCCTGTATTAGTCTTAAAAATAAAAGGTTTCACATATTTCGCTGACTTCATTCAGCATGCAAACTTAAAATTAAATTATAATATCTAACATAATGTGTAATTAAGGTACCTACCTAGTTACTTACCAAACATTTAAATATTATCTTTGACTATAATATTTTATAAGAATTTAAAATACTAGTGTGTATAAAAACATGTGTGAATTTAAAATAAAAAAAAAGCCTAGATATAATTAATAAAATAATAACATATATAATTTTGTATTGTATTAAATCTCGAAGTTTTTGAAAAATAGGCACATTCTTGCACAGAATCCTCGTTCAGTCACAGCCATTTAAAGCGAACAATACGACTAAAATCGAGTCAGAAAGTTGAGATTTCGTGTTACGTGGGCCCGATAAACTTCTATACGAAACGTGAAAGGGTTTTCCGCTCACCTCTGTTACTTCGAAATATCTACATACGAATGAAGGCAAAGTTATTCGTTTCAATGTAGCGAGTGCCTTTGTTTTCAAAGATTCCTTTAGACCTGGGGGGTTACCATGACGTCAAGCAGTTGTAATTCCAGTGTGGGAAAGAGACAGAGTTATACAGGTCGTTTAGCGTCATCTCTTTCCCACACTGGAATGCCAACTACTTTAAGACGTCATGGTAGGCCAACTGATTTATGCAGGTGAACTAGAGTCGTAAAAACAAAGTGAACGAATACCTTTTTCGTGCAGGATTACCCACCTGTCCCAACGGCCAATTTAATGCCACGTAAACAGAAATCACTGAGGCACAGTAATTTCATCCACTCGATTTGAATATATTTTTCCATTTTAGATTTTAGGATATTTTTTGTTTATTTCATATCTTGTGGGTAGGGTTGGCTCCAAGAATCGTCAAATTGAAATGGTTTTGTTAACGGGTGACTGACTAAAAATTTTATGCCATATCTAGGGTTGCCAACCGTACTATATATGTATACGTATACTATATATATACGTATACTATATATGTATTGTATTATATTTCAGGAGCTCGTGGCTAAATAATAACAGCCGCTCGGGTCGATCTTTAGTTTAAGCCGTGCTTGCCTAGGTAGGTCTGTGGAAGGGTGACCACCCATTACATACCGAGTTTCCTCCGTGCATCAGAAAGCACGTTAAGCCGTTGGTCCCGGCTGTCATTCAAAGATCTTTGACAGTCGTTAGGTAGTTAGTGGCCCAAAAAAGTCTGACAACCAGTCTAACGAAGGGGTATCGTATTACCCAGTACTAACTGGGTTGTGGAGGTTAGATAGGCAGTCGCTCCATGTAAAATACTGGTATTCAGCTGCATCCGGTTAGACTGGAAGCTGACCCCAATATAGTTGGGAAAAGGCTAGGCAGATGATGATTATATTACAGGTCTACGTACTATATACTGTTAAAGAAATATATAGTACGCAAAAATACTATATTTTTAACACCGAAATCTAACGAACAAATCCTTCATTTTAAAAATATTACAAGCGCGCCTTTACATTAACTTTTGACTGATGGCATAAGCATGTATCCGAACTCATTTGTCAAAAGTAAAAGATTGTAGTGAGTTTAATGACAGAACTACATGTGAAAAATAGCCGCATATTAAAAAAATACTGAAAACAATTCTCGGACATTTAAATTAATTTCATTCCTGCTCCCTATCCGCGCCACTTCGACATTCACAGAAAGGAAAAAATGGAAAAATGATGATGAAATGGTTATATAATTCGAAATGGCGAGAACAAACAAACAGAAGTAGTATAATTAGTAAAAAAATAGTTTTTGATTTACATTAATTAAAAAAAAAATGCATTTATAAGACACTTTTATTTTAGACAAAAAGAGCAAGAACGGCAACAAGATATAGTTTTATATATTTTTTCTATTAATATTTTGGCTTATTTCCACAAAATACTATATTTTTTTGAATTGTACTATATTTTTATAGCTTATTTTGAAAAATACTATATATCGCCGAAGAAATGTTGGCAACCCTTGCCATATCCTATGTAGAGACAGAGTTCAAAATGCATCAGAACGGTATTTACTCGGCTGTGTCCTGATTCGACTATACGCAGAACGGTTCACTGGGCAAAATGCTTGCTCGTGCTAGAAAATTGAAACATCGTGATTTCAATATAAATGATTCGAACTTTAATGCTTGAAATTTACCTAAGTACCTCCCTTAGTAGCCTTAGATATACGAGTAGGTATATGATCCTAAACGTGCTGTGATGAAAAAAAGTTATGTTAATGTTTTGCATGGTATTTTTATTTGAGCAATATTTTTTTACTTTTAGGACTTGGTCCTTGACGGAGGCTCAGCATTTCGGAGTCGGCAAGTCCAAACTCAAGTTTTGAGAAGAGCGATGGGAGCGTAGCATTTTGTGCGTCAAAATCACCAATCGAATACACCACAATACGGTACGATAAGTCTGTGAGGTTAAAATGGAACTGGGCGGGTCATATTTCCAGGATGGGTCAGGACAGGTGGGCCAAAATTGCCACACAGTGGGTGTCGAAGACGTTCGTCGTCACCGAGGCAGGCCCAAGAAACGCTGGCGTGACGATTTGGACTCGTTCCTGACTGATTGGCCAGAGGAGGCAAAACACCGAAAGAGTTGGAAGAGAACGGGGGAGGCCTGTGCCCAGCAGTAGGACAGAATAGGCTAATAAAAAAAAAACACGGTTACTTTTGGATTTCGAAAATGTAACTATTTCCATTTTATCGCAAGGAAAATATCTAAGTAATTTTCGAGCCAAGTCAGATTTTTTTCTAAACAGCGAACATCTGGCTACATAAATCCGTGTTACCTAGCAAGTTATTTTGCTCTATAATGTCTATTCAGTTAACTTGTCAGTGGGTGGGTGCTCCATCGATTGTCGGGCGAGGCGCCAAAGCGTCTGGTCTGGAGCCTTTCCTCCATAAATCACCATTATTCTCAGCGTTATGTTACTGTTGCCAATTTCAGTTGCGGACGGCCAAATGGCCCAAATGTCTCTAACTTTGAAGATTCGCACGTAAAGGACACCGATGACGCTATATGTGGTCCACTAGGAAAACTCTTGTAGGTACTTACGCACGACAGCCAATCAAGCTATACAAATCTAGTTAATGCGGATCGCTCGTTGTAAGGAAAATTTATACAAAGTGAGGCCATGTTATACTGGAAATGTAAAGCTTGATGTGTGCCGTGTGTACATTGAATGTCAAAAGTATTACGAAAGAAATGGTTCTACACATAACTTCTGAACGTCACGAATGATGATAATATTCATATTGCTCAATGAATTACCGATGTATTATTTTCGACTGAGAAAACACATCTCTTGGATGAAAATTTCCAATTTTCTTCTCGAAGAACTTTCTTTAAATATAACTATGTTTATGAAGCGCAACGTCCTTTCTTACCCGATGGTATTGACGTAGTACTGGTAGCTGTAGTAAGGGTGCCTAATAAAACTCGCCCAAATCTTCGCCAGATTACGTGACCAACCGCATTAATAAGTTCGTGACCTTATTGATAAGCAAAAGGGCTTAGAAAATGTGACTCACCTTTATATAACATTAAAAAAGTAATAGAAAAGCACCTTTTGGAAGATTTCCTTAGATTTTAAGTCAAAACCCCTCAAACATTCGATTTATCTGAGTATATCTGGTAAAGGAAGGCAGCGAGTAGACAAAGTCTTTTCTTTTAAATTAAAAGTCTTAAAGGGAATAGAGATAAAGGCCTCGCCACGACAAAGGCATCTAGCTAGACTTTATATACCTATTTAACATCTATTAGGTACGCTAAGGTACTTTCATATTGGGTTTGGAATAAACGACCAACAAACTAGGTAGAATGTTCTGTTTTATAACATAACATCACGCCTGTAATCCTCAAGCGTTAGGCAGAGGTGTACCTAATAGTACACCCACATTTCGCCAGGTATGTTTAAGCCCTATGTAACAGGGGGCGATCCTATTGCCATCAACCGGGCATCAAATCTAGATTCCGTGGCTGCTATTGAGAAATTCCTGATAGAAAAACCAATGACAATTTGCCTGACCCGGGAATTAAACCCAGGACCTGGAGTTCAGCAGTCGCCCTTGCGCCTACTAGACCACCGAGGCAGTCTGTTCTTTTTTATTTCTTTAATATATCTCGATGAAGTTTCTTTGGTGTAGGTAGCTTTCCAATAGTTCATTCCATGTCACCTTTTCTCAAAAGCAACCGTCTCTATGTGCGATTTTGCAGCATCATGACACTTTTGTTGTCAATACAATAAGGTGTAGTTTCCAACAAATAAAAGGTAAAGTGACGGTTTCATTCTGAGTTTTCAGTTTCCAACGATAGACGCGTCATTAAAACAGAAGCATTGTTATTTTGTCTGTGAAAGAGCTCGAATGCATATTCACAGCCTTCAAAACATTGCTTTTGTATCAAAACTAGCATAATCAGTCTATACAGTTCCCTCTACAGGGTGGCCTCTTTTTCGGTGGGGCATTATTCGCGCGGGCCCAAGTTTTGGTTCTATGATATGGCGGTTTTCTCAAGATGATTTTCTTCACCGTTTTGATGTTAAGTGTTGATGAAATAAATCACATAAAGTAAAATGCCTGCCTAGGTTCAACTCACGATTAACCACACGAAAGTCCCTGTTACCCTAGGACACCACTGATTTCATCTCCTACAAGGTGTAAATGGACCTTTTACGAAGACGTCAACCCAGCATTCTGTATAGACGCCAGCACATCAAGCTACTACAATCTGTCAGATTTCTTTTATAGATTTTCGACTTTATCGCTGAAGCATTAGGTTCAAGGTTCATTGGAAAAATCTGACAGTTTCGGGTAGCTGGACCTGCTGGCATCTGTACGCAAAAATTATTGCTGGGAAACGGCTTTTCCTTTGAAAAATAACGTTTTACGGTAGGACTCAATATAACGCAGTCAAAACATTATGCTGATGGATACATTGAGTAGTTCAGGGGCCATGGAGGTATTTAAAGTAAAGGTAAATTAATAACTTGTATTAAAAAAAAACTTGTCATAAAGTTGGAATATTGACCTCCAATATCCCTGTACCTAGAAGGTTCCCAGGTATGGCCTGGAACAAAATTAATATCGCAATGACGGGATATTTTTACAACCATTAAGGACCGACATAAAATCTTAGAAAATTAGACTGGTGAGTTTACTATAAACACAGGATAAAATGGATTCGATACAGAATAGCTGTTTACCACATAAAATTTAATATTACATCTGACTACCGACCTAACACGTAAAAGCACTAAAGTTTCACGCTGAGACCGTTTCGGGGAAAGCCCGAACATAAAATAACTTACTCAAGTTTGGGTAAAGAAGGTATATTTGGTATTAAAAAGGGATTTATGTGCGAATTCCTGGATTTGAATGATGTAGTACAAGAATAAAACCTTCGCTAACCTATTTAAATTCAAAGGTGACATCATACGACTGCTGGACTGTTCGAAAGAAATACCGCGGCCCTACAACACAAAGGGCAAGGAAGGAACATCAATGGGTTTTTATTCAGTAACAGGAGGAGTCATTTGATGATTTCCCATCCGAAAAAATAAAGAAAAAAAAGAGTGAAATCATACTCTGTATCATGGCATAGTACAACCATCGAAGTATGGCTTTATTTTGCGTGTGACCATCAGAGTTCTCAGCTTACTAAGCACAGACGCCAGCACACCAAGCTACTACAACTGTCAAATTTCTTTAATAGATTTTCAACTCTATCGCTAAAGCATTAAGTTCAAGGTTGATTAGGAAAATTTGACAGGTTCGGCTTGATGTTCTGGCGTATGTATAGTATTCTGCTATAAAGCAGATAGGATAAAAATAAATATACGTACTATTTACTATCCATAGGTCCATCATTTTCCATTTTTCATCATAAATATACCATTTCTGGTAGCAGAAATGGATATAAATCACTGCATTTAGACTCTCATACATTGTTATCTCATTATCTTTGTAAATCCATTGGTTTTAATAAACTTTACGAAATGTTAAATAATATTTTTCACTGATGACAAGTAATGTCAAGCTGTCAAGCTTATTTTTTCTTTCTTTACTTTTTCTATGTCGGCCTGTTAAATGAAGGTTGTATTAGGATGTATTACTAAAAAATGATTTATATCGTTTTGGCTAGTTTAAATCTAGTTTTTATATTGTATTACGTTTGTCTACTGACTAATAGAATACTAAATGTTAATTTTAAAATTCATAACGCTCTCTTGGATTATGAGGTTTTATACGTCTTGGCCAACTACACCTGGCAGGTCAGACGAATATTGGCTACAACAAATATAATCGTAAAGCGAGACAAATAGGTCTAGAATTCTAAAATAGTTCCCTATAAAAGAAGCCGCTTACGTACTACAACCAGTTTACGAAGAGGTTTCAGTAGCGAGCAACCAGTACGGTGAAGTCCACTCCACTAAAAGTGGACTAGTGCAAGTGTCAAGTGGTAGGGCGCCGACGCTCTGACGCGTCCCTCAACCTCGCGGAAGTCGTAACTCCATCCCGGGGCTCCGCTAAACGGAGCTTGGCCCGGGACTCCTTTTCTCTCCAAGCTTCCCGGGGCTCCGCTAAACGGACTCGCCCGGGAACTCCACTCCCAGCTGAGCCTGCCACCAGAACAGCCAGGACTGACCTGACGTCTGTTCGGTGGAGCCGCAGGACCAGGTGCTCCAAGGGTCTAACCCCTTCGGAAAAACAGCAAGTAGACTTTCTCCACCTACTACCCCAGTTCTTGAGTGCGTGTAGTTAGGTGTGTGCTTCTTATCAGACTTTTATTTTGTAACTTACCTCCCTCTTATTAAATTTAATTGTACTGTCTACCTTCTATTTTTATTTATTTGGAATAGTAGACATGACATCTGTACATAAAAATATACTTGCTATTACTTATTGTTACCTTGCGAACATTAAGTAAAATATTTTTATAGAATAGGCCATTAGCAGTCGCCGTTTACGAAAGAAAAGAATCGAATACAAACAGAAAATTTCAAGACCCAAGTTTACTAAAATAAAATCCAGTAATAATTTTTTCGGACGACAGGGATAAGAAAACTCCAATCACCAATTTAAAAGGAAAATAATGGCCTACTTGAGCTACGTAATCGCTACAAGAAGGCAAGATAGGTTCACAAAAGATGACACTCTCATTCATGTAACTGAAGATTCTAAAGAGGATTTAGTATAATTAATTGTATACCGATTTGTTACAGGCAACAAAAGCACCTAAATTATGGACAATACGGTATTAATTCCAGTTTCTGTCATGTATTGTTGTCAGTACTTACGATGAATGAATTATAAATGCTTAGTAATGGTCTGAGCGACAAACACAATATGCTAATGGTTAGCTTTCCCGGTAGCTTTGTTTATTCAGAGCCATTTTGTTTGTAATTGATACCTGCTGTCGATGACAATTTTGTGGGCAGTACTAATATATCTGTAGGATTACTACTGTGGTACTATTGACATTTTTGTTGAAAAGAGAGTGTTGACCCTACAAACTATTTCAGTATATTCTTCTTCTTTATTACCACTTTTCCATGATAATTATGATCAACATTAGATCAGGTATTTTCGTATGGATATGGATGTCATAATAGGGTAGTTTACCAAAAAAATCTAATTAGTCCGTCAGATAAATTTCTAAAAAACATTGGACACGTTTTTTTCCTTTTTTCACGTAAACAAAAAATGAAGATGATACAGTGCATCGAAAACTCGTGTAACGTCATAATGTCAGTACACTTTTACTGGCGGACTGATGTCACAAGCCCCTACTTCTTCAGCCCATCTTTGATGCGTTTTATCTTTGTCAGTTTTTATTGATTTGATAAAACAAAAAAAACGTATCCAATATTTTTCGATAATCTAACTGACGGACTAAATAGAATCATTTTTAACTCTGAAAACATCCTTATTAAACTGTAGTTGAAATATTAGTTTTACACAATTACTACGCAACTGTCTTCTGTTTTCTAACAGATGGAATACAGAAGACTACTTGTTATTATAACTTTTTAAGCTTTTTTTAATAATTATTTTTTATGAATTATATAAATTTTTGTCTCATTACAAAAAGTTATATAACTCATAAAACATTGTTACGAACTTTCCAATGCTTGAATAATGAAAAGGCAAACGCAAGATACAAAGGGGCTTGTAACATTAATTACAAAACTTTTACTGAACATAGAAATAAGGTCATTATGACCTTATATTATTCAAATATCTTGTTTCTAGGCAGAATTTGAAGGAAAAACATGACACGTTCCAGCCACTTATCTTTGCCAAGCAATTTGATGAAGTAAATGGATACATTTAAAGTCCACTCACTGGGTGGAAACATGCAAATGACTACCTTTAAATTCTCATAAACCGATATCGATTTTATAAAGTACTGGCTTTTGCCCGCGGCTTTGGTCGTGACGACGATGTCGCAAATTATCCCTCGGGAGCTTAGTACTGGGATAGAAAGTAACATAAGTCCAAAATATCTGAACCTGGATCATGGTCAACCTTTGTGTCAATATTTACAGAAATCCAGCCAAACGTTAAGACAGTCAGTCCGACAGATAGGCAGACTTACTTTCGCTTTTTAATATTTATTAATTTCTTTAGTGTTTATTTCGGCCAAAAACCCTAGTGTTATGATCCCTCCCGCAAGTGAAAGCCGTTACGCTAACATAAAAATGATGGACCACGAATACTTTATGCCTGTTCTCAGAATTAAAGATGGTATAAGCAGGAAATTGTGGCTAAATCGCTCAAAGCGCCAAATGCAACCAAATCTAGTTACGGAGTGTTGCGTTTGCCGCTTTGAAACTTTGAGCTAGTTTAATTCAATTCACAATATTGCCAGTTGAAAAGGCTCTTCAAAGCTGAAATGAGTTGCTACTGCAACTACAACATTTTGTGTTAAATATGTCTGAAATGTCAGATTACGTATCTTATCATGACTAAGTTATTTTTGGAGATAGACTTCAAAGTTATTTGGGGTTTTCCAGTACGAATTTTCAGTAGTAATTAGCAGTTGGCTCGCCCCCTATTACACCTCTCCCTAACCCTTCGGGGATAACAGGTGTGATGTTATGTTAAATTACAGATCAGAAAAGTATACTAAGCATTATCTCTTCTATTACGAATGTCTTTCCGTTTTAAAGATCTTTTGTTTGAACATGAGTCTGCAAATGTTGAAGATTCTTTTTTAGCATAACTATATGCTGGCATCCTTTCGTAGAATCTTTAATTCATACTTGTGTACGCAGTAAAGGTGGAAGGTATACCGGAGAAACCCTTATACATGCTGGAATCGCGTACTGAATCCATGGTAAAAGTTGGTGACGAGAACCCTTAGGGCCTGCGCAGACGAGGGACTCAAAGTTTGTCCGTGAACGTCAACCAATAGATGAAAAAGCAACGAATGAACAGGAACGGTTATTTTTATGTAACACATTCAAACTCAATTTAATGTTATTGAATAAATGAAATGGAAATGGTAATTTCTATCTGGGGGACAAAAGTCCCTCCTCTGCGCAGGCCTTTACACAGAGTCACAGAGTATAATTTCCATTTGGTTTCCCATCGAGTTTCACGAGTAGGCACGCTCGGTCAATATGTTTATACTGTCAATTTAGTGTTAGCGCTAGTTTCATATCTTTTGTTTTATCTACATTTGCGTTGTTGTGGATTCAGTCCCATCGTGTTACCAAACAAAACGTTATTTTACTAATAAATAGGATTGTATGTGTATGTCGTGAGTGGCTACGCATTTACTTGTGTGTACTGCGTAGATATTATGAACTCTGCTCTGGCACAAGGATTTTTCGTATTCTGTTCTATTGCGTCTTCTTTTTTTGTAGAAATGAATTCTGCTTTTGCGATTTCAATAGAATTTTTGTAATATTTTTTGTTTTTTAACAAACAAAGGTTTCAAAATTTAAAATTTTGTTTTACTAAATATTGCACACATATATACACTATCTATCTATATCGTCATTATCTGTCTAGTCTTTTCCCAACTATGTTGGAGTCGGCTACCAGTCTAACCGGATGCAGCTGAATACTAATATTTTATATGAAGTGACTGCCTATCTGGGTTATCGTAGTACCCCAGGTAATACGATACCCCTTAGAAAGATTGGTTGTCAGACTTTCGCGCCACTGACTACCTTTCACAACTATCATATGTCTACATATGTCAGCCGGGACCAGAGGCACGGACGAGGAAATCGGTACGTAATGGCCTAACGGGTGGTCATCTACGGACCCAACCTGAAGATCGACCCGAGCGGCTGTTATTATTTAGCCACGAGCTCCTTATATTATATACCTTATATTATACCCGAATATCGTATCTAAGTATCTACTTAAATTTAGGTTAAAGGCTCCCAAGGTAGTGATCATTTTGTCGCTCGATATGTCAAATGTTGTGTAGTAAGACATATTAGTATTGTATTAGAATATGAGTAAAAATGTATAGTTTTTTTTATAATTCTCCTAGCGTAATGTGGGTTGTATTATAACTTACACGTTTGCCTAACCCTCTAGGGAATACCGGCGTGATGTTATTTACTTTGTGTAAGTAGTGAGCGTATAATATTGCGTGCTAACACGGCAAGTCTGCGGTCATTGTTTATAGGAAACAATACTTACAGGAAAAGTTTTTCCGATTTACCAAAAGTTATGTTTCCCATTTATTGACCATCGGCTTCTTTAATAACCAGTTCAATATATCTTCCTTTTATATCAGAACAGAAGTTTTTCTTACAATATTTTTGCTTTGTTCTTATAACAAGCTTATTTATTGGGAATACATTTTTTCTATTGCGATTTGCGGAAGAGTGGGCACAAAATGTATGTAAATAGGTATAGCCTTGATAGTTCTCGTAAAAGCAAAAGGGATATCTTTGAATGCTAGGATTTTCCTGTCGAATGTTTGTTGTTAGTCGCTTAGCCGTGAAAGGGTTATGTTAATGCAATGGAAGGTAACAATGCGAGAATTTTAGCTCAGCTAAGTGCTGAGTGTGGGTACGAAATAGAAACCGGAGCGATGGAATTTGTTTAAAACAAATTTGAATAAATTAGGTACACTTTAGAGCTTTGCTTAAACTAATTTCTGTGAGTACATTTTACGCGAAATCTGTTTTTTGTCAGACAAGGGATTATTTTTTTTTACTTTTGATTAAACGTTTAACTACGTTATAAAGTTAGTTTACATTTGTCGCTCTATCATAGAAAAGGAGTTGTTACTTTGTAGGAAAGCCAACCGAATCTTGCATCCCGGAATTGTAAGTATTTTTTCTACGCCAATGGTTAATCCGAATATAGGTAATGCTGGTTTAGTTATTTGGTTAGGTAATATTTACGTTAGCGTGAACAGGCCTAAGAGTTCCATTTCGCAAATAGAAATCTCCAAACGAACGAACAGTGAAAGAGAAATCCCATTTACAAAATAAACAGACCTGCTACGTAATACAATGTGTTCATTTATTATTATGACTGAGACATTTAGGTGCACGGTGTTTAATTTGTAAAACACACAAGTGAAAATTGTATGTAAATGGCTTTTTCCGACTTTTGAATTGTTTTTGAAGCTTGATGTTTTCGTGGTTTATTCAGTCAGTTTTGGTTTTTGTCTTATGAAGCTAGTGGCATTAGACAAAACATTTTAAATGCGGGGTGTTAACTGACTCGTTTCAAGAAGCCGTTAACCAAGCATTCTGTACATCAAACTAAGTAACACTGTGTCAAAATGGTAGAACCGACTTTTTGTTTGGTGTGAAAAATCACTGTTTACGTAGTGATTAATGAAACGCGCTAAAACATTATGATGATGGATGCATCGAACAGTACAGGTCGCCCGCGAAATTCAATTTTTAGAAAATTTAAATTACAACTCAGTGTCAGGTTGTATATAAATTAATGTATATAAAAAAGATTAAAATGAAATTCGCGGAAAAGTTGGAATCTTCAATTTCACATGTAATGTATTTCACACGCATGGTTTTTTTCATTTATCAAAACGTGTGTGGAAAGCAAAATTTACACAGATTCTTAGACTAAGTCCAACATCGAATTGAAACAATTGTTGTAATCAATTTCTGACTTTACAGAGAGATCTTACAGATGTTTGACTGGGTTAATTCGGCTTTTAGGAAAAGCGAAAATGGTAGCGTGATCCTAAGCTCTATTTTATCAAAGTCGATTCAAGCTTGAAGCTCTTTGAAAAGATTTAATTTTGTTTTTAAACCAACGGAAAACTTGTTTTTCTTCGTCCTCTGAAGTTTTATAAAAAAAAACATGAAATTTTCTGGATACAAGGTCGAGTGGCAATTTTAATGCGACGTTTGACACAAGATGAATTTCCCTCTTGAGCAATATTTTGTAATTAGCTCATGTTCCTGACTTTGACAATATTTATAGCTCTTATTATTATACGATCTGGTAGCGACAACAATAAATGTCGGTGGAACGATGTTGATATTCGATAAACACATTTTTATGGGCCGATCCGATGGAGATCTGCATCAAATTGGTTCTTACCATGCGACTACCTTTAATTCAGAGTATTATAAGGTAGTAGCTAGCTAAATGTACCTTCTTGTCAATGAATGTGTGTTGTTTATGAAATAGACCCGAAACAGATTTGTTGGATAGGTGTACAATATTTGTAATTCAAAGTAGAACTACAGTAAAAGCTGAGTGAGACTTGGGAAAATTTAAAATTATTTGTTAATCAATTGTTCCTGTCTGTTTGCTTTGTCTATAAAATAAGCCTTGTGCCGCACTGTAGACTGTTTTATCGTAGGCTACAGTATTCATTACATTATATTAGAGTACCTAAGTTAAGGACGGTTGCCAATAACTTAACAATGTTGGACGAGAATCTACGAGCTAATGAAATTGGCACTCAGACTGTTTTTTAAAGTTATGGGATCTCCTTTGGACGTCAAATATCGATGACAAAATGATACCAAAGCTTTTCAGTGAAATATGGTTGTTCTTATGTGACAAAGAAAGATCCTGTAGTTTGTTTAAATGTCTCTAAGTTGATTGGTCGATCACACCACACTGTCACCCCTTGGTAACGAATGCGGAACTGATCGAAAGAGATACCACGGCCATGGAACACAAAGGACAAGGAAGGAACATGGATGGGTTTTAGTCAGTACAAGTCTGACACTCCCTTCCGCTCTGCCCAGAGCGGGAGAAGTCATTTGATGATTTCCCATCCGTAAAAAAAAAACCCCTTGGTAATTTCACTGAAAGCTACAATCGAGGCCGTGTTGCAGTACTTATTAAACAAACAAAAACAATCCAAAAACAATTCCAAATAAAACAAAAACAATCATAAATTTGCATTTGAAAATCCTGGCTACGCAGAATATTTATAATCAGTGAAACTGAGCTTCGAACGTGGAGGAAATAAAAGAGGTAAAAAAAATGTAGTTAGTTTCTTCTTGTATAGGGGCCCATGGAAAAAGAGTGGAAGTTCGGGTTTTTACAACTAACCTGGTGAGGAGCAAGGTGGCCAGCAGGTAGAACACTGAAGGGTGTACACCACATTCGCACTCGGTTTGCGGCGTGGCGGTCTGGGCCTCCATGCCTGTCCCAAGCTTATGGTAGGCGATGTACGCGCGCGCTGGACTGCCGTGGGGAGCAATTTTTGTGGCCTTTCCTCGCTCCCGATAACACTAAAACTGATCATCTGGTCGCCGAGGAGACTATACTCCTCACCTGAGAAAAAAATACAATCGATATTAGTCAAGTTATTAAAACAAAACTTCAACATCATTCAACTATATTTAGGTAATCAAAGATGGAAGGGGGGTTCTTACTATTTTCAAAAGTGGAGGAGTATATTATGATAGAAACAGACATAATGCCTGAGAAAACAAAAAGCAGACATTGGAGCAGTACACAGAATCAGGCACATGCCCCACTGCCGGCGATTAGCGAGGAGTTGTATGTTCGACAGAATTCTGTCATGGATACAGGACCTACAATGTTTTGTACGTGTCTTGAGCGAGAAGTTCGAAAGCTGGTCGCTCCCGCTTCGTCTTTGGCACGCGGCGGTGGGACCTCTGCCTCAGTGGGAATTCAAACCTGTAGCAGGCCGGAATTTTATTCCATTGAAACTCCGTTTTCCGTTACCGAAGACGTGCGGTCTACTAATCCTACTCATTTTCAGTTTATATGGGTCTGTATTTACTCATTTCGTGGTGAACAAAGGAATATACGCGTAATAAACCGTCTGTTTATCGTTCCGGGTGAGATGTTAGAGCCGGGTGGGGACAAAGGTCAGAATAGTGGCCATAAACACTAAGTACGACGCACGGAAATCGCTAGTTTGTGAGGTTTACTGGAGACGTAAACCCGAAAGTTTTAGCTAAATAAATGTGATGTACAAAATCGTTCAGCCGTTTTTAAATACGGCAATTACTTATGTAAAGATTTCATTAAGTATTAAAAAACCTTTTTTTATGTTTTGATCGCGGTTTCTTGACCTGTGGTGGTCGGAAATGATCGAAATCCACTCAGCCGTTAAACCGTGAAAGGTAGGTAATAGATAGGCAGATAGACACTCAAGTTTCTTTCATAGAAGCGCAAGATTAAAAAAATAAAGAATCTGAAAATGCTTAAGTATTTTTCAATAAACCCGAGCACCCGAGCCTGTTCTAAATGGCAAAGCCGCATGTTGAATAAATAATGCTCGTTGGAAATATTCACACTAATCCCATATATTTGCGTGTGACAAACGCGTTTACACTTCAGAAAATTCCAAGTAATTCATATATTCTGTATGTTGCGGACAGAGGCGCGACGAGAATTTTAATACTTTTTATAATAGAGCATGCTGAAGACCAATCAATATGTGAGGTTAAAGTGGAACTGGGCGGGTCATACTACAGCACGCATGGGGACAGATAGGCCAGGATCATCATACAGTGGGAGCCTAAAGACGAGCGTCGCGTCGCCGACGCAGGCTTGGGAATCGTTATTGTGAGAATCCGAACTCATTTTTGACAACAACATAAAGAGGACTAGAGGAATTTGTAGTAGACTTTTGTGCAGCTGGAGAACAAAAAAGGTTAGCAAAAATAACAGTGAAGAGTAAAATATAGATGTCAGTTTAGTGTGACTTTTAGGTCATGCGAAAATAAGTCTGATAAATCGGGCCAGCGTTACGACCCGTGTAATCACGCTTTACCAGGCTAAAATTAATCTCCCACATTCCTAACCTACTTATTTCGAAGTGCTGATTTTGGTATTCTTGGCACGCCTACGAAATATTCGTCCCTCTCCCTAATGCCAAAACACGCCTATGTGGGGGAGAAATGGTCAAGTATATTCGTTTCGGGTTATTTATCTTGCCTTTATTTGCAAGTTTTGCGGATGTTGTATTTTACTTGATTAGTCATCTCGGGTTAGAGAAGTTTATTCCAGTGGAGTTTGTGGGGTCTAACAGAACATCTTTATTTCTCTTTAACTAGTGTGTTGGTTAATGGTGATGGCAAAATGTACAATAATTCTATTTAAGTAGTATTTTGGCGGCAAATACATTTTTACAATCCGAAGAAGGCAAGTATAGTATATGCCATCCTTCATACTTTCTAGTTGCTTTCCACAATTCCAGGTTTGCATCAAAGCGGGAAACAGCTGTCCAAGCAAGTTACTGGTCGGGAAAAAATTGAGTGGTAGTCAATCGACACAAAAAGGACAATCAAGAGTCGGGACTGCGAGAACAACAGCAGATAAACTCAGAAAGAAGACGAACCTGTCAACGATTATTATGGTTTTTCCAACTTTTATTTTGATCATTCTGTTAGATATAATTATCATACTAGTTCATGCCCGCGGCTTCTCCCGCGTGGAATTCGGGAACTGCCTCACGGAATCGTACTACCGGGTGAAAAAGTATCGTATGTGTTAATTCAGGTTATAAACTATCTGTGTCAACCTCCAAATCCGTTCTTCTTGCGTGAAAGAGTAGGTTATAAACATCCATCAATCCATTCATCCATCCTCACAAACTTCCACATTTATAATATTAAGTATGAAAGTAAGAAATAGTAATATTTATAATAGTTGAAAGATTGAATACTTAGGTGTGTATGTACGTCTCTTCTTTCACTTCCAATTTCTCCAGGTTTTATAAAATTTAATGTTCATGTTTACCCGTACCTATAAAGGTATTAAAACATAATACAGCTTTGTGAAATGTACGGATAATGTTCACAAATTGTGGTTTGCACCCCTGTTAATTGCGTGCTTTGTTATCTAGTTTAAATACAGCGGTAATTCCTAACTCATACTGGGTTGTGTACGATTTAATGTTACTTTTAATGTTGGATCTTGGTACATTTTTTTATGTCATTAAGACAAAATTTTATTTATACTGTACTCAAAAAAAAATTAAGTAAGTGAATTTTAATGTTTTCGGTACACAATTTCATAATTTTCAATAGGTACAATGGCGGACACTCCCGCCTGATCTCCACTAATCTCATTTGTGGTTGCACTCTCAACATGAAGTGCTCTCTACGCGGGCGGAGCGCTTCCGCATGATTTAGGCGATTTTTTTTTAAACTGTTCAGCTGGAAAATACTGCAGCTGCTACTGTACACAATCAACTCTTGTTTCCGAGCCATATCAATTCATGGGGATTTCTACCTTGGCATAAAGATTAGCAATAAGTGTTGAAAGCTTCTGGCTTCCTGGGTCTATTGAATTTAGCTATGGTATACTCTTTTTTCACATTTATTTTACCTCTGGCTATTAAGATAGCTAATGTGTTCACAGGGGAATGCTTATTGGATTCATTTAGACCTTAGGCTAGCCAAATTGTGAGCTAGGCATAATATAAATATATGGGTAGACTGTGGGTAGGTACAGTCCCTACTGTTTACACAGTTAGCGTACTATAAGCTATAGCTGGAAGACTCCCCAAAAACACCCAATATAAATTGTCCGGAAAAGTTTTAGACTGATAAACAGCTACATGAATAAAAACTTTTTTATTGTTTTGCCTTAGTGACCCGTGTCGTGGGCTCGCGGCCCACGGCCTCCTTATTTTTTATCACCATAAGTTTGATTAGGGCGAGTTTAAACAGCCTGTTGCAAACCACCTTTTCGTTTATAATATGGCTTTATTTTCAGTCGCAGTCAATTCGCTGCAGTGTTGCTGATACTGATCAGTTGACGTTATAATAAACATGTTATGAATTTTATGGGTGCATTATTTAAAGTATTAAGTAGATCCTTTGAATCTTCAAGTTTTATTTTTGAATTTTCCAAAATCAAGATGAGCTATGGAATCGGGCAAGGCATTGCCTCTTTCAAATCAATGACAGAAAATGTTATGCAAATTTTATTTATTGCTCAACAAATATTCAACTGAATTTCTTGTTATTAATGTTAATTAAACAGTTTTCATCAACTCGCGCGAGTTCGAATTTTGTCGAAATAATGGTGAAAGGTACGAAGTAGTACGTGGGTATCTACCTACCTTCCAATATACACAATAGCTAGCCGAGGTACTTATAGTACGCAAGCACTTAAGTATACATATCTAAACCTTCAGTAAAGGTCATTTGTGTAATTAACCATCCCATGGTGATACCGTGGGGCGATAATGATAATGGTAGAGAATATAACGAATAGAACAGGTGTATATATAAATTTAAAAAGTACCCTATATAATTAGTTTACTGCGTGAGTAGTTTACTATCCAATGGATAGGTACAATAAATCGTATGGGTTCACTGAACGACCTTAATCTACGAGTATATTGGTATAGTTTAGTATACTTATTCATGGGAAATATATGGGCTATATAGAGAAGGAATAAAAAACAGAAATCTGACAAAGACATGCAATAGGCGAGTAAAAAAAGCACACAGTAAATATTTGTAAAGCTTTCAACCTTCTTTATAAGCAAACGTAACATACAAAAAAAGCTTCAAACAAACAAATATCGCCAAACTTACTTATTGGTGTTATCACCACCTTGCATGAAAAATAAAGTCTTTTGTCACATTTTTCAAAAGGTACCGACAAACTTTTTATTTAGATCTCGCGTGATAGGTATGTCAATAAAGGGTTGTAATAGGTTCGCGAAGGAGGCCG
The DNA here is from genome assembly GCA_950005105.1 of Lycophotia porphyrea. Taxonomy (NCBI): domain Eukaryota; kingdom Metazoa; phylum Arthropoda; class Insecta; order Lepidoptera; family Noctuidae; genus Lycophotia; species Lycophotia porphyrea. The sequence goes on from OX465389.1 coordinate 5,600,711, forward strand.
CACGAAGGCACGAGGTGCCCGTCCACCCGTAGCAGACAAACTGAGGGAAAGTGGGAAAATGAAGCCGTACCTAGTGCTGCGCTAGGGAAAACTGTTTTATCGATAGCTAGTTATCTGTGATTGTGTCTAGTTGGTACTTAGGCGGGTATTTAGGTGCGTAGAAGATTGATTGCGTTGACTTAGATGGACATTTTGCAAGAAAGGCTCTAATAGTATCTTGGGTCTTTCAAAAAGGTCCATAAATAAATTAGTTATTAAGTAAGTAGGTATTTACTTAGGCAGTTTCAGTTATAATAGGACTACAATTAGGTACCTACGTTAGTATTAATCGGATCGTTCTGATTAATTACCTACAAAATTATTCACAACTAAGACGATCCCCACTGACGAAATTATGTTGTCAGTTCTTTTCAACCTAAGGATTTTTATTTAAGTATGAATATTTTTATCTTACGTCATTCTATCGATAAGTATCTCGATAATGCGCAAACATTACTAAAGTTTGATTGGGCGGGTGACCGCTTTGGGTGGGGCGGGCAAAAAGTCGATAGATACCCACCCTGTGTCATTACACGATGCAAGCTGCACCGTCGTCGTTAATAAGATAAATCGATGTTTATCATTATAAAAAACGAAATATCCACTTAAAAAACGGATGTTCAGTCATAAATAAAAACAATTTTCACTAAAAAGAACTTTTCCAACCACTAGACCAGGTACGCACGACGGTTAACAAGCTACACAAAACCAGTTTATGCGAATCTCTCATTGTACAGAAAATATATACAAAGCGAGGCCACGTTATACTGTAAATGTAAAGCTTGACGTGCCGCCGTGTGTACATAAATTAGCTTAAATCTACTAAATTCTGTCTAGGTACATACCAACGTAATGGCTTTGGTAAAGTATATTATGTAGGTAGTACTTGACAATTACTCCAAAGCAATCAATTTTCTTTCATATTATTGTATTACCTTTCTTCTAGTTTTGGTCGATCTAAGCACTTTTAATTAGATGACTCTAAATCATAAATCACTTCCCTATTTTTATTTTCACGTCACCATTTCCGTGTCGCATGAGGTAGGTATATCCGCGAGACCAACGGCAACGAGAGATTGAGGTTTTTATCTATATATTCAACGTTAATTCATTAAGTAATTTTATTTAGATTTGCACTGGATAGCATAATGCCGCCGCGGGGCGGGAATGGCTTTGACAAGAATCGAATGTGCGCGGGAATGCGTCCATAGAGCAACGCTGACTAGACTATAGAACTACTGTCAAAAACATTTTGACAGCTAATTGACGTGTCTGTTGTCATGTGTCAGCGAAGCAAGTTCATTGGATAATTTTTTATCTGTTTTAAAACGGCAAGCAAGCAAACGGAATCGGGCGACACGCGTGCATAATTCCAAGTTTTATTGGGTTTTTGCTAAGAATTTTCTCATAGTTTTGTATTGATATTGTAATATTATTCGAGAGAAACCTTCAAAGTAAGTATTTACCTTTTGTTGTGTTTTTTACCACTTGTACATGCTTACTCATCTTTGCGGAATCGAAATCATTTTGGCGCGGTTCTTTCACTAAATCGCGAATCTTCATTCTAAATTTTACTAAATTGAGTTTAGATCTGCAGTATTAAGTAGCGTCTACAAAATACATTGGTTAGGAGTGTGTTCTGGGCCCTTCCACGTGGAATTTGCTAGATGCCTATTGTATTTATTGATGTAGGTATTGTTATATTATCGCCAACCGTTACTTCGTGGAAAGAAAAGAAAGTTATTGTCTCTTTCGCCGTCAGTGTTTCGTTATATTTTATCGTTAAGGTTTATTGCTGCTAGAAGGAGGGCACCATGCCCTATGATTGACATACATCGTGTGAATAGCCGTTTACACCATACGGCTTGAATACCCGTTTGCCGTACTCGCATTGTGTTCAATCGGTTTTCTCACAAAGTTCGTAAAAGTCTATTTTAGTACCACTTATTGAAGTGTTTTCACCATAAACTCGTTACTTGTGTTCTAGATTCTTCTAACAAAACCTTTCTGTTTACAAATCAGGCACTAATCATTATTGTTTGACTTCATTTTAATTCCAACTATTTGATTAAATAGACAACTTTCTGACCTAGACTTTACATTATGTAGTAAAAATAAAGCCTAAAACATCAAAAATAATGATTGACCTTCCTTCCAGATGACTGAGGTTTCAGAAGTGTCTACCTCATCCCCAACAGAGCTGCTTGCTGCTGGTCGCAGACATCTAGCTGTGAGAGACTTTAGTGCAGCAGCCAGCACCCTTGCTGAGGCGTGTGAGGGTCTTGCCAAAGAACATGGAGACACTGCCGACCAATGTGCTGAGGCCTACTTATGGTCAGTAGTAACACTTTTGATTCTTAGAGAGTGCTATGCAAGGTGGAAGGGACACCTACACACAAACAGTTACCGCATATTCGGTACATCATTCTGAACCCACCCACATAGAAATGTTACTAAAATTATGAATGATAAAGGTAATTATGTGGTAATTAAAAAAAAAAACTGCTGTTCCCTACAAAAGTACAATAACTACACACAGTCAAAGTATATGGAACAACTGTTTTCTTTTTAAATTATCAATGTAAATTTTCTATATGACGGTGTAAAGCCAACAATAACATTTCCATCCATAACTTATCCTCAAAATAAAAACAAAGATAAATCTGAATCAACATAACATGTATCTACTACAGGTATGGAAAAGCCTTGCTTGGCTTGTCAAGAGAAGAGAGTGGCGTTCTAGGTGATGGTGTGCCAGGATCAGGCAATGCTGATGACGAGGAAGAGGACAATGAAGGTAAATAAAATATCAGCAAATGCAAGGGCAAACTGCGAAAAGGCATTGTTTCTGCTGGACTCATATCATTTTATGCGGACGAAACAAAAAGACTGAGTAAGGATTGTAACTCGCCAGTTACAATTCTTAAACTCTTTTAGCTGACTAACTAGAATACGGTACTATCTACTTACTCCCATGAGAAAATATGCAACAAGAACATTTCTATGGTAAAATTAAGGAGCTGAATTCTATCGCAATTCTTGAAAAGTTTGGGCTCATGATGGGGCATGTCCAGATGCATGTAAATGCAGAGACTTCCCAAAGTTAAAACCGAATCTAGTAGGTATGTTCTCAGAATCTTCTTGTATCAACTTGCTAAAAAACTATTAACTTAGTTATGATGTATCAGTGATAGCCTAGTGGTGTGACAGTCGAACTGCCAATTTATAGGTCTCAAGTTCGAACCCAAGACGCGCCTAATAAAACAGGTTAGTGGTTTTCAATAGAGTCCAACTCTTCCTTCATTCCTGCTCGCCAAAACTTACTCTCCGGTCCATTTAAGATTTCTTCGAGAGTGATCTCTATCATTATCATCACAACCTCTGATTATTCGGATTCATGTGCGTATTGTATAATTATCACTTGCTTTGGAGAAGGAAGAACATTGTGAGGAAACCAAAATTCCGGAGAGATATTTCTCGACAGCATGTAAAGTCAAGTCAGAGGCCCATGGCTGTAACAAAAACTCTGACACCAGGTTCGGCATTAACCACACAATAAAGTAAAAATGATGTATCTTCTAAATGCTTAAAATTCTTTTGTTTTTCTTTACAACAAGAAGAAAACGGTGAGAATGGCGAAGCAGAGGCTGAAGCGGAAGCAGAAGCTGAACCAGAGAAAGAGAAGAAAAATGGAGAAGTAGAGAAGATTGAAGCAGAGTCCACCACTAAGGAAGATGAGCCCGGCAGCAGCACTGCTGCTGAGGAGAATGAGGAACCTGTAAGTACTTAGAATCCTTTCTTTTTGTTTAAGTTGCAAGGCTGTAGAGCTAAAAAGTCTGGGACTAATACAATACTCCTTGTATTGTATTATCCTACTAACTCAATTGTAAAGGTCAGATAGGCAGTTGCTACAGAAGGCAGAAGCTGACCCCAACATAGGAAATGAGAATTAGCTGATGATGATGAGGATGTTTAACGCAAGAAAAACTAAAGTAAAAATCTTATCTTACTTCTTACTCTTATTAATATTAGTACCTGGATGACCGAGCTTAGCTCGGTAACACGGATAAAACGACGTTTTCTAAAAATGAAACCTAGCTAGATCGATTTATCGACCAAATTAGACAGATTTACCCAAAACCGCCGTCGTTTCCGAGATTCAGATTATATATGTATATACATAGCTGGGCACCGTTAAACAAATAATTAACTTCGTTAATCGCTAATTCGTTACTAAAAAAGTTAACTTCGTTAAAAGTTACATTTCGGTAGATTTAACGAAAGTTAACGTTAATCGTTAATCCGTTAACACGTGATTAAAATTGCATTTTTTATGATCTACTTAAAAATGATCTACTTAAAAAACTGTTGGTTTGGGTGTGGATTCCTCATCATCATCATTTCAGTCGAAAGACGTCTATTGCTGGACATAGGCCTCCCCCAACTGTCGCCACATTCACCGGCAATCCTTACCTAGTTTCGTTTCATTCGCATCGGCAATCCTTACCTAGTTTCGTTTCACTCGCGGAATGCGCCGCGACGCACGGTGGGCTGAAAATCGGCTTTCATAGACTTAGGGATTTCAATTTGCAAGTGCTTGTTTTTATGCCGGATATCGCTTCTATTAGTCATTACTATGTACAAAAATGACACCCGAGTTAATTCTACCCAAAAACGAAGGAAATATAATTTTTTTACGAAAAATTTGTATGAAGCTAGTATGAAAAATCGAATTATCTCCTAAACGGCATGTTTAACCGTAATATCCTTGGAGATGGTCATAGTGCTAATTATTTATGATTTTTTGGTTGGCGATTGGACGAAAAATTTAATGCCGTTTTTTTTTAAAAATCGTCAAAATATTTTTATTTGTTTTTACGTATGAAACGATTCCTTTTGGTGTTTATGTTGAAGAACACGGACTTTTAACTACACATAACATAAAATAGCATCACTCCTATATTTCCGAAGGAGTTGGCAGAGGTTTATAGTACACCCACACGTAGCCAACTATGTTTGAGCTAGATATTTATCAACACAAAATGAGTTTTAAAACTTTTCATACAACCAAATTACCAATTGTCTTCTAATGAGTCCAAAAAGAAGTGATTAAGTAACTACAATGCTACAGACAAGAAAGAAAATAATTCAAAATAAATTCAAAGATGAGCTCAATCTGTTGATTGATATAGTAAAACAAGGCTCGGGAACCACCAATGACGGGAATACTGCAAGAAAATTCTTTGAGTTTTCTAATAAAACCGCAGCTATAACCGGTTTGGATGAAGACCTCATCAAAAGATTTGCTGTAATTTTACAAGCAATTACATCTGGAGAGCAGATCGATATAATAAAATTTAGAGATTATGCTCGCAAAACAGCAGAAAAGTACGTATTACTATACGACTGGTACTACATGTCGTCAACCGTTCATAAGTTACTAATCCATGGGGCTGACATAATCGAGAAAAATAATATTGTGCCGATTGGGACTCTCTCGGAAGAAGCCTCAGAGTCTCGAAACAAAGATTTTAGGAGGTTTCGAGAACATCATTCGCGGAAAAGAAGCAGGCAGGATTCCAATCAAGACATTTTAAATATGCTTGTTGTTTCTTCGGACCCTTTGCTAAGTGCACAAAGGCCTAAGTTAGATGCCAAGAAAAAGCAGAGCTTTTTTGCTGAAACTCTCGACTTAATTCAATTTCAGGAAACTGAGTTCGAATTTTTGGATATATCCAATCTGGATGCTGACTCAGAATTGGAGTCTGACAACGAGAGTGATAAGGAAAATTTGTAAAAAAGATATATATGTCGGAGAAGGAGCATTCTTCTGGATTTCAGCGTCATTGTTCGGAAGTTTAGTGGGCGTCATTGGGGTATAAATGCGAGCACAAAACAAAGTATGTAGTTGTCACACAATTTAATTATTTGAGCAGCAGGTTCGCGACACCAATTCAACTTTATAAGCAACTTTATATCCACCTCGATCAGCCAGCGTTCTCCCAACAATCCTCGCTCCGTCACACAAAAGTCAAGAAAGTCAAGATGGCGTTTCGACCCTACTCTAGATATTATATCCTCTGCTCGGATTAAACGTTGTACAATGCAGTGTCTTTTAAATAAACTAGTTAGATTTTACACAATATTAAAATGTAATAAATCAAATCAATTTAAGTTAGGATTTAGCAAGTTATTTAAAATTAACAGTCAATCTTATCGATTAATCGTATGCAACCAACAATCAACTCTATGTTTCCTCTTCCTCCGACACGGCCATCCTGACATTTCACACGTCCTCGTGTGATGTTGAGGGACGAGCATCGTTATAATCTGAAACCCGAAGAACAAAACTTTTGTAAAATTGTTCGGCCACTCCTGACAAAGTGAAATAAATGTGTTTGTTGCATTTTTTTTTGCACAATTTCTTCATCTAAAGTAGATTCTACACTTCATAATAGAATAGGCACACAACAAGGGTTATTATTTGATTTCACTCATAGGATATGAATTCTCTGTAAGTTGAATGCTTTCGTGTATAGTCACAGTGTCAAAAGAGCCACCTCGCTCTTCAGACCACCGTCTAAATGGCCTCCTCGCCCTTCACCGTCTAAATGGCCTCCTCGCCCTTCACCGTCTAAATGGCCTCCTCGCCCTTCACCGTCTAAATGGCCTCCACGCCTTTTTAGACAATTCCTCTCTACACAGTCTAATTGGCCACCTCGCCTTTTAGACAACGCCTATCTACACAGTCTAATTGGCCACCTCGCCTTTTAGACAACGCCTATCTACACAGTCTAATTGGCCACCTCGCCTTTTAGACAACTTAAGAACTTAAAGGCCACCTCGCCGATAAGAAAACTTATGAACTTAACGGCCAGCGCCGATAAGACAACATACATAAAGCTTATGTAGCCACCACGCTTACATATAACTGTACTCATCACATACTTTATGTACTCAGACAGTTCACAAACGCACACCGCTGAATTTTCTAATTAATTCAGATACTTTTTTAATTTTTAGGGTCCAGTTTGGTTTGATTCCGTTGATGATTTTCAATTAGAACATAATCTCCCACAGAAAATGTGGTTAGTTTTGCCTTGTTTTCAAACAAACCAATCAAAATCAAACAAATCAAACCGTACTTTATCGATTTATTTATTCTTTATCGATATGAGCTTTCCTGTAGCATCTATATGAACCGTATGCCAAGGAATACTGACTTTTGGTATGGGGTGTAATTCTATTTGTTGTTTACCACTATTTGACTTAGCTACTTTGCAAGTTATACAATTTTCAACAAATTTCCTAACATATTTTGACATCTTAGGGAACCAATAATGTTGATTTACCTTTTCCAACGTTTATTTGTCCAAACTATTTTAGAATTGTTGTTAGATAACAGACGGTAGAGCGAAGCCATTTTAATCGAAAAGTTATTAACAAACTGCCTAAAATAAGATGCTAAACCTAAAAATTGTCTCAGCTGAGTAATAGTCTGTGGGGGTTTGGAACTAGTTAACGCAATTATCTTACGGGGGTTGGGTCTTATTTCGCCCTCCGATATTTCATAACCCAAAAACTGAACCTGTTTTTAAGAAACACGCATTTTTTCAAATTGAATGAAAACCCAGCATCACTCAGGGTTTTTAATACTGTGTGTAATCTTTCTAGCCCTTGCTCTTCATTAATTGAGGGTATAATTAAATCATCCATATAAACTATTGCATACGATTATAATAATATCATAAGAATATCAGAGAAACTACAGCGTGTTGAATTCACCCACAAGTCTACGTGAGACACTTTCTTTAACTAGAGAACAATCGGCACCAGAATCAAAACAAAATGAAAACCGCTCACCAAATTGAGAGATCACTCCGGTGACAGGCTTCACACCGCATACGTCCACTCTTTTCACGATGCTGGCAGGCTGCGTGCTGCTGTTTGTTGGCCCGGCTTTGAAGCACCGTGATGCCACGTGACCCTCGGCACCACACTTGTAGCAAGTTACAGAACCCTTCGTCGTAGCCACGGCCGTGCCGGGGCGGTCGGAAATCCAAGTTGTTTATGCAGACGGCTGGAACATTCAGAAGATCTATGACCAAATTTTCCACAAGCGTAACATTTAATAGAAGCATGATTAAACTTAGAGCGTTTGCTATCCTGCATAGTGCCGGTACCGGTCTTCGTAACCTCTTGAAAACTCCGCTTACGATATGAAAATGCCATAAGTTCACGTTGCATTTTAACACGAGTAGTTATTTCTTCAGAAAAAATGTTGCGTTGCAAACGTGGTTCGATTTGTCCCATATGAGCAAGTATAACGGACACCACCATTTCTTCTTCGTCTGAATTACCCCATCGTGACATGAGTGAAGTGAATAAACGGCTTCCATATGCCGCGAGGCATTCGCCGTCTTATGGTTTACAGGAAAACATTTTTAAAACAGTCGCTGCAGACGTTTTCAATGTACCAAAGCGAGAATGAAAAATATCTTTAAATTCTACCCATTTCATGCTAGGAAAAGCCACTTGGGAAAGCCAGGTGGCGGCCGAACCTTTCATAACCTTACTAAGTATAAGAATAAGTTTACTGCCCTGTATATCACGGTCCGACAAGCAGATATCCGCTGTCACTAGCCAGGCGCGGGCGTCGGTGTCTGCATTTTCAGGGTCGAAATTGGGCAGCGTAATAACCTTGTCTTCAGTAGCGCGCGCGTTGCGCAGAATCTCCACGAGTAGTCGCAAGTTATTTTGTTGCGTTTCAAATAGAGCACGCTACTCATCATTTCCATCACTTGATTTGTTCACGTTTTGTGCCTGCATCGATCGCACTTCTGATGTCGGAGAAGGAGCATTCTTCTGGATTTCAGCGTCATTGTTCGGAAGTTTAGTGGGCGTCATTGGGGTATAAATGCGAGCACAAAACAAAGTATGTAGTTGTCACACAATTTAATTATTTGAGCAGCAGGTTCGCGACACCAATTCAACTTTATAAGCAACTTTATATCCACCTCGATCAGCCAGCGTTCTCCCAACAATCCTCGCTCCGTCACACAAAAGTCAAGAAAGTCAAGATGGCGTTTCGACCCTACTCTAGATATTATATCCTCTGCTCGGATTAAACGTTGTACAATGCAGTGTCTTTTAAATAAACTAGTTAGATTTTACACAATATTAAAATGTAATAAATCAAATCAATTTAAGTTAGGATTTAGCAAGTTATTTAAAATTAACAATCAATCTTATCGATTAATCGTATGCAACCAACAATCAACTCTATGTTTCCTCTTCCTCCGACATATATGTACATATTTGTAAATTTGTATTTGAGTGTGTTTGGGTTTTTTTGTAATATTTAATGATATGTTTTATTTTTTTTATTTATTTTACTTTATTTTACGAATGCTTAGTATTAATTTCTTAAATTAACTTATTTTGTATAAAATATAACTTCATATGTTACTTCAATATAAATCTTTTTTTATTTAAATTAATATAAATGTGTCAAAAACAGCAATTTTTTTATTTTATTTTTCTTGTTTCGTGTGTTCTTAATATTTGGGTTAATAACATATCGAACTTTTTAACTTAGACACTAAAAGGGATCGTTTTACATGTAAAAATAAATAAAAATATTTTGACGATTTTTTAAAAAAAAACGGCATTAAATTTTTCGTCCAATCGCCAACCAAAAAATCATAAATAATTAGCACTATGACCATCTCCAAGGATATTACGGTTAAACATGCCGTTTAGGAGATAATTCGATTTTTCATACTAGCTTCATACAAATTTTTCGTAAAAAAATTATATTTCCTTCGTTTTTGGGTAGAATTAACTCGGGTGTCATTTTTGTACATAGTAATGACTAATAGAAGCGATATCCGGCATAAAAACAAGCACTTGCAAATTGAAATCCCTAAGTCTATGAAAGCCGATTTTCAGCCCACCGTGCGACGCACTTGTCGATCGGCTCAAACTTACTTGTCAGAACGTGTTTTTCACGGCGGTGATGGCGCGGTGCGGCACGGTGCTTGGTAAATAGTAGGTACTGGATTAACGATTAACAGACTTGAGGAAATTTAACGGAAGTTAACGAGTCCGTTAACAATTTTTAAAGTTAACTTAAAAGTCAATCCGTTAGTCGAAATGTTAACTTCTTTAATTAACAATTAACGGATTAACGAGTTAATGCTCAGCTATATATTGCTCGTTTAAAGGTATTAGTAGATAGTAGATAAATGCGAAAGAGTTTGGTTGGATGGATAGATGTTTGTTACTCTTTCACGCAAATACCATTGAACGGATTTGGATGCAATTTAGCTTACAGATAGTTTATAACCTGGATTAACACATAGGATGCTTTTATCCTGGTTGTATAATCCCATGGGACAATTATTGAACTCAACGCAGTGAAAGCCGCGGGCATAGGCTAGTTTCTCATAAATTAAATTTTATGTAACAGGGAACCACTAATGGCGACGCTCACGACGAATCTGCAATGAACATTGATGCTGAAGCTGAGGATGATGTTGATAACCTGCAGCTGGCATGGGAAATGCTTGGTATGTATTTCTAAATTAAATAGTTGATGGAAATTTAAAAAAAAACAGGTGTTTGTAGGTTGATGTAAAGTTGGTGTGACCAAGGATTAAAAAAATCTTTTGTAAGTTTCGTGAAGGTAAAATGTTTTACTGACTTAGTATCAAAACAGTCTTATGTACTGATCTGTCAGTACCATTAACAATAGACGAGTCAATTGAAAAATCACGTGGCAAAAATTAAGGTATCACATATTCTTCTTACTAATATACCAGTAAACATTGTTTCTCTCAACAGACCTAGCCCGCAGCATCCTGTACCGTCGCGTGCAGGACTGCGGCGGCGACGCGGCGCGCGCTCTGCTCGCGGATGTGCACCTCGCGCTCGGAGAGGTCGCGCTCGAGAGCGAGACTTATGACAAGGCTGTCATTGATATGCGTAAGTAGTGTTGTGTGTAAAGAATCCTGTCGTTGTAGGAAACTCCTGTTATTTGGGGTTCTAGACCACTGGGGGAGGAACCTCAGTCTAGAGGGAACAGTACCTTTCACAGAGAAGAGGTCTGTGTCCCTGCTGTGGGAATGTTATGGTGAAGCTGTATCTGGGGGTTAACTTTTACATATTAGGAAATTCCTGCTTTACATGGATTTACTTAATATAGGCTCTAACAAACATCTCATCAGTTGCTAATGCCACACAAACCCTTAAACTGCCCCTATCTTAAAAATAAGAATTGTATAAGTACATGGCAACAATGAAATTACCTATTTACTGAGGGTTCTAAATTAAACCATTTATTTTAAAACTTGCGTGAGTTTGCAGTATTTACATGATGCATGTATCTAAAGTTCGCGTTTTATTTTTCGGTTTTCAAGTAGGTTTTTAAAATTACTTTAAATACTATGCTCCTGTTTTTCATTTGCTCTTCAATGAATTCCAGAGAGCTGTTTGGATCTCCAGAAAGAATTGTACCGCAGTGACGACAGGCGCATTGCTGAGACACATTATCAGATAGGTAAGAACATATTTGATTGAAATCTCAATAATATTGCCATAATGTATCAGATTAAAAAAATAATAATTTAATGTCACAATTTTATTCTTATCTTATAGGCCTGGCCAATTCTCTGGCATCAAACTTCGAAGACGCGATCACACACTTCAAGAATGCGGCGAACATTCTGGGAACACGAATCAAGACTTTGGAGAACCCGGCAGCCGTGGTCGATGACGCTACAGTCAAGAAATTCACATCTGCAGATCCATTCTACTCTGTCGAAGGCGAAATCAAGGAGTTGAAGGAACTCCTGCCTGAAATACAGGAGAAGATCCAGGATATGATGGACTATAAGGCTGAGGTAAGACCTTGCGATTGCATTGAGGTTACTAGGAAGATGCTCCGCAACATGATTATTAAGGAGAGGACTCACTGTCAGCTGGAATGTCAAGCTTAAGACTTATGAATGTTCATATTGTTGCAATCATCTGTGGTTGAACATTTTTAAATGTCACTGAGGCCTGAATAAGTGGTTGGTAAAATACAATAGGAGGAGTTTGCAACAATTTATAAAAGACATTGCGTTTAAAATATAATCATGTAATAATAAGCTTTTCCAATAGGAGTAGAATGTTGACATTCCATGACATTGTGATATTTGTTGCATAAATTTCAATTTGTTCCTAAATTATTATGTGCCAAATTGCTATCAATGCCACCGTTTGTGATATTGTGATAATTGATTTTATTATTTGACTAATAGCCAGTATTATTTTTTGAAATTTTTGGTATGAAAGTGTGTGCCTTACTTTTAATGTTGATGAAAATGTGATTTGAGAGAGACTTTGAAATGAACACTTAAATTTACCCAGTTTTGACTGAAAGTATGGACTGAAAGTTGTTAATTAATCATTGTAATGTTAAGACTTGTATTCATTTGGAATGTGATATTGTATTTGTGTATTGTGAACAATTGAGAATGTTAGTACATCACTATGATGATGATTGAAGGCTGTATATGAAGATGCCTGAAACATAACCCATACGTAAACATATTTAGACTGATGCTAATGTTTTTGATGCAAGAGTAATCTTATCAAAGTAGACTGGCAGCTTTTCCCAGCAGCATTAATTATAATATAAAACTTGTAGTTATAAGCTCAATGTACTGATTTTATTTGATCTGTATTATGTTAGTTTTAAGCCAACATTTTACCACAAGGCCATTTTTATATTGTGTTTAGCAACATTTTCGAATAAATATGTTCAACATTAAACTGTGTGTTATTTCAGATGAACCCAATACATGAATGGCCATGTGGTTGATTTGTTGCTTAGTTATGTTATGATCATGGCCATTGATGTTATATTCTATGGTTTTAAATATTAAATTATCCAGTCCGTTTTTAGGATAAGCATAAGAGAATTATGATTTAGATTCTAGGCAATATTAAATTAAATACTTTTGGTCTTGCCAGTACTAAAGTTACGGCAGTTAGTACAATGCTTATTGCACCGTTACCATTAATTCGCTATTTTTTTATGCTAATAATGTGCTCACCCTTAAGAAAGGCACAATCAGTAATTTTACTTTAATTAGATGATTAACCTTTTGAACACCATTGTCACATATTATATATAAGGTCCCATTAAAATAGATGGACAAATTTTAACACAGCGTTCAGTCAGTCTAACCAAAGTTAACCAAGCAAAAAAAACACTCATTAAAGTGATTTTATTTTGACCTAAAATAATAAATAACGCATTTTTAGTGTATTTTCGCTTTCAGATTTTTTTTCCTGTAAGTTATCTAATGTGTTTTTCTTATTATTTCTTTTACCATTGTCCTTATTTTGGTGATCTGAATGATTTCTAAAAGTTTGTCCATCTATTTTAATGGGACCTTATATACGTGACAAGCGAGTGCCCTGTACGGTTAAATGATATGATATTGTAAATCAATCTAAAAGCAATTCAATTTCGAGTAATCACCAAGACACCAAAAACAGCCTTCACCAGCAACCAGTCTTACTTTATAGAGACAGAATATTGTTGTTGGTTCCATGTTGATTATGCATTTAGTAATATTACTCGTCTAATCGGAGAAAACCTTACGGAGAGAAGAGTGGAAGGCTATAGAATAGAATTATCTTTATTCGAGTGTCCATAACTCAAAAACTGTTAGTAAAACTTAAGACTATGTTAGTGAGCACTGATAAAATAAACAACATAACATGGTGGATCACAGCTGTGATAAACCATGAGTAATTGCACAACAGCGATCCACATAAACAAGGCGACTAGCAATCATGCTTAGGATACTGTGGTACCTGTGTCTGTGCTGTAGGGGAGGCTTGTGTCCAGCAGTGGGACAGTATAGACCAAGGAAAAACAATCTTGGGTAAAAATAACAGCGTCGTTATGTCAGTAGTCAAAAAGAAAATACATTTATTTATGATATTAGGTCTACCAACAATTGTTTACACTGGATACAGCGACATAATTCATTCTTAAAATTAAATTACAGCGAATAAATTAAAAAAAACACCACATAAACAAAAAAACGGTTAATGCGTAAACATCACATGCACAAAATGATAAATTCGGAAAATAAGCTAACTTACTAAGTACTAAGCGCAGATATTCAATTTAATTAAATTAAAATTAGAAACAGGATTATGACACAAAAAAATTGATTAATTATTTTTTGGCAATGACAACATTGGTAAATAGGTAAAATTAAATTAAAATTATAGGTATTACATTGGTGAATTGATAAATTATAAATAAAAGATAGTCATAGTCTATGACGAAAGCTGGAGTTATGCCAACAACTTATATTAGAACCTCTTTCTACCATTTCCACAGACAATAAAACGAGTACGCGAAACTCTTTGCTCCACGAACGGCGAAGGTTCTTCCGCTTTCTCTTCGTCTTCCAACGGTGCTGGAGGCAGCTCAGCAAGTTCCAGTTCTTCAGCTCCTAAGCCTGCTGCTTCCGATATCTCGCATCTCATTAAAAGGAAGAGGAAGGCTAGTGAAGGAGAAGCAGACTCTTCGGCTGCCAAGAGGGTGAATACGTGAATACAACAAATTACCACACTTTTACTAACCTGTAAGGGCCTCGATGCGATAGTAACTTATTTAAAAAATTGATTTAAATGGGATGTGAAGTACTTTGAGCCTGTTATGTAGTTGATGCTTACATATTTAGTTGATGTTTTGACTGTTTTACTGACGAGAAAGGTAGTTTTAGTCACCAAATACAATAAAATAACTTAACAAATTAAAGACATTAGTCCTAAGTCCTTATATTGAAAAATATGATACATAATGCAGTCAATCGTTATAGACTGCATCTATAGCTTATCTTATTGTCTGTCTAACACACTGAACAAGAAAGTTGATAAAGTCTTCAATGCAGTTTATTATGGACGTAGTTACGACTGTTTTAAGGTCACAGCACACATCAACTCGGAAAGGAAATGTCACCAAATCAACTCGAGCGATTCAGTATTATTTGTATGAAACTCCATACTACAACGCACACCACTCCATACTAATCGCCTCGCCTCAGAAAACGAACAAGCGAGCGAGCCTTAGGCGCGGCGTCGCCTAGCCGTAGCCGACGTGTCGGACCTGCTGATTCGCATTGGTTACGTGCTTACGTTAGGTTGTCGCCTGTTTGACAGCGAGGCGATACGGTGACAATCCCTTTCCGAGTTGATATTTGTGCTGTGACCTTTAGGTGGTTAGATCAAAGGCCTGATTCAAAAAGCAAAGAAATGATGAATTTATATCGAATAGAAATTATACTAAAGGCGCAAACCCACCGCGACGCGTGCTGTGCACGGGCACGCGGCGCATTTAAACTGCGTGGATTCTTTTGTTTGGCAACATGGGTCGACGTTTCCACTGCACTACACGCGACTCAGCCACAACTATGTACAACTGTAGCGTGCGTGGCCCACCGCGGCGCACGGAGAGGTTACGCACGTGTTTTTACCTAGAGTTTACGTTTATAGTGTGTACCGCAAGCACAGTGTGCATAGCGTTGACCTATGTGAGCGCCGTATTCGAGCAAGCCTGTACTAATGACGTCAATTGATGCATAGCGTGTGCGTGGTTTGCAGTGGACACAATCACATACATATTTCTGCAAAGTGAAGTTTACCACACGTGCGTGGCCTTAGGTATGCGCCTTTATATATCGAGGAGTTTTGTAATAGCTTGCCTGGCTCAAAGGTAAAATAAATTAAAATTAAGCCTAAATTATTTTAAGAAAAATCGCGTTGGGGCCCAAATATGTAATCTTGTGTACAAAGAGGGATGGTTAAATGAATCTACTGTGTGTGCCGACTTATCACGCTTCTTGTCAATTTGAGCGGAGCGAGTAAGCAGATGATGTTCTAACCAAATCTTCTCGTTGCGCGAAAAGGCGATCGTCTCGTTCACATGTCACTCATTTGTTAGGATCACCGCGGTGGACGCGACGAGTGAAAGTGACGGTGGTGTGTTCTTGCGACCATTGCGTTGGTTAAGACGTGACCTGAAGCCCGAATGACATGAATAAAGTAGAATTATATTCGTAATTGTTTATTACTTTACAATTCTTCGCTTAAATTGACGGTAGCCTTACAGATGTATATTTTGTACGAGTCTCGTTGTGTTTGTCAAACAGTTGTTATTTGATAGAAAGGGGCACAGTCTTACCACAGATCAATCGACAGCCTTATTGTATGAGGCAAGTACCCCAGAAGAAAATCATACTTCCAGTGACGCTTTTTTTGGAGAAATCGATATGAAATCATTACAACAAAATATTTTGTTACAATTTGACTGAGAATCTTTATACTTAGTAAGTTTAGCTTCACTCATGTTAGTCAATGTAAATTTTGATATTCAGTTGAAATCTAATATTCATTCAATTGAATTAATAGTGTTTGACCCTGATTGTTATAAAACCGTTGAAGACTTATTTAAAAAGAGATCATTTAGCCTATGTTAAATAGTAGACCATCCAGTGAATATTCCCTTATGTAAGCAATTTATATTGTCTGATGAAAGTTTGTGTTATTTGACAGACTGAATTGTTTAGTACCTAACTACCTACCCAGTAAGATCACTGTAAAGTTCATTACACACCAAAGTTGGTCGCACTATCGCTTAGGGATGCTACCCTACCCACCAGTTCGA
The DNA here is from genome assembly GCA_950005105.1 of Lycophotia porphyrea. Taxonomy (NCBI): domain Eukaryota; kingdom Metazoa; phylum Arthropoda; class Insecta; order Lepidoptera; family Noctuidae; genus Lycophotia; species Lycophotia porphyrea. The sequence continues at coordinate 5,617,488 of OX465389.1, forward strand.
GTCTGCACACTCGATCCGGCAGTATCTTTTAAACAACAAACCTAAAGCAATGGAGAAGTTTCATAATATTGAATTAATTAATGGAATTAAAATATATCAAAACTAGGAAATCGGTGTTTTTTTTTTTAATTCACCTGGCTGATGACTGAGAAATAAATGATTAAAGTCGAACTAAGTAAATAAAATATCATTATAATATACACAGTATTGGACGATTTTTCTTGAAATCCGTCTAATGTTAGTACTGAAATAAAAGGACTTTAAAGTCTCTTAACTTTTTCATTTCTAGAGATATTTTAATGATTTTTTCACATTTTTGTTTCTTCTTATTAAGGTTAATCCAAAAAACTGGAAACTTCTCCATTACTGTACAAATTCAGTTCGTGCCGTTCGGCGTCTACCATCGCTACCCGACCGTATATATACATACACCGACACACAAAAGGTTACCATTCAGTACATCATTTAAATTCTTCCTGTGAGGACCCAAACTTATATTTATTGGAACTTTAGTTGCAATAAAGCCGTTTTAAACCGGTTTTTTTGCTACCATAATTGGAACACAACAAACTTATGAAGGTCAACATCACTTACTATGTGGTACTTGCAAAGAGGTTTTAATTTTGTAGAAACTTCATGTACTACATGCAACTGTATTTGGAAAAGACTTTTATTGAACTACCCCGGATTCGCGGGTCAGGCAAAAAGTGCTATTGGGTTTTTCCATCAGAAATATCACGGTAGCAATCAGGAGTTTGGAAGTTAACGGTATGATATCCCTGTGCCTCGAGGTGCACGTTAAGCCTTTGGTCCCGCGCCTGATTCCTCTTTACGATACGGTGTCGGATTTCCGTTCCATCCGATTTGACCGTTTACGTAAGTTTTTAGGCGCGACCATTATTAAGGGTTAAATATGAGCACACGTTTCTGATACACGCTGTATAAGTCGAAATACAGGGTGTAAACGGACTCTTCACGAAGCCGCCAACCAAGCATTACATCAAACTAAATTAGTTAAAAAATAAAATAAAAAACAAACGCAAAAATAATTGCTGGGAATCTCCTTATTTTGTGGTGAAAAATCACGTTTTACGGTAGGACTCAGTGTAAGGCATTCAAAACATTGTGCTGATGTATGGATTGAGTAGTACGCGGAAGTGAAGGTGTCTTAAGTAAAAAAAAAATACATTAAAAACATGTATTTAAAAAAAAACTTGTGAAAAAGTTGGAACTCTGACCCCAATATCTCCGTAACCAGAAGGTTCCGTCTAGAAATCTAGAACAACAAAATTATCGCAATGAGGTGGAGAACAAGTGCCTTTCGGCTTAGTTAAGAGTCTTTTTAAAACCTTTAATACAGTTTTTATGTGTCGTGTTTTGCTGGCTCATTATATAAATATTAGTTATTACGAGTTTATAACCGAGTAACCACTTTGGTGTGTAATGCCATTAACGAAAATGATATTGAAAAAAAAAACTATTTTGTTCTCGTGTGTTCTTTTGCAGCACAATATTTACCTAAATTCCTAGATAAAATCTTAATTGCCTGTATCTTAATCACTAATTATACTTAATTATGATTATAATAAGATTTAAGTTTTTCGTCAACAGCTGATAAACTAAAGCCACGCTTTACAACATGAATCAAATTAAATATTTGTACTTTTATCAAAAGAAAAATATTATCAAATAAATTGTTATTTTTGTCGATAATTTGCACTGTGAGGTAGGTAATTAGTTAACAAGATTCAAGTAATAATAACGATAAGCCTGAATGTTAGTTCTTGATAATTTACGTTGTAATATGGTCATTTCAGACTTTGGTTACAATAAAATTAATAATTTTGATAAACTTTGGTTTTTATTTATGAACTAGCGACTCACCCTGGCTTCGGACGGGTGCAATTTAATGTAATGAAAAAATGCACACAGATTTTTATGATATATATATTGATTTGTTATAGACGTTGATCAATATTTTTATTTGATACATTTTTAGGTTGGTACTCAACAGGCAGAAGGCCAGGTTTTTACTTTGCATTGGCATGTGATGCGTTACGGCCCAGTGCAGGCAAAGACTGGTTGATTTTACTAGAAGAACATAATTTTGTTTGAAAAAAATTGAAATTGAAATTTTTTTCAAACAAAATTATGTTCTTCTACTTTTCTCTAATCAGAATTCGGGGGTTAATCAAATTCATTAAGAACTCTTTCCATTTAGCAAACTTCACTTTACCGTCAAAAAAGAAAAGGAACCACAACTAAGTTTGTAGAATTTTTTGTTTCGTACAAATTAAGTTCAGCAACAGGCATGCCTAGCGAGGTAGACCCACCAAACGTCTTACCGAAGCACATGACCTATTCGAATTCTAAAGTGCCGATTTTGGGTGCTTTTATTGACTATGTGGATGTGTGCAGTATTTGAGAAGGAAGACATTCGCTCAAGCTGAGAAGCTCAATGAGAAGACCTCAAGGGCGACGCTTTCAGCTACCTTTATTGCAGTTTCATGTTGACCTTGACCATAGAAACCATTTTGGTTCTGAGAAGCATAGCCCTACGACGCACCGTTTCCGAGTTAGGAGGTTTTTTTTTTTCTTGTTTTTACAAACCGCTCTATATTTCCAAAATGGTAACACGGATGAAAAACTTTTCAGGAAAGAAATTGTTGCTCTAGTTCCGAACCATGAGATGATATAAAAAAACCTAGGAAATATTGCAAAAAAAAAAACACGGAAAATTTGGCTAAGTCCTCTGCCCCTAAGGATACACAACCTGAAAGATCGACCGACACTTAGAAATTTTTTAAATATTTTTTTATCCTCAATATTTCTCGGGTCTTTTTATACCATGTCTTGGTTTGCGAAAATTTTCTTAGTGTCGGACGACGATCTTTTACCTTGTGTATCCTTAGGGGCGCGGACTTAGCCAAATTTTCAGATTTTTTTAAATCAGATTTCGGCCATTTTTCTTGCAGCACCTTATTATCCTTGTCCATAGAAACCATTTAGGTTCTGAGAAGCATGGTCCTACGACGCACCGTTTCCGAGTTAGGAGCTTTTGAATTTTTTTCTTGTTTTTACAAAACCCTCTGTATTTTCAAAATGGTAGCACGGATGAAAAACTTTTCGGGAAAGAAATTGTTGCACTAGTCGCACACCATGAGATGATATAAAAAACCTGGGAAATATTGCAAAAAAAAATCTCTGAAAATTTGGCTAAGTCCTCTGCCCCTAAGGATACACAAGCTGAAAGAACGACCGACACTTTGAAAATTTTTAAATATTTTTTTATCCTCAATATTTCTCGGGTTTTTTTATACCATGTCTTGGTTTGCGACTAGTGCAACAATTTCTTTCCCGAAAAGTTTTTCATCCGTGCTACCATTTTGGAAATACAGAGGGTTTTGTAAAAACATCAATCATATCGACGTGACAAGTGAGTATTTGATAATACAGGTTTTATTGATCGTTTCCATGATATCAGATATGATAACAGGATAAACGTGTTGTTATTAACTTTGGATGTTATGCAATACTCACTAAAGTAGGTAGTGAGCGAGCATGTAACATGGCTCATTGAAGTGCTAAATAAAAAAAGTTACCTAGCTATCCATATTAGTGGCTAGCAGGTAGTATTTTAAATGCCAATGTCACTCTGCCTGTTACCTTCTCATGCCTTAACAACTAAATAGATTTCGATGAATTTTGGCACATAGGTAGACCAGGACCTAGGTTCGGCCATAAGACTGAGATACCTTATCATCCCGGGTTCCGTGGGATCTTGAAATGGAAAAAGGATGGGCGAAACCGCGGGCGGAGGAGAGTTCACAGACAGTGCTGTAACATTCCATTCAGTTATCATTCTAAAAATAGAATTATGCCTATTATTTACCAATTGAGGTCCATTTTAATGTACAAAACGCACCCCATGGCTTCCTGGTGTTAGATTTGATGTTGTCTAACATGATCTAACAGTTCTAACATCATAGAATTTAATATTGGAATTAGTTCTGTGGTATTTGGTATCAGTGTAGGTATTCAATCAATTCATTTTTGGAGTTTTTAAAGCATTAATTATCATAAAAAGTATAGGTAGATACCAAGCCCAACAGTTGATTAACAACTTCTGATCGTTCGTATGCAATGTAAATGTTTACTTCGCCAAATTCATTTAAATAATAATTCCACAATCACATATTTAAGTACCAAGCAACAATAAGTATTATTTTATACCAACAAAATGATTTTTTTCCAAATCCAATTTAATAGGGGCGAGCCTTTTGCCATTAACTGATTGTGTACCTACCTATTGTCTCACACCTCTGCCTTACCCTTCTGGCAAACAGGCGTGATGTACTTAGGTAATGTTATATTTTAAAATGACTTTGTTGTTACAGGAGTTAAGTGGTGTGTGGAGGCTTCAGACAGTCTCGTTGTCTTAATTAGCAGTCTGCTCATATGGAACTCTTCGAACATGGTAACTATGTAATAATTAGTACTTAGACTGTGGGTACAATGGGAATTTGATTCCGGAGAAGGGACACATGAAATGAAATAGTTATTAACAAATTAACCATTGCCTTTAATTTGAGAGAAAGTAAATAATACGTGGAGCATTACTTAATGATAACTTACAATTTTATAACAGCCTTCCCAACGTTTTCACCATTTAACATTCCTATAAAAGCGTCGCTGATATTTTCGAAACCTTCAGTAATGTGTTCCCTAGGCTGTAACTGTCCACTTTGAATCCACTTGATGAGTTCAGCAAATGCTTCCGGTTGGCGGTCCATCCACCGCCACACCAGGAAACCTTCAATTTTCAATTGGTGGAATACTATAGCAGGTTGTAAGATGCTTGCTTTGGGCATGTTAACCTCGTTGTACGCACTGATGGCGCCGCAAACTGAAACCCTTCCCATGTCGTTCATTTGGTTAATTATCGCTGAGCTGAGCTCTCCTCCAACATTGTCGAAGTAACAATCCACACCCTTGGGAGCTGCTTCCTTCAGAGCTGCTGCAATGTCAGCAGTCTTGTAGTTAATCGCCTTGTCGAAACCGATTTCCTCGAGCCACTTTACTTTATCATCAGAGCCAGCGAAACCGATGACCTTGCAACCCTTGATCTTCGCAATCTGTCCAACGAGGGAGCCTACAGCTCCAGCAGCGCCGGTCACAACTACTGTTTCACCAGCTTTAGGTTTGCAAATTTCCAGAAATCCGAAGTAGGCGGTAGCACCAGGCATACCAACAGCACCAACTCCCAAGGAATTTGATAAACCTTTCAAGTTTGGTAACTTGTAAACTTTTCCAGCATCACCTTTAGTGTCATTTGTATCAATGACGCAGTAATCGCACCAGCCTTTGTGGGAGACAACCCTGGTGCCGACGGGGAAGCGGGGATCTTTAGAATCTTCTATTAAGCCGACTTGGTAGCCAAACTGGTCATACGGAGCCGCGTAACGTGAGCTGTAGGCACGCATGTACGGGTCCACACTTACCCACTCAACTTTGACTAGGATCTCTCCATTCTTGAGCGCCGGTAACTCGTATTCCACTATTTCGAAATCTTCACGTTTGGGTGAACCCTGGAAGTTTTGTTTAACGACGTACTTCCGTGCCTTCACCATTTTGTTCTATCGTTCTCGAGACGTAACGAGCGACTGAGTTTATAAACAAATGAAACATAGAATATACTCGTTCAATTGTGTATCGTCATCGCGTGTCACGCGGAGCGCTAAAGTCAATATCATACCGACCCGCTCACACTCGAGGTGTATCAGATAGCGCGATTAGCGCGTACAGATCGTTGTGAAGTCTGGCGACACCGCCGCTTGAGCCGATGTTTATGTTGATAAGGAAGTATAAGCCGGCCGGTATTAAATTCCATTTGTATGCTTGGCGATGAAATTACATTATTTCTAAGGATGTCTAGAGGCATGCTTTAGTTAATGTAATAGCTAGGTAAACAAACATACTTAAATAAATTTGTAGGAATCGCCTTTTGGACACACTGTTGCTAATTAGTTAGGTGTGTCTGTATTGGTTAAGTTTTGTGTCTGTTTAGAAGTAGATAATTCGAGATTCGGAAGTAACTTTAATATCCTTCTATATATTTCATACATTAATTTCATATTCAATGGATAAACATTTCTTTGCAAATCAGATTGCAGATGACATAATATTAGCTGTGTTTCGTCTGTCTCCGTAAAAATACCTAATTAGTACCTAACCTGTTTGTGCTGAACCGGCAAAGTGCAAGGACAAGAACTGTATTACTATAGGTACAATTTGCTACAAGCCGTAGTGTCTTCAAATGGTTTAGCATCCGGAAAATAAAATCGTGTCTGGTAATGTCTAGAAGTGGTTTCTGAACTAGTTCTTGCATCAAAGACTTTTTCTATTTCTATATTGCGCTTTACCTTTTTTGGCTTTCGTTTTTAGTGCTATGCGGTTGGGTTTTGATTTCGGTCGCCTGAATTTGAGGATTCTGTCACTGTGGGGGGATCAAGGGGGTTTATTTGAATTCGCCCCCATGCGATTTTAGCTGCCGGAGCAGCGTCGAAGTATTTAAAATTAACATAACATAACATCACGCCTGTAATCCCCGTAGGGTTACGCAGTGAAATGTGGGTGTACTTAATAGTACACCCACATTTCGTCAGTTATGTTTAAGTCCCATGTAATAGGGGGCGAGCCTATTGCCATCAACCGGGCACAAACTAAACGTGAAACGGAACTTACAGACGCCATTAAGCTACTACAATCTGTATTTTTTTTTTTATAGATTTTTTACTTTATCTCTAAAGCGTTAGGATCAAGGCTTTCAGTTTCGGGTAGCTTGACCTGCTGGCGTCTGTACATTTAACAAGATTCTAACGTTTTTGACGTTGCATCTTTCAAAATCATCTCAAAATGCAAATTTGAATTTCTACCCTGATGCTTCCATCTTAAATCCGCAGCGTTATGACTTTGCGAGCGAATTCGGTTGTTTTGCGACCGCTATCTATATCGAGACTGCAGGGTCAAAAATGCATCGTGCGTTTCTGTTTATCAGTTTGTATTCCTCGGAATCGAAAAACTCATATTTGAGAAAAATTCAACGAGTTGACACTCTAACGTCGGTGGCACTAATCTGCGGTCGGGCGACATGAGTTCTGCGATCGAGCGACGTGTCGCTAGTTGCGGAAGGTATTTCATAGAAATAGATAGAACGTCGTCTGCAGTGGCGTGCCCGCAATGAAATGGAGGCAAAGCCCAATTAAAAAAACTCAAAGCATTTACCTTGCCCATTACCGATTTCACACACTTTATCCTTCACAAGGGTGCATCCGTTTTTGAATTCATTTTAGTGTTAAAAAAACTACAATCACTACTAAAGAGCGTTAATCATAGCAAAAACTAATCACAAAACTTTTAATCACAAGAAATTAAATAAACTAAAACACAAAAAAGAAATGCACCAGTAACCGCTCAAAACAAATATGAACTAATTTGAAATCGTTTGTTTGTTTCTATCAAAATTCGCGCGATGCCCAGCTGGCCTGGCGCAGTTGGCGCGAACACACAATTCTCTCTCAAACTTACACTGACTTACACTCATAAAAAAGCCCTGCTTTTAATTCAATACAAAATTCAAATTTCGTGCCTATTATTGTTATCAAAAACAGAAAGATTTTGCTAGAGAAAATGAAAGGTCAGAGAAGCCAAATTACAAGCCAATGGGTGTGAAAGAGAAAGCGCTAGCACTGGGTCACTGGCCGTAGGCACAACTCTTCTTTTGTATAGTGTTAGAGCGAGCCAGAGTCGGCCGGCATCGGAGATATCAGAAAATTTTGACAACGTCGCGTTCTTGATGCGCGCGAATTTAAAATAAAAAAGTGTGTGTGTGTACTTATGTACACGCGTTAGAAGTTATACTTCTTTTTAAAAAAAATATCTGTCGCCTTATCTCAGCCAGCAGTAGATTAAAAATAAAAAACCTAGGCTTGTCAATATCTGACACTAAGCTAACTTCAGGGTGTAAGTTGACTAGCTAACTTCATGCTGTTAAATTTAGGTGTCGGTGTGCGCGCGCATCGTAAAAAATTACTCTCATCATTTTTCCCTAACGCGCCATAAGAAGTATAACTTCAAAAAACCTAGGCTTGTCAATATCTGACACTAAGCTAACTTCAGGGTGTATGTTGACTAGCTAACTTCATGCTGTTAAATTTAGGTGTCGGTGTGCGCGCGCATCGTAAAAAATTACTCTCATCATTTTTCCCTAACGCGCCATAAGAAGTATAACTTCAAAAAACCTAGGCTTGTCAATATCTGACACTAAGCTAACTTCAGGGTGTATGTTGACTAGCTAACTTCATGCTGTTAAATTTAGGTGTCGGTGTGCGCGCGCATCGTAAAAAATTACTCTCATCATTTTTCCCTAACGCGCCATAAGAAGTATAACTTCAAAAAACCTAGGCTTGTCAATATCTGACACTAAGCTAACTTCAGGGTGTATGTTGACTAGCTAACTTCATGCTGTTAAATTTAGGTGTTGGTGTGCGCGCGCATCGTAAAAAATTACTCTCATCATTTTTCCCTAACGCGCCATAAGAAGTATAACTTCAAAAAACCTAGGCTTGTCAATATCTGACACTAAGCTAACTTCAGGGTGTATGTTGACTAGCTAACTTCATGCTGTTAAATTTAGGTGTCGGTGTGCGCGCGCATCGTAAAAAATTACTCTCATCATTTTTCCCTAACGCGCCATAAGAAGTATAACTTCAAAAAACCTAGGCTTGTCAATATCTGACACTAAGCTAACTTCAGGGTGTATGTTGACTAGCTAACTTCATGCTGTTAAATTTAGGTGTCGGTGTGCGCGCGCATCGTAAAAAATTACTCTCATCATTTTTCCCTAACGCGCCATAAGAAGTATAACTTCAATAATTTCTGGATTGATAAAGTTGTTTGGAAGCCTGGCAACGTCGCATAGTATTACGTTGCGTTTGGCGCAGATTTTGATAATATTATTGTTTGACATACATTTTTATTTTTGTAAGAATGTATTTTTTTTTTTGTCGAGTTGATTGTAAGGCAAGCCGGGCTTTTCGGGTTGTATGATAGATCCGCCACTGGTCGTCTGCTGCTCCTGTCTGCAGTCGGCTACGAATCTGTACCTCAAGGCTGAGAACTTGTTTTTTTTTTTGGCTATGTAGCTACTGTAAGGTTTTATATCTTGTTACCAAGCAACTCAAAAAAATAAACGTGACCGCAAAAAATATGTATTTACCAAAATATATTCATTAAAATCCTCAATACTTACATCCTTTATTGGAAAACAAAAGTCAAAGCCAATTTTGTCCAGAGTATCCTAAGATCTAAACTTAGAATGTTCAAGAAGAAGTTTTAAAACAAAAATAACCGACTTCCAAAAAAAACTAAAATAACTATTTTTAAATTATTTTCGGAAGTCGGTGACTTAAGTTATTTTAGTTTTTTTTTTGTATTTTTTGGAAGTCGGTTTTTTTTCGCAGAAAGTTTTTTATTTTACCCTTTTTAGATGTAGCTTACCACACAAATTCTTATTATGAATTAATTTTTATATTGTAACCCGATCTTTAAGGAAGTACTCGTTAAGACGAATCAAACGAGTCCAATCTCGATGGGGTTATGTCGTTTTATAGCGGAGTTCCTATATGGCGACCTTACAGCTCCATCATCAGACCCTGGATACCATCTAAGGACAAACTACTTATTTAGACGAATCAAACGAGCCCAAACTCGTTGCGGTTACGTCCTTTTATCATGGAGATCCTATGACCACCTTACAGCTCCATCATCAGACCCTGGATACCATCTAAGGACAAACTACTTATTTAGACGAATCAAACGAGCCCAAACTCGATGCGGTTACGTCGCGTCGTTTTATCATGGAGATCCTATGGCCATCTTCCAGCTTCATCATCAAACCCTGGTTACCATTTAGAGAAAGTACTCGTCAAGGCGAATCATACGAGTCCAAACTCGATGGGGTTATGTCGTTTTATAACGGAATTTATATGGCCACCTTACAGCTCCATCATCAGACCCTGGATACCATCTAAAGACAAACTACCCATTAAGACTATTCAAACGAGCCCAAACTCGATGCGTTTACGTCTTTTTATCACGCAGATCCAGGAGATCCTGTGGCCACCTTCTAGCTTCATCATCAGACCCTGGATACCATCTAGAGATAAAGTACTCGTCAAGACGAATCATACGAGCCCAAACTCGATGGGGTTATGTCGTTTCATAACGGAGTTCCTAAGGCCGCCTTCCAGCTCCATGTCATCGATATATTGTACTATCACGCGATATACATAAGCGTGCAAATTTTTAATTCAATCGGAAATCAGGAAGTATGTCAAAATTAACATGCAAGACTTCCGCGACGTCGCGTGATATAGCAATAAACGTGAAGAAGGAACCAAATTACGAAACAGATATTGATGAAATTTCTATGGGACCAATCGGGAAATATATCCTTTAACATAAAAGAAGAATTGTTTAAACCGGATTAATCTAAGGCTCCTTTAACCGGATTAATCTTATTGATCCGTACATCAATACTGCTGTGTATGCCCGCCTACTAGCTGTGCGTGAGTGGGTGTGTAGCCTCTGGCTTCAATACCGTGTCCCAACATAGGCATTATGTTGCACATAGTCACAACTTTCCGGCTCGCTACTTGTCTACGTTTAGGCGCTCTGAAGACTGGAAGAGTGGCATCCTCACAGCTCCGACACTCCTATTTCTTTGCAGAGTTTCGTCAAACGTTGCAATAGTTCTTTTCAGAACTGTTTCTTATCAGAACGTTAAAACGTGTAAAGTTTTTATCAGAACTGTCTACTTCCATGTTTATTATCGGAGAGTCAATCAAACACGTGGTAATGTGCTGTGATCTGCGGTGGCTTCAAAGGTATTGTATTGTATAGAGGTGTATAATATAGCCTTATTGGAAATAATTATAAAGGGTGTAAACAGACTCTTAACGAAGCCGAAAGGCATTTGTTCTCCCCGTCATTGCGATCATTTTTTTGTTCTAGACCATACCTGGGAACCTTCTAGTTACGGAGATATTGGGGGTCAAAGTTCCAACTTTTTCCAAGTATTTTTTGAAATACATGTTTTTAATATAAGATTTTTACTTTAAACACCTCCAGGACCTTCTTACTATTCAATCCATCCATCAGCACAATGATGTTTTGACGTGATATTTCAGTCCAAAAAAAAGTCGTTTCCTAGCACAAATTTTTGCGTAAAGTTACTTAGTTTGATGAACATAATGCTTGGTTGATGGCTTCGTGAAGAGTCTGTTTACACCCTGTATCATCACCTCATCGCATCGCAAGACTATTTAGAAATAAAATAAAGCAGTTAGTGGCAGCATAATTTATGTTCCCTTACCTACTGTTATACCCATCCATATTCATATTCAAAACTTTCTTCATGCTATTTTCCTCACTGCTTTAATTTGTCTTTTCTCACCATGCTTATAAATTCGTGATAGTGTTTCTGACTTTTTAACCAAGTTTAAAGTGATTCATCTAAACGTTTTATTTTGTGGCAAACTAGCAAGTGTGTTGTGTCTATGCTACAGTCTCCTATGACTTTCAAATTCTGTTTGAATGGCCGCTATTGGCGGCTGTACCTCATATTTATCGAAAATACTCTTTCGGTCGGTGCCAGGGGTTACTGCGATACTGCAGAGGTCGCTCTTTTATTCTAGAATCTACTTTAGGAACCCCTCGCCGATAAGCTACTCAGCCGGTTTGTGTGGCAAACATTCATTGAGAGAAGTAAATATGTATATCGATACAGTAATTGCCTATCTGGTTTTGTCTGCCTGTGTAGTCGTGTACATGCAATTTAAGAACATGAATTCAATTTATGGCAGTAGTCTCGCCCCTATTATTAGGATTTGAAGATAACTGGCGATGTACGATAGGTACACCTCTACAGAACTTTTCGGGCATTACAGGCGTGATGTTATGTTATGTGGTGAATAAAATTTATAAAAAAATATTTAAATTATATTTATATATTTTATTTTATTATATATATTTTTTTGAGTATGCGTTCCTGTCAGTTGGTCATGACTATTGATGGGCAAAGAAATTAAAAAATTGAAAATTGCTGAGAGGGCGCTGCAGTGCGCACGTAAACAAATAGCTCCGTATATTAAAATAATAAAAAATGGTTTAAATAATTATTTAATAACGATATAGTGTTTAAGTGAATACATAAGTGATATATAATGTGTGTTATTGAAGAACTTGTAATTTTTTCTAAAATTACGAGACAAAACTGTTCAAAAGTGCCAGAAAAATAACGACCACAACATTAAATAAATAGTACACAAAGCGATAAAATTTCATAAGAACCTGAACAATTCTGCAACAAGAAGGAAGAATAAGGCCAAAAGGTACTCGATCTATGCCAATTATATAATAAATGAGTAAATAACTTAAAATTTGATAAACCTTGGTCTAACTTCTTGTGTTTAACGCCATCTACCGAAAACAGACCGAATCACAAACAACAGAAAAAATCGATAGCGGAAACTGCTTTCGCTACTGCATAATAGAGGTTGCTACTAGTTTGTTTTGGACGAGACACAACATACAATTTTAATAACTTACGAGATGGCTCCTGCACCCTTATGCTCAGGATGTCAACAAAAAGTACCCTTTAGAGAAAATCTTACCTGCTCGTTGTGTAAATGCAGATATGACCTGGAGTGCGCTGGTGTCTCAAAAGACTGTTATTCCAAAATAATGACCCTAGAAAATAGGAAGTCATGGAAATGCCAGACTTGTATTTGTAAAATGCCAAAAACGGGAAATATTGACACCCCTATACGCTCTCCAACAGTTCCTGATCGGTATGATCAGGAACTGTTGGAGAGCGTATAGGGGTGTCAATATTTCCCGAGCAAAACCTATTCACACCAACAAAGAGAAATAACGTAGACACTACTTGCTCTGACTTGAGGTTCCTAGGAGACACTTTACATACCCAAGAAAATGTTGGAATCTTTAATGATACACAAGCTCAATTAACCATGCAAAATTTGAGCGAATTAATAATACTACGTTTAAAAGAAAACAAGAAATCTATCATACAAGAACTGCAAAGTACAATACAAATTGAAATAAAAAGAGCCATTGCTGAATTGAGACAGAACTTTGATCTCAAAATAAATAACCGAACAGAACAAAACAATGAAAGAAAACATGAAATTATAAATATTAACAATAAAATAGAAGAACTTCGTATTGAAAATGAACACCTAAAGAAACAAATAAAGGAGCTATCGCTGCCTACATCCCGAACACCTAGCATTCCTGTAGACAATCATAAAAAACTTGTGCTCTATGGTCTTGCAGACTACTACAAGGAACCTTAAAACGAGCTCCATGACCGTCTTATAGAATTATTTCGAGATTTTGACAACGTAGACCTATCAGGATACGTCGAAGACATGTATAGAGTGGGAGGAAAAGGCGTAAAAAACCGGCCACTGGTTATCGAGTTGCTCAGTAAAAGGATGACTAACTATTTAATAAACAGCAGCCTGTGCTTTCAAGGAACAGGATTGTTTATATCCGAATTTTTGGATGCAAATGCAAGGAAGGAGAGAGCACAAATGCGGGAAAAGCTAATAAAGGCCAGGAAAAAAGGCCTCCATGCAATTATTAGAAATAATATATTATATATAGACGGAAAACCAGTTACCATCAAAGAAAACAGCTGCGAACCTCAACAAATTAATTCTGCCTACCAGGAAAGTGATACCACAACAGCTGCTGAACCTTCCCACATAAACATACTGAGTGAGACTGGGAACTATACATTTCGGAAACAGAGACCCATTTAAAGTACTATTCCAAAATATTCAAAGTCTAAACAATAAACAGCATATACTTGAAGCTTTCATTTCCCAAAACTCATCATATAAAGCAATAGAAATCTCGGAGACCTGGGTCTCTCAAGAAAAGCTGGATATTATTCAATTCAGTGGATATAAATTCGCAGCAGCTTACTGTCGCAGCACTCGAACAGGCGAAGGTGTCTGTCTTCTACTCCAAGCAGTGGCGTGCCCGCAATGAAATGGAGGCAAAGCCCAACTATACAACTGACGATATTTGAAGAAAAAAAAAGTTTCGCTCTCTGTTCCGAGTTCTGACATTGGTTTTTAATAACGCTGGTTTTATTTTGCTATTATTTACATATGCCTAAATATAAAAATACAAGTTATGGTGATTAACTTTTCATATTTTATATCCCGTCACAAAATTACAACTAACTCGATATCAATTTGTCAGTATCAATTAAATGATATAAGAGCCATCTATTGACTTAAATGTAACAACTGAACTCGTTCGAGTCAATTCGTAATTATTTCCCTCGCTTTGCTACAGATGGCGCACAAATAATAAATTGGTTTCTAAATAAAATTGAAAATGTTTGTAATTACTCACAATTTAAACAGCCATAACTCTTCATTCTTCGCTTCTTTAACACGGACAGATGACAAACGACAAAGCACACAGTAGGCATGGTTAATCTCGAGTTGAATGCGCGATAACTTCGAATATGGAATGAATAATATCATTTTGAATTTTATTTGATAAGTAACTGGGCCCCGCTTTATTCCCGTCTTGTTTTTGTGTATGTATTTCCAAGACAAGGTCGTACTTAGAAAGCAAAGAAACAAGCTCTAAGAAATAGCCCCTGTGTAATGAGGTTTTAGACTCATCGTGACCTCGAAAAGGAAGTTCCTGTTGTGCTAAAAGACACACAATATCAACTAACCTTTGAAAAACGGCGCGATTATGATCGACACGCATATTGTATTTAGAAATTTCGTCACCTAACTGACGAGATAAACAAGTTTCAATTCGAGTTTTACCAAAACTACAAAATGAAATAACAGCGTTCAAGTGCTTTTGAGAATTCTGATGTCTTTTTATGGCACCAGTGAAGTTATTTAAATCATCGTAACCTGATGCAGGCCAAGCATTCTTATCATTGGAGAAAAATATGCAAGGCCAACAGAAAAAATCGTTTAAATGAGAGACTCGATCCGCGTACAGTACCTATTCAATGGCTGGCCAGTTGCCAGCCATTGAATACTGTACGCGGATCGACTGAAATGCCTATTATGGTTTTTAACTTTCTGAGAAATATCCAAATCAGGGGTAGGTTTAGGTGAAGTAACGAGATTATATTTTTCTGTAATGTTTTACTGACTTAGTATCAAAACAGTCTTATTTACTAATCTGTCAGTACCGTTAAGAATAGACAATTAAAAAAGCACCTGTGCCATTTGTACAATATTTATGACACTAGCGGTGTAAAATAAGGTATCACATATTCTTCTTACTAACATACCAGTAAACATTGTTTCTCTCTACAGACCTAGCCCGCAGCATCCTGTACCGTCGCGTGCAGGACTGCGGCGGCGACGCGGCGCGCGCTCTGCTCGCGGATGTGCACCTCGCGCTCGGAGAGGTAGCGCTCGAGAGCGAGACTTATGACAAGGCTGGCATTGATATGCGTAAGTAGTGTTGTGTGTAAAGAATCCTGTCGTTGTAGGAAACTCCTGTTATTTGGGGTTCTAGACCACTGGGGGAGGAACCTCAGTCTAGAGGGAGCAGTACCTTTCACAGAGAAGAGGCCTGTGTCCCTGCTGTGGGAATGTTATGGTGAAGCTGTATCTGGGGGTTAACTTTTACATATTAGGAAATTCCTGCTTTACTTGATTTACTTAATATAGGCTCTAACAAACATCTCATCAGTTGCTAATGCCACACAAACCCTTAAACTGCCCCTATCTTAAAAATAAGAATTGTTTAAGTACATGGCAACAATGAAATTACCTATTTACTGAGGGTTCTAAATTAAACCATTTATTTTAAAACTTGCGTGGGTTTGCAGTACTTACATGATGCATGTATCTAAAGTTCGCGTTTTATTTTTCGGTTTTCAAGTGGGTTTTTAAAATTACTTTAAATACTATGCTTCTGTTTTTCATTTGCTCTTCAATGAATTTCAGAGAGCTGTTTAGATCTCCAGAAAGAATTGTACCGCAGTGACGACAGTCGCATTGCTGAGACACATTATCAGATAGGTAAGAACATTTATTTGATTGAAATCTCAATAATATTGCCATAATGTAGCAGATTAAAACAATAAGAAAAAAAAAAATTAATGTCACAAATTTATTCTTATCTTACAGGCCTGGCCAATTCTCTGGTATCAAACTTCGAAGACGCGATCACACACTTCAAGAATGCGGCGAACATTCTGGGAACACGAATCAAGACTTTGGAGAACCCGGCAGCCGTGGTCGATGACGCTACAGTCAAGAAATTCACATCTGCAGATCCATTCTACTCTGTCGAAGGCGAAATAAAGGAGTTGAAGGAACTCCTGCCTGAAATACAGGAGAAGATCCAGGATATGATGGACTATAAGGCTGAGGTAAGACCTTGCGATTGCATTGAGGTTACTAGGAAGATGCTCCGCAACATGATTATTAAAGAGAGGACTCACTGTCAGCTGGAATGTCAAGCTTAAGACTTATGAATGTTCATATTGTTGCAAACATCTGTGGTTGAACATTTTTAAATGTCACTGAGGACTGAATAAGTGGTTGGTAAAATACAATAGGAGGAGTTTGCAACAATTTATAAAAGACATTGTTTTTAAAATATAATCATGTAATAATATCTAAGCTTTTCTAATAGGAGTAGAATGTTGACATTCCATGACCTTGTGATATTTGTTGCATAAATTTCAATTTGTGCCTAAATTATTATGTGCCAAATTGCTATCAATGCCACCGTTTGTGATATTGTGATTATTGATTTTATTATTTGACTTTTACTAATAGCCAGTATTATTTTTTGAAATTTTTGGTATGAATGTGTGTGCATTACTTTTAATGTTGATGAAAATGTGATTTGAGAGAGACTTTGAAATGAACACTTAATTTTACCCAGTTTTGACTGAAATTATGGACTGAAAGTTGTTAATTAATCATTGTAATGTTAAGACTTGTAATGTGTGCATTTGGAATGTGATATTGTATTTGTGTATTGTGAACAATTGAGAATGTTAGTACATCACTATGATGATGATTGAAGGCTGTATATGAAGATGCCTGAAACATAACCCATACGTAAACATATTTAGACTGATGCTAATGTTTTTGATGCAAGAGTAATCTTATCAAAGTAGACTGGCAGCTTTTCCCAGCAGCATTAATTATAATATAAATCTTGTAGTTCAATGCAATGTAAGCTCAATGTACTGATTTGATTTGATCTGAATTATGTTAGTTTTAAGCCAACATTTTACCACAAGGCCATTTTTATATTGTGTTTAGCAACATTTTGGAATAAATATGTTCAACAGTATACTGTGTGTTATTTCAGATGAACCCAATACATGAATGGCCATGTGGTTGATTTGTTGCTTCGTTATGTTATGATCATGGCCATTTATGTTATATTCTATGGTTTTAAATATTAAATTATCCAGTCCGTTTTCAGGATAAGGATAGGAGAGTTATGATTTAGATTCTAGGCAATATTAAATTAAATACTTTTGGTCTTGCCAGTACTAATGTTCCGGCAGTTAGTACAATGCTTATTGCACAGTTACCATTAATTTGCAATTTTTGAAGTAAAACTTCTTTAGGCGCGACTAGGGAGTAACTCAGATTTTTTTTCTGACGGAAGTAACGCTTACTATAGTCTGTGTAGTTTCCGCCATTTAAAATTAATAATTCTGATTGGTCGTAAGTATATGTCATATACTCCACGCTTCTTGACTTATACGCCAGCTAGTGGCAAATATCATAATCAATTAGGATTATTTATTTCCAAATTTTCAAACGGATCAATTGTGAATAGGAAAGTGAATGAAAAATTCAACAGTTTTAAAAACATTATTTTAAATTGCTTTTTTTTTTGAAAATCTCTAAATATACTTGTTTATTTATTACTTTTAAAATAAGTAATTTAATAATAAATTTTCTGACGATTGCGACATTCTATAATATTCAATAACAAGATTATATTGACATGTGCTGATCTAACCTCCAATTTGCTACTCTCAATTATTTTATTTAACAAATGAAAATATTTATAAAATATGAAAGTGATATTAATGAATTTTAAATAGAATATAAAATGAAATAGTGAATATTAAATGAAATGGCAGAGTCCCAGGAACATTTTACTCTTTCATCAATAAATAATAATAAAAGAAAAAGAAGTTTTACTTCAATCGCGCGTAAAGGTTACACGCACACATTTTTTTTATGCTACTAATGTGCTCACCCTTAAGAAAGGCACAATCAGTAATTTTACTTTAATTAGATGATTAACCTTTTGAACACCATTGTCACATATTATATATAAGGTCCCATTAAAATAGATGGACAAATTTTAACACAGTGTTCAGTAAGTCTAACCAAAGTTAGCCAAGCAAAAAAAAAACACTCATTAAAGTGATTTTATTTTGACCTAAAATAATAAATTACTTATTAATTAATTATTTTTAGTGTATTTTCGCTTTCTGATTTTTTTTCCTGTAAGTTATCTAATGTATTTTTCTTATTATTTCTTTTACCATTGTCCTTATTTTGGTGATCTGAATGATTTCTAAAAGTTTGTCCATCTATTTTAATGGGACCTTATATACGTGACAAGCGAGTGCTCTGTACAGTTAAATGATAAATTGTAAACCAATCTAAAAGCAATTCAATTTCGAGTATTCACCAAGACACCAAAAACAGCCTTCACCAGCAACCAGTCTTACTTTATAGAGACAGAATATTGTTGTTGGTTCCATGTTGATTATACATTTAGTAATATTACTCGTCTAATCCGAGAAAACCTTACGGAGAGAAGAGTGGAAGGCTAGAGAATAGAATTATCTTTATTTGTTAGAGGTTTGTACATCCATAGTTGAGACTATAGCACCATACTTAGCTTTATTTTTTAATTTGTGTATAGACCAAGGAGTTTTCCCTGATTTAATGAAATACAGTAAAGTCATACCTCTTTTCAAATCCGGGGATAGTAAAGATACTAATAATTATAGACCTGTATCTGTGTTGCCAGTTTTTAGTAAGGTGTTTGAAAAAGTAATGCTTAATCAAATGCTCAATCATTTTAACACCAACAGAATCTTACACGATCAACAGTATGGTTTCACCAAGGGACGTTGTACAACCGACGCCGGTGTAACTTTATTAAAGAACATATTTACTGCGTGGGAAGAGTCCCAAGACGCTATTGGAATATTTTGTGACCTCTCCAAAGCATTTGATTGCGTAAATCACGACACATTACTTTTGAAACTCGAGCATTATGGACTAGGTAAACTTGCAGTTAGTTTGGTAAAATCTTATTTGAGTGATAGACAGCAACATGTTCAAATAAATGGTGTTAATTCACAGGGTTTAAAAGTAAAAATGGGGGTTCCGCAAGGCTCAATATTGGGTCCTTTCCTCTTTCTTGTATATATTAATGATCTGCCTTATTTATTGAAAAACCAGCCTCAAAATATGGTGCTATTTGCTGATGATACTTCTCTAATTTTTAAGATAAATAGAAGGGCCCAAAATCTAGATGACGTGAATAATGCTCAAGTCCATAATTGGTTCACAGCAAACAATTTAGTATTAAATGAAAAAAAGACGAAATGCATAAGATTTGCTTTACCGAATGTTAAACATAGCGATTGTGATATAGTTTTGAATAAAGAGAAACTTGAATTCGTAGATAAAACGGTTTTCCTGGGGATTACGCTTGATTCAAGGCTACAATGGGGTTCTCATTTAAGTACTCTTGCAGGGCGGCTAACTTCAGCAGCATACGCTATTAGAAAAAACCGTCAATTTACTGATGTCGATACCGCTAGACTGGTCTATTTTAGTTACTTTCATAGCATAATGTCTTATGGCATTTTGTTATGGGGACGGGCTGCAGACATTGAGTCTATATTTATTCTGCAAAAAAGAGCCATCAGAGCCATATATAATCTTCGTAGGCGCGATTCTCTAGGGGAACTGTTTAAGGAAATTAACATTATGACGGTACATTGTCAATACATCTATGAAAACATAATGTACGTAAGAAAAAATCTACATCTTTTTAATAAAAAAGGGTGACAGACATAATTACAGTACTAGAAATCGGGACCAATTAGTTCAGCCAGGCTTCAGACTCGCTAAAGTACACTCATCTTTCATGAGGTACTGTTTGAGATGCTACAATAAAATTCCACAAAGTATTCTTGAACTGAATGAGACGAAATTTAAAACATGCATTAAACGCACACTATGTAAGCAAGCATATTACAAGTTGGACGATTATATCGCTGATAAAAATGCTTGGCTCAATGCCGGTCCTGCTCCACAAGGACAGGGGCGCATAAATGGATAGCATTAAACTGTATTGTTGGAGCTGCTGAAGATTGTATTGTTGTATCTTTGCATTGTATAAATTCAATCTCTTTAGTATTATATAGCCGCATGGCCCATATTGTGTGAGTTCTTTGTACTAGATAGCTATCGTTCACTGGTAACCTATTAGTATAGTATATCATGCTCACTCAAAGGTCTCGCTGATGGTGGCGCGTGTGTCGGATCATTTAGTTCCCTTCAAAATGGTTGAGTTGAATGGTGCTGATACATGCGTCATGTTCGTGAACGGGCGCTGTCAGTTGTGACTGGTCATCTCTTGGTTGCCACGGCTTATTTGAATTTGATAATTTACGTTGTAATATGGTTATTTCAGACTTTGGTCACAATAAAATTAGTAATTTTGATAAACTTTGGTTTTTATTTATGAACTAGCGACTCACCCTGGCTTCGGACGGGTGCAGTTTATTGTAATGAAAAAATGCACACAGATTCTTATTATATACTAGCTGATGCACGCGGCTTCGCCTGCGTGGATGTCGGTTATCGCGACCAAAAGTAATCATGATGATCCCATTTCCTCAACTCATGGGAGCCTAGTTTGCGCATTTTGAAAGTATTAAAATGGATATAGTATAATATCGGTTTAAAGATTCTTTAATTATTCTAAAAGAACATACATTGTTCACTTGCAGAATAAATACATAACTAAGGATAATTGTAGTCCAGTAGTTAACAGTTTTGTTAGCTTAATACAGGTGGGTACGATGTCGACATATTGTGAGTAACTTAATAGTTTTGTGTTGTTAGTGACGTGCTGCCTGAGTTTAGCTTTAAATAGGTTGAAAGTGTGTTCCTGATATCTGCTGGTAGACTGTTGTAAAGTTGAACACCTTCGTACTTTATATTTTTCCTGCCATATTGCGTTCGTGGGGGGCGCGTCTGGATTTGGTTAGGGTTTCTTTGGCTGTATTTGGATGTTTTCGTGTTAAAGGACAACTGTGTGTGTATGGTTTTGTTAAGAATTTTTCGAATGAGAACGCAAGAATTGAATGTGTAAAGTTGATTAATGCTCATTAGTTTCGTTGTTTTGTATAGTTCGAATGTGGGTGTGTGATAATCGTAGTTGAATAGATATTTTATTATTTTATTTTATGCTATTTGTAGATCTTAGAGATCCTTAAGAGATAGACATAAGCCATCACGGATTTTTTTGTAGACCTATATAACATATACAATTCTACCATTCATCATTTTGTTAAAGGGCAGCGTTTTCGTTGAAACCTCCACCAGACGGCTTATTTTTTTCCAACACCTCCAACATATATCATTATATTTTAGCCAATCTGTACAAAAACTTGACAAATTATATACTAAAAAATTCCTTTAGTACCACTCTATCTATTTAAGAAAACAACATGAAAATCAGTGCAGTAATTTTTTAGTTTATCGTGAACAGACAGATAGACGCGGCGGAGACACGTCATCATCAGCCTATAATGTTGCCACTGCTGGGACACAGGCCTCCTCTCTATGAGAGGGATTGGGCGCGGGCCCAGTGCGGATTGGTAGATGTCACATGACTTTGAATTTTTGGTTCTAGGACATGCCGGTTTCCTAACGATGTTTTCCTTCACCGTTTTTGAGAGCAGTGGTGATGAAATAAATTACACAAAGTAATACGCCTGCCTGGGTTCGAACCCACGACTTACTGTTCGTAAGTCGGGGTCGCTCCCACTAGCCCACCGCTGCTCACCCACATAGTATTATAATATGTAGTGATGTTGGGTTCGGCTTCCAGTACAACCGGATGCAACTGAATACCAGTATTTTACATGGAACGACTGTATATCTGCCCTCCACAACCCAGTTAGTTCTGGGTGATACGATACCCCTTGGTAGAAATACAGTGAAATTAGTGATAGCTTTTATTTCCACATCAGGTGTTCCAGATCTTCAATGTTTATACGTCATCAGAGAGTGCTCATCAGGCTGAACAACTTTTGCTAAGACGTCATTCCTATTTATATTATAGTGTAACTGGGCTCTTGGAGCTCCACAACAGGTGTTCCACATCTTCAATTTTTATACGTCAACAGAGAGTGCTTATCAGTCTGAACAACTCTTGCTAAGACGTCATTCCTATATATATTATAGTGTAACTGGGCTCTTGGAGCTCCACAACAGGTGTTCCAGATCTTCAAATTTATTCTCTTAGCAGAAAATGCTCATTACGTGGAACAATTTTTGCTATCGTACCATTTTTGTATCTCTTATAGTTTAGCTGGTCTGTTACGGTTGTGCATCAGGTGTTCAAGTTTCCAAGATAAATTATAGCCTATATGTTGCCCAGACTTAATACCTTTACAACAAAAAAAAATCATTCAAATCCGTCGAGTAGTTCCGAAGATTAGCGTGTACAGACAAACAGACAAACAGACTGAGTTTTTTTTTGGATTCGTGCTCTATTACTGTTTCTAAACCCCCCACAATTTTTTTTTTTAATATATTCAATGTACAGACACAGTTTTTTTACAGTCTTATTATATGTATAGATAGATATTGTTTTATTATAGACGTTGATCAATATTTTTATTTGATATATTTTTAGGTTGGTACTCAACAGGCAGAAGGCCAGGTTTTTACTTGGTATCGGCGGCATGTGATGCCTTACGGCCCAGTGCAGGCAAGGACTGGTTGATTTTACTAGAAGAACATAATTTTGTTTGAAAAAAATTGACTTACTTAATAGTGGGGTAATGAGATTTGCTACTTTTCTCAAATCAGAATTCGGGGGTTAATCAAATTCATTAAGAACTCTTTCCATTTAGCAAACTTCACTTTACCGTCAAAAAAGAAAAGGAAACCACGGCTGTCAAATTAAGAAGTACCTACAACTAAGTTTGTAGAATTTTTTGTTTCGTACAAATTAAGTTCAGCAACAGGCATGCCTAGCGAGGTAGACCCACCAAACGTCTTACCGAAGCACATGACCTATTCGAATTCTAAAGTGCCGATTTTGGGTGCTTTGATTGACTATGTGGATACCAGTGTGCAGTATTTGAGAAGGAAGACATTCGCTCAAGCTGAGAAGCTCAATGAGAAGACCTCAAGGGCGACGCTTTCAGCTACCTTCCTAGCTGGTGTTTGCTTCATGTTAGGCATCACATGTAATATCAAGTTCGAAGTAGTGACTGTGGACGATGAACCTCTCCTCAATGACTTGCACTTCATGTTGATGAGCAGGGAAGATAAGCTATACATCGATGATATCGACGTGACAAGTGAGTATTTCATAATACAGGTTTTATTGAACGTTTCCATGATATCAGATATGATAACAGGATAAACGTGTTGTTAAGAACTTTGGATGTTATGCAATACTAGGCCGTGAGCGAGCATGGCTCATTGAAGTGCTAAATAAAAAAAGTTACCTAGCTATCCATATTAGTGGCTAGCAGGTAGTATTTTAAATGCCAATGTCACTCTGCCTGTTACCTTCTCATGCCTTAACAACTAAATAGATTTCGATGAATTTTGGCACATAGGTAGACCAGGACCTAGGTTCGGCCATAAGACTGAGATACCTTATCATCCCGGGTTCCGTGGGATCTTGAAATGGAAAATGGATGGGTGAAACCGCGGGCGGAGGAGAGTTCACAGACAGTGCTGTAACATTCCATTCAGTTATCATTCTAAAAATAGAATTATGCCTATTATTTACCAATTGAGGTCCATTTTAATGTACAAAACGCACCCCATGGCTTCCTGGTGTTAGATTTGATGTTGTCTAACATGATCTAACAGTTCTAACATCATAGAATTTAATATTGGAATTAGTTCTGTGGTATTTGGTATCAGTGTAGGTATTCAATCAATTCATTTTTGGAGTTTTTAAAGCATTAATTTTCATAAAAAGTATAGGTAGATACCAAGCCCAACAGTTGATTAACAACTTCTGATCGTTCGTATGCAATGTAAATGTTTACTTCGCCAAATTCATTTAAATAATAATTCCACAATCACATATTTAAGTACCAAGCAACAATAAGTATTATTTTATACCAACAAAATGATTTTTTTCCAAATCCAATTTAATAGGGGCGAGCCTTTTGCCATTAACTGATTGTGTACCTACCTATTGTGTCACACCTCTGCCTTGCCCTTCTGGCAAACAGGCGTGATGTACTTAGGTAATGTTATATTTTAAAATGATGTTGTTGTTACAGGAGTTAAGTGGTGTGTGGAGGCTTCAGACAGTCTCGTTGTCTTAATTAGCAGTCTGCTCATATGGAACTCTTCGAACGTGGTAACTATGTATTGTAATAATTAGTACTTACACTGTGGGTACAAAGGGAATTTGATTCCGGAGAAGGGACACATGAAATGAAATAGTTATTAACAAATTAACCATTGCCTTTAATTTGAGAGAGAGTAAATAATACGTGGATAATACGTGGTGCATTACTTAATGATAACTTACAATTTTATAACAGCCTTCCCAACGTTTTCACCATTTAACATTCCTATAAAAGCGTCGCTGATATTTTCGAAACCTTCAGTAATGTGTTCCCTAGGCTGTAACTGTCCACTTTGAATCCACTTGATGAGTTCAGCAAATGCTTCCAGTTGGCGGTCCATCCACCGCCACACCAGGAAACCTTCAATTTTCAATTGGTGCATTACAATAGCAGGTTGTAAGATGCTTGCTTTGGCCATGTTAACCTCGTTGTACGCACTGATGGCGCCGCAAACTGAAACCCTTCCCATGTCGTTCATTTGGTTAATTATCGCTGAGCTGAGCTCTCCTCCAACATTGTCGAAGTAACAATCCACACCCTCGGGAGCTGCTTCCTTCAGAGCTGCTGCAATGTCAGCAGTCTTGTAGTTAATCGCCTTGTCGAAACCGATTTCCTCGAGCCACTTTACTTTATCATCAGAGCCAGCGAAACCGATGACCTTGCAACCCTTGATCTTCGCAATCTGTCCAACGAGGGAGCCTACAGCTCCAGCAGCGCCGGTCACAACTACTGTTTCACCAGCTTTAGGTTTGCAAATTTCCAGAAATCCGAAGTAGGCGGAAGTACCAGGCATACCAACAGCACCAACTCCCAAGGAATTTGATAAACCTTTCAAGTTTGGTAACTTGTAAACTTTTCCAGCATCACCTTTAGTGTCATTTGTATCAATGACGCAGTAATCGCACCAGCCTTTGTGGGAGACGACCCTGGTGCCGACGGGGAAGCGGGGATCTTTCGAATCTTCTACTAAGCCGACTTGGAAGCCAGACTGGTCATACGGAGCCGTGTAACGTGAGCTGTAGCTACGCATGTACGGGTCCACACTTACCCACTCAACTTTGACTAGGATCTCTCCATTCTTGAGCGCCGGTAACTCGTATTCCACTATTTCGAAATCTTCACGTTTGGGTGAACCCTGGAAGTTTTGTTTAACGACGTACTTCCGTGCCTTCACCATTTTGTTCTATCGTTCTCGAGACGTAACGAGCGACTGAGTTTATAAACAAATTAAACATAGAATATACTCGTTCAGTTGTGTATCATCGCGTGTCACGCGGAGCGCTAAAGTCAATATCATGCTGACTCGAGGTGTATCAGATAGCGCGATTAGTGCGTACAGATCGTTGTCACGTCTGGCGACACCGCCTGTGCCGATGTTTTTGTTGATAAGGAAGTATAAGCCGGCCGGTATTAAATTCCATTTGTATGTTAACGATGAAATTACATTATTATTTCGAATATGTATATTGAAGCTAGGTAAACAAACTTACTTAAATCATTTTGTAGGAATCGCCTTTTGGACACACTGTTGCTAATTAGTTCGGTGTGTCTGTATTGGTTAAGTTTTGTGTCTGTTTAGAAGTAGATAATTCGAGATTCGGAAGTAAATTTAATATCCTTCTATATATTTCATACAATAATTTCATATTCAATGGATAAACATTTCTTTGCAAATCAGATTGCAGATGACATAATATTAGCTGTGTTTCGTCTGTCTCCGTAAAAATACCTAATCAGTACCTAATCTGTTAGTGCTGAACCGGCAAAGGGCAAGGACAAGAACCGTATTACTATAGGTACCTACACTTTGCTACATGATGCTTTCGTGGGTTTAATCTCCCGATGCTGATGATGAAGCCGTAGTGCCTTCAAATGGTTTAGCATCCGGAAAATAAAATCGGGTCTGGAAATATCTAGAAGTGGTTTCTGAACCAGTTCTTGCATCAAAGACTTTTTCTATTTCTATGTATATTGCTCTTTACCTTTTTAACTTTCGTTTTTAGTGCTATGCGGTTGGGTTTTGATTTCGGTCGCCTGAATTTGAGGATTCTGGGGGGGAGCAAGGGGGTTTATTTGAATTCGCCCCCATGCGATTTTAGCTGCCGGAGCAGCGTCGAAGTATTTAAAATTAACCTTTTGAACGCCAGAGCGTAAACGCATCGGCGCCCCCTCCACGCCAAGCCACAAATTCAGCGCAAATACCTACAAAAACATAGGGATTCCAACATCTTATCGATAAGTTATCGATAACCAATTAATCATTGCTTTTCGTTCCATGTTTTGAAATAAAATATTACTCGTTGCATTATTATTTTGTTTAATTTGACCCTATTTAGTATCTTAATATCATTAAACACCAGTTACAAAGTTCTAAACAACCTAAAAGCAGACTTTAGAACTACAAACGAAAAAATCAAATAATAATAATAAGGTACATCACTAATCTCGTCCGTGACGTCATCCGCTGTCGGGAAGACCCGACTCTGGCGTGGCTGGCACGACTTTTGACAACTTCCTCGCATGCGATTAGGGATGTGACATTGTGGGATATAATAAATAATAATCATATAGTATTTAAAATAATTTTTATTAATCAGATTCTTCGTAACTTGGCAAACTTATGTCATCGAAGTCCTTTTGCTGTCGCACTTTTCTAATCGCGTTCAGTAAATTGACATACGTTACTGAACGCTTTTCTTCTGGCACTCGAACCAGTTCAAAAGCGATGAGTCTTGCGAACACCGCATTTCGTGGAGCGCTAGGTCCTGTTTGGTTAAAATCCAACGGAGGTAACTATCGATCGATAGATATCAATTATGGTTTTTTCCCACAATTTTATAAATATTATGCATTAGGAATATTCAGATACGAAAGGTTGACATAACAAAATAATTGTTGAAATAAGAGTAAGCTACTTTTAATAAAATATTTCATAAATTTGTAATATAAGTTATATTACAAATTTATGAAAGTAATATTCAGAAGTAAGTAAGGAATATTCAGATACGAAAGGTTGACATAACAAAATAATTGTCGAATAAAATATTTCATAAATTTGTAATATAACTTATATTACAAATTTATGAAATATTTTATTAAAAGTAGCTTACTCTTATTTCGACAATTATTTTGTTATGTCAACCTTTCGTATCTGAATATTACTTACTTACTTTACTACTTACTTTACTTTCCCATCACTAGCTGTCGTGTCTTGCCGACTGTGGCGTGAGGAAGAACACTTTTTTACGAATTTCGATTAGCAATTTTTGATGACTGTTTTTTCTAGTGAAATGTAACTAATGAATATATCTTGGTGGCATTTTACAATATTTCATTAATGTATTTTTTAAGTAATAGGAAAAGGAAACAGAAAACTTAATTTAGTATATTTATTTTGTACAAAAAAAATGACATTTTCTTGTCTTCTATAGACGACGGTGGCGTGTTGGGCACGATTTCATTTGTCAGCTATACACGACCGTGGCGTTCAAAAGGTTCACATAACATAACATCACGCCTGTAATCCTCGTAGAGTTACGCAGAGGTGTACTTAATAGTACACCCACATTTCGCCAGTTATGTTTAAGTCCCATGTAATAATAGGGGGCGAGCCTATTGCCATTAACCGGGCACAAACAAATAAACATGAAACGGAACTTACAGACGCCATCAAGCTACTACAATCTGTATTTTTTTTTAAATAGATTTTCAACTTTATCTCTAAAGCGTTAGGATCAAGGTTGGTATGGAAAATCTTTCAGTTTCGGGTAGCTTGACCGGCTGGCGTCTGTACATTTAACAAGATTCTAACGTTTTTGACGTTGCATCTTTCAAAATCATCTCAAAATGAAAATTTGAATTTCTACCCTGATGCTTCCATCTTAAATCCGCAGCGTTATGACTTTGCGAGCGAATTCGGTTGATTTGCGAACGCTATCTATATCGAGACTGCAGGGCCAGAAATGCATCGTGCGTTTCTGTTTATCAGTTTGTATTCCTCGGAATCGAAAAAACTCATATTTGAGAAAAATTCAACGTGTTGACACTCTAACGTCGGTGGCACTAATCTGCGGTCGGGCGACATGAGTTCTGCGATCGAGCGACGTGTCGCTAGTTGCGGAAGGTATTTCATAGAAATAGATAGAACGTCGTCTGCTGCTCCTGTCTGCAGTCGGCTACGAACTTGTACCTCAAGGCTGAGAAATTGTTTTTGTTTTTTGGTTATGTAGCTACTGTAAGGTTTTATATCTTGTTACCAAGCAACTCAAAAAAATAAACGTGACCGCAAAAAATATGTATTTGCCAAAATATATTCATTAAAATCCTCAATACATCCTTTATTGGAAAACAAAAGTCAAAGCCAATTTTGTCCAGAGTATCCTAAGTCCTAAACTTAGAATGTTCAAGAAGAAGTTTTAAAACAAAAAAAAGCAGACTTCCAAAAAAACACTAAAAAAAAAACTAAAATAACTTTTTTTAAATTACTTTTGGAAGTCGGTGACTTTGTTTGTCTCATTGACTTTTTTGTCACCAGTTTTTTATTTTACCCTTTTTAGTTGTAGACTTTTAGCTAACCACACAAATTCTTATTATGAATTAATTTTTAAATTGTAACCCGAACTTTAAGGAAGTACTCGTCAAGATGAATCAAACGAGTCCAATCTCGATGGGGTTACGTCGTTTTATAGCGGAGTTCCTAAGGCGACCTTATAGCTCCATCATCAGACCCTGGATACCATCTAAAGACAAAATACTTATTTAGACGAATTAAACAAGCCCAAACTCGATGCGGTTACGTCGTTTTATCATGGAGATCCTATAGGCATCTTCCAGCTTCATCATCAAACCCTAGATACCATTTAGAGACAAAGTATTCGTCAAGACGAATCATACGAGTCCAAACTCGATGGGGTTATGTCGTTTTATAACGGAGTTTATATGGCCACCCTACAGCTCCATCATCAGACCCTGGATACCATCTAAAGACAAACTACCCTTTAAGACTATTCAAACAAGCCCAAACTCGATGCGGTTACGTCGTTTTATCACGCAGATCCTATGGGTACCTTACAGCTCCATCATCACATACGGATACCATCTATAGACAAACTACTCATTTAGACGAATCAAACGAACCCAAACTTGATGCGGTTACATCGTTTTATCATGTAGATCCTGTAGCCACCTTCCAGCTTCATCATCAGACGCTGGATACCATCTAGAGACAAAGTACTCAAGACAAATCATACGAGCCCAAACTCGATGGGGTTATGTCGTTTCATAACGGAGTTCCTAAGGCCGCCTTCCAGCTCCATCATCAGATCAGCTCCATCAGAAATCAGGAAGTATGTCAAAATTAACATGCAAGACTTCACGCGACTTCGCGTGATAAAGCAATGAACGTGAAAAAGGAACCAAATTATCGGGAAGTATATCCTTTGACATAAAAAAAAAAATTAAACCGGATTAATCTAAGGCCTTACCGGATTAATCTTATTGATCCGTACATCAATACTGCTGTGTCTACTAGCTGTGCGTGAAAGGGTGTCGAGCCTCTGGCTTTAGGGTTACCGTGTCCCAATATAGGCATTATGTTGCACATAGTCACAACTTCCCGGCTCGCTACTAGTCTGCGTTTAGGCACTCTTTTCGGGGCTCTACATCGCTGTCAATGTGGTGAAGCAGTCTATTGCGTTAGAGTACCATGGCCTTCCCTGCAGTAAAAGTACAGGTCGGATAGCACGGAACGCTAGCATTAATGACATCATCCATTAGGAAAAGACACGACGAACTGAAGACTGGAAGAGTGAAGACAGAAGACACGATGAACCGAAGACTGGAAGAGTGGCCTCCTCACAGCTCCGACATTCCTATTTCTTTGCAGAGTTTCTTCAAACGTTGCAATAGTTCTTTTCAGAACTGTTTCTTATCAGAACGTTAAAACGTGTAAAGTTCTTATCAGAACTGTCTGCGTCCTTGTTTCTCATCGGAGAGTCAATCAAACAAGTGGTAATGTGCTGTGGCTACAAAGGTATTGTATTGTAAAGAGGTGTATAATATAGCCTTATTGGAAATAATTATAAAGGGTGTAAACAGACTCTTAACGAAGCCGAAAGGCACTTGTTCTCCCCGTCATTGCGATCATTTTTTTGTTCTAGACCATACCTGGGAACCTGCTAATTACGGAGATATCGGGGGTCAAAGTTCCAACTTTTTCACAAGTATTTTTTTTAAATACATGTTTTTAATGTAAGATTTTTACTTTAAACACCTCCAGGACCCCCTTACTATTCAATCCATCCATCAGCACAATGTTTTGAGTGCGTTTCATTGAGTCCTACTGTAAAACGTGATTTTTCAGTCCAAAAAAAAAGTCGTTTCCCAGCACTAATTTTTGCGTCAAGTGACTTAGTTTGATGTACATAATGCTTGGTTGACGGCTTCGTGAAGAGTCTGTTTACACCCTGTATCATCACCTCATCGCATCATAGCTTCACATCAGGCGAGTTGTGATCAAACGCAAGCCTATTTAGAAAAAAAATAAAGCAGTTAGTGGCAGCATAATTTATGTTCCCTTACCTACTGTTATACCCATCCATATTCATATTTAAAACTTTCTTCACGCTATTTTCCTCACTGCTTTAATTTGACTTTTCTCACCATGCTTACAAATTCGTGATAGTGTTTCTGTCTTTTTAACCAAGTTTAAAGTGATTCATCTAAGCGTTTTATTTTGTGGCAAACTAGCAAGTGTGTTGTGTCTATGCTACAGTCTCCTATGACTTGCAAATCCTGTTTGAATGGCCGCTATTGGCGGCTGTACCTCATATTTATCGAAAATACTCTTTCGGTCGGTGCCAGGGGTTACTGCGATACTGCAGAGGTCGCTCTTTTATTCTAGAATCTATTTTAGCTACTATTATAAGCTACTCAGCCGGTTTGTGTGGCAAACATTCATTGAGTGTAGTAAATATGTATATCGATACAGTAATTGCCTATCTGGTTTTGTCTACCTGTGTAGTCGTGTACATGCAATTTAAGAACATGAATTCAATTTATGGCAGTAGTCTCGCCCCTATTATATAGGATTTAAAGATAACTGGCGATGTACGATAGGTACACCTCTACAGAACTTTTCGGGGATTACAGGCGTGATGTTATGTTATGTGTGGTGAATAAAATTTATAAAAAAAATATTTAAATTATATTTATATATTATATTTTATTTTATTATATATTTCTTTTGAGTATGCGTTCCTGTCAGTTGGTCATGACTATTGATGGGCAAAGAAACATACTTATAACATACCACTACAAAAATAAACAGTTGACGTAACCTTGTAACAACGCAGGATGAATTATAAAATATATTGTTTTCTTATTTGTTATTTCTTATTTATTTTTTGTTTTTACATGTAGCGCGAAATTATAACATTTATTGTTACTTGATTTAATGATATCGTTTTTAATAATATTATTTGTTAACTGGGCAAAAAACAATGGTTATATGTTTATCGTAAATTCTTCGCCACTTCAAAGTTACATCGTCCTTTCGCTCACGACCTGTCAGGAACGCATTCTCTCAGCAGCCAAACTATAGTTTAATCAGTCACTATTCCTTCGAAGATTTGTTCTCAATTCAAATGATGATCAGCAGTAAGAATAAAACTAAATAGGAATGCAATTTGTTATTCTAATCACATGACAAAGCACACACAAATCGTAACAAACAAAATAGTTACAATTTAACAACTGCTTTACCGATATTTTCACCTTTAAGCATTCCTACAAAAGCGTCAAAGATGTTTTCAAACCCTTCAGTGATGTGTTCCCTAGGCTGCAGCTGCCCACTGTGAATCCATTGAAGAATTTGATCAAATGCTTCAGGAAAGCGGTCTAGCTCTTGCCAAACCACGAAACCAGTTACAGTTAATCGTTTAAACAATATAGTCGGCTGTAAGAGTGTCACTTTAGGCTTATTTGTGGGGTCCGCGTTGTAAGAACTGATGCTCCCAATAACTGCCACACGACCATATAAGTTCATTTGGTACATGATCACACTGCTAAGCTCCCCTCCCACGTTGTCGAAGTAACAGTCCACACCTTCAGGAGCAGCTTCCTTTAAAGCAGCCGAGATGTCGGCGGTCTTGTAGTTGATCGTATCAAAATTCACAACAACCACTGTCATGACACATATTGCTGCTGTAATGAAATAAGTAGAGTCAAATCAACCAAGTATTTAGGAGTCACAATTAACCAGAATTTGTCTTTTAAGGAACATGTCTCGACACTCTCCAAAAAAACCCGTAAGTTCATTTATATAATGAAATCCCTACGTGCCAGTGCCCCGCAAGACATATGCAAAAAAGTTTATCTTGCTCTTTGTCAATCGCTACTGCAATACTGTGTAGGCGTCTGGGGAAGTGCGGCCAAGTCTTATATGCTTGAACTCGAACGTGCTCAACGGGCTGTTCTTAAAGTCTCCCTTGGTAAACCGCGACGTTACCCTACAGACGAACTTTACAAAGATGCAGGCGTCTTGCGGGTCCGACAGCTTTATATCCTAAAATCCCTTCTTAAACTTATTGCTGCGTCGGGGCGACAATTTACATACACCCAAAGAGGTAGGATAGGAGCTGACAGACTACCAATCCCAAGGGTAAGAACGGTATTTGCAACCCGGTTCTCACTTTTTCTCCCTATACGAGTCTTTAACACAATTAATAAATCTATAGTAAGAGTTCCAGGAAATACACTCGAAGCCAAGATTATTTTGAAAACATGGCTTCAGGACCTGACCTACGATCAAACAGAAAATATCTTGTGCCCCTTGAAGTGAGAAGCACTTAACGCAAATACACTCAGATAGTCAACCTTCCGGGTCCCTTCACTCACATACATACATACACACACTCGCACACACTTGCACCCTTCCACTTAATAATCTCATAATGTTTACTGATGTTTGTAACTGTTTTATGCATGTCCACCAATTCTATAAATTTAATTTTAATTTTATGATTGTTATTATTATTATTTTTTTTAATTTCTGAATAATTTTATAACCACTATTCTTATAATGAATTATAACTTGTGTCTGCATGTCCACCAATTCTATAAATTTAATTTTAATTTTAATTTAATGATTGTTATTATTATTTTATTTTAATTTCTGAATAATTTTATAACCACTATTCTCATAATGAATTATAATGTGTCTTGCTGTGCTGTGTCACACTGAACGTTTTAATACAATCTGCCTCTACTGCTGATATTGGGCCACCAAGATACAGGCTGTGCCTAGTTTGGGACCCACGGCTACTTCTACATTTGTATTCTCTTGCTTATGTATCTTGACTTTTGCTATCTATGTTTGTATGTAAACTAACTTGTGTGGGTCAATAAATTTAATTTAATTTAATTTAATTTGATTGCCTTGTCGAAACCGATGGACTCTAGCCACTTCACTTTATCATCAGAGCCAGCGAAACCGATGACCTTGCAGCCCTTGATCTTCGCAATCTGTCCAACGAGGGAGCCTACTGCACCAGCAGCGCCGCTCACTACCACCGTTTCGCCAGCTTTCGGTTTGCAGTACTTCAGAAGTCCGAAGTAAGCAGTAGCTCCTGGCATTCCGACGGCACCAACTGCCAACGAGGATAATCCATTCATATTTGGCACCTTGTAAATTTTCCCGCTCATCTTGTCGACTTCTTTAATGTCGAGGATGCGGTAGTCACACCAACCTTTATGGGAGACGACTCTGGTTCCAACCGGGTATTCAGGGTCCTTAGATTCTTCCACTAAACCAACTTGGAAGCCGTACATGTCGTAACGCTCGGATGAACTATATAGCCGCTGGTATGGGTCCACACTCACCCACTCAACTTTGACGAGGATCTTTCCATTCTTGAGGGGCGGCAACCCGTATTCCACAATTTCAAAATCTTCACGTTTAGGTTCACCCTTGAACTCGTTGATAACCGTATATTCGTGCCTATTTCCGTGCCTTCGCCATGATGTTCTCTTTGAAACTGACAAGCGACTGATACTGGAGCGTCATTGTGTACTTTACATATAGATAACTTTTATATCAATTTAACACAGATTACAATTGTTTGGGCGAAGTCATAGCCGTAATTGGTTCTTCACGTCGTCGGCTTATTGCACGATAGAATCTGCTTACCGATGTAGCATTTTATGTTGCGTCCTCGTCGTAACGTCAATAGGTAACGCACAACACATTTAGCCATGGACCGAGTCAAAATGTGTCAATGACAATCATGTATAAATATACGGGGTGCAAAATACACCGACGTAAGAAGTACATTATTCTGAGAATTCGATGAAAAATTTCTATGTCGTGGGGGCCCAAATAGAATTTTTTATCGGTTAGTCAAACAAACAAACACGAACAGCTGTTCCATACATTTTGACCGCTAACTATTGCACTTTTTTAGGTCACAACTATTTTCTATTTTTAATAACCGATAAAAAATTTCTTCGTGGTCCTTCCAAATATTTTTTTTTTGAATGATGTACTGAATAAATACGGGGTCCCTGTTTTTGAATCGGTGTCCCTTCCATCCCGTATCGTAGGAAAGGTAATTGATTGATTGATTGACAGGGTGATTGGTAATTGGGTGCATTCCTTAAAATGGTGATATTAGACCTAATTTGCTACAATGTGGTCAACATTGTAGCAGGGGTTGGGGTCCAAACTGGGTTGTTTTGGAGAAATCGAAATTTGCAGTTTTTTGGAAAAAAAATCCATTTCTCCACCATAATCTGAATATGAGAAATGTACGCCACGCCATTCAGGACGTTCAAGTGATATTTCTCTGGTAGCTCTTGAAATTAATCTTTTGAAAACCAATTTGTCAATAAAGTACATCTATCTCACTACTTCTTTTGTATTGAATATGCAGTAGTCACACCAACCATTATGAGATATTACCCGAGTGCCGACGGGGTATGACTTGTTTTTTGACTCCTGAACAATTCCTACCTGGTAACCGAATTGGTCGTAAGGAAGATCGTCACTATTTTTATATGCTTTTATATATGGGTCCACGCTTATCCACTCCACCTTGACCAGGATTTGCTGATATTGTAAGGGCGGCAGATCGTACTCCACGATTTCAAAGTCGGATCTTTTCGGGTTTCCTTCGAAATGTTTAATCACGACATATTTACGTGCTTTCACCATGATTTATTCTTGTGATATATTTTTCTGAAAATGTAAAATAGGGTAAACATTAGTTAAGTTTTTCCAAACGCTCATGTTCAAACGTCATTTTCATCACCATCAAACTTTTTGATAGTCTACTAGTTGTACCCGTTGCATTGCCTTCCCTGGTGTATGTAGAACAACTGAGCAGTTTCATCAAAATCAGTTCAGTGGTTAAGGAATCTATAGGGTACGGTACGAACAGACATTGATTTTTATATAAATAATACTTATACAGACTAGCTTTTGCTCGCGGCTTTGCTCCCGTTATATATGGTATTTAACCCACGGGAACGTTTTAAATGTAGCCTATAGCACTCGGGAATAAGGTAACTGACCGTTAGTGAAAGGATTTTTGGAATCGGATCAGTAGTGTCGAAGATTATGCCCTACATGCAAACATGTTAACCTATTTATGATATTATTATTATATTATTAGTATTATTACTAGCTGTGCCCGCGACTTCGTCCGCGTGGACTTAGACTCTCAGCCTGTTATTGTAAAATGACTTTATCTGTTCGTAAGTGTGACAATTTACACCATTGTTTTGGTGTTTGTTGATTGGGCAGGTTATAAACTTAATTCAAACTTAAAGCATTTATGTCAAATAGACCCGTAAGAAAGTGAATATTATTAAATTTTTCATTGGTTTTAATTCATTTCCGTGAGGTCCTATTTTTTTTTCTAAAATAAAAGTAGCCTCTGTTAGTTACTCCTTGTTATGTCAGCTATCTGCCAGTGAAGTTCCCGTCAAAATCGGTCCAGCCATTTCAGAGATAAGCCGGAACGAACAGACAGACAGACACAGATAAAAATTGAAAAAAATGTTGTATTGGTATATGTACCGTGTATACATCCATATACACTTAGTAAAAAGCGCTAGCACTTCGCCCGCGACTTCGTCCGCCAAAATTGTAATAACGCGGTTAAGATGTATTTTATAAATATAATTTACAGCCTATATCACTCATGATTAATGTATCTTTCAGCCAGTGAAAGAATTATTAGAATTTGAACATTAGTTCCGGAGATTACCCCCTTACATACAAACTCACAAACAAACAAAGTTTTACCTCTTTATAATATATTAATTATATTTATGAATATATTAATTTAAAATTATAATTATAATATTATTTATTAGTTATAATTACATAGTATAGAAGTATAGATAAGTATAGATTACAGGATATACGTATGTTCTACTTGAAATTTTCCTGTTTTATCTAGAAGCCAAGTTCAAGCTAACAGTAGGGCTATTACGTAGGTATCTCTGTTGACAGTTCAAGTGATAATTACTTTGGCTCAGTGTCCATCAATTAACTGTCAAAAGCTTAGTTTGGTATCGGCTATGACCAGTGACTATCAAATATGACGTCATTGGCGCTCATCGTCGCTGATAGTCACCGTGACTCGTTTTGACAGTTGTTTTCGTATCGATACTTGTATTATTGCGATTGTGTAAGCATAGTGGATATCAAATTGATGTTCACTGAGGTTGAAGTTGCTTTCGTGATAGACGCTACTCAAAGGTAGTGTTTTTCAAATTCAGTAATGAACACCGAAGCCGGTATTGAATGTTAACATAACGTTTCTTGTTGTTTTATTGTTATGTGTGTTGGTGGTGAAGTATGGCACGTACAATAGTGCTAGAATTTGCTGAAGAAAAGAGAAAAAAAAGTCGCCTGGTGACACCGCGCTGCCTACGCGATTATGGAATGCTAGAGATAATTTATAATATTCTATATATAGCTTGTGATGTTTTAAAATGTTCATTTTCTTGCATTAATATTAGTTTTTTTATTGATTATTTTATGTGAATAAAATCGGAAGTAATGGAATGGTATCGTTAGTTCTGCCACACGCCAAAATATCCTTGTACAGTTACAAATGAAAAGGTTTGATTTATTAGAGATGGTAGTTTTATAAATAGCTCTTAATACTTTTACCCTAACTTCACTTTTCTACATAATGTAAGTATATTTGTGTTTAAAAGATGTTCAAATTAACCCAATTAATAATAATTCTCTACGAACATTTTATTGTTTGTATTATACTAGTTTATTAATTATTAAAAATTTGTTTACCTTTTGGCCCACAGTAGGTGCCTGTATTAAACTATGTTAGGCCTCTTCTTCGTGCAGTCATCTTAAGGAAGGGTTAAATAAACTTACAGGGATACATTGATGATTTTCATGATTATTTCTGTAACTACATACGTGTTACTGGCGCGACTCATTTTTTGTCAACTTACAACCTTACACTGACTTGCAAATTACAAAAAAACGTAAGAAAATTTTAATTTCGCGGGCTACCCTGACGCAACCACCTTAAGTTGTAAACGTTACTAAATATACCTTTTATGTTTGTATAAATTAAGTGGTTTTACTAACATAAATAAAGGTAGTATTTAAAGAAGTTATTCAGAAGTCTGATAATACAAAATAATTTACAATAACCATTTCACATGTCATATAAACCGCTAAATATAAAATGTTCCCTTAAATCAAGTATTATAACGCTCAAAGGGCGCTACTCAACTTAGCCGCATAATAGTCGATAAAAATTATAGGCGTACTGAGACGAAGAGCACCGTACCCGGTCTGTTAGCCACCGTAACGTGATGTCCACTCAATGTGATACGCAATACCAATAATATGACATTCTCGGTTGCCAACAAACTTCGGTGTACAACTGAAGCTTGATAGCCACCGCCTATCAAAAAGATACATAATAGCCCTGCTGAACTGGCGAGCAGCACCGTGTGCATTTGGAGCCACTTTTGACCCCCTCATAACTCAATAACTATTTCACATAAACATGTCAAATTCGCTCATATATTGAGACTTGCGAGATACACATGTGTTCCAAATTTCATAAACATATCTTCAGCGGTTATTTAAATATTAACGTCCAAAAATCGTCATTTTTATCACTGACTGACCTGATCAAAACTCTAACCCACTTCCAAATGACCTAGAAAGTTCAAATTTGGCATCCAGATAGTTTGTTGGGTGAATACAAAGGAATAAATCAGAAACTAGTAATTTTTTATCATTTTATTATAATTTTTCAATTAATTGATTCTATTAGGAACACTTACTTAGATAGTGCCTGTAATGTAAGAATCAGCAATAAAAATTGATGACAGCGGGTCTTTATGTGGATTTTAAGGTCTTCACGTGAATATATAGCGAGTGGAATACCCCCCTTAATATTTTTTTATACAAAATAACACAAAAAGACAGTTATACCCCGTAAATGTAGGAAAATACAGTAGATTGACAAAAACCATTTGGTATTAATTTTATTATGAATAAGAATAATCATTTCTGTACAAAAAGTAATGATATCCCATCAAAATTCAAAAACATACATGTGAAATGAGAGCCAAGTTCAACGACAAAAGAAGTGAGATCTAAATGGGTGCCAAGTTCTATGGTCAGTCCTGAAATTTATTTATAACAACATAAAATATTATATAACAATTTATAATATCATTTCTTCTTATAACTTAGGATAATATATTGAAGCTTAAGGTCTGACTTGGCTAGTTTTCATATACGAATTATATTATAGCCTTCGCAAGTTCTTAAGTTCTTATAAAGGGTGTAAACAGACTCTTAACGAAGCTGAAAGGCACTTGTTCTCCCCGTCATTGTGATCATTTTTTTGTTCTAGACCATACCTGGGAACCTTCTAGTTACGGGGATATTGGGGGTCAAAGTTCTAACTGTTTCACAAGTTTTTTTTTTTAAATACATGTTTTTAATGTAAGATTTTTACTTTAAACACCTCCAGGGCCCCCTTACTATTCAATCCATCCATCAGCACAATGTTTTGAGTGCGTTACATTGAATCCTACTGTAAAACGTGATTTTCAAGCCAAAAAACAAAGTCGTTTCAGCACTAATTTTTGCGTAAAGTTATTTAGTTTGATGTACATAATGCTTGGTAGACGGCTTCGTGAAGAGTCTGCTTACACCCCGTATTATTCTTCCGAAAATATGGCTTGCTGGTAGAAATTATAGCCATCAAACATAGGGCTGTTCCATGACTGTTTTAGTAGGTACTTAATAATAATTCGTATATGAGAACTAGCTAAGTCGGTCCAGCCATTTCAGAGACCTTAAGCTTTAATATATTATCCTAAGTTATAAGAAGAAATGATATTATAAATTGTTATATAATATTTTATGTTGTTATAAATTTTCAGGACTGACCATAGAACTTGGCACACATTAAGATCTCACTTCTTTTGTCGTTGAACATGGCTCTCATTTCACATGTATGTTTTTGATGGGTCTTTTGTACACACTGTGTCTACATTTCTAATCCAACTTTCCTCTCGCAGGTCTGCTGGAAGAAAATTCTTATGAAATAAGCAGTACCTTTGTGCTCTTCTATGTTAATATTATATTTTATCATCATCATCTGCCTAGCCTTTTCCCAACTATGTTGGGGTCGGCTTCCAGTCTAACCGGATGCAGCTGAAATACCAGTATTTTACATGGAGCGACTGCCTATCTGACCTCCACAACCCAGTTAATACTGATTAATACGATATCTCTTGGTAAGACTGGTTGTCAGACTTTCTAACACTTTATAAATATTATATTTTATAAGTATGGATTTATTAGTAATACAATTTAAAATAGAAAAAATGATTGTCTCGAACTTACTTAGATATCCGTGTGCTTGATTCAGACAGACCTTTCTTTACGACTTGTGCATATAGCATTGATAGATTACTTTAGTTTATTAACTCAAGTAGACATACTACTGGTTTATATGGTCTTGCTTGCGTTTGATTTATGGAATAAAACCAAAAACTCGAACACAAGTGACATCCACAGACGTGGCATTGCGCTCGCATGGTGGATTTCGTACGGCCCACTCGAATTCCTCTGCCAGAGTGGAGGCCTGTGACCCAGAAGTGGGAACATTGTAGGCCGATTATGCTTATTTAAAAGCGAAGAATTAATGTGACAAGAATAATGAAAACCTCAATTTAGTAAGATAAATCTCTTGCGCTCTCAAACCATTCCTAATCCTTCTGTAGCTTCAAAATATTATGATAAAGCATATTTTGTATTTAACAACAATACCGACTTTTTGTTGTTTGTTTCATTGTAACTGACTCATGAATAATTGACCATTATGTTCCAGAATGGTTTCATTTAAAAATTTGATTTGATAACAAATACGATTGCGTTGTTGTTGTGTGTTTAAAATAGTATTACAATAGTATGAAAATGTGAAAAATACTCAGTTAAGCTAATTAAAAGCATTATTAGCGTAAAACAAGGTCGCTTTTTAACTGACTTATCTAATATAATGAAATAAAAATGATAACATAACATCACGGCTGTAATCCCCGAAGTGTTAGGCAGTGGTGGTTCTTCAGTATTCGTTCGTACTCCCAAATTTCGCCAGTTTTGATAACGTCCCATGTAATGTAATAGGGGGCAAGCCTTCTGCCATCAACATGGCACACATTTAGACTTCGTGGCTGCTGCTGAAAAATTCCGATTACTATTTTTTTCCATTTTTGAAACCTGGAAATCTAACTTTATGCTCAGCAGCAGATAGCGCTTGCGACGAAGCATAATTAAGAGCATTTATTACAGAAAGACGGCTCAACATGGGTTTCGGTTCAAGACCCTGTGTTATACGTATCTTATCTTTGAATGGTCTTTCCAGCGGTCTCCATTAAGCGAGTACCTGTTCCTGCCATGGCTGGGCGCGACAATACGGGGCCTGTTCCTGCGGCAGGCTCCCACAGCCGGGGCGCTGCTCTACACCATGGCTGTCGTCAACGGCAACATCAACCCTCTGTTCCTTACTGCCTTTTCTTTCCTGTTCCGTAAGTATTTTTAATGCTATTTGGATACATCCAAGCCGATGGTTGTATTTCTTTTTCTAAATCTTCTGTAAAAGGTAGGTACTAGAGGCATCGCAAATGCGTTGCCATCCCAGAAACACTTGTGTATCTGCTGTACTTTTCTAAACGGATCATATAGCCACAAACAAGTATGGTACAAATATGGCGCAATATTATATATGGCGGTAGAATTTCCCTGATAATCGAGTTTTGCATTAGAAGAAAGTGAATCCAGAGCTAGGTGTGAGTGTGTTACTTGGATAAGGGTAATTATTAAGGTGACTGAAGATCGACAGTAGATACATAGTCCCTTATTTATAAACCCAGTGTCTAACTTTCAGACTTACCACACATTTTGTTGTTTGTGTTGGTTAACCAAAGCTAGGGGCATTTAAGTTATGATAGGTAAGTCTTTTTACATAGGTACCATGTCCCCTAGCTTTGGTTAACCAACAAAAATGTTGAGCATATTTTTTTTCTGATATCGGTTGTTATTTTTGATATATTACAGTGTTGGAGGCGCGACTGTGGCTGGAGATGGCCCGTCTGGTGCGCGGGCGGTGGGAGCGTCGCCAACACGGCATCTTGTCTCGCGACTCTGAGTACGAGGTTCAAACTCTCTGGAGCAACGAAGACGTGCAGAGCATCGAAATGCGCAACTACGTTTATTAGCAAGATCTCATGATTCATGAATTATAATAAACTAGAGTGGATATATCGACAAACTTTTGTAGGGAATGGATTTAGGACGAATTTCACCAATGGAAGTGATCGCGATCAACTTATCAGAGCTATCACTGTTAATATTCCATATCAATTATGGCACTAGCCGCTCTTGAACGCCATCGTTTAAAGGTACTGATCGCGTTCAGCGTCATGGCTGAAAACCTAGCGTCATTGCCCTTAGTGATGTTCCGTCCTTCTCCATTTGTGTAGAATGATTTTCTTTACTAAAATGGACGGGCAACTAAAAGTTGCTCATTCAATTTTTTTTTTTATTTGTCGGTGAGCTACTTGTAGTTGTATAGTAGTGTTCTTAAATGTCTTTGTTCGTTTCTAGTCTTGTCGGAACTGCCAAACATCAAATGTTGCAAAATTTGTATGGAACCAAAAATTTTCGTCTTTTGTTCTGTTATCTTGTTAAATGAACTTTTTTGAATGATACTTTTTGATTGAGTAATAAAAAAATAAACGTCATTTGCGTTTTTCTATTTACTTTATTCATTTACATTATACAAGTGCGAAAACTGCCGGTTTGTTTAAAAAAAAACGAACTCCTTTTAGGATAAATAACCTCAAAAAATATTTGATACGTCAAAGATTGTTGATTATACGGGGTGTAAACAGACTCTTCACGAAGCCGTCAACCAAGCATTATGTACATCAACTAAGTAACTTTACGCGAAAATTAGTTCTGGGAAACGACTTTTTTTATGGGCTGAAAAATCACGTTTTACAGTAGAACTCCATGTAACGCATTCAAAACATTGTGCTGATGGATGGATTGAATAGTAAGGCGGTCCTGGAGGTGTTTAAAGTAAAAATCTTACATTAAAAACATGTATTAAAAAAAAAAAAACTTGTGATA
Organism: Lycophotia porphyrea; assembly: GCA_950005105.1. Classification (NCBI taxonomy): domain Eukaryota; kingdom Metazoa; phylum Arthropoda; class Insecta; order Lepidoptera; family Noctuidae; genus Lycophotia; species Lycophotia porphyrea. The sequence continues at coordinate 5,660,963 of OX465389.1, forward strand.
AAGTTGGAACTTTGACCCCCAATATCCTATACTCCGTAACTAGAAGGTTCCCAGGTATGGTCTAGAACAAAAAAATGATCGCAATGACGGGGAGAACAAATGCCTTTCGGCTTCGTTAAGAGTCTGTTTACACCCTTTATAATTATTTCCAATAAGGCTATATTGTACACCTCTATACAATACAATAGCTTTGTAGCCACAGCACATTACCACGTGTTTGATTGTCAGGGATTGATAGGTTATGAAAACGAAATCTTTTACATAAATCTCTTTAATCCAAAGGCGAAAACCTGTTCATAAAAGTGCTTACAAATAAATACTGACCTAGAAAATGTACAACTGGGTACTAAAATTATAACGAAACAAAATTACTACAAATATTATCACAATCGACTTTGGTACTATTTCTAGTCTTAACAAATATGTTCGATCGCTATACTATAGGTTCATGGATCTTCGTTCCCATTGTCTTATAAACTACCTATTCATACGTACCTAGCGATTAAGGGCAAGTTTCACCAATAAAACTGAACCAATTCTAAACCGAGTTCAAGCTGTTAGTGTTAACATTGTTGTGGAATATTGACAGTGACATTTGTGGTTTAGTTGTGTTAATTCATCTAAACCACGTTCAGTTTTATTCGGGGCAAAAATCTTTCTAAGTGATTACCACGTTTACAGGTATACAAAGTCAATATTGATTTATTGATGAAAACTCTAAGAATTACGTTCTGCTACTGAGGAAAGATCCTCGAAAAAAATACAACATTTCTGGGGCAGTTAGGTAAATAAAGGTATGGTCAACAGAACCAGTGTGTGAAAAATTTTTGCACAATCGGAAACCGGGAAGTGGGCCAAATTTAACTTGCAAGATTTGATTACATACAGACAGACACGGAGACAGGTAAAACTAAATAAAAGAAAGCGTTCGTGTCCGTTTACGATTTGCAGCATTAAAGTCGCTGTTGAGGTTGTATTTGAATCTATAAAAACACGTCACGAATTGCTTATCTTGCCTTTTATGAGCATGATGACTTAACATACTCGTAACGGCATGATTTTCAGTTTCGACCTCGAAAATACGAAATGTAGCATGAAATAACGAAACAAAAATAAGTCTTATCTAGAGTTTATGTTATTTACTAAAGATAAAATTGTAATGAAGATTACATGCCTGCATAAACATGTAAATGGATTGTCATTATATTGTTTAGATTAGGCACGCCACGGCAATGATCTAGTAGGTAAAATATTTAAAAAAATATAATTTTAGGATGCTCAGGCTCGGTAAAGCGATCTTCGCAGGGTGGCTAGTAGCAACCGGATGTGAGTTGCCGAGAATCGACTTGAGTGGCGTGCGATTAAAGAGGCCTATGTCCAGCAGTGGACTGTTGTAGGCTGATGATGATATTGAATTTTAGGACATCGCATGGCAGCTTTAAATAAGTATTAACGTGTGGTTGTGGTTTCACATTTTTACAGTAAAATCATGAAAGGGCCTCAGTTATTAGCTAGTTAAGAATGATAAAAATGACGGTAAAAAATTCTTAATCTCACATAATTATTGAAAGAACAAAATGTGGTGGAGGGTAATTAGAAATGAGGAGGATCTTACGTTATGCACGTAGCCCTTTTCCAACACAGTTTACCGCGACGTCTCTTACCACTAGTAAGGGCTATATAGTAGCAATAGTGCTACGAGCTACGGGGCGTAGCAATAGTGCTACGAGCTACGGGGCGTAGCAGTTCGCGGAGCAGTGACACACTGGCTTGACTGAATTTTAGACTATTTTGTACGTCATAATTATTATGCTACATCCTTACAAGAAAACTTTCTAAAGGGCTCTCTTAACAATGGCATTGTGGCTAAATACTACATTATAAGTCTATCAAGGTAGTTTGTGCTGCTAACCCGTATTTAACAGCTTTCTAAATGCAAGCGCGAATTTCAGGCAGCTTCATCGGATTGCAGCACATTTCAACACGAATAAGCATATGAGACACATAAACCCTACAGCAACCGTTGTATACAAGGTGAAAACGGAGGAGGAATTTTATATTGCGTAGCAAGCCATGAATTAACTAGCAGACTAACTACCTACACCTACTATCACCAAACAGTGCACTTGTGTGTGGGGTTCATGGGCGTCCCGGGCGGACACTGGAACTCCCGTGCGAAATCATGCGAGTTGGATAGTGTGCCGATGACGCGAAACCTTCCTGGTGAGTGAACGGCCGTCTTCAGCTTGTTCCGCATCGCTTCAGGACGCATCGCGCCGCACCACACCTGGAAATATCATATCGAGAGTGCCCATAAAGAGTGAATCTTTGAAATCGGGCAACAAAGGGAAATCCGAATCCATACGGGATACCAGGAAACTGCTCTTTTTTATGAAAGCAATTTTAGCATTCCTTTTTTTTGTACTTAAATGTCGACTTATAAGAAAACAGCTACTGCGATCCTTACTGACACATTCCCAATCAAGAAGAGTGGCAAGAACTAGCAGTTCAAGTCAGTTAAAGTCTCTATGAGATCTACATTTTGTTTCCAACGAGATTCTTGCCACAATTTTTTTTTTGGGAATGTGTTCAGTAAGTGTCTCACTAGCTGTTTTTTTTTTTTCACAAAAATCATGAATGTTTTGTTTCACCTGTGCAAAATTGAGGAAAAATAACTGCGTATGAGTATGATTGAGTCCTGGTAACGTTTCACCCTCGACGCCGTGTCGTTGCACCCAATGCAAGTATGCGCGGAACGCTTGCTTGACACCGCCATTGTCAGCTATGTTCTCACCCTGGAGACAATGATACGGACACGAGATAAGACTGTGCAATAGTGGGGAAATAGGATTGTCACAAATAGGGCACAAATTTAGACATCAGGCTGTTGCTAAAAAAACTATAAACCAAGGAGGTTCTGAATTAGTTTGAAAGCGCCTACTAATCAAGGAACGGCAACATTTCCTATACTAAAAATACCTTTCGTTGAATGGCGCATGAATTCGCCGCTAGAGGTGTTATTGTAGAGTAAGGTCTTCCGAAAAGTCAGATGTCATAGAGTACTCGCGCGTTGCGTGCTTTTTATCACGTATTTTAACTAATATTCATGATTCTGGTCTAAATTGAGCCATTTCTGATTAATTATGACTTGAAGATTTTAAGTAGCAACTTAGGATCTTATTTGTTAGTACTCCAAGTACAAGGTAGAATGATTTTTAAATGTTTCATGCTGGTTTATGTTAGGGAGAATATTTTTAAATAATATGTATCTCAAGTTTACACTATATTGATATACGAAATGAAATGAACTTTTTATGAAGTTATTTATACTTTAAAGTATAAAATAGAATTATTGACAAGGACCTTACTCGACCGTTTCGCCATCTGGTGAGCTTAAAAACGATAGCCCCCATATAGTTATATTATCACCTGAGTATTAACACCATCGAGTTTCATATTGACTTCGGGCACGACGTATTGCCCGTACTGATCGATCAGGCACTGCGCTCGACGATGGAAGGCCTCTATCGCCGAGTCAGACCACCAGCGGTGGAGGTTACCGTCGCAATCGAACAGACGGCCTTTGTCGTCGAAACCGTGGGTTATCTCGTGACCTGGAAACAAGGATCAAGGAGAAATTATTCTGTCAATCTACATTAATATATTAATGAGATAAATTAAATTAAATCTTTTATTTACAGATATAAATTCACATACAACATTAACAAACATACACTACTCTAAATGACACTACACACACACAATACGCACGCTAAATGCAGCGACTTAGGTAGTCGGCGTTGGGAATGACGCAAAGTTTGTAAGTTGTGAATGTAGGGGTAATCTTGAGAACTGCTGATTCAATTCCGAAAATGCCTTTACTAGTGGGAAGCTACAAGATCCCCGAGCGTCAGTTTGTTATTTTAAGCTCTTTTGCCTCCCTTTATTGTATTTGTGGATTTATGGGTGACTTTTGCAAATAGGTACAGTTTTTTCCATCTTAAAATATTCTTAGTATGGGGTATCAAAAACAAAGTCCTCCGCCGCGTCTGTCTGTCTGTAGGCGATAAACTTGAAAACTACTGCACCGATTTTTAGGCTGTTTTCACCAATTTAGTATATGATTTGTCAAGTTTTTGTTGCGGGAACGGGATAAAAATTTCATGATTACGTTTGGTCGCGATAACCGACATTTACGCGTGCGAAACCGCGGGTATCTGCTAGTTATGTATAATAATAACAGTCCCAAGGTTCGATCTTCAAGGTAAAGCCGCGCTTGCTTAGGTCGTGGATGGGTGACCATCCATTACATACCGAGTTTCCTCCAAGGCTAGGCGAATGATGATGATAACGTTAGCTTAGGACGGAGGGGGAGGGGGTAGAGTTTTGCTTACTTTTATTGCCAAGGGGAGGGGGGATGAAAATTTAAAAAAAATCTATACTTGAATGGCCCCCATGCCTTGGAGCCATTCAGGACCACTTCACAGATGTGATTGGAAATTTATAACAACTATACTTCACCTATTACAACTCCAATGCCGCCATAGTTCAGTGACCTGGGGAAGTGCCTGTGATAGAAGGGAGGCTGCAAGATCCCCGCTGGGAACATGATCTGGTTCTTGTTGCGGCTGTAGTACGCGTTGACCACAGCTGGAGCAGTGTTCCACAGGGTCTTGTTGACGGGCTGGCCGATACTGGAATGAAATTATTAGAATTTAAACTACGGACAAGGCACTCCCTGCTGTGGGATTATGAAAATAAATATTTACAATAACATTTTAAGACTTGATTGTAGGCAATGTAGACATCCATACAATTGAATTAAGGAGAATTGGCACTAATCTGAAGTTTACACGATTGATTTATTTGAATATCGTCTCTAATTAATCTATAGCAGTCGTATTGTAGAGTATATTGAGACATGGTCCTAATAAATAAATACCTACCTATACATGTGTGTGTATACACTACGCCGACCATTATTACTAACTCCCACACGTCTCTGATTACTTGATTAGGTACCTACATTAGTTTTAGAGATGAATTGCCTGTGCCTCACTGAACTAGTAGTGTTACATCAACTAGACATTTGAAACCAAACTGCACTTTCTGGAACGTAAGGAAAGGTTTCATTTACTTGGTTTGCATGTAACTTACCGCGATTGCTCCATTTTCGTCAAATGCTGCAGTATATTTAAAATATTCTCGAAATATTTATCCGGATGTATTTTCACTTCTTTATATCTATCATCCAGCTCTTTCTTGTTCAGTATAAAATCGGGATACCCTATTCTCAGCATCATAGCGTCTACTTTATGTGCTGCTAGTTTCTTGGTCTTGTCATCAATCCAATCTGTCATATGTAGGAGCTCTCTGAATGACTGCTGTATCTCTCTTGTCATGTACAATGTGTCGTTCTTGCTCATTTCGTCGAAGTATTTTCTAACGAACATGGACCCTAATGCCATCCCCATGTTGGAGTTGACTTGAGAAACGCAGTTCTTCCATCTTGGTGGCGCTTGCTCACGGCCGAATAGTATGAAGTAGAACCTGTAAATTGTTAGGAATAATCGTTAATTGTGCAGTAAAAGCAATTGATCGTTCATAGAGTTGCACTTAAACTCATCAACGAAAATATCATACAAGGTCGCATAAAATTAGATAGCAGTACTCCGTAGACGTGATGACTAAACCCTGTAATAATAACAAAAGGTCACAATAAAGATGAACTCACTGTTGTTTCGCAGATTGAAATCTGTCATCCAGGTTGTTAACCCTATGCCTCACGAATCTCCAGAGCAGGTAATTCGCCAAAATGCTCGGGTCAGTGTCATGTATCAATTGAACTAAATGCTGCCAATGAAACAGAGTGGAGAGGGTTATGAAAAAAATGTGAATGATTGTTTCAGGTTTAACTTGTTTTGTTGGTAAGATTTTCTTTCTTACACTGCTTTATGCTTTCAGAGTTTAAAAATACTGTCAATTACGGGATATCTTCCGGAGGGTTATTCTTCTTCTTCTTATCGGCAACAACGGCAACTCAAAATCCTAATCCTAACTATATATTATTTTATTTTTTATTAATTAATAATATTACATTGATTTTTTTTTATATTTATTTATAAATTTATTTATAAATATAAAAAAAACAAAGTATTATTAAAAAAAAACATATATAAATGTTTTTTTTAGTACTTATGTTTTAAGAAATATGTAAAAATATAAAAAAAATGTGTATATAAAATGAATAAACGAAATTATAAATACGAAAGTAAGTTTGTTTGCTACCTTTTCGCGCCTAAACCACTGAACCGCTCATCCTGAAATTTTGCATAGACGTTGTCAGGTATACAGAAACGGACATTGGGTACCTTTCATCCCGAAAAAAAGTACTGTTCCAGAGGAAAACAACAAAACCTTCTTTTGATACTAGATGGCGCCACGTGCCTTTCGAATCATGATTGAATTATATTATTACAAGCAGAGTAACACCCGAATTGATTGTCAAATTCTAAATTAACGCGAGCGGAGCCACGGGCAAAAGCTAGTAATGAAGATATCCCGTAAGTGACAGTATAAGTTTATTCTCTTTCTTGTTTCAAAAGACCGAGTTTGGTGTCGCGATCGTATTCAGTCCAGTTAAAATAATTTCTAGAACCAAACTTAACCTCAGTCATCTATATCCATACTAATATTTAAATGCGAAAGTTTATCTGTCTAACTGTTACCATTTCAAGCAATAACGGCTGAACAGATTTGGCGCACGGATAGAACATGTTAACATTAAGAATAGTTTTTATCAATCAAATCAAATCAAAATTCATTTATTTCATCAGCAAAATATGTTACACAAACTAAATTAGTGATTGGACCCTCCCTTTAAGCAAGTAAAAATTGAGATGAATGAGCGGAGTCTCCCAATACAGGCAGTATTGGGAGACTCCGCTCATTCATCTCAATTTTCAATTTTATTATATAAACTATATATTTGTGTGAGTGTGTGAGTATATGTTTGTGTGTAATTTTGCCGGTAGTAGTTTGATTCTGTGATATAATTTCCATAACTATGGAAATATCTCAAAGTTGTCGGTCATTTCATAAAATTAAAAAGAGTTGCTTACCCTCACATAACATAGAGCAAACAGCACAACAGTTTCATCGGGATGAACAGTCCTGTTCATCACGATGCACAGGTATCGTCTCCACTTCACTTCGGGCACCAGCCCCTCTAGTTTCCCCAAAGGCATCCTTCGGTACAGCTCTGATACATTCCTCCTGTCTTCTGGCGCTGATGTGATCTTGGCTAGTCTGGAATATTTGAAGACTGATCACCTTTTTTTGTTAAATTGTTGATGGCAAAGAATGAAACTCTAAACTTAACAAAATCTAAAACGGTAAGCGCGTTGTGCTGTCTGACCAAGTGCTGAATTGATAGCACCTAACACACATTTTTTTTTTTTTAATATATATTTCCATAGCACATCGCTGACCATTACATTGTGTATATTTTGAAATGTTCTTATTCTTTAAAGCACACAAAATATATTTATAAAAATATAGAGAGAAGGCCTGTGTCTCAGCAGTGGGAATATTATACGATGATATAATATACGATATTATGGCTGATGACGATGATGATATATATATAAAAATATTAATATTATATGTAAATAAAAATATATATATTTTGTGATACATATGTTTTATAATACGAATTGCATTAATATAACTTATGCACAATGGCGAGCTTAACCCAGAAATTTCGCGTTTAACACATTAAGGATACAAGTCTTACTTTATTTCAAATTCAATTAGTTCGTCTGCACTTTTCTTAACGTGGTTAGCATCACCTCCCAGCAATATGGCAATTTTTATTAAGTAGTTTTTATAAGCGGTCAAGTAGACCTTGTTTGATTCTTGTAAGAAATAATCCCGTGTTGGTAATCCTGCAATTACACGTAATCATTTGTATTTAAGTAAAATGAAGAATTAACTGAATAAAAACAAGAAATATTACGGTACCCAAGCTCGTTTGGTCGAACTGAATTACAAATTCATCAGAATTTTTAATATCAGGTCCAACCCATTCTGATATAAGAATATCGTTATTGTATAACCTCAGTTTCGCCATTAATTCTAGCCAGTCAAAGTTGGAAGAATTCCAGGCAGGCTTTAGGATTGGCCAGCCACCGAGAAGGTCTAATAAATCCACCAGGGGCTGATGCGCACGCTTTTCTAAGATTCCATAATTCATACAAGATTTGAAGAGGAATCTTGCTTTCAGAGCAGCATCACCATTTGCCGGATCACCTTCCGAAATTACTGTGACAGATTTAGTTTTAGTTTTAGTTTTAGTTTTAGCTTTAAGTGTTGTTGTTGCTTGTAACAAAGTGGTTTCTCTTTCATTTCGTATTTTATATCTTTCACTATTTGCCATCAATCTTCTACCATATCGTATTTGCTCAGACTTCATTATAAGCTTTCTTCTATGTCCTTTACTTTTATGTTCTGCTTCAGATTTTTTGGTTAATCGTTTCATTCTTTCTTTTCTAAGTTTATGTCTACGAGAAATGAACTTTTGAAATTTCGTTTTGATATTAGACATTGGTTTCATTACTTGTTTTGCTTTTTGGTTTAAGTATCTACGAATACGGTATACTATTTGGGTTTTATCCTTATCGCTAGTACTATAGCGGTATTCTTCAGCAGGGGTGTTATTCAAGAAATCTTTTACATAAGATTCCGTTGCGTCCAAACCTTCAGAGTGATACGCAGCCCTGGACTCCTTAAGCGGAAACTCCATCATCAGTAATAAGAAATTATCTTTTAAGTCTAATTTAGATCCTGGATACCTGCAGGGTATTTTTTCCTTGCTTTTAAATTCTAGCAATTCTTTTAAGACTGTGTCTAAATTTTCTCGAAGCATTTCAAAGGTATCGTATCTGAAAAGGATGAACATGTTATTTTGGTGGCTTTCTAGTAACACAGCAGTAGGTATGAATAATGACAATAACAAACCCTGCTTTATCAGCTGGAATGGGATTGAGCGCAGGCCAGTTCCCACAGGCATACTGATAAAAGTCGTGACACGGATCGGCTTCGGCGTCCATGTATTGTTTCATTATATTTGCTTGTGTAGTTCTGATCTGATCTCTGTCACCTTGACCCTTCCAGAATGCATGAATACCTAAATTAAAAACGTTGCGCTAGATTGTCCGAACATGAGATGTCCAAATTAGGAACGATTGTCTGAACTTGCGATGTGCAACTTGGTGAGGACCAAGTTGTCTCGTCAGTTAGACAAAGATGTTTAAAGTTGTGATGTCAACTTTGAGCCATTAATCGATTTATTGCGCTAGGGTAGACACAGCAGCTGCATCCGGTTACACTGGAAGTCGACCCTAACATAGTTGGGAAAAGTTTAGGCAAATGATGATGATAAGAGTGGAATAATTCCAAATTAGGTCCTACACACTATGAAAGGACCTGCGTCATGCCCGTTGTTGTACGACTAACCTTGGCTCGATTTTGACCAGAGTCAATTGGATAATTCGTCACACAACGTACAAACTATTATCGAATTGATTTAGCTGTCCACCATACAATGGACAGGAGAATTGCTTAATAGTTCTAAAATTACCACCTATTTAGCTGTCCACCATACAATGGACAGGAGAATTGCTTAATAGTTCTAAAATTACCACCTAGGAACGACAAGGAAAGAAGGAAATTCCACTAAGTGCTCATTTAATAATTTAATTGCGTGAGTTGATAGAGAAACCGTATCCATGGGTTTCCGTGCAGCTTAGCTTCAATTAATGATTAAGAGGAAATGCGGGTGGTCTTTTCTCCATACAGATGCTTTCGCCTGTTTTTTTCTGGTTTATGATCTTAAAGCTATGATTTTTTACAGTTTAATAAATATCAACCTATTTACCCATGTTTTCCTTTTTGATAATTTAGATCGCCTGTCAACAGAGGCCTAGTGTACAAATTTGACAACTATTAATGAAAAACGAAAAACAAAGGGACACAGTTTATATTCTTCTTAGTTATTTTATGAAATATCTTTCAAATTGGTCGAATATTGGAGGAGGTAATAGTGGAGAGCCAAACTACGAATTATGACTTTTTACTGTAGTTGTCCACATACCGCACCAATATCGAAGTCGCGCTCGCAGAGCGACAGCGATAATTTCTTCAAATACCTACCGCATTTCCTCTTAACTAAACCTATAGCTATCTGTACACTGCTCGAAACAGGCCACTCCTAAGCTGCACTACAATACTGTGTCTTTGGCCTTCTGCCTCCAGTCTGACCCAAACACCTTTTAAGCTTAAATTAGCTATTGATAACTTGGCCTCTTATGTCCTAATTCCAGATGCAAGTCACAGCCAAATAGTAGTTTTAAAATATAAAACTGCTTCTTCAATTACCTGCATATGACTTGGAAGGTTTGTATTTGTGTGCGGAGGAGATCATTTCGCCCTCTTCCAGTTCAGGCTGGCCACGAACCTGTTCCACCACGTCATCTAATGGGCCTCGATCCACGTGCGTCTCCGGACGAACTATGCTATTCAATCAACTAGTAGTATGAACAATTTGTACAACTAGTGGTAAACGTATGTCAGTTATCGTTTGGTCAGAGACCTGGTGTTCGTTTGTTGTTTTGCAGGGTTATTTTTAAGGCAGGTTTTATGGTATTTTAGGTTCTACTAACTTATTACAAAGATAGGGACTGACGCAGTCGTAGTTTACAATGAGGCACATACGATAAGTCGTGCTATTTTTTATGAATGGAAATATCTGCTTGCAGAGTGACGTGGTCGGTTGTAAGTAAGTAAAGGCGTTTTTAGAATCGGAAATCGTTTGATTTAACATTTTTCAACAAAGATTCATATGTTTTTAAGCAACATTATATAATTAAGACGGTTAAAACACACTAATATGCATTAAGAACCTTTACGCTAGAAGGGATTACCTCTCAATATCTCTATCATCGTCGTCATACTGATCACTCGAGTCTGAGTTCTCGTATTCCTCTTCAGCCTGACTTTCACTCTCATTATCTTCACCATCATCTTCACCACCTTCATCTTTATGCACCCGATGAGGTCTTTCTTTGCTAAAAGTGAGTAACACAGTCTTCTCAATTCACCAGATTAACTTATAAGCACTAAGAAACTCGGATTGTGGTATGTCAGAAGGGCAGTGGTGGACTTTAGATAAGTTGAAATAATACCAGCCCAGCCTAATACTGTCCCACCGCTGGGCATAGGCCTCTGTTAAAAGTTTATATTCATATTATCTTTATTTACATTCCATAATGTGTAAAGATCTTACAACGGGGCTTAAAGCTGAAGTACAATTACGGATACTGTACCTCGGTATAAAATTGAAATTTGAAATCCGTTTATAAAATACAAAATGAATACTTAATCAATTAACAAATCTAACACATGTTCTATGTCAAGTTGTAATAGAGTTAGGAAAAACCAACTTACTCATAGTCCTGTGAGGTAAATCTAAAATGGCTCATCCGTTTCACCCTGGTCGGCGTCGCATGCTGCTTGTCCGAAGAACCCCATATCAAAATATCACTGGTCACATTACCCTCGTAATATTCTCGTCTAGAATTCGCATTCGACCGAGCAAGCACTATCTCTTCAGGCGGCAGAAACGACGTACGGAACCCTTGAAACACATCCCTTTCCTCAGGATCCACATCGCCTTCCAACCGTGTGTAGACCTTAGGGATGTCTCTAACAGTATATTGGTCAGAAAGGTCGCCTAAGTCATAGGGTCTTCTGATGAAGTAGTATGCAGCAGCGACGAGTACCGCGAATGTTACTACAGCAAAGAATCTGCAGAAAGTTGCACTTTTTGTACTAGTTTCGACTGATATAGTTTGTGATGGGATTCGCGTGTCCACGCGCGTCATGGCAGCTTCTGACTGACAGACACAGATCAACGCAGGACATTCGTAACTGGAACATCATACATAGCCATACAGACTGCGTAGTCGTTGTAATCTTGACCCTGTTGTTGCAGCCGGCAAGTAAATTGCTTACAATCAACAACAGAATTTATGTACACCAACTATTTTTAGCTTGCCCCGTTTGTGTAAAGTTTTTTTTTATTTCAACATGAAGTGTATTCGAGTAAGAATCAACTGGCAATGTTATATGACCTGTATAATCGTAAAAAAAAAATTGTGACAGTGTCAATTTTGGACAACGAAATAAAGTTTTTTGCTTTACTATGGGAAATGGTTGAATAAAAACAAACCCGTTACAATGACTTCGTTTGCGGAACTAACGAAACAAGTACATCTTATCAACGATTTGATTCTAGCCGATATGACTTGTGGTATGTTTATCATTTCTATATCCATGAGCATCATGACTGTTCATAAATTATCTCGCACCTGCTTTTTATTATAGGTAAATGTAACGCTTCTCCAAAACAAATACCTAGATATTTAGAAAGATGTGTGTACACTGTGAGTTCTTAAAAAGTTTAAGAAATCACACACACATCTTTCACGATTGCCACCTACTCATTTGTAGGTAATTTCCCATTCTTTAGTATTTTTTTTTTCAAAATATCTAAGTTTGTTTGTTTGCTACCTTTTCACGCCTAAACCACTGAACCGATCATCCTCAAATGCATAAACGTTGTCAGGTGTACAGAAACGGACATAGGGTAGGTACCTTTCATCCCGAAAAAAAGTACTGTTCCCGAGGAAAATGGCACCACGTGTCTTTCGAATCATTTTTGAATAATATTATTACAAGCAGAGTACAGACGCCAGCAGGTCAACCTACCCGAAACTGTCAGATTTTCCCAACCAACCTTGAACCTAATGCTTCAAGAGATAAAATTGAAAATCTATAAAAGAAATGATGACAAACATAATTGACTTGGTTGGTCAATTTCCCGTCAAAGAAAATTATATGTAAATAACAGAACATTTTAGTTTATGACAATCATCCCTAAAAAAAAGAAACAATTTTAACCATTTCTTCTGAAACAGAGGACAGTGACAGTACCAAAGAGGCGGTCACCTTCAGCAAGCACCTTCTTGCTACCAAGTACTGGTTCGCGCGCATTTCTTACGCGAACAAGAAGAAGTACCTACTGGCGTTGCTTCACGACGTCCGCAGTGCGTGGGCCCTCTCTCTGCTCCTCAAGTCTCTGTGGAACTGTCGGCCTAAGGATGCTGTGCTGTCTGTTAGCGAGTTAGTAACTATTCTAGAAAGGGTGCAGCCTTATGAGCGTAGCCTTGCACCATCCCTTGATTTGGAAGTCTTTCACCTTGGCAGTATTTCGTGGTGTAACCCCAGCCTTATGTCTCACATTCCACCACATCCTGATTTCTCGTTGGCTTGACGGGGATATGTTTTTTGAAGAAAAACATCTAAAAACCGCTCCTTTTTACGTAGTGTATCATTCGACTCGTGAATATTATGTGGGTCAAAATAAATGGAATTTTCTAGAGGTCTTCTTGTTAAGAAGATATAGATTTATAGAAGCACCAAGCTTTCGTATCCACACCTATATAATTTGTGTGGCTGTGAAAGGTGCTGTTTTGACGTATAACGTTGACGTTAATGTTGAACATGACGAGATGTCAACGTCCAGTTGTGGCTATTATGCTAAGTTAGCAGTATCTTCACTACATATTATAAGTCCTCCGCCGCGTCTGTCTGTCTGTTAGCGATAAACGCAAAAACTGCTGCACCGATTTTCATGCTGTTTTCACCAATGGATAGAATGTTTATCGAGGAAGGTTTTAGTATATAATTTATCAAGTTTCTGTATATATTGGCTAACACTACACATTTTAAAACAAAGTCCTCCGCCGCGTCTGTCTGTCTGTTCGCGATAAACTCAAAAACTACTGTACCGATTTTCATGCTATTTTCACCAATGGATGGTGAGTGGTTCTCGAGGAACCACTAGTTTTAGTATATAATTTGTCAAGTTTTTGTATATATTGGCTAAAATATAATGATATTAGTTGGAGGTGTCGGAAAAAAATAAGCCGTCTGGGAGCTTTCAACGAAAACAGAGCCTTTGAGATATAACAAAATGATGTATGGTGGAATTGTGTATCTTATATAGGTCTACAGAAGAGTGGGCGCGGGCGAAGCCGCGAGCATCGGCTAGTTAATTATAATTTCTAATTATAAACATTTCCACAGACCAAAAGTGTATACCAGCTACGACCAAGTGCCGATGGATCACAACAGAACGGCCCTGCCAGCGCACATTCTTGCACAAGTCATGAAAAGCGACCGCATTTGGTTTTATTCACTTGATCCGGTAAGCTGTAACAATAATTTTAAAATTGTGACTATTGGTAACAATCGATGCCGTCTTCATAATAAAAAATGTAAAGCCCTTCGTGAATATAACCGTTGTTGCGACTAAACATAAAATCATACCTCTATATCTACGAAGGGTAGAGCAGCGGTGTACCCATTCCATACTTAGAGTTTACGACTACTTGACTAATGAGGCAGCCGCAGAACTAATCCAATCTAAAGGGTGTAAACAGACTCTTAACGAAGCCGAAAGGCACTTTTTGTCCCCGCCATTGCGATAATTTTTTTGTTTTAGACCATACTTGGGAACTTCCAAAGTTCCAACTTTTTTTTTAAATACTTGTTTTTAATTTAAGATTTTTACTTTAAACACGTCCAGGACCCCCTTGCTATTCAATCCATCCATCAGCATAATATTGAGTCCTACTGAAAAACGTAATTTTTCAACCCAAAAAAGAAAGTCGTTTCCCTGCTCCAATTTTTGCGTGAAGTTACTTAGTTTGATAACCATATTGCTTGGTTGACGGCTTCGTGAAAAGTCTGTTTACACCCTGTATATCCCTTCAGGAGTCTCAAGCCCTAGTACTGTCTGAGCTGACGACAGTAGCCGGCGGGCCTGCGATGTGGGAGATGCTGCGACTAGCACAACGGCTGTATGAACGCAACCGGGATCTGATGCTGAAGAGCATCCAGGAGTGCATCGTTGTCAACGACAATGTTAAAAGTGAAGTATGTTATACAGGATTAAATTAGCAAGCAGAACTACAGATGTTATGGGTATCGGTATCTATAGGGTGACTGGTAATTAGTGACCGATACTTAAACACGTGATCGTACTCATGATAACAAACAATTTTCCCAAAGATTTTTTTTATGCTTGCATCTTAACACGCACACCACATCTGAGGAAGATGCTAAGGAAAATTCTCCATTGGTTTCTTGTCCCTGTTTTTACAACACAGTGCCGATGACAATAGTAATTACCTGAACTGATAACTATGACCTGACGTTGCCGCCTGGTTCCGCTTGCCGCCTCCTGCCTATGCTCTCTGCCGCCCCCTGAAACGCGCCGCCCGGGGCCAAGGCCCCCCCGGCCCACCCCCCAAGGCGCAGATTAAGATCAGCTCGAGTAGCTTTAGAACATAGTTTACACATTTGCTACACCTGAAACAGAGCAAATAAGATATGAAGATACGCTTTGCGTATGTGTTAAGAATCTTGCTTCGTTGAAACCTCACACCATAGCTAAGCCTATTATGCTTTGCTGACACTTTATTTATGTAATCATAGAAATCAACGGAGCTGACTCAAGTCCAAGAAAAAAGTGCGGTTGACGCCAGACACACAACTCATGTACCGCAGCCGTCAGATGCCCAAAAAGCGGTTAGTGTATATGGGCGCAAAACCACCATTTGATTGTAATTTTAAGTTAGTTTTATAATTTACGGGGGATGTTGGGCTGCGGGACTGTTCGAAAGAGATACCGCGGCCCTGGAACACAAAGGGCAAGGAAGGAACATGGATGGGTTTTAGTCAGTACAAGTCTGACCCTCCCTTCCACTCCGCCCAGAGCGGGAGGAGTCATTTGATGATTTCCCATCCGGAAAAAAAAAAAAAATTATTTCGACTTATGTAGGATTATTGAATTAATGGTTGCATTTTAGGGTAGTTAGTTTTTTTATTTGACATGTTGTTGATTTACTGAACAAAATGTTTATATTTCCGTTTAATAAATTGTGAAATCAAAAATCAACATAAAACAAAACAAATCAACTATCCGCCAGTTAAAGCCCCGTCAAAATCAGTTCAGCCATTTCAGAGATTAGCCGGAACAAACAGGCAGACAGACAGACAGACAAAAATTGAAAAATACTTTTTTTGTTATAACAGCTTTTTACATATTTTGAAATTACAAACAGACGCTTCAATTTAATTTATTAGTATGTATGTTAAAATTACATAAATATTTTTTTTAAAGCCTAAGTAAGCTGATCTTTACATGTGTTGCAGAGTATATTGTTAAAAACTATAATGAACACCGCCTGACACTTTCCGTTGATAGAAATATCTGCTAGACGCTTGAAAGCTCGGAAATAAAATATTGTTTTATTTTTCACAGATGGAGGCCAACTTGACAATGTGGAATGGAACAATCAAATCGATGCGCGACAGTTTAAAACTGGAGGAATTGGAGCTGACCTTCAACGATGGCACCAAGAGAAAGATGTGGAAAGTCAACCGTCCGAAACCTGAAAATATTGAAACTGTGGACTTTGTTCGTCTTTTAATTAACATAATATCATGCTTCTAATCCCCGAAGGATTAGGCCGAAGTGTACCAATCACAGACACCAGCATAGCTATTCAAAAACCTTCGATTCGATTTCAATTCGACAAGTCGTATGTCTATCTTTTTTTGGCATTACGAAAGCAAGCGATGAAACGAGATAGCCTTTAGCGAGATAGACTTTCCGGATCGAAATCGAATCGAAGCGTTTGTGAATAGCTATGCAGAAAGTTAAGCTACCCGAAACTGACAGATTTTCCCAATCAACCTTGAACCTAATCCTATAGAGATAAAGTTAAAAATCTATTAACCAAATTTGACAGATTGTAGAAGCTTGACGTGCTGGCGTCTGTACCAATACCGAATTTCTGTACCCCACATTACTAGATTTTTATAGCATGGTGTATGGTAGCATGTAGGGCGCGCCCATTTCCACCAACCGGGCTCAAAGCTACACTCCCGATCACTACTGAAAAAATTTAGTTAGTCTTTATAATGACAATTGAAACTGTACCTATGAAAATAACACCGTTATCTACCTACACGTGAAAAGTAACAGCTACCTAAGCACCACCATATAGTTAGTGGCGGTGCTTTCATACAAGACTAAAGCTTGTTTGCCCTTATACTTCATGATGTTAGGGTTTCTGAACAAGTCGGCTTGCCTTGTAGGCTTGCTGTACCTATTGTTGCCTTCAAGGCACACCACTACTGCCAAATTCTTGGGGATTCGACTACGAAAAGCAAAAAGCAGTGGACGATAGTTAAATATCAATGACAATGATACACTCTGTACAGCACTGTTTCCTTAAGAGCGCCCTGTTTTTGCACACATCTGTGTTTTCTACCAATGGGGAAGGCAACTGTAAATCTAATGGCGCATAGCTTGTACCAAGCATCGTCATTGGTTCGAAATCTGTCAATATCATTTTATATTTCAAAATAGCTTGACCTCATTGGTCAGATTGGTACTAAGCTATGGACACGCCATCTACAATCAGCTTTGACTAGCCTTCCCCATTATACTTCCTACATATGGCTAGTCTTTGCTGCAGTTGGCCGCCATGACTCCATGACCGAAAACGGTCAGGAACACTATTATCATCAACTATAATCATTTTTCGCCTCCAGGTTCAGCTGCTACCAGCAGCTATTGGCAAGAGGATCTTATTATACCTCCCTCGTGCGCAACTCGGCGACTATGCTAAGGTGAACAAGTACTGGGCGTATCTAGTGGAAGAGTTGAAAGCCGAGTTAGCAGCCAGGATCAAGATCGACGCCGACTGTGAAAGATTAAATGTATGTACCGTTCTTGACATCTGATAGCAGAAATTTAACAGCAACGTTATCAAAACGAGTATTGATCTCAATACTCGTTTTGATAACGTTGCTACTGTTACTGTGATTTTGACAGAGATGTAAAATCAGAGAATAAAATTACTTTTTTTGTGTAATTTATTTCATCACCATCGTCATCTTCCTGCCCATGTCCCTCCCATGTTACTTGGGGTCCATACATCACGTTTTTTCTCCCCTGTCCACCGTCACGCTATCATTCACTCCATTTTTCTTTCATATCATGCCTCAACTGCCATCCAACCCATCCATAGTTTTCGTGGTCTTCCTCTCCCTCTCCATCCATCAACGTTTATATTCATCACTCTTTTACTCACATATCAATCCTTCTTGTCGACTTTTCTGTAACTGGCAACTAACATACTAATTTCTTACTATATCCATTCTTGTCTCTCCACACATCCATCTAAATATTCTCATCGCTTATTTCATCAACATTGTTCTCAATCGGTGTGCATTGTTCTCGGTGAAGGAAAACATCGTAAAGAAACCGATATGTCCTAGAACCAAAAAATCGAAGTCATGTGGCTTCTTCCAACACGGGCCAAAGGTTTTATTTAGTATTACTTTTTGCACGCAAAAAGAAACAAAGGCAAACTTTAAGCCATATTCTGCCAGTCTAGTGCAAGGCTAGTGGAGATATATTATAGCAGGTGCTTCGTGTGCAAGTGGAAAATTGCTGATTTTGCCTAATTTGCAGGAATTGCTGCTTCGCTACGAAACAAGTCTGGAGATGTTCATTCCACACGGCGACCAAGCGAATCAGCCAAGCTCCCTGGGTGTCTTGAGCACACTTGCGCCTTCACACAGGGCGCGGTTCCCACAGCCCAGCTTGAAAGCAAGCGAGAAATCCGCCGGAGCCTACTCGCATAGACAATTTATTTCTGAAAAGTTGACCAAGCCTACAGCTGTAAGTTCACTAATTTTCTTCGCTTTTTGTTAACTTACAAATTGCGTCACGCCCGTTCCATTTCAGGCGTGATGTTATTAGTAAGTTTGCTATAATACCTTTTTTGATCATGGTACTGCCACATTTTGTCAATTATGTTGAAGATCCATGTCGGTACCCCAACACTTAGAGGATAATCAGAAGAAGATCTTATTAATTCCAGTCCATTACAAATTAACAAATTTAGATTACAGGCTGCTACTTAAAAAAAACTCGGTTGATAAACCCAATAACACTTTTCAGCAGTTACTATGTAGCTCGTATTTGTGTTTTTTTTTTTTTCAAATTCAAATTAATTTATTATCTCTTCACAAACATGACTTATAATGTATTATACAGCTTAAAATTACGGTAGCTTGATAAGTTTGTGAGAGACTGGTGCTGCACTAGGAAAACCTGTATCGCAGATCACCAGTTTTTTAAATTATAAGTGTACGATTGTGGTCGGGCTGGGGAAAATATGAATAGTGGGAAGTTACTGATTATGCCAAAAATATGTGTCAAATTGTGCCTATGGCACACAAAATTCTTTTACTTTTCATATCACAGAATATATCTTGATTCGGATAAAATTGAATAATCAAGAAATAAAGTGTGTCAATCACACTCTATGCAATTTTACTAAGATTTTGCAAGCAGATTTATTTTGTGAAATTATGCTATATATAAAGCACTTTATTATTTTATTTTACTGGATGTGTTCACGACTTCGTAGGCGTATATTATGTATGTGTGAGGTACGACTCTTTTTGCTTTTACTCTTTTTTTTTCCGACTCGCATTTGACCGGTTTTTTATACAAGCTACTAACACTGGTTTAACTAATAACTGGTTTAACTGGTTTTTAACACACTAATATAATGCTACAAAACAAAGTGGTTGTAATTTTTTTTTAACACATTTATATATTCGCGTACGAAGTCGTGAACACATCCAGTAAAATAAAATAATAAAGTAACTTCCCACTATTGATATTTTATTACATCTGGTTGTGGTCGGGTCAGGAACCGTGATCCCCAGCCCGACCACAATCGTAAACCTATTACTCAAAAACTACAAGGCACAAATTCCTGGCATAAGTGGCACAATAACCATTTTGTGCCATAATAAAATCTCCGTTCCATGTCGTGGTCGGGTCAGGAATCACAACACATAATTTAATAGGTTTGAACTCGGTTTTTTTTCTATTAGATATTCCGTACATATTTCAAAATTATGAAGCCACTATGAACTAAACTAATTAAATAAATTATTATAAATATTTCATTTTGTTTGCTTATCTAAATATAGTTATAACATATAACGTATACAGTATAACGTTCAATCCACGAGCTCGCAGGTGCCATCGCGCATTTTAATCTGAAAAACTTGCTTCAGATTTTAGGCTTTCTTTATTTATTTTTATTTAAAAGTTTATGTAAACACTAAATACAGGAAAGACAGAAAAATAGGTACAAATGTGATGTTTATTGCTAAAGAAATATCATCTAAAGAAGAAAAAATGGAAAAGGGAGGCCGCCATAAACTAAACTAATAACTATTCTACACCATTTAATAAGTAAAAGTTGTCGAAGTTTTTCATATTCTCAAAATAAGAACACCAAAGGTGGCCATTTCACGCAAAAATCACGGTCGAAATGTCCACGGTCGAAGGTGCCTCTTAATCATTAAGGGTTGATAATTATTACTATGATTTTATTTAGATTCAGAAACCGATACGCAACTTGGATGATCTATCAGAGCGGCTGGAGAGGCGTGGTGCTGCCGACGAAAACATTTGGAAGTGGTGCGAATGTATACTGGCTCATGCTAAGAAACACAAGAAAATTAGACGAGTGAGTATACGCCCAGGGGTCCTCAAAAGATTACCTCGGATTCTTGAAACTTAAGTCTCAGGAACAGAGTGATAAGTTCTTTAACCTCCAAGGTGTTGTGCCTGGTGTGATTTCTGCACGACGGCAGTTGTTGTTGGGTTGTTGATATAATTATACATATTAATCGAGTAGATAACTTTAATATCACGATGTAGGATATCTCAGATTAGTACAATTAGTAAAGTAAGTGCCCTGCTTTACCTGACCCCCTCTTTCCCGATTCTTCTTTGTAAGAGTGGTCAAGTAATGCAGGGCACTAACCGTAGGTACATACAGGATTCAACAAAATTATATTAGATCGAAGTAACAGAAAGAAGTGTTCCATTTCTTGAAGCAACTTCACCACGGGTCAAGAAACCCACAGCATTTTATTTTTTGCTGGATTCTGTCCTTTATTGCATAATCAATTTTTCTTTACTTATCAAGGTCAAATTTAAAAATGTTGTGGTAAACTTGAATGATTATACAAATAAATTCAAGTTTCTATTCATGAGTCATGCTATGTTTATTCTTTAAAAAAATGTGGCTAATTACCATGTTTATAAATATTTGTATTGTATTATTGTATAACGGGCGCAACTCCCCATCCAAAGTGCATTTTTTGCGCACAGTTGGGAAAAACAATCATTTCCACACCAGCTTGTTGAGAAAAACCAGCAATACATTTGTTAGAGTAGGATGGTTATGTGTTAAAAATTATCAACCTGGTGATGATTGTGTATTAACCCAGAGTAATTATATGTATAACAACAACATCTAGGTATATGATGGTCTCTTCAGACAGGTAGTTTGAAGACATGAAATAACTATTTTGGTAACACTATCTTCTCTTTAATTTGCTTTTGCTAGCATAATGTACTCGAATGAGTCATTCATATGCAGCAGTTAAATCTTCCTAAAAATAAAAAATAATCAGCCAGTATGTCACAGCCTAATTCACAATTAAACCAACACTGTCTTGCTCTTTAAAGAAATTATAAGTCAAACACAGATTTTAAATTAACATTCAACATTAACATTCAACATTCAGTCCATTTGGCCTACTTGCAGTCTGTACCTCACCATACTAATATTGTTAATTCCATAAGCTTTTTGTTTCCCGTTTTTGATCTCATCATAGAACCATGTCCATGATTTGTTGCATTATTTCAGCAGTTTATTATTATTTTTTTGTTTGTATTTCAATTTATTGTCAGTGCAGTATTTGCATAACTTTCAAACAAATCTAACTCTTTGGTAAATAACATTTCAGATAAAAAACCCATCGGTAGCGACATACTTCACAAATCGTGCACTATGCCACCTGAAGATGAAGCGATGGGATGCAACATGCCAGGACTGTCGCCGAGCCCTGGATATAGACAACAACCAGGTCAAGGGACACTTCTTTTTGGGACAGGCCTTGGTGGAACTGGACTGCTATGACGAAGCTATTAAGCACCTGCACCGAGGTGAGTAGTACTTTGTCTCGGACCACTTTTTTACCTTGCACTTTGTCTTAGGGGTTTATTTCAAATAAACTACAACAGGTACTTTTTCATTGTCAAAGTATCAGTTATAAAGAAAAGATGAAGGGACAGTCCCAGCTTAGACAGGATGCTGCTGATTGGGGTTTGAAAATTATTCAACCAAACATACTACTAGGACAAAAAGTTTCCATGTCCTAACCCAAGTCAGGTCTGCCTATGTCCCTTCAGCACTTAAAGCATGAAAAGGTGAAGGACAGAGAGAAAGACAGCATTACTTTTGCATTTAAAATATAAGTATGGAGTATTGATTATTTGCAATGCCTGTTAGTATTTGCCTCTATTGAGGTAAATTATTACTATAACCATATCTGTTGTTACAAAACCAAACACATTTGGATATCATTAGTCCTAAATACAAAATCAATGTTGGGCTATTTATAGACACAGTCAAAAGGATTCAATTCGAATGTATATCCAATTATCATAATTTTAGTATGTAATTAGTAGTAGTTATTCAAGGTTACAAATAACGCACAGGCTAGTTATGACAACTTCAAACAAGTTAGGAAACAACAATGTTATGGTGATGTTAGGTGTATGCCTGCCAGGGTTGCAGGACTGTTCGAAAGAGATACCGCGGCCCTGGAACACAAAGGGCAAGGAAGGAACATGGATGGGTTATAGTCAGTACAAGTCTGACACTCTCTTCTGATCTGCCCGGAGCGGGAGAAGTCATTTGATGATATCCCATCCGAAAAAAAAAGGTGTATAAGGTGTTATAAACTTGAACTATACCTACTGCCAATCCAGGTTTAAATTAATATGTAATTAATATAGTTTCCTATAAAATAGAGATTTTATAATGACGGTGGTGATAGAAAATCTTGTACATCTGAATTGTGTGTACTTGGAACATTTTTTTTTAAACAACCTTGACTCTTATTCATAAATTCATCGATGTCACTGATAGTGCTAGCTTATGTTTTATTATAACAAGGAAGGAATAATTCAGACAAGACCAATATAGGTACCTATTTTATCTCTCCATGTGTGCTGTTTAACGCTCGGATTAGCAAGGAGAGTCGCAATGAGGATCATTATAAATTAGTTTTCCAGCTGGGCTATTCTAAGGATTAGGAGTCACTTCATTTCTTTAAACCCCAGCAGCACTCTTAACTTGGTTTCTGGCACATTGCCATACTTATTCTAAAAGTATGAGTAAAAAATCATAGTTCAAAAATAAAGTAGATGTCTGAGCCGTTTCCGAAAAATATATAAAAATTTTAATTGTGTGTCTTAAACATTTCCTTGAAATGTCTAATGCGATAATAGCCCATGACATGTAAAAATTAAAAAAAAAGGAACAGCTAATAAAATGAACTTTTTTTCTCAGCAAATGACTTGGCGCGTGAGCAGAAGCTTAACTTCGGCGATGACATCGCAGCACAAATCCGTATCGCCAGGAAAAAACGATGGAACTTACAAGAAGAAAAGAGAATATCACAGGAGATTGAACTGCAATCTTATTTGAACAGGTAGACTTGCTGTGCTTAGCGTCAGTATCATCATAAGCCAAAACGGTTACACGTAGATCTTCCCAAAATTCGCCACATCGACCGCTCCTGTGCTTCTCGCATAATATCACGCCTGTAATCCCCGAAGGGGTAGGCAGAAGTGTACCTAATAGTACACCTACATTTCACCAGTTATGTAAATATAAACAAAACATAGCAAAAAAAATCTCGCCTGTTATGTTATCCCTGAACGATTAGGCAGAGGTTGAGAGATGTACCCATAGTGCACTCGCGAACACATTTCGCGAAGAATCAGGTCAAAATTTGTACGAAAAAATAAAAGATTTTTAGAGAAGTTTGAATTGTATTATATATATTTTTTTTTTTAATTCTTGTCTTTTGGGGACCTAAAGAGTATCTTCAGGCATTTACCCTCTAAATGAAGTCTTTTTTTCTGTACAAATGAATGTAAGGTGCTCTCCCTGATTCTTTATACGAATGAATGTACTCATACGTATGAATGTACAGGGAAAATTATCAAAAAAAGGACGATTTTCCTCAATCAATCATCCGCCTCTAAATAGCAATGCAGATAAAACTTGTAACCGGAACAGAACTAGAGCTCAGTCAATAGCTAGCCTAAATGGAAAATAGTTCAACAAAAATTGGCACTTCATATAGTGGGATTTTTTTTATACGCGGGGAAAATTTGTTATTGCATTCAAGGCGGAATTCACACCCGAACCGAGAACTCCTGTAACAAATGCCCACGTGTATCAAACGACGTTTTTCAATACACTTTCGAAGAAATAAAAAAGTTCTCAGCTCCATAACAACCTCGCCTGCGGCTCGGGTCGGTCGAATTCCGCCTCGAATGCAATAACAAAGTTTCCCCACTTATAACAAATGTACTATCCTGATTAACCAGTAAAACAAAGATTAAAACAAAATAGACTCGTCACACCAGTTACTGCATCATACTTCATTACTGTACGCTTGATGTCAACCTTACATTGAAATATTCAATGATACAGTTCCTTGCACATCACGGTTGACTGGCTAAGATTGTCGTCGGCCTACGATTGTTTCTTTACAAAGGGACACAAGGTGAAATCAACAATGGGAAACTGTTAAGCAATTTGTTGATTTATTTTTTATACTATAAAGATTTTAATCGTTAGAAGTACCATCATAAAAACAAAGACACACGGGCAAAGTAAAAGGAGTATGAGTTTGCCTCACCACGCAGGCGAAAAAGTGTTCGCACTGCGAAGAGTGAGCTCACACATCCCAAATGGAACGCTAGATACGACTTTTAATAAGAGTGAGCGAGACAATATTATTCGAACGTCATTATCGAAAAATGTGACTTTTTTTTAAACGCTAGGGTGTATCTATTGATTTAAATCTTTGGTTTACTGATGAAAATATCTTTTATTGTGTTACAGGTTAATAAATGATGATATGCAGCGAAGAATAGAAGCAATGAAACTAGATATAAGTAATAAAGATGAAATTAATACTAATGCTTCTAAAATTGAGGATGAATGTGTAAGTTAAGTTTTGTTATATTAAATTTAAATTCTTACAAAAACGTTCATTACTTACTTAACGATGGACTAGCGTTCTATAGTTGATTTTGAGTGGTTTGGTGTTAAAGGTCCTAAACAATTTTGGTTTGCAATGGAATTTGAACTATATAAGATGGACATTGAGTTTATAGTTCCAAAACTGATCCCTGATTGAATATTTAGTCAAATCACTGTTGTAATCTGTATTTATCCTTAATTTTTTTCTTACTCACCGTATTAATCTGTGTACGAGTGCAAAAGTCAGCTTTAATGTGCTTCCGAAGGGGTGGAGACCTGGTGTCCTGAAATACAGGCCTTTCGTCTAGCTTAGGCACCAGTCTCCCACAGTATAAAAAATGCATATATTGTTCACGAAAGCTAATAATGTACCTTTGTATTGTGGTGAGAAATAAATCTGTATCTTATCTTATCTTATAGTTCCAAAACATGATAATGTGTTATTTAAAATGTTGTGTTATTTCGTTTTCAGAATAACTACAGGAGTGAATTAAATATATTATTTTCTAAAATGGACGAAAGAAGACGGGTACGTAGTCGATAAAAACATCGTACTGTAGCGATATATATAATTTTTTTTTAAACGTTGCGCCGCACTAGGAATTTCTCCTGTATTGTGGGTGGGTTCACAAACATTTAAACTTACATACGCAAACAGCCAGACCCGGAACTATCTGTAGGCCATACAAATATTTGTTACGTGTGGGGATCGAACCCGCGACACGCAGCGCAGCAGTCAATCGCTCAGCCATTGCGCCAACCGTACTTCTGTCCTGAATCTGACTTAAATATTAATTTATTTAACATATAAACCTTCATAAAAAAATATAAATTATGGCGTATCGCATATGTATGTATCTATGTCTATAGATTAGTCTGCGTATCTGGTTTTTTAGATACTAGCTGTGTTACAGCTTTTTAAATCTGGTCCTTCGAGCCGGATCATATGTTAATGTATTTAGGGTTCACTTTCTTTTGCGGCAATGGAACGGTGTTTTAGAAAAAATAAGAAACGTCTTTACTCAATGATGATTTATTTACGACTGTTTTTAGAACTCACTGCATGAATTAATATATGAATTGGACAACATCTTTAATACTTTTTCTCTCCAGAAACGAGATGTACCGGATTACTTGTGCGGCAAGATAAGTTTCGAAATACTGAACGAGCCGGTGATCACTCCTAGTGGCATCACGTATGAGAAGAAGGACATCGAGGAACACTTGGAGGTAAAACTAATCATATTGTCACTTTGAGAAAATTTCTCACAATAAAGCCAAAATAAGGCCTGACATCTTACTATGCTTGATCAGTCATATTTGCAAGTATATGAGCAGTGGAAATTTGTAATATCGTAAGAGACATTGATTCTTGGATTTTCAAGTTTCGACAGTGAACCGAAAGTTCTAAATCCCATAGAGATTTTTTTTCCCCTTTGTTCGTTATGGCATTTCCATATTCCACTTTCGATATATTATGTATATTCGAGTACTTTATTGATTGTAATAATTTATCAATAGTTGTTTCATTGACTGAGCATGATTGACTATTACAATTTTCACAAATACGATTGCAAAACAAAACACGTGTAATACAATTGAAACGAGTACCAATATGGTACACTTCCTGATCACCACAGCTAGGCTCAGTTTTGCTTGCACTCACAACATGTAGTGCTCTCTAGCCGGACGGGGCGCCTCCGCATGATACAAGCGATTTTTCTTTAAATGATCAGGCGGTGAAGGCCGCGACAGTACAGCCATGTTTCATTGATCAGTAGATTAAGAACATTCTATTATACGATATCTGGGTTGTAAATAGGCTTTATCTATAAAATAATCTTAATTGATAGGAGAATATGTAAGCGGTATAAAAGCTCTCTCGGATAAACACCAAAAATATATAATATCAGCACATAATTTCAAATTTCACAGGCCAGATTACCAACCCCCCCCCCCCACTCCCCCAGGCCCTTGCTCGAGCCAGCAGAAGCCAGCTACATAGGTTAACCAGCGAGAAGTCATTAAAAAAAATAAAAAAGTAGTGCGACCAAAATTTCTTCCTGGGCGAAGCTTCTACGGCCAAAAGACGTGGTCATGATCGCGTAGTGCGCGAGGTCCCTAACTATTTATCGAAGACATGTGACTTCCACCAGCTCGCGTGGTGGTTTCAAAGAGAACTGTGTCCTAGCTAATCACCAATTTATTCTTTCCGCAGCGTGTCGGACATTTCGACCCAGTCACCCGTGTGAAGTTGACAGCGGACCAGCTGATCCCGAACTTTACTATGAAGGAGGTTGTAGATGCCTTCTTACAGGACAACGAGTGGGCGCTTGACTATTGATGCGGATTAACATTAGGCGATACCTATACTGTTGGAAATTCATCGCTAAGTTCTAAGTTTGTTGACGTGCTCAGCTTAGTTTTTTATAGGTAGTTGTGTAGTGTATGTGGAGGGCAGTAATACCCTTATTAAAGATTAAAGGATACTTGTTTATATTTCGGCTCTAACGTTTTGACTAACAATCTGACCAAAGATTATTTCATCTTACTTCTGTTCGTATACTGGCTAGTACACTGTAGGATTTTTTTTGGATTTTTTATTTTTTCAACGTTAGGCTCAGCAACAACCAGGGCTGCGGGACTGTTCGAAAGAGATACCGCGGCCCTGGAACACAAAGGGCAAGGAAGGAACATGGATGGGTTTTAGTCAGTACAAGTTTGTCACTCCCTTCCGCTCTGCCCAGAGCGGGAGAAGTCATTTGATGATTTCCCACCCGAAAAAAAAAGGCTCAACAACAACACTTGAAAATTCAACAGTGCATTTTTGTCTAGATTTTGCATTTACAGACAGGAAAGTTCTAGGCATTCCGACCTTAAATGACCCAGCTGCAGTTAATATGTGAATATTAAGTTTAAACAAACACAAAAAAAAAATACAACCGAATTGAGAACCTCCTACTTTTTGAAGAAAGTCGGTTAAAAAAAAATAGGCTTTATAGAGAGTAACGCGACGTCTCTTTCACTTATTCTTTATTGCACACACATTAAAAGATACACACAGAAATTGCAATAATATAGTTTAGGTACAACGGCGAGCATATCCCAGAATACGGTTTGAAACTCAAAAATAAAAACCCAAACCAAATAATTTAAAGTTAAAAAAGTTTTAAGTTATTTCTATATGATATGATACTGTTCGTCATTTTTATAAAACCTGTGAGGTTTAGACCGTGATCGGGTCTACGTCAGGGATCTGCCTGTTCAGAAGGCTAATTCACGTAATTTTATGACGCGCCGATGAAGTTGTAGTGCAGTTGCAGTTAAGTTCTAGTTTTAGTGTTATACGGTATTCATGTAATCTTTGAACTGCGCGTAAGTTGCGCGTGAAATGCACGTCAACTGTACGACAACCAAAAAATATTACTCACAAAATAATCGAATAGAATCGATTACATTTCAATGAATATGACGTTATAATAGTATTTAAATAATACAGAAACTGCACGTTGATCGAATTGAAACTTATAAGCTGTCATTTTGAGACGTCAAACAAATAGTAGAATACCGATCATTTTGCGTTCCGAAGCACGTACCAAAGACGCGCAACAGTAGAATGCCGTTATTGCGCTCGCGTGACGCGAACTTGACGCGAATGTGTCTGACAGCGGTAGAAAGACGAAAAGCGTTGTTTTGATCGAAACTTAACTGCAACCGCACTTCTTTAGTTACGTGAATTAGCCCACAGGTGTGCATAAATGATAAACAAGAGCTTTTTAATACTTATCCTAGAATTGCTTCGACTTTGGAAGCAATTGGCCGGGGTATTACTGCTTATGATTGTGTCCGGATTTTATTCAAGTGCTTGTTTCATTTGACCGTCTAGTTTTGGACTAGTATGGAGCCATTTTATTATGATTATTCGCGACTAGTATCTATTTCTATATGAATAACACGTTAAGCTAAGATTAGGATAGCGCAGACCGTCGGAATGCATAAAACTACTGAGCAATTTATTATTATTATTATCAGCCATTTCTGCCCCACTGCAGGGCAAACCTGGGGCAGGGCCTCCCTTCCCTCCTGAGCAATATAATACTTAAATGCTACCTAGTACTACCGCGGTCACTTACGGTCCATTTTTCAGCCTTATTGCTAAGGACAGAAGGGTAAAAAGTGGTCGACCGTCAGTGAACCCGGTGGTACGCACGACGGCCAATCAAGCTTTACAAAACCAGTTTATGCGGACCTCTCATTTATAGGAAATCTATATAAAGCCAGACCATGTTATACTGGAATTGTACAGCTTCATGTTCCACTATGTCTCAATAAGGGAGGTCGGTCAAGCTTATACTATAGCTAGGTCCCAATTTGACCAATGAGGTCAAGCTATTTTGAAATATACAATGACATTAACAGATATTAAACCAATGACGATGCTTGGAATTAACTACACCAGCGCCATTAGTCTCACAGTTACCAACAACAACAACATTCATTTATTTCGAGGCAACTTTGGCCCATAGATATACCTTACAGACTAACATACATATGATAAAATTCAAATTGTGTTGTAAAAAGAACCTACGTTAATAACACTTCACTTGTATACTATAACATTGTGCGTTCATGTTGCACTTGCCCGTGGAAGCGACGCAACACCACTCCCTGCGGCCCAAAGTCCCCATCACCATATTGATGAATTGGTGGCTTTGTCGACATTCCGATGGCCTGTGCTAGCCCTTACGTACATGCAATATGCCAACGCCAAGGTAATCATGCAAAGGTTAGGGTGGTATTACACTTGTCAAAGATCTTTGTCTAATGTACAGTGGATCAAAGAAATTGGACGTCTTAATATTGGACCAAGATATTTGAAAAGTGTAATACCACTACATTAATTAAATAATTGCTTCGAAATACAACTGAATCTAGTGATAATACTGTAGAAAATTAAGTACCTATAAATCAACGATTATGAAGCAATGTGATGCTAAGATTTTAAAAGCTGGTTTATACCATAATTTAACTTGATAATATACTACGATTTAAGAGTCTTCAAAGCAAGAGTGAATAGGCATCTTCTGGGCAATCTCGTTCTAGCATAGACCTCGTCTATCAGGCATGATCGAGGTCCAAAGCAGACCCATTTTGTAATAAAAAAAGAAAGCTGTGGTTGGCTTCTCGTACTTTAACATAGGGTTTCAGATTCATAATATTCACATTTTTATACTATGTGGCTATGGGCCCATATTGGGTTATGGGCCATATATGAGGGAGAGACAACGAGTCAAAGAAGTATGGAAGAAGAAGCAAATAAATGATTTCTGAAGACAAGCTGCTCCGACCCCAAATATATTGGGATATAATTAGGGCAGGAGAATTCAATAAGTACGTGAGTTTAACCGTTACCCATCAGCATCATATAAATGTGTCAAGAAAGTAAATTAAATATGATAATGATGGGCTTGCTAACATTACTCATAGGTTTTTTACCAGTAATCTTATGATATCCATGTAGTTTTCTCTGGTACTATTTATTTAGTTTAGTGCTTTAACATAAAAACCTCTTTTTGCTGTCTTCTTCGAATTGCTTAAAAACGCTAAGCTTGCAGCAGAGCAGTAAGCAGTCTTATTATCATCACTACGTGGAGTAGTAAAAGTCTGTCTCGGACTAAAGCTGTGGCCACACAAGACACAACCGTTTGACGACTATTAAAGCACGCAACTATTCACACCATTTTGATCCGCTCCATATCTTTTTTGCTGGCACAACTTCGCGGGCGATTTTCGTCTTGCTTTCCGCGCGGGATTCGCTTCAAATTAACCAAAGCTATAAGTAGTATTTATTCTCTTACAAATAGAGACACATGCACGACACTTAAACTTAAATTCTTCGTTACTCTTGCCTTAAAAGTAATAGAAAAAATGACACCTTAAGAAAAAAAGTTTAGATAAGAGTAATTCATGCTCTGTTTACATAAGCCAAGGATGATCACATTTCTTATGGATATAGCAACACTGTCAAGCTGGATTTATTAGATAAAAGGAGTGACCAGCCTATGCTTCGCACGGGTGCTATTTGCTGATGTGGCGAAATTTCAAAGCATCTAGATTTCTATGCTATATCTAAGACACTAGTTACCCGTGGCCCGTGGTCCTGGTGGCTCGACCCATTACCGGGTGGGATTAGAGATTGTTTCCTGGACTTCTGAATATATCGATATAAAATACAAATCTGTAGTGGCACCACAAAAAGTACTAGGCAACATAATATATTATAACAAAAAGTATTACAGCGCCATCAATGACGGAGCGGACGAACTAAACAACAAAATCCTAGATCACGCAAGTAAAGTTATCCGCGACTTAAGAGTATAATAGAAGAACCCGACAACAAAAGTCGGGGCGGTAGCCGGTAGACGTTTTGGTCGAATTATCGAAAAATAAAAGAATAATCCAGTTAGAACTAGAACAAAAATAGTAATTGAAAATGATGAATTCATAACCGATACACTAATGGAATTAATTATTGGCCAAATATCAGTTGGATACACATTAGTAATGTTAAGATAGTTTATGAGTAATAAGTCATTAGTATATCGGCTATGAATTCATCATTTTCAATATTGTTCAGTTTTTGTTACCAAAGATGGAATTATTTAATTTGCTTATAAATGAGTAAACTATATTGTATTTAACTGATGGTTTTCATTTTCTATCGATATAGTCAGAAGTCCAGGAATAATCCCTAATGCCGTGGAACCACGGGTAATTAAAATTACCCATGGACCCGGTAATGGGTCGACCCACTGGGACCACGGGTAACGAGTGATCTAAGATACAAACAACCCATAAATATAATCCGTCCGTAATAAACGCTTTAAATGATGATGAAAATCACATTAAAATCAGATGTCGTTAAGAACATTTAAGATACAGACACGAAAAGGGATTTAGTTTTGTACTATATAAATTAAATGATAATGATAATGAGCCAAACCCAATTCAATCCAAACTAGTTTGTCCTAGGCCAAACTGGTTTATCGTGTCAGGAATTCAGGATACACTAACCCAAACGAAGCAATTACAATGCGCCAAACTTGGATGTGGCGCTCGCCGGTCGCTGCCACGGTACCACTTGCTACGTTCGCTCGGCTCGCGCTAACCCATTTGAACGGAGTGCTCTATGATCGTCCTTTTTTGATGCCCAAGTTTGGGCCTACGACAAACTATTTTAGCCGGAAATCGGGTTTGCCCGGTAACATATATAATGATCCAGAACTCCAGAAGTATTTGGCGATCAAAAAGCAGCCTTAAGAATAGCTACGTTGCGTTGTTTCTTTATCATGTTTTATACATTATTAATTAATATTAATAAGATCATGGAGTGTTAAATGAGGATTTTAAAAATAAAATACACTACAATAGTAGTAGTTACATGGATCTTTTGGCGATTGAATGACATTGACAGGTGGACGCTGTTGGTAAACATTTGTAAAATTGTCTGTAGACTTCCACAGACCGTTTTGTAGTGAAAAAACAAGATGGCGGCGTTAATTCTGATTAAGGTGGAAGCGTACGGGTAGCCTGCGGAATTCAAATTCCACAATACAATCTTCTACGTTCGTATAACCCTATTCAATGAAAATTTCATGAAAAAGCATTCAATGGGGTTAAATGAACTTAGTGGCTTGTATTGATGATTTTCATGATTGTAATTCTTTAACTGCACAAGTGCTACTAGCGCGACTCATTTTTCATCAACATAAAACCTGACACAGACCTGCAAATTGCAAAAAACGTAAGAAAATTTTAATTTCGCGGGCTACCCGTGCTAAAAAAATCATGCAACACTGTTCTCGTATTTAGACAATATTTTTATTTTTTAATTGTTACTTTAATCTTAGATTCCTTTCCTTATGACCTTATGTTGTCTTATAATATGTTGAAGGAAATATTCTACATAAAAATATTTCCTCCGTGGATAGTTCTAATTTTGGTTAGCAATTTTTTCAATTTCACTTGTATGTTATTGTTTAAGATCTCAGTAAAATGAAGTGCTTTGAATGATTTTTTAAGTCATTCTGGCTACTTAATTGAGTAGAACTAATATAATAATCTTAAGTTGAAGTAAAAGCTTTTTTTTTATTAGCCCTTTTTCAGAAATATGTATAATAATAATATTTTCGATCTGCAATAAATATACTTTTTGCTAGAAATGAAGAAGTTTAGAGAAGAAAAATTGGCTTTTTAATGTATCAATTCGTATACAGCATATGAACAATTGAGTATGTGATTATTTTTCTTCTTTTTTACACTGAATCTGTTTCGCTAGCACAATTGCGGGTTATAGAGCTCACAATGTATGCTAAAGAATAAGATGGTATTCGAATTTTAAGACCATAGACATAATTCATGTTTTAATATGGTTTTTAAATGTGATAAAATGTAGTTATTAGTATTATGGAAAACTGTGGTCGTTTTCTTTTTATTGGTCTTTATTTAATCGAAATGTTTTTTTCTGCTATCGATTCAGAATTGACTAATTATGAAAACTGTTTTGTTCATTTTTAGTAAAGAGACCACAGCAGTTTGCACAGTTTGCTAAAACTGAATGTTATTTAAATAAACGTCGAAACTTGTCTAAATTAATGTAATGATGTTACGGTGTATTAAATGATTTATAATTAATGTACGTAATTTTGGTAGGTAAGGAGTGTTTTCTAAATTGGTAATATTGTTGATAACGAATTTTCAACAAAGTAATTCTTAGACACGGCATTATTGTAGTCATAAATCTTTTTTTTAAATTTGGATTAGTAAGTGATAAAATTCGGATGTTAGTGCGTTTGCCATACGCGCGTTTTTTATGTTACTATTATATTAAAGCACGCGGTATATCACGTTTAAAACCTATGAAACACGCGAGGCGATTGCTTCGTGGCCAATCAGTGTTAATGTTGAGGTGTACACACCGCGGCACATCAAGCTTTACATTTCCAGTATAACGTGGCCTCGCTTTGTATATATTTCCTGTACAATGAGAGATCCGCATAAACTGTTTTTATATAGCTTGATCAGCCATCGTGCGTACGTGCGCGACCATCTGTAGGAACTTATATTTAACTCTGGTCCGCACTGAATAAACCCCGTCTTCATGGCAAATATTAGTTGCTAATGTTGCAGAAACATGTTTTGCCTTGCGAGAAACTTGTTGAAACTTGTTGCAGAACAAGTGTGAAACCTGTTCTCATAAACATTAATTTATGTAAATTGCTGCAATAATGTTTTAAACATGTCAGACGCATAATATTCGTCATGTAAGCGCTTTCGTTGAAGTGTGAAAACATCTTGTATTTCACAGTTTAAAACGTGGTACTGCAACTGTAGATTAATTTAGTGTGGGCAAGTCATTAGTGAGGGGTGTTTAATAGCAAATGTTGATGTGAGAAGAACAAGTTATAGATCATACAACCTACGAGCTCGCGCCATGTTACTCTTATGTCATTGTAATAAGGTATAACATTGGAATGCTTGATGCGCGTTTGTTCATTGCAACAAATGAACTACAATGTACAAAACATTGGATCGCTAGACAAACAGATTCACTTGTATATCGCAACCTGACACTTGTAATATGTTACATTTAAGTAAATGTTATTTTGTACTCGTGATTTTTATTTCACTTTTCCTGTATTCTTTCTACCATGGTATTACCTGAATAGAAATATCTTGGCTCATGAAGTCATGAAACATTTTCAGCCTTTCAAGTTGTAGTTTCATAAATACCGGTAGGTGTTAGAGTGCGACCACATCTCACTGCATAATTTTGGGATGTTGAAGAGTGAACTCAATTTCTTACTGTAAATGATATCTCATAGGATAGCGCTGTGTGAACGGCCGCATTATTTATTTATACTGATTGGCTACACACGAGTTACACGTTTGTTGCGTCAGCGACTGCGGGCAACAAATGAATGTACCTACAGTAGCAAGGGCATCAAGTTACTATGAACTCTCGATTTTGATCTTAACATTCAAAGGTTTAAAATAATTTGGAAAAATTTGACAGTTTAACTTGATGTGCTGGCGACTATACACAATCGCATTCCTCGAGTCATCACGGCACGTGTTACTAGACGCAAGTCGCACCGCCTTAGGTCGTGAACTTAACCTTTTGACCGCCAGAGCATAAACGCACGCGCGTGCCATCCACGCCAAGCTACAATTTCACCTACTATTGTGTCACATATTTGTGTCATTTGGCGCACAGGGTACGCGCTTGCTTGTCACTTACTTGACTATGGCGGTCAAGAGATTGAAGTCGATCCTTAAAACATCTTATTTCCACCGTTTAAACGCTTAACATAACAGAAAATTCACACTCGCCTTACTCAAAGCAAATGAATGCAAAAGACTGCACCTTAACTAGCACGACAGACATTAGATACGGAGACACTACCAACCTGTTACCGTGTTCAATTGTTTATTAAAGCACACGTCACGAACACCTGTTGCGTTGCTAATGCACAGCGATACCGCACGAATGTTTACACTGAAGTTACGTTCACGA
The DNA here is from genome assembly GCA_950005105.1 of Lycophotia porphyrea. NCBI lineage: Eukaryota > Metazoa > Arthropoda > Insecta > Lepidoptera > Noctuidae > Lycophotia > Lycophotia porphyrea. The sequence goes on from OX465389.1 coordinate 5,696,906, forward strand.
CGCGACGTTGAAAGGCCTGTGAAGATGGGAGGATAAACAGCCATCAGTGGCGAAGGTTCTATACAACTCGATTCCTACCGGCTTCCCTTTGAAAAATGGCAAAGTCAGTATTCTATAGACAAATAATATGAAAGACATGTACTCCGGCTTACCTCTTACAAAAATTGACTCTTCGCTACTGAGCCATAGAGTACCTACACTAAGTCTTTTGCTCGTCGGTATTCGGAATAGATTGTAGATGTGGGTAGTTTTGATTTTACATAAACGTAATCTACTCTTGTTCGTCTGAGCATGAGATCTCGGGTTCGATTCCCAGGTCTGGCAAAAGTTTTATTGGGGTTTTCCATCAGAAATTTCTCAGTAGCAGTCACTGAGTCTGGATTTATGCCCGGTTGATGGCAATAGGCTGGGATACATGGAACATGGATACATGGGACTTAAACATAACTGGTGAAATGTGAGTACCTACTATGAGGATCACCAGCTCTGACTAACCTTTCGGGGATTATAGGCGTGATGCTATGTTAAAGGCCTGTGGAGCTCAGAGAATAAATAGCCATGCAGTACCTACACTAGTCGTAGAGGTAGATTGTAGATGTGGGTAGTTTTGATTTTACGTAAACGAAATTACCCTCATTATTTTTCGAGTTATGTTCACGAAGCTGAAAGGCAGCCCTTATGATGGGAGAATAAATAGCTTTATTGCTACAGTGGGTAGTGTGACTGTCTGTCACGTACTCCTAATTATTAAGCAAATATCTTTGCATTGATTCTTATTTCAATATCACCACGTGGTATCGGCCATTTACAAAAAATATTGTATCTCTAGTTTATGGGTTTGACAGGCTGACATGTTACCGTAATTAATAAAGAAAGGTTCCTTCTTTCTTTGAATTGTAAAACAATATCGAACCGCTTACTTTGCATAAATTCTTTATTTAATGGGAAACGCACTAGGGAAGAAAGCTAAATGACAGGCCAATATAATATTTCAAAGAATCCATAAGAAAATATAAAAACATTCAATTTCTAAATGCATTTCTCAACACTTACGCCGACATCTGGTTACCATGTTTTGGGCCGTAAGCGTCCAACGATACACTTAAAACAATTGAGACGTTTGAACAAAAACGGTCGTAAATGAGTTTTGTGAAAGGAGCCCCATGGCTCATCGTGCGTGGTGGTTTGAGGAGGCTGAAGAAAGGAGAGGGAACTGGGCAGTTAGTCTGGGACGGTTTGAGAGGTCGGACGAAAGGTCGGGAGACGTGAAAGGGGGTCTGATTGATACCGCGAACGCGATAGGGTTGAGACGATATAAGCTACGTGAGCTAAGTTAGGAGACTTGGTGAATACCGAGAGGCTTATGTCCAAGTGGGTTATCGCAAGTGTGTGATAATGATTGAATAAGTTAAATATAGTCGGGTTAAAAGCCTTGTTTAGAATAATTTAGTATGTGTGTGTGTTTGTTGGTGAGCGACTGGGTGAGTCCTTTATTACAATAATTATCCTAGGCTGAAGATGTAATTAAAGTTCTTAAAACTACACAGACAGAAACGTGTTAATGGGGAGTTGGTTATGCCACTTCTTCTCCCCAGCTCCAACACTAGGAAGTGGTGAAGGGTGGGCGCTTTTGGGTCTGTCTATAGGGTTTCAATAGAGTAAATCTCCAACTCTATTGCAAAATGGTTCTTGAGTTTTGATTATTAACTCTATTATCTGATAATTCTTGAATCATGTATTCATTAGCTCTAACCATCAATTCAGCCAACTTGCCTTTTGAGTTTGGAACCTCAATCCTATTATATGACCAACCATATAGTGATTCTAGAATAATATTTTGTTCATATCTCTGACTAATGATTCGGTCAGGCTGACACAAACACGAGTCTTGCAGATACGCTAGTTGTACGAAGAGAACACAATGATCCATAGGGTGGGATTGGAATGGTTTGATACCACAGCCATTATATAACCAGTCTAGAGACTGTTAGGGACCATGACTATTGATTAGCATGATGATTGACGTTCTGCCGCTGAAAAGCCGCCCTCGTCACGTTCACCAGTTCGAAAGGACTGCTAGGGACAATGCTCACTAGGAGCATGATGCCGACGCATTGCCGCTGAAAAGCCGCTTACGTCACGTATGGAAGTGTATCTCTAAGTGCTCCAGGTGTAGATGTGAAGTATCGTGTGAGTCACGACTGACCAATTACCGATTACGCTAGCGTAATGGTTATTTACAAGAACTATTGGTTGCCATATAAATATATTTGCATCTCCCAGTGTTGTTTTACCCTTTTGAAACCACTTTCAATATGTTTCAATAACTATGAATTCCATAGTCTGATTTACTATATCGTTCAATCCTTTCCTCGATCTAATAATGATACGAGGCATTGGACTTCTACATGTTAAGGAATTCAGTTCTCTTAGTCGGTGGGAAGGCGACCAGTCCGGGACGAGCCGGGTCGCGCGGAAGGCGGGGCGCCCTTTCCTCTTCGGGGGAAACCGACCTTCATACTAATATTAATATGATTTAGGAAAAAACTAAAATTTTATCAGCCTAGGGTATTTTAGGAACAGTCACAGTAGCTACACTAGTCTGTTACCCACCATGTTAGTGAATAAGAGAATTTTTGAATTTATTTTACAGAAATCTACTCGCCAGTATTAAAACAAAGAAGTAGAGACTGCTTCGTTGGTCTATTGGTCGCAAGCGCGACTGCTTAGCACGAGGTCTTGGGTTCGATTCCTATGGTCGGGCCAAGTGCTATTGGGGTTTTCCGTCAGGAATTTATCAGTAGCAGTCATGGAGTCTGGATTTATCCTGGTTGATGGCAATAGGCTCGCCCTCTATTACATGGGACAACGAAGTACACCACACCTCTGACTAACCTTTCGGGGATTACAGGCCTGACGGTTTGTTAAGTAGAGACAGTAGAGTAGCTGAAGAGTTGAAACTATTTTTTTTCACTAAATGTACAGCGTTTATCTGTCTGTCTCACGTAACTGTGGCCACGTATGCTTGTAATATGTACCTTAGCTATTAGAAATGCTCACAGAGCCTTAGTATGCAAGGCCGACACGCACTTGGCTGGTTTTTCTTTTTTAGGGTACCGTACCCAAAGGGTAAAACGGGACCCTATTACTATAGACTCCGCTGTCCGTCTGTCAGGCTGTATCTCATGAACCGTGATAGCTAGACAGTTGAAATTTTCACAGATGATGTATTTCTGTTGCCGCTATAACTACAAATAGAATAAAAATGTAAGGGGGCTCCCATACAACAAAAGTGATTTTTTGCCTTTTATGCTCGATATTTATAACGGCGACAGGTAGACGCTTTAAATATTTAGTACACTTTGAAAATAAATGATTAAATTAAAGTGAAAAAAGTATTTAAGGGGAGCCCCATACAACAAACGTGATTTTTTTGCCGTTTTTGTCTAATGTTGTATAGATAATGGTACAGAACCCATCGTACGCGACTCCGACTCGCACTTGGTCAGTTTTTTTTGACGGTCAAACTTTACATTGTCGCTCATTACGTTAAACTTTCAGTCGTGTACGGTCGGTTGGGACTTTAGCAGCAATTGTTACTGGTTATTACTTATTTTATCGTGAATTCGAGTTCTGCAGATAGTAATTTTTGGTAATCAAAAAAATCGGTTATCAAAGTTTCCGATTGCACAAAACCCTCTGTATCTGTGTCCACTACTTCAGTTATAATCTAAGAATCCCACTCCCATATTAACAAACGCTGAATAAACTTATTCCAAACTTAAACCGTCAAAATTGTATCTATGGTTAACCTGAATATTGTTTTGTTTTTTTTATTCCTCGTTTATTAATAGGCGAGGGGATAGTGAGTGTGAGTGTTTAAGAAGACAAGTGAAGTGTTCAGTGAAATGACGTGGTGGTTGAGCACCAGGCAGGGGCGACGCGGTGAATATGATGCTGGGATCAAAGCTGTCCAAGAAAAAAAAGAGCAAGTAGGTGGACTTGATTTTGTTTATAACTTTTTTCTTAGTGCTGAGGATAATTACGTTCTACAGTACTACCGCTATTATACTCTTGAAGTCTTGATGTCCTATCAACAAAAAAATTATAAGTAACTTATAAAGAAAGGAAAAAAGAAGAAGAAATTCTGCCAAAAGAGGACTGAACTTACTACACGTTTCTACTAATTTAAATAGTTGTATCTAGGCTAGAAGAGAATTAACAAGCTTCCAATCCTTATGGAGTTTGTTTCATCGCGATACATCATTTAGTTTAAAATTTACACTGTTTTGTGTACAATGGGGGTAAAAAACGAACAATTTAAAAAAAAAAGCCAGTAAAATTAAGCATATATTCCCTCATTTCAATATGTGCACAGTATAAAGACTCTCACTGTTTATAATGATGAGGAGAATATGACTTTATTTGCATGGAATGGATCTATTCAAAAGTTCAAACATTCAGAACCCAGGTAGAGACCAACAGGGGATACAACCAGCTAGACTAAAAACTAAGGAGTATACCTACCTACCTACTTACGTGGTGCAGTCGTTGATAGGTAACGACCCATGGAATTATCTTAATGAGTTCTTTCTAACTCTCTGATGTAAGTTCCCTTGCACTTTACAAGTTATGCGGTCACGGTGGAATAGTTATTAACTCTGTATGCGATGCTTTTCCTTATTACAGACTTACCTATTTGAGGATAAAGTACCTATTACCCCACTCAAACGCCAGCGAGTACTACGGTACCCAGCAATAAAAAACGCTTAACCGCCAAATTGACATTATTGACATTGACATTTAAAGTGACACTTGTGACACTTGACAGTTCAAACAAGATTTAACCTGCGCGCCACAGCTTAGTAGATTCAAAATCAAGTTACTATGATTGGAACAAGTAGGACGATAATAGGGTATGTGACAGGAAGTCAAAATAGTTACTTTTTTATGAACTGTCAAAACGCAAAATGTGTACGTGATTTGTATGAAATAGCACGTTGTGACGTCATACTTATTTGGGATCAAATGTAATACTTATTATCAGTAAATCCAATTTTACAATTATATTGTCCCCCAATATTTAATTTCTGTACGGTGATGGTAGTTTTTAAGATGAGTGGCCTTATTTCTACGTATTTTTATATTTTATTTTTGACCTTGTCAACTAGCCTATTCCATTTGTAACCAAAAGATTTTTTAGGCAGTTACGGCTTGATGTAAAAAAGGAGATACCGTGTTTCTTAATTAAACAGTATGGCTATCATCCAGTTGGGGTGCACGTGAATATACTTGTATGTATCTCTCGGGCCCCACACACATAGTAGTAGTAGGAACAGCGGATTTTTAGTCGGTTAGAGTCCAAGAGGTTTTTCATACTTAAAAAAAATGGTTATCATTATACTTTAAGAGTACACAAGTCGGCGGGACGAACTAGTTGGTAGGCGGGGTTAAAATGCATGCTATCTCATCTGACATCACGCGCGAAAGTGAGACGCTGTGATGAGCAGTAAGAAGCTAGTGCGCGTACACATACACACTCCTAACGAAATGCATGACAACGAAAACGAGCGCACGAAATTTTTTATACAGGAATATGGATTTCATGAAAAATCTATAAAATGTATGTGTTCAAAATAAAATTATTTGCATTTTTGAACAACTAATCTATCCTTGTACCCCTGTATGGTAACTATTTTGCAAGTTTCCTTCTTCTTATGGTATTTATTTCCGCCCAAAGATGCGTTAAATTTAGTGTTGAAATATGGAATTTTCGACGCTCATAACTGTCAAATATATGTTTTTTTTTTACTTTTTTGTTCATATACAGGGCTAGATAATGATGAGACAAATTGATATCACTTTTTATTTTGAAAGTACACCATCAAACTACGTTTGTATGGAAGTATGACCGGCTATTGTACACTTAAGGTATCTTTTATCTAACTACCTAACTAACCGTTTGTGTTTGCGAACGCACCCACGAAACAGGAGAAATTCTTGACGTCCACGTTTTAATTTCTGTAATGGCCTGTGTAATAAATTGGTTCCTTAACAGTTATGCAGGTAAAGGTATTCGCGTTTGTAATGACAAACATGGCGGCCATACCATAGCTGCCACGCACGAGGGAATGTTAGCTCATTAATGAGCACATGAATAATTTGCTCATAGCATAGCCCATGGTTAGAGCTGTTTGCCTAAACTAAATTTCAGGAGACCTCGTTGATATACATAGAAACCGATGACTGTTTGTATGTCTGTCCTTCATAACTTGTAAAAGGAGTCTGGTAAATGCAGATCGCCGACTGTACCAAATAGAACTTCAACATTAGTTTACGGTTATCCACTGCTGAATAGGCTTCCCCAGTCACACATCATTCATTTTGATTCTTGGTAACTCTTACTCATGGTCTCTTTTCATTATCGTGTGGTTTGTGCCTAACCTGGTGTCAGAGTTGTTATGCCGCCCATGGCATGGGCCTCTGACTTGGCGACGCCGTCAAGAAATATCTTTCAAGCATGCTGGTTTCCTCACGAGGTTTTCCTTCACCGAAGAAAGTGATAATTATAATATACGCGCTTGAATCGAACTGGGTTCGAACTTGCGACCTATGACTTGGCATTCAGACGGTCACAACACTAGGCTATCACACTGCTTTTATCCAGGGTACTGAGCCTTATCCCACTGCTGGGAAAAGACCTTCCTCTCCCTTTTTCACTTACTTCTGTTGTGGGCCACTGTCTTCTCAATCATACCATATACTTTACCGATAATCGCAACTTACAGACTACATGACTTTAGTTAGCTATTTTCTATTCATAAATTTTAGTTCAAGTTAAAGCGAAAAACTGATGAGAATTTTTAAATAAATTATAATTTCGTCTGCCAAAAAACAAGAGGATCATTCTAATATTCTATTATGTGGGTACTACTATAAACCTTTCTCCAATAAGTCGTTGATTTAAATCTAATAACATACATGGATGCGTTTTGCACATGAAGCAAAGTTGGCGACAAAATCTATCGAGACTCGTGTTCACCGAGAATGCTGAACAAGAGTTCGCAAGTGCAATAAATATTTTAGGAAAGACTATTTTGTCGATAGGCACCTTATTTGAAATATGTGGTGAAGTGGATGCTTTTATAAAATACTTTATTGTGCTTGCTGCGAAGACAATGTGCTGTTCTTATAGCCACGACAGAAATCATTGTTGCGTTTTTCGTGCCATGATATGAAAACATGTTTGCTCCGATTGCTACGGCGTAGCTTACCTTCGTAGCCGCTACGCAAGTAGGAAACATGCAATAATTTGTGCGTAAAAGAGAAATGCTACTGATAATTGATTAACAGATAGATCGTAGTTTAAACTGCAGTTGTCATGGTGATTTAACTCCCATTAACCGTAACCAGATTGATCAATGTCTACAAGTTACGTAGAATCTGTCTTTCCTTAGGCGCCTTAAAACATAAGTGAAACCTCAAAAATTAATATGTATCAAACTTTGAAACAATGACGAGCTCTTTTATCGACCCACGTTCCGCCCACACATTAAACAATTACCTAAATCGCCAAAATTTCCGCTGAAACTGAAAAGAGAATCACTTAAAGTTTTTCTTCGTCCATAAATCGCGTTGTCATGGCGCGTATCGCTTTCGTTCTGCAGTCGACTTGCGAACGATTGTCGCTAACCAAATAGACTGTGTTCGAATAAGACGGCGATTTAAAGAGTTAGGTCTTGGTCTTGTTAAAAGCGGGGCGGACCGCTTCAGCGATTATCACGAACCAAGCGAAGGGGGGAAAGTGTGACAAAAAAACTTAAATATATTTTCGCTATATAAATAATATACGAGACGGTCTGGACGCATGGACGAGGGTTGGTTCGAGAAAGCACGTGAAAAGAGCACGTGGAAAAAATTGGGGGATGCCTTTGCCCTGCAGTGAGACAGTACAGGCAGTTAAAAAAAATAGAAATAAAATAAAATACTATACTTTTACTAGTTTTAAAGAAGGTTATATTTCTTATTGAAATTATAAAAAATGTTCTTCTTAGCGTGCCGATAGCAATCCATATTGAGTCGACCCAGAATTTAGCTACGAGTTTAGCACTATCTTATACTTTGTAGAAGCGATGCTCATATTCACATATCGCCAAATACAATGTCTCTGCTCATCTGGATATTTACTTCAGAAACCATATAAAAAAAAACTTTACTCATATAAAAAATAACTGCGTCCCGCAAATCGCGTTCAACACGACAGAGCCTTACCCAAATCCCCTGCCAAAGTATATCCGTAGAAAGAAAGAGTATATTGTTACAATTGCATCGAAGCCTCGTAAAGAACTGTTGCTCCTGGCTAGCGTCCAGCCCGCCGATGTTAGGTGCTACCATTCAATTACACATTAAATAAAACTCCAGTTTATCTCACATGATGAATGTTTTCACTTTTTATTGAGATTTGGCTGAGAAACCGGTGAAGCGGTTTGTTTGTTTGCGATTTGTGTTTTATGAGGATATACATTGTGAGTATCAATTACTACTTTATAGTTCCATGGTATGGATGGTATGAATACGGGGTGGAAGGGATATCAAACAACCAAGGGTCACACAAAAAAATTACCTGTTCCATACATTTTGAAAGTGTAGGTAATTAGGTATTGCACGTTTGTAGGACACAGCTGTTTTTTTTTTATAACCGAAGAAAACTTTGATGTTCTTTGCTCAGAATGATGAATTGAGTACGTGGTAACAGTTTTCGCATTGGTGTCCCTTTCACGGTTTATACTTATCGGTCATGTGTCTAGAAATTTTAAGAACCTAGGTATGTGATAAAACAGGAACAATGATCTCAATGAGTTAGACGCGAGTCACTCGAAGTATTATAATAATTAAAATAATGCGATCCCATCAAAAAGTTGGAAAACCCCGGATTGTAAAGTTCATCTATATGCTAATGAAGCCGTATATGCTAATCCAGGCCAAGAACATTTTAAATCCTTTTATCCCTCCCAACTTTTATGCTAACAAGACATGTAATTACTCAAAGTTTCGTCCATTCCGTCCCATCCATTTCGTGCATCCTATCGTGTCTTGTGGAACTCCGTCGTGTTCCGTGCGGTCTCCGTTGCGGTTGCTGATGGACTGGTGAAGTCGCGAGTGTTGGATCTCGGGATGCGGAGGCAGAGCATCAGGACGATATCCTGCACGCACGCGCCGTGCTCGCCCCCGCCCCTTCGCGATAATGCTAGGATGTTCTCCACAAACTTGTGACGCGATTTGTAACACTATAATAAAAGCGTAAAATGTGTTATTTGATTTAAACAACTAATCTTTACAGAGTATACCACGAATTTGTCTAATCGCGTGCTCAAAGTTTATTGTGAGGATATTGGCAAATGTATCGTATTTTTGCAACATCAGAACTCTTGCCAACCAGTTGCGTTTTTGCCAACTTCGTCTAAAAGTTAGAATATGAAACACTCCCGGTGAAAGACTCCACCGTATTTGGTTGAACGTTGTATAGGCGTTCGGCAGCGCCCTGCGCAGAGTAGGTCAGGACAGGGGAGCGCGGGGGTGTGCGGCGCAGGGCACGGGGTGAGGGGCGCGGGGCGCAGAGGGCGGGGAGGGGTCCCGATTCATGTTTACGGGGCTCGGCCGTCAGCTGTTCGCGCGACATGAATGTGCCGCGCCCGCGACGCGCCCGCGCCGACGCCGCGCATCGATTGATTGATACCTGAGCGGCCACGTGCGGCGGGCGCCGGGCGGCAGTACCGCCGCGCTCGCCGGCCCGCGCGCGCGCCCGCTCGTGCGACCCCGCCCGCGCTGCTTGCCGCCTCAGCTCATCAATGGAGTGCCCGAGGTGACCGGCCCCCGGAGCCCGCGAGCCGCGCGACACCGCCCGTCTGGTAAGTACCGCGCCTGCACGCGCCCACTCGCGCCACAAGTAAACACGTACACGCACTAGCACCCCAATCCGTTAGTAAATAATGGTTTTTCCGATAGCATTAATACCCGGAGACAATTTATGCGACTGCGCCGTGTGATGTTTACTGCGACCCGTTCCTCGAGCCACCTTCTCATTACATTAGCGGCGGAAATTTTCTATATAGAAGCGTTTTTCTTATCGATCGTCCAAAGTTTCGGTCGTTTCTGACGGAATATTTATAAAAAATCTCTATCGGTTTACGTAATCGAAGGACAGTGTGATCGTTTGTTATTGAAAGCCGCGGATATCTGCGAGGTGTGTACGAAACACGCACCCCAATCATTACATAAAACATTCCAATCGGTTTCTATCGACCTGTCGATCTGTCGTTATGTTTCCTTCGCTATCGCTTTCTTATGAACCGAGAGATATCGTAAACTTTAAGGTCCTAACATATTGGTAACTCGCTGATTGCATCGCACACCCCACGGGACATTAACATAAACATAATCCGAATAACAAGCGCGCAGTTCGTTCTGTAAAACGTGCAACATAACAGTATCGCCAATATTTACTTAGCAACAAGTCATAATGAAGTAATAATACGCAGCGTTCAATTTTGTTCATAAGCATATTGCCAGCTTATGTTACAGTCGACAGGGCTGCCAACAAACTGTCAATCATGTCGTTACAAGCACTCGGCGTGTTATACAATGTTACAAGTTGCGATGACGCCTAATTGAAGAGCATCGCGTTGTGGAGTCGATACTCCCTGATAAGTGATATTTACCTTTACGATGCTGTTACAGCGAAGGTACTTAACTCAGCGTGGAAGCATGGCGGCTTCATATGATTGATTGATGATTTGTAACAACCTTTACTGGAATTTTTATAGACTGAGTACACAAAATAGTGAGTATAGAAGCGCGCTGACGTATCAATTATTTTAATGTGTTTTCAGTCCATTACTGTTTTTTTTTTAACTTTAGTTGTCTGCAATTATATTAGCTTGTTTTTTCTTAGCTAATAGGCTGCTTTCAAGTAAATTGTTTCTTTTAAAAGTAAACACAGATTGACGAGATAAATCGCTGCGCACTTACAAAACCACATTCTCTGTAGAGGACGTAACATTGAAGTTAATAACTTATTGGTGTCAGACTCTAAACAATAATGATAACGAAGATTCTTCACAATCAACTTCACTAACTTTTATTTTTTATTGTACACTAAATATTTACATATAAATAAAATTGTTGCAATAATACAGCTGATGTACCAAGGTGAGCTTAACCACGAACAGGGTTTCCTAACAGCAAACCTCATTAAACTATTATTATTACATAAATTACAAGAATTGTGATTAATTAAGTAATTCCCTTCAAGGATACCTTATTTCAGAATAGTTGTTTTCATGACCACTGAGTTTGTTACGGCTGTTTCTTCTCAGAGTAGTCAGGTACGAAACACCGGCCCCATCTAGATAAAAAAAAGATGTATTAAAGTGTTCGTAAAAACCTATTTGCAAAATAAACATCATTTATGCCATTAACTTTAAAGGGGAAAGAGCACTTACGTCAAGAGTACGTGCACTGTGCAGTAGCGTCCTCTGATGTGCATTAGAACAAACTAGCTTTACCTCGCGGTTTAGCTCGCGTTAATTTAGAATTTGACTAAAAAAATCGGTTTATACTCCGCTTGAATTCAATCATGATTCGAAAGTCACGTGACGCCATCTATTATCATAAGAACGTTATTGTTTTTTTCCTCGGGAACAGTACTCTTTTTCGGGATGAAAGGTACCGTATGTCCATTTCTGTACACCTGATAACGTATATATGTAAAATTTCAGGATGATCGATTTATGCTACCGGTTTAGTGAAAATGTTACAAATAAACTTACTTTCCTATTTATAGTATTAGTTAGGATAACAGCACAATTACCTCATTGTACACCGTTAACTATTCACCATGTGTAACAAATGGGATGTTATAGCAATATTCGCTAACAACCGATAATTTTATTGCTCTTTATTTTAACATGATGTATAGCTTTGGTTGCTGAAAATATATTGAAAATCGACGTGCATTTTTTATTTATTAGGTTTTTTTAACAATAAGTAGCAAGTTAATCATTTGTACATTGAAAACTTAAGTCCCTTTACTTAAAGGAAAGCACGACATGCATTATGCGCTAATTTTTTTGCAAAAATTCTACATTTTCAAAGTGGTTTACGAGTTATGGACAATAGTGACACAAAAGTTTCTCAAAATTCCAAACATCATGTTGCGAACACTTGGCCTATCCATTTCGACATCAATTTCTTAGCTTTAAGGATGACTTGGTAATATATTATCATATCCTTCAAGCCTCCTTCCTGAACCCTTCCTTAGGTAGTACGGCCCACTATCTCTCACGAAGCCTGCCTTAAGACGTGATTAAGGGATTGTAGCAAATGTGTAGGGTTCTGGTTTTATTGCGTCCGGCTCAAAACTGATAACATCTATCTTAACTGGTGTTGCGGGAATAAGATTTAGATAGTGTTTTTGTTCGATGGTATCTTAGGAATTAAGAATAAACACCAGCAGCGTTTATGCAACATCTTTTAATTATTATATCTCTTGTTTGGCAATACAATATATTAAAAAATATAAAAAAATTAAAAAATTATATAAAAATTTGTAGCCTACCGGTATCGAAAACAGGGTCCAAGCTACCGGTGGTCAGGGCTCCAGAGGGAGGAACCATCTAACAATACGAGCCGTGTCCAGAAGTACCGCTTTCTGAATTCAGCCCTTGATCCAGCTGCCCAGCGAGAGCCACCTCAGGTGTTGGTTGAGGCTCTTGGTAGTTGAGGCATGGGTTGATACGACATCCATTATTTCTTTAATAGTCAACGAATCAACGGACAGCGTTAACCTTGCAACCATAAACTATTACTAGCAGTGGGGTTTAAATCTGAAGTCTCTTTTAAAGAATAATTTTCGATAAACTGAATTTATATAATAAGAAAATATATAAGGAAAACATTATACCTTCCTACAATGAAGACACTACTCTTTCAAATCACACCAATACACACATTTCAATTTCCTTCAAACAAATTCGTTTGCTCAGAATATCCACTGTTAGACAAAAGCAATTTAAAATTTAACTACTGAAAACACTTGAGAGATGCATTTGAAATACAATCTTCGCTGAAACCGCACAGATTTACTGCAGATGTCAGCCGTAGCACCCAAAGCAAATCAAATAGCTCGTAGCCTCGTAGCTTGTCATCGTAGAGGCGCTACGAAATGGCTACGGCATTACTACGACGTTTTGAACAAATGCTACGGAGATCACAGCTTCTAATAAAGAGGATTTATTTTTAAACTTAAACAGCTAAAGTTACTTTTTTACCTTAAAAATAAACTATAGGGAATGTGATCTCAAATATCCGATTTATAACAGATGTCAGACGTAGCATCAAATCAAATAGTTCGTGGCTTGTTATCGTTGGGCGCTACGAAATAGCTACGACGTTTTGAACAAATGCTACGGTGAGCTTGGCATATATTCGTGATACATGGTATATTTCGAAACAAAACCATGTCAAAAATACCTTTAAAATACAATAGGTACTAAATTCATTTCTGGAAGGTACTTAATGTCATTGTAAACTCAAGGCTACGAATCGCTACGAAACTTTTACGACTTTTTGAATAACAGCTACGGTGATCATTGGTTAGAAAATATTCCTGATACCCAATATCTACAAGGTATATTTCAAAACTAAACCTGTTTAAAAGTGCTTTAGAAAAACTATAGGAAATTAAAATATGATGTCTGGAATTTAATGTTATCGTTGACTCAAGGTTACGAATCGCTACGAAATTGCTACGAATTTTTGAACAAGGGCTACGGTGCTTATGCTTGGAAAATATTTCGGTCTCAGGGTATATTAGGGAACTAAACCAGGTAAAACTACCTTTGAAAACTAAATGTGAGTTGCTACGTCTTTTTGATAATCAATGCTTGAAAACATTTGTGGTAAAATACATTTATTATGAAGCTGTAGGAAATTAAATCATGTCTGGTATTGTCATCGTAGACTCAAGACTAAGAAACACTTTGAAATTCTTAAGACTTATTGAAAAATCTTATAATAGCTTGAAAAATATTTGTGGTATAGATGATTATTTAATATACTGGATGATTTCTTTTTAAATTAAAACAGCTTTAATCATAACCTTCAGAACATAAAAAAACGAAAATTGATCATTCGGTAATTTTGCGCACCTTATTCAAGTCAAAGATCCACAAATTACAGCCGGGACCAACGGTTTTACGTGTTCTCTGAAGCCCAGAAGGAATCCGATATAGAAATGAGGATTACCCATCCACGAACAGACCTCAGCAAGAGTTGCTTAACCTGGAACATCGACCCCATCGAAGTCCTCCTCTCTAAGTAGACTATTGGTATATTTGTAAAAGGTGGCGTTCTGTGGTTTCTACCTACACCCATGGGAAAAGGGCGTGAGTTTATGTATGTACGAGTATGTTGTAAAAGTATTTTCGTCGAATATTTCTCACTTATTATATTTTTGAATCATATTTTTGTCAACATAGCAAACAGGTTTGTAAAAGAACCAAAACTTCAATTTAACCATGACACAAACCGGTAAAAATCGGTCAAGCAATATATTTTCCTAATCAAATGTGCCGCTCTGTATGTATGTATGCGCGTTACGGCAGACTGCTTCGTGGTAGTTGTTTATACAGTCCCCTGTTTACGAGGCGAGCCCACAAACGAATGCAACCATTTCCAATCTCACTCCGTGTCAAAGGGAACACTTTAATTCCCCTCTTGAAGGGATTCGCCGCAAGCTTTTCCTTGCTTTCTGTCAGAGTTTTGTTACATTGTTAGGAATATTACAGGGTATTATTCTTAAAAAAATAATACCTCCTCATTTGTTTCCTTTTCCAGTGCCTCGCTGGTTTAGTTGTCGCAATCGCGACTGCTGAGTATGAGGTCCTGGGTTTGATTCCCGGGTCTGGTAAATTGGTATTGGGATTTTTCATTAACTTACTCCTAATAACATCAGCTATCTGCCAGTAAAGCTGAGTCCTGTCAAAATCGGTCCCGCCGCTTTGGAGATAACCCGGAACAAACAGACAGACAGACTGACAGACAGACATTTTATTTATTTGTATAGATTAGAAATAACCAGATTGAGAGCTAGAGGAGCTCGTGGCTAAACAATAACAGCCGCTCGGGTCGATCTTTAGGTTAAGCCGTGCTTGCCTAGGTTGGTCTATGGATGGGTGGCTCGGTATGTAATGGGTGGTCCCATTACATACCGAGTTTCCTCCGTGCCTCGGAATGCACGTTAAGCCGTCGGCTGTCATTTGAAGATCTTTGACAGTCGTTAAAGTAGTCAGTGGCCCAAAAAGTCTGACAACCAGTCTTACCAAGGGGTATCGTATTTCCCAGTAGTAACTGGGTTGTGGAGGTCAGATAGGCATTCGCTCCATGTAAAATACTGGTATTCAGCTGCATCCGGTTAGACTGGAAGCCGACCCCAACATAGTCGGGAAAAGGCTAGGCAGATGATGATGAGAAATAACAAGATTCTAGACTATAAGGCCGCAAATTCGGAGAGGCGTTACAGCGTGCAGCGGGGCGTTTAATGGAACTGCAAATGCCGCACGCTGCAACAAACGCTTCTCCGAATTGGCGGCTTAAGACTTAGGACTAATAAGCAATTTGATTTAAACTTGTTTTTTTTACGTGATAATTAAATTTAAAAACGTCTAATAGTGACGATTTGTACTTTTCAACACACTTGCTCATAAAATGGCTCTAATTTCACCGCAATCAGGCACATAATGACACCTGTAATCAAACTGTGACTTTTTCATTGCTATTATTCACAAGTGAGTTATAGGTTTTTTTTTTTATTTAATTGGTTGAGTTGCTTTGTTCTTAAAAAGTTTCGATACAAAAGAGATCGTGTTCAATAGAAGATATATACTTTTATCAACACACTTGCTCATAAAATGACTCTAATTTCACCGCAATTAGGCACATATAGCACCTATAATCAAACTGTGACTTTTTCATTGCTATTAATCACAAGTGAGTTATAGGGTTTTTTATTTTATTAGTCAAGTTGCTTTGTTCTTAAAAAAGTTTCGATACAAAAAAGGTCGTGTTCGTATAGTACAAATAATCTATCTGATGAGACCGCTATGCCATCAAATACAGTTAATTATAATTTTACTAACTGCACATTTACTAATTATTTCTCTAAATAAACCTTTTATCTACTAAATAAAATGATTTTTTAGTATTATTTTCTTCACAAGTGTGTTGAAAAACGTCGTATGATACACGTGTGTATTGATGATTACCGTCCTCGGCTCTCTTAAGACCCTCACCTACCGACTCGGGTCTCAATGGCGCCTCAGCGGTAATCACCAACATTACACACTTGTACCATAATGTACTATTACACAAGTCATTAGAAATCAATAATAATTTATTATCATTAGTTATTATGAGTACCCATGCTATACTGTTTTACCCTGGAATACAGTTTTGTACGGGTCCCCCTTTTTTAAGGTTACGTACCCAAAGGGTATAAACGGGACCCTATTACTAAGACTCCAGTGTCCGTCTGTCTGTCTGGCTGTCTGTCACCAGGCTGTATCTCATGAACCGTGATAGCTAGACAGTTGTAATTTTCACAGATGATGTATTTTCATTGCAACAACAATAAAAACGAACAATAAAAATATAAATTATTTAATAATTAAAGGAGGCTTCCATACAAGAAACGTGTTTTCGTGCGCGAGTTCGACTCGCATTTTCTTTTTCCTAGCCTGCGCTGTTCTCGTTCCAGTTCTGACGGAACCTGTCCAGTTCGTCCCGCCATCTCCTTCGTGGCCTGCCACGACCCTGCCTCACTGTCTCAGGGAAGCTTCCGGGTCGCCCCTATTAAATAAAAATTTTAAAAATAGTTTGATCCTTTCTTGAACTTCCGAATTAGGTCAGTTCTTTGAAACGGAGTTTTTTATTTTATTTTAATAGCAAGCCAGTCTTTATGTTTGATTTTATTTGAGGCTATAAACTTTTTGGGTTATTTGGATGATTAAGGGATTAGAGGCTCTTGATTAAGGCGAGTCTTAAGCCTCATTATTATGATTACATTTTTATTTTCAGTCCAATATTAATTATGGGTAAGACGTGGCTTTAATGATTGAGTATTAAGTATAAGTACTAAGGCTTCTAACGTGGCCATTTGTGTTAAGAATTTAGTGATTTTGGTTTTTAAATGCGCTTATACTGGGTGAATATTTGAAGTGGGCGTGGATGGTTAAAGAGAAACTATGGCGAATAGCGAAAAATACTCAAAGGAGTCTCGAGCTCGATTTTGATAAGAACTGCTTCATTGGATATTAGAAAAATCAATATGGAAAAAAAACACGCACTCAATGGCGTCGCTATTAAGGGTCAAATTCTAGGAAGTAATGACATACGACACTCATCCAAGCTATTTAACTCAACAAACCTCAAACTAAAACGACCATTACTAGTCAAAATCACACACTATATTAGATCCTAAATTTAATCCTCTATCCAGCATCATAATTAACGCTTAAAACATGTAAATCCTATGAAAGCATTGAACGATAACCACGTTAATGTTTGCCTTAAGAATTGTTACTACTCTAATATCATCATCATCATCATCATCAGCCGTTTAATGTTCCCACTGCTGGGACACAGGCCTCCTCTCTATGAGAGGGAATGGGCTATAATCCTCCACGCGGGCCCAGTGCGGATTGGTAGATGTCACATGTCTTCGAATTTTTGGTTCTAGGACATGCCGGTTTCCTCACGATGTTTCCCTTCACCGTTTTTGAGAGCAGTGGTGATGAAATAAATTACACAAAGTAATGCGCCTGCTTGGGTTCGAACCCACGACTTACTGTTCGTAAGTCGGGGTCGCTACCACTGGGCCACCGCTGTGTGTTCTCTAATATAGAATGTGTAAAATAGTTGCCAACTATACGGTGCTGACGGAAATTCTACTAATGGTATAACGAGAATAGTTTGTTTGTGTGTATGTTCGGAATTTGTAAGGAACTGCTTATCTGATTGACGTGGAATATTTCAATTTTGGATAGCTTATAGCTGGTATTAAGGTTATAGGGAACGTTTATGTTGCATTGCATGGGAATTTTGTAAATCGTTCGTGCAGAGAATGAAACATGACTGTTTGATCATTTATCTAAGAATTTAAAGAAGATAACTTGCAAACCTGTTTTATATTATACTATCTTTAGACAGCGGCTTGGCCCGTATTGCGGTCGAAAATTTTATCATGGGAACTTACATAGATTATAGATCCACAGATACAAAAGAATCCTTTTATCTTTTTCATGTTTTATGTATCTTGTTTATTTTTTTCTATGTTTGTATGTTACCTTCAGTCAGTTGTGTGTGTCACTAAATATAATTTAATTAATAGATACAAGCACTCTTTTTCCTACCACTCTGTAGCTTAGTGATCAAAAAGAAAATCTCACATTTTCGAGTCGGGGTTCTAAAATAAGTTCCATAATAAGTTGAGCGGCCTTAGTGTAGAGCAACACCTCTTTAAAAATTATCACCAGTAGGCTAGACAGTCGATACATCTTTATTACTAACTAGCGGAAGTCACGCGGTTTCACCCATGTAGTTCCCGTTCCCGTAGGAGTACCGGGATAAAATATAACATGTGTTACTCGCTGATAATGTAGCTATCCATTGCTGAAAGAATTTTGCAAATCGGTCCAGTTTATTCGTTACATACATAAATACAAATCTTTCCTCTTTATAATATTACTGACAGCGCCAAACTAGTAGCTCAGTTCTGGGCCGACACAATATAAGAAGAATATTAGTAAAGATAAACTTAAAATAATACACCCAAAATTAACATAAACATCAAAATCCCATAATCCCAAACAGATTCACAATGACACAAATAAATTCACACACGTGTGCATCTGATTGAATAAAATATTCAAATAAAATGTCCCCATTCAGATACATCGCACATACACTGCGACCCTTGAATCGGGGACACGGATTTGCGAACGGAGCCGTGTCTTTATATCGGACTCCGACGGATTTCTGAACGGGGCTTAAGAACTGGTGCACACCCACGCAATGTTACGTCTTTGTGTCTTACTTGATTTATTTTACACGTTTACTGTACGGTACGGCCTTAAAAGGGACAGGGTTTTGTTGTTTTTGTAGGAATGTCTTATTTATTCGGGTAATAATCATACAATATTGTGCAATAGTGTGATAAATGCCATTTATATATATGTAGTATTATAAATGGCATTTATCTTTTTATAATTCTGCCTTCCTTTTCACGAAGTATTAGCGTGATGTTACAACAAGGACTATTACGGATGATAGAACTTATGTAATTATAATTATTTATTCACTTTCGTAGTGTCAAATATTGACAAGCCTAGGTTATTATTTTTAATCTACTGCTGGAGCTAGGTTAAACCTAGGCTAGCTAGCTAGGCTAGGCCTAGCTAGGTTTAACCTATACAACCTAACCTCCTAGCTCCAGCAGTAGATTAAAAATAATAACCTAGGCTTATCAATATCTGACACTACGTGTTAGGCACTAGGTGTTAGGTTATTTTCGTTACGGAATTTTTCGTTACGTCAATTTTTGGATTCGGTCTCCACGCTCAAGGCCCGCGATAGAAGCTATGCAATAGCTTAAAAATAAAGGCATAAAATGTTTAATTAGTAATAACAATATTGAACACCTATTTAACTCTCTCATATATAATACATATAGACATATAGACTATAATTTAAAATACACAGGTATATCATAATTTTCATAACAATGCTTGTGCTTTATCACTTAAAAACAAAAAACAACATGTTATGAGCGAAACTCACAAAACCGCGTGTTCATCAGTTATCTAACGGGCGATTCCGATCACAAATCAGTTGAGCGGAACAGTCCCACAACAACCGTAGGCAACCATCCATCATACACATACCTTCGTTATCAAACGAACTTTCCCGAACACTTACGAGTAGATAGTCGGGTAATCTCATCGAATCGCCCTTTCGTTTCATTAGTCGGAGTACAAAAATATCATAACATCGTGACAAGATAAACAGAACTGTTCTTTGTTAGAACACGGTATATTACTATCAAGTTGTTTGCCAAACAAACGTGGGCAATTGAGCCCATGCTACTACTGATATTTGTGTACACAGTTATTAAGTTCTACCTGCCTGCCGTAGGGTGTGTGTCGTAATAAAGATTTGTCTGTAATCAATTTCTTTCTAGTTGATTACGTTTCCTAGTACGATGACAATGAAATATTGTTGTTGGTTGAACAATTAATGTTTTTGTGTTATCTTGTACGTTCATCTTTTCGTATTAGAACAGTAAATTATACTCTTTAGAGAGATATTATGTTTTAGAAACCACAGCATATTTTGTCTCAAAAAAACAACTTTTAACAATTTTTTTCTCAATTCCATTCAAAACCACATTCACATACCTATTGCAGTAACCAAAATTTAAAACTAATTCTATATGCAAGATTTAATCGCCGAACGAAATGCAGGTTCACAAACCAGCCCCGACCACGGAATAGGTACCGTGTTTTCAGTGGCGTGGTTTTCTGACATCTACCCCATATATCAGACTCCCGTCAGGGACACGCCACTATATCGCAAGACAATGGCCGCTCGACTATGTTAATAACAAAGTATGAACAGATTTGACTGCCCGATTGTGTCGAGCGGTATTCAATTGTTTTAGAACCACCATGTGTGAAGTATGAAGTGAATATATAATTTAGAACTTCTTGAAAGTGGAGAGAAGAGGTCTGTTGTCTTTTGAATTGTCTATGGATTGAACTATGGAATTATTAGGTCTTGTCTTGATATTGACAGTTTTCATTGAACGGTTCTATGTTGACTCAGACTGCTCATAACGCCACCATATTGGCTGTTTGAGTTGATCTTCTACTAACCTTTCCTAAGCTTGGTTTATTAAAGGTTAGTTTCAGTAAGTCATCTGGCATTTTATAATGTTGTATTAATTTTTACACTTATATTTTTTCTCATACTTCACTACCACTACATAGTATGAAACAAAGTCGCTTCCCGCTGTCTGTCCCTATGTATCTTTAAAACTACGCAACGGATTTTAATGCAGTTTTTAATAGAGTGATTCAAGAGGAAGGTTTATATCTTCATTGCACCCGTGGAAAGCCGGGCGGGTCGCTAGTTAACTAAGAACTTCACTCGTTTTAAATACTTGTCCATGTGTTGACCTGTGATAAATAGGTTTAGTTATTATTTTAGGAACTAAAACTACTGCTGGAAATGGAAAAAACCTATATATCTAATTACATCTTTGAAACGCGATCTCCAGTACATATCCCTTTTAATATTTTTTAAAGTCTTTGTAACTAACAGTTTCCTCATACCTACTGAAGTATATTACGAACGATGCCCGCGATCGTATTAGATAGTATGGCTTCTTAACTTAATAACTTGTATGACTCGACACAAAACCTGAGTGCTATTGGCTTAAAGTTAGCTTCCGACAGAAAGTAATATTTTTACTAGCCCTCTGAAATCGTTCACTTCAACGTTCAGAGAATTCTGGGGTATTTTTGAAACGATACTTTCATGACGCTCTATATAAAATACTGTAAAATATTCAGCTGTATCGGGTTGGACTGAAAGCCGACCCCAACATAGGTAGGATAAGGTTCAGTAAATGATAATGACTTGTCAAACCTTAGAAATAAAATCCATTCTGTCAATCACCTATTTTTACTAGGCTTCCAATGATAATCGCATTGTTTTCATACTTAAAAAAAAAAGTGGTTTTAAATTATCCTTTTGAGCTTCTTTTATCTGTTGATGTTATGCTCACAAAAGAGGCTCAATGATCCATTAATATTTAACCTATTATGTGAATAGTATTGTTGACCCTGTAAGGACTTAAACCATACGTTTATATTAACAAGTTCCAATTATTTTAATAGTAAAAGTTCTGGTATTTCCGGAAAAGTAGGATAGCGCTTTCCCGGAAGTGTCTGATTGTTTAACAAATTCCTTGTTAAAAGTGTACAGTAGCACGATTTCAAATTACGGTACAATTATAATGTTAATTAAAACTGTATTTTCACCTCTGAAAATAAGTCACAAGGAATTACACAATTACAAAAAAGTTAAATTCACTAATGAACTTGAACATGATCATCTGAACTACGTTCAAACGTATCAATATGCTGTGGAGAACAATGATAACGCTGACATATTTTGAACGCAGACAATTTTAATCAAAGACACTGAAGGCAAAGTTTCTTCAGTGTCTGATGAAAATCTTCCTAAATGGTGAGTACTTAACAGACGCCAAAATAAATTATTCTCCAAACCAGTGGCGACACACGAACTAGATGAAGTAAACCAATAAATATATTCCGAAGCTTATTTCTGACATACGGCTTGACAAAGGCGAGCCGGCAACAAATGGCGGTTCGTTGGCGAGGCTGTTGCCAAAACTGTGTCCGCGGAATATCAGGTAGGTCTCGTAGAGGGGACGAACGTCTAACTGGCATCCGTAGTGCTATGTAGGTCACTGCATGTCCTTACTCCGTATTACATGCAGCTGGAGTGACCACACGGTGTGGAATCTCGACACGCTTCGGGACGCTTTCCATTTTTAAATTAATAACGCGATTTTGCTTCCCTCCCGCTTCGTTTTCGTTTTTAAGCTATTGCATAGCTTCTATCGCGGGCCTTGAGCGTGGAGACCGAATCCAGAAATTCCGTAACGAAAATAACCGTAACGTAACTTTCGTAACGTAACGTAACGAAAATGTGCCTAACACGTAGAAATACAATAATACACTACGAAAGTGAATAAATAATTATAATTACATAAGTTGATAAAAAATGCTATGCAATAGCTTTACCGCGGCAGTCTCCGAGTGCCACACGTCTTTTTTTTTCTCTGTCCCTAATGAAACCGTGTCCTTTAGAACAAACTAAGCTCTTTATAGAGGTCTTGCAAGTAGCCACCTACTTACAAGACCTTTATATATATTGCAATTTATTGAAAAGATTATTATGGACAGTTTTAAATTAATAATGCCATTTTGCTCCCTTTTACTTCGCTTTTTTTGCTTCTGCCCATAATGAAGTCCTGTCTTCTAGAACAAACTAAGCTTTTTATAAAGGTATTGAAAGTAGGTTGATCGTAAATATAGATCTGCATTGATGAGGTGATTATAAACAATTTTAAATTAAAAATGCAATTTAGCTCCCTCTTGCTTCGCTTCTTTTTTCCTCTGTCCGTAATGAAGTCCCGTTTTCAAGCACAAACTTAGTTCTTTACAAAGATTTTATAAGTACGTGAGTGGGTGTAAAATATTGCTCTGCATTGATGATCTTTTTCTTTGTGTCTCTGGTAGATTGCATTATTTATATTTTGTTAACCTAGAATTTCGCCCCTAATAATTAGCTTTTAGAGGTTCTATGGGCAGTTATACACGTCAACTAGTGAACCTGTTGTAGATCTAGCAAACGACCCAAGAGCTAGACTAACCCGACACTATACCGAAGACATCCCGGACGTCAGCCTGTACGAGATTAGGATGGCTCTGAAACAGCTTAAAAACAACAAGGCACCGGGTGATGACGGAATTACGGCCGAACTCCTGAAGGCGGGTGGAAAACCGGTACTTAAGGCCCTTCAGAAGCTGTTCGATTCCGTCATACTCGAGGGGAAAACGCCACAGGCATGGTGCAGAGGTGTGGTGGTACTCTTCTTCAAAAAGGGCGACAATGCCCGGCTGAAGAACTATAGGCCCATCTCACTTCTGAGCCATGTCTACAAGTTGTTTTCAAGAGTCATCACGAATCGTCTCGCGCGCAGGTTGACGATTTCCAGCCTCCCGAACAAGCCGGTTTCCGAAAAGGCTTTAGCACCGTAGACCACATACATACGCTGCGGCAGGTTATACAGAAGACCGAAGAGTATAACCTGCCTCTCTGTTTAGCGTTTGTGGACTACGAGAAAGCCTTTGATTCGATCGAGACTTGGGCTGTACTGCAGTCTCTCCAACGGTGCCAAATCGATTATCGGTACATCGAGGTGTTGAAGTGTTTATACAAAAACGCCACCATGTCAGTCCGACTTCAGGATCAGACCTCGGAACCTATCTTTGTGCAGCGAGGTGTGAGACAGGGAGACGTCATATCTCCGAAACTGTTCACCGCTGCACTGGAGGATGTCTTCAAGGTTCTGGACTGGCGAGGGCTAGGCATCAATGTCAATGGCGAGTACATCTCTCACCTTCGGTTTGCCGACGATATTGTGGTTATGGCTGAGACCATGGAGGACCTCAGTACAATGCTCGATGACCTCAGTAGAGCTTCCGGAAGAGTGGGTCTTAAAATGAACATGGACAAAACCAAGGTCATGTTGAATGCCCATGTAACACCCACTCCTATCAAGATCGGAGACTCTACAATCGAAGTTGTAGACGATTATGTCTACCTGGGACAAACGGTCCAGTTAGGTAGGTCTAACTTCGAGAAAGAGGTCAATCGTCGAATCCGACTCGGCTGGGCAGCGTTCGGGAAGTTGCGTGGTATCTTCTCGTCCAACTTACCGCAGTGTCTCAAGACGAAAGTCTATGACCAGTGTGTGTTGCCAGTGATTACATACGGGACCGAAACGTGGTCGCTCACAATGGGCCTAATTAGAAAGCTTAAAGTCACCCAAAGGGCAATGGAGAGGGCTATGCTCGGAGTTTCCTTGCGTGATCGAATCAGAAATGAGGACATCCGCAAGAGAACCAAGGTTACCGACGTAGCCCGAAGAATTGCCAAACTTAAGTGGCAGTGGGCAGGGCACATTGCTCGCAGAACGGATGGCCGATGGGGCCGTAAAGTTCTGGAGTGGCGACCGCGAACCGGAAGACGTTGCGTTGGAAGGCCTCCCACTAGGTGGACCGATGACCCGATGAAGGTTGCAGGGATCCGCTGGATGCGAGTCGCACGGGACCGGTCAATGTGGCGACACTTGGGGGAGGCCTATGTCCAGCAGTGGACGTCTATTGGCTGAAATGATGATGATGATGATGAATTAGCTTTTTATTCTAGAACTAACTCAGCTTCTTACAAAGACCTTATAAGTCCGTAGGTGGATCATACATATTGACCTTCATTAATGAGGTTATTATACATTAAACCTTCATTAAGTTGGTTGACCTTTAACAACAGCTGAGTCAACTTTGTACCGTCTTTTGATAGACACAAGTAATAAGGTTTCAAGGGAAAACAGACAGGTTTCTGATTACTGTAGCGAAAATAATGGCGAGCTATTTAAATTCAAATTAGTTGCTGAAACAGAAAAAAAAACCTATTAGGGGCTTGAAATGAGAGGACACTCTTTATAATTTTGCCATATAGGTATTTGAAACAATGCACGGTTTGTCAATGCCAGTTACTGTCTCTAAAACGTCTCTATAGGTGATTGCGCTTTAAAAGATATCGTACTTTCCTGAGTGTCTAAAGTTTCACGATAGACTCATGCAGGAAACATCAATTTACTGACAACAAATGACAATCTAGAAAAAACCACTGACCTCTGCATATTCAAACACACACAACTCCAAACCATACATCTCGATACCATGTCGACACATCAATTCATCACTATTCACGATGAACACAGTATAATCAATCCAAGAACATGGTTACACTAGCGTTGACATTATATATATAGCCCAGTGCAGTAGAATTTGAACCGTCGCAAACCAAGGCGGGGAAAGCAGCGATGTAGAATACTCAAGATGCTTTCTTAGTAAGAGCAGTGTATTATTAATTTTCTTGTAAGTTCTTGCAGCAGGATACAATTTATGTGGAATATTAAATGTTGGCAAGACATGTAATGTGTTTAAGTTGTGGATTAAAATAAATTGTTTCTTATGGAAGTTGGTTTTAAGTTTCATATTATTATAGCAATTTACTTCACAATGAACTACTATGTTTTATGTAATTACAGAAGGACACTTCAGTTCTTTCCAAACGGTTTGAGGATTTCCTCTTTCCATTCTTTTTGTCTCCGGATCAATAAGGCAGTAATTTATGACAAAATTGAGAGGGATAAAAGGGGCCTTAAGCTTGCAAATGAGGTCAATGTCAAGGGCCAACATCTCCGCTTCAAGCACGTATTGGACAGCCTTTTGTCTTCATATTCAAGTGTTCTGACCTATATAAAATGCACAAAAATATTAAAATACAATATATTTATATATTTTGTTGCCACATATTTATTCTTCATAGTTATTTTAACTTGGAGAATTGGCAGCGCAACTTTCAATCCGTTACGGTGACTGGGAATACCTAGTTTGTAGCAGTAAGTGTTACCCTTGTGATAGTAAATATATGTTGTATGTGTTAATGAATAAAATAAATAAATTGCGTTTTTTAGTACTACATAAAATAAACATGAATATATAGACCTATAACGTCGACGGAGAAAAATAATCCACACAAAATTTCGAACAACTTTCAAAGAAATAGTTGTAGCCGATTCTCCGGCGATAGTTTCCGCCCGAGAGCATCTCTCGTGCCTGGACTGAGATTACATAATCAAATAACATGTTGATGGCACTGACAAATTCCTCTTATTTACCGCCTTGGCCCGAGGTCGTGCAAACAGGCTATGGGAAGAGGGGCAGGTACAGGTCCCATACTTGACTGCCGTACTTTGACTTGCGTATACTTGAGCGAACCTTTTACGTAACTTCGCGTGCGAATATTTTTTCAACCCCTAATCAGATTGCGTATGGAAATCTGTCCAATAAAGTACAAAGTATTGACGCAAAGTCGTAAACTAAGTCGAAAGTTGTCGAAAGTTTTCTTCGTGTCCCAGTTAACTAAATCAGGTGTGTCTGTTATGAAATTAAGCAACTATAGGCCTTATGACATTTTGTGTGTTATTTTCGCGGAATGTTAGAGGAGTATGGAAAAAACGGTTTAATTCATGACATGACGTTAGCAGGTGGCATAAAACATTATGCGGCCGATCATCGCACCGCGGTGATACCATTGATTTGCTCTGAGGATATTTTGATGGACTGAAGGCCACACGTATATTGACAGTTTAAGTTATTCGAAATTCTCCTTTTTGCGGTAGTTCCATTGTTGTAGGTAGCGCGTCAGTGGTAACAAAACCATTATAAAGTAAACCCTTATTCTATAGAAATTATACTATGCTAGGCCAGTTCAAGGTCGAATTGTAACCACTGGTGTAAAGTTTACTTACTATACACGTTATTTCTCTAATTTTCTATTTTAAACAGTCTTACCAAGGAGTATCGTATCACCCAGTTTTAACTTGGTTGTGCAGGTCAGATAGGCAGTAGCTCCATGTAAAATACTGAAATTCAGCTGTATCCGGTTAGACTGGAAGCCAACCCCAATATAGTTGGGATGAGGCTAGGCAGATGATGATGATTTTTATTTTAAACAGAAGAAAAATTATTAAAAAAATTATAACATTTGTCCCTGGTTGGTACTGGTTTACGGAGTTGAATAAATTCGCACTAATTTCTCTTCAGTTCCCTCGCTTCTGCCATGTGCGACTTCAACATCCTTTTAATAAAAGCCTTAAACGGTTCGTGCTACAAGACTATCAATAAGCAAAAATTCCATCGCTTTGACATAAAAAGAGGAGTCTCTTTACAATTTAAATACTGGTTCCGTATTACAGCTTACTGAACAACTGTCTACAAATAAAACTGGTATTTGTCCCACATATTGGTGTCCATGATCTACATGAACGCAAACTGACCAGTTAAGTTTACATAGTATCGTTAATTTAGTTCAATATTTACATCGCCACAACATTCGTATTTACTTCGTTCAAATTACTAACACCGTTTAGTCCTAGTCTGCATCTTGCGTAGATTTAGTTGGAATCTCCTCGTATAAAGGGTGTAAAGACTCTTAACGAAGCCGAAAGGCACTGATTCTCCCCGTCATTGCAATCATTTTTTTGTTCTAGACCATACCTGGGCACCTTCTTGTTACGGAGATATTGAGGGTCAAAGTTTCAACTTTTCCACGTTTTACGTTTCAAGTTTTTTTTAGTACATGTTTTTAATGTGTTTTTTTTTTTACTTAAGACACCTTCACGACCCCTGTACTATTCAATCCATCCATCAGCATAATGTTTTGAATGCGTTACATTGAGTCCTACAGTAAAACGTGATTTTTAACCCCAAAAAAAAAAGTCGTTTCCCAGCAATAATTTTTGCGTAAAGTTACTTAGTTTGATGTACATAATTCTTGGTTGACAGCTTCGTCTGTTTACACCCTGTATAGTTTGTCGGGAACAAAAGTTACGTAAACTTTGGAGTGAGTCGCTTCCGCTGTCGCTTATCACTGTGTGCTTGGGCTAGCGCGTTATTTATTCAGTTTCACTGTTCGGCCTATTAGGTTACGGAATATTCCCGCTCTGGAGCATTAAGATAATGATACCTCAGTTTGTCCATAATACTGGGCGCGTCTGTACGCGAATTAGACCACGGAGGTTTGTTTAAGCTCATTTTGAGTTTAACAATACTAATTAAGACGTATTTAAGGTTATTGATCCGTTGAGACCGAGATTTCCTATATTTCTTACGTTGTTTGTAGATTTATAAATCTACACTTTTAGATAGTTTGACTGCCCAATGGTACACCTTTAGGGACTAAGTGCGGAAACCAAACCCTTTAGATAGATAGTTTGACTCCGTACTTTTTGCATGCTGAAGACGTAGCTCAATCGATGTTCTATGTGACTATTCTGAAAATACACTGAAAATACTCTCTTAGAGTTTGTTTCAGTGTTTTTGCTTACAGTACAGTTTCATTGCCTTAGTCATTTCATATGGGGATCATCCAGAGTAGTTAGTTTTTCCATGTTCATGGTGCTTGCAACAGCGACGAAATATCGGGAACTCAAAACAAAGTTAACATCGTAAATAACCCAATTTCAGATGAGATGAGATGGATTTTTGAGAAATGAACCACACAGTTTTCAGTGGACCTGTCCAATGTATTTCTGTGTATGTTTTGTCCCAACAAAAAAACTCTATGCTAGTCACAGATACTATACACCGTTTAATTACGTAAGTTCTTTTATAAGGGCTGTACCGGTACCTTTAATAGCGTACCTAGTGTACTCAGGGGAAATTACAACACGGTGACCTAATTCCGGAACAATTAATATCGAATAGTTAATTGGAAAGCATCATCTCGGCTCATATGCCAACTCGATGAAGGTTTTATTAATTGTAGGTACTTACTAAGTTAGTGTGGAAATCTAAACAGTTTGACTTTAATGAGAAAGCATGGATTCTTCTTTTTCTTCGTTTGGCCTGGCACGACTGTAATTATATTTTATTTATCAAGAACTTCGCCAATTCCTCCGCGTCGTCGGTGGTAGCGCAGAGGTCACCTCGGCTGAGTTATTTTGGGCTAAGAGGGCAGAAGGTGGAGCTAGCATAGTTTGTGACACAGCTCCAAACCCGCATCCCGCTACCGTTCCGTTGAGGTAGTCCCACTTGCCTGCCAGGGCTGCGGGACTGTTCGAAAGAGATACCGCGGCCCTGGCACACAAAGGGCAAGGAAGGAACATGGATGGGTTTTAGTCATTACAAGTCTGACACTTTCTTCCGCTCTGCTCGGAGAGCGGGAGAAGTCATTTGATGATTTCCAATACGAAAAAAAAAAGGTAGTCCCACTTAACGAGGTTGGAATTTCATTTTTCCACTTGAGCCCAGAGGCGGTTCAGGGACATCCGAGATGAATCGATGTGTGTTGTCTTTCCGATGTTTTAAGGTTCCTTACCCAAACGGTCCCAACATAACAAAACATTTAGAATACAACAGAACAAAACAAAAAAAGAAAATAGGTAGTAATTTAGTTTGGTATAGGATAGGGCGTCATAATCATGATTCTCATCATATCATCATCAGCCTATAATGTTCCCACAGCTGGGACACAGGCCTCCTCTCTATGAGAGGGAATGGGCTATAATCCACCACGCGGGCCCAGTGCGGATTGGTAGATGTCACATGTCTTCGAATTTTTTGGTTCTAGGACATGCCGGTTTCCTCACGGTGTTTTGTTTTTTTTTTTTTTTCTCATCATATGATTTTTCAAAATATAGTATTTTGGACGGAAATACGTCCTTTACTTGATACGGAACCCGAAGTTCGCGGGTTTTATATAATAATAATACCAACTTGTGCAGACTTGCACTTGGTTGGTTTTTTATATTTTTTTAAATTGTGGGTCTATGCTAGTAAATCTCTCCCTCTTTTCCCGGCGAAAAGTGTATCCCATATCGACAAATAATCTTTAAATCGCCTGAAACCCATTGTTAAGCGTAATCCGCCCAAAGCGGGCTCCTATAAGCTGGTTTCAGCTATACATACATAAGCATATTACATTGCTTTGCATTACAAGGTATACAATGAAAAAAAAAGATTTAAGTTTCTCTTGAAAAAACATTTAAAGTTTCTTTATTTTTTGTACAATGTGAATCTATTTTCATCGCCTGCAAGTGTGCATTTTGATTGCTTTCCTTATGCAATGTCTGGGAATGTAAGACATATCGGGTGGCGTCTATATGTATACAATCGGAGACAATATAAGAGAAAATTATATTGAAGTTTTCCAAAGAATTATTGTCACTTTTCTTGCATAATTTGTTATTTTTTCAGACTAAGTTGTTCTAGAAACTAGGGTTACTTACAAGACTTGATTCCGTCAGTTAATGGAAATCACAAGAGTATTAATGTAGTCTCCGGAACCCGGGTAGACACATACCAGCAGCCTCGAACGTTCCCTCTGCTGTGACACAGTCCTGCTCTGTGTTCGAATATTGGTTATGGGACATGCCAGTTTCTCCTCACGGTGTTTTCCTTCACCGTTTTGATAATTGGAACTGGATTTGGCTATACATACAGGGTGTAAACGAACTCTTCACGAAGCCGTCAACCAAGCATTCTGTGCATTCTAACTCAACTCAATGTAACGCATTCAAAATATTGTGCTATTGGATGGATTGAATATTACGGGGGTCGTGAAGGTGACTTAAATAAAAAAAAATACATTAAAAAAAATGTATTTAAAAAAAAAAAACTTGTGACAAAATTGGAACATTGACCCCAATATCTCCGTAACTAGACGTTTCCCAGGTATGGTCTTGAGCAAAAAAATTATCCCAATGACAGGGAGAACAAGTCGGCTTCGTTAAGAGTCTTTTTACACCCTTTGTACAAACATACATAGTAAGTATATTACATTCCCACTACTGTGTATATTGAAAAGAAATCAGAAGTAACAAACTCATCAGACTAGAAGGTGAGACAACACAAAAAAGAACATTAAACACAAAGTTATTTATCAACAACGCGCCATAACACACGTCCTATAAAACAATATGTCGTGTTCTTTATGAGACATTTTGCCCGGTTTCACTAACATTAAGCAACGCTTTAAGGAGCGCATATGTTTTATTGCACTGTTGGAATTAGAACCCTCAACTTAGCACCGAGAGTTTGATATCCAATAGCGCCATTTAGGTTTTACCTACTGGAAATAGGTATTAGTTCAGTGCAAACAAAATTCGGCTGCTTAAGGTGACCTTGATGAATAAATGATTCAAACGTATTGTGTGTACAATGTTCTTGTGTCAAGGACGAACATGTCAAATAATTACATTTTATATCATTTGCTTAACTTTATATAACCTCTTTGTTGATTAAAATAATGATTTATTTGAAAGTTTGTTTTGCTGGTGCAAATGTTAACCCCCCATATATATTTGCCTGGTAAAATATGAGTGTTTATAGTTTACTAGGCCTTGAGCCGATGAGATTTCCTATCCGAAAAAAGACGAACTTCCATACAAATTTTCATCCAGGGAAATTTTCTAAAATCCTCTTTTGAGCTCACGTTCGCTCACCCTGCACGCAACTTGCTGTCTATCAGTTAGTGAAATTTTCTTCTCTGTCATTTTCTATCAGTTTCAGGCTGTATTCAAAAAAATATGACAATCCTCTTAATTCAATTAATCCCTTTGAATGACTATTTCATGAAAAAGTCATATTTTATTCAATATACAGCCTAACACTGACCTGCAAATTGCAAAAAACGTTTTGTACTTCGCGGACTACCCTGACGCTTCCCCCTAAGGCACAAAAAGGAGTGCTCCAGGGAAAGTGTGATGTTTTAGTCATTTAAAACGATTCTCTGACTGCGCGACAACTTACAGATCAACAAATCACCGAAGATCAACGCAACAGCTTGTAATTACAACAAACGATACCGATACGGCCCCGCATCGCACGGTTTTACAACTTAACAAAACATCGAATATTACCTATATGATTAAAATATAATATTATAATAAAAATAATATTATAATATTTTAATATATAAATAATAAAATAATTAATATTAATTATTATTTTTATTATTAATTCTTTTTTTTATTATTTTAATTATTATTATTTTTTTAATTTTTTTTTTAATATTTTTTTTTAATATTTTTTTTTTTTAATATTTTTTTAATTTTAATTTTTTTATTTTTTTTTATTTTTTTATTATTATTATTATAATATTATATAATATTATACACCTTAAGCCTTCCAAAATAATTTCTCTATTATCTATTCATATATTCATATTCAAATTCTTTATTTCAGACATGAGTCCATAGTATTAGTAGCAACAAAATAACTTAATAACTATACTATATCTTTTCTTTATAACTATCTATTACCACAGATATGTGGAAACCGCGTCGAAATTCGTTGCGTTGTTTAGTAGATTAGTGCGGTCATATGTGTGTAAATATTGTACAGCTTATCTTATTTACATTTATCTTCCTTAAAATATTCTAAAATGAAATTTTTTTACAAACTAAATTTGTGTTCGTGGTATTGTAAATATTCCGAAGTATTCCCTGAAAACTGCAATATGCCAGAAAGCTAACCAGCCAGCTTGTACGTGCATACACAAATGTTGCAGCAGTCGGTGCCAGACCGCATTGTGGTTGATAGCATTTGTCATTTATTTTATATGAGGGAAATGCGATGTGGTTTGTGTTCCATGTTCCCGATATATACTTAGCTGTTTATGTTATATATTACACATTCACATGACCAGGCTGTTAATATGGTAACTTGTTTTAGGAAAAGTTTCGCTATTTTCCATATTAACGCCACCTGGCATAAACTTGTAAGCAAGAATATAATAATCAGCGTATATTGATCCCACTGCTGGGACACGAGCCTCCTTTCTGTTTAAAAGAGGGCTGTAATCTTCCGCGCGGGTCCAGTGCTTCGAATTTTTGGTGAAATAAGTAGTAGTAAGCCTAGGTGAAATGAAATTAAAATGCTAGAATCAACAAGACTAGACATCGATAAATAGTTTCAGTAAGCCGAATAACAAAGTACGGAACTCAAAGTTAGAGAATTCATTGTCCACTATTCTAACACTATTGATAAACGTGTTAACTTCAGTCGTATTGCTCCAAAAGCAAGAGAATGCACTTCGCCTTTTATGGCCGTGCACTGTGATATTTGGAACGTTGCAAATACCTGTCAAATATTTCACTGTTTTGGTTTATTGATTAATATGACGTCCTACATTAATTATCTTCGCAGGAGGGCTGGTAGTAGCTGGATGAGAGTAGCCGAGAATCGAGCTGAATGGCGTACAGTTGGAGTAACCTACGTCCAGCAGTGTACTTATAATGAAAATGATGGGATTCTGACCACTAATATTTTTTTAAGAAAGTATTAACCCTGGATCGAAAGAACTGAAAGTGGGGAGAGGCCTTTACCCAGCAGTGGGATGATATACGCTAACAATGACAGTAGTTATCAGGCATTTTTTTTTTCGGATGGGTAATCATCAAATGACTCCTCCCGCTCTGTGCGGAGCGGAAGGGAGTGTCAGACTTGTACTGACACTACCCCATCTATGTTCCTTCCTTGCGCTTTGTGTTCCAGGGCCGCGGTATCTCTTTCGAACAGTCCCGCATATCACTTGCAGGGTGGTGCGGACGTATCAAAACAGTCTACATTGTATTGTTACTTGCAGTAAATATATGTAGGGCAGTAATTCTTTGAAAACGATCTCATTAGTTATAAGTTCCTGCTAGGTTTAATCTCCACATTCGGGCATCCTAACTTATTCGACCTCATCAGAATAGTACGAAGTGTCCTTTTATTTAATAATCCTGTGCTGTCTTAGCTAGGTGAAGGTGGGGGGAATGGGAGATACCTTCGCCCAGCCGTGTGACTGGGGCCACGTGCGACCACTGTGCGAGGTAATTTTCGGCCTATATCACATAAATGCCCCTAGGTCATCAAAGCAGTGTTTTCTAGGCCTTAGAAAGTTAAAAACTGTCTCCATTTTAGTTTAAATAACGTCATTGTCAGCATAATAAATATATCAGTATAATACGTAGGTATCGTTCGCAAATGGTGCAGAAACATCGCACTCTTGATTTTCGAGTAATTGACGCGTGAGCGCTCATTAGCGCGGCAGGTCGGTTGATTTAGCTTGTTAGTGAGACTGCTCGATACCTGACCGATGCGTAAGTATAGAGAAAAGGTAATAATTATATTGTTCTCCTGAGAGGGCAAAAGTGCAAAAAATCTCAAATAGTTTAGTGAAATAGTACCCATTTTCTTGAACAATACAGTAGCATCATGGGTGTGGACCCCGAAGAGTTAGCAGAGGTATGTATAGTACACTAACATATCATTTATATATTTGGTTACACCTTAATTTCGAAACCGTTACTAAACAAAAAAACTAAATTTTACAGGAGAGCTAATTTACGATTCATGCATGACTAATTGCCTCTTAATAAAAACGTAATGAACACATATGAGATATTTCTGGCATTGTTTGTTAAATTATTGGTTTTTTGTTAAATTAATTCTGTAGATTTTGCTGATATAAGTAAGATGGCGTTATTATCTCAATTTCGCGAAAATTTCGTTTAGTAATGGTTTCGAAATGAAGGTGCGATATGTATTTATTCTCATATGCTTATAAATATTTTCTAGTCTCTTTTTCTGTTTTTGCACCTACTGTGCATTGTCTCTGCATCACCCTAAGGTAGACTGGTAGAAAATGCCCAAGGCATTAAGTCCGCCTTTGTACAGTTCTACTTGTGCATAAA
The DNA here is from genome assembly GCA_950005105.1 of Lycophotia porphyrea. Taxonomy (NCBI): domain Eukaryota; kingdom Metazoa; phylum Arthropoda; class Insecta; order Lepidoptera; family Noctuidae; genus Lycophotia; species Lycophotia porphyrea. Next base: position 5,732,148 of record OX465389.1, read on the forward strand.
GTTTTAATAAATAAATAAATATCACCAGTTATTTTTTAAGTCGCATCCCCGGGGGCAAACCTATTGCTACTAATTCAATTCCGGAAATACAAATCCAGAATCCAGGCTGTTACTGAAAATAATTCCCAGTTCAAAAAACTGTTATTACAGTTTGCCAGAAATGGAAATCGAACTCAAGACATGATGCAAAGCAGTAGCACTTGCGACCACTAGAGCAACAAGGCAGTCATTTCAGTCATAGCAACAAAAAACCTAGAGAAATAACACCCTCTTCTTTCACACAACAGCATCAACAACTTAAAACAACAAACAGTCGTAACTACCCCCATATATCTACTACATTTAAATCCTCGCGGAGTTAATACTATCTAGTGCTATAAATCCAGGTCATTAGGAGGGCGGATGTGTCCGGATCCGCTCGGCTCCGCGTAATCGTTGCACGAATTAATGGCGCACAGATAAAAGGCGGCCGTCCACTGCAAGGATGTGCACGGAGAGATCTGTCATGTTGGCTGTGCGGGGGGTCAACCATCAGTATTAATTTAATACACAGGACGTATACAGGACTTATAACTCCATCTATTTTCCAAACTAAAGTAATTTTGAAAACAAAAAAAAGTTTTTGTGTACGCAAGTACGAAGTTATACTTCTTTGGCGTATAAAACTAAAATGTTGACTAGCTAATTTCAGGGTGTATGTTGACTAGCTAACTTCAGGGTGTCGGTTTTTCGTGACGGTGGGCGCGCGCATCGTATCGTACAAATTTACTCTCATCATTTTTCCCTAGCGCGCCAAAAGAAGTATAACTTCAATAATACTGCTGAAAAAATGTTCGAGAACGATGGAAGTATACGTTTTAGATAGCTGCATCTCTTTCACACACTGAAGTTATATTGAAATAATACAGCTAAAAAAAGTAGTGGTAGAGTCGCAGTTAATTTGTTTTTCAGCCGCATTCGTGTATGGCGCGGCCATGGACGATCCCACCTACATGATCATACAAAGCGAATAGAAAAGTCAAGCGTTCACCGTTTCGAAAAAGTTTTAGAAAAAGTTGTTAGCGGCGCAGTTCAATTGTCTGCCAGACGCATTCGTGCGGGGCTCAATGGAATCAGCCGTGTCTTTTCACTTGTGGATCATAGGTTTGAATTCAGGGAGGCGTATTCCTTTGTGTACCTGATTTATATACTACTGCTCTTAACACAGTGAGGGAATCGACATGTCCCATGAAAAATTGGAAGACATGTGACATTCAGCTGTGCGTAGTAGAAAACGGCCCATTTCCTCTCATAGACTTGAGGCGTGTCGTGGCTCGCTCGTGTCGTGGATATTATAAAGAGGTAAAAGTTTGTTTGTGGTAATCAAATCTCAGGCCATGGCATGCTAAAACAGACCTCAGAGGTCTATTGTTCGCTTTGTTTAAGTGTAAGAAACTTGTACTTTATAAAATAAATAAATAAATCTCCGGAACGAATGATCCAGAGCTAAAAGATATTTTACTGGCAGAAAGCTCTGCTATAGGCTATAAATTATATTTATATCATGCATATTAACCGAGTTACTTATCACACAGTTTTGCGGACGAAGTCGCTGGCGAAGTGCTAGTACCTCAGACCAAATAAAAAACCAAGACACAGCACTGCGAACAATTCAGTGAAGCATGCGCAAAACCATGCCTCGCTCTGTGCATACACGCTCACACGCACACATTTACATCAAACTACAATTAAACTACGGTCAAAAACTAAGCTCACAGTGCACACATGTTTACGAAACCGGCTTCACGTCACTGTTGACAGTGCTGTGTCTTAGTTTTTTATTTGGTCTGGGGCTAGTACATTCGTATAAAACGAAGCTAAGCACACGAGCGTAGATTAACCTTCGGTTGCAGTGGAGCAGTGCCTTTAATGGGGCACAGATAAATATTGGTTTGTCATGAACTATGAAAGATTGGGCTCTTGTTACTAGTTTGTAACCGAGTGCAGTTGTTTGGCTTCAGTTGGAACGTTTATTAGATGTTGTTTATTGAGGCTAATTGAAAGTTGTTTGTTAGTGTATGCTTCATTATGGTTTTAATTTGGTCCTGGTTTTGATAAGCATCACGTAAACAGAACGGACGTAAAGTTTGCACTAGGTTGCATTTGGTATTATTCAAATTGGATGTAGTTTTTTTGTGTTGGCTCATTTATAGCGACACCACTGATTATGCTCGGAGGTGCGACGACTTGAGACTTCCGTCAAGTGAATCGTATCTTTTGTTTTTTTTTTTTTAAGTGAAAACTTCTTTAGCATCGTTGTGATTTAAAAGTCGACGAAACGAAAAAGAGACAGACACATAAATTTATAAGATTTAACGTGGGAGAAAATGAGATAAGAAGCATTATACAGTGTTTATCTTGAAGCCACCATTTTTAAAGGTTTCACTTCTACCACGTGTGAATTGCACACATGTTTTTTTTTGTTTTGCGAGAGAATATCTATAATTTGTTTTCTCTGCTTTCGCTGTCTCAAGACTGAAGAATGTGTAGCGCGATGCCAAGAAAGTTATTTGAGTTGAGTTCGATGAAAATATAAGCGTTTCTATCGCTACACTGGGTTGCCGATTATTGAATTAAAATCTACGAAAAAAAAACCTTTAAATTTCAAACACAAACTGAGGCTAACTATAAGAAGGAAAGTAATCGAGTTATTTTCAGCTATTTTCATATGTTTGGTTGATTTACCATAACATCACGCCTGTATTCCCCGAAGGGTTAGGCAGAGGCGTACCTAGTAGTAAACCCACATTTTGCAAGTTATGTTTAAGTCCCATGTAATAGGGGGCGAGCCTATTGCCATCAACACGAATCCAGACTCCGTGGCTGCTACTGAGAAATTCCTGATGGCAAAACCCAATAACACTTTGCCCGACCTGGGAATCGAACCCAGGACCTCATGCTCAGCAGTCGCGCTTAAGACCACTAGACCGACGAGGTAGTCAACTGGTTCATTTACCACTATGCATATAAAACTCATAAATCTTAGTTATAGTTAAAGCCATAGCCGCTAAATTACACCGACGATGTATTTTACATAACGATATTTAAAAAACGAGGACGTGCATAATTACATAGACGTGGTAAATAAATCCACTTTATAAATATACGGTGGAATAAGTGAGCTGACGTGACGAATACCTACTTTATTTTTCCCCCTTTAACAGCTTTTAGAATTATCATCATCTGCCTAGCCTTTTCCCAACTATGTTGGGGTCGGCTTCCAGTCTAACCGGATGCAGCTGAATACCAGTATTTTACATGGAGCGACTGCCTATCTGACCTCCACAACCCAGTTACTACTGGGAAATACGATACCCCTTGGTAAGACTGGTTGTCAGACTTTTTGGGCCACTGACTACTTTAACGACTGTCAAAGATCTTCAAATGACAGCCGGGACCAACGGCTTAACGTGCTTTCCGAGGCACGGAGGAAACTCGGTATGTAATGGGTGGTCACCCATCCACAGACCAACCTAGGCAAGCACGGCTTAACCTAAAGATCGACCCGAGCGGCTGTTATTGTTTAGCCACGAGCTTTTAGAATTAAAAGAATAATATTAATTGACGGGCTTATTGTAGACTACCGGCTCGCCCCAGCTTCCCACGGGTGCCTATGTTATTCAAGGATAATGTAGCATTCTAATGGTGAAAGAATTTTTAAAATCGGTCCTGTAGTTCTTGATATTAGTATAGATATTCAATTCAATTCATTTATTTGTCAGACAAATTAAAATATCCATACAGTCTCAAACACAATTCGACAAAACACAAAAATATTAAATAACATCTTTAAAATCTAAATACATTACATATTGCAATAAAAATAACAATTCAAAATAATAACTTAAGGAATTTGATTTTAAACATTTTAGAATAACAAGATCAATTCGATTTATTAAATTAACAACTGAAAATAACATAATAAATAAACATAAACAAGGCTAATAAAAAAATATGTGTGTGTACCAGAGTACACAGGTAAGAAGTGAAACTTCTTTACGACATATCATTTTTCTACTATTTGCAACTTCACGAAAAAGGGGTAGATAAGGCTTAAGCCTTAAGAAAAACCATTTTTTCCGTATTAAATTAAAGCTATTTTATTATTATAGACATGCATACAATTAATGAGTAATTTATTTTATCATTGTTCTTATTATAATATCATTGCTATTGTTGTATTTCATCAATAATGATACATTATATTTTTTACGTCAAAAAAAGCAACATGGCGCGTAAATATTCTTTACGTCAAAAAAAGCAACATGGCGCGTAACCGAAAAACGAGACGATTTTTAAAAAAAATCTCCCATACGTCGATAAAGAAGTTTCACTTCAAAAATATTTTCATCTCCCCTAAGCCCTAAACATGGGCGCATGTAGGGCCAACAAACGCCGCATGAATGGCCCGTCTAACCTGTCGGCGACGACTTCGAGACCGTTGCTGCTGCCTCTCACTCTGCCCACTATCGAGGCTGCCGTCCTGCGCATAGTGGCATAAAAACAGTCTACGCGCACATAGATATGAAGATGTTTTGTTCATTAGAAAACTGTAACATCTTCGAATATCTAAGTTAAGCTAAAATCATCAATTTTGGATAAGGCATTGACAAGGCTGATGTGAGTGGAAACGCCGGGATAGGAAGCCCTATAATGACTTTTGTGGTGATGCAAAGTCAGAACTTTTCTGACGATGCGGAGTACTCGCAAACGACGTGTGTATCGGACCAGAGAATTGTAGCGGCTGGCGATCTGTAGTTTTCTGTCTACCAAAATAGGAAAAAGGGCGTGAGTTTATGTACCTACTAGCTTATGCCCGCGGCGTCGCTCTCGTGGAGTTCGATAATTGTCCCACGGGAACATATCATCGGGATAAAAAGTATCCTTTATGTTAATCCAGGTTATAAACTATCTGTGTTCCAAATTTCATCCAAATCCGTTCATTCCGTTTTTTCGTGAAACAGTAAACATCCATACATACAAACTTTCACGTTTATAATATTATATATATATATATATAAGTAAGTAGGATATAATTATGTAATAATTTAGGAATTATTCGTCATAATATAATTTTGAAGGGTTGGAAGGCCTCCCACTAGGTGGACCGAAGACCTGGTGAAGATTGCGGGGATCCGCTGGATGCAAGTCGCACAGGACCGGTCAATGTGGTGACACTTGGAGGAGCCCTATGTCCAGCAGTGACGTCGTCCGCCTGAAACGATGATGATGATGATGATTATAATTTTACAATACATAAACACAAAATCCATATAATTAAATTCGAAGTTACGCGCTTCCGTTTTCAAATATCACATTCCAAACAGTAAATCGTTTATAAATTAAAATTCCTACACAAAAATTGGGTGAGGCCACTTGCGTTCGGCCTCAATAGGCCCTCGAGCCTCAAGTACAGGCCATAACATTATCATAAGCATAAACAACAATTTAGCGTTACGAGTGCTTTGAAACGAAGCCACGCTACGTTTTCGACTTTTTCAGCTTATCGCTTTAGCCTCAGTTCAAGATGGCGGACGATAGAGTTGGGACGTGTTCTCGTGAAAGAACTGCGAACGTGAAGTATGTGACACTTGTGTTTTTTACCCGACTACGGCGAAGCCAAAAGGAAGAGTTATAATTTTAGTAGTCTATGTATGTTTGTATTTACGTATGTTCCTCCGTAGCGCTTAAACTATTCATCCGATTTTGATGAATTAGGTGTCAATCGATTTGTTATTATGGCCCGAGTAACATAGGTTACATTTTAACCGATTTTAATAATAGGAGGAGTCGATTTTGCCTTGAAAATTCCATTTAGTTAGAGCATGATTTTTCAGTAGTTTAGTTTTTTATTTGTTGTATACCACAAAAATACTTGTTTGAGAATTACTTTTTGGCGACGACTCCAGGCGCTGTATTCGAAATTGGGTTGAATATCCATTTCTATCCAGATAGGAAGTCTAAAATAATTAGTCTATTTTTAGTGTTAGGTGTGTCTTTTAGCAAACCATTGCTACACATGATTTTATCAATGATTATATCATTATCACACCCTCAAAATGCAATTCAACAGAATTGTCTTGTTACACCGCTTTAAATGTGTTGAAAACCGTCGTCGTTTGGGATGCATTTGTCATTGTTATCACGCCTTCAGTGCAATGACAAACTTTTCACACTTGCCTCAAAATGTACCATGTACTCTTAAGCTCATGTTACAGGTAAGACTGGAACATCGCCCACCCGTGAGGACCAGAAGACACGTTTGACTATATTATATACTGGCATTAATATCCTGGGTGTAAGGGACATCGACCGTTCAAACTGATACCGCGTTTAAAAAAAATTGGCTGTTTCCTACAAAAGTGCAATACATAAACGGTCAAACTGTATGGAACAGCGGATTGATTTTAAATACCCATGAATTTTTGAAGTAATACTTCTTTTGGCGCGTTAGGGAAAAATGATGAGAGTAAATTTTTACGTCACGAAAAACCGACACCCTGAAGTTAGCTAGTCAACATACACCCTGAAGTTAGCTAGTCAACATTTTAGTTTTATACGCCAAAGAAGTATAACTTCTTATAGTTCTTATAGTACACACACACATTTTTTTTTATGTTGTGGCGTTCAGAATGATGTGCTGATCCCGTGGTAACCTTTTGTGCGTTGATGAGCTGCCATCCTGTATAAAATTATAGAGAGATAAAAGTATGTTGATGTTGGAAGCAGGTAATCTCCGAAACTGCTCGTGCGACTTTAAAAATTCTTTCACTACTGGGAAGCTTCACTATTACTGAGCGCTATAGGATATCTTTCTTCGATGTGGACAAAGCTGTGGGTAGAAGCTAGTTACATAAAAAGAACTTCCCAGTACTTACATTCTAGTCTAAGTTCATTTAAATATATTAGTAATTCGTAAGAAGCATAGCACTACTCTGTCTCCCAATTTGAATGTTTCGTATTCTATTTTGTGTTGTTTTATGTTAACTACACAAATGCACTCTTGGTAGTTTTAGTTTTGCATTAACTCACAGAATAGACTGCGTTTTCACATTCACTGTTCTTACAAACATCGTGTATAAGTGTTTAATTAATACTATATTTGATATCAATAGTTGAAACCGTGTCTTGGTTTTGGAACTTCGTTTAAATCAACACTTTCTCATCTTCCACATATTATAACCATTTCTCAATATTTTTTTATAAGAAACTGGACATCATTAATTGTCTGCCTCATTGGTCTAGTGGTCGCGACTGCAGAGCATGAACTCCTGGGTTCCATTCCCGGGTCAGTCAAATTGATATTAGGTTTTCCATCAAGAATTTCTCAGTAGCAGCCACGGAGTTTGGATTTGTGCCCGGTTGATGGCGCGGCTCCGCTCGGCGGCGATGTATAAGTCCTATGTAATCATAGGACTTAAACATCTTTCGCCCCCTATTACAGACATGTGGGTGTATTAGGTACACCTCTGCCTCACCCTTCGGGGATTACGAGCGTTATGTTATTTTACATCATTATTTCTTTCCATAAACTCATGCACTTACAAAAAATACAATATGACAACTTGGAAGAAATTTAACAACTTCCAACCCTTATTCGTCTCCTTAAAACTTTGCATTCGTTTTCCCCCCCTTCGTTACATTCTTATTCTCGTATACAATATATGAATATTGTATACGAGAATAAGAATGAAAAAATAAATGAAAGCCAACCGTAGGCTTTCAACGCATGGATGTTAGTCTCGCTGCATCTAATCATGTTCGATCATGGACGCTGAGCTCACCATGGACATATTCCTTAAATGGAAATGTGGAAAAAAAATTGAGATTAAATCTTGAGTAGTTTTAAGTTCATGGCACAATGTCATAGAGGCGTCTTGCTTGTTCTTCATAAAAGTAAGTTCAAAGTAATATTTTAATTACATTTCTTATGCTACAATATCTGTCTTCCTTGAGAAACTTTGATTTACTAAAATTAATCTATCTATACATATAAAACATATCAATTTGACTGATATATCTCGTGTCACAGTGTTTGTGGTCGCACTACTCCGAAACGGCTGGACCGATTTTTATGAATTCTTTTATGTATATTTGGTAGGTACGAGAATAGGTCGTAAAGTATATTTTACGCCATAATGTATATGGCAGAACAACGTTTGTGGGGTCAGCTAGTTACATGTATAATATCAAACAGTACATACCTATGTCCAAAACAAACGCTGCGTAACAATATCGTCAATAATGACGTGTTTGCGTACTAAACAGAATTTAATCGGATCTAGTTAATACCTTACATAAGGCCAGGTGCATACTCAGCTAATTAATTATTGCGAAGAGACAGGCGTCTTCGGGGGATTAGTTCTACATTAATTTTGCTCGGAACTCGCTTGCAATCCTGTTTTACATAGGGACTCTGACATATAGAAGATGAGAGGAATTACATCTCGCTGCAAGGAAATACTAATTTATGAGGTAGGGAAAATTTAATTATCTATTAAATTTCATATTTACTGTCTTTACAGCTCGTGGCTAAATAATATCAGCCGCTCGGGTCGATCTTTAGGTTAAGCCGTGCTTGCCTAGGTTGGTCTGTGGATGGGTGACCACCTATTACATACCGAGTTTCTTCCGTGCCTCGGAAAGCACGCTAAGCCGTTGATCCCGGCTGTCATTTGAAGATCTTTGATAGTCGTTAGGTACTCAATGGCCCATAAAAGTCTGACAATCAGTCTAACCAAGGGGTATCGTATTACCCAGTACTAACTGGGTTGTGGAGGTCAGATAGGCAGTCGCTCCATGTAAAATACTGGTATTCAGCTGCATCCGGTTAGACTGAAAGCCGACCCCAACATAGCCAAGAAAAGGTTAGGCAGATGATGACTGTCTTTACAGTTAGTAAGATTGAATGCGTGAAGCTACTTTATCCGCAATTGTATTTTTAATACATGTGGGATAATAGGGTAGTTGACCAAAAAAATCTAATTAGTCCGTCGGATAGATTTCCAAAATATATTTGCCACGTATTTTTTTTTCTCGTAAACTAAATATGAGGACGATGCAGTGCGTCGAAAACTCGTGTGACATCACATTTCGGTACACTTTTTAGCGGAAAGAGACGTCACAAGCCCCCCCTCATGAACTGTGATGAGTTTTATCTTCGTTATTTTTCATTGGTTTGATAAAACAAAACATAACTCAAACTATTTATTAATTTCAATTAGACCATTACAGGCACTTTTGAATGTCAGAAAAAACAAAGAAGGCTAAGCTACAGTCACAGACACAAGGCATAATAACTTGTGAAAGTACTGTAGTTGCCCATTCCAAAGCGTAGATCTCTATGGAGAAGAATGGGCAAGAAACTTCATGGACACTCTTTTCAATCAAAATATTGTTAAAAAATCTTGGTTACATCATTCATGTTGAGATTATACATATATGTGAGAACGATGTAGAAATACGTGCACGTTAAGAGCGTCCAGAGTATAAGATTATATCAACAATTTAAAAACAAAGTAAGTAGTTAAAATAAACCGTGGCAGCCTAGAGATGACCAGTCCCAACTGACAGCGCCCGTTCACGAACATGACGCATGGATCAGCCCCATTCAGCTCAACCATATTGAAGGGAGCTGAATGACTCGACACACCCGCCACCATCAGCGAGGCATTTGAGTGAGCATGACATTCTCTAAGCCACCAGGGCAAATTCAAGTCAATGAAAGATAACTAAATGTAAATGGTAGCTTTACAGTACACAGTACTCACACATGTGCTATGCAATTATATAATGCTAAGAGATTGAATTTATACAATGCAAAGATATTATTATAATCTTCTGCAGCTTCCACAATAACTTCACATGGTAATCAATTAGTTTGCCCCCCCTATGCTTGTGGAGCAGGACCAGCATTGAGCCAAGCATTTTTATCATTAATGTAATCCCCCAACTTATAATATCCTTGCCTACATAGTGTGCGTTTTATACAAGATTTAAATTTCGTCTCGTTTAGTTGAAGAATGTGGGGAGGTAATTTATTGTAACATTTTAAACAGTACCCCATGAAAGATGAGTCTACTTTAGCTAGCCTAATACCTGGTTGTACTAGTTGATCCCTGTTTCTAGTACTATAGTAGTGCCTGTCACCTCTTTTACTAAACAAATGCAGATTTTTCCTAACGTACATGATGTTTTCATAGATGTATTGACAAGCTACTGTCATGATGTTAATTTCCTTAAACAGTTCTCTTAGAGAGTCACGCCTACGTAGATCATATAAGGCTCTGATAGCTCTCATACGTATCCAATATTTTTCGATAATCTAACTGACGGACTAAATAGAATTATATTTTTTTTACTCAGGAAACATCCTTATTTCTTAGTAGTAGCCACGGAGTATGGACTTGTGCGGAACAGTTGATGGCAATAGGCTCGACCCCACACGCTAGCCCTCGACATTGAATTCAAACATAACTTACGAAATGTGGGTGTACTATTTATTAGGTTACACCTCTGGTTAACCCGATAGGGAAACAGGTGTGATGTTATGTTATGTAATAAAGCCTAATTCGTTGAAGGAAGCTTTTTAGTTATTTTTAAATGATAATACCATTCTATGAAAGTCCCACTGCACGGCAGTGGCCTATATTTCTTATAGAGACAAACCACGAGTATTGATTTTCACACTTGATCAAGGGTTGGCAATATCAGATTTTTTCTTCATGCTTTGCGTAAAAATAATTTCAATTTAAACTAAGCTTAGCATAAACAACCGATAATGTTCCCACGGCTGGGACACAGGTCTCCTTTCTATCAAAGGGATTAGGCTATAATCCACCGCGGGCCCAGTGCGAGTTGGTAGATGTCACATGTCTTCGATTTGTTTTTTTTTTTTGTTACTTGAACATTTATGTTTCCTCACGATGTTTTCCTTCACCGTTTTTAGAGTAATGGTGATGAAATAAATAACACAAAGTAATGCGCCTGCCTGGGTTCGAACCGACGACTTACTGCTCGTAAGTCAGAGCCGCCATCACTGGGTCACCGCTGCTCTTCAAGATTAAGCTTAGTCATTTATTATTATCATCATCAGCCTATAATGTTCCCACTGTTGGGACACAGGCCTCCTCTCTATGAGAGGGATTGGGCTATAATCCACCCACATGCCGGTTTCCTCACGATGTTTTCCTTCACCTTTTTTTTTAGAGCAGTGGTGATGAAATAAATTACACAAAGTAATGCGCCTGCCTGGGTTCGAACCCACGACTTACTGTTCATAAGTCGGGGCTGCCACCACTGGGTCACCGCTGCACTAAGATTAAGCTTAGTCATTTAATATTATAGCATTCAAGTATTGCATGGTTTTTGTAGCGTGGCTTTAGTCGGAACTGACACCTGTGTTATCTCGTTTTTCATTGCAATTTCTCAGAGAATTTTACAAATGTTGACTAACAGCGCCCTCTTGATAATATCAACCATGCAGTACTGTATTAATTCTGAAATAGAAAAGCCCTTACATTTTCTATACATACAAATAAATAAAATTGAAGTGTCTGTTTGTAAGAACTAAACAACAGTTTTTTACTGAATGCATATGAAAATATACACGGCACTTATAACTAAAACACATTTTTTTCCAATTTTGTCTCTCTGTCGGTCTGTCTGTGTGTCTGTTTGTTCCGGCTAATCGGCTGGACCGATTTTGACCGGACTTTTACTGGCAGATAGCTGATGTTATAAGGTGTATCATAGGCTACTTTTATTTCCGTGCAAAAAAATTAAAACCCTTGAAATTGGGAACAAAATTCGATTCAGACAGGGAAGTAGGTAATATTTTTTATAATAATTTCACGCGAAAGATGGTAACAGTTAGTCGTAATTACGGTCAATTAAATTGTATTTCTTTTTTAAATAGTTTATCCATAATTTCATCGCTATGCTTTGTCGCCGCGTACAAATGACGAAATAATTGCTGAATAAGCTGTAAATAAGGCAGAACCTTCCTACAAAAATGATTACAGCTTTCGTAATATATTGTTACATTTCAATTAGAGATAATATTTATTTTATTAACTATATACATTGATAATTAAAAACTATTAAACTAAAATAGATAAACTAACAACAAACTATAAAAGGGCATCGAAAAACTCCTCCTCAACGCTGTCAGATGGTAATGTGCCCAAGAGACTGGCGGCGTTGCCACGTTGTATGGCAACACTTAGCCTCTGGCCAAAGTAAAAGCCAGCCCTTGGGTCACGGGAAGCGTCAACTAGGCGTTTCGAAATTTCCTTAAATAGGCTATGAGCACTCGGACCCCACGGCCCTAGAGTTTCAACCCCAAACGGCTCGAAAATATAGTTACCACACAGGTTTCTATATTTACGCCGCTTGAGGTTCTCTGCAGCCGCAGCGGCAGCACCAGCACAGCACGATGAGCTTGGAAGATGGGATGGCGCAAGAGTATCGACGCATGTTGCGTCCCACACTAAAGGCCTACCCATCTTCCAAGGAAACAAAGACATGCCGTCCGGTCTCTTGCCATCGTCGCGTGCCAAGCCATTGGGCTCTAAAACAGCTGGGACGCCGACGGTGACAAGAGCTCGTCGGATAATGTCGTTTATATTTGCGTGCCGTGCAAAACGGCCCGCACTTCGGCTGCATGACAGGCCGTGGTGACCGAGGTTGTTGACAGCTTCACCGCAGTGACAGCGATGAGGAGAACAGCAAGCGGCACCAAGGCGTAAAGAAACAGCGAGGCGGAAGGTTGTGTCGTCGAACAATGTGCCTATGCTCGACGACGGTAGTGCGTGAAGCCAAAGACCCGACTCCCACTCACCCACAGCCCGCAGGCGCGCACGCTCAGCAGTAGTAGCAGATGTGTTCAGCAGATTGCTCTGAACTACTCTGCAGAGCGGCTCGTCCCACCGTCTCTGGGAAAATGGATGGTCGGGTTCTTCAGTATTCGGGCAAGCGAGTTTCCAAGCATCGATAGCCTCGGGCATGCACGGCACATCAAAATCAATCAGTGTGGAAGACAGGATATTCCTGATTAATTTCTTAGTGCCGTGGACCGAGGATATAAAAGCCGGTAAACTAATACTGGAAATTTTGCGGACGCCGAGTCCTCCCATGCGAATAGGAAGAGTAGCTTGTGCCCAAGCTCGGTCGTCCAAAGCCACATTTAAAATTGACGTTAGAGTATGTCTGATAATTTCATCCATTTTGTCCAAAAGGGGAGTGTGCTTCCATAAAGGGGAAGCACGAAGGAAATACGTCAATTTTGGACTGAAACAGCAGTAACGAATTATTGTGATGGCCGAATGTATGTTAATTTCGAGCAATCTTTCCGAAACATCATTGAAATTTTGAATTTTTTCCTCGATAAAATCGGGAAAAGAATTTTCAAAGATGGGAGACCCAAGGAGACGAAGAGAGCTTTTTTCTGTAATTTTGATGCCGGGGGCTATGGCGTTAAATTTTGATAGAGTCTGTTGTCTGTCGGTACTGTCCGCTACATAAATTTCACATTTTGAAAGGTTGAGGTCGAGGCCAATGGAATGAAGTTCATTTTTTAGGAAATTTAGATCTTTTAAAACAGAATCTACATCGCCCCCCAAGGTTCCATCATCTAGATACCAAACGTTAAATTTGGAATTTAGCTGTCGAACAATTGGGTGAATAGCTAAACTAAAAATCACTGGCCCGAGGGGGTCACCTTGTTGACAGCCAACAGCAGATTCCAAAAGGTTGTCCCGATACAGTAATTTAGATGGGTATCTGTAACATTGCCAAAGAAAACTATAAATTTGGGGTAATTCTTTTTTAGTTTCTGTTAACAAGGTGTCCCTATTCACTGAATTGAAGGCGTTCTTTATGTCAACCTTCAGGATGACCTCACCTTTGCCAGAATTTAGGTAGGTCGACAAAGCGTGTACGGCAGCCTCGCAGCCCCCTTTAGAGCCGTATCCAAGCTGCAGGGGCTGAAATTTTTTCGAAACAGCCTCACCATAAAATTTACAGCAAATCTTGGCTGCCATACGACGGTAGGTAGTTCCCACGGCAATGGGACGAATTCCGCCATCCTTTTTGCGCAGGGCACATAGATTGGCCCCGTACAGAACGTCGATGACGGACTCGTTTACCTTGCCGGAGAGCATAAGGTTAATAATTTCAATTTAGTTTTTATACATAAGAGAACAATACAAACCGAAATGTTGAGATAGTCATAATGTTAGTTGCTGTAGAACTAATTTTAGCCAACCAAACTAGAGTTTTAAGCTAAAATATCTAAGTAAAACTAACATCTGTAGGTACTCATACTAATATAAATTAAACAAGAAATCTTTGCCTGCAATTTTCACATGGTCATTTACATATTTAGCTTATTACTTTCCCACCACACGGGCCTAGTGTGAATTGCATACATATTTCGATTTTTCGGTAATGCCGGTTTCCTCACTATTTTTTCCTTAACTATATAATACGTATGACAGAAGTATTGATGAAGTAAATTAAACAATGACCGCATGCCTGGGCTTGTACCAACGAAACATGATTATGTAATAGATGAATATTAAAAGACACACAAAACTTATGGTACTAACGTTCATTTTTGAAAAACACGTCGCTAAAATATTATTGTTACTTTGTGCAATGAATGTAAACAATGTAGGTAACCTAGATGCAGGTATCGTAAATATTTTCTTTAAAAGCAAAGAATTCAAGTAATGCACCTGCACCAAAACTACAAAAAAGCTGAAAGTAATATAAAAACGCAAAGTATTAAAACGTTGTATAAACATTCGCCTTTAGAAAGCACGTTTCAGGGGATAAAATGTAAAAATTTTAACTGAAAAATTTACCTACATAAAAGTACCTTTATGTTCACTAGTTTCGGGGTTTCGGTACCAAAGAATTCACGACCGCACGTGTGTGAATGCATCGTTAGTCCCCTGGGATACGAAGGTAACTTTTTATCCCAGATTTGGGATGTAACTCCTCTTATAAACGTTCCGCTGGGTAGAATGTGGAGGAACTGAAGCGAGCCAACGTTTAATTATGAAAATTCCACTCGAATATGTTACATGTTTAAGCAAGAATAATTTCTTGTACTTAAGGCTTTTAGTGTGAGTTTTGTACGTTATTCTTGGTCTTCCTAATGCCGAGTACAGACTGTTGTAACGTAACATGCAATGTAACATGAAAGGAGCATTTCATAAGTGTGGTCGCAGCGCGCGCTCGAATCGAGCATGTACCTACTCGTAGCGGTTTCGCATTGCGCGCGGCGAACATAGCTCAGTCTGCCGAGAACACGCCGAGAGAGTGGTCCGTGACGACCAATTACTGGCTACGATGATTATCGGTGCTTCATTATTAATAGTGATAAAAAAAATCATGTGATAAAAAAACGCCGAAGACGTCGACCTTGGTGGCGTGCAGAGTTCTACAGTCAGAGAGCTGGTGCAAAATTAATGGCCTTTTGTTCTGTATAATAAAGTATAAGTTATAAAATTAATTGTATAACTTTTTCTTCACTCCATGATGCAAGTGTAACCTCTGTCGTAACTGTTGCTGTGTCTTCTTCCTCCATTGTTCGCGCGCATTCCGCAGTACAGATACACACAACCCGTCCACACTGGCGCTCTGTGCACACTGCGCGCCCCTTTGTGTTCGGCGAAAAAACCGACAAATTGCGGATGCACCTGCGGCGTGCACGAGTTGTAATGCTCTGTTCGTGAGCGTAGTGTGCGGTTCGTGCGCGCAAGGCGTCCACACTATGGGAATTCTGTTACATTGCATGATACATTGCGACAGTGTGAACGGTATATTACGTTACAGCAGTCTGTACCCGGTATAAGACTATACAGGATACAAGAGACACCGACGCACACACGCTTACCACGTATTCATTCTGAACCCCGCCACATAGTTTTTTTTTTTTTTTTTTTCTTCAGTCTGATGTACCGAATACAAAGTAAGCGGTGGTACGTCAGTGTCTCCTCCACTCTGTATAGGTTGCAAAAGTCACGACGGGACTAAAAATAAAAAAAAAATAAGAAAAGTAATTACAAAAAAAAAATGAATTTTATTTTGAAAATCATCCGTTTTAAACTCAGCGAATCAGGCCATTTTGTCTTACCCGCATGCTTGTATGTCTGCTTATTCTTTCAGGAAGCGTCGTGTTATGTTCTATGCTGTTGTTGTTATAGATTTTGTGTGTTTAATGTTCTTAAGGTTTGTGATCAAAGTTAGCGTAATATGAGGCAAAATGTCAGATACTATTATAACTTATCTACGCTCGTTACTGCACAAAGGGACTAATCTAAAATCTGGTTTCCTAGACGCTACCACACGTCAACATCACTACGCAGCTCTAATAACTAACTAACGGCAAAATCACTTCCAATTGGACAGCCAGCTCCCATGTGAAGTAGCACCAGTGAACAGGATTAGTGCGGGCGTCACATAGGGGGCTTGCAAACAGATACAGGTTCCCAGTATGGACAATGGTACCGCGCACGTAAAATAGTACCATACTATGTACACTACTACACATATCTGCACGCATACGCTTCTAAGTACTTCCGTTAACTTTAAAATACTTTATTAGTACTTCATTAGTACTTTATTAGTACTTCATTAGTACTACATTAGTACTTTATTATTATTAGTGGGCAGCACTGTGTTGTTCACACTCCTTTTTAGAATTCGGTTTTTTATAAGTGTAGACTTGTAATTGGCTGTCAGGCTCATGTAATATTTTTAATCTACTTTGTTAGCTTTTAGTCTTTCATAGATTATAAATAAATAAATATAAATAAATGATCTGTTTAGTTTGTATAAAAATAACTACTTGGTTTTCGTACGTCATATCTGGGTGACCACTAAAAAACCAGCGCTATGTTTCGGGTCGCCCATAAAAGGTTTGAAACGGTTGTTTGTAATCTTTATTTTTACATATACAAGCCGTTGTTTCGATGGGATTACTCATCAGCAAGAATGACAAAGTTCTATATCTATACAGATTAAGCGGTTTATGGGATGACTTTTTGGTCCAACTGTGCTAGGGAGATGGGATGGCGGAAGGCCATCGACGCAAGTTGCGACCCACACTAAAGGCCTACCCAACTTCCATGGCATTATGGTCATACCATCTGGTCTCTTTCCATCGACGCGTGCCATGCCAGTGTGTTCTAAGACAGCTGGTGGTAAGAACACGACGGATGAGATCATTAATGCTAGCGTGCCGCGCAATCCGACCTGCACTCTTACTGCAAGAAAGGCATCCGAGGCAGTCGACTGCATCACCATTACTTCATTTACTAACATGAAGACGTATAACTTGGAGCATTTTCCGTGGATGATGAAACCATTGCTCTATATTTAACATCAAACATTAAGCAAAAAAAATGTAAATCATACACCTACTTACAAAACACAACATTCTAATACCCTCAAGTGATAAAACGTGACCTTTTCAATAATACCTGCCCACGTAATAAAACATTTTAATGAAAAGAATCCTTGGAATTAGGCTATATGCTCACAGCGAATAAGAAAACGCCAACGCGTGTATAACTCAACAAAAACGCGCTAGAAGTCATCATCATTATCATCCTCTTGCCCTACAATTTTGGGGTCGACGCAGATGTCTTCTTCCATACTTCTCTATAACTCACTATCTCACCAATCATCACTTTTCTAACCGGATTAGGATGATATCACACAGTCCATCCATCTTTTCTTAGGTATTCCTCTACTCTTACATTAATACTTAAAGCTTTCCTTACGCATTGCATAAATCACAGCAACAGTGTGATTTTTGTCACGTGCTAAAAATCAATTACATCTTATCGGCATAAGACCTTGTGTTTTAAATACATTTTTAAAATAAAAACAGCGCCCTATTACAAAGTCATTCAAGCACCTCAGTGCTAGTACTTTAGTGCTGTTTGTCTAAGTTCAGTAGCACAAATAAAACGCCGTCGTGTGCATTGGCCCTTACAATTAAACCCCCACTGATGATCTTTGAAAGAAAATTGGCGAAACGAAAGGAAAATTAAGCTCTTCAGCGAATGAAAAGGTGCGAAAGATTTAGTTTCACAGTGCGCTTTAATTGCTCAGCTTTCAGGGATTTTGGAGACCGGCTCATTCCGGCACAGAGTAATGGAATGCAGTAAGTCAATGTTGGTTCATTAATCTTGATTTTGTTGGTTTACTCACAGGCTTTTGTGTTTGAGATGGTTGTGTTTTGATAAACAGAGTTAATTAGATGAACATAACTGGCTGTATTGGCAGCCACACTCTATCTTTATTTAGCTAGAGTAGTACTAAATAGCAACCAATTGTATCATGCTGTCTTAACATTTGTTATCTTTCTTGACAACAATACGTTTGCATTAATAACATGTCATAAATTAGAAATCAGATGGTGGTATATGACGATATTTTGATTCATATGGTGTGCATAATAAAGAGTATTCTATTTTGTTAAATATTTTTTTCTGTAAATTCTAAACTCGTGACGCAGCGTTTTTATAGTTTGATCTACTACTGCCAACTTTAATACTGTGGTCTGTCACTAACAAGTGTCGAGCGAGCTTCCATCGCGCGGTGACTCATTTTCATTTCGATTTTAACGGTTGACGTCACCCCCGATGTCACTCCAAACCTCTTTAAATTAATTGGTTTTTCCGTTATTTACTGTTTCCTATCTAGAATGTAATTGTTGGTTACGGCTGTAATTTGCTTTTATGATAATTAATAGGTACTAGTTATGCAATTCCGTAGTACACTTACATACATACTCTTACATACTACTTCGAAATAAAAATAGTAAGTATGGAAGTTGATGAAGTAAAGAAAAATAATTGCAATCAATAACCGTTGAATTTGAAATAACTGATAATATCATGATATTTATGCCATTAATCTGCTGTTTATCTCGGAGGAGGTCGTGGCTAAATAATAGCAGCCACTTGGGTTGATCTTTCGGTTAAGCCGTGGCTGCCTAGGTTGGTCCGTGAATGGGTGACCTATTACATACTGAGTTTCCTCCGTGCCTCGGAAAGCACATTGAGCCGTTGGTCCTGGGTGCCATTTGTAGATCTTTAGCAGTCGTTACAGGTAGTCAGTGGCCTGGAAGTCTGACAACCAGTCCTACCAAGGGTAATCGTATTACCCAGTAACTAACTAACTGGGTTTTGGAATCACATAGGCAGGCACTCTAGTTAGACTGGAAGCCGACCTCAACATAGTTGCAGTAAGGCTAGGAAGACGATAATATCTTCTTCTTAGCGTGTCGATGGCAATCTATATTGTGTCGGCCCAGAACTGAGCTACTAGTTTGGCGCTGTCGGTAGCGTCCATCAGTTCCTGTAGTGAACAAACCACAGGACATGCAGGACACGATATTAAGTGCCCCATCGTTTGTGGAACAGCACCACATTTACACTCCAGTAGGGCTATTACGTATCTCTGTTGACAGTTCAAGTGATAATCACTTTGGCTCAGTGTCCATCAATTAACTGTCAAACGCTTAGTTTGGTATCGGCTATGACCAATGACTATCAAATATGACGTCATTGGCGCTCATCGTCGCTGATAGTCACCGTGACTCGTTTTGACAGTTGTTTTCGTATCGATACTTGTATTATTGCGATTGTGTAAGCATAGTGGATATCAAATTGATGTTCACTGAGGTTGAAGTTGCTTTCGTGATAGACGCTACTCAAAGGTAGTGTTTTTCAAATTCAGTAATGAACACCGAAGCCGGTATTAAATGTTAACATAACGTTTCTAGATGTTTTATTGTTATGTGTGTTGGTGGTGAAGTATGGCACGTACAATAGTGCTAGAATTTGCTGAAGAAGAGAGAAAAAAAAGTCGCCTGGTGACACCGCGCTGCCTACGCGATTATGGAATGCTAGAGATAATTTATAATATTCTATATATAGCTTGTGATTTTTTTAAATGTTCATTTTCTTGCATTAATATTAGTTTTTTTATTGATTATTTTATGTGAATAAAATCGGAAGTAATGGAATGGTATCGTTAGTTCTGATTTTAGCTACACGCCAAAATATCCTTGTACAGTTACAAATGAAAAGGTTTGATTTATTAAAGATGGTAGTTTTATAAATAGCCCTTAATACTTTTACCCTAACTTCACTTTTCTACATAATGTAAGTGTATTTATGTTTAAAAAATGTTCAAAAAAAGGCAATTAACCCAATTAATAATAATCCTGTACGAACATTTTATTGTTTGAATTATTTTAATGTAAGTATTATACTAGTTTATATAAAAATTAGTTTACTTTTTGGCCCGCAGTAGGTGCCTGTATTAAACTATGTTAGGCCTCTTCTTCGTGCAGGCATCTTAAGGATGGGTTAAATAAACTTACAGGGTTATATTGATGATTTTAATGATTATTTCTGTAACTACATACGTGTTACTGGCGCGACTCATTTTTTGTCAACGTACAACCTTACACTGACATGCAAATTACAAAAAAACGTAAGAAAATTTTAATTTCGCGGGCTACCCTGACGCAACCACCTTAAGTTGTAAACGTTACTAAATATATTATGTTTGTATAAATTAAAGAAAAAAATTAAGTGGGTTTACTAACATAAATAAAGGTATTATTTAAAGAAGTAATTCAGAAGTAAACACTGACAACACAAAATAAATTACAATAACCATTTCACATGTCATATAAACCGCTAAATATAAAATGTTCCCTTAAATCAAGTATTATAACGCTCAAAGGGTGCTACTCAACTTAGCCGCATAATACCGCCTGCCGCATGCCGTACCCGGTCTGTTAGCCACCGTAACATGATGTCCACTCAATGTGATACGCAATACCAATAATATGACATTCTCGGTTGCTAACAAACTTCGGTGAACAACTGAAGCTTGACAGCCACCGCCTATCAAAAAGATACATAATAGCCCTGCAGGGCAGAGTCATTAATGAATCTCCACCTGAGCAGGTTTTCTTTGCTGCGGCCAACCTGAGTCAGAGTTAGCTAATTGTATTGATATCACGTTGTTTACCGAAATTATTTTTTTATATTTAAAGTGTTCTTTTAATAGTGTTACATATGCGGACTTAAAGCCATAAGGCAACATTGAATGAATGATTAAAAATACTGATGGTTAAAATATTTCATACCAATCTTCGTTTTCATACTTTCCCGCATAACAGTAGAATCTTCAGTTTGGTCTTACACATACTTACCGCATACATTACCATATTAGATCGTCAAACTACGTAAAACCGTATTGATATGAGGAAAAACCCGTTTTGTTAATACAACAATTATCATCATCATCATCATTTCAGCCAAAAGACGTCCACTGCTGGACATATACCTCCTCCAAGTGTCGCCACATTGACCAAATCATCATCAGCCTATAATGTTCCCACTGCTGGGAGACAGGCCTCCTCTCTATGAGAGGGATTGGGCTATATTCAACCACGCGGGCCCAGTGCGGATTGGTAGATGACACATGTCTTTGAATTTTTGGTTCTAGGACATGCCGGTTTCCTCGCGATGTTTTCCTTCACCGTTTTTGAAAGCAGTGGTGATATTGAGCAATTATGAGACCGTAAAGGATTTGTGCACGGTTGATGGCAAAAAGGTCGCCCCTTATTACATGGGACTTAAACATAACTGGTGAAATGTGGGTGTACTATTAGGTACACATCTGCCTAACCGTATGGGGATTACAGGCGTGATGTTATGTTATGTTATGAGACCGTAAAACCGTTTCAGTTAAGTTTTATTAAAGGATACTGCCTAAACTGCGTTTGGTTGGCAAAACGATTTGTTTACACTGAAACCACTTGGAAGCTATATTAATACGAGTACCCACGCTGTGTCCGACGGTTTCCATCCTTTCATTAAGTATTAACCAGATCGGGTAAATCGGGTGGCATATTTGATTTTGGCTTTTAACACTGTTCAGTGAGGTATCAAATTGCAGATTATTAAATTACAATCTCGTGTCAACATATTTCAATAGAGTAGTTGTAAAAAATAAAATAAAAAGACGAAACATTAGCACCATTACTATTTACGAACTTATTGTTGCTGCTAGTCTTAATTGGATTAAATTGATGAGTCATAATGATAAAGTTTAAGTATAATACCACGTTGATTTGCTGTTAACAAAGCTTTACATATTGAAAGGTTTTTAAATTAGCTATTTTTTTTTACCGAAAATAAAATCTCCAACCTAAAAAAACCGCCTCGTTAGTCTAATGGTCGCAATCGCGACTGCTGAGCATGAGGTCCTGGGTTTGATTCCGGGGACGGGCAAAGGGTTATTGGGTTTTCCATAAGGGATTTCTCTGTAGCAGCCACGGAGTCTGGTTTTGTGCCCGGTTGATGGCAATAGGCTCGCCCCCTATTACATGGGACTTAGACACAACTTGCGAAATGTGGGTGTTCTATTAGGTACACCTATGCCTAACCATTCGGGGATTACAGGCGTGATGTTATAAAATAAAACCTAAAAAAAAAATCTAGGTATACAAAGCGTCAAATTATTTAGTTTTATCAGGCAAGTCATTATATTGATTTTGTTTATTACTGTAATTTAGTAAAATAATTGTTTTAAAGGCACAAACAAGTTACTACTGAAAGCTTTCAAGCTCCTAAAAGAAATTAAATAGCCATCAGGCGACGGTTGCAAATAAAAAGGTTCAGAATTAACATGTCCCTTTATTAATAACTTAAGTACATAAGCTGATGGGTTAAGAAGAAGGGTTTGTGTGTATTTTATTTAATAGGCAATATAATAATACTGATAGACCGGTTTTTTGTCACGTGGCCGTATTTGGGACTAATGCCGCCATTTTTAAGGTTCCGTACCTCACTGTGCAAAAACGGAACTCTTATAGGATCACTTTGTAGTCCGTCTGTCAAGACACTTTATCTCAGGAACGCGAATTCTTGAAGCAGTGAAAAAATCATCCTTGTAAGTCAACGTCATCGAAAGACAAGACCGTTTATGTCGCATATTTTGTGATTTTGCAAGGGAATCAAAACTGAGAGTACCTACTTCCCGTTGACCTAGAATCATGAAATTTGGCAAGAAGCAATATGTTACAGCACTTATAAAGGAAAAAAACGTGAAAACCGTAATTATGTAGTTTAATAACAAAATACTTACAAGTTTATACAGAGCCCTCGGTGCGCGAGTCCAACTTGCAAATGGCCGGTTTTTTTTAAACCAATGTCACAAATTTTGGCCAATAGCACCCTCTTGGCAATGCAAGTGCCTAAACGGCAATAGTACTATAAAATTTGATAATATTCGTCAAACACGTGCACTTCTGAACTAGGGCGACTTTAAACGGGTTCAGTCAGAAATTGACAAGGTCAAAGAATTTTATAACTTGTGAGTGAACTGAAAAGGATAAATTCCTATTTTTAGTTATGGTCGTTCGATAAGTTACATCCTAAAGTCGGTTTGACGGCTTGATTGACATACATATTTGCACAAACTTATGCCTTTTTCCCATGGGTGTAGGTAGAGACTATAGAAGCCACCTGCTATGATCCTTACATTCTCTTTTTGCTTTGTCCACGTTCATACTTCTGCTCATTCACGCACACCGGTTATAAACTTGAACTTTCTGTAGAACCTCATCAATAAGATCAGTGTATTTATGTCCTCCATTTCATATTCATTTGGGTTATACTTTAATTTCTAGAATTATGCAACGTTTTGATTTATAAAGGTACGACGGTATTGCCTCGATGATCTAGTGGTCGCAAGCACGACTGCTGCGCATGAGGTCCTGGGTTCGATTCCCAGGTTGGGCAAAGTGTTATTGGGTTTCCATCAGGAGTTTCTCGGTAGCAGCCACGGAATCTGGATTGTTGCCCGGTTGATGGCAATAGGCTCGCCCACTATTACATGGGACTTGAACATAACTGGCGAATAGGGGTTTATGTAGTCCACCTCTGCCTAACCTAACCCTACCGGGATTACAGGCGTGATGTTATGTTATGATATGTTTGAGTTCTAAGTCCCATTCTATATTTGGACACACCAACAATAAATTCTGTCTATATAAACCTCGGGTCACAAGCATGATATTTAAATATTACTTCCTTATCAACAGCTCGCTACTTTTTCCCTTTACACATGAAATAAAAACGTCAATTCTAAATATAGCCATAATTCCACACACGTGATTTCTAAGACATTATTTATAGCCGTGAATGGCAACCCAAGCACACAACACATTAATAGCATCGAGTTAGAGGGAAAGTGTTCCGTGCTTACATAGTTGCATGTTACACATGAGAAGTGGGCATAGTCCTTTATGTAAGGTAGGAATTATAGTGCGGAGAGAAGAAAGAAGCGATTTTTTTTAAATTTGTTCTCTCACTATTTGTAACTAAGTTGGGGTCGGCTTCTAGTCTAAACGGAAGTAGGTGAGTACTAGTATTTGGTATGGGGTGACTGCTTATTTGACCTAAACAACTAAGTTACTGGGTAAAACGATACTCCTTGGTAACAACCTTGTTTTTTAAGAAAAAACAAGTATGTTAAATACTACCTCGTTGATCCACAATTTGTTAGCGTGTCAGCATGTATGGAAGTCGCGGGAAACAAATGAATAAGGGACGCACAGAACAAAATCGCAGCAGAAAGGAGAGGTCTATATCCAACAGTGGGTGATTCCGTTCTGAAATGATGATAATGCATGATGGGTTAGTTTCCTGACTAGCCAAGGTATTATTAGTTCTTTGTAGCAGGAATTTCACCAGAATCACCAAATTTGTGCCTGGTTGATGGCAAGAAGCCATTGCCATCAACCAGGTTCCTATAACTTACGGAGAACCTAAACATAACGGGCAGAATTACGATGTTTCACAATATACACACCTGCCTAACCAATGGGGGAATGCAAGCTTCATATTATATTACAATTTAATAACGGTCCACGCATTATGTGGGTGCACTCAGCATCTCCGTCTACTCCTATAGAGAATACAAGCGTGATGTTATATCACGTAGTACTAAAACAACATAATCATAAGATCACGCCAGTAATAATAGGGGGCGAGCCTATTGCCATCAACCGGGCTCGAATCCAGGCTCCGTGGCTGCTACTGAGAAATTCCTTATCAAAAAACCTAATAACACTTTATCCGACCCGGGAATCGAAGCTAGGACCTCATACTCAGAATCACTCGACTAACGAGGTAGTCTTCTCTTAAGTAGTACTAAAACAAATTGGTATGATATGAGAAGCATTGGCAAACATAAAGGTAGGCGTGAAAGTGTATTGTATTGCATAGTGGGCCGTCAGAAGGGACGCTGTGGGCGTAGACCGTGCAGGGAGCGTTTATGTTAGCGAGCGGGGCGGGTAGCCGAGCGGTGAGTTACCTTTTATAGGAAACGTTATTGCTATTGAACAAAATTACGTTTGATAGCATATTGAACATTTTGTATGCCTCAATTAATGGCAATATTTATTCTAAAATCATTTGATCTTTTTTCTTTTTTTGTTAGCCTATTCTGTCCCACTGCTGGGCAAAGGCCTCCCCCATTCTCTTCCATCTCTCCCGGAGTTTTGCCTTAATAAAAATAAAAACCAGTCAGACATAACAGATAAAGTAACATAATAACAGACATAACGAATTTTCACTGTAAAGTGTAGTGCTACAAAGTTGTAGCAATCTCGTAGCACCGTAGCACATCTGCGTAGCAACGTAGCACATAAACGTAGCAGCTTCTCCTATACATCGCTTTGGTTTGAGATCATTTTGTATTCATTGCTTTCACTATTGTTAACTAAGTTATCGATTAACTTTTGAGATTGTTAATGAAATGTCATAATTGAATGTAATAGAAGCTGATTACATAAACGACTAAAATTACTATTGGAAATTAATGTTATTAAACTGTGCTTTATTACATGGAGAGAATATAAAATCTTTCGTTGATTAAACCTATTTTTAAGTTAGTTCTAAATAACACAATGTCGAGATCTTTTTGTTGTTTAAAACTTAAACTTGAAAATTCAATAATACAGTATTACACATTTTCTTAAGTTTATGTATGAATTGATAAGTGTGTCTCCCAGTCTCCCCATATAACCACATCTCACATCGCCGCAGAATACATTTAAGTTAACTTTGCATTATGGAGTAGTGGGGGTTCCCCGGACCGTTCGAATAGTGTAACGAAGTCAGTAATGCAGCATTCGCATGTACGTTCTACTGCTTGTTTCCATCTGTATCAAGGATATAGTGTCTTTCAGAGCGTGTAATTTGACCTGGAGTTTAGATGTCTATACATTTTATCTTTAGTAATAACGAATAAGTTACTTTTAAGGGTCAGTTTTCACCGAGTAGAAAAATCCTCACCCATTTTTTTAAGTCATTAGAGGACTGTATCAGTATTGCCTTTAGGTATAAAATTGGGCACACGCGTTTCCTCGAGACGCATCATTTCTGCGTCAGTATATTTCCACACATAACTGTCATTTTGCAATGACATAAATCAGTCACCATAACTGCTGATATTTAATTTCCATATGTCAAATCGTATAATCACCTATTCGCTCCGCTTCACTCTTGTATACAAAGCCTTATTTTAAGGGCATCAGAGCGGCATAAAATTAATTGTGTACGAGTGATATAACGACCGTTTGATACTTGAATAACGTTGACAGAGGGTGCAAATTTATTACTACGAAATGTATTTAAAAAACAAATTAGCGGTTAGTTCCAATTTTGGCCACGCGCCAAAAGAATCTTGTAGAGCCATACGTGGGTAAATAGAGTTCCCTTACCATAACACTGCAACTAACGGACATTTGCCTGTAATGTAAGATTCAATTTTGAACATTAGATTCAGTTGTTTGGTGCAAACATGTTACAAGTTGTAACTTTCTGTTACATTACAGATGAATGCTCCCGGTGATTTGAATGTACATTACAAGCGAAGACTTCTGGTGAGAGAGCACCTTTAGTGTGTCAGAGTAACTGTAAGAACAGCGAGATCACAGGGGGTTCCCTGAAGCGTGTGAATAGTGTAACGAAGTCAGTAATGCAGCAGTCGTATGTACGCTCTACTGCACATGCTTGTTTCTATCTGTATCTGTTTATTTGGAGATGTT
The DNA here is from genome assembly GCA_950005105.1 of Lycophotia porphyrea. Taxonomy (NCBI): domain Eukaryota; kingdom Metazoa; phylum Arthropoda; class Insecta; order Lepidoptera; family Noctuidae; genus Lycophotia; species Lycophotia porphyrea. The sequence goes on from OX465389.1 coordinate 5,759,350, forward strand.
ACCTTGTTATAGTGTTCCTTGGAGCATGGTTACTGGAACTGTGTTCATTTATAGAGTGCGATTTAATTGGCTGGTTCACTTTGGATGAGGCCTTTACCTGCAGAGGGGTTCGTGCGGAATAATTATGCTAAAATATTATTATTAACTCATCAAGTAACAAAATCTCAGCAAACTAACTAATACTAAAATAAATACTTTGTACTGGCGTGCCCGCGTGGTGGATTATTATAGCCCATTCCCTCTCATAGAGAGGAGGCCTGTGTCCCAGCAGTGGGAACATTAAAGGCTGATGATGATGAAATACTTTGTAAACCTTAATTCTGTAAGAAATAAAAAGGCTTTTTATTTTATTTATTTAATTGGCATAACATTTATTTCTGGATGTGTGTGTGTGAAGGATTTTCATTAAAAGTTCACGAAATAGGTATTTTTATTTGACTGGTTATAGATAAGTGTGTCTTCCTTACATATTTTCATTGGAGTTGCTTAAATTGGTAGCGCTAGGGAAGCCCGCAAAATTCAAATTTACTTACATTTTTTTGGCAATTTACCGGTCAGTGTCAGTCTGTATACTGAATAAAATATGATTTGCGGCCGTAATACGCATTTATTTACAGAATTATAATCATTAAAATTATCAATAAACCCTTTTTTTTTCGGATGGGAAATCATCAAAATGACTTCTCCCGCTTTGGGCAGAGCGGAAGGGAGTGTAAAGACTTGTATTGACTAAAACCCATCCATGTACCTTCCTTGCCCTTTGTGTTCCTGGGCCGCGGTATCTCTTTCGAACAGTCCCGCAGTCCATCAATTAACCCTCTAGCTTCATTTATGACTTTTTCATGAAATAGTCATTTAATAGAGTTAAATGAACTAAAAGGGGTTATATTGATGATTTTAATAATTATAACTTTGTAAAGCCATTATTTGTTACAACCGCGAATCATATTTTAATCAACATAATACCTGACACTGACCTGCTATTTGCAAAAAACGTATGAAAATTTGAATTTCGCGGGTTACTTACTCCCTTAACTCATTGTGAATTTCATTTTTTTTATTGTACTGTCTTGGTGTACCGCATCGATTCCTAAACCTAGCGTTATTTAGCGTCCGCACAACTAATAGAATTCAGAGGCACAAACTGCGAGACCTCTGCCACTAGTATTCAAAATAAAAAAAGAACAACTCGCTCGGTTACCCGCTCCGCTTTACTCCTATAAACACAGTCTTACTAAGAATGCAGGGGTTGCAAACGTGCGGCCCGTATTGTTGAATATCAATTCCTAATGTGTTTGCGAATAAAATCCGGATGAATAGCAAATCCATGTAATAGCTGTGTAACCATTGAGGTGTGTACATTATGTAGAATAAGAAACTGTATATTTCGGGCCTCTTGAGGACTGTGAGTTCAGCGTATGACCGTGGTGTGACGATAGTTATAATAAAACCTTTGTCATTAAAGTTGGCTGTGCATTTTTTTGGTACCTGTGTACTTATTTTTGGCTCCTTTCTTCTTTGCGTATGTAGATTGCTAAATATGACATATAACAGAACACATAACAGCACGCCTATAATCCCCGAAGGGTTATGCAGTGTACCTAATAGTACCCACATTTTGCCAGTTATGTTTAAGTCCCATGTAATAGGGGTCGGGCCTATTGCCATCAACCCGGCATAAATTCAGACTCAGAGGCTGCTCACAGAGCCGTCTCGTATTGCATATTTATCTGGAAATGCTGACTTATAGGGTTCAACGCTGCTTTCTAGAATTATAGGCGTTATGTTATAACGGATGTGTTGTTTTAAAGTAAATAATAATCAACTAGCTGTCCAATCTGTTTTAACTTGATTATAGATGTAAGAGTGGTAAATTAACCACTTAATTGACATTGATATCAGTATCGATAAACGAACTTGCGTAACGGTTCACGTAATTTAAAACAAAAAAAAAAAAAAACATTTACCCGCTCAGCTACCCGCGTCACTCGCTTCTATAACCGTAGCCTTACGAATGCAGGGGTGGCAACCGCGCGGCCCGTGTAATTGGCAGTAATAAACGGCCGCGCCGGCCCGTCGCACAGTGGAACGAATGTATGGGAGCGGTTGGACGTAGACATGTCCGAAAAATAAGAGTAAAATTATGACAAACTAATGATGCCATCTTATTCGATTACTTAATGCCTTCATAAATTGTGGTGATGAATTTCTTCATAACTCCCATATTTCGGGAGTAATTTGAGAAAATGTGAAATTTTACTATGAAAATGAGTGTATCGAGCTCTCTCCCTCCTGATTCCGGGCTTGTTTCAAGTACCGGTCTCTAATATCGTAATGCTATTACTAAGAGCTATATTTAATACTAAGACACATAGTGCGCCAAATGTGCACTTTCTGGGATAAAAGGAAATGAAAATTTAAAAAAAAAAACGTTTTTTCCCCATTTGTATTTACTTTAAACCGCAGACAGACTTATTAAGAGGTCTATAAATATATTATATATATACAGAAATATATATTAACAAAAATATTCACAAGAACTGATGAGAGTATGACTTTTAAGTAAGTTGATAATAAATTACCTAGTTTCATTAAAAGTACAATAAATAATTAAGATGTAAGCTCTAATTTACTAAGTTACACATTTTAAAACAATAACATCATTTAATTATCTTCGTCATCATCATCATCATCAATTAATTCAAATTCAGAATCGATGTCCGCTAAATCATTTATGTTAACAAATTCGATATCACTTTTCTCAGAATCCGTAAGCTCATAAAATTCCTTAAAAGAAGATTTTTTTACAAACTTATTTCCTTTTGGACGGATACTTGTAACAAGTGGATCAGAAGACAGTAAAAGATTGTGCATAATATCTTCATTGCATGAGATACTGCTATGCTTTCGAGAATGCCCCTCTCTATATTTTCTAAAATCTTTATTTCTAGCCTCAGATGCCTCTTCGGATAGAAAACCAATGGGCACAATTGACATGTTCTGAACTATGTCTGGCCCATGCATTAAAATTTTATGAAGTGAAGAAGGCATATAATACCATGGGTATAACTCCACGTAAAGCTTAGCAGTATCAAAGCAGAACTCTCGGAATTTAGTTACGTTGATCTTCTCTCCTGATGAAATACACTGCAAGATCACACAGATTTTTCTTAAAAGCATAGCATCTATTCCGGTCAGTTCAGCAGATTTAGTGTAGTTTTCAAAAAATCTCCTTGCCGAGTTGCCATTGTTGGTGGATCCACTGCCTTGTTTCACAATATCGAGAAGTAAGCCCGTTTCTCTTCTTACAGCCTCTTGAACTCTTTTCTTCCTGTCATCAACTTGCCTTTTTGCTATATCACCCCTTACTTGCCATGATTTTATGTCTAATTTGTAGGAAATGTGTAATAAGCATTCCATTGAGCGAATCCAAGCGTGAAGGGTGCTTAAGCTATATTTATACATGTCCTCGTTTGCGTGTTTATCTTTGATTAACTCTAAATTATTCATTTCTTTAGGACAAGCCTTGCATATGTCACACACTGAAGCTGCTGTATCGGATATAATGGAATGAATTTTACCATCAATCATTGTCAACAGCAGTTGGTGTTTGACACTAATTCCATCAGTGATGGTGGATGGAGTTAAGGCTTCAATCTCTGCTTCGATTTCAGCCATCTCTCTCTGCACATTTTCTTTGGTTTCCTTTATAAACTTAAACAATATTGGCCGGCAAAATGAAGTGGAAGATGGTCGCTCGTTTTCCCAAATTGTTACACCTTTTGAGACGAGCCGCAGTGGTACAAGACTAATCATAAAATTACTAGCAAGATCGATTTGCTCATCTTCACTCGTCCTTTGATGATAAATGCTTTGGCTAGATGATCCGTCAAAACCCCATTTGCTGGTCAATACGAGCTGTTGATTGGGATCAACAGGGGTTTCTAACGACCTAATAAGTCTTCTTGAGGTTAAATCCATCAAGGCTTGTAATTTGATTTTTGCAGAGCTCTCTGTAACTGTGAGATCTTCTTTGGCCGGATAGCACTTAATTTTTTCTTTAACCAACATGTAGTAACTCGGGTATTGAAGAGCTCCTTCTTGAGTGTTGAAATCCCGAAGAGTGTTATAGCGCCATTTCGATAAGTTCATCGATACATAAAGAGCCAATGCCTTCAAAGGGGATATTTCCCGTACCTGAATTGATTTACCTTCAATGAAGGCTTTGATTTTTGAGGCCTCTTCTGGATTCTCCGTCAAGTATTTCATAACATAAGCTGTATCGCTTTGTCCTGCCTTTTGAAGCGCCCTTTCGGCCGAAAACATAATTTCAGCGCTGCTACTGCTGCATGAAAGACTATCTTCAGTGCGTCTTCTTTTTTGCCGGTTACTAAGGTCCTCAAAAGATTTACGAGGACTAGGATGTGTACAAGTTGAAGCATCAGATTTAGCAGGAGAAATTATGGGCTCGATGACGTCACTTATATTTTCTGTAGAAGGTTCCATATTTTCATTCTGTAATTCCGGCCATTGAATTGCAGCCTGTAGCCAAATCTCATGTTTCTTCCGAAACTTATCTGTGCTTCTTCCAGACTGTGTCCATTTTGCATAAATGCGGTAGCAAAATCGACGACACCAGTCTTTTAAACTTGTTTCAGCACTTTCACATAACTGAACACAACTGTTATCTTTTAAAACACTGAACAAATAGTTAAAGTCGCGTAAATCTTTATGTGCGCGTGCGCATAAAGCAACGTGAATATCAAGATTTGTATTAAAATTTGGAAAATACATTGCGAGATTAGCTTGGATACAACGAGGTGTAAATCAACACTGATTTTAAAGTTACTAATAGTGACCTATTTATATAAAATCCAGGTATCCCAGGTATCCTTTGTTAAATATTGCAAGGTAATTAGTTATTGTGATAATTAGTAAATGATGCATGCTAAATTAGTGTATTAAGAGCCATTTAGTAATTAAATAATAGCAATGTTCTTATCAGTAATCATTAGTGCATCAGTTTTATATGTAAACCTTAAGTCCCTAATTATATATCCTAATTAGCTTATATCTTCTCTAATTGGCTGCTCAGAAATGTTATTGTAATAAGGTAAACCTTTAGAAAAACGGTTTTAATCAACAAAATAAACAAAAAATAAAAAAATTGTGTTATAAAATAAACATCACTCTTTATCCCAGAAAGTGCACATTTGGCGCACTATGTGTCTTAGTATTAAATATAGCTCTTAGTATTAGCATTATGATATTAGAGACCGCTACTTGAAACAAGCCCGGAATCAGGAGGGAGAGAGCTCGATACACTCATTTTCATAGTAAAATTTCACATTTTCTCAAATTACTCCCGAAATATGGGAGTTATGAAGAAATTCATCACCACAAGTTATGAAGGCATTAAGTAATCGAATAAGATGGCATCATTAGTTTGGCATAATTTTACTCTTTTTTTTCGGACATGTCTACGTCCAACCGCTCCCATACATTCGTTCCACTGTGCGTCGTCGGCGTTATTACGCGCCGATCCGACAAGCGAGCCGCCCCGACGGCCGGCCGTTTAGCGTATCAAAAGTGAATTGAACCCGTTTGCGGCCGTTCCTGATATGTTTATTTTGTTCTGATTAAATTAATTGGTGGAACCCTTTGTTAATTTGAGTTTAATGTTTGATGGTTGCGATTGGCAGGGTGGGAGTTGAGTTGAATTTTAGAAGCTTGGTTTTTAGGGGTCAATGGAAGTGGACTTTGAAAGATCTATATTCACAGTACGTAAACACAGCTCGGGCAAAGGTCAATGCGTGGGAGTGGGCTGTAAATCACCACCCGGGTCCAATGCGGGTTGGTAGAAGTCACATGTGTTCAAACGCATACTGCAAGCCTAGTCATCAAAACTACATCCTTATTATTTTTATGAGAGAATAGAAGAAAATCTGTTTATTCTGCACTAAAGCTTTCATAACATAATATCACGCCTGAAATTCCCGAAGGGTAAGGCAGAGGTGTACCAAATAACACACCCACATTTCGCCAGTTATGTTTAAGTCCTATGTATTAAGGGGCAAGCCTAATTGCCATCAACCGGGCACAAATCCAGACTCCGCGGCTGCAACTGAGAAATTCCTGATGGAAAAACCTAATAAAATTTTGCTGGACCCTGGAATCGAACCCAAGACCTCATGCTCAGCAGTCGCGCTTACGGCCACTAGACCAACGAGGTAGTCATAAGCTGCAGCCTTATGCTTAAATTTATTAGTTGCAAGGAATACGACTGCTTAATAGATATACATAGACGGCACGGTTGGCGCAGTGGCTGAACGATTGGCTGCTGCGCTGCGTGTCGCGGGTTCGATCCCCGCACGGAACAAATATTTGTATGACCTACAGGTAGTTGTTCCGGGTCTGGCTGTTTGTCTATGGAATTTAAATGTTTGTAAAAGCACTCACGATACAGGAGAAATTCCTAGTGTGGAGCAACGTTTTTAAAAAAAAAAAAAAACATAAGACATACCTATTTAATTTAATAACTAATTACATTTTAATGCTTTCAACAACATTATATATAATGCTTATTCTACTAATGAGGCTATTGATTTTATGGAGCAATAACTATAGCTAATTATCTATTCAGTAGAAATAATGTTGTAGACACACACAATGTCAACTTGAAAAAACGTAATGTATGTAGACAATTTACATACTTGCACGAAGCTCTCAGTACAATACATAGCTGATCAAATAATTCATTGAAATATTGATTATTACCTCACACGATACATTATTTAAGTGCATATTAATGTTTCCAATTCAGATATTTTTACAAACACACATTCTACAAAAATGTTCTCTGATTTTGCCATCTGGGTAAGTAGAAACTACAGAATATCTCCGGTCACTAACGTCATCGTTTTGCTTCGTCCACGTTGACATATCTGGTCGTACAAACATGACAGTAATGAGTACTATGCACCTGACCTTTTTGAAGAGCATCCATATATGTATATACCTACTTATATACTAATACTAATATATTTTAAAACCGAAAGTAAGTTAATTTGTTACCTTTTCACACCTAAACCACTGAACTGATCATCCTGAAATTGTACATATACGTTGTCAGGTGTACAGTAACGGACATAGGGTACCTTTCATCCCGAAAAAAAGTACTGTTCCCGAGGAAAACAACAATATCGTTCTTATGTTCATAGGTGGTGCACGTGTATTACGAATCATGATTGAATAACAAGCAGAGGACAACCCGAAAAGATTGTCAAATTCTAAATTAACGCGAGCGAAGCCGCGGGCAATAGCTAGTCACCAATAAGTTATGAACATCTGCCTTGTCAGATATTCTTAATCTTTTAAAAATATTTTGCGGTATATTCCATACACAGATATAGATAACGCAAGAGCAACTACATCACGGGGGGCATAAGCATTTTATGCTTAACACGGCTACTGCCCCAGCAGGCTAATTTGTTTAAAACTTGAAAACAACAACGTTGCAACTCAAGAACCTTATTCTAGACATTTAAAGAACAAAAACGTAGTCTATTTTTTATAGGAATTGTTTGTATAGTAACTAAATCTACTAATGACGATGTAGTACTACTAGTGCTAATGACGTCATAGTAGGTAGTCAAAAATAATGGTACGCTTGGTTTTCATATGGATCGTGATACTTGCGTTGTAGGTTTATTATCTGTGATCCCAGAGGATTACAACAGCAATCCTCTTAAACAAAGCATTATCAAACGCAAACCTACACAAAATTAAACCTTCAAAAGATAAACAAAAACCCTCTTTTCTCCGTTCATTCAAGACAAAAACTCCATTACTTCCTTCATTCAGAAAGCGCCCACTTATTCTTTCATAATCAACTAATTAGCTAAGCCCTTTTTAACCACTCTTAAATCTCGGTTCATTATAAATTCTCACGTCTTACCGCGTGGCCACGACTTTCACGCTCAAGCGATACGCGTCTTGCGACTGTGAAGATGAAGAAAATAAATGAAAGAAATTAGTAAGAGCATGGTCTAAGGCACCGCGACTTAAAAGTACTCATATGAAGGTAAGTGAGTAGCACGCTTGTCGCTTGACGTTCGCACGTCAATAGCCGAATCACCTGAGGTCTTGGAAGAGGCGTAACTGTCTTAGGCCCGGAGTCCGCAAAAGTGAAGACGAGCGGAGTGAAGAAGAGTTGTGCAAGATTAGACTTCTTTCCTTATCGTGTGGTTAGTGCCTATCCTGGTGTTAGAATTTTTATGCCGCCCATGGGCCGCTAATTTGCCTTCACTTACCGTCGAGAACTATCTCTCAGGCATGCTGGTTTCCTCACGTTGTTTTCCTTCACCGAAGTAAGTGATAATTATACAATACGCACATGAATCCGAAAAATTGGTCAAGTGCGAGTCGGACTCGCGCACGATCGGTTCCGTACCATTATCTATACAAAATTAGACAAAAACGGCACAAAAAATCACGTTTGTATGAGGGCTGCCTAAATGATTTTTATTTTCATGATGATTGTAATTCTGTAACTACATACGTGTTACTGGCGCGACTCATTTTTCATAACATACAACCTACCACTGATCTGCAAATTGCAAAAAACGTAAGAAAATTTGAATTTCGCGGGCTAACCTTAAACTGTTCCTTATTATAATTTCATATGAAATGCCGCTTAGCACGCCAAACAATTGAATGTTAAAGTCGTAGTAATTAAAAGTAAACGGAAGGAGGTAATTTGCAAGTTCAAATCAACGACACGCTAACCGAGAAACGTATTACTTACTAACTGCGTGCCGTTTAGCGTTTAGTTAGTTAGTTATTATTACAGTTTTAAGATTTTGAAAGTGTACTTAGACAAGTTTATTAGAGAGCGGTAGTACAATAAATACGCAAGAGTCGATCTTCAGGGTTAAGCAACGCTTGACGAGGTTGGTCGGTGGATGGGTTACCATTCATTATACAGTATTTATTATGGATAAGTTGACTCAACATTAAGGTGTCGAGTACACATTCGTTGTTAGTTATGATCACATTTTGTTGGGTAGTTTTTGGAAAGCGCCGCTAGATAGCGCCTGAAAGTTGTATTGGATCTCAAAAAAAAAAAAAAAGATTTTTTTTTTTGATGTTTTGTGCTTCTAAATTAAAATCTTTCAGAAGATTTTAATCGGCTTTAAACTTACTTTTAGTAAAAAAAGTTCCATTATTTCCGGTTTTTTAACTAACTTTTCATCTTATAACAGAAACAAAAGTTCCTCTGCTTGTTTAGTAAACCTTTTTTGCTTAAGTTGGACACAGACGAGCTAGCTAATAACAATAAATTGAAAGCTAGTTAGAAAATTCGCCGGTAGTAACATATTAACCTCATAACATAGTTATTTGTTACGTGCATAGCATGTGAACTGTTTTATATATTTCTTCATTCTTGGGCAGACTATTATTGTGTTTGTTCTTTTGTTTCAAGCCAGCACTTCGCTCCCGCGGTCTCATTAGCGAACGTTCCTCCATTTGACTTGTCAAGTTGTCAATGAGTTTTTGTATTTCAAGTTTTAAAGGCTTTATAGATCTACTAGCTTTTGTGTTAATTTAGAATTTGAAAATCAATTCGAGTTTTACTCTGCTTGTAATTCAATCATGATTCGAAAGACACGTAGCATCTATGAGCATAAGAATGTTATTGATGTTTTCCTCGGGAACAGTAACTTTTTTCGGGATGTAAAGTACCCCATGTCCGCTTCTGTACACCTGACAACGTATATGCAAAATTTCAGGATGATCGGTTCAGTGGTTTAGGCATGAAAAAATAAAAAAGACGTGTGGCACTCGGAGACTGCCGCGGTAAAGCTATTGCATAGCATTTTTTATCAACTTATGTAATTATAATTATTTATTCACTTTCGTAGTGTCAAATATTGACAAGCCTAGGTTGTATATTTATATACAACCTAACCTCCTAGCTTCAGCAGTAGATTAAAAATAATAACCTAGGCTTGTCAATATCTGTCACTACGTGTTAGGCACTAGGTGTTAGGTTATTTTCGTTACGGAATTTCTGGATTCGTTCTCCACGCTCAAGGACCGCGATAGAAGCTATGCAATAGCTTAACAAGCAAACAAACAAACTTACTTTCGCATTTTTAATATTATATATTATATAGTAAGTATAGTATAGTAAATAAGTAAGGATAAGAATTTTTAAACTGTGTAATTAATGGTGTTACAAATTGTGTGTTATTGGTGTTATAAAGTTTTCTAATTGGTAACCTTCACGTTTTGTTTTAAACCGGAGTTTGGTATGGCTGGTGTTTAAAGATGAATACAAATACGCATTTGACTTGACGATTACCTTATCTATATTTTAACTAATTATCTTAGCAGGCGGGAAAAGTCAGAACTAAAATAAACTGACCACTGACATATCGATGGAAATTTTCTTGACAAGCAACGCTACCTTGAACTGCACTTAAAGTAATCATAAATCTTCATTTTTATTTTTATATGTGATATATGTGTGTGTTATAAATGATGTGTGTTGTACTTTGGACTTGTATTTAAGTACTAACAATAGTTTCTAAGGTTTTGTATATTAACCTTTAGATCTAGTTGTCCCAAAATAAATATATTTGAATTTATTTATCTCGACATCAGAAATTACAGGCGCTGGTAGTAGTCACAGTAGCTGGTAGTAGTCAAAGTAGTTACACAGTACCTATATTCCTATGGATCATGGTTCCCTTACGAAAACTTGAACCTATACTTCGAAGGTTGCCATACGATGTAAAGGATGACGGCAAAATTGTGACGCATCAACAAACGAGATCAATATGACAAATTTTAAAGTTATCAACGTTTTTGTAAGGTCTAAGTTCCTTAGTTTGTCTGATGCATCTTTGGGTTTCAGCCTTTCTATCATATAAACATAACATCACGCCTGTAATCCCCGAAAGGTTAAGCAGAAGTTTACCTAATAGTACACCGACATCTCGTCAGTTGTGTTTTAAGTCCCATTTAATAGGGGACGAGCCTGTTGCCATCAACCGAGCACCAATCCAGACTCCGTGGCCGCTACTGAGAAATTCCTAATTTTAAAAACCCAATAACACTTTGCACGATTCAGAAATCGAACCCAGGTCCTTATGCTCAGTAGCCACGCTTGCGACCACTTGATCAACGAGGCAGTCAGCCCTACTAGCATCCTAACTTACAAACAATTTTCAAACCATCTCGATATCTCGCACTCACTTCTTTCCTACCTATACCTCCCCCCCTTCCCTCCACTACCCGTATGGCACGTTCCCCAATATAGACCGAACCATATGGTCTTAAAGTCCCACATGTGGTTCTACTGGCCTCTCGCCAGGGACGTCTATTTAGAGCACAGTGCATCACTAGCTGCCAAGCCAATACACAAGAACATGATACTTGGAGTTTACATTGTTCTGTTACGAGTAATTTGTGAGGGGAAGTAAGCTGTTGCGCTGGAGGGAGTTTTAAGAGGCAGATTGCTATATTGGACTGTGTTCATTATGATGATTTAATTTTGACTGTCTCGTTGGTCGAGTGGTGGCAAGCGCGACTGCTGAGCATGAGGTCCTGGGTTCGATTCCCAGGTCGGGAAAAGTGCTATTGGGTTTTTCCATCAGGGATTTCTCAGTAGCAGCCACGGAGTCTGGATTTGTACCCGGTTGATGGCAATAGGCTCGCCCCCTATTACATGGGACTTAAACATAACTGGTGAAATGTGGGTGTACTATTAGGTACACCTCTGCCTAACCATACGGGTATTACAGGCGTGATGTTATGTTATGTTATTAGAAAGTAGAGAGTTTATAGACTATACAACATCACGCATGTAATCCCCGAAGGGTAAAGCAGAGGTGTATCTTAATATTACACCCACATTTCGCCAGTGAGCGAGCAGTGGTGGCCCAGTGGTAGCGACCACGACTTACTGCTCGTAAGTTCTGGGTACTGGGTTCGAACCCAGGCAGGCGCATTACTTTGTGCAATTTATTTCATCACCACTGCTCTCAAAAACGGTGAAGGAAAACATCGTGAGGAATCCGGCATGTCCTAGAACCAAAAATTCGAAGACATGTGACATCTACCAATCCGCACTTGGCACGCGTGGTGGATTATAGCCCATTCCCTCTCATAGAGAGGAGGCCTGTGTCCCAGCAGTGGGAACATTATAGGCTGATGATGATGATGATTTCGCCAGTTATATTTTTTTCCGCCCTGTGCGTCGGGGTTCACGTGGTAGCCACCACCACGCGGCCACCGTAGACGCGGACCTGTGGACAGTGATTAATTGGCTAGCTCGCCGTCCGTCCGTCTTTTGATGACAGGCCGTGTAGACGGCGTGTTCGTGTTCTACGCGTGCCTCAAAGAGATGTCAGCAAACAGGGAGGGGCCGCCAGGGCCGATGCCTGCCAAGGCTGCGGGACTGTTCGAAAAGATACCGCGGCCCTGGAACACAAAGGGCAAGGAAGGAACATGGCTGGGTTTTAGTTAGTACAAGTCTAACACTCCCTTCCGCTCTGCCCGGAGCGGGAGAAGTCATTTGATGATTTCCCATCCGAAAAAAAAAACGTAGGATCACATTTTTATAAAACTTACCTAACTAGTTTAGACCGCTTTCAAAGGCTGATGTTTTCAAACATGTCCCTATTTTCAGACATTGTTCCCTTAATAGTTGCTTTTGTTATTTGTTAAAAAGAATGTTGAAGTGCAGCCTGCATGTGGCTTGCAGAGTGCCGACGCAATTAAAGTTGTGCCCACAGAGTTGTGCCTTGTTCGGGAGAGGCGAGCTTTTGGTTTCAGTGGAAAAGTTTTTCGTGTTTACGTTACTTTGTGAATTATTAAATGGGAATTAGAGAAAAAATTAAGTTTAGTACCGAACTTCGATTATCATAAGAGCCCTCTTACGTTTTGGCGTTACGTTCATTTTATAATTTTAGGTAAATTGTAAAAAGGCATATAACGAAAATGTATTCTATTATTATCAAAGTATAGGATATTTGTGAGAAGAATAAAATTTTTGATCGTTTATATTCAACAGAATCTACAAATTAGAGGTCCAAAATCAGATCTCTGTGCGTTTTTGCCTAAGCAGGCAAAAACGCACAGAATGATTATTACTAAAGAAATAAATACGTTATCTATAATTCGCTTTATTGTTATTGTAGTAGAAGAAACGAACTATTTTTAAAAAAGTAATTGTTATTTCAAGCAACGAACAATTTCGCGTTCATTTTGTATATATAAATCATATATAAATGTAAAATGAATATAAATTTTTCGGTTACTTACTTATTTTGAAATAAAATTAATACAAATATGGCAAAAAAAATATTATTTTTTTGTTTTTCGATAAACTTTATTCCTTCTTCTTCGGACTTTCCCCCATTTTTTTTTTCAGTAAGTAAAAAAAGATTGGACATGAAAATAGGTTTTAGAATTCCTTTATTGAAATTAATAAATTTATCTTGTCGACAATTCAAAGTGCCTGTAACTGGCCTACTTGAAATAAATGCTTTGATTTTGATTTTAAACACAGCTCAGCAACATACACCCCTGGGAATGGAATATTGTTGAGTGGTTTATGAATATAAACTCAACAAGTAAACATCCTCTACATTCATATAAGAAACACTGACTTTAAACTGTCCCACCCCTAAAATTGATCGTCCCGTTGCAACATCGCTAAACAATAACAGAGTTTGAACAAAAGACGATCGGATCCCTGCCTCATCAACTATTGATCGCTGTCGCCCCAAATTGATTGATTGACTCAACTGTTGATTACCCCTGCACCTCCCAAATAACACTTGGCCTTTAAAAACAAGAGATGTTTCAATAGACAGAGGTCAATACATTCTGGTTGACGCTATTGTGTGGAAAAGAATGGGGCGGATGTCAAAATGTCTTTTTAATGGAATGGCGTTTTGGTGTTGTGAATTTATAATGTTGTTTAAAGTGCTGCTGCGGTGATTTTCTTTTATATTCGACTTTGTCATTGTTGTGTTTTTGATGGTGTCTTTGAACTTTATAGAAATATCTATATCGGGAGGAGGCTTTGACCAGGGCAGACATTAACATTAGTTCTACTACATATTTGGGTAGTAGGTACCTATACGGGGTTTGAGAACAAAGAAACAATGGATGATAATAATGACAAGAAAGGAGGTGTCTGATGAGATGACGAGTAATAGAGAAGTATGGAAGAAGAAGACATGCTGAGCCGGCCCCAAATAACTTGGGAAAAGGCAGGAGAATGATGAGGTGCCTATACTATAAAGGATTATGTAAACAAAATATATATATACCTAGTCCTTCGATTACCAGATTACCTATACCCCATTTTACTACAATCCTATTTTAAATGTTGGTTTGTGTCATCACTCATCAAGAATAACAAAAAATGCAAAACAGACAAAAACAAAATATTTTATTTCACATAGGCCTACATGGGCACTTATAAAACGTCGACAAAAAGGTGCACGGTTCGGTTGGTAGTTTCCTATGGAGAAGAACCGGCAAGAAACGAACTCCATGGTTACTCTTTTTAAATCATTTGGTTACTTAAGTAATTGGGGACAGCAAATGCTCACAATAAGTTGTTGTATACTACACAACAAACATATAACAAGATAAAAGGTTAACAAAAGTTAACCCGCATCTAGGAATCTACAAGACCTACACTGTTCGTGTTCACACATTCACAAACAATTGTTAAATTAATCAATACAAATGTAAAAACGAACAGCGAACGTCAATTAAATAACAAACATTCGTTATTAAAAAGCTCTTCTCTTCCATCAAAATTCCCTAGAATTACAGTGTCAAAATGTATGAAAACCCAATATTTTCCTGACAAACATACATAAAATCAACTATCATATTCATAAATCATCAGGAGACCGGTAGGCCATACCTTGCCTAACAAACAATACGATGTTCGATTACTTTCCATGAATTGCGTGGCATACAACAATATTCATGTTAATACCACCCATGTGTCGTTGTGGTAAGGTTCAAAATTCCTCTGTAGTGTTGTTTGCGGGTTGTAAATGCAAGTTTGTGAACAAGAGCGTATACTGCTGTTAACACCAGCGACCCTGATTGATGATTCATGATTGTTTACGAAGTCAGTTAAAGGTGGAGTGAGTGAGTTCCGCTTTCCGCTGTAGCAAGTCTGTTTGTTGACATTTTTGCTATTTGGAAAGGATTCATTGGTTAGAAAGGGGGGGGGGGGGGAGCGGGGAGGAAGAAAATACGATAAACAAATAAATTAGGTTTGTTACTTTTATTATTGATGACTAGCTTTTGCCTGCGGCTTCACGAGCGTTAATTTAAAATTTGACAGTTGTACTCTTCTTGATTCGAAGGACACGTGGCGCCATCTATTATCATAAGAACGTTATTGTTGTTTTCATCACGAACAGTACTTTTTTGGGATGAAAGGTACTAGGGTACCTTTCATCCCAAAAAAGTACTGTTCGTCCGTTTCTGTACACCTGACAACGTATATGCAAAATTTCAGGATGATCGCTTCAGTGGTTTAAGCGTGAAAGGGTACCAAACAAACAAACTTACTTGCGCATTTATAATATGAGTTAGGATATCTGAAAACAACATCGCGCATGTATTTCTCCGATGGATAAAGCAGAAGCGTATCTAATTACACACCCACATTCCACCAGTTTGCAAGTCCCATGTGGGGGCAAATAGAATCTGTTGCGATCACTATACGAATGTGGCAGTTGATTTTGAAACTTACACTTTATTAAAAAATCAAATAATCATCTGCCTAGCCTTTTCCCAACTATGTTAGGGTCGGCTTCCAGTCTAACCGGATGCAGCTGAATACCAGTATTTTACATGGAGCCACTGCCTATCTGACCTCCGCAACCCAATTAATACTGGGTAATACGATACTCCTTGGTAAGACTGGTTATCAGACTTTTTTGGGCCACTGACTATACCTAACGACTGTCAAAGATCTTCAAATGACAGCCGGAACCAACGGCTTAACATACTTTCCGAGGGAAGGAAGAAACTCGGTATGTAATGGGTGGTCACCCAACCACAGAGCAACCTAGGCAAGCACGGCTTAACCTAAAGTTCAACCCGAGCGTCTTTTATTACTAAGCCACGAGCTCCTCCTCCTTAAAAAATAAAATCTTTATTTATACAAAAACATTGATATTGCTTAAATATTAGGTCACATGAATTTCAGTGAATAAAAGGTCATACAGATTGAGGAAACCCTGACTCCCAAACTAGGAGATCATGTGACTTAGGAGTCAATTTTCTGCTGTCACTATGAAACCAAAACCTTTTACTAAAATGAGTGTTATTCGGTATACAAAATCATTGCAGAAATCAGGTTTGAAAGTACAAAAAAAACAAGTTTGAAAGTACAATTACAATTATGCGTAACGCAGATTAAATTTTTGCAATCGTATCTAGGACGAAAAAGTGTGTAGCGTGTTCAGACTTTCTCTGAGTTTTTGCGTGTCGTCCACAATTAGCTGTCATAATAAATATATAAGGCCGTCTAGCTTACATATTATTATTTAACCATCATCATGTGCCTAGCCTTTTCCCAACTATGTTGGGGTCGGCTTCCAGTCTAACCGATTGCAGCCGAATACCAGCATTTTACATTGAGCGACTAACTATCTGACGTCCACAACCCAGTTAGTGCTAGTAAATACGATATCCCTTGGTAAGACTGGTTGTCAGACTTTCGACTACTTAACGACTGTCAAAGATCTACAATTGACAGCTGGGACCAACGGCTTAACGTGCTTTCCGAGGCACGGAGGAAACTCGGTTTGTAATGAATGGTCAGCCATCCACAGACCAAGTTAGGCAAGCACGGCTTAACCTAAAGATCGACCCGAGCGGCTGTTTTTATTTAGCCACGAGCTCCTCGTTTTACTATTTATCCATGCCACAGTTAAATCTGCCTATGCAAGGCTATAATAGTTCCTAGGTAGGTAATAAATGCTTGTCATAATGCACAACAATAATCATCTTTTGTTCCGCAACGTGGCTCTCTTCGTGATTACCTGCATTAAGTGATTGAGATCCGTAATGGATGCTGCAATCACTGGCTTATAAATAGTAGTTATGTATTAAAGTACTTTTACAGTATTTCCAACTACAACAGTAACCTTATTTTTACAGAAATACCTTAGATTACTTTAATTTTGACAGTGTTTTAGGTAAGTGTAGTGTATAAGCGGACAATAGCCTTATTTCTATGAGAATATAAAGTCTATATTCTCAATGTTTGATCTATATTGTAGACCATTGTGATGTCAAAAGTGAACCAGAGTCAGACTTAGAATGTTTTGTTTATTGTATATTTGTGCAAGAGTTAATTTCAAGGCCTTCCTTCATAAAGGGAAGACAAGAGTATTGCTCACCAGAGCGCTTATTCATTTTAACTTATGTCCTCATTCTTTTGCCCTTATCCCAATTTATTTGGGGTCGGCGCAGCATGTCTTCTTCTTCCATACTTCTCTATTACTCGTCATCTCATCAGACATCTTCTTTCCGCCATATCATTCTTCACACAGTCCATCCATCGTTTCTTTGGTCTTCCTCTACTCATACCCCCATCCACATTCATACTTAAAACTTTCCTCACGACATTTTCCTCATTCCTCCGCATCACATGCCCATACCACGACAAACGATTACCACACAACTTTACAGTCACCGGCGCCACTTTCCGACTTCCTCTTATATGCTCATTTCTTATTTTATCATTCGCGTAACACCACACATCCCCCTTAGCATTCTCATCTCAGCCACAAGGAAATGCCTTTCATTCATCCCTTTTGCGGGCCAACCTTCTGATCCATAGAAGTCAGCAGGTCTAACCATAGTTTTATAAATATTCCCCTTAAGTTTAAGGGGAATCATTTAACTTATCTATAAGAAAAAAAACAATAAAAACATCGGGAACTCAAAATAATAGATAATTGCGGAAGATATCCCGTAAATGACTTTGTAAGTTTAGTCGCTATTTTTAAACTAAACACTTCGAACAGTTGAGATTTTGTCTGTGGTAAGTATGTAGACTAAATATTATTATAAAATTACAATATCAAGGCCGAAAGCGTTCGTGGAAACACCATTGTAGTTTTACTTGTGTCACGTAACGTCACGTGTCGTCGTGATAGTGTTTTGTTTTTTTTTGGTTTTTTGAACGACAATAATCCTTAAATAATCAGTTAGCTAATTTAATAACGATTCCAAATGATATCACTGGCAGAAAGCTAACTATTGTAACTTCGGAGATATCGTCGTTTTAAAAAGACGCGAAAAAATCGCGCGGCCCCAACATTTTGCGCATAAGCGGAAATATGACATGCCACGCCAAAAGTTAAAACAGTGTTATTCTTTAAGAGGTACAGATTTCAATAAACGATTTTTTTCTATTGCAAATGGTGTCTAAGATAGTTCAAGAGGGTGTAAATATAATTTACTTCATGGTGATGTAGAATAGATAGATACTGCTAGATTTCATCAAAACCACAGGCTAGCACTAGGTGATTTTGCAGCCAGTGAAGCAAAATTCTAACTAGTTTAAACTGTTACTAACTGCTACGGCGAACTTTATACCTAGGAACAGTGTGATTGAGCTGTGTGATGGAATTTTAATTGCCAGGTTATTGGTGGATTATATCAAACATCTTTACGCAAAGTAATAAGTTTTTTTTATCTAATAATAATATAGGGTGAATACTTTCATCTATTAGAATTAGATAAATCTTATGATTTTTTTTG
Organism: Lycophotia porphyrea; assembly: GCA_950005105.1. NCBI lineage: Eukaryota > Metazoa > Arthropoda > Insecta > Lepidoptera > Noctuidae > Lycophotia > Lycophotia porphyrea. The sequence continues at coordinate 5,778,178 of OX465389.1, forward strand.
TACTGACTAGCCGACCTCATAATTCAACATTTTTGTCACTACATTCCACAAGAAAATAGCCACAAGGGTTGGATTTTTTAAAACACTGTAGACTGGAATTAATTTCACTGTCTTGAAAGTTTGTCTGTTTTAATTTTTAGTGTTGCCTGTAATATCCCATAAAATTTTAAATCAATAAATTAAGTCATTTATAGTAAATTCATTCATTACCCCGGAAGAAACTTAACGGTGACTCTGCGATGTTTGTAGATAGGTAGAATCAATAGAAGGTAGGTACACGTATTAACACTATGTATTGTTTGCACCGGTTATCAAGTGCCAATCATCACAATGAATACCTGCCCCTCAGTGTGTCCACAGCCTATCGGTAGTTCATGCCCGACGCGCTAGATGGCGCTAGCTGTCACTATTGTTCAGGTGACGCCAAGTTAGATTTAGTTCTGTTATCGTTGAAAATAATCATGAAATTTTTCTTTTGCTGCATTCTGATGTTATGCCGTAACTATAAGTTTTTTAAATTTATATAAGGCCCCATTAAAATAGATGGACAAACTTTTACAAATCATTCAGACCACCAAAATAAGGACAATGGTAAAAAAAATAATAAGAAAAACATATTAGATAACTTACAAGAAAAAGAATCTGCTAGCGAAAATACACTATAAATTTATTATTTTAGGTCAAAATAAAATCACTTTAATCAGTGTTTTTTTGCTTGGATATCTTTGGTTAGGCGTACTGAACGCTGTGTTAAAATTTGTCCATCTATTTTAATGGGACCTTATATACATAAACGAAAGTTTTTAATAAGGTATTTTTTAGGTCTTTTAATATTAAAAATAACGGATTTTGAAGTGTCTACCTAGCCCATAAGTTTTTATAAGGTTTTTTAAAACTAGCTGTCCACTTCTGCTTCGTTTTTACGATTCGACAAACGAGTTATCTTTATTAAATCTTAGTTAAATATTATAAACTCCGATTCATCAAAATAATGGTGATATCCGTTACCTACTAAAAAACCACGATTATTAATAAAACGTAGAAATAGATTGCTCAATTACTTACCTTTGTCTTTAAATTAAATTGATGCAACCAATTGAAACTAAACACATCAATCAATGCTTGATATTTCTTGGCAGTGCCAACCTACATCATAAATAATTCAGCTAAGCCAGGTCAGTTCACATAACGTACGTACCTTACGTATTCAATATTTACGGGGTAATTACCACCTGTTGTGCCGACTATGTCCAGTGACCGTCCGGGAATAAAACCGGTGTTGATCAGGTTGACGGTTTTGAGAGCTGAAGTGCATTGTGTGAGAGGCACGTGGTATTGACGTTTCGGTAATTAAAATGCGGGTTGAATTTTGTACGTGTTATATTTTAATCAATGAGATTTTTTTGGTATTCGGATGGTATTGTCAGAGCTTACCTCCTACATACAAACCTCTTTGTAATGCCAATAAAAATAATTAAAAACACATAAATTACAAGTTTGTTTGTTACAATTTCAGAAAGTCAGATATCATGAATCTCGAGATCACCTCTTAGAACCACCCCGCTATCTCCGCCCTTTCTTTGTTCGAAAACTATTTTTCAAACTGTAAAAAAAAAACTTCCGTTTAGTCGCACAATTGATGGTTACCAAGATTGATAGTTTTTACATTACTAGTTTTCAATTCCGACTAAAACGAAGTAATAAAAGACTATGCAAACTTACCTACATGTCACCTGCCACTCAACACGCTTGGTTCTCGGTACTTCATCAATAATAAATTAATGGTCTAAAGTACAGTTAGCATAAAACGTAAGTGACGAACGATGATAGAACATGAAAACATGTTAAAAATATTTTTTTATTATTTAAAACTAAGTTGTTGTGTTCGGATGAAATGTAAGTTAAAAAATCTAAAAAGGACACCGTTGAAACCAATATCTGTAGAAGGTGACGACCACAGGTAAACAAAAGTTTAATAGTGTCAAGAATTAAGGTATTTAATGGTTCTGTTTTGTGCATCCCAAACCTAACTTTATTATTTCATAATTTTATAAATGCGAAAGTAAGTTTGTTTGTTACCTTTCATGCCTAAAAAAGTACTGTTCTCGAGGAAAACAACAATATCATGCAAGCACAGTACAACCCGAATTGTCATTCATTGTTAAATTCAAAATTCATGCTAGCGACGCTGCGGGCAAAAGCTAGTTAACTTATATTTTAAAACCTCAACATCATCCTTTATCGAAATACTAGAACATCTTTCTAATCATCATCATCATCATTTCAGCCGAAAAACGTCCACTGATGGACATAGGCCTTCCCCAAGTGTCGCCACATTGACCGTGCAACTCGCACCCAGCGGATCTCCGCAACCTTCACCAGGTCATCCGTCCACCTGGTGGCAGTGGGAGGTCTTCCTCCTTCTTCGGTAACCTTGGTCCTCTTGCGGATGTCCTCACTTCTGATTTGATCACGCAAGAAAACTCCAAGCATAGCCCTCTCCATTGCCCTTTGGGTGACTTTAAGCCTTCTGAGGCCCATTGTGAGTGACCACGTTTCAATCCCGTATGTAATCACTGGCAACACAAACTGGTATAAATAAAATCATTTTTTTATAAAAGTCATTTTATTTTTGTTGCTGACTGTACTTGTAACGGTACACGCGCTCACTCACAGATGGCGGTAGCAGCAACATTCTCAGGACATTTAATATTTATTATTTAACTACGTAGTTTACGTACTTACTGTTTTCCTTCACTGTTTGTGGCAGAAAAACAAAACTTACAAATTATTTTAGACCGTTTACGACCCCATAAACACGGTAATAGTTTGGATAGTGTCTCCAAAGGAATTTAATTGTGGCGTGTTTCCGTACAAAAAACCCTTTCAGCCATGTTTGTCATACTTTTAACGAGTTTGACAATGGAGAGATAAAGACAGTTACAGACACAATGAACAAAATATTTTGTTTTGCAAGCAAGAAGTTATTAAAGCTGTATAAATTATATATTCATAGGCGTCTAAAAAATAGGGTGCTTATATATTGAACATAGAAGTGAAGTGACACTGCATTCAATCATTAAATTATGATTTAATGTATTTCAGCCAGTAGATATAGATTGGCTGATACGACCAGACCAAGGAACTAATACCCACTTTAAACTAATCATTTACTCAAACAAATAAGAGAAAAAGTTTTTTTAAATGCAGTTGAAAACATTCTTTGCAAAAATATTAAGTTGAAGCAGATTTTATTCAATTTAATAAAAATGTGCCGTTATGAATGTAATCATATTGCGTTTAACTACGGCTGACTGTGAATGGGCGTTGATTTTTTAACGTCCTCCCTCCCCGTACCGCGGCATGTCAACACCCTCTCCTACCGTCTGCCTGGTACTGTGAAGATTGAGATTCAGAAGGCCCATGCCACTAACGTCGTGGTCTCAAATATGACCAGACTTTTTGGTTCGTAAATCGTCGATTTCTTGTTCATCAGTTTAGCACCTTCGATTGAATTTTAAAATACTGGATAAGAAATTAGAAAAAAACGGAATCTTCTATGCTTAAAAAAACTTGGTTTAGAGCCAGTTTTTTTTTTTGTTACAGTGCTTTTGATGTATCGCAAGCTTCTATTTGAGAACTTAGTGATGTAAGTTACAATCACAACTTATTTACGCTTACCTATTTGCGCAAATGTTGGATATGATTTCTCCTGGCTTGCCAGGTAACCCTCACGTAGCCACTTGCGTCTATGTAGTCGAGTCAAACAATAAACGCACTTGTGCATGAAAATCATTTGTGGTCAGACGATAGATCGTCGGTCAAAATCGCTAATTTATCCTTTTGACGGTTTCTTTGCCACAGAGTTATCTACTGTGCTGGAAGACTTGGTCCTTCCCATGGAATATACTTTCTGCAACAATATCTCTTCAGTGTCGACACCACGACCACCCCACCCGCATCCGATACACCGATGCATTTAAAATGCAATCGAGTTATCCAGCTCGGACTCGATTTGCACGGAACCGATGCGCGTCGGAATATCATTCCGCCGAACTGAATATTTCATTTTGTCCCCTAACAGGACAATTTTTTTCTACATGTGGAAAAAAAATAATCGTTTGCAGTGTGGAGAATCGGAGAATAAACGAATTGATCACGTGTGTCGGATCTTGGTATAATCCGCTTTCGTAAATTAGATTGGATTGTCTCGCTTTGCTTCCTGTTCCTAATTGAATCTTGTTTCTGGTTTGTTGATTGCAAAAGTTAATTGGGCGCAGTGAAATCTGTTTTATGTTTTTGTGTCTGAATTATGAAGGTATATATATGTTTTGTAGGTATTGGTTTTTTACATAGGATGCATCTTTTGGGCAAAACAGTGACATTTTACCAGCGACACCGATAAAGGAGAACTCATGTATTAAATCTCTAATCTAAATCTCGGTGTATGTTAATTTTCATAGAAGTCGTTGCAAAAATTGGAAACATACCATAGTCAGGATATCTTGTTAAAAAATATATATATTTATGTAACGGCACTCTACAATTGCAGCTGCGTGGATACGCTTTTAATTCGTCTAAGTGGATACTTAGACTAATTATATGCCAAGCAAGCGATCATATATCACGAGGAAAGCCAAGAAAAAACTACAGGAAAAACGAATCCTTCTCGGAAAATTGTAAAGTTAAACATATTGTAAAATACGCAAGAAAATTTTGAATATTTGTAACTTCTTCACAAAATTCAACAAAACCAATGAAGAAATAACAACAAGACAAGAATAGTAGAGGCCTTGAGTATACAGCCAGGTTTTTATTAGGTAGTTTATTGCCATTAGGCACCCATTCTATAAATTAGCTACCAGACTAGCGAACAATCATCATCATCATCATCATTTCAGCTGAAAGACGTCCACTGCTGGACATAGGCCTCCCCCAAGTGTCGCTACATTGACCGGTCCCGTGCGACTCGCATCCAGGGGGTCCCCACAACCTTCACCAGGTCAGCGGTCACAATCTTATAAATAAATTAACGAAAACGTTTTTTGTATGTTCAGTTCCTTCAGCTAGTTTCCGAAGCTTTAGGAGCTTTTAAAAGGTTCTTAAAGTGCTAAGTTGGTCGAAACTACTTCAAATCTACAACTTTGAAAAGAGAAAAATAAGAATCGCCCAATTAAAATTAAAAAAACATATCCGGGGCTTTCAGCTGTAACTAGCCACTAGAATTTTTAAGAGAAAAGAAAATTCTATTTAAAAATTAAGAAGGAAAACACGACTATATATTTTATTATATTTCAAAACAACATTATCGAGGTTGATGGCAGTACTTTCACAGTTATTATGCCTTGTGACTGGGACTGTAGTTCATTTTATTGTTGTCTTTGTTTCGACTGTTCAAAACTGCCTGTAACTGGCCTTCTTGGAATGTTTTTTTTTTCCCCTTCACCTGTCAACATTAATAATTTACCTACTACACTATTGGATAAAATTAAGGGATCAAAAAAAAATTCAAAATTTTTGGGCAATATTCAATAACTTCGAGAGAAATGGTCGTTCAAGAAAAAAATATTTTTGCTTAACCACTGTAAGGATTGGATACCTTGTTTATTTAGCTTTAATTTCTTTTTATAGACCTTGATACGTTCACTTCTCGCCGAGATATCGGTCTTTATCGGTCCTTTTGTCCAAAAACTAGACACTTGGAGCTACAATTTCCTTTTTTTTATTTCTTGTACGACCATTTCTCTCGAAGTTACGACCTGTTGAATATTGGCCAAAAATGAGGATTTTTTTGATCCCTTAATTTTTTCCAGTAGTGTATTAAAGTAGGCACCCAATAACTGTAGTGTCAATCTAACATAATAGCGTGATGAAGTGAGAGCAATGGTTCCTGGACGGAAGCCGGAGCCAAACTGATGAAAGTAGCCACCGCGTATCAACATGTCCTATATCCTAAAGTTAACACTTTGTGTTGATAAGTACCATATCTTTTGTTTCATGTGAGCCTTTTATTTGAACATAGAAATGCCAAATTGTTTTCACAAAAAGTATGCGCTACGTATGTATCATCATGTACCTAGCCTTTCACAAAAAACATCCCGAAACAACGGCTTAAAGTGCTTTCCGAGGCACGGAGGAAACTCGGTATGAAGTGGGTGGACTCCCATCCACAGACCAACCTAGGCAAGCGCGGCTTAACCTGAAGATCCGAGCGGCTGTTATTATTTAGCCACGAGATCCCTAAACTAACTATATATTAAAGTTGAAGCTCAACTTTAAAAATCTAATTATAGTGTTTTTAAATTTTCAGAATTAACTAAGTTTTTCTTTCCGTAGGAACTAAAGAGCTCTTGTTCTTTATGATTTAAAACGTATGGGACAGGATAAAATAAATATTTCATAAGTAAACTTGTATATCTTGCTATGACTTATAATATTCTACTACAACTGTTCTCCCATTACGACTAATTATGAAGGATTCAATCAAAATTAGTAACATTTTCTAATTAAGATCTGACTAACTCAGCGAGACATTCCATCTGTCTCTCGTCTAACTGCAATCATAATCTCATTTATCATAATAACTTCTGCAATGTCAAAGTTTGCAGACATTAATACTTCAAAACGCGTAGCGTCTAGCATGATAGTTATACCCACCCATCCACCCAGAGGCGGTCAAACAGACCGCTTGCCCTGATAACCCGCGGAACCTTCAAATATTCACCACTAATTACTTACACCCCTACTAGTGGTAACTCACTTCTGTTTTGAGATAAGTGAGTTTTTATGACTTGCCTATTTATTTAAAAAGCAGTTTTGCAGAAATAACATTATTGTTCGGCATATGGCAATACGCTCGGCCCCGATTACATGAGATTTAAATTAATTTGCTGAAAGGCTAAAGGCTCAGTTTCCTTATGCTTAACCCTTTGGACAAAACAAGCTTGACATTATGTAGATGAACATCACATTAATATAATTCTAATTCTGTCTTTAAGCAGAGGTTAGATACTAACGGATATATTTATGTTCTAAATTGTCGGTTTAATAGTGGTGAAAATAAATAAATATTTTTTTGTCTCTTTTCAAATTATTTTTTTCTTTGTAATACTTTTCTTTAAAATTATACACTACACTTAAAATTATTCAAATAATTAAATATTTTTTAGTGCATTTTTGTCAGGTTACGAATAGGTTGTTTAAATTGAAAAAATTCAGTTCTTGCAATATACATTTAAGAAAACGTGAAAGGTCACTATATAATATTAAAGCAAGTTCAGTACACATAGTATCTCCCCGGGGATGGACTTTTTCCAATACTTTTATAACTTAATTTCATGTTTACCGACTTTTAGTGGGCATAAAATAGCGCTATTTTGCGTCAAAATCGTTTAGTAGACAATTTGAATTTAATACGATGTAAAATTCGACGTGATGAATATTTGGTGCTTGGTCGCTGTCATTATTAATTAATAAGCTACTTTGTATCCTTGGCAGCTATTAAGAGGGTGAATATTTTATTCGAATTTTATGAACTGACTTCGGAAGTTACTTTGTTACTTCCAGAACCTTTGAAACCAGTATCGAAGCGTTCTAAAAGGTGTTTCCATTTTTGGGGCATTGTTCTGCTTACCTCCTGTTTCTTGCCGCTGCTTATCTGGTTTTCTAGATTTAGATGTATATAAGTTGACAAGAGATTTAAAACAGAATACATCACATTAAAAAGCTTTCGGAAATCCCTCTGAGGTTGTCCTCTAGTTAAATTACATTTTAAATTACGGCACTGATGTTGTGTTTAATTCTTTAAATTTTTATCAAGTGGCAAGTGGAATGTAATTTCAGCAGAGGGGGCAAACAAATTACTTTTGGGATCGTTGCCTGGCTTCACGGATTCTTCTCTTCTTGTACATTCTTCACTTGTTTCGTAGCAGATATTTTTAATTAGACAGTTTTACTTGACGGAGCTATTTTGCATGACGATGGCATGTTTCTGAACTACTGTTCAGAAATATGCCACAGTTTAGTGTTTAGTAGCAGTTAGTTCTAAAATTATTTAAATATTGTCAACACATACTTAGGTACTTTTTCGTCGCCTAGGTCTAGGTTTGGTTCTAGCCAGCTGAAACTAGCAGCTAAATTAGCAAGGACACCATCTACGTCTTCAATGTATGGTGTTTAAGATGGCATCTAATACCCGTTTTTACTAACACTAGTCATTATTATTGCCCGTTGGATTTTCTACTCTCGGTTCTGAACCGAACATTGAAAATACAACGGTGCGCTTTTGTTTCAAGATTATATTTAGGGCATTAAGGCATCATGTTGTGTCAGGGCAACCCAGTTTTTCCTCATCAACCTAACCTCCAACGAAGTGCATAATGACCCAAAAAAATACATAAAAAAGCGCTAATGCGAAAATGTAATCACAAATTATCATTTAATATAGAATGTTAATGTTATATTATCCAAGGTGAATTGTTGTATGTCGTGTCGGAGTAGAGTACAAAGTCGCCATTACGTCACTTGAGTGAAACGCCCAAACTTTTTCAGTGTTGTATTAGTGAAATTATAATAGGGCCTTGTCGCATTATAGTGAACTATACGTTGAAGTATGTAAAGTTTTAAATGACTTTTTGCCTCACTTAGGCTGTAAAATTCTAAAAGTTTTTGATCACACTGAAAAAAAAAGTAGTTACCACAATCAAGATTTTGTTTAGATTTACTAAGTAACTTGTTTGCATCTGAGCCTATCAAGCACAATGATCACAGCTACTACTTTTATTTGATTGAGATTTGAAAAGGGATCTTGTTTGGAGTTATCACAAAATCTATTTGCAGCAATCAAGTCAAAAGTAAGTTATTTGTGCCAATCCAGCATTTTGATTACTTCAATAAAGATTCACTTTTTTAACTCTTCTACAATGATGTCATGTTAAGGGTAATCAAGAAACTTGTTTGAGCGTTCAATCATTTGAACTGGTATTGCTGCAATCATGTCGTGATGATCAACTTTACTAAGATTTTGCTTAATCTAAAAAAGATATCGTCAATGAAGCTTAAAAAGTCACTTGATAGGCGTGCGTTTTTTTAGTGCGATGATATTATCAAAGTTACGGTAAACACCTGGATCCTTCATCCAGGCAAGCTCAGAATCGAAAAGTATGGCTGAAAGGCAGGGAGCTTATATGCCCAGTGCACATTCTAGGCTAAAATGAAGAGTGTCACCTGACACTATTGGTAAAAGTGAGTGTTCATCTTACGGTAAGTTCTTGAAAACTTGACTAAATCTTCAATCAGTAGGTATATCTACTTATGGTAGGTAGTGTAGGTAGTGTTAAAACAATATAGGCTCGAGGTTGCCGCTATGATTAGTTGACCGAAATGACAACTACCAATCATATTAGTTGACACTAGATTTGACACTAGATCGAAGCGATCAGACGATTTGGTTAGGCTTCTGTCCGGAGGTCAACTACAAACATAACATGTTAGGTCTCACCCTAATACCGTTATTACATCATATCTTCACGCCTGTATTTTCGAAAGGGTGAGGAGGAAATGTTTACCTTAAAATATACCCAAACTTCACTAGTTATATATGGCCCATATAATAGGGGGCTAGCCTATTTCAAACAACCGGACACTCATCGGATCACTCATGAGGGGAAAACTCTATAATACTTTGCCCAACTTGGGAACTGAACCCAAGACCTCACGTTCAGCAGAAGCGCTTACAACTAAAAGCTAAACAACGCAGGCAATATTGTTATCATTATCTTACTTAAACCCCATTTAGATGCGACACTATAAATAACTTCACTCAGAAAAGTACACAAGATTAGAAAACACATCTTTTTCTGTTTACACATTTTATTTCCACACGCTCTACAACATATTGAGACTTTCACAAACTCAACCACTTAGTAAACACATCTTACACATCCTTTAAAAACACTCCCCCTAACAAACTCAGCTACAGCAACGCGCTACATATCATGTTGCGCTACAAACAAGGTCGGTAGTAGCACTTGCAACATCCCAGGGGCCGTAATGTAAACTCGACAGCGGATTGACTTGCGGTTGCACTAACTAGTTTACTTCACCTATATATGTACAATTTCGGTACATAAACGGACGTAATGGAATTACTCACTCCATGTAACCGACTGTAAGGGAGATTCCAACTGGTTGGTTAGTGTTATGACCGTTTAGACGTTTCTGTAATTGAAACGTAAACGGGTTGCAAGCTAGCAAGGTATCGCTTTGTGGTGCAGACAGAATTGAGTTTTAATTACTTGACTCTGGTTAAGCGAAAGGAACGGTTTTAAATTTTAGATGGTTTGTTTCCCCATAAAGCCAATTCAAGTTGAACAAATAAGGAGTTTGGATTGGTATTTCAAAATAATATCCAAAATAATCTGAAACTAGATTTGATTTCCAATTGTTTTTTTTTGATGTGATAACGAAATCGATAAACGCCGGCTGCATGCACGAAAAAGTGTCCCGTTACGCTCACTGTACGCATGCGCCGCATCTATCTCTCTTCCACTCGATTTTATTACGTTGTCACGTTGTCACAATTGGTTGTCTGTAAAGTTGGTTTACGGACGATAGTTTAAACTATCGTCCGTAAACCAACTTTACAGACAACCAATTGTTTTTGTTTAATACTATACTTAGTAGTAGGTACAAGAAACTTTAGGCGCGTGGCTAAAATTGAAATTAACTCCTCCATTTGTTAATTTTTTTATAAAAAAAATATTATTTATATGGTACATAGGTTTTTGTCGCTCGAATTACATTGACAGGCTGAATTGTTTTTGAAAACGGTTGCTTTCGTTTTAAGTAAAAGAGCCGTGCACATCAGTGGCGTGCCCATCGACTAGTACACTCCCCCATAATATAGAGGAGTATACTATCCGCCCGCAAGGCTAGGGCCAAGAATACGGCAAGCCCATAAGGTGAGCAGACTGCTTAGAGACCCTAACATGATGAAGAATAGTAGGTTATAAGGGCAAGCCAAGTTTGTAGGCTTGTATGAAAGTACCGTCACTTTGCACATCTATAACCAATTTACCAATTTTAAAAATCAACGCCCCCTTGTCAAAGTAAATTAAGCGCCAAGAGATCCATGTAGCACTGTTTATAATCATTTGAATAAGCCCTGATATAGATAGCGCATCCTCCATGTATTTTACCTATTTGTTTAGTAGCGTATCAACTATAGTTTCTTATTTTACTTAAAACTTATCAGCTTTATGATATGTTACTAACTTCTGGGGTGAATGTTTGTGCCGCGAATTAATAGCCGCAGGAGAAGACTTAGAAATTGTATTAGATAGTTTGTGCCCGCGGCGTCACTCGCGTTATGGTCGTAAATTATTCCGCGGGAATATTTTAAGTATAGCCTCAGACCAAATAAAAAAATTAGACACAACACTGTCAACAGTGACGTGAAGCCAGTTTTGTAAATATGTGTGCACTGTGAGCTTAGTTTAATTGTAGTTTGATGTAAATGTGTGCGCGTGTGCGTGTATGCACAGAGCGAGGCGTGGTTTTGCGCATGCTTCACTGAATTGTTCGCAGTGCTATGTCTTGGTTTTTTATTTGGTCTGAGAGTATAGCCTATGACATCGTCATCTGCCTTTTCCTAACTTTCTTGGGGTCGGCTTCCAGTCTGACTGGATGCAGCTGAATACCAGCATTTTACATGAAGCGACAGCCTATCTGACCCAGTAAGTACTGGGTTATACAATACCTCTTGACTAAGACTTTCGGGCCACTGACTACCTGTAACGACTGTCAAAGATCTACAAATGACAGCCGGGAACAACGGCTTAACGTGTTTTCCGAGTCATGCAGGAAACTCGGTATGTAATGCGTGGTTACCCATCCATAGACCAACCTAGGCATTGAGCCGAGTGGCTGTTATTATTTGTATAGCAAATATAGCCTATTAAATTTGGGGATAATGTAGCTTTACTTTAGTGAAATAATTTTTGGAAACGGATTAGTAGTTCCAAAGATTACCACCCACATCCAAACTTACATACCTCTATGTTATATTAGTGTAGGAAGTAAGGTAGGCAGTATCTTAGGCCTTTGTATGAGGAATACATATTTATTTATGATCGTACGGCAGAAGGCCGATTTCCCCAGAGTTACGAACCGGAATCTTGTGTCTGCAATATAATATAGTGGTTTTTGTGATAAAATTACTAGAAAGGAATTGAGGTATAAATCTGATGATTTATTTAATCATACTGACTGCCTCGTTGGTCGAGTGGTCGCAAGCGCGACTGCTGAGCATGTGGTCCTGGGTTCGATTCACAGGTCGGGTAAAGTGCTATTGGGTTTTTCTAGTAGGAATTTCTCAGTAGCAGCCACAGAGTCTGGATTTGTGCCCGGTTGATGACAATAGGCTCGCCCCCTATTACATGGGACTTAAACATAACTGGCGAAATGTGGGTTTACTATTAGGTACACCTCTGCCTTACCCTACGGGGATAACAGGCGTGATGTTATGTTATGTTATTTAATCATTAAAGCAAAGAGATGCCTGAGAGATATTTCTCGAAGGTATGTAAAGCCATGTACTGTATGGTGTCGGACGTAAAGAATAGCACCATCTCATATCTTCCCGTGGGTGTTGTAAGAAGCGACTAAGGGACTTACTAGAGTATGGGCAGTAGCGTTCTCTGTGCTTTTGTAACAACCGTACTGCGATCGCCAACTCGCCTGCCAAGCGTGGCGATTATGGCAAAACCCCCTTTCGGGGAGGCCTATGTCCAGCAGTGGATGTCTTTCGGCTGAAATGAGGATGATGATGATGTAAAGCCAAGTCAGAGGGCCATGGGCGGAATAAAAACTTTGACACCAGGATAAGCACTAACCATACGCAAAAGAATTAGAAGCGAAGACAAAAGTTAATAAAATGGAGTACGTGTGCATTAAAAGAAGTAGATGAGATGAAACAGGTTACATATTTGACGTTGAATAGGTTACACAAAGAGGTTTCTCGAATTTTTTTAAACCACATTATATATATAGAACACGCACTTCGCCCGCGACTTTCTCCGCAAAAATTTAGATAGTTCGGCTAATATGCACGATATAAATAAAATTTATAACCTACGAGTATAGCATCCACGAAGTATGTAGCTTTATGCGAGTGAAAAAAATTTTTAAATAGGATCATTAGTTCCGGAGATTACCTCCTACATACAAACTAACAAACAAATATAAAATTAGTATAGATTTATCTTATACTTTTAAACGAGCAATTCTTGTATATATGTACCTGTATATATATATTTTCTGAATCTCGGAAACGGCTCCAACGATTTTCATGAAATTCAGTATGTAGGGGGTTTCGGGGGCGATAAATTGATCTAGATAGGCTTCATTTTTAGAAAACGTCAAAACGTCAAAAAAAAAAACGAGCAAAGCTCGGTCATCCAGGTACTGTATTTAAAAAACAAAAGCACAATCTCAACGAATTCTCGTACAACTATTCCATTGCTGTGGTTACAAGCGAATCTATCTACAAAATAAAAAAAAAACAAAACCTTGACATGTAACACGTTGTTATTTTAATAAAAAAAACTCGAACGTTGGAACAAATATTTTTTTATAGGGAAAAAACTGAAAAGCGTAGCAGTCGGCATTCACTATTGGCGTCCGACGTGGGACCGAAAAATTCTGAACGAAGTTTTGAGTTCACATATAAACATGCTTTGACGGACAGTGTGAATTGAACATGGATTTATTTTTTCTTTGCTAGTTTGTAGGAAAAAATTAGAAAGTGTCAATTTAAGTATTATTTCAGGTATATGTATTATTTTAAGATTTTGTTGAAATCAATTCAAATCTTTGTTAATACAAGTAAAAAAATCAAAGCGTAGTATAATAAATATTTCTGTAGGAAAGGCAATTTATTTTGAAGAAATCTTAAAAGAGTCAACAACGCCTTAACCTCGAAAAATCTGTTCAAAAGATTCGCGGACAAAAATAGAAATATTCTAAGAACGAATTGAAAACATTTTATGAATTTATTGGGATTGTTTATATTAACCTATCATCTGAAAATTGATTTAATTCCATGTAGGAAAGACCTTTGGATGTGGTAGACATAAATTCGTATAAAAATACAATCCACCTATTTATTATATTGTATTTTTATACGACGAATCAACGAAACATAAACACATCAACAACGAAAAATCAACGAATTATAAATTCAGGTGCATTCATCTGAATGCATCTGAATTTATAATTCGTTGCACAAAGAGACATAATTGCATCACGTTCCATTCGTAAATGGATTTCGTAGACAAAAGAATTCTCCCGCCAAATACACCAAAAGCCACCAGCAAAAGAGCAAAACGGCACTCCAAAAATAAAACGGCACTCCAAAAATTGCGTAACACATTTTCCTCTAAAACTTTTTATTTTATCGTCAAAAACTTTGTTGGCAATCAAATTTTTCCACCATCACGTCACGGCTTTAAATTGTGTATTATATGTTAATAAAAAAAATGGAATTCGATCCTTATAGCTTGTAGAACACGGTACCTTGGAGTGTTGCCAAGTTTCTAGTGTTTAAGTAGCTCGACTTTCATGATACCCAATGTAATGTAGATTTAAACGTCTGTAATTTTGCCTCTAATGTATGGGCACTTTCATTACTCTTTAATTCGGCGAGTTTATCAGGCGAAATTATGGTTTCTTTTGCCAACGACTTTGCAGAATGCACTGAAAGGAAGTGCGGAGTTTTCGGTTTGTAATAAAGCCTTTTTGCTCAAGGTTGTTTGGCTTTTTACTGTTGTAAACGTAGAATTAAAGAAGCCATTATTTTTTACAAGTTTTTAGGTTCTACCTGCACTTATAAGGTATAAGGCATCGATCACCTTGGTCTGCGCTCTGTAGAATGGTACTATTACATAAAATAGAACGGTAATTTTTACTGTTATTTGCAAATGAAGTAACAAAATAAGTTAAGTTTACACATAATCACTAAACTTACAACACAAAAAAAAATTTTTGACTGCCTTGTTGGTCTAGTGGTCGCAAGCGCCACTGCTGAGTATGAGGTCCTGGGTTCGAGTTCTCAGTAGCAGCCACGGAGTCTGAATGGTAATAGGCTCGCCCCCTACTACATGCGAAACATAAATGGCGAAATGTGAGTGTACTATTAGGTGCACCTCTGCCTAACCCTTCCGAATACCAGTCATGATGTTATGTTATATATATGTTGTATAACAAACATTCTCTTACAAAATGCCAATCCAAACGAAGTAAGAGTAAATAATTTAAAGATCAGACCTACAAAATTCAGTTTGCTTTAATAACATCTAAGAATTCAACCCAAGTTAGCGTAACATCAAATTGCAAGTTTGTAGAATGTTGCCAATTAAATGTCGGGTCATTCAGCCATGGTTTCTAGCAACCTGCAGTTGCATGTTTCTCCTAATTGCCTCTTTAATATGCAGCGTTTTGGCAGTAACAAGATTGTTTATATAGACATTGTAAAGAATTTTAAACTAGATTTTGCTCCTTGCTATATTGAATTATAAAAAGGCTTTTATGACAATCTTTTATTAATTTAACTTTATAAAATTATTGGGCTATATTATACAAGATCTAAACGGATCATTCACGAAAGCGTCAATCAAGCATTCTGTACATCAAAGTACCCTACGCAAAAAATATTGCTGGGAAACAACTTTTTTTTTGGGATGAAAGATCACGTTTTACGGTAAAACTCAATGTAACGCACTCAAAACATTTTGCTGATGGCTGCATTGAATAGTAAACGGGTCATGGATGTATTTAAGGTAAAGAAATAACCTTAAAATCTAGTATTAAAAAAAAATACTTGTGAAAAGTTATTGTAAACATTGACCTCCAATATCTCCGTAAATAGAAGGTTCCCAAGTATGGTCCAGAAAAAAAATTTATTGCAATGACGGGGAGAATGTGCCTTCTTCGTTAAGAGTCTTTTACGCCCTTTATATTTTTGTTTGATAAAGTTACAGAGGATTGACATGTAGCCTTTGTTAGTGCTGAGAACTTGTGTTGATGACCTATGGCGAATACATTTGTGACGATCCGTTTTACGGTAAATGTTGAGCCCTTAAAAACTATGTCCAAACATTGCACTGAATTGCCTTTCGAGAACACACAAGCAATAAAGCTAAACGGAGGTTAAACTGGCGAATAACCGTGAAAGTTGTCGTGTTGGCTGCCAACCCCCTAACAGTTAACACAGGGGTGAAGACTTGGCAGCCGGCCGCACTGTTATGACGTGTCGTTGCACTTCATACAACGCGTTTCTTCAGATTATTCGTAAGTGTAGGTATTTTGAGCAAAAAGTGGAACATTTGTTCGGGAAGGAAATAAAAATAATAAAAATAGTGTCTTCTACATTGTAGGAACGTAAAAGTATTGAAAATCAGACGAATTGATTAGTCGTTTTGGATGTCGGTTAAAAATGAGAAATTTTCTAAATCTAATTTTGGTAAAAGATTCAGAGTAATTTACGTATTTATGAACAATCAGTAACTATTTGTTTTATTTTTGTGGGAAAAATATGTTTAAACATGCGTATGTAACATTTAAACCAATAGACTAGTATGGCAAGCGCATTTGAAAAAGTCATTCCTCATTTTTTGGAATTTTTTACTATTACCAACACTAGATGATAATTAACCATGTGTGACCTAGACCTACATGACTAGATAAGAAAAATAATAATAATTACAGGAATGTATTAATAACAACCAATTACCTACTACTCGATGTCGTTATAGGTAATAATACTTATGCATGGATTTTTTTCTACAAAATTGCGCTATTTGCTTTATTTAACTACAATACCCATACTCATGTCAAGGTAGATAGATTGTGGACTTTATTGCAGTTTAATGTTATAAACTTATTACAAGCAAATGAAGAGAGTATCGTTATCCTGCCAGGGCTGCGGGCTGTTCGAAAGAGATACCGCGGCCCTAGAACACAAAGGGCAAGGAAGGAACATGGGTGGGTTTTAGTCAGTACAAGTATGACACTCCCTTCAGCTCTGCCCAGAGCGGGAGAAGTAATTTGATGATTTAAGATCCGTAAAAAAAAGAGAATATCGTTATTTATTTGTACTTGAAAAACTTTAACATGTTAAGTTTTGAGTAAAACAGAAAAAAATCACATACAAGGTGTAACATAATAAACGCAAGACCTCCCGTGTGGTCTCTCGGTCCATAAAACTAAACAACTTTTGTTCCACGAGTTCTTGATGTTTGTCATGTTCGTGAACGGGCGCTGACAGTTGGCACTGGTCATCTCTAGGCTGCCATGATTTATGTTAACTACTTACTTTGTTTTTAAATTGTTGATATAATCTTTTACTCTGGACGCTCTTAACGTGCATGTATTTCTACATCGTTCTCACATATGTATAATCTCAACATGAATGATGTAACCAAGATTTTGTACAATATTTTGTTTGAAAAGAGTGTCCATGGAGTTGTTTGCCCATTCTTCTCCATAGAGATCTACGCTTTGGAATGGGCAACTACAGTACTTTTACAAGTTATTATGCCTTGTGTCTGTGACTGTAGCATAGCCTGATTTGTTTTTCTGACATTCAAAAATGCCTGTAATGGTCTAATTGAAATAAATGCTTTTGAGTTTTTTTTTTTTTCTTGAAATTCACAAAACAAAATAGACTTTCTATAGGAACTGACGCGATCAGCTGATCAACATGTTCACGTTGTCGACAAAAAATAATTACCCTATGGTGCCTAACATTTTGATTTGTTGACTATACCTAAACTAAACCTAAAATACGGCGTTTGGGTAAGCCAGACAATGTTTATTACTTTTGGGATTCGAACTTGTGACCCATCGTGGTTCGCGTTAAATAGAAAATGTTCACCCGCCAATGGCCAATGAACGAAAAAACTAATGCCACGACTGATTCTGCATTTTAACTGTTGCTTGTTGAAAAAAGCTTTCATGATATTATTATAAACGTATCTGTCAATACAATTCACGGTCTTTAAACTTTTGACTAAAGTATGGTGTTATCGCAAAATCTTAAATTCACTTTTAATTTTTTTTTTCCTACAAGTACAAACGTCGTGCTTTGATGGCGTGAGGCAAATTTATTCTCCCTTCCGTAGTATTAGTAAGTAGTATTATATCCCTAATGGCCACTCACTCCCATCAACTAAAGGTCCTCGACGAGAACTTAAAAATGTAGGGGTTAACTGAAAGCACGGTAAACTAACGCCAAAAACACCATCAATTTTTAAGTAGATCTTGCCCAAACTAAAATTGAGTTCTACCTGGCTAAAAGTGAATTAAAGTTGGATACAAAACTTTATCAGAAAAACAAACAAGTACACTGTTGATGTTTTTTTCAGGAGGTTCATTACGAACTGCCTAACGGCTTTCGGTATTTACAACGTTTTGGTAAGCTAATATGAGCTGATACGAAAAACATCAAGGTCAGAACGAGGAGGTCGTATCGCAAAGATCGAAATTTTGCGTGATCGAACTCCTAAGCACATTCATACTGTCTACTTCGTCCAAAAGTGTCATAAAACATTTGAAATTATTACAGTTACAGTAAAATGAACGTGCAAAATCAGCGGTGGGTGACTATTCAGGTGGCGTGCAGTTCGATCGTGGCGAGCAAGGCGCGGAGGAAACGTCAGAAAAATCGAATTTCCATGCCGGCAGTCGAGGCTGAGGCGGCGTGGCGCGAACACCGCGCACAGAGCGCCCGCGCGCGCCCCGTGCCCACACGCGCCCGCGCTACACACGCGCGCTCGTCGCGACCCGTCACACGCGCGCCTGCACCGCCACTCACATCCTGATTAAATCCTACACGGTGGGCTAATTAAGGGATTATGGGTTTGGCATCGGCCGTCCAGGTCGCGGGTCAGGTTGTCGCCCGACCACATAAATTCGTGCTCGTTTCTTTCTTCATTAAAAGGTGACGTCACTCCCGCGGTCGATTTTGGTGTAATCGCGATAAATTTGCGATTGTGTTAGTGGATAATAAAAGTTTGTCGATTGGTTAATTGTTGCATTGTCTCATGTTTAAGTGGTGTCTGTTGATGCGGACGTAATCCGCAGGACTTCGGCCTTCGATATTTATTGATTATTGAACAGTATTGCATTCTATACGTTGTTTAAACAAACATATAGCCTACATGTCTGCATTATGATTCATTTAATTTTTGCTGTTCATGTTTGTTGACGTATGGAGAGCAATTGTACTAATTTGAAAACTTTTATTTGGACGCTCATCAACACAAACTTTTGAAAAATAAACTTTTATGAATATCTGGCAGCTTTCATGGACGATAAAATGGCTAATAGATATTTAAAATAAATATTAAACCGATAATCCATGGAGAATCACTAGTTTTCTGAGTCTTTCGAGGGAGTTGAAACTTTCAATTCATTATGTACACAATCAAACCTGAACGTCATTTTGTCTAACTAAAAAGTTCTACAACTTCAAATCTTCCTAAAAACAGTCGAAAGCCTATATATTTCCGAAACCAATCTCTTTGTCACAGTATTAGCTACGCACCATCCAACATTTTATTGTATTAGCATCTCACATAGCCATAAGGCTATATATTACTGACAGCAATAAGATATTTCTGCGTATTCGTTAAGATAACATAAATATATCGCTTTTCTCTCATTCCTTGGGCGACTTTTTTCGCGGTATTTTGCTCAAACTATCTTTATCTTAGTAATACATCCTCCATTTCTTAATAAATTGCTGACATACAATAAGGTTTTATTTGTGTAGTTATTCTTGAGTTGAGTTCGCGACTTGGCAACATAAGGTTTCGGCGAATGCAAATTTATAGGCTTAGTAGAAACAGAATGTAGGTAACAGGCACCGTAAGGTATACAAGTAAAGTTCGATCGGAATCTGAAATGTTTTTGGCTTATTTGGGATAAGCAGTTATAGAGAAGCGGTTGGAATTTTTTAAACAAATAATACTTGGCAAACAATCAAACACTGCTTTAAGATTTCACGGTTTAAAAATAACCTACAATAATAACTAACGCACTCATTCACTCTCTCTACTTAACTTTAATTGATAATCGTGAAAGATATCCCGTAAGTAACAGTAAAAGTTTTGTTTAACATCATATCACGCCATACTTTGAAGACTTAAAATCTAGTGCATTAGATGGCACTGGAAAAACATTTGGAAAATGTCAAAATAGTTGGGACCTACTAACATAAGTTCTGTATAGATTTTCGTAGTTATTACAAAGGTTGTTAGTTCCCTCAATTGAACTAAAAGGTCAAACCGGTAATATAGCGGTCATGGACGAAATTTGATCGTCATTCACAGGTTTTTTATACAAATAGAAACCTGAAAATTACGCATCAATAATTGTAACTACTTCGCATACTTACCTGAAATGTTATTTTCGATTTTCCAGAATCGATTAAAATTCAAAATTCAGAAATAACACTAAGAAATCCTAAAGTTTGACCAGTTGAAGTTGAGAACTTCAAAATCTCACATCGGAAACCGGATATAGCAAGGATGGCTTCCTTAAAAAATATAATTTTTTGAACTAGAACTTTTCACAAAACAATTAACGTCTATCTCTCCCGTGACTTGTATAAAAATGAATCATACAACTTACTATGCCAGCCAGCCTCAATAAATACCTTCCCCCAAAGAGAAACACTCCAAAATTAAAACAAACTGTCACTGACCAACCTTTAAATCTGCAATTCAAAACTCCGTACAGCTCTTAAACTGCAGCCATTCTGTTGCTCTCATTCTGTTGTTCTGATTCTATGAACCAAATTCAGTTGTCCGAACACTTGATAGTGACAGGCGCACGGTAAAAGAGCCACGTACAAACTCCGATCTCTATTAATTCGACTATTTGGTCTTTTGGGTTACTATTAGGCTAGTAGCCAATTGATATTGGGCTGTAGGTTTCTTTAGCATTTATCTGTAATTTCTTACTAGGAGCCAAAAAATTCAACTCTTTTACCTAAGACAAAATAACTTTTTGTAAGCAATAACGATGGTCGAAATATCAAAAATGTGTTGGATTGACATAAGCCGTTATAGTTTATAAGGTGTCACAGCTGTCAGACTGTACACAATTAGACCAATAATGATGTTAAGACTATGTTTTCTATAGTTTAATTTAGTTGACCTCTATTTACATAGCGTAAAATATCGACTACATAAATATAGTTGGGCAGTTGCCATTTTAATCAAGGTAGATTTTAGAGTTAGAGTTTTAATAATATGAAATAATTTGCTATTTTACGTATAGTTCATTATTATAGACCTACGTTTAACATTCATAACTCATTACTAAAATATCATCATCTGCCTAGCCTTTTCCCAACTATGTTGGGTCGGTTTCCAGCCAGGCCGCTGAATACCAGTATTTTCCATGGAGCGACTGCCTATCTGACCTTCACAACACAGTCAGTACTGGGTAATGCGATACCCCGTGGTAAAACTTGTTGTCAGACTTCCGGGCCAATGACTCACAGTAATGATTGTCAAAAATCTACAATAGACAGCCGGGTCCCACGGCTTAACGTGGTTTCCAAAGCACGGCGGAAACTGGCTATGTAATGGGCCACGAGCCACGAGCTCCTATGACAAAAATAATGAATCATAATTTCCATAGTGAAAATTGGCAGGCAAATTGTATTTCATAAGTATGACTAGGCAAATTGACCTACGCGTTTTCTTTATTCGAATATATAAGACTCCCTGTGGCCAGTTATAATGTAGGGTCGAAAGGAAAGTATACCTACAATTATCACCTTGCTTGCCAGACGGCTTGGTAATCACAGTGTGTTGTTATTACCAGACGAGGTGACGGTTTAACCTGTCTAACACTAACGAACGTTATATTTATGAGGAACCTGACCTTATTGAATTAATGATGAACGAAAACAGAAACTTTTACAACAGTTACTGAACAAAAGTTTGTCGTCCTGTTTCGATCATTACTCACAATATTTATCAATATTAATGCTTTTCCCATAATTTATCATTGGAAACCTTTATAAACATTAAAAGTACCGTTTCGACAATCGTTTTTTTTTCTCGTTTTATTGAATCTTCACTCCACATTCGTTATTTCATACCTATAAGTTGTTTACTTTTTACCAACAGATTAAATGCTTTGATAAGTAACCAAATATTATACTTTCGGAGTGGCACATACCACTACGGGTAATTTTGTCAACACTTTTTTCTGTGACTGTACAAATTTTTTTAATTTTTAGGTAATGTTTTTTTTTAATGAATATATTAAAGTAACCAAATAATGAACTTATGGAGTGTTATGTGTACAGGTAATTTTAACAACACTTTTTTTCTGCGAGTGTACAAAAAGTTTTAATACGTTAGATAATGTGAATTATTTTATTAAAATGGACATGAAGTCAGATTTATTTCGACAGTGTTGATGGTTACTCATTCTGTTCACGTAATGCCTATTCGTGTTGTGTTGTGCAAACTGTGCTGTGGATCGGACTTATGGGATTAAATACTGTAAAAGGTAATCTTTTATTTCTTTGCTTAGACATTACAGTTTATATTTTTACACATTGCAAATATTTCTGAGATGCAGTTGAAAAAAAATTGTTTTGTATGACAGCAAATTATTGTTGAATTTTTTATTTACTTTAACAACAATTTTAGTCTTCTCTTGTCTTTTTATCTAGTGAAAATATGTCTTTCTGAAATTCATTGAAATGTCTTAGTGCTAATAAGAGTAGTTGCTTGTTTCTCTACTTTCAGCCTAAGCTTGTTTGCACATTTGGAACTTAAACTAGAAGTTTACGGTCGTATTTGAGCAATCTCAATATAAACGTCTGATGTCTTTTTACCACCTTCTAGCAAATAGCACTTAACATACATGAGTATATGGGTTGTAATGCTGTCACTGCACAAAGCAATTTCTTTAGTTAATATTTATGTAGTTTAAATACGAATTTTAAACATAGTTTACTGATGATATAATTACATAGCTCTACTCAATACTGATACTTTAAAAACAAAACAGTGTGTTTTATACACGATGTAAGGCTTAGTGACAGAAACTTAACCATGAATCCGGAATATGAATACCTATTACCCCGGCTGTTCCGTACAAAATTGCATTATCCACTTGGTTAAAATGCCGAAAAATGTCAATCCTGGTGAGTCTAGAGTACACTGAATAAATCCATGGTAAATGTTTGAGTCCTTTTTACACCATGTATATGAATCTATATTATTGTCTTTTAGTATCTACTAATGTAAAAAATTAATGTTTCGTACGTTTTATTAAAATCCGTAGGTACAACCATTACGAATGTTTGAAGTAAAATATACTTTGTAACATACAAATCAATAGTTTCGTCATTAACAAAAACCACTAACCATAAGCAATAATGATAATGTTCTAATGTTCTAAAACACACTGTTTACACAGTCTGTACATCAACAAACAATGTTTTTTTGATGTATAAATACATGGTGTGATTAAAACCACATTACTCCGTTTTCATTTAAACAATGGAATCGAATGTCGAACAAAACAAAACGAACTCCTAAATAATATTGCACTGTTCGATTTTCAAATGTTGCTTTTGTTTCTGTCGCCTGGCTCTGCAGCCTTTATGCCTTACGAATATTGTTTTAAATATCATTTGGGAAACAAATTTCTTTGTCAAAAGGAAAAAGAATTTGTAATGCGATCGCTTTTAAGTCAAGTTTTGTTTCACCTCTTTGTTATTTGAAACCGATGCAAATTGTAGGAAGTTGGGAACTTGAGGTGCCCTCAGTAATAATAGTATGTTGTTCTAATTCCATCTGGCCGAATACAATTGGCCTAATTTTGTAGTTCTATATTTGGAATAGGTAACCTTTGCACGTTTGCTTTGTTGGTACACTTATGTTTAACCCTTCGGGATTACACGCGAAATGCTAAGTGTGTATTCAGCGATTGTAGAACAAGCGAACGAATACTATAATGTAACAATGAAAAATAAAATGTAACAAACAAAGATATTGCACTGAAATAGAAAAGCGTTTTCAAACTAACCCCTCGGATATTGAGCACAATATTGTATATTAAAAATAAAAGCCGGTGCCTCTATTCCCTTCCATACAGACCACGCAAGGTAGAACCTCCTTTGTTGGTTTATTCTGTAATGCACAACGTAAATGTTGAATCACGGTAGAAATGTGCTAATATTTTTAAAATTCAATAGTTTAGTCTGTGGTTTTGGGGGCCTGTGCAGCTATATTAGGTATAGTAAGGCAGGCTCGGCTTGGGTCGGGCGAACGCAATCCCATATTAATATCGCTAGAGCTAGGGTGCGTTTACATTTGGTCTTGTTGAGAGGAAGAAATTTCAATATTATAAAGATTAAATCATTGTAACCATAGCTATACAAATAATTTGGATTCAATACTAGTAGCTTGTTGTTCCTTTTAACCATCACCATTTAACCATTGCTTGACCATCATCTTTAGTATATATTTATTGACTCCTGAAGAAGTGTCAATATACACAACTGACGAACCGATTATATATGTATGCCAGTAACCCTTCAGTTCACTGTCGTACATATATCATCGGTTCGTCAGTTATGGTTTGAAGAGGTTTAGGTATACATGTTTTAAATTAAAACCTACCACGTCTCTCATTGATCTTCCGAGTCGTTACACGAGTAAACAGACCCCATTTCGTATATTTCGTTTATATTACGTATTGTTGTATTACATGTTTTTTAATATGCAAAAAACAAACCATTTCGTAAAACTAAAAAGACAATCACATCCTACGTGCAATCTAAAACAGTTATTGATATTTTTATTTCCCGCCTACTGCCCCACTAACTTGCTTACCAACGCAAACGAGCCTCCAGGCACGCCTATTGCCGCATTCACATCGGATATTGTGCACATTTTATATGATGCTCTCTTCTGTAATGAACGTTGAGATTACAAATGTTACCTTTTGTACGGGAAAATGTTCGCACAAACTAGTTTTAGTATTTATGCTCTGATCTAAGTTATAACTCAAGGCAGTTATGTTGAATAACTTTGTTACTTGAAGGTAATGTGAGCCTATAACAATTGCAGAGAATATTCTGCTATGTTATGACTTTGTAGCAGCAACAGATAGTTTGTGAAGTTGTTGCTTATTTACAAAATAGACTATCCTAACTTATTTTACATAGAAAGTTTACTCTGAACCACGAGCCTTACCTAATTGAATGGTTGTCTATTACTATAGCTCCATTTGCAGCACATAAATGACAAAAGTGAAAGCGGTTATCGTATTTAAAACATAATTCCTTCTCTATTAACTTCCAAAGTTTGACAAAAATGTATTTACTGATTTGTACTAGCGGGCCCCTAATATTTATTATAAATGTTTAATTTTAATCCTTCATGCATTTTTACAAGTTCTCATTGAAATATCAGTACCACCACCTCGTCAATTACCTAGAAAACTTTACCATCACCCCATATAAACACACCCGAACCCAACACCATCTAGAAGAAAGCCGTGACCCACAAACCGTCCGTACAAACAACTAGCCTACAAAACAAACTGCCGGTTAAAACAATTGATCCAGACTGTCAGATGTTTGACGTGTTCTAAAGGGCAGTGGCTCGGTGACGTAACCTAGCTATTTCACCTCACGCTTGCCCTGCCCGTGTGCCCGACAGACAGCGGGGGACATGGAGGGCAGAAGGCCGAATGTTTATATGGGGAATTGTCGAGGGATTTGTGATTTTAAGCATTAATAAGCTGACAATATAGCTACTGTAGAAGTAAATGTGTAGATTTGTTTATCAATACGTTAAAAGAAAAATAAATAAATCGACGCACATACAGGGTGTAAACAGACTCTTCACGAAGCCGTAAACCAAGCAATAAGTACGTCAAACTAAGTAACTTTACACAAAAATGACTGCTGCGAAACGACTTCTTTTTTGGGCTGAAACATCAAGTTCTACGGTACAACTCAATGTAACGCACTCAAAACATTGTGCTGATTGATGGATTGAATAGTAAGGGGGTCCTGGAGGTGTTTAAAGTAAAAAGCTTACATTAAAAATGTATAAAAAAAAAAAACTTGTGAAAAATTTGGATCTTTGATCGCCAATATCTCCGTAACTAGAAGGTTCCCAGGTATGGTCTTGAACAAAAAAAATATCGCAATGACGGGGAAAACAAGTGCCTCCCAGTTTCGTTAAGAGTCTGTTTACACCGTTTATATAAAATCGAAAATACATAAAAGCAACCACAGAACGCCACCTGTTATGATGCGACTATCGTAAAATATACAAACAGTATTTATTACAGAAATAAATATATGATTCATTAAAGGATAGATTTTTTTTTTTAAATAGAATGTATATGAATGTTTATTTTATTTAATGCTTATTTAATTATTTTTTTCCATTTTTTTTAAGTACGAAAAAAATGGTTTATTAAATAAATTCTAAAACAAAATCTCAAGTAAACATACATTAAAAAAAATAGTATTGACACTAAAATAATTGCGATAACCTCGACAACCCTCGTTTTTATTCTATTTCGCCATTTTGTCTAGAACTGCCAGTTGTCTACCATTACGTGTCTAGTGACATTTGTCATAATTTTAAGGTAATTTAGACCTGTCAGAATGTCAGTGATTAATTTGGAATATTCTAAATACAGTTCCGTACATTATTAATTTAATACTGAAAGCAGAACATAACTATATGTACTCACAAGCCGAGTTCATTAGCCTTTGTTTGCCTTTTATATGAAAACAAATACGCATAATGTTACGTAGAACTTAACTAAAAGCTAAAGATAATTTTATTTTGCAAATATGGGTAACCTCAAACGATGACAAAAAACACATATAATATACAGCCATATTTTACCAAGTAGGCATGCAAAAGATTTAAAATATCAACTTATAACTAAATACAATTTTAAAATATTACTCACTAAATACAATTTTATACACTAAAAAAATTATATAATACAATTTTAAAATATTATTATAACACATAATACATAATTATGCACTAGCTTAAAAACTTTTTCTCAATTAGGAATTCTTTAATATTATAATAGGCTTTCGCTACTAACCTCTTCTTTCTGGTATCGTGTGGTTAGTACCTGACCTAGTGTCAGAGTTTTTATGCCACCCATGGGCCTCCGACTTGGTTTTACATCCCGTCGAGAAATATCTCTGAGGCATGCAGGTTTAGTATCCTCACAATAGTTTCCTTCACCGAAGCAAGTGATAATTTTACAGTACGCAAATTAATCCGAAAAATCAGAGGTTCGAACTCGAAACCTATAACTTGACAGTCCAATGTGATTTACATAGATAGAGCGGAATGGCAATATAATAGCTATATCTAATTGATTGCAATTATATTGCTCTCAATATAATATCCGTAGCTCTCAATTTAACCGCGCCCTTAATTAGTTATGGATAACATCTGTGCATTGTGTGAACTTAACTAATTTCTGCTGTGTTAATATTATATTGTGTAGTTAACAGCAATTCTGTAAACGTTAATTCAGTAAAGTTTTGATGCGAATACACACTTCATTCAGAAAGAAGTTTAATATTCAAGATCGTGATAATATTACGGATGCCTACGCCAATTGGTCTTTTTTTTTAAGTATTTTATATTAATGCATCAGCAGCTTAGGTAAATGATTTTCCTGTTATTATTTTTGCATCTTTGAATGTTCTCGGACCCCTGGTGTCCCGCACCTTCGGAAACCAGACGACCAAAGCCACCTCACGGGGACTCGTTAGTCTGTTAAACACAATTTATTAGCTGAGTATATAAAAACAGACTGTTTCATAAAGTTTGACAAATAAATATTAACCTTTTACTTCTTCCTAGCTCTCTTCCATTTTAGGTGGGCTTTCCTAATTTTCTGGCACCAGGACCAACTGTCCCGGGCTGTCGGGTCGGGCAGTTCTTCTAGGAGCTTCGTCATACTAGTCCACCACGTACCACCGGAAATCGTCCGCTACTTATCTTATATTCAGATAGTTGCAATGCTTTCTTCACTACACGTTCTTTGTCCTCCTCGTCTCTTTGCATCACGTGACCATACCATCTGAGTCGGGTCTCTATTAGTTTCTCTGGTATTTTCAAACTCAAACTCAAAACCATTTCTTTCAATTAGACCATTACAGGCACTTTTCAGAAAAACAAAGAAAGCTATGCTACAGTTACAGACACAAGGCATAATAACATGTGAAAGTACTGTAGTTGCCTATTCCAAAGCGTAGATCTCTATGGAGAAGAATGGGCAAGAAACTCCATGGACACTCTTTTCAATCAAAATATTGTTACAAAATTTTAGTTACATCATTCATGTTGAGATTATACATATATGTGAGAACGATGTATAAATACGTGCACATTAAGAGCGTCCAGAGTAAAAGATTATATGAGCAATTTAAAAATAAAGTAAGTAGTTAAAATAAACCGTGGCAGCCTAGAAATGACCAGTCCCAACTGACAGCGCCCGTACACGAACATGATGTATACGGGCGACTTCGAAACTACCATATGCTTGATAAATAGAAATAATATAAATATTAACACATAACTGTACAACCACTCCACTCACTTGTAGAGTAATATCGCACTCCACTGGGTGGGCATAATTATGCTCTGTTGATTAATGGATCGCCACTGATTGGAACACATGCCAGTCTATGACACAAAACAGTCACACATTTAGAGTAGTGTTACACTCGAATTTATATAAACCCTTTTCTAGACTATACAGAATGATTGGTTATTTATTGAAACTTGATTTAGGTACAATAGTTGTACGTAGGCAGACTTGGCACAAGTCAACCTTTGGGTTAAAGAGACATCATTTTGATTAGGTACAAAATAATATCTAAACAACTACTTGTTTTCGAAAATTGATCTACTTACCCGTATATACTGGTTATTCGGTGCATTCTCAGAAATGTGTGATACTGCACTAATGTGCAACGATTTTTAAGGGGTTTAAACTAGGTAGTTTTGGAAAAATCGAACATACACACAAGTTTTTCTACCTCTTCACGATAAACGCTAATAAATAATAGGAAGATGTCTCACAATTAAAGAATTTACTAAACAATCAACCTGTGTACACCATGTCAACACTCATATTCCATTATCCATATGCCAAGCCAATAATTACAGAAATGCAACAGTTAACCTAAGTGGCTAAGTTACTTCGAGTAAACTCCAACCGATGGTAACTCGGATAAGCTCGATACAGTCAAATCGATTAAAACTGTACTCAACTTACTTCGATATGCAAGATACTGTTGCAATTAGAGAGCTATGGTTAGAGTTAGTTTGGCTAGAGAGGTGAGGGGGCTAAAATCCCCCTCCTTCTAGCTAAATAACAACTGACGATAGAAGATCCATTTGCAGCGTTTGCTGTCCCCATTATACCGCCAAATGTTGTATGAACGCCGATTGTATACAGGGTGTAAAAGGATCCTCTTGAAACCGTCAACCATGTATTATGTACAGTCAGCGTCACGATGTGGGTACCCCTCTTGAAAGCACCTACGTTCCCAACTGGGGTACCCGATTGATGCAGCCTATCGTACATCAAACTAATTAACACTGCGCATTTTTTTTTTTTCCAAACGTCTTTTTTTTTGGGGCTCTCAATGTAAGGCCTCTGCCTCGAATCTTGCGGGCAGCGGGGCGGCGGCGGCAGCGGCGCGGGAGCGGCAGGATCTTATGCGTACATTTGAATGGACCGGTTCTCGAAAACAGCGGCGCGGGAGCGGGCAACGAGCGGTGCACTCCAGTCAAGCGGCGCCGCCGCCGCCGCCGCCCCGCTGCCCGCAAAATTCGAGGCAGCGGCCTTACGTACTCAAAAACTTGTGCTGGATGCATTGAATAGTTCAGAAATCATAAAGGTATTTAAAGAAAAGTAATATTATTGAAAGCTTGTACTTTTCTTAAATCGTGTGAATGTTGGAATCTTCAATTTTTCCGCAACTAGATAATGATGTAACCAGGGATGTTCCAGAACAAAAAAAACACAATAACTGGAAGAACAAGCGCCTCTCGCACCATAAGTGTGTGTTTTACACCGGTAATAAGAAACATGTACTCTGAACGACAATTAACATAATCATTAGAACTGTCGGATTGTAGGCAATCGCTTGACGATTTAATTGAAAGAGTAAAGGTACAATCGAACCGGTGTGGACTAATTGCGGACTGGCCACGGACACCGGACACTGACAGGTACTTCAATAAATTATCCTTCAATCTTTTCGTATCGGTTTGACAGAACCGTAACAACATACGTGCTCTTTCGTGACTTTGAAAGACTTGTGTAGTGGTTGCGCATCTGATACCTAGTTGGGTCAGAGATTATAAGTGAAGTGATAAACGGTCGTTTTTGCCGGTATTGTGTGTTATTTATTGGCTGCAGTCATCATCTGCCTAGCCTTTTCCCAACTATGTTGGGGTCGGCTTCCAGTCTAACCGGATGCAGCTGAATACCAGTATTTTACATGGAGCGACTGCCTATCTGACCTCCACAACCCAGTTACTACTGGGAAATACGATACCCCTTGGTAAGACTGGTTGTCAGACTTTTTGGGCCACTGACTACTTTAACGACTGTCAAAGATCTTCAAATGACAGCCGGGACCAACGGCTTAACGTGCTTTCCGAGGCACGGAGGAAACTCGGTATGTAATGGGTGGTCACCCATCCACAGACCAACCTAGGCAAGCACGGCTTAACCTAAAGATCGACCCGAGCGGCTGTTATATGTAATTTATTAGCTGCAGTGAAAACAGATTTTATGTAATCATTTTGATGTGGTAAATAACGTTATAATATCAACACGTGTTCACTTCTAGGACACAGTACACAGACACAGAGGACTCTGTGAGGGCGAGAAGGCCGTAATCCACACGGGCCGGTGCGAGTTAGGAGGTGAAATGTCTCCGAACTTTACGTTTATTTAAAATAAAAGATGTAGTTAAACAAAATAAATTGTACAATAATGAATTGTTCCAACAATGATGGGATATTCCCAACTCTAATTAAGTCATAATAATGTTGTTGTAATGACTAAAGTATTACTCAATTATTTTACGTAATACTTGTATTTATTCCATTAAAACTTTCGCCACAAATAATATTTTATACAGTCTTTAACTGTTATTTATTTATGCCTAACAGTAATAAAGTTAATGGCGTTCCTTTAAATATTACAAGTTATAATTTGAGGAAATTAGAAAGATTTATGACCACATACACGAACCAAGGAAACGTAGTAGTAAACTACTGTTATATGTAACTAATTGGTTTTAATAGAAATAACGCAAATTAAAAATAGTTTAGACCCAGATTACAAAAAAAAAAAGATTTTTTAAATTAAATTCATAATGTCCGTAATTCCACTGAGGCGGTTTATGGAAACGTATATTTGAACCATTGAGTACACAAAATAGCATAGAAGTCTACTCAGTGCCCAGTTAATGAAGTCAGAAAAACACCAAAATGAAGATATCGATCGACTTCGTTACGTGAAAAACAACATTGAGGAATAACCCTACACATTAATGTCGTAGCATTTTCGTAGCACCTGCGTAGCATAGCGCTACGACCGCGACGAAACCGCGTAGCGACTGCTTATTCAAAGTGCCCTATAAAATTAGTCCGAGTATCTTATCGTATTATATTAAAAGTAACTAGTAGAACATTATTCAGGCAATTTAAAATTTAAAATAATAGAGGTTTAATCTTATTTCGCTTTGGCTTCGTAGCGGCGTCACGATATTTCTGTGTTATCGGTCGATCTAAATGTTCTTTGAACTTTTACCGACCTTAGAATGTAGCCATAAAGCAATTCGGAATTCCAATTCAGTTCCTAAACATAACAAAATTATTAAAATGACTTCGGTTATTGGGCTTGTTGCGTAATATCGGTACTGCAGGGTTTTATGTGACTAAACCGAGTGACATTTTGGGGTTAGATGTTTTTAAATTATTTTGTATTTATCCAAGGTAAGCAGAGATATTATAAAGGCTGTAAAAAGACTCTTAACAAAGCCGAAAGAAACTTGTTCTCCGCGTCATTGCGATCAATGTTTTGTTCTAGACCATACCTGGGAGCCTTCTAGTTACGGAGATATTGGTGGTCAAAGTTTCACAAGTTTTTTTTAAAATACATTTTTTTAATGTAAGACTTTTACTTTAAACACCTCCACGACCAGCTTACTATTCAATCCATGCATCAGCACAATGCTTTCAGTGCGTAACATTGAGTCCTACCGTAAAACGTAATTTTTCACCCCAAAAAAAAAGGCGTTTGCTAGCAATAATTAAAAAAAATATACTTGATTTGATGTACAGGATGCTTGGTTGACTTCGTGAAGAGTCTGTTTACAACCTGTATAATGTGACAAAAGTAACAAATATTTTATTCCGTCTATCCTTTAGGCAAATAATTCAAGTAATGTTCAAGAATAGATTGATAAAGTGTTCAACAGGAATTTCAGAATAAGGACTTGAACTTGGTTATATTGGACGCCCCCTATTACTTAAACATAACTGGTGCTGAACACCACGGCCTACTCCCTGGGGAATTTAGGCGTGATGTTATGTCATCTTGTACATGTAAGACGATTCATCATCCTCACAGTACATTAGGTAACATAGGTCGGGACTTCCCTGGGGAGATGTACTGTGTACTACAAGATTCACCAAACGCCTGTTAGTTCGTTGTTAATTACAACTTTGGCTGGTTAACACTATTAAACTTGGTTAAATTACACTTGTTTTTAGGGTGGGATACTATACTGATTGTTAATACTCGTATGTCCTTGAAATTTAATAATACATATATTTTATTGGTGAAACATGTACACAGTAGAAAAAGAGTTATGCTTCGGATAAAATATAAAATAACATCACGCTAGCTCCCGAAGGGTTAAGGCAGAGGAGCACCTAATAGTACACCTACATTCCGCCAGTTATGTTTAAGTTTCATGTAAAAGGGGGCTAGCCTATTGTCATAACCGGGCATAAATTCAGACTCCGTGGATGCTACTAAAAAATCCTGATGGAAAAACCCAAAAACACTTTGCCCGAGCTTGGAATCGAACCCAGAACCTCATGCTCAGCAGTCGCGCTTGCGACCACTAGACCAAGGAGGCAGTCAAGTCAACGAGGAATAGTTGGCTAAAGGGCTATGATATGCTCAGGGATCTTAGAAAAACACGTCACAAAATCATCTGACCAGAACGCTAAATCACTGTTTTTCAAGAAGCTTTAATATTCTATTTATTTATGTACTTACAAAATACTTAACACTACAATTACATTAAGATAGAAGAGCACAAAGGTACTGCTTATTTCATTAGAAATTTCTTCCAGCAGACCTGCGAGAGGAAAGTTGGATTAAAAATGTAGACACAGTGTGTAGAAAAGATAAAACAGGAAAATTTCAATTTAGCTACTTATATTCTAATTAATTTTATATACCACATTTTACCTAAAATATACAGTTTATATTTACGCGCGTACGTTTGACATAATTCATTGACTACATATACTTATAACAATATGTTTGAGGAGCTCGTGGCTAAATAATAACAGCCGCTCGGGTCAATCTTTAGGTTAAACCGTGCTTGCCTAGGTTGGTCTGTGGATGGGTGACCACCCATTACATACTGAGTTTCCTCCGTGCCTCGGAAAGCACGTTAAGCCGTTGGTCCCGGCTGTCATTTGAAGATCTTTGACAGTCGTTAGGTAGTCAGTGGCCCAAAAAAGTCTGACAACCAGTCTAACCAAGGGGTATCGTATTTCCCAGTACTAACTGGGTTGTGGAGGTCAGATAGGCAGTCGCTCCATGTAAAATACTGGTATTCAGCTGCATCCGGTTAGACTGGAAGCCGACCCCAACATAGTTGGGAAAAGGCTAGGCAGATGATGACTTATAACAATATGTTAAGAGTTGACCTTGCGTGTTTATCGTACGACTTGTAAGGGGCTTAACCCGGACGAAAATGTTTTTATTTCCAAGATAGTCGTCAAAACCTTATACTAGAAGCATTGAACACTGAAGAACTCGTGGCTAAATAATAACAGCCGCTGGTTGGTTTGTGGATGGGTGAACCCTAACATACAGATTTTTCTCCGTGCCTCGGAAAGCACGCTAAGCCGTTGGTCCCGGCTGTCATTTTTACATTGCGATTGAGTCGTTACAGGTGGCACAGTGGCCCAAAAGACTAACAAACAGTCTTACCAAGCCTTATCATAATTCCTAGTAATAACTAGGTTGTGGAGGTCAGGTAGGCAGTCGCGCCATGTAGAATACTGGTATTCAGCTGCATCCGGTTATACTGGAAGCCGACCCCAACATAGTTGGGAAAAGGCTAAGCAGATGATGCTGATACTGAAGCATTGAAAACTATCTAAAAATTTTAGAGAAAAAAAAAGTGTGTGTGCACTTATGTACGCACGTAAGAAGTTATACTTCTTTGGCGTATAAAACTAAAATGTTGACTAGCTAACTTCAGGGTGTCGGTTTTTCGTAACGGTATCCGCGCGCATCCTAAAAATTTGCTCTCATCATTTTTCTTTAACGCGCCAAAAGAAGTTATTATTATTATAAGCCTATGTTGTCCCACTGCAGGGCAAAGGCCTCCCTTCCCTCCTTCTACATTTCGCGATCCGGTGCGATTGCCAAAAGAAGTATAACTTCAAAAATATAATAAAGTAATGAAACCTATACGAAAATCAATAAAACACACAGATACATAACCTATTTACATACTCAGCCAATCACCAATACTTACTACACGCCAATGTGAACAATCTCGTACTACAAGATTTACGGAGCGCCTTCCGAGCGCGTCATTAATTTAGATTGGCGGCGCTCTTCGATTGTTTATTCCATTAAACTTATATTGTTGTTTCTAAAGCCCACGGTTTTCCCACGTTGCTCTAGTGGTTGCAAGTGCATGAGTTTTGGCTTTGATTCCTTGTTCGGGCAAAGTGTTATTTGGTTTTTCACTCAGGAATTTTCTGTAGCAGCTACGGTGTCTGGATGTATGCCCTGTTGATGGCAATAGGCTGGCCTCCTACTATAACATAGCTGGTGAAAAGTGGATGTAGGAAAGGTATACTTCTGCGTAACTCTTTGGGTATTATAGTCGTGGTGTTATATGTTATGAATGGACGCAGTGCACGAATTTACCTTACGCCGATCGAATATGCATAGAAGTTCGTCGGTAACTGTAGTTAAAGCAATTTTGTTGTTCAAAATTGGTTTTGCTGGAAAATTCTAGAATAGTAGAATATATCGGTCAATGTAACCAATAGTTTAGGAGTAAAAGTAAATGGTTTATTCATATTTAGTATCGCTCGCTTCTTCAGTTGCAACTATGTAAAAAAATGTAGTTTTCAAAATTGTATGAAATCGTTTCCGATGTTTTGTCGTGAAAGTTGCTCAATAAATCGAGATATTTTTTCCCCAGGTTTTGAGAACGATTGGACTCTGATTACTTCATAATACTATTTCATTCTAATCAGCCAAGCAACAACTAATCACAAGAAATATTTTCAGCAAAAAAAACCGACTCAGAAAAAAAAAACGCTAAAAATGTCTAAAATAACTTTACTTTCGGAAATCGGTGACTTTTTAGTTTCAATAACTTTTTTGACACCGACTTCCGGTTTTATTCTACCGTTTTTTTTTTTATTTTACCATGTTTAGTTGTAGTATCTCACACTAATTCTTGTCATGAATTAATTTGACATTGTAACGAGAAGTTATTAAGGAACCATCATATCATCAATATAGCCAACAAGAAAAGAACTATCTCATTCAAGGACTACTCAATTTAAATTAATGAAAATTATATGAGACCACCGCGTTTTGAAAAAAATATTCACCTAAATCGGCCCTGTAATCATCAACACATGAAAAAAAAGCTGCTGATGGATTATATTTTCGAGCAAGTTGATGTTGGATAATCCTGGCTACAAGGTTGTGTCAATGCAAATACTCTAGTTAGCCATTCGAGAACACCCGGAGATAATGTGACGGATTGTTCGCCTGGACGATGGTATGCCCGACATATGTCAACCGTGCCGTCCTCCACAATAAATCTCCGGTAGTTATTCGTCATCATAACTACATCTATAATTGCGCAGTCAAAACCTTCTGTTTCTCCGAAGAGGTCCTCGGAACGTAGCTAGGTTATGGACGCTGATAGGTCTACATCGGGCCATGCAGGGCCCGGAAAAAGCGTCCGTGAAGCTCCTTACTCTGCCATACCTCTCTGCGGTCGTTAGTATCAAGCACTACAGGTTTGCGCCAGTTCTCTTCGCCAAGGAGAGCGGGGTAAGTCAGCAATGTAATCGAATGAGACATAAACTTTGAACAACGCTATGCTATAGTGAATGCTGCGCATACCTATAATAGGCATACATACCAGCACTTTTATATTATTTTTGTAATTTTACATGAATTCTAAGTATATACTGCTGTTGGTGTACCAAATTTAATAAATAAACAACTGATTAATTATCCGTCCGTTGTAAAAGTCGGTGGAAAATGGGGTCAGGGACTTATCGTACTGCAGGTGATGCATTGGCACTGAGTTAGCTAATCGTATGCATCGATGCGGCTTAAACCACGGTTTAAATACAGGGTACGGTTTAATATGTTTGTAACTGCACGGGTTAATGATGTTGGGCGGTGGTTATCTTCGTTAGTCATTTGTTTAATAAGCACCTCTACGTGTTATGATAGGTAGGTAGTTGGTTTATGTTTGGTTGTTAGAAATCTCGGTCGTAAAAACAATGTGTTGATAGATTTGATACCATATTTCGATGTGATATTGTTTATTTTTAGATTTTTCGTGTAGTGGTGAGTAATCCCCCATTGGTAACTTTGACGCTGACAGTGCCTTAATATCGTATCAATAAGGACTAGTTTCGAATCGTAAATGATACCATTGGGATATATCTAATATATAATAGCAATTATACCACTACTGCTACTACTAAATACTAATTATCTCTAACTACGCGACAAAATTAGTTTTTTTGTCATAGAAGGATCACTATCACATCAATAGTTCAACAGGCGAGTGGGACTGAACTCTTGAACTACTCGCCAGTCCAATGACCTAGCCAGTGGCGCGATTGCCGAAACATACCAGTTCATTTTTTTCATGCAAACTAATCAGTCAAAATAAATAAAACATAAAACGTTAAGTGCTATACTAGACCATACCTGGGAATCTTCTAGTTACGATGCTATTGAAGGTCAAAGTTTCAATATTTTCACCCGTTTTTGAAGTGAAAACTTCTTTAGCGGCGTTGTGCACTTTTTGGGATGGGTAAAAACTGTTAACTCGCGTCAGATCGTCAGATCGAATCTGCGGCGCAGGGCCCTTCCGCGAGTGTGAGTGTAGTTTAAGCTAGATGGCGTTGTTTCAAGTTTTTTTCTACGGCAGCGACATCTTTCTGGCAATTCGTGCGAAATTATTTCCTAACCATTCCAAAATGCACAACAGTTAATGTTCAAGTTTTCACTTCTGCCGGCATTCCCGGAGTGCAACCCGTTTTTTTTTTTAATATCTGTAAGGTTTTAATACACACCCGGTTGCAGAACGAGAGCCCAGCTAAGTTAATGTAGTTTAAGCCGCATGGATGTGGTCATACTGAATACTTACTTGTGTGCAGACCGCACACTGTTAACAGAAATCTGAAAAATGACTTTAGCAATGCAAGCTAAAATAAAGTAGCTTAGCCTAGCTCTTGGTCTACATATTATGTATATCTGGCTTCATTGATTGGTCAGAAAACCAAAGTCAAAAATTGATTTTCTAATTGATTTTTGATTTTCTAATATTTTTTTGCGACGGTGCGGTAGGCGCAGTGCCTGAGCGATTGACTGCTGCGCTGCGTGTCGCGGGTTCGATTCCCGCACGGAACAAGTATTTGTATGGCCTACAGGTAATTGTTCCGGGTCTGGCTGTTTGTGTATGTCAGTTTAAATGTTTGTAAACGCACCCACGATACAGGAGAAATTCCTAGTGTGGGGCAACGTTTTTTTTTTAAAAAAAAATAAGAAATAAAAAAACTCCAATATTAACACATAATTATCCTGCAAACCAAATAAT
Organism: Lycophotia porphyrea; assembly: GCA_950005105.1. Lineage (NCBI taxonomy): Eukaryota > Metazoa > Arthropoda > Insecta > Lepidoptera > Noctuidae > Lycophotia > Lycophotia porphyrea. The sequence continues at coordinate 5,816,429 of OX465389.1, forward strand.
AAGTAATTGAAAATTGATTTTCATTAAAGAGTTAATTTATTTAAATCGCATCCTCACTTAAGTTGAAAACTTTCCAAACAAACATCCTTTTTCAATCTCCTCTGGTTTGCAACACTGTCAAAACCTGACCTTATTGCCTTTTCTATAAGGTTGCTTATAGTTTTCTGAAACTGACGAGTCTGTCAAAATTACACTCATCTTTATTCTCGTTACAATAAGGTTGGGTTTGCTGCTGTCAAAGCGTAACAACACTGAAAAAACTGTAACCACTGGTAGGTTCAGTTCAAATTAATTTGACAAATGGATGGTCGGTATAATTACGTGCGTCTAGTTTATAATTAATTAAATATTAGGACCCTGTGGATTATTTAGTAACCCGATGTTTTGTATTCGCGAAATGAGTATGTAATGTCGTGCTGGAAGCATGTTGTTTGACGCTTATATTTCAATTTAATATTTTGTTCAATAGTGAGTTTTTCCTAAAGTTTTTATTATTATTTTCTTTTCAAAAAAAAAAAAAGATACAACTTGTTAACGTTTAGATATCAACGGAAATAAAATGTGTTTTTGTGAAAATTGTTACTGGTGGCTCAGAGGAATGGTTGCACACGTCAGTGTTATGTTTTAAATTGTTCGTAAAAGTTACTCGGTTTTAAATGTCCTTGAGTTAGGACTGTAGATTGAGGAACAACCACTATTTTTTCCTTCTCCCTTATTTAAAAACTGACCCATTTTTATTTTAAGAGTACTTTGCACACAGATACATCACACAGCTTATCTATTTAATTAATATTATAATCTAAATTACTACTACTTAAGCACTTTCCATTTCTTGCCCCAAAATATTTTTAATATGCACAAGTCTGTCAGACTTAAGACCTGCTTACCATGTTAGCGAGACTTGAACATGTGCTTTCACTTGAACACATTTACCTATGCACCATTATTTTATGCACGCCGAAACATCGACGGTGGAAAATTAAAATATGACATTTTATACCGCCGTCGATGTTTTCGCAGTATAGCTTTAATAGTGACATGACGTCTCAGGTGTCGGTGAGTAGCCCGGATGCGGAGGCGACGCGCGCGCATGGCCCCGCCCCCTGTAGCCATGCGGCGCGCTAGCTGAACGCCGGCGCCGGCGGTGCATGTACGCGGCGGCGGGCGGCGCCTCGCTCGCGGGCCGTAAGGTAACTATGATCCTTTGGAGGCTATATTATTTTTCTTATTGGACATTAGGTGTTATTAAGTGACCATCTCAGTAAAAAGATTTCAAATGCTAGATTTAGATTTTTTTACAAAGTATCGCAAGAATGACCTGTCGACCTATCGTGCAGAACTAGGCCAACACGTATGTTGCAAATCCTTTTAGGATTAGTAGTGCTAAACAACTGGGCTTATCCTTAAAATATGTGTCTTTGGGAACTTTGGTAACGGTTTGAAGATAAACTACACTGCCAGTACCTCACACTTTTTCTTCCTTTTTTGACTGGTAACCATAAACAGTTGTATTCTAACCGTCCATAATTCCCGCACAGGCGCGCCAGCACGGCCGCCAGCCCGCGCCGTCGAGCCCGCGGCCGCACAGCCCTCTCCACCCCGCACCCTCCGGCGTACGCGCATACTCGTGCCAGCACTGGGAGTCCCGCCTCGCTGCGCCGCCGTCCAACGTCAACCCGCCCCATCGCGACGACCAGCCTTCGCCATGCGAACTCATCGAGGTATACAGCTTGCAAATGTAGTGTGTTTTTTTTACATGTCCTTTTTGGTAAACAAATATGGCGGATGAATTTTGAGGCAACTGTTTTTGATGCAGTAATTCATACCGTCGCGTCTCTAATGAAAAAACAATACGTTCAATAATTTCAAAAGTAAGTGTTTGATGCGAACACGCACAATTTCCACACTACGTTTGTTTACAAAACAAGACAGTAAAAAAAACTCACTGTAATACAGTACTCACAATTGAAAAACATGGGGTACAAGACAGAAATGGTCGGGACAAATCGATTGCAAATCAGATGCGATAGCAACAAGCAATATTCCGTAAGTAGGCTCTACTATGTTAACATGATTGGGTATTGCATGTTGTTGTCGAGACAACTTCAAAGCAAAATGGTTATTCCTTGAAATTACTTTGACTTGTGGATATAGAATGACTTTAGGAAGTTGTGATAATTTTCTATTTGACAACTACAAATCGGAAAATCCGGGAAAATCAAGATTGCCGATAATTTCTCACTCTAGTCCCATGTTAATCGTCCCTGTCGAGTACTGTACCAACATAAGTGTTACATGTAATAGCGTAAGCATGGTATCTCATCTATATGTGTTGTGTATGTTCAGAGGTTTGAGCCTCGCATCTCTGCTCTAGACGTAACCATACGTAGCTGCGCCGCTATTTAGGTATGTATTCAATGTTTACTGTATTGATGTATTCTCATAGCTAGTAATTGTAAGCATGTAAGTATTGAGACAATGCAACTAATGGAAACGTCACCTTTTATGTAAATCGGGGTATATTCACGATTGTTATCTTTGAAGAGTTAGACAAAGGGTACTTTATATGGGTAATATAGGGATATATCCTTAATTAGCCTCCCGTTGGTAAAAACGTTGTGTTCAGTTCGCGTTAGAGACCGTGTAACATGTGTTACTGTGAAGTGTTATTGAGTGCAGTGATCAAAGTGGGCCGGCCATGAAACTGCGACACCCAGTGCACACTAGCGTCCGATGGCAGGTGTCGAAGAACCAGAGACTGCGGCTCGACGTACGGAACGAAACATGAGCGACACCAGTGACGAAACTCAGAACTAACCAAACAAAACTAAACGCCAAATTGCGCTTGCTTCCATAACGTATTCTCTTTTCACATATCGTTAAATCTAAGATCGACCACTTTACTAACTAACTAAATTAGTTATAAAATTAATAATAGTTTCGCGCCTTTCTTGTGCCTATCTCAATCCGATTCTAAAGCATTCTATAGTGAGATCTAATTGAAAGTAATTAATTCTGTGATGGGACTAAATTAAGGGTGATATCGACGTTTGATGTGTAAATAGTCTTTGTATCTCTTTATCGCTAGTTAGGGGTAGTGTAGACGCGCTAGAAGTAGTTCTTCGCTGTAAAAGATAAGACTTAAAAAATAGTGTGTCGATCCGTGGTAACTTTGATGACTGTGTAAGTGAAACAGAGACTAAGTGTGCGTTGTGGATAGCCGGAGAGCTGTGTGGCTCAGGGGCCCCTGGCTGAGTTTTGTGCCAGAGCTCTCCAACGGCCACAAACCTGGCAAGCATGCAGGCAGCGCTTATGCTCAGAAGCAAATCGCGGGAGAGAAGAAAACAGCGTTTAAAGCGAGGGTACAAGCACGACCTGCCGAGCAACATAGCTACCAGGCTGATCGCGCCCTTTCCGAGATATCCTCCGGCTTCGTGGGTATGTCTTATATTTTATTGATGGTGTGTGTGGTTGCATGCTGAATGGTAGCTATGATATAATAATCCATAAAACACTCTCGATGTTATTGTGTGATAGCGCCTTCTAATTTGCTTGATTTTTGTCTAATCATTGAAGTAAAAGGTTCTGTACTAAAACATTTACAAAATCAAGCAAATTGTTGGCACTATCGAATTTTCTTAACAGCTGGTGTGTTACGAGGTAAATAGCAGGAATGCAGCATGAAAGTTACGTGTTTCATATCGCTTAATGAAGTGTTGGCGAATGTTCCGTAGAAGGTGACTCGGTTATATTAATTGGTCAAAGTTAAACACTGGATTTAAGCGGAGTTGTAGTTAACCGATGTAATTGGCTGATTAAACTGTTTAATGTTGGCTTTAAACTAAGACCATGCGATTTAGAAAAACTACTGACTCTCGTCATATTTCGAGGTATACTTTATCGTCAAGAATACTTTAAAAATTACTGTTACTGCTGCTAACCAAAATAATATTAAAATTACCATTTCGACGAAACTTCCTGAAATTCACAAACCAAAACTTAATATTAATTTTCCGGTTATGAAATGTCATACGTGGCTTCCTGGTTTGAGCGTATGTTAATTAAAGTACAATGCTCTCGTATTTGTCTCTTACAGACGTACACGACAAACAGCAAACCATGTTAAACGTAATGAAATGTTTGGAAAAACGTCTTTCTAGTATTTTTATGGTTCGCATACAGACTTCGAACTTCCGTTTGACCCTCAGAGCCTATGAGAAAAACACCTATTCTTTCTTGCCTCAACAGTCGTCTTTAAGGAATAGATTAGTTACCTATTGTATGGTAAATATATCCAGCGTCATATATCAGCGTATATATCAGGGTGACCGCAACTCCAAATCTAAACGCGGATTTTACGCACGAGTGGGAAATATCATAATTACTCACTATCAGTTTATAACCATACCTCCATTACTTTAATTAGATTATTATCCTCTATAGCTCTTCGTTTATCGTCTGCTCTTTGCATTTAATGAACTGCTCTCATTATTAACTGCAGGAATAAACTAAGTAGGTCAAGCGTTTCCTAAACTTTTGCTGTAGATTAAACACAAAACGTTTTGTACTTACACCTTCGTTTTTCTAACAAAAAGTTTTTAGCTGTTCCGCTTTGAAACTCTCATTAGAACATTCTTGCTATATAGGTGTTGGTATATATTATGTAAGAAATAAACCTATATGAAATTGAGTAGACTACTGTTTGATAAAATGTTCTTTAAAAGAAATAATCGGATGAATTTCATCTTGATACGGCCGCAGAAGATTGAAAAGTAAATAAGGAATCGTATGATTGTGACAAGAATCGACTCAATTTACAAAGGCGTGAGAATAAATATTTATTTATGACATTGAGATAAGAATAACGAATAAGTAGGTATCATTATGTATGACCTTATGTCAATCGATCCAGTCTGTAATTTAGTATTTTAGGCGATGCTAAAGCGCGCTTTGATAAATGCTCTCTATTAGATGAAGAGAAAATCTGTTAAGTTTCTAAAAAAAATATCTCTTACATAATATCTACTTTTTTTTCAATTTAAATAAGGAAGAACAAACTATATACATTAATAATTAAAAAATATTAAACTAAAATAAATAAACTAACAACAAACTATAAAAGGGCATCGAAAAACTCCTCCTCAACGCTGTCAGCTGGTAATGTGCCCAAGAGACTGGCGGCGTTGCCACGTTGTATGGCAACACTTAGCCTCTGGCCAAGGTAAAAGCCAACCCTTGGGTCACGGGAAGCGTCAACTAGGCGTTTCGAAATGTCCTTAAGTAGGCTATGAGCACTCTACTTGAATCTCATTATTAAGACCATTATTATCACAAGAGCCCTATAAACCATATAAAATTATATTTTCTTAAGGAACAATCCATAAAAATCAGTACGAAATACATAAAAAAACAATTCCGACACAACATAATTATATTTGACAGCCGATATATTCAAAGTTCTCGGCTTACGATGATAAAACACATAGATTTGGAGCGGGTAGACTATAAAAATGACGGATGGTTGGCCACTTAGTATGTACGGCGAGTGGCTGGGCCAGGCTGGGCCATTTATCAACTGTGTCCGCGCCCCGTGTTCCAAGCCTGTTTTCAGCTTTGTTTCATCGCTGGATGTTTCCAGCGTGTTGCGAGCTTTGTTTTATACTCGCAGCTGGGACACTATACAAATAATTGTACTCGTTGGAAGTTTGTTCTCTTTGTATGTGATGGCCCACTTGCCTTGCTCCAGAAGTTATCAAGTATGGAAGTTTGTTTTGTGATTCTGAAGCAGAAGTGTACAGTGCTTTCGTTTCTAAGTGCAGGCTTCGTGAAAATGGGTAATTGTCTCTGATGTTAAGTTATGTTCTGCTCTTCCCTCACATTTTTAGTTATTAACTGAACCGATTGTAAGAGAGTCATACAATAGGTATATCAATAAAAAAAAGATCAATTGAAGTACTTACATACATAAAGGGTGTAACAAGACTCTAAACGAGGCTGAAAAGCACTTGTTTTTCCCATCATTGCGATCGCATTTTTGTTATAGACCATACCTGGGAACCTTCTAGTTACGGGGGTCAAAGTTCAAACGTTTTCACAAGTTTTTTTTTAAATACATGTTTTTACTGTAAGATTTTTTCTTTTAACACCTCCATGAACCCCGTTCTATTCAATCCATCCATCAGCATAATGTTTTGAGTGGAAACGTGATTTTTCACCCCAAAAAAGAAGTAGTTTCCCAGCAATATTTTTTGCGTAGAGTAACATAATTTGAAATACAGAATGCTTGGTTTACAGATTCGTGAAGGATCCTTTCACACCGCGTATAGTTCATTCATACAAAGATGTGTAATTTAATACCTACATAATGTCAAAACTATTTGAAACTTTACCAAAACTACTGTGTTTTCTTAGTGCGCCTAGAAAACTCATTTCTTCCAAATAAGTCACTATCCTTCCTCCGAAATACTAAAACTCCAATATTTGAATACATAAGAATACATCGACATCGTATTTCAAATAAACACTGCAATAAACTTGGATGCTGTATTTGGTGCAGCAATCTCTCTTCGAGATAAATAATGCCTGAACTGAAGTTGACACCATTTTCAGCGAACGCACATAATTATATAGGTATTCTACAGTCGTTATTTAGTTTCCAGAAATGTAAACAAAGATGTGAGTATGGAAAACTAATGTGAATAGGTTAAGTTTGCGCGGCTACTTCTATAAATTTAATAATTTAGTCAATAGTACTATATAACATAACAAATAACAATAGGCTTAGGTGAGGTGTACCGTAATAGTAGTCATTAGTCATTCTAAAGTCAACTTAACTTACACTAGCATAAAGCTGATATTTGTTTAAGTGAAAACAATATCAGTTGGAAAAAAAGATTTAAATAGATTCTAGGTACTTATATACACGGTATATTTCTCTCTCTATGAAAGGAAGGATGTGCACTCCGTTGCATATTCCATCACGCGAAATGAGGGCAAGTAATTAGTGAGAGTAGTTTCTCAGAAAAGTAAATTTAATAATCTCTACATAACATCATGCCTGTAATCCCCGAAGGGTTAGGCAGAAGTGTACCTAATAGTACACCCACATTTCGCCAGTTATGTTTTTAAGTCCCATGTAATAGGGGGCAAACCTATTGCCATTACTATTGTGTTACAATTTTTATTGAGCTCTCTTCTCTATATTTTGGCGTGAAGCTACTAGAAAATCTTCGAACAGACTTTAAAAAGGATGCTAATTGGTAATGGACGCTAATTTAACGAAACTTGAGACAACACAAAACTTTTAAGGAGTTTCGTACTCGGCGTTTTCTTTACGCACCATCGACGCGCGTATACACGCTGCAAACGCAACTAACTGCTTTTTAAGAGCGTACGTTTTTGGACAATAACCTCAGATCCCGACCTCAGAACACGGGTTTTTTAAGGGCATATATGCGTTTATTTACGAGCCATTAAAGTACTTGTACGCGCTGCAAACGTGACTACGCAGAAAAAGCACCATCAACGTACAAAAGACGCCAGCAAATCGGGCCACTACAATCTATCAGATTTCTTTAACAGATTCTCAACAAGTTGAGAATCTGTTGGTTGATTGGGAAAATTTGACAGTTTCGGGTAGCTTGATGTGCTGGCGTCTATACACACTTCACGTTACATGGAACGCTCGTATGAAAAGCCTATGTGCCTTTCAAAGTTCTTTGTTTTGTTAAACTATTGGCCGTTGTTAATGTGTTTAACTATCTGCTCTATCGTGGCTTCGCGCCGTGACCTTCAGTTTTGACTTGTACCTGGTTTCAAATGGTACCCCCACTTAACTAGATATCTCGTAAAAGCAACGCTTACAATTTGACTAAACAGTTTGAATATATAACACAGGGAAATACTGTACATATTTATTGTAATACAACTTACAAGCTAGGATTACCGATCGATTTATAATTATTCAGGAAAAGCTTGACTTAACGAACATGAGCACCATTTTCGTTGTATAAAGAACTCATGTGCACTTCTAAGCCTATCAGTTTAAGTAAAGCTTTTTGTACCAAGTTAGTAGATTATCGCAGAATTCTTAAGGTTTAAGGCAGCAGGCTATGCAGCGTTGCAGCGTATTCAGTACAACATTTTGAACCCCTCCACATAGAAATTTTCCATCAAAATGATGTACTAAATACGTGGTAACCATTCAGAATGATGTACTAAATACGTGGCAACCATTCAGAATGATGTACTAAATACGTGGTAACCATTCAGAACGATGTACTAAATACGTTGGTAACCATTCAGAATGATGTACTAAATACGTGGTAACCATTCAGAATGATGTACTAAATACGTGGTAACCATTCAGAATGACATACTAAATACGTGGTAAACATTCAGTATGATGTACTAAATACGTGGTAACCATTCAGAATGATGTACAAAATGTGTGGTAACCATTCAGAATGATGTACTAAATACGTGGTAACCATTTAGAATGATGTACTAAATACGTGGTAACCATTCAGAATGATGTACTAAATAAGTGGTAACCATTCAGAATGATGTACTAAATACGTGGTAACCATTCAGAATGACATACTAAATACGTGGTAAACATTCAGTATGATGTACTAAATACGTGGTAACCATTCAGCATGATGTACTAAATACGTGATAATCATTCAGAATGATGTACTAAATACGTGGTAACCATTCAGAATGATGTAGTAAATACGTGATAACCATTCAGAATGATGTAATAAATACGTGGTAACCATTCAGCATGATGTACTAAATACGTGATAACCATTCAGAATGATGTACTAAATACGTGGTAACCATTCAGCATGATGTACTAAATACGTGGTAAATTTTTAGCGTCGGTGTCCCTAACACCTTGTATAAAAGTAAAAATGCCATCCAAAGAAAACGCCACGTAAAGATAAAAAAGTCTTTAAACTCGCGCATTATACCGTAATTACATCATATCCCCAAGCGACACCCCCTCATGTACTGTGAAAAATCATTCAGTTTACGTCGAGTTTATAAAGCGAGCGAGTGCTGTCAGGGCCCATTCAGCTATCACGAGGAAGCTATTATCGCTCTCGGCTTCGCAAGCCCCTGCCAGCACCATCAGACAACACCTGTATTTTAAAACACGCTTTAATATGTTACCAGTAAGGTACAAAGTTCGGTGTACACGGTATTGATGGGCGCCAATGATAAAGTCAGGTTGTGTTAGGCGCGAATGATGTGGCAAAAGTTTTACTTGCCTGCTGACTTATTTACTGAGGAGTAGCTTTTTCGCTGAGGAAATGACAAATTTATTTTTTGGACAAAAAATAAGACGCATTTTTGTTTTCCTTGTTTACTGTTTTTGTCGGAATAATTTGTGATGGGATCCGATGATACATTTTTTTAAGCAAGACTTCAAAATACTATAGAAATCTTTATCACTTTTCCTACATTAAATCGTTTAGTTAGACTGCGGATGCAACGAAGTATCTAGCTTATAATTTGTTTGCACCAGTTTAAACATTGCAAATATAAGGACCCATTAAAATAGATGACAAACTTATAGAAATCATTCAGACCACCAAAATAAGGATAATGGTCAAAAAATAAATAAGAAAAACGAATTAGATAACTTACAAGAAAATAAATCAGTTAACGAAAATACACTAAAGATGCGGGCAATTTATTATTTTAGGTCAAAATACAATCACTTTAATCAGTGTTTTTTTTGCGTGGTTATCTTTGATTGGACGTACTGAACGCTGTGTTAAATTTTGTCCATCTATTTTAATGGGACCTAATATATACTAACTAGCCTATGCCCGCGGCCTCGCCCGCGTGGAGCTCGGTAATTGCCCGTGGGATCGTATACCAGCATAAAAAGCATCCTTTGTGTTAATCCAGGTTGTAAACTATCTGTGTGCCAAATTTCATCCATATTCGGTCAGCAGTTTTTGCGTGAAAGAGTGAGAAACATTTATCCATCCTCACAAACTTTCGCATTTATAATATTAGTAGGATAATCCACTGTGTAATAACAGAGTTGTGGAGGTCAGATAGGCAGCCGCTCCATGTAAAATACTGGTATTCAGCTGCATCAGGTTAGACTCGAAGCCGACCCCAACATCGTTGGGAAAAGGCTAGGCAGATGATGATGGTGAATCCACTATGTAATAAAAAATGCACATAAGAAAACCCTAAACTGAAGCAGATTTGTTCACTAAACTAATCAAACTAGAAAACTTTCATGTATAAGCAGTATGGCGAGGAGAGAGCATTACTGAGAAACAAGGTCAGCACATCACTGAAGCCTCGGCAAGTTTGGTATGTTTACACTACTAGGTATTTCATTTAACGTCATCGTCATCTGCCTAGCCATTTCCTAACTACCTTGGGGTTGGCTTCCGGCCTAATCGGATGCCGCTGAATACCAGTATTTTATATGAAAAAAATAATTCTCATCATTTCACTCAAGCATGCGGAACAGCAGTTGCGTAATTCGACACGTATGTATTGTGTCGTGTGTGTCGGGTCATTTAGCTCCCTTCAATATGGTTGAGCTGAATGGGGCTGATCCATGCGTCATGTTCGTGTACGGGCGCTGTTAGTTGGGACTGGTTATCTCTAGGCTGCCACGGTTTATTTTAACTACTTACTTTGTTCTTAAATTGTTCATTAATCTTTTACTCTGGACGCTCTTAACGTATTTCTACATCGTTCTCATTTATATGTATAATCTCAACATGAATGATGTAACCAAGATTTTGTAACAATATTTTGATTGAAAAGAGTGTCCATGGAGTTTCTTGCCCATTCTTCTCCATAGAGATCTACGCTTTGGAATGGGCAACTACAGTACTTTCACAAGTTATTATGCCTTGTGTCTGTGACTGTAGCTTAGCCTTCTTTGTTTTTCTGACAAGTGCCTATAATGGTCTAATTGAAATAAATGCTTTTGAGTTTGAGTTTGTAGCTACGTTAACATATTTAATACCTACTAGCTATTTCCAATGGTTTCGACGGAGTGTGGAAGTCGAAATTTATCCCACAGGAACCTACTTCCGGTATCAAAAGTATTCTATTTCATGTCCTCCATATTTCATCCTAATCCGTATAGCCACTGAGGCTTATAAAAGGTAACAGAGACACTTTCGCATTTATAATATTTGTTTGGAATATAGCCTGTCTTCGCTACCCACAACAACAGTGGGCTAACAGCGGAAAACGCAATTTTTCCGAGAACCCAGCAACAAAGCTAATTAAATTACGGAAAATGCAATTGGTGGCGGAAAATAAGAATGTTTTCATGGCGCTTAGGTCAGGGACGGGAAGCTTTGTATTATACGACTATTATTGTTTATGCATCTGTTTTTTTATTGCCTGTTTTGGTATGACTTTTTTTTGGTTTTGTTTGACCTTATCTTTGGTTATAAGGAAGCTGTTTATAGCTTTTTATGAGAAAGGACGGCGTTTTAAACCTTAGAACCCAGTTTTAAGGTAGATACGGGTCGGTTTAAAAATTGTGAAGTCCCGAAATTGAATCTTTGCAAATGTACTTTCGGAATAAAGTATTGCAAATATTTTTTACTGAAACATATGATATTATTAAGTAAAAACAGCGAGCAATCATGAGAATCATCAATCAATACCTCTACTGATGCAGAAAAAGTACTATTATAGTACATTTTCTGTATCAGAAGAGGGATTAATTTGCCTAGTGAATGGCACTATTCAAAGTGACATTAGGGAAGATCCTTCCTTTATTCACTTAAACACACTGTAAACCAAAACGAACCATTTCTGTGTATAGGGGTAAAGTGGTAGTATTACGGTATAAAGTGCTGGTATAATTGAGTGTAATAGAGCAATTATCGTGAGGTAAAGCGTAAGTAACCATTTTGTTTGCTTGGCGTGAACATACAACGATGGAGTGCTGTCTAAGTAATGGTTTTAAACACACGTGTTTGTGTAACAAGCTCTTTAACCCCCGGGCTTGAAAGCCTATTGATTGAAATCTGATGAATTTGATCTGATTTGAAATCTTAGGGCAAGTGATTTAATTGGCTGTTTTGTTATTTTGATAAGCCAATCGCAGAAGTTATTTTATAACAAGCTTTTGTTTATCTTGCAATGTAATGTCTATTTGTTTTGGTCAATTCTTGCAATTGAATTATCAAACTATGCCCGATTGAGCTGATTGAGGTGAAATATTGCATACACGTTTAGATTTATGACAATACATGGTTAGATAAGTGAAGTCATTCTAAATTCAATATTGCCGACTCCCAAAGATGGCGGAGTAGTTATGATGGTGGAGGGGTATGGGTATCAATTTAAAGGAGTTTGCTGAGCACAATAGGAAAAAAATGATATCAAACCTGCTTGTTTATAAAAATGTTTTTTTACTCTAAGATTGTTATTTTATTATCCTACTACCCACCGCGTCGCCGCGTTTCTTATTATAAGTCCCCTGCTTCGCACGGTTCGCACATTGAAATTGTTCTTTAATAACCATGTTAGTTTAATATTAACGTAAGTATTAAACCAATAGACCTTCCGGAATAAATTCTATGCGGTTGCAGACACGAAAAACTATATAATATTGTGTGTTATAAAATACATGTTATAGTGTTAGTTTTTGTAGTGATGATTAAACTAGGTCAAAGGCCTTGTATGTGTGAACTTATGTAAAAAATAAGTAATTATTTTTGAACTACTCACAAAGTGACCGTGAACGAATTCACGGTCACTTTTTGAAGACCTTGAATTTCTTACCGTTTCCCCCAAACTATCAATTTGGGTCAGCACTGTTACTAAAAACAAAAGTTTTTTTACTTTTATATTTAGGATAGAGTCTATGCACTTTTTTTTCGGTACATTTTATTTCTAATACTCTTTAAACCGACCACCTACTTACTGATGTTGATATCACATTGTTTCTTTGTACATTTGCCAAAATAGAACATTTTCAATGCGTGTAAAAATAAACCTTAACGAAGCCGATAGGCACTTGTTGGCATCTTTGCGATCTTTTTTTTTGGTTCTAGACCATACCTGGGAATCTTCTAGTTACAGAGATATTTGGGGTTACAGTTCCAATTTTTTTACAAATTAACAAATATTTCAAGTTGATTTTTCACCCCAAAAAAAAAGTCGTTTCCCGCAATATTTTTTGCGTATTTACCTAATTTGATATACAGAATGCTTGATTGGCGGCTTTGTAAAGGGTCTGTTTACACCTTGTATAATCTGAATTTTTTTTTCTGGGTTAGTGGCATTGTCAATGAGGAGGCCTTGAAGTATTTAACTGTGTCGATTTATAATAATATGTAGTATCAAAAGCTACAAATAAAATAACAAAGTAAGTACGTACCTATCTCCATTGTAGATGCATTAAACTTTAAAATTGCTTATTTATCCTGCGTTTGCTAACATACACGGATTTTTATTTAATTCCCTTGACTAAGTGGTTGCGGTCCCTGCTATAGATTATAACACTGAGTTAGAACCGGTACAAAAACAATTCAAGTTAACTACATGCAGTTCTAAATAATTCAGACCTTCGTGAACAAATTGGTTCTTACGTAGATATTCAGCGAATTTAGTTAGGTGGGTGTTTAAATCGCCAATTTCTTAGGAGCAATTTAGGTTAAGCCATTTTACATTAAATCATGCTTTATTTTTAAACACTGCTTGAAATGTAAAACTCAACTTGACGCCGCGGTTGGCACAGTGGCTGAGCGATAGACTGCTTCACTGCGTGTCGTGGGTTCGATTCCCGCACGGAACAAATATTTGTATGGCCTACAGGCAATTGTTCCGGGTCTTACGGTCTAACGCACCCACGATATAGGAGAAATTCCTAAAAAAAATCAAAAACAAAGTACCAACATACCCAATTAAAATCAGGTCAACCTTCTACACTAAACAAAAAGCATTCAAACTAATAGTGTTATAACTACACAGTACAACCCACACGTAAAAGATGATAAAATATTCACGATCCCAATATCAACGCGAGCATAGATTAAATAGAAATCTGACAGCTTTAGTGTAGTGACACGGCGGGCTGTGTCAAGGACTGCCTATGCAGATATCGACGTGACGATCGATACAATGACTAGTGACGTGCTGCGATGACGAACGCTTGATTAGCTGATGTTAGGATAGGTTCTATCGATTATTTTTTGCGATTGTCGGCTGTTTTTTTGTTGGAGTGTGGCCTTGAGTTTGGGGAAGAGGGTTCTTTAAAATTGTGGTAGTGCGATGGGGTTAGCAGTTTTGGATATAAGGGTGCTTAGATAAATAATGGGTTTTTCGTGGACGTGTATATTCTATTCTATTAGTGCAGAAATGCAGGTTGTCAATTGAATAAGTACTAAGTACGTACCGGGTTGTGATAATAGGCATGCAAATGCAAGCCTTTTATCTCGATACGGTAAAGCACTCTATGGGTGACAGTTGACATTTGATGTGAACTCTATTTGAACGATTCAGATTGTGGACCGACTGCGGACACTATACACTGGCAGATACCTTCAGCAATTAGTCCGTACCGCTTTGACTGAATCTAAGGCAGTGTGCTATGAAAATTTAAAATTGATGTCGATGGTTGTTTTCTTAGTTCATCGCGATGTTTTTTTTTATTTTTAATGTAAAAAACCTGCACAGGCAGCTCAGGCGTCTGCCATGTTATTTTAATAATTACCGTTTAAAAGCATATAATTTAGACTAGCAATACTTATACATTCTTCATGGAAACATAAATTCACATAATTTGCTATGCGTCATGGTACTTTATTAGTCTTTAATGGCGTCGTATTTTACTGGCTGGATAACTAAATAGTGTAAAAGGAAGGTTAGGTGAATTGGCCAAAGTTTTAAGTGAATAAAACAGGTGGGCTCTATTAACCAAGTTGTTGGACAAGACATATAAAAATCATTTTCGTAAGTAAATAATGGAGTCAGAGTTTCCGGAAAATGTCCGTGAAAGCTAAGTTGGAAAATAAACTTTGCGGTTTGCATTCTCAGAAAAGATTCAAGTCATGGAAAGTCCGTTCATGACATTATAGAGAAAACTAGAAATAAAACTCCTTGATATTGCTTAAATCTACCTGATCAACTACTGCAGCAATTTTCAGATAAAATAGAATATTAATAAGTTGTTTTTGTTAACTTTGATATTTAAATTTCGAACTAGGTCAATGACCTTTAATTAATTGCGCAAAACCTGGACAGGAATTAGACATTTACAGATTGTATAATGGCGACTCGTCTAATTGTCAGTTTTTTTTACAAAAACTATTAAATCTTATCGCCCAATGACACGTAACGCGAGCCCGTAGTTCTATGGTGAGCCACAAAATGTCATTGAACTGTTAGAAAACTTGCTTCGGTATCGCAGCAAGCAGAATATATAAGCAAGCAATTTAACACGACGAGACAAGCTTTCTACGGTTTGCTCTGGAGGAAGACAGAGAGACAAGAATATTTTTATTTCCATTAAAACAATACTTAGCGTCTTTATTTCTTGGTAAAAGGTGAAGGAGATGATTTAACTAACAAAACTTGTTTAAAAGTATTTCTTTCTATTTTGAAAAAAGTATACAAGCGTTCCCCTAATTTCTGACTGAACATTTGCCTTGGAAACTATGTATGAACCTTCTCAAAATTTAACTAACCAAGCGTTATTGTCGAAACTGACAAACTGATTCAACCGTTAGTTAACGTGGCGGTTAAAATACGCCATTTTAGATTTTCACTTTAAAAAACCAGAATAGAGGTAGTAACAGAACGTACTAAAATCGATGCCCGACTTTGAACCTTCATTCAAAGCTTTGTAGACTTAAATCGGAGTCACAAAGCAGCATTGTTGTTTTACTTTAATAGTCTGACATTTACGCCAGTCACAGTATATCAACAAGAATGAATAGTTTGAAGATAAATGCTGTAATGGATCGTTGTTCAATAAGCATTATTGCTAGGTAGCGTAATTTTGAGAGCTCAAATGCATTGGTCGGACAGAATTCTCTGCCTTATGTTTAGAATCAGAATCAGAGCTTCATTTGCTATGAATGTAGGTACAGTTATAAGATGTTATACATAAATTAATGAGATCGGCTACAGTCTACCTTACGGCGTGCAAATTATAACATAAATTAAAATATGAATACAAACAAAAAAAAATGTCAACAAAACTAAACAGAAAATACAGGGAAGTCAATTAATAATATTATAGTCAAGTACATATATAAGTCTTTCATGGTCAAATTTACAATTTATTTAAAGAATCATAATCAGAATAAATTTATATTATTTAGAAAGTCTGTTGTTTTACATACCACCATCTGCCTAGCCTTTTCCTCAACTATATTGGGGTTGGCTTCCAGTCTAAACAGATGCAGCTGAATACCAGGAATAAAAGCATATAAAATAAGAAGGTATTTATAAAGTCTCAAAAGCAGCAAAAGGCTTGAAGGTTATTTACCGGACATCATTTAGAAAGCTGCAAAAACAAATATGATAAATATGCAATCACATTGCTTAATTATGTTGTTTTATAAAAGCACCTACCAGCCACAAATTAAAAAAAAGTGTGTGTGTACTTATTACGCACGTAAGAAGTTATACTTCTTTGGCGTATAAAACTAAAATGTTGACTAGCTAATTTCAGGGTGTACGTTGACTAGGTAACTTCAGAGTGTCGGTTTTTCGTGACAGTTTGCGCGCGCATCTTAAAAACTTACTCTCATCATTTTTCCCTAACGCGCCAAAAGAAGTACGACTTCAAAATTCTGGCAGAAAAAAAAAACAGTAACACTTTTCTTTGTTAATTGATTTCCAGCGCAATACGTTTAGTTGGTACACCTTGTGTTTGTAAACGCTTCAGTTATAAATCGGTAAGAGAATGAGGTTTTAGATCAATGGGAAAGTCGTTGACCGTTGTGTTTTCTGCTCATGCAATGATAATGATTTATGCACGACTTTTTTCCATTCCTCTTTTGTTTTATGGGTTACTGAACTGAAAAACTATTCACTGCACACGTCCTTTCAATAAACATAACATCAAAACGTAACATCACGCCTGTAATCCCCGAAGGGTTAGGCAGAGTGTGCCTCATAGTACACCCAAATTTCACCAGTTAGGTTTAAGTCCCATATAATAGGGGCGAGCCTATTGCCATCAACCTGACACAAATCTAGATTCGTGGCTGCTACTGAGAAATTCATAATGGAAAAACAAATAACAATTTGCCCGACCCGGGAATCGAACCCAGGACCTCGTACTCAGCAGTCGTGATTGCGATCACTAGGCCACAAAGATAAAATTTCAATAAAGATTGATAAAAAAAAACGCGGTCCCATATGAACTAGGTTATTTTTTAAACACATTCTAAAATGACATACCTACCTATTTTTTATCTGCAAAAAAGATTAAGGTTGAAGCGTGTGACCCGTCAAGTTTTTTTCGCGGATCCTAACTCAATGTAATTGCAATTAAGCCAGGTTCATACACATACCTATAGGATGTCGAGATGCTATCAGATAATGAACAGGCCACGTACATTCACCGTACATTCTCTCATTATACGAGTACATACATAGCACTTGGTACTGACGGCGCTTGTAACGTGATCAATGATTTAGATGTGCCTGGTTAAGTGGTTTACGTGATATATTTTAGGGTTAATAGTTAGTTACCAACTCAAGTAGGCAATAGCGAGATTGTTACTTAGAGATGGTATGCATCCTATAGAGTAAGGGTTAATAGCAGTGATAGCCTAGTGCTGTGATCGTCGGACTGACAAGTCATAAGTCTCGAGTTCGGACCCAAGGCCAAAACCCAAGGCCTCTGATTTTTCGGATTCATGTGCGTATTGTATAATTATCACTTGCTTCCGTGAAGGAAAACATCGTGAGGAAACAAGCATGCTTCATAGATATTTCTTGAAATGTAAAACCAAGTCAGAGGCCCATGGGCGACTTTCGGGAAGTTCCTGCACCGAATCGGGCGGGAGGAAACACCTGGGTGTTACCACTGCGTGGATCGCCCAGAGGACACGGTGGAGCACACGGTGGAGGTCTGCCCCGCTAGGGCGGAGCACCGCCGTGTCCTCGTGGCGGCAATCGGTGGTGGCGACCTATCGCGTCCGGCCCTGGTCCGGCGCGAGAGGGAATGGGACGCCGTCACCTCCTTCTGCGAAGCAGTCATGCTAGCGAAGGAGGTGGCGGAGCGTGAGAGGGAGAGAACCTCTCGTCCCAGCCGCCGCGGGAAACGCCTCGGGTGTCGGAGGTCACGTGGTGGCTTCCGGCCACCGTAGACGCGGACCTGTGGACGGTGAGTAATGGGCTAGCTCGCCGTCCGTCCGTCTTTTGACGACAGGCCGTGTAGACGGCGCGTTTGTGTTCCACGCGCGCCTCAAAGAGATGTCAGTAAACAGGGAGGGGCCCGCAAGGGCCGATGCCTGCCAGGGCTGCGGGCTGTTCGAAAGAGATACCGCGGCTCTGGAACACAAAGGGCAAGGAAGGAACATGGATGGGTTATAGTCAGTACAAGTCTGACAATCCCTTCCGCTCTGCCCAAGGCAGAAGTCATTTGATAATTTCCCAACCGAAAAAAAAAGGCTGTCGTGGCTGGCAGACATGTCATGAGCATTTATGTGCTTGGCATTTTCTGTTTTTTTTTGTTTCGGAATACACACAATTGGTGCTAAGTTGCTAATCATAAAGCTAAACAAAAAAAAAAACTGATTCACCGTTGAAGTTTCTGTTTAGATCGCCATTTCATAATTTATTTTACCCACGAAGTGTTAATTGTCTTTTTCGGTGTTTATTGATAATTACAGGGTAACAAAGATATCACCTATTTTACCTTTTCTCCTGCTATAGCTAACTGTACACCAGTATTTTATATGGTGCGGCTATCTATTTGACTTACACAACCCAAGTACTAGCTAAAAAAAAAAAAAACAAAGCTTACGACATTTTACTCTGAAAAAAAAAGTTCTAAAGAAATCTGATACCTACACAAGACCGACCTCAAACAGTCACCGCCATCAATGGAAAAACAGCCATCACAAATCAATAAAAACAAGCCGTAATTTACACCTCAAACAGATTAGGTACCGACCAAATCACCTGTTGATTACAAAATCGATAGAGTTCATACACGTGCCTGGGAACGTTTTAAATTATTGACATTTAAGTATCACCTGGAAGTAACTGTCAGCTGCTAATTTTCCCTTCACTGGGTACAGGCAATGGTATATCAAGGCTACGAAACGAATCTTTAGGCTCCGCGCAAAAGGGCCACCGGTAGCTGGCGACAAGCTGCTTAAATGATTTTTAAAACGTTTTGTATGGAATCTCCGCACACATGTAGCGAGTGGCGACCACTCGCGACTCTGTGGCCACGACACGCTACCACCGATGGCGGCCACTTGCGACTATGTTCGCGACACGCAATCGGTGGAGAATTATAAATAAATACCGGCCACTCGTGGCAGACTGGCAGCTACTGACCACCTTCGTTTGAGCGCTACCAAAGGACGTGGCGCGCGTCAGCCACCGGTGGCGGCCACCGGTAGCCCGTTTGTGCGGAGCCTTTTATACTTCATAATTCTGGCCTCCTGGTAGTTTGTGAAATTACTCATGATTCGAATCCTTCAATTGTTCGTGCTAATATGTCACAAGAAAATTCAAAGAAATACAGAAATCATCGTCACCCTAGCCTTTTCCTAACTATATTGAGGATGGCTTCCAGTGTTACCGGATGCTGGTCATCATCTGCCTAGCCTTTTCCCAACTATGTTGGGGTCGGCTTCCAGTCTAACCGGATGCAGCTGAATACCAATATTTTACATGGAGCGACTGCCTATCTGACCTCCACAATCCAGTTCCTACTGGGAAATACGATACCCCTTGGTAAGACTGGTTGTCAGACTTTTTGGGCCACTGACTACTTTAACGACTGTCAAAGATCTTCAAATGACAGCCGGGATCAAAGGCTGCTTTCCGAGGCACGGAGGAAACTCGGTATGTAATGGGTGGTCACCCATCCACAGACCAACCTAGGCAAGCACGGCTTAACCTAAAGATCCACCCGAGCAGCTGTTATTGTTTAGCCACGAGCTCCTCTAGCCACGAGCTTCTCTGTTACCGGATGCTGTTGAATACCAGTAATTCTTAATCTAGCAGACATAGAGCGATTGGTCTCCATAACCCAGTTAGTACTAGGTAATACGATACCACTTGGTAAGACTGGTTGTCAGACTTTCAGGCCACTGGCTACCAATAGAAATATAGAAGTAACAATAACAAATACGCACTAACTGGGGTTTTCCTCGTGCGAATGTACAGACGCCAGCAGCTCAACCTACCCGAAACTGTCAGATTTTCGCATTATCTATATTTTAATAGCTGACTTTATTTCTGCTGCTTGTTTTTTTAGCTGCTTCGTTGATACTGTAATGTTCAATTAGGAGACTTTTTCGTTATTCTGCTAGATTAAGAATGACATCACAGGTTGTAATCTCTGTTTGTGTTTACCACAATTTGGTTTGGAAAACAGACTTATAGCGGGACATAGTCAGGCATGTAGGCACCGTTAATTAAATCTTAAGACCACTACCGTAACAAAACATGGTAGTCCGAATGATGTTTAATTGAATTTCAGTCACAATCGGCTTCGGTGAAGGAAAACATCGTGGGGAAACCAGCATGCCTGAGAGATATTTCTTGACACCCATGTAAAGCTGACTAAGAGGTTCATGGATGGCAAAACTCTGACACAAGGGTATAAAAGTCACAATAAAAATAAACTTTACTATGTACACTATGTTGTAAAAAAATCAATTTAAAGTGCAGTACAAGATAATGTACTACTTGTGGAGCAATTACCGAACTCCACGCGGGCGACGAGGGCATGCGCTAGTTATTCATTAACAATACTCAATAATCAAGTACTCGCTGTTGGTACGTCGAAGTGACGCTGTTAATAACCGGTCATTGAGAATTGCCGGTTACATGACAACCCGCCGGCCGAGAGCGGTGCGCTATCTATCAAATTACTGGACGCTGACCGCGTTGTAATGTGCTAGGAAAAGGAACTCATTACGTACGTTTTAAGGCTTTTCCATTTATGTCAACGTCAACGTTTATCAATGTTGTAAAGGGTGTAAACAGACTCTTAACGAAGCCGAAAGGCATTTGTTCTCGCCGTCATTGCGATCATTTTTTTTGTTCTAGACCATATCTGGGAACCTTCTACCTACAGTAAGACGTGATTTTTCAGCCCAAAAAAAAAAACGTTTCCGCGCACAAATTTTTGCGTAAAGTTACTTAGTTTGAGGTATGTACATAATGCTTGGTTGACGGCTTCGTGAAGACTCTGCTTACACCCTGTATGTTGACAATCCTATAATTAAGTGGTGGAAATGGTTACAAAACAATTAAGTCCTTACATTTATAAATAATAAGATAATAAAAACAATAATTAATTAATGACTTACGTGAGTTTATAATAACGAACTAATTATTGACGTCAGAGCAGCGGTGGCTCAGTGGTGGCGGCTCTGACTTACGAACAGTACGTCGTGGGTTCGAACCCAGGCAGGTGTATTACTATGTGATTGATTTCGTCACCACTGCTCTCAAAACGGTGAAGGAAAACATCGTAAGGAAACCGGCATATCCTAGAACCAAAAATTCGAAGACATGTGTTATCTACCAACCCGCACTGGGCTTGCGTGGTGGATTTTAACCCATTCCCTCTCATAGAGAGGAAGCCTGTGTCCCAGCAGTGGGAATATTATAGACTGCTTTTATAAGCAGCTTATAATGTTAAAAAAAATCAACTCCTATAATTTTTTTTTCAATATAAGCTGGTAATTTGCTGTTTCGCCACTACAAGTTTTCAGAAAATTCATAATTCACATGAATAAAAGTTTTAGGTACTTTGATTACTTCTTCTTAAGGGGTAAGCGCCAAATCATATTTTATATATTTGCCCCAAGGTTGTTTGTGTATGTGAGTTTAAATGTCTGTGAACGCACCCACGATACAGGAGAAATTCCTAGTGTGGGGCAACATTAAAAAAAAAAAATATATATATATATAGAAAATTTGAATTTTGGCGGGCACCTTAAATAAGAAACAGACGGCTGAAATTACGACATGGTAAAATTAATAACTTAACATTTGTAAATGGAAACAACTTACATAAATTGAATATATTTCATCAGAATACCCCAGTCGAAGCTCCGCGAATATAATAGATTTATTACCTACCTTGTGATAGGTCAAACGTAAAACGAGCTTTATACTTTTAAAAGTTCTCTCTGGAGTTATATTTTAGAGTTAAAAGTTTATACAGAGAATAGAGAATGATAGATGTTTGTGTGTTCAGATCAAAGCAGCCCGCAGTGCATACAATAAATACCAGTGACCTGAAGAGTCAGGTCGATTGGGAGCGATATCCATTCGTTTGCATACATAATGCGGGCATTACTGGCCGTTTTACATTCCCCTTGATAGTGTGGTACGTTCAATGATTTCTGCGCTTTTAACCATCAAGTGGAATTGAAGAACACCTGTTTTTTTTTTAATCATCGTCATCATGTTCCCACTGCTGGGCCACAGGCACAGGCACAGGCCTCCTCTCTATGAGAGGGATTTTTTTTAAATACATGATCAAAAAATTCTATGTTATGGGGCTAGTCATATACAGACGCCAGCACATCAAGCTAATATAATGTGTCAGATTTCTTTAATAGATTTTCAATTTTATTGTTAAAGCATTAGGTTCAAGGTTGATTGGGAAAATCTGACAGTTTCGGGTAGCTTGACCTGCCTGTTTGTACCTTCAGAACTCGTCGCAAAAGGCTGTGTGTTGATATTCCTTACTTTCACCGTGTATACCTGAAAAACGTGAAATATATTCCCGTAGAATGTTTCTCTGGATGTTACATGGCTTATCGTGAGGCCAAACGTATGCAAACGTTATCGTCAACACGTAATAAAACACGAAAGGTAGGAATGCTCGTGGGTAAGCTTTTCAAATCTTTCGAGTAATAGGTGTTTCCTACGTGCAACATGCTTGCAAATTAATCCCTCACGAGTGAACTCAGGATTTCTAACGTAGATTTTCAAACAGGCTGATGAATTGAACATAGCTGATAAGCTTTTCAGTTCATCCAAGTAAGTAGAATGAATAAAAATTGGAAGTTATAAGTACTTTTCTTCACTAGTGACAAAGGGGGAGTAGAATTACATGTTTAATAAATACAACCGACTTCAAAAACTAAAAAAAGTGAAAGATAACTTTAGCTTCAACAACCAATGAAAAAACGAATGAAATGAATGGAATGCGTGACAAAAAAAAACTAAATTAAGCAAAGTCCCTGACTGAAGTCGGTTTTATTTTTTTGCATTTTTTTTTTATTTTTTTCATTTTAATTAATATACAAATATGTATGTTGCTATGCATTTATTTTACATTTTTAACATATAGGCTTATCCCAATTAGAATGGAACTTAACATACCCAACTGTCAACCCGAAATGATGTGGGTGTACTGTATCATCTGCTGAGCCCCCTCAGAGCATACAAGCATTATGTTATGTTATGTTATGAGTTATGATGTTGTGGAAACATTAAACATCCAAGCGATTGCAGTAATTACGACAGATTTGCTGTCTGTTATTGAAGAGTTCCGTTCCACATTTCCGAAGTCCATGATCAGATCATGACAATATTTTTATGCTACCACCTCTAAAATATGAACTACTAAACAAAAAAATAATCATTAAAATCGATTCATACTTAGCGGAATGATCGCGTCACATACTTACAAAAAACATACAGTCGAATTGAGAACCTCCTCCTTTTTTGAAATCGGTTTAAAAAAATGCGCAGTTTAAACTTGTAGCCTATGTATAATTTGTAATCTATGGTGCTATAGCTGTTCAGTTCACCAATACTAGCTAGGTATTTAATCTAAAATTCACAACTCGAGTTAATGCTGGCTGAATAGTAATCTTGTAATTTATACATGCATTATTAATTTTTTAATTAAACCGTGGCGTAGATTAATCGGTATCGAAACGCTCACAGTTCTAACTGATGGGTTTACTTTACATTACAAATACCCACTGTTTGAATAATTTGATTGATTGGCATTTGTTTACAATAGATTGGAAAGCAGTTATGTAAAAAATATGGATCGATTTTAAATCTTTGATTCTTAAGCCAGGTGAGATTTCCGATCAACATAAATTACTGATTTTCCATACAAACTATCATCCCCGCTTTTTCCTATTTATAACACATTTGCTCGTAAAGGGTCTCTTATTTCACCAATTTCAATATCGTATTGTATCTCGTTACGTACTTGTGCGATAATGTAATGTAAAACGCACGGTTTATCAAGATGATCCGTCAAAAACGAAGGGTACTTTTTTAAATCTTAGCAAAGAGTTTTTATGTCAGAAAAGTGGTCAACATTTTATGAATAAAATTAACTTTAGGAGATAAAATATAATAAATAATCATTTAATTCTTTAATTTAATTAATTTTGACCATAAATTGCAACCATTTATCTGTAAAAAAAAACACAAAAATATTAATTTACTTTATATAATACTGGCCTTTGCCTTAAAAAAAGTGCTGATGCGCGCGCCTCGCTAATTTGTGAACAAGTAAACATTATTCCGCGCGCTTTTTCTTTTCGCTGTATATTTTTTATTTGAAAATGTCGTCAAGTCGTGATGAATTTATTAATTCGACACCGCCTGAAGTCTCAGGGGCAGCGAAAAAGGCCACTCTAAGCCTATTGCCCGAAAAATCGACCGATAGATACTTACAAGCGTATCAAAATTTTGTTTAAGAAAGTCCGAGTTTTATTTATTTCCTCGCAAATATGTTATAAAACGTTGTATGACATACGTGCGCTTTGATAATTACAGCCTCTGCTTTCTTGTAGCCCTCGCCTACGGCTCGGGCTAGCAATATCGCCTCGGCTGTAATTTTCAACTTACCGCACTTATATCATAATGTTCTATTAAATTTTTTTCTGAAGAGGTGAGCATATTTTTTGGCTTATAGGGGCAACTAGTAAGTAATAATAATAAAAATACTCATGCCATTAAGAGCCTCATTTATCATGAATTTTTAAAAAAAGTTTTAAAAAATCATCCTTAATGCTCGCTGCATTAAGAAAGATTTTTTTTTAACTTTTTAAGATTTTCCATACAAATTATCATCCCCGCTTTTACCTACTAACAATTCTTTCTGAAGAGTTATAGAGCATATTTTTTGGCTTATAGGGGGCAACTATAATTAAGAGACATTAACATTAAGAGACTCATTTATCATGCATTTTTAATTTAAAAAATCTTCCTTAATGCTCGCTCACCTATAATAAAATATTATATAAAGAATTTTTTAACGCAGTTCTGTGAAATATTATATAAAGAATTTTTTAACGCGAATTAGAAAGTTTTTAAGAATGATGTCACTTAAAAATAAAGAAAATTACGAAGAGACACACTTTCATAACAATGCGTGTAAGCTGTCGCAGGGTTACGGGTATCGATCCTACCCCGATACAATTCGCGAAGACTGTCGTGCTTTAGCCTGCGTCACCGCCTAAATGTCACTGACGTGAAAACGTAACCTTTCCTCTAGAAAAATGTACTTAGGTAGGTACTAAGGGTGTAGTAGGTCGGTAGGAATATAGGAACACACCCCGGCTATAGCCCGTCTCGCTGAAATATCAGCGGAAAAGAAAAACTAGGCACATTTTCTCGTCTACCTTTACGTTTTGTCGCTTGAGTTCCGTCGCCGCTAGAGATATTCTAATGATCCGATTTTTGAATAGTTTCAAATAACTTTTGTTGCTGTGAAAATGTTTTGTATGTTTTTAATGATTCGAAGAGTATTTCTTTTTATATTTTAGAACAGGCTAACATAATAAAGGTATGGTATTTTATTAGGAGTACCTTACTAATTTAGTGTGTTCCAACTTGAGGTACAGCAGACCAGTGGTTATAACATTATTATACAGTGTTGTCATCTTACTTTTGGATGAAGGCTTTTTACGGGCTAGAAATTTTTAAATCAGATTACCAATAATACCAATAAAAAACGGTGAAAGTTTCTGGTTAGTATAGTTTTGATAGTACCGGATGTAAAAATATTGAAATTTAGTACATAAACACTTTCTTAAATTAATCTTTTTTTTTTAATAAAATTATTTAAACAATATTTTTCAATAATCCTGCTACCTATTCTTTTCCTGTGGTTGTGAAACATTCATTCATTTATCAATTAGGGCTAGATTTCCCTTCCCGGCCCAAAGCAGGGAAAAGCGAGTTATGCTATGGTAATAAATGCTCGAAAAGGGCTCAGGTGGCAACGCAACTATAAGCTTCTGGCCTCTTACTTTTGAAATTCCTTAATTCGCTAGGCCCAATGTCAAGGTGCTACTACCGAAGAGCCGCCCATGTTCTTACTTATTTTATAATAGGTACCTAAATATGAGTATTGGCCGAAAAGATTCACATCAATGGATACTCCTCGTTTCGAACCTAACGTACCATATTTCGAAGTTCAAAATTCACAAAGTGAAAATTATCAATGATGCGTTATGCAATGAATGGTTGAACTAGCCTAAACATTCAAAACGTGGACCTCCCACGTGTTCGGTCATCGAACATGCTCGATCTTTTGGCGCGAATAAACAAACATGTGGTCAGATGCGGAAGGCTGGGCGATGTTCAAACTGAACTTATATGTAGCTGCGTTGCTGTGGATTGAACTTGATTAGTAATTTACAGTTGCAATGGTATCATTTTTAAGCTCACCAGATGGCGCCACTGTCGAGTAAGGTCCTGTCATTAATTCTATTTTATACCCTAAAGTACACATTACTTCATGCAAAGTTTATTTAATTTCGTATATCAACATAGTGTAAACTTCAGATACATATTTAAAAATCATTCTACCTTCAAAAACTAACAAATAAGATCCTAAGTAGCTACTTAAAATCATCAAGTCATAATTAATCAGGAATCGCTCAATCTGGACCAGAATCATGAATAATAGTTAAAAGACGTGATAAAAAAGCACGCAACGCGCGAAAACTTTATGACATCTGACATTTCGGAAGACCTTACTCTACATGAACGCCTCTAGCGGCGGATTCATGCGCGATAGTCCCCATTGCAGCATTGGATCTTTTCCACGAGTCTGTTGGTTAGTCATCCATGTAAAAAGTATGTAGGAAGTAGAATCCAATTGATCTGCCTAGCCTTTTCCAAACTATGCTGGGGTCGGCTTCCAGTCTAACCGGATGCAGCTGAATATCAGTATTTTACATGGAGCGACTGCCTATCTGACCTACACAGCACCCACACCAATAATATGATATACCCTTGGTAAGACTGGATGTCAGACTTGAAATGATACTCGTAACACCATATGATTGATATGGCCATAGAAATGAGTTCGCCGGTATGATACCTAGAAACTCAATAGTACCTAGTCGTAATAATTATGTAGGTACTTATCGCCAGGAGGAGCTCGTGGCTAAATAATAACTGCCGCTCGGGTCGATGTTTAGGTTAAGCTGTGCTTGCCTAGGTTGGTCTGTGGATGGATGACCACCCATTACATATTGAGTTTCCTCCGTGCCTCGGAAAGCACGTTAAGCCGTTGGTCCCGGCTGTCATTTGTAGATCTTTGACAGTCGTTACAGGTATTCAGTGGCCCAAAAAGTCTGACAACCAGTCTTACCAAGGGGTATCATATTACCCAGTACTATCTGGGTTGTGGAGGTCAGATAGGCAGTCGCTCTATGTAAAATACTGGTATTCAGCTGCCAACATAGTTGGGAAAAGGCTAGGCAGATGATGTTGATGACTTATCTTCGATGGCAGCGGTGATAGCCAAGATAATAGCCATTTTCGCATTAATGGCTACTGTTCTCCACTACCTAGGTATGTTTTGACGATAACTTATCCAAATCCTTATTTCCTCACGACGTTTCTCGTAAGAGTACCTAATCAGTTAAGAATGTAGGTCTTCTGTCCTTTAAATTTCGGTAACACAACTTATTTACGCGTTGTAACAAACTTTTACTCTGACATTTCGCAACTTCAATATGCATAGTAAAGTTGGGAGTTTAATTTTCGCGTCATGAATTTTTAAAGTAAAGCTATTTGTAGGCAGGCTGATTAGCATACTTGCTTTCCGTGTCAAAGATTGGGGTTCTAATTTTGTATCACTGAAGGTTAAAGGCATATATTACCAGTAAAAAATAACCATACACAAATATTTTAATTAACGTTTGTACGTATGTTTAATGACCGATAAATAAACTATTCGATAATATATAAATGTCGGATCCGGTCATTAGTACGAACGTAAAATGAATCGCAAGCGCGCGAGTGGTGACGTCACACCACCTACTTACCCATACCTCAGCGTGCTTTACAGAGCCCTGATGTTTTCAGCTCGACGCTTGGACGACAGTCAGTGTCTGATCGCGGCCGAGTTGAAACCTCTTGAAACTGTACCCGATTCATTGTGTCCCGTGTTATTGTGTTAAGTAGTAATCTTAAGTACTTTAATAGTTTTGCTAGAAACAGTGTATCGCAACCAGTGTGTTTTCATGGCAGGAAACCCATCGTCTACCCACATAATGCTCGAGCCTTACGGCATAAATCGTGACATTCCCGATATAGGTAATACAACTTTCAAAACAAACACAACTTTCAGTTCTTCAGTAAAATCAGAGCCATTTAAACATGAATCGAGTTTTTCTGTAGCAGTCGGTAGTTACGGCCGTTTCCTCTTCCTTCCTTTGACCTGACTTTCACCTAGAGGAAGCGAGCTGTAGCGGTGACTTGCTACGACGATAATCGTAGCGAAAAGCGTAGCAAATATTTATGTTTGAAATGTGCTACGACTTGCTGCGGTGCTACGAATCAATAGCATGACGGTTTTTTTTTTTATGAATTATCAAGACGTAAAATGAAATACGTAGTTTAAAAATTATGAATTACCTACTTCGCCTTTTTATTTGAAAGGTCTGTAGCATTAACCGATTAAAAAATTAAGTACGACAATCAAAATTAATAGATTGCTCCGGAAGGTAATATTTAGGGTACTTTCGAAAGTTTACTGAACCCTAAAACCAAATTGTAAGTTCATAGCATGTTTAATTTACGTGAATGCTAATTTGCTTGAAAATTATGAACCGTGGCTGAACTAAGTACAGCGGCGATAACCGCAACGAAAAGCGTGTCGACATGCTCGAGGAATATATATTTAACACTCCTTTGGATACAATTTGTTACTTTGTAAAATGAAACTAATTAATAAAGTCAAAAAAATCTGCAAAGAGGTTTTAGCATACGTGTCAATAAATATTATGAAAACTTGATGAGGTGGGTGTTTCCTATCCGATTACATTGAAGAAACACCAAAATAAACCTAGAAGTCATAGTCTCGTTTAAAGTCCAGACATCATGATCTTGGTCAAATGTTACGCGGACCATGCAAATTACAGTCTGTGATGGACTCTTGAGGAACGAACCACACAAATTTAAGTGAACCTCTGGCTTATCATTTGTCAGTAAACGAGTACCTTTTTTTTTCATATTGGATCATCAAGTGACTCCTGCCGCTCTGGGCAGAGCGGAAGGGAGTGTCAGACTTGTACTGACTAAAACCCATCCATGTTCCTTCCTTGCACTTAGTGTTCCAGGGCCGCGGTCTCTTTCGAACAGTCCTGCAGCAGGACTTAGAACCTCACATAGCCAATAAGTAAAAGCAGCCTATCACAGTTTATTTACTGTCGGCTCAGCATGACTTTTTCGGCCTTACATCTCCTATTACTCGTCATGTCACCCAAAATTCCACCGCTGTAAAACCATATCCATATCGATATATTCCATATCGTGTATAAAAATCGTGCTCTGACTAAAATTGCTAATGCTTCATAAACTTTCAGCTAACGCAAAGATAGTCTGAATATGCCGACATAGCTGAACAATTTTTATAAGGGCTCGTCAAGATACAATGCTTAGAAAGGCATAAATTACAAGAAGTCGTTAGAATAACAAAAGAAAACACTTCACTTTTAACGAATAATTAGAACTCGTTGAACTGAGAACAGGGGTGGATTTGAAAGGGTCATTCTTGTTGACAAAAAGTGTATTTTTTAAGTACTTATTGTACAGTATTGTTGAATTACTTACGTAATTTGACTGGTAATTTTATACAGTTGTTATTATTTATTTTACGAGCCATTTCATACCTATATCATTAAAAGTTATTAGACCATATATTTTTTAATTTTTTTTACTAGCCTGCTCTATCCCACTCCTGGGCAAAGGCCTCCCTCCACTCCATCGGTCGGAACTTATCCAGTTCGTCCCGCCATCTCCTTCGTGGCCTGCCGCGAGCCCGCCTCACTGTGTCAGGGAACCAGTTACCTGCTATTTTGGCCCACAGTTTGTCCGGCATGCTGCAGACATGTCCTGCACAGTCCCATTTGAGTTGGGCAGCCTATGAGCCACGTCAGCTATATTAGTTTTCGAGCGCAGTATTGTGTTTCGAACATGATCTGTCAATTTAACACCTAGTATACTGCACTCCATTGCTCGTTGGCAAATCTTGACATAAATATTTTCATAAATTGCTTTATACCAATTTTGAAATAGAGCGAACCTAACCTAACAAAACTTTTCTGTTCGATATAAATTCAAAAGTTAAATCTTTTACAAAAATATTTGTGCAAGGATGAAAGAAAACTGTTAAATAATAACTAGAATTTTTATTGCAGCTCCTAAACGTCAAAACATTGAATTTATGACGTCCCTCGGTTTGTTCAGTCAATGAATTCGCAACGATATAATAATAAAAAACGTATTTATCATAATTTTATTACTTCTTTACCAAACGAAAATGCAACACTTGATTTATAATACAAGTTGTATTTTTTCGCTAACATTGTTGTACGTTTATTTAAAATATGGAAATGTTTTGGCGTGCAGGCGAAGGTATGAAAGAAAAACGAAAGATTCCAACGTCCTGCTGACATGCTACAAACGTTGAGTGAAGGAAATTAATTTATTACTTGATGCAATCGCCTGTGGCTTTTCGGTGATAAATTAAATTGCGGCAGGCGCAAACAAGCCTTGTCATTATTGTTTTGCACAATAAGAATAAATAGGAAATTCTTTTACGACATTGTTTAATGCATTAGTTCAATGTTTAAACTATTTTCAGATAAATTATCAGCATGTTTTACGAGTGAACTCACAAATGTAAGTCTAATGCAGTGTTTGTCACTGAGTATGTAGCTACAGAGATACTTCAAGTTTCGATAGTTCATTACATACCATATTCATACCTTTTTTTTAGGAAGAGTAACCCATACTCTTCCTAAAATTCGAAGACATGTGACATCTACCAATCCGCACTGGGCCCACGTGGTGGATTATAGCCCATTCCCTCTCATAGAGAGGAGGCCTGTGTCCCAGCAGTGGGAACATTATAGGCTGATGATGATGATGATGAACCCATACTCTCAGCATGACCAATTCCATCTCTAATTCTCTATTCTACCAAGAATAAACAAAGCTCTTTCTATAGAACTCGACATGTCTTCTGCCCGAGCATAGAGCGAGCGAAAATAATTTATTTCCATAGCAATTGGGAAGTAGTTAACGATGTAGATATTCTACGAATCTCGATCGTTGTTTGTGAA
The DNA here is from genome assembly GCA_950005105.1 of Lycophotia porphyrea. Lineage (NCBI taxonomy): Eukaryota > Metazoa > Arthropoda > Insecta > Lepidoptera > Noctuidae > Lycophotia > Lycophotia porphyrea. The sequence continues at coordinate 5,848,222 of OX465389.1, forward strand.
AACAGGCATTAGGGATTTATTTAGGTGACACTTAGTGTTGGTGAAAACAAGAATTAGGCTTTCAGTTAGGTGACACTTAGTGTTGGTGGCATTACAAACAACACAGCTGGGATATCAAAAGCCCCGGTTAATGCTCGTACAGCATTTCTTTCGGAGCTACTTTCATTCTTCGCCGTATTCCCCGATATGTTTTTAAAATCAATATAGGTCAATAAAGACAAAGACTAGTAACAAAATAAATCTTTTCTAGGTCCGATGTGATGTAGACTATTGGACATTACTTGAGAAGAAATGTTTCTACCTCCAAGTATCAAAAAAATATCGTCATACTCGTTGTAGACTTTTGTCGACTGAAGAATAGAAACATTTATTTTCTACATTTTTAATATCGCCATGCTTACGACGACAGAAATCTTTCTACAATCTGTCATTTGGTCGATTCTTCTGTTGAAAAAACACATTTCCACATAAAAACGTTTTAAACCGGTTTAAAACGTTTTGGTCATACTACGCGTACAGGAAAGAAAAATGTTACTTTCACCAATAACAATCAATACCCACGTAACAAAAATCAAGTTATAACAAGCTAAAAATGCTTCGATATTTTATATTTATTTTCTAAAACCAACGATAACGGGAGGCGAACAAAGCTTGTGGTGTACAATTGCAAAACAAGTTGAAAAACAATCGCACAAACAACGAGTACACGTAGGCGAGTTTTAACTGAAACAAACAATCATATCGGGATTGTTTACCAGTCAGTATTGCTGCTACCGTGTTATTATACAAATAGATTTATTATAAAGTGTTCTATAAAAAAAATACAGTTGTTATTGGGTATATTTATATTAGTATTATAAAGAGGTCTTTACCTTTTTATTTGTAAGTTTGGATGTAGGTGTAATCTTCGTAACTACTATTCCGATTCCGAAAATTCTTTCACTTATGGAAAGCTACATTATCCCCAAGCATCATAGGCTACATTATAAAATAATAATTGGAATAATTTCCGACTATAATGCCAGCAAAATCTAGTTCCATGTAAAGACAAATTTGTATATTATGATGTACCCATCTTATTGAAACCTCCAAGTCCAAACATAGAAATAAAAAAGATACCACAATCTTTGTTTCTTTAATCAGTGTCTTTAAGTATAGTGTTAAATCTTTTTAAAACAACTGACTTACCTACAAGGAGACGTATCAACCTATCGAGTTACATTACAGTGAGGAGTTCACCTACTATTCGCAGTGATAAGGTAGTTATATCATATCGCTTGACCTATTAGCTGCCCCTGTACATTGACGGCGAGGGCAATGCCCTATAATACCTTCACCCACTGGCTATTGACGTATTATATACCTACACGATGCAGTCATCATGGATGACTGCGTATAGTTGCAAAAAACCGTTTTAAACCGGTTTAAAACGATTTTTTTGCAACTATACTGCGTTTTACCTATCGAAGTAGGTATAGATTTAGATGTTTGATTCGATGTCGAAGAATTATGCCACAATAATGATGATTAACGCATTGTGTTATCGAAAGGAGCAATTTAATTATTTTTGAGAACGAAAGCTTTCTGATCTGTCTCAATTTGCCAGGAAAATCATTATTGTCGAGTTTTAGACATCGAATTTGGATATTTTTAAGTACGACAATCAGCCTCCTAGATCATCATCTTCATCATTTCGATATCCCTGGCATTTGGGACGGTTCAAGGCTAGACAAATCCACAATAGACTCAGACTGGAATATCCCACGCTCGATTCTTATCGGTTCGCTGTTCCCCTGGATCTGTCGACATCGATTGAATAGGGAAGGATCGTTCTCCAGTGCCCCATACATGACATTAGGAAGGTACACAAAGTTGCATCTACTTTATACAACTGAGGGTGCTGACCCTCATGAGCCATGTTTGTGGCACCGAAGTATAGGCCTTCTCATAATCTATCCAACATGTCAACCTTTGGAAGCGGCGTGGTTGTTGGCTAATGGCCATATCAAAATCTAAATCAAAATATTTGATTTCACATAGGCCCAGATAGGCACATATAAAACGTCGACAAAAAGGTGCACGGTGCGGGTTGGTCGTTTCCTATGGAGAAAAACCGGCAAGAAACTCCATGGTTACTCTTATTATAATATTATCATGTCAATATACAATATTATCAATGAGAAGCAGATCTTAGTACCGCGGGACCAATTTCTAGGTCCCTTGATTGTTGAATTTCTTTGTAGAAAATATTGTCATCTAATAATTTGGCAAGTATTACTCGTAAGTAAACGTAACATTCATCCGTCATCATTACCTAAGAATTTTTGGTTAAAAAAAAAATTACCTTTATTTACAGGCACACATTAAACTCTCCCATTATTTTCTAAAACTAAATCGACCTGAGATTTTCCTTTAAACTTCCATAACAGATATTAATGGTAGTTCTACGGCCGCGTTGGCCATAATACCCAGGTGTCAAACTGAATATTACAAATAGCCCAGGATAAGGGTAATTTTACACAGTTAAACACACGTTTTACCCTCAAAGTATAAAGTTGGTAGGGGTTACTGTGTGACCCAAATACCTGGGTATATTAAACATTTCCCTTCTTAATTACTTTGAAAAACTCGCGTCGTTGGTAAATGTGCTGGAGCTCGTAGTTATGGCTGTGGAGATTAGCATTCTTTTTTATTTTTCTTCTTAGTCAGTTTCTAGATAATATATAGTCACAGGATATATCTGTTATATTTGAGCAGGATTACACAATCTCATTAATTAATTCGTTGTTGTAAATGGTTGCAAAAAAGGAAAAAGAAAATATCTAGTGTCTAACCGAAGTTTCGTCTTCGGCTTAGGCCACCTTCAGCTAAAATGGGCCGAAGCAGAAGGTTTCTAGCAAGCGCCGAAATTTAACGAACTGTTACAAATGCATGGGGTGTAAGCGTCACACATTTTGCTACTGGTCAAAATAGTGTGTGAACTATTTTGACCAGTAGCAAATTACTGAATGTTTTATGGTTATTAAGGCTTCGCCGAAGGTTGTGGTGACAGCCGATTAATCCGCCTCGGCTTCGGTCAAAAATCGTCCTTCGGTCGAAGATTCAACATACCTATTGTTAAGCTGTCAATAGAATTTAAATACCAATAAACACAATTATCCACTACAAAAATGAATTTCTCCGTGGCTTATATTATCTACATAAGCAAATGTTGAAATTTGTAGGAATGACCAAGTTTACAGCCCCTAGAAATTGTCATTAAAGTACTCGACGACACATAATAATTGCATTTTAAACGATTAAATGTTTATAAAATATAATAAACACCCGGAGATTCTTGACAACTAACAACCGTATAATACGAAACTGGTGCCCTTTTTCTTTTTCACAAACACTACGTTATTTCACTGTTGGAATTTCAACTCTCGACCGAACGCTTAAAATCCTTCAGAGCGCTTTTATTAAGGCGTTAATTTGGGTATCGTTTACCGCATGGCCAAAAGAGCTACTCGCTCAAGAGGCATCAAGTAGCGACTACAAGTACAATGGCGAGTAGCGAAAACATAGACTAACCTCTACTGTCCTTACCCACTGTACTTATCTACTTCGCTATGCTGAACACTTAACCAAATGTTAGAGAAGCATATGTTACAGCTGTGCAGGTGGCTACATATATACTGGTCTGGTAGCAAGTAACATCGCCTGAGGTCGTGGACGGCGCCTTAGCGATAGTTAAAATAGGCATGAGTGTAATTTTAAAACATTTAATAAGGCACTTTCGCATGCCGCGGTGGCGTGAGCCGCGCCCACCGTGTAATAACATTTTTTTTTGTCCACATAAATCATGTTGTAATAATTTGCACAAAGAACTTCAAATTAACATAATGTGGGCTTCGATGTCGCTGGGAATAAGACTCTATTATCGCACATGTTTTTCTTTAGTTTTTATTCAAAGAAATGAGTGGTGTATTATTTTTAATGTTTAACCTAGGACCGTTATTTTATAGGTTCATTGTTCTTTTTTATTAAGCGAAACAAATGGTTTATCACAACGACAACAGCCGAAACCAAAGTCACAGCTGTTGATTTTAGATCTTCGATAGTAGTTACTGTTAGAGCCAGTCTTACCGAAGGGTAATGTGTTACCCCATAACTGGGTTGCAAGAGGTCAGAGAAGCAATCAACCCAAATAAAATACTAGTATTTAGCTGCATCCAGCTGATTGGAGGCCGTCCTGGATAATGTTGTCTTGGTAAGTTTTGTCCGAAATAGTCGAAGCTTTCCACCGATAAATTTAACGGGATGCAGGCACCTAATTTCTATTTTATTCGTGTTCCTATCTAGAGTCTGATACCTAATCTCACAAAAAATTATAAAATATTCTACGCTATTTTTTACTGCATAGACATTTACCGTGTTTGTAAAATGACGGCTCACGGAAAATCGGCCGCGCGGTATAGTTGACTATTAGACGCAATCATTTCAGTATTTACGTCCTCTATTGACCCAGAAACGGACGATTTGCATAGTTACTGTTTACCCGTACACTAGCATGGTGTGGGCTTATAAAACAAGGAGTAAAAAATGCCCTTTATATAGGTCAATAAGTAATCCACTTCCGTAAATCAAAATCCCAGGAATAATAAGACACTAGGGGCATCGGAATAACTTGTTTTATATATCGATAGTCTCCGACTCTTAGTTTCATTTCGTCAAGTGTGCAAGTGTCAGGGCATGCAGTGCAAGATGGGAGATGGGCCATTGTCTGTGGAGACACACCGCATACACATCTGAGATCTGAGCCGTCTATGAACCCACATCTGCAGAGGTTGTCTTTGCTACGGCCGACTTGGGTTCGGAGTCTATTCAGAGATTTCCAAATTGGCTATGGCAAAGCATCCCCAGGTGGAAGGCTTTTAGACGGCTCGATGAAACCATCAGCGGGCTTATATAAGCAGCTCCCGCCAGAGATCACATCTCGCAACATATTTAGCAAAAATTTGCCATCGACACGCTAAGAACAAGAAGTTTCATTTCGCTATTTGTAAGACTTGTTTATAGCCACTTTTAGAGGATTTTTATTGCAGTCTGTTTCCTTGTGTGCACGACATGATATATTGCCGGCGGCCCAATACCCCGTGTAATATCTTTCAAATCCACTGGCTATTGCCTATACGTCCTCATTTTCTGTTTATCGAAATCGTGACTTGTATCAACAATTTTTTACTGAGGGTAGGTTGACTTCTAATGTATTTATTGGTTTTCCTGTCGGATGTAATTATGTTTTGGTTTTACAAGACAATATGTAGCTGTTTGTTGTTTGGGGATATAAACCTTCAAAGGAAACATGAAAGCTTTATAGTTCGTAAACAACGATATGTTTCATGAAGGCCTACGTTATACAATTGTTTTTACGAGAATTTGTGTTCCACACGATATTCCTTAGGGTATAACAAATTGTAAAATGTGATTCCTAGGGAGTGGTCCCTAGAAAAAAGGAAGCACATTTTACAATTTGTTACTCTTTGTAGAAATAGGTGTTTATACCTATACCTGCTTAGGTACGTAGGTATATCTTGTCCGGGACTGAAGGAGGACGCTCTGCAATTGACGCGTTAAATTCTGCTTGCGGGAAATTGCTGCATTCAAATCTTCAAGTGAGCTGATACCTATAAAACCAGCAGAAAAACGATTTCACGCAAACCAAAAAATATTTCATGTCTTTTCAATTTAAGCAAGGTAATTTTGCATAAAGATGCATTTCTGAATATAAATATCCGCAAAAATATTTCATATGAAACTTAAACTTATCTAAGACTAGCTTTAGCTTGTAGCTCCATCCATGTGAAGCTCAGCAATTATCCCACGGGTGACCCATGTCCTATAAAACATAAGTTATGGTCTATCTGTGTGCTAAACTTCATCGAAATCCATTCATCCGTTAAGGTGTGAAAAGGACAGACAGTGTTAAGTACTTCTGAGTTTACAATATTAAACTCCATGAAAAATTATGAGATTTACGGGTAGGTATCTAAGTGTCTGTTCTCATAAATCGGTGTAAGAAAACATCGTGAGGAAACTAGCATGTCCAAGAACCAAAATACGAAGAAATGTAAAATCAACTAATCCGAGTTGGCCCGCGTGGCACTTACTCTCATTGTAAGGAGCTACCCATCACCTCCCATAGGGAGGTGATGGGTAGCTGGTAAAATGATGTCATATTTAAGGGCCGAAAAATTTTGGGAATTTGCGGAACAAAACCCGCCTAGGTGGACGCGCCAACGCGCCATCACCGTAGTCGCTTATTGACTCCCGGTTTACAAGTTCAGGAGTTTAGGAGTAGTGGGAATTTTATAGGTTGATTATATTTATGTTATTTACCTATGTGTATTCTTTTGTGCAGTGCGCGGCCGGACGCGCGGCCTGGGCGGAGGCGGCGGCGCTCTCGGTCGGCGGAGGGTGCGCGGGCGCAGGTGGCGCGGCGAGGCGCTGCTCCGTGCTCGGCGACCACCCCGGCGCGCGCAAGGGCCAGACCGGCAAATGGCACAGGAACAACCGGGTATAATAAAGTTACAACTAATAGTAATATTGCAGGGAAATTGAGCTTCGATTTGAAAGACACGATAGAAACTATGTTGGACCTAGCTGCTGACTTTTTCGAGAGTAAATCACTACTGTGTGTGTTCATGTTTCTCGTCAAAGCAGTATTGGTGACGTGATTGTTCTGTGTAATCTGAAACCAATGTCCTGCTATATATTTCATTCTTTGTGGATTGTGATCAGTTCTCTTGCTAAGCGTTAGAAAGCTACGTAGGTACTTAATTCAATCTTTTTAGATTGACCTGCTGAATAAATTTTGTTCTGCAGGTTTCCGTTATACGTAAAGCAAAAAAAAGTAAAAGTCGTAATAAATAAATGTCGTAGAAAGTCCTTTGCTAAGCTATGTTCGTGAATATTTCCAGGTGCGAGACGCTTCGTACGGTTCGTCGTCGGAGTCGGACGGGGAGGCAGATCGGGAGCCTGGCGACACTTGGGGCGTCGCGCGGCTGCTCTACGCCGGTCTCGGCACGCTCGCGCTCGGCCTCGTCGTCTACTTCGTCGGCACCGGCGACAAGGTACGCGTAAGTTGGAACTTGTCTTAATTTTGAGACGTAGTTTGTTGATTTAGAGTACCCCCTTAAGGGACACACTTAAAAGTAGCTGTACACTCTCGCCGAGATACTGCGGGGTAGGGCGAGTGCGACTATGTAAATACAAGCGCAAAACATCGAGGCTAGGCGAGCGCTCCTATACACTCTTGCAGTCGCCCTGCCTCAAAGTATCTCGACGAGACTGTACAGCTTCCTTAGCTATGCGAATTTGGCTTGAGCCGGTCAGATAGAAGCATGGAATATTAGCCAGACAGACGTCATTCGCCTATTTCGGTCCGGATGACGCGACCCGATGCCATGCCGAAAGAAATGCTACAAATGTGATGATTCGTACGGGTCAAGCCAATTCCGTGTCGATGAGTGTGATCGCAATGTAACCGTAGCGCTAGAACATCAGCGGGGCTATAGATAAGTAGATTTGTCAGTGGCCACCGATGTGTATCTATCGGCTAGGTTGCTTTCAACCTATGCAATCACTTGTACTTATTGATGGATTGATAGAAGACCATGACCAAATATGGATCAAGATGGCGGTCAACCCCATCTTACACAGCTTGGGTAAGAATGGGTCAAGCCTAATCCAGTCTAGTAGTTGAAAGTTCCTCGATCTGTCCACCCCGCACAGGAGTGTAGTAAAATACCATATCTAGAGAACCTAGTGGCTTCAAAGTAAATATCTACCTAAGTACCTACTTAGTTTTGTTATTTGATAACGTAAAACGTTTCAAGTTTGATGTTCTAAAAAGTCGTAACACAAAATGCTTATCATAAACTGAATGCTCATTTTAAATTTTAACAGTTGCTTCAAGAGGGTGCATATAAAAGTTTCAAAAAGAGCACAAGTTGGCCTTTGTGTAGCGGGTGACAATGGCTGACGTAGACGAGCACTCGTAGATTCGTCCTTTCATGTCCATTTGCTGTGCACGTTGCGAAGTCTCATATTTGTAGCACTAGAAAACATTGTGACACTGAGTAGATACTCGTAGCTTTTAGTTACCTAGCTCAGAACTTATCTACCAATAAATGAATGACTTAAACCCACTCTTTTGGGAATAGGTTGAGTTTAAATGTGTTATATTACAGCCTAATCAACTGTACTAAACTTACAAAGAATGACTAACATCTTAATTCCGTAATGCGAAATAAATAGCATTTGATTCAGCAATTTCTTTGTTCTTTATCCACACTCACGCCTAACAAAAATTAAAATTAACAAAGTGTAACAAATAAAGCTACAGTCCTTTAGGACTTTAAACCATGCTATGACTAAGTAAATACAAATATTAAAAGCGTATAAACCACTTCCAGGGTTTCAAGACTCCGGCCCTGCGTCTGGTGGGTCCTTCGCTCATCGTGGCAGGTCTCGCGTGCTGTCTGTTACGTATTCTCTTCTGCATATTTGCGAAGCCTTGCTGTCGACGGCGAACCATCTACAAGGAGAACAGAAGGTAACCTATCCCGCCTCAAATTCTAGGTTTCCGACTTGTTGCGGATAAAAAACAGACCGCAGTATGAGTAGGAACCCCTCAAAAAACGGATGGATGATGTGGTGAAGGTCTCGAGAATCCAATGGATGCGAGAGAGACAGGACCGGTCAAGGTAAATGTCCAGCAGTGGGCACCATTCGGTTAAATGATGATGAGGGAGGAAGAAACCAAAAGCCTTCCGGCCGTGTTCTGAATATTCCGCTTAAACGTTGTTCCTTCTTGTTTCCAGACTGTCTGGGTGTGGGGAAGGCGAGGAGATGCCACTGGCGGGGAGCGTGGGGGGCGGCGGCGGAGGAGGTACGTCGGGCCCCCGGCTCGGACCCGCGCAGTGCTCGCCCGCGCGCCGCCTCGACACGTCGTCCTGCGACGTGTCCTCGCTGTCCAGCGGCGAGGAGGACGAGCGTATGCGCCGGTACCGCACCGCCTCACTTCACCCCCCACCGTTACACCAGGTAGTAGCTTGGTTCATGAGCTTCATAAATGTGAAAATTCGATGATACAGTGAAATGACTTAGGTATGATTATCACAACCTTCCTTGAACGGCTTACAGGTCACGGCGCATCAGGGCGCAAGCTCGCCAAATGGTCTGCATGGGAACGGGTTGCATCAGAGCGGGTCCAACCAAAGCGCGCTCCAGCGGAAAGGGTCGCATAGCCCGGTGGCGGGCCCGGCACCGGTGTCGCCGGGGCTGGCGCCGACGCCGCTCAGCGTGTCCACATCGCCGGCGCCGCTCAGTGCGCCCACGTCGCCGGCGCCGGGCGCGCAGGTCCCGACGCTGCCGCTCAGCGCGCTGGCCGGCGCCCCCCCCTCCCGCCGGCCGCCCCCCCGCAACGTCTCCTTCGCCGGCGGCCCCGACGGCGAGCTCGTGCTTAGCCCCGCACAACTGCGCTCCTAACCCACAAGCAATAAAGGTTTTCGCAATACCCCCTTTTTTACCAAACTCTTCGGACGATGTGACTATATCGACGCGAACCGCTACGGATATCGGTTATGTGATAGCGTGAGACTCTTGACAGTTTTAGCAAGTTTTAAGTGAATTTTTTATTCGATAAGCTACGAGGTCGTTGATTAATTTGCACGTTTGGATATATTCTCGCAAACTCCTATCGATACTCGTAACTAATTTTAAGTATAATTTGCTAGAACTAACTTGACTGTTTTTGGAATGCCTACATCTATGTAAGTGACGTGTAACAAAATAAAGTAAGGGCTCTAGAGATGAAGAATGATTTTGACCCAGAGAAAAATTACCATTAAAAAAATCACTGATAGACAGATAATTGCCTAAGAGCTTCAGGTACACCTGGATAATGTTTTTTTTTTTTAAACAAATCTTGTCACAAATATTGCATTATAAGTAATTATTGTGATGCCGACCATATTTTGTTACACGTCGTGACTCTATGTTCGGTTTCTGTGCCAGAGTGCTTCGACTGCATGTTCATTGAGCAACGAGTGATAAGGGTCTGCCAGACCACACGTTCGTAGCCTACGTGTTTGTCCCACAAGACTTTCGGTAGACTATCCGGCCACCCGTCTGACAGACCCTTGACTATTTATACCGTAGTACTCGTATCATGTAACTGTAAGCGTTAATTCTAACTGTGTAGCAATTTACTGAATGTGCTAGATCCATCCATCTCAGCCGGCTATAGTAGAAGCCTCGCTGCATAACGAGGTGTGGTGCTGACGACCAAACTTTTTGTAATTATATAATTGTAACGAGGTAATACTTAAACTAACGCCATCTCATCGAGATAATCTCTCTCTTTCAGACACATGAAATGTATTAGACGTGGCTTCAATGCCAGATTCCTTAATAATTTGAATTTTGAAGACGAGTGTCTTGTAATATTAGTTCAATAACATGTTTGAAAAACATTAGAAACATTTAATCTCTAAGTATGTTCCTAGAATGTGCTTACGTTCCAGCACTGATGAATGAATCAGATAAAAAATAAAGTTTGGCTAAGTGTCCATTGAGGAATGAGAACAATATGAGACAGTCCATCCAAAGATATATAAGATGTTCATGTAGACAGTAGAATTATTTATTAGAACTGAAACAAAACCACACCTCGTAGCAGCTGGGAAATAAATAGTGAATATACTTATAAACATAATTGTTTTAAAACTGCCTACTACTAGACGCGAATTTATACTTAAATATAAAATTCATAAAAATAGATTTATAACTGACAATAATGATTGTTAACTGATGTATAAAATGTTATGGCGTATGTGCGTTGATTTTATTTTGATTATGTCCAACAAATCGTGAGTAGTTCAAGCGCCGAGTGCCGATGACGACACTGAGAACGTCGCGGTTCGCGGACGAGTGACGATGACGTCACCGCTCCTTCGTGCCCGTTCAACACGTCACAACGGACACACAAGTGAGGAACCTTACTTTGCAGCTTAATTAAGCATTTAATTTTATATATTAAACAAACTTGGCGTGTGAACTACGTATAGACACCAAAGGATATAATATAATAGTTAGCTAATTACATAAAGGTTGGTGTATAGCAAGTGATACTGTCTAACAGTAATGTTTTTATGTGTAAGTGACTACGGTAAATTAATAATACATACATGTGTGTTACGCGTGCATTGTATATGGCACAATATAGTGAATACTGTTTATAAATATATAATATATTTTAGAAATATTTGCACCTTTAGTAGTGAAATATTAAAATGTATATCTGCAGATTTTAGCTAGACTATTGTGGAAGACACTAAATGGTGTGTCATAAAAACATATTTTGAAAATTATGTTTCTGTAGACGAAACAGAAAATTATTGTAAAAGTTTTTGATTAGTTTTTGTCAATTATATATTTGTAATCAAATTAAAGTGTAGTTACTTTGAATTGTTTAAATCTAAGGAGGGTCAATTACTTACTGATTATTTTCGAGATAAGATTCGCTTTGTTTTACTTGCTGTCTGTATTAAGCACTACTTGTACTACTAATGCTTAAATACTCCATTTAATTATACAATCATCGTAACCGATAATCTGCTTTCTCGATCGCTAAATTCTGGATCTTCAATACAAATCAATGCATTCATATTATTGGTACCTATCTATTTTGTATATTTTCTTGTCGACATTATTTATTAGTAAATACTCGAAACCAACACACCTTAGTCCGGTTTGCGATTGGCGATTAGACGACCACAAAAGCACGCTATTACGGACATACATTAAAAATTCACGTTGCCTGAAATAAAAATTCGTATAAAATATTTTGAACATCAGAATAACATAATAGACGTACATAATAGATGTTAAGAAAAATATGAGCTTCGTTTAGACTAACTGGCTTGTGTAACAACGTGTTGTGTACATTAACGAAATAGATATCCATTACTAACATTGTCACTCCTTGCATCTCTTCATACTTACTAGTAGTAAATTAGGTTTCGTCGTATGTAACTCTTACTTTGAACATCACCTGGTATATAACATTGTTTTCGCTTCACTTTTGAGTAATACGATCTAAGCGCACATAAAACTGGTGACAGGGTTCATTTATTTTTGTCTACCAGCAGACGAGTTTTCATTTACTTGTTAGAAATTACATCAGTTCTATTTTACGAAGGGAAATTCGTCTGCTTATTTTACGTATATAAAATTATATACTTAGATCGTTTTATAGAAAAACTGTAATATTGACATAATAAAACTTTTCACTTCACAGTTCGTACTGAAAACACCAATGTTTAACATTAAGAAATTAAATTAAATTTCTAATGAAATTGTGTAAATAAGCAATGAAAAGGTCGAATCTTAGTGTGTTTACGTTAATGTAAGCGTGATGCTATACACCAATAGACATTTTGTTCCTTTAGATTTAACTATAAAGTAATTATTTGCGCCAATTGCTTAACTTGACATCTCTAGTTAACTTTGTGAAATGGCTAAAATACTCAGAAATTAGATTCAATATCGGATTGTGAAAAGCTAGTATTTTCACACAGTTAATATATTTTAATATTTTAGTATATACGTGCTTCCATTTAAGCTTGCATTAAAGATGCTTTTTACATATTTCCTAATAAGTGCAACTGCGTAGCGTGAAACCTAGATTTATTTACCTAATGAGCTAAGCATTAAATTTCAGGGCCTAATAGGAACTGCGTTTTGACAGCAATCTATATTTTTTCATTGATTATAATTAAGTGCCGTGTTCAAATGTCGTAATTTATCATATAAGTTTCACGTAAGTATAATTCCTCGCATCACTGTAGAATGTTATCAAAACGCAGCTTTTGGAACCTCCTGATGTTCTTTGGTAGATAGATTTTTTGTAAATATATGTACAGTGTACTTGCTTTATGGACAACATAGGCGAATATGAAGAGTTATTTATAAGTTAGCGCCTTTATTACTGTCGCGTTTGTTTGGATTCAGCTTACGGTTATAACCAAATACCTGTGAAGTTTATATTTGATGAAAAATAAGAAATCGACTGTCTTCTCCTATTATTACTATTTTATTGGACAAAAGTAAAAACTTTTGCCAGTGAAGAAATGTTGTTTTTATTTGGTTTATTTTAGTTAAATTACAATTCGTAGTAGTTGTATACTTGGACGATGTTGTAATATTCGCGAGAAAATATCCCTGCTATTATTTTGTGATTATATAAAACGGTAACATTAGCTAGAAATACTAAAGGTAACGTACTTTTTATCTCCGTGTGAATTATTATGTTGGTCTGTGCTACATTGTGTTTATGTTACGGCGACCAAATCGTAATATTATAAGTTACATCAGTGTTATTAAAGTTACCTAATAATTTTGATTAAGTATAATAAAATGTTTTTTTATCTATTGTACTGTTCGAAAACCGTTATTTTAAATATTAATGGTAGTTTGATGTTTCGTATGAACTCTATTCCTGTTTTTCTGCTCTTTCTTAATTTGAAAAAATAGAAACCAGAAATACTTCATGAAAAAAGAAATTTTAAATATAGAACTAAAAATCTTTTGGTACAGAGTAGCTTCACACTTGGAACGCTGACAGAAAATTCGTAACTTCTCTTAACTTTGAATTTGATCTTGATGAGACTATTCTCTGACTTCGGAAGTTTTCAATTTTCTACATCTGTGTGCGGATTCTACACCTTCCTATATAGGAATATAATTGCGGTGCAAAACATAAAGGACAGAACTGTGATTTAAATGTTATTGTTAAAAGAAGGATGTAAAGACGTGTTGGGCAAAGATGAATGTTAATGTTTAGTTCCAGAGGATATTGAAATAAAATTAATGACATAGCTCAAGGGTTACCTAAGTGAATTTTTTATTATAGAATTTTATAATGATAAAGAGCAATGGTATGTAATATTGTTTTGTTACGTTAATGTAAATATTTTATGTCATAACCGGTATTGTTCATCATCGTTTATATTATTTATAGGCATTGGTGCATATCATGTGTATAGAGCAGATGATTAATCAAATAAATTAGAACAAAAATATAGTTGACAATGACGTTTCATTTCTATAAAACCCATATTACCTGAGCAAAGGATATCAAATGTAAAACACGCATATAAATGTAACATGTGATATATTTCATTTCAACACTACAATATTTTCATTTAAGAACATAAAAATACATTTATTTACATCAATTATTATTGCAACTCTTAAAATAATAAAAAAAAATCACAACATAAAATTTCTTATTTTTTATCGTTAAATTATTCTAGTTAGATCTGAGTCGTAGAGTCATACTTAGTCGGTCAGGATTTTTTTTGTAAACTTTTTGTTTTTAATAAAATTTGTTATTTACCAACACATACAAGGAATGATTTGATTGTGAGTTATTGACAATTTCTAAGTCATTATTTTGATTTAGTAATATTAAACTTTATGAAAGATTTAGATTCTAAATTCTACCTACATGCTGTTAGTAAAAATATCAATAATAGTATATAGTCTTGATGGTACAGACGCCAGCACATCAAGTTACTACAATCTGTCAAATATCTTTAATGGATTCTCAACTTTATCGTTAAAGCATTGGGTTCAAGGTAGATTGGGAAAATTTGACAGTTTCGGGTAGCTTGACTTGCTGGCGTATGTACGTTAAAAGAGCAAAAAGCAAACTTCAATAACTAAATTTACGTACACATACAATCGTGGAACAAATTCCTGGCTAGCCAATGAGACACATAACACCGAATAATTAATAAATATTTTACTCAAATGTATGAGTGTAATACAAAATACTATACATAAATATTTAATAATACATTATATTTTCTTTCTATCTATAGTCTGCGTCGACATTTAATTAATAATATTTTATTATTTTTATGGTATTACAATTACAACTGTTTATCAATACTGTATCAAATAGTTAGTAGAAATATTTTGGACTTTTCAAGAATTGTTTAAATGTCAACTTTAACCTATTCTGAATAAGGACTACAATACTTTTAACCAACGCAAACTCGATCACAGATAGTTTTACACATACAGCAATAATTATAATTTCTGAGAGCTTATTGTGTGTTTAAAACATTGGCATAGCATACTCGATAGCTTTAAACTTTAACTGTATGGAATAATTTCATTACATATATTTTTGGAGAGGTGGGCAAAGATCGTCCCTTACTAGATGCCTGAGGGTGGAAATCGCCGACGAGGTCGACTTCGGTGAAGGTGGTGTGACGATCTGGTCATATTTACGGGGCAAGCGTGACCAGAAATCGCACAGAACAGAAAAGTTTGGAGTGAGAAAGGGGAGGCCTTTGCCCAGCAGTGGGACACAATGAAGGCTATCAAAAAAATATATATATTTTCCACCAGACTTTTAGTTCAGTTTTTAGTACATATTGAAGTTTACATTAACGCCATCGGATAGGTTTACAAACTCGCAATAAGCCCTCTGATACCGTTTGTGTAAAACCACTTAAATTCTTTCAATTTCTCTTCATACACTACTTGGACGTAACAAGAGATCCAACGCGTTAATTTTTAGAAAAATAACAATTACTTTGAAGTCTCCTTTAGTATATATTTTCGTGTTATTTTGACAACTATCTAGTTATATGCTATATGTTTACATACTGTCAAACTGCCTCTCTATGTTTAAAATTGCTTATTCATTTTATGTTCCTTTATTCATTGTTTATTATTATTATTTATCGTTTCTACAAATTGATCATTTAATTTTTATTTTAAACCACATTAACTGTCATAGTTTCAGTTTTGACAGTATTTAAACACAAAAATGGAAGTGGCGATACAAAAAATATCCTAGAACAATAAACTGTACCTTATTTAAATTAGTACTGCAATAATTAAGAATCAGCTAACAAATTTATTGTTGCAGTTGGTAACTGAAATAATACTTACATGAGTGTCGAAGGCAGGGAAAACTAGATATTTGACCGCCTATATGCTATACCTAAGGTTAAAGATATATTTGACATCAAGTATGGTTCAAAATAAAACTTCTATGAAGTTTTGAAAATCTTAGATTTTCATGAAATTATGATATGATGTCTGTTTTCGCAGCTTGTGAGCTGTCAATTCAGTGTACCAATATGAAAATCCCTCACAGTTGGCGCTTTACCCTTGATCGAGTCGAAATAATACATGCAAGATGATGTATGATATTTTTATACAAGCTTTTTTTTTTAACTCATGTTTTTTTAATGTAATTAGACAATCTCTATTCTAACACATCGGAGTTATTGTCAACTAGAGCATGCCCATGAAACGTCAATTTATATATATTTAAAAACAATACTCCATAGGATTGTCAATCGCAGTATGTAAACAAACATTTAATAAACTACTTTAAAATTTCTAGCCTTCAATCCAAACAGTAATTCGGTAAAATGTAAACAAAAAAACTAACAGTCAGTAAAATGTAAATAACTAAAAATTTCACATCACTGGTTCGAACGGTAAAAATATAAGCGATGACATCAACATTTACTCTCATAATTTAGGGATAGGGACCAAAGAGATCATTGACCCAGAATTTAATTTTGTAGTACTAAAACATCTGTCTTTGAGCCACTTATTCATCCCTCTTAAGACACCTCATTATAGTTCCTATTTCTTAATACAAAAAGGTTTTAAAGGCCTTCGTCCGTCATAGTGTCACAATCATATGACACTGTTTCATATCACATCTGTTTTGCACAATTCTTTTTAATCCTCTATTTTCATATTTTTAACTGACAAAGAGAACGAATGCATTTACCGTGCTATTTTCCCAAAGTTCGAATGTGCCAGCTAATATCATATGGTTTCTACCAGCCCCTTGATACGTTTGGGTCGTGGAGGCTCGTTTGATATAAACGATGTTTCTTCTGATGAGTTGCTGGGCTTGAGTAGGGTGGACGATGTGCTTGGTTGTATCTGAGAAGGAAATAGGGTGGATTTGTACAGCTGTTTAAACATGGACGTAGCCAGGATGGTTTTTGGCATAACTCCAACAAATTACTCAATTCAAACGTTGTCATTTAACATTACGAACTCGCAAAATTCTTTCGTAGAGATAAACGTTACATATTTTGCGGGTTTGGCGTTTTCGCTTATGTGGTTTCCGCACTTAAGATACATTTATGATAACCTGGTCATTGATTTGACGAGTTTGTTCGACAGAAGCCATTAAAGGTATGATCAAACCCTATTCTTAAAGAGATAGAAAAATAACTTGAACTTTGGCTACGTCCATGTTTAAAAATAATATTAATGTTAATGTAACAATGACTACAGTTAATACATACATTACACAATATGGATGTTCAAGTTGTCATGTGAACTCATCTGCTTGTCTGCATCGTTTGATGAGTTCTTGTTTCGTTGAGAGTTGTTCGGAATCAAAAAGAATATCTGGTCAGTCGTCATGCCTTGAGACTATGTGGGTGGAATAAGGCTGCTTTACAACCAGAAATGAGCAATGTAGCTAAGCGGTGGAGCTGGTAGCTTAGCTTACTGATTCAGTAGAACCAGTCTATCTTCAAGAGAGTTAAGTTGTATATCTCAGCGAGTAAGATGTGCTATGAACATACAAGACTTAGCTGAATTTCATACACCACCACAAAATGATAAAAAGCACGCGCTGTTCGACAATATTAAATGAGCATTTTTTATTTCTATTTTCTTCAACATTTTTAAATTGCATGGCATTTTTTATACGAGTCATTTGTATCCTGAATCCTGAAACGTATCTATGTAGATACATGACTAAGGTCTTGTCCATCGCTACGCAGTTTAGCTCATCTCTGGTGGCAAGGCTGCCTAAGGTTTTCTAACTAGCCCTTAGAAGTCCACCGCTGAACATTAGCTGGGAACAATAGCATATGTAGGATCGAAACTACGGGTGTCATCCAGGTCAATCGTTATTTCATTACTCAGTTTGAGATTTTAGTAAATGTTGTTGTTAGAACAGTAGTTGTTAAAACATTTTAGAATGGTTGGCAAATTAAATACATGTCCAGCAGTGGAGTGCTATTGACAAAATTCACTATCTCAGATAATCTACATTTCACACGAGTCGTAAAAAAAAAATTAAGCGACTATTTGTCGTCAAAAGGTCTTGAATTTTTTGTTTTCAATGGAAATTTAAATTTTGTCATAAATGATATTGAGTTTAAAACAAGATAATTATTTGAGATTCTGAATTGAAGTTTGGCCAAGACAGGGACAAGACTAGATAGAGGTAGGTAGATACCTGTGGGACCACGGGCGGAGCCGCTAGACTGGATACGACAGCGTTCCTCTTGATATCCTCCATGGGTATTTCCTCAGATCGCGAGCGCGGCGAACCCTCCCGCGATCCGTGAGCGCTACTGCTTCGTGATACACTGCTGTAATACAGAATGAAAATAAAGAATTTGAAGTGATTAGATTGTTTTCAATTGCATTTGATCAACTCAAATGATGTATGCACCGCAGTGGTGCTGAGAACAGAATGTTCTGTCGCAATTTTTGAAGTGAAACTTCTAATGCGACTTCCAACAAGGTTCCGTTAAACGTTTAATGCTGCCAACGCTCCTGGGGAGGGAGAACATTACGAAGTTTCAGGTCTTCCGCGCGGAGGGACTCCACGAAATATTTAATTATTATTTTTTGCATGATGGACTTGCTCTTGACTTCGATCTCGTCTAATGGAAGGAAATGAAGCGCTGGACATAATTGGAACTTTGAAGAAGAAGCTATACCGCCTCGCAGTAAACTGTAACTATTCTATGACACGCGATTATGTCCCCAATCTTCAACATTTTTTGTGATTAATAAAACATAAAATACAAGATACTGTTAGTATGACATGCGTTATGATTTTTTTGTGGTTTTATTATTGATACGGAATAGGTAACGCATTCAATAGCACCATGACAATGTAACATTGAAATGATCTAAATAACTTACCTCTCTCTGCTAGTCGTACGTTCCCGGTACACGACGATGCCGTCCTTGAGCATGTGTCCGCTGGGCCTGCGCAGGCGCCGGTCTGTGTCGTCCTCTCCACCTACCGACACAACTGTATAGAGTGTGATATTGATTCTATACAAGGGTTAATTGTGTTTTTTGGTTTGTTTCTTATCTTTGACAGTCGTTAAAGTAGTCAGTGGCCCAAAAAGTCTGACAACCAGTCTTACCAAGGGGTATCGTAATTCCCAGTAGCGGTTGTGGAGGTCAGATAGGCAGTCGCTCCATGTAAAATACTGGTATTCAGCTGCATCCGGTTAGACTGGAAGCCGACCCCAACATAGTTGGGAAAAGGCTAGGCAGATGATGGTTTGTTTCTTATTTTATGAAATTTTGAGTTTAACTTTTCACGGGTGCAATGACGTGTAAACATCGGGTTTTATCCACTTCCATTTTTCCATCCATTTTTAATGTTCTATACCCAGAAACCTACCGGAATGAAGAATACTATGTGTAGACTCAGATTGTATCAAAAATAATTTTCGGAATCTTATTAGTGAACCTCACACCTACGTAAGTAACAGATTTGGACCATAATAAGGGGAATTTAGTGAAGTGATTTTTTACGATCAATGTCATTATCAAAAAAATAAATCATCATCATCCTTGCCTTCTCCCAACTATGTTGGAGTCGGCTTCCAGTCTAACCGGATGCAGCTGAATACCAGTATTTTACATGGAGCGACTGCCTATTTGACCTCCACAACCCAGTTAGTACTGGGTAATACGATACCCTTGGTAAGACTGGTTATCAGTCTTTTTGGACCACTGACTACCTAAAGACTGTAAAAAATCTACAAATGACAACCAACAGCTTAACGTGCTTTCCCAGGCACGGAAGAAACTCGGTATGTAATGCGTGGTCACCCATCCACAGAGCAACCTAGGCAAGCACGGCTTAACCTAAAGATCCACCCGAGCAGCTGTTATTAATAAGCCACGAGCTCCTCGAAAAAATCATAAATGAAAGAAGAATAAAACTATCAAGATCGACTGATATAGCTGTTGTTTTTCAAGCAGTTACAAAAATGTTCACCTGTAGATCGCCGCACCGTGGCCAGTGCTGGTCTAGCAAACAATGGTCGGTGTCGAGGGGCCATTGAGGGAGCGCACATGCCCGACACTTCTAGTAGTCGACCGATTTGCTGCATCTTCTTCTGACGGGACTTCGTACGACCCTGGTAATTAAAGATTGTATGGTGAAAGGTTAATTGACGCTGTATTTATTTTTCTATAAAGTAACTAGGGGAAAATCCAATACATATGTGCCAAAATACGTAGATACGCAAGTAGTAGAATTGTGATCTAATTGAAGGTTTAATAACCCTTAAATCCGTTACTGGCGCTTTTTAAAAATCCGATGTAGTCTATGATTAGTAAAACTACTGTTTGCCTGGTCTCATTTCACTGTTGTGTTGATCAAAATTTATAACTATTTTATCAATTCATTTCATCATTCTCCTGCCCTTATCCATCAATTCTTTTGAGTAGAAGGAGTGGAGGGAGGCTTTTGCCCAGGAGTGGGATCTGTCCCACTCCTGGGCAAAAGCCTCCCTGCTGCTGCAAGAAGGCTAATAAAAAAATTAAAAAAATTAAGGGTCAGCGCAGCATCTTATTCTTCGATACCACCTTTCTAGCCATCCTTCACACACTCCATCCATCATTTCTTTTGGTCTTCCTCTCATCTTATACCCATCCTCATTCATACTCAAAACTTTCCTCATTCTTCCACATCACATGTCCATATTGTCCATATGTCCATACTACAACAATTCACTTGACTTGGGATTTAACAATAGATGCTGATTTGCCCTAAAACTATAGACGATGCCTAAATGGATGCCTAAACATTGAACCATTAATTTAGGTGGCGGTTAAGTAAATGGGCGGGCATAAATTACTGCCAATGCATAATCTTACCTTAGTAAGTCGTTGCTTAGCTGCCATGCTGCGTATATGATCGTCGAACTTGAACTTGGCTCTTAACAGTACGGTGCGCGGGAGTGCGCCCGATGCACCTACTCGCGGTTTATGTATCGTGAGGTGGAGACAACGGGGATCTTCTTTATCACCTTGTATCTGATAGGAAAATAAGAATAAATCATATTTTAGATACACATTAATAGTGTTATAAGCAGTGATCGGAATAGGTGGAGTTATTTCAACTCGACGCCAAATTCTGGGTCGATTCAATGTAGATTTGTAATTTATCAAAAACTTGAAGAAGCTTGTTACAAATTCAAACAAAATGATTACCCACCCAAACTGTTATGCGTAAGTTTGGGAAGAATAAAGGGTGTAAAAAGACTCCTACCGAAACCGAAAGGCATTTGTTCACCCCGTCATTGCGATCATTAATTGGTTTTAGACCATACCTGGGAACCTTCTAGTTACGGAGATATTGGGGGTCAAAGTTCCAACTTTTTCACAAGTTTTTTTTTAATACATGTTTTTGATGTATTTTTTTACTTAAGACACCTTTACGACCCCCGTACTATTGAATCCATCCATCAGCTCAATGTTTTGAATACGTTACATTGAGTCCTACCGTAAAACGTGATTTTTCACCCCAAAAATAAAGTCGTTTCCCAGCAATAATTTTTGCGTAAAGTTACTTAGTTTGATTTAGTCCGCGTCACGATGTAGGTATCCCTCTTGAAAGGACCTACGTTTCCAACTGGGGTACCCAATTGATGCAGCCCACCGTACATAATGCTTGGTTGACGGCTTCATTTACACCCTGTGAAGTTACTTTTAAAGGGTCAACTTAGTTTTTTTAAACAACTCTACCTATTCCGACCAGTGATAATAAGGCAATAATATTTAAGCATAACTATGTACTTATTAAAATTCACTCTATGAAGCTTCCAGTAGTGACGAAGCTTGCAATAGTGTTAAGCAAATAATAAATAAATTGAAGTATTTTTTCACTAATAACAATGTGCTAGATACGAAATAAAAAGAGAAAGCGTAACTTAAAATTGATTAAAAATCTATGGTTGAAATAATAAGTACTAGAAAAACTAAAATTACATTGATTTGGTACCTGATTTATCTAGAACGCAAAAAAAACAATGACAACGATTATTTTTTGAAAAATCAACTTTAATATGTAAGACATAAGATTGAGTGAATGTGACTTTTATTTTAATAAAAAAAGAAAATTTTAACTTACTTCTAAGTCTTGAAGACTTCCAACAAGTTTGGCGACACCCCATCCCAGCCTTTGTTTGTCAGGTTCAACTAAAATTATTTGAATATTGTCTACGGCAAGAAACCTATGCTGCCACGTGCCGTCCTTTTGTATTATATCACAAGATATGAGATCAGAATCATCTGTAACAGATAAAAAGTAATTGAAAATCGCGCCATTTTCAAAACACATTTCAATACCAAACTCTTTATGGACTATGGTATTACAATATACAGCATAAAAACATATAATTGCATGAACAAAAGGAATTTCATTTAATTCAAAAAAGGTTGTCAAAGATAATCAACAAAATATGCAGGCAGTTTTCCATCAAAATATTTTTGGATGCCATATAATTTAATTAATAAAATATATAATTTTATTCTTAATTTATTTTTTCTTTGTCTTTTTAGTGGCGATATAATTTTTTCTGATTTCATGGCCAGGACTTGTTGAAATTCCTAAAGAAGGTTTTATGCATTAATAATACCGATTTAAAACTACTTTTCTCACAGTTAAAAGCGACTTGTTTCACTGTTTTTGAGTGATTAATGTTTTTATATCGAGGTAATTTCATTTTTTGTGATACGGAACCTAGTTGCATTAACAACGTAGAACTGGATAATAATTACAAGACGAAAATAAAACAGAAAAAATACTCACTGAGGTCCAAAACGTCTCCAACTTGAACGAACGGTACTGGATTAGTTAAAGGCAACTGTGTTTCAGGTTTCCCGGTCAACTTCAGATATAAGTCCCGGATCAGAAAGAAGGTCCGTATTGCCCGCCGTGCTCTTTCCATCTGTTTGAAATTATGCTTATTTAGTGGATTAAATAAAAACCCGACTTGTAGATTTCGTATTTTCGAGATGAATTTTATATCATTATATCATTTCTTATTGCTCACCTTCGTTATAAAATAAACTTTTTGTGAAATTTAATGCTTCTAGACCAAGTAGTTAAGCCAGTACGTTTTCTGTTAGTGAATGAATGCATGAATTTAAGATTTTTATTATGGAAAAATACAGCCGCCATATTTAAATGGAACTGGGCCTGTCACATCTGCCGCATGACGCATAATAATTGGACAAAAGTAGCTACAGATTTGGTCCCGTACACCAGAACCCGTCGACGCGGTAGGGAGGACATCGCAGTACGAATTGGGCCCAAATAGCAAAATAAATATAAACATGGAAAGAAGAAATGCCTTTAGAATAGAATGTCTCTTTATTCGAGTATCCATGACTCGAAAACTGTAAGTAAAACTTACGACTATGTCCATCATCATCATCATTTCAGCCGAAAGACGTCCACTGCTGGACATAGGCCTCCCCCAAGTGTCGCCACATTGACCGGTCCCGTGCGATTCGCATCCAGCGGATCCCCGCAACCTTCACCAGGTCATCGGTCCACCTAGTAGGAGGCCTTCCAACGCAACGTCTTACGGTTCGCGGTCGCCACTCCAGAACTTTACGGCCCCATCGGCCATCCGTTCTGCGAGCAATGTGCCCTGCCCACTGCCACTTAAGTTTGGCAATTCTTCGGGTTACGTCGGCAACCTTGGTTCTCTTGCGGATGTCCTCATTACTGATTCGATCACGCAAGGAAACTCCGAGCATAGCCCTCTTTTTTTTTACGGATGGGAAATCATCAAATGACTTCTCCCGCTCTGGGCAGAGCGGAAGGGAGTGTCAGACTTGTACTGACTAAAACCCATCCATGTTCCTTCCTTGCCCTTTGTGTTCCAGGGCCGCGGTATCTCTTTCGAACAGCCCGAAGCCCTGGCAGGCATCGGCCCTTGCGGGCCCCTCCCTGTTTACTCTCTCTCTATCTCTTTGAGGAGCGCGTGGAACACGAACGCGCCGTCTACACACACGGCCTGTCGTCAAAAGACGGACGGACGGCGAGCTAGCCCATTACTCACCGTCCACAGGTCCGCGTCTACGGTGGCCGGAAGCCACCCCCGACGCCCGAGGCGTCTCCCGCGGCGGCTTGGACGAGAGGTTCTCTCTCTCACACGCTACGCCATCTCCTTCGCTAGCATGACTGCTTCGCAGAAGAAGGTGACGGCATCCCATTCCCTCTCGCTCCGGACCATGGCTTCGACCAGGGCCGGACACGATAGGTCGCCGCCGCCGATTGCCGCCACGAGGACACGGCGGTGCTCCGCCCAAGCGGGGCAGACCTCCACCGTGTGCTCCACCGTGTCCTCTGGGCGATCCACGCAGTGGTAACACCAGCAGAGCCCTCTTCATTGCCCTTTGGGTGACTTTAAGCCTTCTGATGAGGCCCATTGTGAACGACCATTGGGACGACTATGTTCGTAAGCACTGATAAAAACGAAACAACACAACACATAACTGTGGACCACTGCTGCGACAACTCATGAGCAATTGCACAACAGCGACCTACACAAACTCAGTCCAGGCGACTTGCAATCATGCTTAGGATACTGTTGGCGCAGTTGCACACAACAGACTTATAGTAATAAAGTTAAGAAGATAATTGTATGTCTACATCATATATGATTTACCTCTCCGCTTGGCAGTCTCTTTGCGAAGGCGATACCCGACATGGGTGTCCTGGTAGGCGGTAGTAATATTGCAGCGTCCATGCACAGCCATTCCACGTTCAATGGCCGCTTGCTCGTTTCGCAATATCTAGAAAATATATGGAGTTATGTATGTAATCCGTGTGTGTTATGTACAGAGTGATTAATTTTACTGGGACAGTAGGGCGTAATTCGAATATATAAAAAAAAATCTCAATTAGCTCTTTTTCATGATTTTTCTCTTTATTTTATTTTATTTTTTGTTTTTATTCTTTTGGCGCGTTAGGGAAAAATGATGAGAGTAAATTTTTACGATGCGCGCGCACACCGTCACGAAAAACATATACCCTGAAGTTAGCTAGTTTTCATTTTAGTTTTATACGCCAAAGAAGTATAACTTCTTACGTGCGTAACACTTTTTTTTTTTGAGATTGTCATACAACTTTTTTAGTCAAATGTGAGATGTCAGTAAAAAAAACTAAGATTGATCTTCTTTTTTAAATCGGTTCGACTCTGTTTCATGACCATTGCACTGTATGAGAAGAAAAATATCTGCACAGCAGATTAGGGTCAAATATTTTTAATGTTTTGCTGTGTAACAGAAAATAAAGTCTAAGAAGTATCACATTTTGCCTATGATAAAAAGATATTGGTGCCGATTCCCTTGTTCACAAACTAAACTAAATTTAAAGGTGCTGACTAAATTGACAGGACCAAACTAATATTTATCTTCTGTCCTTTTCATAATGAAATAGACGGAAAAAGATGCACTGAACTTAAATTTAGTTTAGTTTGTGAACAAGGGAATCGGCACCATTAGAAGGACATTAGCTAATACGTGTTTATGATTGTAATTGACAATGCCAATGGATATTAGTGTGTGATAAAGTTACTTTATCGGATAATATGACACTTTTTTGTAATGTTTTATCCATGTAGGTACTATCGTCGAGTTATGCACTAGTATTTTCAAAAGGTTTTTATAGTTTTGTAAAAAAAACACTGGATTTTTACCACTGAGTTAAAGATGTTATATCATTAACAGTTGTCAAGTGTCATTATCATCTGTCTAGCCAAAGCCAAAAAAAAGCCTAAAGCCCAAGTATGTTGGTGTCGGCTTCCAGTCTAACCGGATGCAACAGACCAGTATTTTACATGGAGCGACTGCGTATCTCACCTCCACAACCCAGTTAGTACTGGGTAATGCGATACCCCTTGGTAAGACTTGTTGTCAAACTTCCGAGCCACTGACTACCTGTAACGACTGTCAAAGATCTGCAAATGACGGCAGGGACCAACAACTTAACGTGCTTTCCGTCAAGTGTGAAACGGGTAATTATAAATGAAGGAAATACATATTTATTACTACCCGTTTCGCACTTGGTATTTAAAACATCAATACTTTATGACTTACTCATCCTCAAACATATCTAGGAAGATGTCATCGCATTTGTAGAAGTTCCTCGCGAGAGCAGCGGCGCGTGCGCGCAGTGCGTCAGCCGCGGGGGCGTGGCGAGCGCTGGCCCCGCCCCCCGCGCCGCACATGGCCACGCGCATCAGTGTCACACTCAGTTCTAGAGTTACTAGACGGACTTTTGATGCTGGAAAAGAAACGTTTTATTTACGGTCACATAGCCAGAAGTAGGAAAGTCGGTTTTTTTCACTAACGATTTTTACCATAGATTTATGATCACATGATGCAAGTACCAAAAATCAATCTACCTACTACAACAACTGCTCATAAATCTAAAATCTGTTTTAGGAGGATTTACACGTTATTTATGATTGGAGGAATTCACGCTTGACATAGTTTTCTAATTTGTATTCGTGTGTTGATTTATTGTTCTTTCAAATCACAAAACAACAACAAAGCTTGTTTCATAACAGGATACAATATTACAAACATTAGATACATTCATCCATTCCGCACTTCAATACATCGCAACATTCCTCCCTAGGACACTATTTAAAGTTACTAACCAGGCTTACAGCTCAAATGAGCGATGGCCATCAGCTTCGAGATCAGCAACGCGTTGAAGCTCTGTAGGGGGTGTTTAGGCGGCGGCGACACTGTATCGCCAGAGGACTCTGCGGCCGCCACCCCACTGGACTCGATTGTACCAGACGTTATCTCTTCTTCTGGACATAGGAGCGTGTCTAATAATTCCGTGTTCACTCCTAAAATAGGAAAATTGATTGTGTTAGTCTTTGCACCGTGACATTACAAAGAAGCAACAACGTTTAAACCTAAAACGTTCACCATCTGGCTAGCTTTTACCCAACTATGTTGCGGTTGGCATCTAGTCTAACGGATGCAGCCGAATACCAGTATTTTACACGCAGCGGCTGTCTATCTGACCTCCGACACCCAATTACTGGGTATCACGATACCCTTTGCCAAGATTAAACCAAAAAATGACTGCGTAATTTTATTTGTACTTCATAAAAATGAGATAGAAATTATTTATTATAAAAAAGCAGATACAATTATACACAAGATATGTTACAAATGCCTTAAAATATTAACATAGTGTTGTTGCTTGTGAGCGCCAACCTAGACAGTTAATCTCGGCCCTCGTGGTGCAAATATTGGATTTTATGTGCCTTCAAACACCCAAAGACACTTTCTGAACCAAAATCAATCCACAGGGACCTCATTTGAAGAAATGGGGTCAGTACATAAGGTTTTACGTTGCGAGGTACAAACTTACTTACAGTATAGCTAGTAAAATAATTGGCAATCTCACTGTGATATACTAGCCTTTGCGGAATTTCGTGACACACATTACTAAGGGAAAGAATAGCGTGGTAAGCCGCTCTAAAGGACAATAGTATTCGTTGATAATGTGAGTAAAAAGATAGAAAAATGAAATATGAGTGAAACTAACTTACCCACTATATTATAATCCGAAGGAAGCAAAAGACAGACAATAGATAAAATTAGTATAAGAACAAGCATTTAACGCTTTATTTATTTCTTACAAAATGATTCAAACACGTGATTTCTAACTTTAAACCCAAAATAATATAAAAGAATATCACTATCGAGCATAGCACTGTGCAATAAATAACCTTGGTCGAGCGGGTATCAAGGTTAAGCTTCTTCGGAAGTTGCACTACGGTAAGGTTCAAAATCTTCATTCCAAAAAATACCTTATAGTTGCTAGCTGCTTTTAGGTATAATTATATAATAATCTACAGCATTCATGTATTAGTTTAACCTTAATCAAACAAAAGGAAAACTAAATATAAAATCTAATGTAAGGTGAATGGCATCAAAAAGGTCGGACATCACAAAAACTTTATCTACAAACCGGCCACATGTAAAAAGTTGACTCACCTTTATTGTTAATCAATGCGAACAGCAAACACAGAGCGAACAACGCTTTGTAATCGTTCTCGCTGCAGTCTAAAGAGTCCAATATCGTCTTCAAAAACGGCCTTTTCTCAATCTCTTTACTTTCTCTCTCTATAATACTGTCCAGCGTCGCTGACCTCTCGGCAGCAGAAGTAGTCGGTGCTACACCAAGTAGCTTCTGTTTCTCTTCATCAGTTATGTTATTGTATTCGTTCGATTTCGACGAACTCGATTCGATACCAGAATCGGGCAAGGGCGAATCGGGCATGTTCGCTTTGAGAGTCCCCGAGCTAGAAGTTTTTGCTGGATGCATTTGTGTAACTAGATCCTCAGTGGAATCGTGGTCGATGCTCGACGACTCGCTTATGTGTGACGTGGACGGAAGGGAAGTCGAAACTAATTCGGGATCGAGATCGCAACTCGAATGATCAGTATCATATCCAAATGTTTTAGGACCAGCGTATTCAGGAGTAGTGTAGTCCCTCTCGCTTGACGTATTCTCTAAAGCCTTTTCAAGACTCAATTGCGGTTTAGAGAACTCTAGTTTGACATTGGACTTTGCATTGCTAATGTACATTTCTAGTATCTTGGTCGCGCCGTCCTCGAAAACTGATAAGTCTGATTGTAATATGATCCAGGCCAGCGCGTGGACAATCGGGCCGTGCGTTATAATAAGGAACACTTGCGATAACAGAAACAGGGACACGACGCACGAGACTGATGGCTTGGTCTCGTCCTCTTGTGAGTCCATTCTATGATGTCTGGGGAATGTCATTCGAGATGGAGATTCGGCATTTTTGCCTTTTAGTATAGCTTCTAAGTTTCTTGTAATTGCTTCTATGCTTTGTATATGGTCTCTGTTGTACGGTGAGGAAGTTTGCAGTCGTCGTACGCTTTCGGACGTGAGAGAGTAAATGTATAGCGGCACTAGCAGTTTGTGCAAGAGATGCTCCGTCAGTACATCGTTTAGGTCAGGAATGTTAAGACATAAAATGTCATTGATATAATGCAGATGGTCAAGGTGTTCGGCTACTAAGTCATCTAGTTTCTGTTGTGATTGATGGCTGGAAAAAGAATTTCTGAATTTTGAGTGAAAAATATTGTCTGTGTTCGGATACTGCGAAAATACGATTTTGAATTTGGTACATTTAGTATGTAACCGGTTGATTTGAAAAAAAAGGCCTCAAAATAAAACAAAAAGTCTTTTATAAAATCAAAAAAAGAATTGTAAATGAGAACCGAACATAACAAAACGAACCAAAACAAAATCATAAGTAATACGATAGCCTGACTTACTCAGCGTCGGTTCTGACACACGCGTCCAGTTCTAGAATATGTTTGCCGATAAACCAAACTAGATTACTGAAGTACGGGGCCGCGGTCCTGTGGGACAGAAAACTGTGTTAGCATATTAATGACCACTAATGAAATGACCGAGATATCTACATAGTTTAATATGCGTGGCTTCTCGTCCATAGCGCTAAGTTTCCACATTTAATGTGCGAATCGCCAGTCAGTGGAATTCACTGCCGCCTTCTCTGTTCCCTGATAGATATCATCTTTGGTCTATTCATAGTTCTAGTGAAACGATTTCTTTTAGGCAAGCGTGCTCCACCCTAGGCCACATCATCGCTTCACATCAGACGAGGTCGCGGGAAAAAGTGTTTACATTGAAAGGGTGAACTTGTACATCTTGCATGGAAGAAATGAGTTTTAATATGAGTGAGCAAACTCAAACTAAGTATTCAAACGTCTACCGATCTCAATCTTTGATCTTGAATTTTTGCCAAATAAAGTTCCGTAAAACTAATATTATTTACAAGTAACCATTGAAAACGTACGAAATATTAGACTGCAAGATCTTATCGTCCATGTCTTTGAGCCTCATTTTGGATGATCGTTCTTCGTTCTTTGTTATTAACATTAACCACCACAGTTCACTAAATCACTCGAAACATGACGACAAGCTACTAGAAAGTAGTGTAAACTACAAGCATTTTTGTTTTATCACATCTCGGGACTGTGCATCATAGTTTACAGTCACCTAATAGACCTCGATGGCAACTGAACCACGTCTAAGTTTACTCAAAGCGCGCGCCATCGCGACATCACGTCGAAATCGAAGCTAGACCACATCGTAAATTGTGCTTGTAGACGTTTCAAGTTCAATGTCAATAGAGCTTTGACACGCATCTAAATAAAACATCATACACCGCACTAGTCCCCAAGACAAAGTTAGGTCGTACAATCGCGTCTCAACTTACTTACTTCCGAAATGTTCTTCGAGTAGTTCCAATCAAATTGAAATCGATTTTATTGAAAATGCATTTGGAACTTATTTGAAACCAATTTATTGATTCGTATCGAGTTAAATCTGACGATGTTGGGACATTTCAATCAGTAGCAGAAACGTCTGTACGACGTGACATTGTCAAGGGGGGACTTACTTCCAAAAAAAAAACAATCTTACCTATCTCTAATGAACCTGAGCATGCTGGCATCCTGAACTCGGTACACGTTGAGGGTGAGAGTGCGCACGGCAATGCGCACCATTGATTCCGAATGGTTGAAGAACTTGATCGCCTCTGTATACAGCGGGAAATCCTTTGTGTGCTGTCAATATGAATTGTTGTTATATTACTATGAATGAAAACTGCATATAAGGATCTTCTGGTACTAGAATGACGTCGGAACAAGGTCGTTGTAAATATTTTTGTGAAATATTAAAAAAAACAATATGGCGGCGTTAGTTCCGATTGCGGCCACCTGTCAAAAGCTTGAACAGAATCTTCATTAATTCCGTACGACCTCATGACACGCTTTAGAATAATATGTAGGTAATTAATACTTATTGATTGTTTTTTTTACTTATTGATTGTCCATACGTCCTTGAGATACGACATTTTAAATCCGAACCAGACATGTCGTGTTAATGTGAAACAACGGATATTTTGCGGTGATGCTTTCAAACGGAAACACGCTATATCTCGTGACTTGAAATTGACACCACGTGAACACGTGACCTTGAGTTTTGGAGAGCATATTTTTTTGTAAATCATGGATATTGATAATGGCTCAGAGGTTTAAATCTGGACTTGTAGCAATGTGCTTTTTTTTCAATTTATCTGTACTTTCAAAGTGTATTTTGGCCATAACTGACATTGGTGAAGTAAAACGAAGTGAGGAAACCAGGGAGTTACTATGACGTCTTAAAGCAGTTGTAATTCCAGAGTGGGAAAGAGACAGGGCTATACAGGTCGTGTAGAGCCATCTCTTTCCCACAGAGAAATTACGACTGCTTTAAGACATCATGGTAGGCCATCTGGACTTAGTTATTATTAGGAGTCTGAAATCTTCATTACTTCTTTGTATGTGAAGAGGCTTTTGCCCTTAGTGCGACAATAAAAGGTTGGGATCATTTAAGCACAGTTGGACATATTTCTACACCTACAAAAGTGACCAGTAGGGAAACCTATTATGCACAATGACAAATAGAACGTGGGAAATTGACTTGCATATCCGCATTCAAACACACTCATGAATGTACCTATGCAGCTGCTAATGGTATTATCACAATTCACAGTAACATAAATGACTACTTGATAAGAGAAATTGTTACATGTAGTTGAACTAGTCATGAGGTCGTATCTATAATTTATATTCTTTTCGCCAATGAGTGCTCTATGACAGCTTATTGTAGTGCATTTTTAGTACACAACGTGTGTTGTGTACTAAAAATGCACCACTTGGGAAAACAGGATATAATTTTGGTAAAAAAATAGAAACATAAGATCTGCCTATACAGTATGTATCAGAAAGGTATGGGTCACATGTGAGGATATGGTATAAAGGGTGTAAACTTACTCTTAACGAAACCGAAAAGCACTTGTTCTCGCCGTCATTGCGATCATTTTTTTGTTCAAGACCATACCTGGAAACCTTATAGTTACGGAGATATTAGGGGTCAAAGTCCCAACTTTTTACTTTTTACACTTATGTACATGACCCCCTGAACTATTCAATGCATCCATTAGTACAATGTTTTGAGTGCGTTAAATTGAGTCCTACAGCAAAACGTGACATTTCACCCCAAAAAAAAAGTCATTTCTCAGCAAATATTTGCATGTTTTAATTTTGTATGGGACGGAGAATATTTTTTGCGATTCCGATGATGGTGAATAACTCCATGCACTCCCATGGAGAAGTTGTTCAGTTCGATGGTTCGTACCAACACCCTTAAATTAAATATACCTTTTTTATACATGCTGTAAATATTAATATCATTTCTATTATTGCTGATAATACTCCTAAGTCTCAAGAACAAATGCTCAAGATCTGTTCTTGACTAAAGATTAATTGATAACATTGTGACCTGAACAGAAAAACCTATAATTAATCACAACTGATAAGAGGACCGCATCAGACATAAGTGTTGAGGTCATTCATTTTACTATTAAAGATAAAGTACCTGGATGACCGAGCTTTGGTCAGTTTTTTTTTTTAAAACGACTTTTTCTAAAAATGATACCTAGCTAGATCGCTTTATCGCCCCCGAAACCCCCAGCATACTAAATTTCATGAAAATCGTTGGAGCCGTTTCCGAGATTCAGATTATATAAATATACAAGAATTGCTTGTTTAAAGTATTAGATATTTTACGAACAGGGTGTTATACAAAGATAACTTCTATGAATGAAAAAACAAAATTAATCAGCTGTTTGGATTATTCATTTCCTCTTTCGATTCTACCTATTGGGATAGATAAAAACCTAAAGCAGGCCTACACAATATTGATACATAGTTGTTTCCTGGTCCCTTAAAACAATATCGATGTTAGGGTCGGCTTCCAGTCTTACCGGATGCAACTGAGTACCAGTGTTTTATATGGAGCGTATGCCTATCTGACCTCCACAACCCAGATAGTCCTGGGTAATACGATAACCCTTGGTAAGACTGGTTGTCAGACTTTCGACTACTTAACGACTGTCAAAGATCTATAATTGACAGCCAGGACCAACGGCTTAACGTGCTTTCTGAGGCACGGAGGAAACACGGTATGTAATGGGTGGTCAGCCATCCACGGAACAACCTAGGCAAGCACGGCTTAACCTGAAGATCGACCCGAGTGGCTGTTATTATTTAGCCACAAGCTCCCTTTTAAGCAATGTGTAATAAAATCTCCATAAAGTCTTTCCTGATATCATAAATGCACAGCAGCAATAATTTTCATTACATTTGATTATGTAGTGTGTTTCCAGTAAATAACTGGATTACCAGAGAATTGTCCTGCTATTCATCCTCAATTATTTGAAAACAAACATAATTAAACAGAACTATTTAGTATACATTATTTAAAAAAAAAAACTTACCTCATTGTAGAAGAAATGTATGGTGTGATTATTGAGCTTTAAACTGAGCGTCTTGAGAAAAGATATGTAGTAAGCCATCACCTCCTCATCGGAGAAGTCAAATTTGTGCACAATTATTGAGTTCACATGGTTATTACTCAGCAAATAATCTGCAACAAATATGCAGCTTAATAGAATTATGTATTAAATAGGGAAATTCCTCATTGTTTGTTGTTTTAGTTTCCTTTGAGTCTTTATAATGTGGAACAAGTATAGGCAAAAATTGCTGTTATAGCAATAGTCTAAATGAAGAATTTATCCATATTACCAAGCCCATAAACTGCCAATTAGCTGACTACATAAATATGTTTTTATTTTCTTTCGATCATAACATGATACCTGCATTGAACACGATTTTCCAATCAATAGCACGAGTAATAAGGCAATGCCAAATAAAAGCAAATCCAAAACAATGCTTTTGTACACAGCATTGTTTTGATTCATGCAAGCCAAATTATAGAGTCCATATTATTCAACAACTTACACAGCGATGTTTCATTTCTTATGTTCTCAAACAGTATATTTAATGTTTGCAATAGCTGCACACAGACATATGATGAACCTCCACACTTCTGTCTCATGATTTTCAGGAAGTATGACAGCATATTTTTCTCCAAGAAGAAGCTGAAAATTCAAGAATCATTTTAAATTTGTATCAGTGACTAATAATTAGTATTTGTTAAGATAGGTTGTACTGGTTATGGCGACCTGATGCCGCCCTAGGAGGTGCTAGCGGGCGATATATTAGGGAGTCTATTGTAGTCTTTTTGCACGGCCCTCATGAAGGTAGAAGAGGCAAGCCCCACATAACCAAGTCGCCTCCTTGGACATTGCGGTATGTGTCAGGCATTTTTCACCGCTTAATAAAAAAAACTAGGTTGGATAGATAGTCACTCCATGTATAATTCGTCTGTTTTGCGGAGTCTCCCAATACAGGCATTACTTGCTTAAAGGGCTCCAATCACTAATTTTGTTTGTGTAACATATTTTGCTGATGAAATAAATGAATTTTGATTTGATTTGATTTGATTTGATAATATTGGTATTCAGCAGCCTCTGGTTAAATTGATAGCCCAATGATGTGTGTAGACAAACAAAATGAACCTGACACACAGATACAAATGCAGTCCAAATCTTGAACATTATCACAAACTTTGTCATCAAGAGATTGAATGAGAAAAAAAGTACTGAAAAAGGAAACAAAAAAGATAGAGGTACATGACACTCACAAGTTGATAAATCTGTTTTACAACTGGTGCAACAGAACAGTCAAATCTTGAAACTTATTTTAGAATTTGTGAATAGATAGAGCATACAGTATTTTAGTTATTTCCTATTCTGTCAGGAGATAAGACTCCAAAGCAAAAGTATCAGTAGAATCATCATCTGCCTAGCCTTTTCCCTAACTATGTTGGGGTCGGCTTCCAGTCTAACCGGATGCAGCTGAATACCAGTATTTTACATGGAGCAACTGCCTATCTGACCTCCACAACCCAGTTAATATTGGGTAATACAATACCTCTTGGTAAGACTGGTTGTCAGACTTTTTGGGCCACTGACTACCTGTAACGATCAGTAGAATACTGATACTTAATACATACAAACTTCTTGAATGACTCAGCACTTGATCAAGCATGAGTTGATTCTTTTTAAATGGCTTAGGGGTAATTAAAGATGCCATAAAAATATTATTATTACTTTTAGGGTATTCTCGGGAAATGGTGTTGGTTGTAACTACTTACAAACCACAAAGTTTTAATTTACCATTCGTTTTTCTCCACATGTACTGTCCAATTAAGGTAACATTGTTTACAAATAACAAAATAATGAACACAAACTGATACTTACTCAAAAACGGAGCTGTCATTCTGGTCACCCCATATCAGTATCTCTGCTATACACCTGAGCGACTCCACCAAGGTACCCCGATTACTTTCGGATACAGTTGTGTTTTTACAAAGAATATTATGTAAATACTTCAATCTTTCTAAGGAATGAGGGTTTTTGGGGCGCCCCCACGAGGCCCCGAACCAACTTCTGCTACGAAACATGACGGCACTAGTATCCTCTACACTTGATCAACGAAAACAACACACTTTTTCATATTTTTTTAAGTCATTGAAGCACGTCGCGCACTAAATCATTAGCACCATCTTCTCTTTTTTTTGCTTTGTTTTATTAGAATCTTCACTTTATTACATTACACTCGTTAACTGCAAATTGTATTTTACTGAACAATGTGCATAAAATTGATGAATTGTATTTTTTTTTTTAAATTTATTACTCGTATGATTTTACTTGGGCAACGTAATTTTGACAGTTCTCTCGTTGTTCCACAGCTGCATGACAGCTGTAGGTTCGTTTAGTTCCATCGTAGTTTTTTTTGTAAAAAGAAAATAGTTTTGCGAATTATGGAGTTACTGGAGAATTTGTTCCGCCACTTCTTCTTCCCAGCTAAAACATTAGGAAGTGAGGAAGGGTGGGCAGTTTGGAAGACTGTCTATTGTAAAATTTGACGTTCAAAAAGTGCTGATAATTAACCGAATTTAAATAAATGACTTTTGAATTTAGATTTTTCTGACATAAAACTTATTTTTTAAACACTAAAAATCTTTATAGGTATCTGAAGCTCTCACCCTAAATTATAACTAATACGAACATTGTACATACTTTCTACGACTTTTTGTAATAACTAAACGCACTAAGCATTTGCAGAGATAGTTAAAAATATTTAAGTTAGACGCCAGTAGGCCAACCTGACCGAAACTGTCAAATTTTCCCAACTAACCTTGAACCTGACATCTCTTTGAGGCGCGCGTGGAACACGAACGCGCCGATTACGGGTTACCTTGGATTATCTTTCCATTCGCGTATTTTTTTTCATTTAATCATATTTTGCGCACGGGTTGATTATCAAGGTTAAGCATCGCTTGCCAAGGTCGGTCTGTAGTTGGGTGACCATCAATTACCTACAAACTGAGTTTCCTCCGTGTGGCTTGGAAAGCTTTTAGACCCGGCTGTCACAATATAGATCGTTACAGACTTACATTTATGTGGTCAGTGGCCCGAAAATTTGACAACCCCTTTTACCCAGGGGTATCGTATAATTCAGTACTAACTGGGTTGTAGAGGTCAGATTCTATTTCCAGGTACTCTATGTTAAATACTGGTATGCAGCTGCATCCGGTTAGACTGGAAGCTAACCCCTACATATTTGGGAAAAGGCTCTGCGTGGGTGTGAATGATTGTGCTTTTGCGTGATGGTAGGTAGCTATGTGAGGGTTTTGGACATAACGTTGATGAGGAAGAAGGTAAATAAAAGTTGGTCTGTTTATTAATATTTAATTATCACACCTGTTGGTCTCTAAGGTCTGGCCCTGGTCTTCCCGTGAGTGTTGACGGGACGAATGATTTGAAAGGTATAGTTGATAAATTTAAAAACGTTAGGTGTCGTGAGTGAGGAATATGTGGGTACTAGAATCTCAGCAAGGGATGTATCAATGGCGGTAAAATCGATTTCCCATGGGAAATGTCCTGGTCATGTTGGGTGTGGAACATATACAGCATGCTGGGCCTCATAATTATGTGCAGGGTGCTGGCTATGTTCTACAACTTCTGTATTTCACACTCATACCTGCCAGCTGACATGTTGAGGACTATCGTAGTGTCTGTAGTAAAAAACAAAGCAGGGGATTTGTCGGATATATCTATTCTCTAGCTACAATAGTTGCGAAAGTGTTTGACAGCATTCTTAATACACAATTAAACAAATTAAACAAAAGTTACATGAGAATCAGTTCGGGTTTCGGCCGGGACTGTCCACAGAAACTGCAATATTGTGTTTTAAGAGTGCTGTTAGATACTATACCGAGGGACAAACATCTGTGTACGTTTGCTTCCTCGATCTTTCCAAAGCCTTTGACCTGGTCTCATATGATATCTTGTGGAATAAGATGAGATCGTCCCAGATACCGTATGAACTTTGTAACATCTTTAAGTTTTGGTATGGGAACCAGGTGAACAACGTGAAGTGGGCGGGCACGTAGTGGGACCCATATAGGTTGGAATGCGGCAGGGGGGGTTGAGCTCTCCCTCCATTTTTAACCTGTATGTGAATGGAATGATCGAGGCGCTCAGCGACCAACATATCGGTTGTCACATAGATGGCGTCTGTTTTAATAACATCAGCTACGCGGACGATATGGTGCTGCTGAGCGCCTCGGTCTGTGAACTCAGGAGGCTGATGAGTAATTGTGAGCAATATGCAGCTGATCACGGACTGCGTTATAATGTAAAAAAGAGTCAGTGTATGGTTTTTCAAGGTGGGTCTAGGAAAGTGCTAGAAATGCCACCCATAAAGGTTCACCCATAAATGGTTCACCCTTGGAAAGGGTGGACATTTTTCATTTGACAAGTACTTAGGACATTTCGTGACTCCTACCTTGAAGGATGATGCGGACATTGAGCGGGAGCGAAGGGCGCTGTCGGTCCGAGCGAACATGGTTATTCGCAGGTTTGCACAGTGCTCTAAAAGTGTTAAAATAACTCTTTTTAGAGCCTACTGCACTACTCTGTACACGTGCAGCTTGTAGACTGACTATACGCAAAAGTCTTACAGCGCCCTTCGTGTCCAGTTTAACAACGCGTTCAGGATGATGTTGGCGCTCCTCCACTTTTGCAGCGCATCGACTATGTTTGCAGAAGCGCGCGTGGAAGCAATCCACGCCACTATGAGAGAGGTACATCGCTGGTGCGGCGAGTGCGGGGGAGTGCTAACAGTACGGTAACAGCATGCTTGCGCGCTCGCGGCAAGGCTTGATTGCTCCATGATCTCCCACTGTTGTAAGCGGCATGTGGCAGGCTGATGCGACTAATAGACCCGGGTTAATAAGTTAGGTGTGAGTTAATTATGATTATTTTTTTATTGTGCTTGACTTATTTTAAATAACTGAATTGAATTAATTTATTTTGTGTATGTAATGTGACTGAATGTATTGTTACGGTTATGAGTCAGCGATACTCGAATTAAAATGATTTTATTTTATTTATTTTATAAGGGGTTACGCAATGACGTAAGGAGATATGTTTATGTCTCCCTTAATAGGAGGAGAGCCTACATATCTAGCCTCTATAACAGTTTGAAAAAATAAATTGGTAACCCAAATGACTGAGTTATTTGTAACACAATGTATAGATTAACTAATGTGGATAAACCGCACCAAGTTGCACGCTCCAGCTAAGAGAGAACCGCAGCCACCTTTTTGGAACTGAGAAATGATATCCGGAATTCTGAGAAAGGTTATGTGAATTTTCTATAAGTTTTCATAAACATGCAGCGATTATACCAATCTGTCCGCCAAGCGTGCTAATTAGGTACTAATTCATGATGAACAGATAGACCCATGCTCATCAGGTTGTGAACACAAACAATAGAACATTGATTACAAGTTGATTATAGAGGATTTTGCAGTAAGCGTGTGAACAGAAAGAATAGATTCCTAAGTGATAAGTAGACTTGTATTGTTTTGCATAGCTTTACGTATGTCCACCTATCATTTTACGTACGAGTTCATAAGACTTGGGAATTTATAAAATAACTATCTCTCCTTATCTATTTGGTTTGGAGTTTGAGGACCAGGCTTATAGTAGGAACATAGAATATTTTACTAGTCTATGTCACCCGACACATTACGCCCACATCATCATCCTACCTCTCCTCACACACTTCACTTGCACACATAACCTAGTCACTTCACCTGCACACTTCACTGGTCATTTTTCACATTCATTACACTTAATTAAAAATGATATAAGGTGTTTATATCATTTTTAATTAAGTTTAAATATGTCTGCCTTTTTCCCTTCTGCAAAAAAATATTTGTCTGTGTATTCACATTAACTAGCCTGGGGATCCGTCACACAGGGTATCCTAGTATGGACGCCAGTCTCTCACAAAGTGACATATATTATGCATTTTGTTAAAATGTTATGAACCTTTGTGATGAGAGAAAATAAAGATATTGTATTATAGACCAGCATGCGCATGCATGAGCATGCTGGGCGAGTTGAATGTTAAATCTTAATTTTATATTCTTTTTGTACCACATACAGATCATGCCTCTGTTACCCAAATGGTTAGGCAGAGGGATGAAATGTGGATGTACTGTAGGCCTATAACCATCGTCCAGACACAAATTCAGACTCTGCTATTGAGAAATATTCCTAATAGAAAAACCCCTTTTTTGACTAACAGAGCCTTATAAATATTTTTGTTACTCCACTATCTCCTTGACCTAGTGACCTCAAGCGTAGGGTCCTGAATTATCCGGCAAGAATATTATAAATTTTCAAATACATATATACAGGGTGTAAACAGACTCTTCACGAAGCCGTCAACCAAGCATCAAACTAAGTAACTTTACGCAAAAATTGGTGCTGGGAAACGACTTTTTTTTTTGGGCCGAAAAATCACGTTTTACAGTAGGACTCAATGTAACGAACTCAAAACATTGTGCTGATGGATGGATTGAATAGTAAGGGG
Organism: Lycophotia porphyrea; assembly: GCA_950005105.1. Classification (NCBI taxonomy): domain Eukaryota; kingdom Metazoa; phylum Arthropoda; class Insecta; order Lepidoptera; family Noctuidae; genus Lycophotia; species Lycophotia porphyrea. The sequence continues at coordinate 5,888,383 of OX465389.1, forward strand.
GTGGTGAAGTTGTCTTAAGTAAAAAAATAAAATTAAAAACATGTATTTAAAAAAAAAAAAACTTGTGTAAAAGTTGGAACTTTGACACCCAATATCTCCGTAACTAGAAGGTTCCCAGGTATGGTCTAGAGCAAAAAAATGATCGCAATGACGGGGAGAACAAGTGCCTTTCGGCTTCGTTAAGAGACTGTTTACACCCTTTATTTTTAGAAGCCGTCCGGAGATTAGATTGTTAGGTTTGCGGGAAGAGGCTGGAACCCGACGCTATGGGACTTAGACGTAACAAGCAGAAAGCGAACCTGTCCTTTGCCATACGTCTGCGGACTCTTTCAGTTAGATAATGCTCAATGGTGCAACAATTAAATCAAATTAATAATTAATCAAATTACTTTGCTAGTTTACAGTTATTTCAGTTCCCTAACCTGAACCAGGTACATAGCTAGATTCTAGTGTGTTGTGCAACCTATGTAACTGGAGTTACTCGTTTCTTTATACAGCGTGTATCAAATATAATCGGCTTTCCTATACAACATTTTAATACCTTCTCAACGTCATGATCATGATGGAGGTCCCTTGAAGAAAGTTAGTTTTTCTGCACCACACCCTCAAATATGACGACATCTTTATGATACATGATTTGTAAGTAGGAACGGTAAAAAAAAAACTCAGAGGTTTTATAAAAATATTTTTTATTGTCTTAATTTTCATAATTCTATATTGCAAATTAATGATTTTGTTTACATCTACGTCAACAAATGAGTAGTACCTTCACTTTTAGGTACAATATTGGGAAGTCGAATAAACCTTCAAATACGGACGGAACCGTCGATGTAAAATTTGTCTTACACGAAATTGTGACATTCTGTATTTTAAACCAGTTGAACCTTAAACACTAAAAGATTGGGTACAATTTAAAAAAAAAGTTACTTTCATTAAATAATACAACAAAGCGAGTGGATAGTTCAAGTGAACTACATTTAAATAAATATAACAGGCATCGACTATAACATTACATATTACAATAAAAAAGGTTTTTTAGAGTATTATTTATTTACTAGTTTCCGTATTTTAAAATTACCCTTCGGGGTAATATGGGATCAATACAATACTAGCAATAAAATTAATTACTTGGTGATTTTATCTACTGTCCTCGATCAACATTACTTTGTAACCGAAGATTACAATAACACCAAAGATGAATTACTAACTCAGAAATGTCACACAATCTGTTTCATTTTAACATAGCTACTCTGTCACGTTTACAAAGTTAGCTTCTATTAAAAATATTTTTATTATTTATTTAACACTATATCCATGGACGGTTTATTTTTTATTATTTGTACCTATTAAGAAATCTTAGATCTAAGTAAATAATTTAAAGAATAAATACAAGCTCAATAAATTAATATTTAATTTAAATCTAGCGCTGACTCAAAAAAAGAATATTGCTCTTAGACTCAAGTAAACAATCGAAAATCCTTAAACTAGATATTACCAGACCAACAACTACTACTAAACTACTGTAAAAGTACTAACGGCTACTGTAAAAGTACTGTCGCTATCACAGCTATTTCTAAGATCTGTTTATATTTAAAAATAGCTTATTCTCATTGGTCAGATTTGGAATTTTGGATCTAGCCATGTTCAAGTCGTCTACAATGAGGTTTGACAGGCCTTCCCCTTTGGGACAGTTACTTGCTTAATTTTGGCTCTAAAACGAAAAATGAATGCAAATTTTTTTTTTTGCTTGTGATCTGAAGATCGATCATTTATTTGAGCCATGCTTAGTTCATAATTTAATAGCAGAGAAAGCAATAGGTATAAGTACGAATAAATTCTACATTTTGACTTCTTTAAATAATCATTTTAGTATAATTGTAATGTTGATCATCGTAATTATATAAAAATGAATATTAACAAAAAAAGTTAATTACTTTTGCTTAATTTTCTATAGCTTACTATATTAAAAAGGCAAGGAAAGCTTTCTTAACATATTAAAACACTGCCTTGCATTTGGTAAACTAATTTAAAATATTAAAAAGTATGTAGGTATTGTGTAGAAGTCTGAATCTGGCAAATTGTGAGAGACACAGGTCTCTAAAGTTGTCCTATAGTTAGAAAGTAGGTAAAGTCGCCAATGCATCAAGTCACCACTAACTTTCAAATTTTCTCATTCGGTTTTGTACTTAACCCTCAACATTTTATGGTTTAAAATCATTTTAAGAAATTTGACAGTTTGTGGTTACTTGATGTACTAAGTATACCTATGTACTCGTTACAATGAATATACACAAACAGCTTTCGGTTAATTTTAAATTCGTGTTAATAAGTTCATTAAGTAGCAGATCTCACTCATAATTCTTCGAGCCAACGTCAGCTCGACTTTTTCCTGCCAAGTACTTAATTGCAACAATTGGCAGCTTGTCCCTCACGTTTCTTATGCATATAATTGTTTTTAAGATTTCATTTAACATCGTTACGTTTCATGTGGGGGATAATTAACTTTCCTTCTCGTAATTATTGATCATTGACTTGTGAACTTTCCCTTTACTTATTTTCGTCCGCACGTTGGTCCCTCGAAATTCGTTAATTACAGCGGCTCGATACGAGCCAGACACAATCCTATCCTACGTATCTCAGGCTTTAAGGGTAGAAGTTCTGGAGAGCGTCCGAGTATATCGAGTTGTATGTGTCTCTAAGAACGTACACGTTGTCTCCTGGTTTACCGTTGAACATGTACTGGCCCTTTAGGTTCGTTATCTTCGAGTTTGATGGCGCTGGTTTCGGTTTGGGTGGTTGGTATGAAGGTACGCTGTACGTCGGCCTGGCTGGCATCATGGGCTGACCTCCATATCCGAACGGATCCATTTGGGGCATTTGTGGGTATGCAGGCGCACCGCTCCATTGATATACGCCAGTCGGTTTTCCGTTAGACACAAAGTCAATAGGCAGATTGATGAAAGGGTCAGCGACTTGGGGCGGTACTTGAGGCATCATTGGCGCCATGGGGGGTCCTAGGCTTGGGGGCTGAGACACGTAACCCAAACCAGGAACAAACATGTAGGGAGTGGGAGGCAGTCTGATGTAGAAGATGGGGGAGTTTTCGTACTGCAGGGAATTGATGTTGTCATTTTGGTACTGCCCATTACCATTTTTCTTCTTGTTCTGTTGTCGGCGTCTGGTGGGGATGGTTCGCGAGAGATCTTCTTCCTCGAAGTTCTCATCGTTGACGGTGAAGTTGATATCTTCATCATCTTCGGAATAGTCTATGCCGGAGGATAGGAAAGACGGGTAGAAGCCGAACAGGTTGAGGGCTTTGTTCCTTCTGCTAGTTATAGGGGTTTCTGTTGTGGTGGTTGTTTCCTTAAACTCGTCTTGTAGTTTGTTTTCTCGGACCGTCGTGGGTTCTTCTGTCTGCACGGCAGCTGCGCGTGACCTCCTAGTGGGCGCGCCGTGACTGTGGCTCAGCAGCGCCAGCAATACCACGACTAGCAGCATTTTTCTTGAGTATCCCATTATCAGTCTGAAAACAAAAGAGGTCAAGATTAATAAAATGTTGGATTGTGGTGGACGTTACCCAAATAAAGAAACAAACTTTATTTCAGACTACGTTGGGTGCATTATCAGACGATAAAGTTATTACACCATGACTAGAGCAAATCGTAAAACGTATTGATGCAGGGCATAAAACAAAAGCCGTGGCAAAAATAAATCACTCTTTAATTGCATATACAAACATAGAACGCACTACGGACGGTAATTATTTACATTTTTAAATTACCGAGGGGTTCGCGCGAATAACACATTCACACATTATACTATATATTTAACATCAATCAAGTTTGCAGGGCGTTCATTAAAAAACAATAAGTATCAATATAGTGAGACGGATGATTAAGTAACTTGAAACGATCGTAGTTGTTACAGCTGTAACATTAATATGGACATGCCATGTGCTTTGCAAAGAGAAAAAATGAAAAGATAATATAGTTATGAGGAGATCGGCTCTTATTTTCTTTTGATTTATGAAGGCTTACAACGTAATATGATACTGTGAAATAAACTATTATAGTTTAACGTAAAGGGGCGTCATTATCTCAACAAACCTCTTCATTTGATACCCCCGTATCTTGGGAATTCATAAAAGATAAGTAGTCACCAACTTTGGGAGTTCACCATATTGGATTTAGAATGACGTCACTTAGCTAACCATGTATTGTCATCCAAACTAAACATGTTTCAGCTCAATCGGAAATGAGGTTCAAATTTAACTTCTAGGATTTTTTTACATAGTTACAAGTAAAGTTTATAAAAGCGTGTTAATAAGCATTATGGGGTAAACTAAAAAGAGAGACGACCATTAAAAATAATGAAGCTTGTATATTTATGCATTTGCCACTGAACGCTTGCCAATTATATCCCAAGTAAGAAATAAGACTAGATATTAAAGGCTTATAGCCTTTCTCTAGCTCAATCTAAAGCTTCAGGGAATAAATCGTCTGCCTAATTAGCACTTAAAACTTTACTAAATTATTGTATCAGTTTAATATGCAATTCGACTACTTTTCTCAAATAAAACTCAGTCGAAACATCTAAATCAAATTGCGCACACGTCTACGGGTATTCTCCTAGAAATAAAACCGCGGCAAAATCACCAATGGACAAGTAAAATACAAATGGCTTCCTCAATTAAAACCTCAAGCGTAAAATCTCAGAATTACATTACATCAAATAAAACCTCTTGATCATTGCATAGACATTTTCTACTGTTCATTTTTATGACGAAACAGCCAGTCATAAGTCCGTCAGCAGGATTCCTAGCAAACAGGATACAAGTAAGTAAAAAAAAAAGAAAAAACAACACTTATGTAGCCAGGGCAGTTCTCAAGGTCGGTTAATACCCCACACCACTTATATCCAGTAATCTATTAATTCTTAGCGTTTACTTAAGACATGCGCAAATTAAATGGCTTTTTTGGATGAAATAAGAAGTGGATGCTGCGATGAACGAAGTTTATAGTCTTGAGAGTTTACTGATTGGAGATAGGAACTGGCAAGTAAATAAAATATTTTAAGTCTATTTTATTTAGTTAAAATCTGACAGGATATAATATTTTCTTTTGTTCAGCTAAGGAACGAAAGTGTTATTTTAACGAATAGGCAAGTATGACCCAAAAAAAGTGACTAAAAGAGAGAGAGAGAGTGTGAGTGAGTGTGTGTGTGACTAAAAGATGACATGCGCCTGCTATGTACAGGCGTCAGCAGATCAAGCTACTACAATCTGTCTTTCTTTAATAGATTTTAATCTTTATCTCTAAAGAATTAGATTCAAGGTTGGTTGGGATAATCTGATAGTTAGTAGATAGTAGCTTGACCTGCTGGTATAAAAAGGTATTTGCTTCAAAATAGCTATTGCATCAATCGATTTGCGATTCCCTTTCATACTTGATTGTATATTTAACATACATGTTAACGCAAATTGGCAATCTGCTAACAACATTCAAAATCAAAATATTTTATTTCTCATAGGCCCAGATGGGCACTTATAAAACGTCGACAAAAAGGTGCACGGTTCGGTTGGTTGTTTCCTATGGAGAAGAACCGGCTAGAAACTCCATGGTTACTCTTTTACAATCATTTGGTGTTACAATATTATCATGTTACAGCATTAGTACTTAAGTATGGGGGAACACCGTAGGCCTGACAATAAGTCACTGCGTATTACTCAAAAATGTAATACAAGATAAAAAGTTAACAAGCATCTGGGAATCTACAAAGTCTAGTGTTTACACATTCACAAATGATCTGTAAAAAAGAATCTATACAAAGGTAAGAAATTATTGTAAAATACTATAAATAGTACAAGCGTGGTCCAGGTGCGGCGCGCAGGTGCGGTCAGGGTGCGTAGTACTCGCAACCGGCGTGCGAGTATGACCAGATGTATGAACGTGGACGAGGCAAAAGTATTACCACTGATGCGCAGTCGACTGTAACTACCTACACAGTTCGTTACGATTACAATCCGGACAAATATATCATATTTTAATAGACAGACATTTATTACACCGATATTTACGGCACGGATGTGCAGACACCTGATCGATAACAAGCAATATAAAGTTTATTGCAACTACTGCGCGTACGCTTCTATTGCCTATGTTTATACGTTTTAAGGGTTTTTTCGACTTAACTAACTCAAAATAAAAATATCTGGCGCCGGAAACATCAGTTTAGCGTAGCTTCAAGCCATAGCGATCTTTAAACATTATGGAATGCAAATAAAGATATGAATAAATAGCTAAACTTTTAGACAAGACTAATTACATGATACATGCGTCATGTTCGTGAACGGCGCTCTCAGTTGTGACTGGTCATCTCTTGGTTGCCACGGCTTATTTGAATTAATTATTTTATTTTTGAATTGTTTATTTTTACTATGGACACTTTTAACGTGCACACTGCACATCTTGCTACATCGTTCTCACACAATGTACCATCTCAACATGAAGGATGTAACCAACGTTTTGTAAAAATATACTGATTTAAAAGAGTGTTCATGGAGTTTCTTGCCCGTTCTTCTCCATAGAGATCTACACTAGGAAATGGGCAACTACAGTACTTTCACAGTTTTTATGCTTTGTGACTGGGACTGTAGCTTCATTACATTGCTATCTTGTCGACAGTTCAAAAGTGCCTGTAACTGGCCTACTTGAAATAAATGCTTTGATTTTGATTGATTGCGTTCAGCGAGTTAAACTCCTAATAAAAAGAAAGATACGTTCTGTAAATTTGACAGAACTGTATGTACCAGTTCTGTCAAATTTTCATCATCTTCATCATCATTTCAGCCGAAATAAGTCCACTGCCGGACATAGGCCTCCCTCTAGTGGTGCCACATTGATCGGTCTCGCGCGATTCGCATCTAGCAGATACTCGCCACCCTCACCAGGTCATCGGTCCACCTAGTGGGAGGCCTTCCAATGCAGCGTCTTCCGGTTCGTGATCGTCACTCCAGAACTTTTCGGCCCCATCGGCCTTCCGTCGTGTCGAATTCTAATCAGCATTAATTCAGTAACTAATTAGATAAGTGTGAACAAAGGGACTAGCGCGAATTTTTTTCAGTGTTAAATGTACTCGAAAGCTTTAAAGAAAACTTTGCTACTTCGATTTCAGTACCAATTGAAGTTTACGATAGGTGTCATAACTCTCGCTAAGCCGTTATAAGCAATCTAACAATCACCTCCCAGTACGCTCAGTCGACTGAATTCAGTGAAGTGGAATTGCCACTTAGGAAGCGCACTTTTATCACTTCTTACTACATATTCTCGCAATACTAAGAGTTTTCTTGGAAAATGTTTTATTGTGTTGTCCATACTAATATTATAAAGCTGAAGAGTTTATGTTGAAAGCGCTAATTTCAGGAACTATTGGGTCGAATCGAAAATTATAAAAAATCACGACGGCCACAAGGAGCGGAACATCAAGGAAAAATGTTGCAAAAAGAGGAAAAATTGTATTTTCATAAAATAACTAGCTTTTGCCCGTGGCCTAGCTCGCGTTAATTTAGAATTTGACAGTCAATTCGGGTTGTACTCTGCTTGTAATAATATTATTCAATCATGATTCGAAATACACTTTTTTTCAGTATACCTGACAACGTATACGCATAATTTTAGGATGATCGGTTCAGTGGTTTGGGCGTGAAAAGGTAACAAACAAACTGACTTTCGCATTTATAATATTATAAGGTCCAATTAAATTAGATGGAGAAACTTTCAGAAATCATTCTGACTACCAAAATAAAGACAACAGTAAAAAAAAAACGCATAAGACTTACAAGAAAAAAAATCAGCTAACGAAAATACACTAAAAATGCCGGCAATTTATTATTTTAGCTTAAAATAAAATCATTTTAATCATTGTTTTTTTTTGCTTGGATATCTTTGGTTAGACGTACTGAACGCTGTGTTAAAATTTGTCCATCTATTTTAATGGGACCATAAATATGTATGGATATGGATTTCACGCGGACAAGGTCGCGGGCAACAGCTTCTTATTTTATATGAGTACAGGATGCATATGTCAGTATTACAAGGATACTAGTATTATTTCCCTCCGAGTCGAGTCCTGTTAATTAGTATTGTTAAATTTTATGCGCCTGTTTTAATTGGTTTATTCTAAATGTTGGATTTTATGCATCAACTACTATTTTATGGGTTGAACTTTATATTTTACTGATGTTGCATTTATGTTTCGTTTAGTTACAATGTTTCTCGTGGCCTGAGTGCTACCAGGTAGGTGGAGAGGCTTGGTATAGTCGAACTCTCAATTGCTTTACCACCCTAGGCTGAAAGTCACTTACACGTCTTAGAATGATAAGAGGGCCTAGAGTCTTGACATGTGGGTCTTCAAAGCGTTACATAACAGGATTGACGTAAACTTTTCGGTAATCCTGATCACTGATAGAATTTCATCTTCTCAAAGAATCTATTTTTGTGTTCAACCTTTTTTTTTTCGGATGGGAAATCATCAAATGACTTCTGACACTCCCTCTTCGCTCTGCTCAGAGCGGGAGCGCTCTGACCAGAGCGAAGAGGGAGTGTCAGACTTGTACTGACTAAAACCCATCCATGTTCCTTCCTAGCTCTTTGTGTTCCAGGGTCGCGCTATCTCTTTCGAACAGTCCCGCAGCCCTGTGTATTCAACCTTAGAGAAGCTTCAATACACTGTATATTGTAGTAAGAACCGGTAAAGCAGTTACGAGGTCGACTATACATTTATTTATTTTCTCTTGTTTGCCCTGTCACTGTTGCATGCCTGTAATGTGTTAATGCAGATTAACGGCTAGTCCTGCCAACACAAATAATATTTATCCGTGATAAAAAGATGTAGGTCTGGAGTTAAGGTCTGGTTTGGATACAATGTTGCAGAAACTGTTCTTGTATCACCTAAGGCGATTGTTATTTTATTTCTGTACGCAGCTTATGACTGTTATAAGACTATTTTTATAACGATAAGTATAGGTACCGTACTATAGAATTTGGCTTGTTTATTTTATTCAAGCAATTTTAGTCCTAAACTGCCTATATAACGAGCAGCCCTAAAGGTAAAGAGCGCTGAGGGTTTTATAAATGCATTTCCTAAAGGGGTTAAAGAGGGGAGGAAGTTTGTATGAATGTTTGTCAAATTTACCGACGCTCATCGGGCGCACGACTTCTCTAGTTAAAAAGACATAAACGAGCTGTACTGTCGAGTGCAGCGAAAGAGCGTATAGCTATGTATTCGACTTTTGAAGTATGAAAGATTTAATACATACATAGAAATAAATAAAATTGAAGTGTCTATTTATAATTTCAAAATAACATTTTTTTACTGAATGCGTATGAAAGTATATGGTACTTATAACAAAACTACATTTTATTAAATGTTTTGTCTGTTTGTTCTGGCTAATCTCCGAAACGGCTGGACCGAGTTTGACGGGACTTTTACTAGCAGATAGCTGATGTCATAAGGAGTAACTTAGGCTACAAGGCTTTTATTTTAGAAAAAAGATTAGGGTTCCGTGCAAATGGGGAAGTAATATTTTTATAATAATTTCATGCCAACGAGGGTTTCGGGGCACAGCTAGTAATATATAAATTTGACTATAGCACATAATAATACTAGCTGACCCCGCAAACGTTGTTCTGCTATATAAATTGTGGTGTGAAATATACTTTACGACCTATTCTCATACCTACCAAATATACATTAAAAAAAAATCATATAAATCGGTCAAGCCGTTTCGGAGGACTGCAACCACAAAAACACGAGATTTTATGTATATATTTATTTAGTTTATAGATTGTTTTTTTTTTTGAGGTTATCTATGTTCACAAATTGTACGAGTCAGTTGATGACATGAAACATCATAACACAATATATACACTCCAACAATCTTGACGTTTGTCGTAATAATTTTTGTTTCCAAGAAATGTGAAAATACAAAGTCGTCCATGCAATCGCATGATTTTGCCATGTAAAACGAAAGTGCGAACATTAAAATACAATTTAGGTAATCTACGATAACAATGTGAGAAATGAAAGCGTTATTTTCTACTAATATGCTTTTATGTTGTTATGTAGACAGGTCTTTATTGTGTTATTTTATTTTGATGTCGTATTTTATTGAAATTTCGTGTCTGGGTCACTTGATTGACAGATAAAAAAGGTACCTAGGTACAGTCAACAAACAAAATAAGTAACCAGAGTCGAAAGATATAGTTGAAGTTTTTTTTAGAAACTGATCGATGTTTTCGAATGCAATTAAATTAAATGAATAAAAATAAACAATTTATTAAAGTAAAGGCCAATGCGACAAATTGGTCCAAGTAACCAATACGCATGAAATATTTTTTTTTATGATAGTTTATAGCCGATATGTAAATAAAAAAATCCAAGTAATCGGGTAATATGTACACTCAGGTCGAAAAGTTTTAATTTTTTTTAAATAGATTTTTGTGTTTCTCTACGAAAATATAGAAATACGAAGCTATAAAAAGAAAAGACGTAGTGTGAGTCACAGGTACATCATACCAACACTGTAAAAGAGATAAGCGGCGTGCTCTGAGCGCAGTTACATGACCTAAACGAGTTCAATATTCAACAAAGAAATGTATTCTTAATGCGGATTAGAATTCAAGCCAGATATGTTAGGGCACGCCAATATTATGGCTATATATATTAATAGACAGAGACCAAACTGGTATCGATGCCATAATTCAATATTACTGTAGCTGTTTGACCGGCAGTCGTACGTTGGGAAGCTGTGCACACATATTATCTGTGGTTTGGTACATGGGTCTAGCGAGACATGAAGGATTTAATCCGCCAGCACAGATTTTAGACGAAATAATTATTGATTGTGACACTTAACAAGTGATTTGTAAACTGTTTTTCTGAATATACACCTTTATAATAATTATTACAGTCTTTATTTTTATTTGGGATTGGGGTTGGGTGTTACCGAGCAGTTATGTGTTTGGCCTAGCATCCATAGTGTATGCGTTCAAATTTCATGGCCGGCGTGTACCTACAGTCAGAAATGTTAACATGTAAACACCTACCTAGATGGAACATTTCATATGCAATAATATACATTCGTTTGTGGTTACATATTAATGTCTTTGACTGTACCAATATACGCACTGTAAACATGCTCACATCCATAAGTAAAAAACACGTAGAATAGATATACCAGAAAAAAATCCCTTGATAACACTTAAGTCTTATGAACTTAACTGAACTAATACCCGGTTCATTAAAATAAAAAAATAAAACATTTATTTTTATTGATCTTATCACAAGACCTACCTAAAAAGACATCCACTACGTGTATTGGTAATATGGACCACCTTCCATACAAATTTGCCCATCATCCTTTGAAGACTTGCAACAGTTTCTATAAAAACTGCAACTATAATTGACAACCATGGTTACTTATCTATTTTGTTGACTGTACATGAGATTTTGCCTGACAATTTGTGAAGGAAAATTTTCATAAGAATGTAATTAAAGCAAGCCAACAGCTACATTTTTTACTTCAAATTTATTTCCCAACAGTCTATTACTTTCATTTTCCTCAGCCATGTTCGTACTCGTAAAAATTACACGCGAGGCCATAATTAGCTGCCATTTGAAGGGTATTTTATGTTAATCTAAAACTGTGGTATGTTCCCGATCGAATTATCATTAACATTGCTTCTAACACTTGTGATAGTTACACCAATTTGTCCAACAAGATTAAACCGGCAATAAAATTTTAATACACTGTTATTCTTGTTAAATTAAGTAACGTTATGTCAGAATCATTAAAGCAGTGGCTTAACGGTCGGTGCACACTGCACACTGCCCAATATTTACGAGTTGATTTACATACAACTATCTTTGCTTTGGTGGAAACACGATAAGATGTACAAACAATTAATTATCATAAAGAGAAGTAATTAAATACAGCTTTTTTCTTTCTCAAAATTTGGAAAACCTACAGGGATAGGTGGTAGCGGACTCCATCAATACCAAAGGCATAAAAACACAGTTGAGAGATTGATTGTACTGTCAATCTATTCACAGGCCATTACTTCCGCGTAGACAGCCGAGCCGTTTGTATTAACGTCTGAGACGCTGAGGAACTTCTCAAAAACAATACTGGTAAGAACACCTTCGACCACAAAAGGATTTTACCTCTATCGTAAATCAACCCATACATATTGAAACGAATATATCCCAGTGAACTGGGTGCTTTATTCTGTCCGACAGTTTACCTTTTTAAAGTGACCACTTATCGAGTCAGTAAAGCAGACGATATTAAATTAAAATACAGTGTCGTGCAAAAAATAATGACCACTCTCTGTGATCGCATACCATTTTATTAGGTGTCTTTAAATTCCAATATAACATTAACTGGTTAAGTTTTTATAGTTGTTATGATCAATTGATGAACTGTTATTTTTTATTGCGATCAGAATTATTTCTTGATCGAGTTGTCGACTTGGGGCAAATGTTTCATCTCGATGCAGTTACTATGTTGTGGTTGAGATCGAGTTTAGAATAGGTTTACACCTTGTAACTTTAGAAAAAAACTTTTTACATTAAAATAAAATTTGAGAACAAATGAAGAGATAAAACATGATTTTTTGTAAACTTGGAAGGAAGAAAATATGGTCTACAAGATGAATTTTTGTACAGATAACGATGAACGCATTAGTTACGAAACGGGACTTTAGTGATGGTATTTTGTTTAGTTGGCGAAACGGGAAAGTTCCCAAACGGGACGTACCCATCTTATCTGAAATTCCACTCTACCCCATTCAACATTTTCGTTTGTTGCCCGTGGTACTATCAGTATTACTACCAGTCAAGCGAGCAGGCAAGTGCAGTACTGATAGTACCAATGGCAACAAACCCAATTTTTTGCTAAAAGTGTGCATCAAGGCGTTACTGAACTTTATTTTGCCTTACTTGATACACATGCACTCCCACAAAAAACGCAATTTGGAAAATAAAACTTTTTTCTGCATTTTTAATCATGATCATGGTCTAGTTTGCCGCTACATATATATCATCGAGCTACTTTTATACGAGTAAAGGGCAATAACATCCTAGGTGCATATTTTTTGCTTTCCTGCACTAGTATCATAATCTCTGATGGATGTGCGAATGTCAATGTTTTAATCAATTTCATCAATTACGTGAGTGATATGTTTATCTAAGAAACACGAACAAAAACTCTTACGGGGGAGTTTTGCTGTTCAGCTAGAACAAAAAACTTCACGCTAAGTCATTAATTAAGTAAATCTGAAGGCACCTACATGTATTTTTTTATATTTTCTGTCATTGCACTTGAATTGTGACTCACTGGCAACATCGGTAAAAAACTGTATCATCATGACTGCAGATATGTCTCTACCTACAAACTTGTCAAATTCTGTAACTTATTGTTTTCAGAATTAGTTGAGCATTATATTAAGGTAGCTACATACATACTGTGACTTATTTATCCTATAAGTTCGTTTAACTTGAAAACATAACAATTTAATATGTCTATTTACATGTATATATATACTTTGATATGTATTTATAGTATTTTATATATAATTGTAGTTAGTATTAAATTAAAATTTATTTGCAGATTTATACACCTACCACTGTTTGTCTCTCCATCACACAAAAGTTGGTAGAAAATGCCTATAACATTAAGTCCGCTTCTGTACTTTGTGCTTGAAGTGTTAAATAAACAAATAACAAGCATCTAACTTGTAGATTCTATAAAACAATATAGAGGAGCGAGTCTCATACCAAGCGACCCATATTGTTTAAAAGACAGAGTTGAAAAACCAACACTGTCAATAAATATTAAATCAGTGGCCTCAGTTTTCACTACAACTCATAAATCTTCCAGATTGATCACTCGGTGGTCTTGTCAGTAGCTGTCAGCTGACAACGCATTACCCTGTAATGTGGGCAATTTGCAAACTCCCCGGACCCGGCGAAAGTTGTAAGTACGTACCCATTTATACCACGGACCATCACTACAAAGAAAACGAGCCGCGGATGCAAATTGACCGGTTAATCACGAGAATTTGTTTTGCACATGCTACAAACGGCGGCTAAGTAATGATGAGATTATATCGTCAATTCCATTTAATTTTTGATCTTATCAGGAAATCTTCTTTATTAAAAACAGCTTCCTTATTTGTGTTAAAGATTATTAATATAAGATGTTCGAAAATTGTAAGTAGGGAGGTCCTTTCCGTGCCACTTACAAAGAATGCTAACAAATACTTTTTGGGGTCTACATTTCTTAATTTTTATGTGATGTAGGTGTGGATGTATGCGTACAAGACTGTTAACTGTTCATTTAATTTTCTATATTTACCTATGTATGTAGACACACACGTAGGCTAAATTCTAGTTAGACATCATCATCATCATCATTCTTCTCTCGTTTATCACCATTTTTTTGGAGCCGGCGCAGCATGTCTTCTTCTCCCATATTTCTCTATTACTCATCATCTCATCAGACACCTCTATTATTGCCATATTCATCACATTTATTTTAACATTAAATGGAATACTCGCCTTTTTTTCGGATGGGAAATCATCAAAAGACTTCTCCCGCTCTTGGCAGAGCGGAAGGGAGTGTCAGACTTCTACTGACTAAAACCCATCCATGTTCCTTCCTTGCCCACTGTATTCCAGGGCCGCGGTATCTCTTTCGAACAGTCCCGCAGCCCTGGTTGTAATACTCCCCTAAGTCTCTGATTCCCATAAATTCTTCAAACACCGTCCGCGGTAGCCCTACACTGCATATTTGTGCAGTGTCGATGAAATCGCAATTATGAGATAAGCATAAACGCTCAAATTGAGCAAGCGACGACTTGCTCTCTCCAATTAAACATTTAGAAGATCTTGTCAACAACCATTTACAGATAATAAACCAAAGGTTTTACATTGTCGTGTCATCATACCTCTACGCAAACATTAAAATGACAATGTATTCAGTAACCTGTCATTTACTCAGTTGTGGAAGTTCTTCTTAGAAAATTCACACTTCAATGTAACGAGCTGTTCAAGCGAGCAAATATTATTGCGTCACACACAAACGGTTACACAGAAATTCTAAAACCTACTCTTGTTGACAATCACCGTGCAAATTCAGTTAAACGTGGAAAACTGTGCTTTTCAGATTACTGACCTAAAACATCGTAACTAGCTGTGACCAAACAGAGTTGATACAATGTTTGTAACAAACACTTTTTGTAGGTGCCTTATCTCTCGGCTAATTTGACACATGACAAGTTAGCGGCACATAACATTAAGTAACTACATAGAAGAGATCACTGACTTATGATTGGCAGCTCTCGAAGATAATAAGTAATGGTTAGTGATCATTTAATGAACTAAACATGTAATCGTATCGGATTTGCGAGGATGGGTGACAAAAACTTGTTGAACCACTCACGCCCACCGATCGCGACTCATTAGTGATATAGCTTAATGCTGTACCGAAAATAACGCAAAAAATACAAGAACATTATAGTTAATTAAATATAGTACTCTTCTGTGCTTATTTTTTTGTGTGGGTACTGTAATTATGGCAATAATGTTGTTGGACCGCAAATTAAGGAAATCAATGTACGTAGAGCGTAGTATTCAAAATAAGAGGAATTCGAAATAAATTCAGTTATTTACATGCATAATTAGTGGTGCTTGGTTGGCTTTCCGATTTTTTGGCAAATTATGGTGAGGTCTGTCGAGATTTAAGTGGGTGATGACATCGGTGCCCTCCTTTTTCGTTCGCTTGCTTGTATCGACCAAGACACCGGCTTTAAAAATTACAGGCTACTGAAAAATTATTATAAATTTTGTACCGAAATGTTTCTCATAATGTCTAAATGCAGAAAGTACCATAATACCTGAGGCTTAATGCCTGAGGAAGAGAAAATTGCGGCCCTGGAACACAAAGGGCAAGGAAGGAACATGGATGGGTTTTAGTCAGTAGAAGTCTGACACTACCTTCCGCTCTGCCCAGAGCGGAAGAAGTCATCTGATGATTTCCCATACGAAAAAAATAAATAAAAAAAGGGAAGAGAAAATTTTCCACTTCATCATCTAAAGCACGTTATCCTTATTTTAAAGCACACATTCTCAAACACCTAGGTACACTACCTAAGAATTGAGAAATACTAGTGTGTGTATTTCTCAATAAAAACCTATACCTAAACCTGTCCGCAAATAACAAATATCAACTTTCAATCCAATAACAAGCAGTAAGGAATCCTGAACCACTAAATGAATCAATCGTCTCCAGGAAACCAGTCGGACAGTAAATCGTAACATATTACGTCGTAAACAGACAATAGACACACCCGGCATTGCCCAGCATTGCCCAGGATAGATGAGCCACCATATTGTGTAAATCAAAGGCTAACTCCAGTCGTTTGGCTTAACGATGTAGAGTTTTGTCAGGAACGGCAGGCGATTTGTGCTCTTTACCCTTTCAGTGCCCAGAACCCAGCATATAAGTCTATCGTTTGTTCGCACAACCCGTACCCGTAGCTATGGACTCGCTAGTCGGGTTCTGGGCATGAATACAAGTCATCTATAGTTAATTATAACGACGACTCGGATACGGGTTGTGGGCACGCGAACGAAATTCGCGAAGTTTTCGCGAAGTACTGGGCAGTGAATGGGTTTACAGAACAAGTGCAGTAATGAGAATGTTTCCTAGATTTATAAGTGCAGGTTATTGCGGAAGGTATGAAGGTTCAGTTCCTATTTTCTCAAGTAAATAACATAACATCACACCTGTAATTCCCGAAGGGTAGGCAGAGGTAATACTACCTCCACATTTCGCCAGTTATATTTAAATCCCATGTGATAGGAGGCGAGCCTATGGCCATCAACCGGGCGCAAATCTATACGCCGTGGCTGTTACTGAGAAATTCCTGATGGAAAAACCCAATAACACTTTGCGCGATCTGGGAATCGAACCTAGGACCAGGAGTCGGCTTACAATTATAAAAAAAAGAAAAAGAAAACGAGGTTCTAGGTCGAGAGCTCAGTGAAATCCTTCCATATCTAATTGAGGGTATCAACAAAAGTGCCAGAAGAGAATATTGTTTTTCTCTTACACAAAGAGTCAATATCATGCAGGGCTGCGGGAATGTCCAGGGCTGCGGGACTGTTCAGGGCTGCGGAACTGTTCGAAAGAGATACCGCTAGGAAGGAAGGAACATGGATGGGTTTCAGCCAGTACAAGTCTGACACTCCCTTCCGCTCTGCCCAGAGCGGGTGAAGTGATTTGATGATTTTGTAAATATCATTCTGAATGCTGATTTCGATACATTTGATTTTCGATGAAGAGAAAAAACAATACAACTTCGACAAATAATCAACACAGCTTCAATACCGTTTTATAGAAACCAGTGTAGTATTGGCGGAAAGTAAGTCGAACCGTAATAAACTCAACTTCAATTATAGTCAGTTAAGACAATGGACGATTAATACCCATCGTTAAACTGAACTCAACGCGTTACTAGTTAAATAAATAATGTAACTCTTCCTGTTAACGCTAATGATATGCAAATAGGCCAATTTAACTGCATGTATGCGTACGACTAATTAGCAGATAATTACGTTAGTGGCATTTATAGCGTTTGACAGAGAGTTTTAGCATTCAACGTTAGGGTACTGTTGAACGAGAGCGTAACAGTTGGAATTATTAGGATTGCTGAAGAATGAGTATTCTTTATTACAAAATTTGAAGATTCCGACAATGGTTATGTATATTTCGAAACTGGTTGTTAGTTAAATATATCAGACCAATGTGTCTGCAATCGTTGGTCTAGTGGTCGCAAGCACGACTGCTGAGCATGAGGTCCTGGGTTCAATTGGCGGGTCGGGTAAAGTGTCATTGGGTTTTTCCATCAGGAATTTCTCAGTAGCAGCCACGGAGTCTGGATTTGTGCCCGGTTGGTGGCAATAGGGTCGCCCTCTATTACATGGGAGTTAAACATAACTGGCGAAATGTGGGTGTACTATTAGATACATCTCTGCCTTACCCTTAGGGGATTACAGGCGTGATGTTATTTTATGTAAATAGGTGTGTACTTAACAATGCCAGTATCTAGTATCGTCATAAATAAGGCTGCATGCTACATAGAGGATAGTATTTTATCAAACTAGTGCATACGCTTGACTAACTAAATAAGTTCATTTTTAAAAACGAACATTTGCCATGAACTACGATATGATTGGAAAATCCCAAACAAGCATTTCAACGTATGTTCGCCACTTCATTATAATCGTCAGCACGCAACCCTTGACTGGATAAACCCAATGTGAAAATAACAAATTAACATATTACATAATCGTTATAGCGTTGATGGATGAACACTTTAGTCCGTAAACACCTTTTCTTTTTATATTTATTTGATCAAACTGTGGAATGTCGGTAATTTAGATGTTATTTAATGACTTCTAAGTCGCGTGCACATTACGGAGTACTGAGTAAGGTATTTTCGTGCTGTCTCACATTGCTTTATTATAATCGAGCATAATATTTCGCTGACTAAAGTTATAGGCCGCGTGCGGCAGGGCACATTACTCACAGAACTGTTGGCCGATGGGGCTGGAAAGGCGTGACGACCACCTACCTGAAGGCACCTCCCTGGAAGGTCTCCCACAATATGGTCTGATGGCCTGATCAGACCATATGGTGACGGATGCGGAAAACCGATTTTCTTGCTCACTCGCGTTAATTTAGAATTTGACAATTAGTTCCAGTTGTACTATGCTTGTAATAATATAATTAAATCATGATTGAAAAAAGACACGATGCGAGAGGCAGTTGGGAGTTTTATACAGCCGTGAACGTCTTCCAGCTGATATGAGGATACTGAGGTCCTAAGTTTAGGCCAAGTTTAGCAGTCAAACGTTGATACGTTGAGACAATTTTTATATTCTATTCTAAAGCTTTGGGTTTTACCTCAGTGATAGGTACACGAAAACGTATGCCAGGCTACATTGATGACTAAGAATAGTCAGTGTGAGTAAATAATCTTTAGCTTATCTCGTCCTATGGCAATTCATTATTACCGCCTTTGAAGCTGTACTCAGAACACTATCTCCTTTATTACTGAGATATTCATTACCAACCCATAACACGGAGTCAGTTCCAAAGATACTTGTTTTCATCAGAGGGCCTAAAAGAGAAACTATTTGCGAGAACTAACCGCTCGAGTTTCAAACCTCGTTTATCGTTATTATGAATGCAATACCACAAATAGAACTGTTTATTGGGTATTGATAAATGTTATTAAACCCCATAGGGGGCGAGCTTGAATAAATATCGGCTAAATATAATAAACGTTTGCATGGTGCGTGGAATCAGGGACTGACTCGCGAGTCTGTACGTTGCAGCTGGTATTATTTAAATGAGATATTAAGTGGGATGGCGTACACAGAGACGCTAGAGAATAAAATGTTCATTCGTCCTAATATCTTCATTTGATCATATTCACAAGAGGAACGAAACGAGCTCTCCGTTTGATGTGTAACTCTATGGTAACTATGGTTATTAAATTCTTGAGCGCTGGCATCGCGACAAATGCAAGCGCACATTTTCTATTTTCATATAGAAAGACTTTTTTATACTTTTTCACTTTTAATTGCTAATAAGTAGATTAGACTTGCTATCAGGACGCTAAGATCTCCCTAATAGCTAGAGTATCTACTTTTTTAGATATCCGTTAAAAGTTACCGTTTCATGTATCGGTAGTTATAAAGTCGGTGGTTTATACGTATTTCGTATTTGTTTACGAGTTCGGTGCAGTTGATTTATTCCAGTAATTATAAATGCGGGAAAATCTGAATTATAGGACTACAGTTACTATAAAATATGCTTTAACTTATAGCAAGTTATTCTGGTTTATTATGCCTGAACACCGTGTTAACATGAATTACGGGCCAAATTGAGCTGTTCATCTCCATTGTCGTGTCATAATTAAAGATTGATAAATAGGTCTTTGCGTGTGTCGAGAATTTGTTCCGTAAGGTGGTTTTAAATATTTTTGCTGTTGATGTAAAAGAGATTGGCCAGGTTTCATCCCATGTATTTCTTAGTAAGCACTTAGACAATAATGTTGATTGACAGGACCGAAAGCCATGACCATAAATAACCTGAAAACAACAATTTGCTACCATCTTTTGTTCGTGTAAGTTATTAATAATTCTGAATATACAGGGTGTAAAAATACTCTTAACGAAGCCGAAAGGCACTTGTTTTCCCCGTCATTGCGATCATTTTTTTGTTCTAAACCATACCTGGGAACTTTCTAGTTTCGGAGATATTGGGGGTCAAAGTTCTAACTTTTTAACAAGTATTTTTTTATATACATGTTTTTAATGTGTTTTTTTTTTACTTAAGAACCTTGACGATCCTCGTACTATTCAATCCATCCATCAGCACAATGTTTTGAATGCGTTAAATTGAGTCCTACCGTAAAAGATGATTTTTCACCCCAAAAAAAAAATCGTTTCCCAGCAATATTTTGCGTGAAGTTACTTAATTTGATGTACAGAATGCTTGGTTAACGGCTTCGTGAACAGTCTGTTTACACCCTGTATTTACGGTATGAATGATTTCAAAACAGTTTATACGGATCTCTCATTTTATAGGAAATCTATACAAAGCCACACCATGTTATACTGGAAATGTACAGCTTCATGTACCGCCGTGTGTACTTAATAGGTATAATTTCCAGAACTGCATTTTGTTCACGGACTCCCTAAGGAAAATCAAACTTATTGCATTTTATCTTTTCTTGGAAGAGTTCGAAAAATAAACTACAATTAATCGAAGAAAATTAATTAATTAAAGACACTAGAGAATTTATTGTCAGAGTGATACTGAATATAATATATTTAACATAATATTTAAAGGTACTTAACATAACATAACATCACGCCTGTAATCCCCGTAGGATTAGGCAGAGGTGTAACTAATAGTATACCCACATTTCGCCAGTTATGTTTAAGTCCCATGTAATAGGGGGCGAGCCTAATGCCATCAACCGGGCACAGATCCAGACACCGTGGCTGCTACTGAGAAATTCCTGATGGAAAAACCTAATAGCACTTTGTCCGACCTAGGAATTGAACCCCATTAATGTACCTACCTATGTACCTACATAATATTTTATGTTTAGTCTTCTGGGTACGTTTCCAGATGACAGTGATGCCGAGGAGTACTTTGAAGCCTAAGTGTCCCATTGTTGTCGTTGTAAATATGTAGGTACTTACTTTTAGTTACTTCTTTTTAGTAGGTACTTCTTTTTTATCATTATTTTTGTCCTATTTGTAGTCTTTAATTAATGTATTGAATGTTTGTTTTCTGTCCAATGTCATTAGGTGAGTAAATAATACTTACAAGTCTTAGTAAACATGGTACAGGAAATACATTCCTGCCAACAGGTACACGGGACACATAGCAAAAACACCATTCTACATGAGCCCATGAGCATATCCCATTTATTGTAATAACTAAGTACGTGTTAGAACATAACTAAGTGCTATGGGTTCATTATATGCGTTTTTATTTGAATTCTCTTGATTCATTAATGTCGGTAGGGAAATGGTTGTTGTTTTATGTATGTTTAAGTGAGCTTTAGATTAGCAGTGAGTTTGGTACACGATAAAATGTAATAGGTAATTCAGATTACAAATACAAGGTGTAAACAGACTCTTCACGAAGCCGTTAACCATGCATTATGTACATCAAACTAAGTAACTTTACGCAATAATTAGTGCTGGGCAACGACTTCTTTTTTTGGGCTGAAAAATCACGTTTTAGAGTAGGACTCATGTAACGCACTCAAAACATTGTACTGACGTATGGATTGAATAGTAAAACGGTCCTGGAGGTGTTTAAAGTAAAAATCATACATTAAAAACGTGTCTTTAAAAAAAAAAAACTTGTGAAAAAGTTGCAACTTTGACCCCCAATATCTCCGTAACCAGAAGGTATGGTCTAGAATAAAAAAAATATTGCAATGACGGGCAAAACAAGTGCCTTTCCGCATCATTAAGAGTCTGTTTACACCCTTTATTTGCTATTAAATGATTTTTTTTGCATAGCCGTTACTATTGAGATTATATTTTTTTTTAAATCGAGAGCCTAAAAAAAAGTAAATCATCAATTGCTATCTTAAAATCTTAAATCTATCTGAAAATGTTGAATGTATCTTAAAATTAAAATCTGCAAGTATCTAGCAAGGGTGTACCTACAACAAAAACATGTTAGATTCCAAGAAAATGAATCTATTTACATGAACCGTTAAGTCCTCATAAAAAATAACATCGATATAGTCACGCATTACCTTAGAATTTGCTCGGCATCTAATTCGAAAACGCTTAAATATACAAGATGTAATGCTTACGTTAATATTATCGGACGTGCAGCAAAATAACAGCTCCCGGTCATGCGATCGTTGATCGTGGATCGTGAGCTGTGGTACATCTCTAGAGATCTATAGAGGTGTGCTGACAACTAGCCGAAGGAAATAATCATCTCGCCTCTGTAATGCCAAGTTCACTCCCCTACTACATGCTTTTAGTTAAATGGCGGGTGTTTAGTTTGCTGGTACATTCTTATAGAATAGGTTTTGCTTTTTGCTGTATTTCAAGATATTTTTTTGAAAGGAACCGTAATTATTTTTCTTAAATAAAAGTAGCCTAACTTAGACCCTATAACAACAGCTATCTGCCAGTAAAAGGCTTGTTAAAATCGGTCGGATTAGCCGGAACAAACAGACAGATAGATAGACGGACAAACAGTTTAAACAAAATGTTTATTTTCATATGCATTCGGTAAAAAGCTGCTATTTTCAAATTACAAACAGACACTTTCACAATTTTATATATTTGTATGGAAAACTAATAAGTACCTAGGTACTTTCTATAGGAATACCCAAAAACGTTTTAGGTACATACCTACGGAGTATTTGGGTATTTCCTAAAAAAGTAATTCTTTTTAATTCATTAGACAGGCATTTTTAAAGAAATAGGTAGTCCTTTCACAATGACCTGAATGACACAATCTCTGCTTTCTTGGGTCAGGATCCCGTATTGAATGACCGCATCGCATATTTTTGTACAGCCTTTATACGTTTTCTATAGTTAAATGGCGGACACTTCCGCCTGATCACCACTAAACACATTTTTGCTTGCACTTACAACGTGAAGCGCTCTCTAACCGGGCGGGGTGCCTCCGCATAATACAGGCGATTTTTTTTTAACTGATCAGTTGAAAAAGGCCGCGACTGTACCCACTTTTCTGAAATCTGTTACCGTGAGCACACGTAACCGGTTTAAATATTCAAGGCTAAATACTAGAATATTCAAATGACAGTCACACACAAATTATGAATACGGTATAGTTACATTTATGCCTTATAAATTATGTCCATACCTTCTGAAATAATGATTACAAGAGCAGAAGAAACGAAAAACTATTAAGAAAACATATTTTTCGATATTGCACACTCCGAAAATCAATCATTTCTTTTGACTGTAACTGTAACTATAAAAGTACAATGACATTAGTTACAGCTAATACAAATTACCTCACAGCAGATGAGTTCAAAACAAAACCGCAATATATTATATCATCCAATAAGAATTCTTTAAAATAACGCAATTAAAATTCACCACACCTATATAACAGAACCATTTGAATAGGTTGTATACATAACTATAGGAGAAAAAATATCGTCTTGGTGTGAATGCCCTCTGTGACAGTAATATTGGGTGTCTTATTCGAGTAAATCCCATTAAGTTAAGTACTTGAAACTTGAAATTATTGTT
This sequence comes from Lycophotia porphyrea, assembly GCA_950005105.1. Taxonomy (NCBI): domain Eukaryota; kingdom Metazoa; phylum Arthropoda; class Insecta; order Lepidoptera; family Noctuidae; genus Lycophotia; species Lycophotia porphyrea. The sequence goes on from OX465389.1 coordinate 5,912,290, forward strand.
GCAATTTCGGTAGCTGGTAGTAACTTCAAGTTCCTACCAAAACTGCAACAAAAATCAATGGAATTTGATGGTGGAATCTCTGAACACTGCTTCAGTATTATAATATATTCCCGAATAACACCTACTGTCCTTAAATATAATATAATGTCAACAGTAGCATGAGGTGAATAACCTAATTGCTTAATCAACCTAGCTCCTTGGCTTCGTGGAAGATCCCATCAATGGAATCTGAGGGACTGAATCGAAAAAAAGAAGATGAAATCATGGTATATTATGAAATCATAGCAAACCTACATTTCTAAATAATGTTATCCATATATTTTACTCTTTATAGCACTTAATCGGTTTCACCAAATCCTGACGATTCCGAAAATCAGAATGTCGTTCAGTATTGTATCAGTAAAAATGGACTTCCAAGCCCATTACAATATAACCTTACTAAACAGAAACAAACAAACATAATAGAAAAGCCTGTCCCAATAAACAGTAAACTAGACAGCCAACATAAACAGATAACGATCTAGTGTATTGTATTGTCGTATCGTATTGTTAAGGCTACGTGGTCCAGCATGCGTGGTAGGGGCTCCTACAGGCTTCAGAAACAGTTGGCGGCTATGAAGTGGTTTAGGAGGAATGCAGCCACTGGCACACCGCGATAACCTTGAGGTAAGGTAGCGGGGCAGCATAAGCGGAGCGATTTGAACAAGTTCGAAAAGTTTTAAGTCGATAGTGGGTGAGAATTCGATATTATTACTTGTTTAGAAACTTTTTAAGTTATCTAATAACACCTCTTTTATCTACTCTGTTGTAGTCATCATCATGACATCTGTCTAGCTTTTTTACAACTATGTTAGAGTCAGTTTTCAGTCCAGCCGGATGCACCTAAATACCAGTATTTATATTATAAGCTTTGTTTTCAAGCTATTAAATTTCTACTTGGTCTGAGTGCTTGAGTTTATTACTGTTTTGTTGCAAATAAGACTGCCACAATAAATACATATCTCGGATATGTTATTTATAATTTCATAGCTAGTAAAATCCGCTTTCCAGTTTCCGCACTTTCCTACCAATAAATGTTTTCATTTTATAATTTATATGTCGTTCACAGTGAGGTAGTATATACTTTATTACAAAATAATTGCACACACGAAGGATTTTAAATTATTTACTTTTCAATTTGGGTCACAGACGGTTTTTGCAATTAATATTGAATGAATTTAATAGAAACTAAAAGTATGAATTACGGATATAAATTATTCAGTTCCGGTATATTTCTCATAGAGATAATTATTAATTTAATCCTAAGGCATAAATATCCGATTTAGAAACATAAAACGCAGGCCACACCGCAAGCTAGTGAGCGAGCGAACGAGCCGGGCGAGGCATCGTTTCGCCTCTTTTCATACTTTGGTTCACACCGCGAACTACCGAAAGAGCCGAAACGAAGTATGAAAAGAGGCTCATCCGGCTCGCTCGCTCGCTCGAGTTTTAAACGAATAGTTGCGTTCTTGATCTACGAAGCAATCCATCACCATCTGTCAATTAAACCCAAATACGAGAGTTACCGACTGTAGACTGACTGACTGCAAAATCCACCCAAAATATTTCGAAAACCGCCCCACTAAGTCAGCACCCTAACAACCACAATATACCGGCAAGCTGACCGCTGTAGAATAACATCAGGAGGATAAATCCGACGGTATAAACCCACAGGTAAGTCAGGCCAGTTTAGTAACCGCCGGTAGCTGATGAGCCTCGTTACTACGGTGATACGGTACTTTAGTTAGTTTGTCATGTTCTCTGCTCCTTCCACGCCACATGTACGCTATTTTAGGAACGAACGGTTTTCACCTGGTGTGGTCAAGGAAACAGGGGTCAAGGCCCTGCGGAATGAAGTTTGTCAGATTACTGTAATGGAGTTTCTAGACTAAATTATGCATAGGTATGGTTAAAGTTAAAGATTAGCATTTGACATTATACAGGATGTAAACGGAACCTTCACGAAGCCGTCAACCAAGCATTCTGTGCATCAAACTATGTAATTCTACGCAAAAAATATTGTTGGGAAACGACTATTTTTTGGGGTGAGCGAATCACGTTTTACGGTAGGATTCAATGTAACGCACTCAAAACATAAAAGATTTATTGAATAGTACGGTGGTTCTGGATGTATTTAAAGTAAAGTTATAGTATTTAAAAAAAACTTGTGGAAAAATTGGCTCCCAATATGTCTGTAACTAGAAAGTTCCTAGGTATGGTTTAGAACAAAAAAAAACTTGTAATGACGGGGAGAACAAGTGCCTTTTGGATTCGTTAAGGGTGCTGTTACACCCCTTATGATAAACGGTAATATATCATAACGATGGATGGACTGTATGAAGGATGAAAAGGCCCGAAAAAAGGTATCTGATGAGATGACGAGTAATAGAGAAGTGTGGAAGAAGAAGACATGCTGCGCCGACCCCAAATAAATTGGGATAAGGGCAGAAAAATGATAATATATTACTCTAGATGAGAATGATTCACATAACCTCCAATCTAAAACTATGTAAGATCAGCAATGATCTTGCAGGAAAAAAAACCTCAGCCAACGTCCTAGGCGCTTGGTTTATGAAATGGAGAATCGAGGTTAATCCCGATAAGAGTCAGGCGGTTCTATACTCGAAACCGTCGCGCGGTAACAATCGCACCTCCTCCAGCCCGATCACTATGTACGGTAAGCCTATCCCTTGGGAGAAGCAAGCCAAGTATCTAGGAGTAGTTCTCGACCAACATCTGTCCTTCAGACACCATATCACGGAAGCTCGTAACCGCGCTTCCTTCGCGATGGGTAGACTCCATTTTTTGCTCATGGCAAAAAGTAAACTATCTCCTAGGTGTAAATTGCGCCTTTATACAGCGGTGATCCGTCCCATCATGACGTACGCGTGCGTCGTATTCGCTCACGCCAGTCCAAAGTACCTTTATAAGATGCAAGTTCTCCAAAACTGATTCCTACGAAAAGTCACGGGAGCCCCTTATTATGTCCGCAATGATCGTCTGCACATTAATCTTAGATTGTCCACTATCCAGCAGTTCATGAAGCTCCTCGTCAAACGCTTCTTCGATTCTGCTGTTAGACACCGTAACCCCCTGATCGCATCGGCCGCCCGATACGAGCCCTCGCATATTAGTCAGATCTGCCGCCCGAGGCACACTCTCGTTGACCCCGACGACGACATCACCCTCCTCCAGGAGAGCAGTAGGGAAACTAGCACGCTCACAAAACTCAGACGCCGTTATCCGTCATTCCATCCTCGCCGACGAGGCCCGTCGCGAAACCCCGGTCCACGCCCTCCCCGACCCTTGCTCGAGCCAGCCCGCGCAGCTGAGCCAGTAGCTTTAAATCAGCCCCATAAATAATATCACTCAGATCCAGCCTGTCCCTTTGCTGTCCTCTCCCAGCGACGCCCTAAGCCGAGGTCCGTACCCCACAGGGGGTGCCCTTAGTGCGCAGTCGCTTAGTTTGTAAGTTGCTCTGGCTGGAGGCCTTAATTTCGAAGCATCCACAAAAAAAACCCGGTTAAGCAGTCGACAAACTCCCTAGGTTGAAATGCAAGATGCCCATCAAAAAAAAAAAAAAATTGCAGTAAAAGATTTGAGTCATTGCTGAATGTCATAAAAAAACCTGAAACGAATGACTCCTAGGCAGCTAGGCAGGCATAATGGTAATGACAAGAACATAAGCTAAACAATAAATTCAAAAGCAATTTGAAGTAGATAATACAATGCCTGAAAAGTCGACTTCAAAATTAACACCAGGTAAAAATCACTATCTTAGCAGTAACAGATGCATTAGGTAATAACGACCTTAATAAAGTTTCAATTTATGTAAATATAAAATAGATTAGGTATCTGTGTGTGGCATAATATTATGGCTTTCTCGAACGAATTCCAATTTTCTAATAACTGCGGTGAATCATCAAATTATAATATTCTAAGAGAGAATCTATTAACATTCATCGGCATTTATTTAAAAATAAAGTGTAAAATTACAATCGTAAAAACAATTTATTAGGTAGGTATATAACTGTTACGAAATTGATAGGTTATTACATATAATGATACAGAATCTGTAGCATTCAATCAAAGTTAAATGAAAGAAAGTAGAAAATAATATGTAATCTTCAGTTTCCAGGGAAAGTCAAAATACATAAATGACATCGAAATTGTCTATGTTAATTAGTACAGACGCCAGCACATCAAGCTGCTATAATCTGTCAAATATCTTTAATAGATTTTCAACTTTATCGATAAAGCATTAGGTTCAAGGTTGATTGGGCAAGTTTGAGAGTTTTGGGTAGTTTGATATGTTGACGTCTGTACTAAGTTACACAGACAATTTCGATGTCATTTATAAGTATTTTGAAAAGGAAATAATACATATGTATTGCTAAAAATAGTTGTAAGAGCTCTTACAACTTTTCATCTTCGAAAAGTGCTGAAGAGTCCCAAAAATCAAAACGAATGTAAACCATTTTTATTTTGTGGTTTTTGTGGACACTAGTTTATTTAAGTGGTTTATCGTCATTCTTAGAGTCAGTGAACTCTTTGATAAAAAAAAGTAAATCTGTAGACGAATGACGTCCATATTTACGAAGGATATTATTATTTTAATAGTTCAATACTTTTTTTGTCGGAACTCTTGAGAATATCTCGTGAAATTCGATACAAACACCATTAATTTAGTTTCACTACGCCATGTATAAAACCAATGTTCAGATGCTTATCGGGAAACTTACGTACAAGAAGTATTTATATTTAATATGCTTAAGGGATTTACTAAAAATAGTTAGCTATTGCCCGCGATCTGCATCCATATGAAGTTACTATAAAAAATATTACTAGCCTGTTTGAATCGGATTTAGTTTTCAATTTCATGGGTTTTATTTTTTTTAGCACGCCTAAACCATTTTGTAAAATAAAAGAAGCCTACTGTCATTCTAGAAAATGTTACTCCTTATAATATCCGGTAAGTATCTGCCAGTAAAAGTCCCGTCAAAATTGATTTTGTTGACAAAATAAATTATTCTTAATAAAAAATATAATAAAAAATAAATGATTCTTTGTTATAAATACTGTATATACTTTATCAGTAAAAGCCTGTTATTAAAGAACACACACTTCAATTTTACTTATTTGTGTTAAAGTTTATGGGAGTTACTAAAAATAGTTCATATTAATTTTAGCGTAAGCAGAAGCTTGTTTCATCTTATTTTTATTAACTATTAATTTATTTATCGTTAGTTATCGTTTTCTTTAATTTATTGATCGTATAATGAGTTAATGAATATTTAATTTAAAGACATTAAAATTAATTGAGTTGAATTAATAACTCAGAGTGTGATTGAAAAACTTTTTAAGTCATTTAATTAGAGGGATATCGAAGGTTATTATGTTACAAGAAAGTAATAAAAATATTACACCCCAGAAAGTTGGCAGGTATTGTTGCAACACTTGCAACAGTCGACTATTCGAAACTAAACCAAAGGAGAATCCAATTCTGGGTTAAGCTCACCTTTGTATAAAAACTGTATTTACAATTTTGCGTACTAGTATTCACTTGTTCCCATGAGGGTAAGCAGAACCACAGAACGCCACCTGCTTAACGATCCTTACAATATTCTTTTTCCATCGGCTGTTCGTTTTTGTAAAATTGTAGGCAAATAAAATCAATAAAAAAATAAGAACAAGTACAAAACCATGAATTCAATTTATACTTCTAATTAGCTTCCCTAATTAAACTTAGAAGTAATAAATGAAGATCTGTATTGGCGCTAAAGCTGGGAATGTTTGCGAGAACGTGATAGATTTCATGGCGACCCACGAATGTTGTAGGTTCTAAAACCCCGCCCACGATCTTAGTCGTTGCGACTAGTGACAGTTGCGACGCGTCTTGTCTGCCTCACAGTCATACGTTTCCTTGTGAGCACCATCGCGTTGCGGTGTCTAATGGCTTACTGTGAACACTTCATACTTCGTTCGGCTCTTTCGATAGTTCGCGGTGTGAATCAAAGCATGGAAAAAGGTAAAATGATGCCTCGTCCACCTCGCTCGCTCGCTCCTTAGCTGCCGGTGTGGCCTGCGCGTAAAGCGAGGTATCGCGTCGCATAGCAAGACGGAGGCGCAATCTGGCGCCCGTAATGGCCGGTATGCACATTAGCGCTGATTAACTACGGCGCCCATTGCTGCTAGGGTTCCCAAGTTACAGCCTTCCTGAAGAACGGTTTTGAAACACGATAGCTAGAAATTGTGGAGTTGTTCTTTTTTTAATTTTAATTTAGGCCTTTCAGCAATTCCTGATATTTTAAACTAATGGAACATTGGATTCATTGATTCATTCAAATTCATCCATTTTGTTTTCTTTTTTTCCATGTCAGCTTTGAAATCAGTCCAGTCCATAGATTCTAAGAGTAAGAGATCAGAGGCAAAACTTGGCATAAACTTGTGATTCCGTCCGTCCAAATCAGACCAAAGTGTATTGATTTGACAAATTAAAGCATAGATTTCATCTCGTGAAAAGACAAAGCGAAATACTCAAAAGTATACAATAACAATCAGATGTTTTTGAACCTCGTACCTAACGCTGAGCAGAGGCAACCCTGTAGGCTGCGGGTACGCAACTGCACATGATCGCTCGATGCGCGAGCGCAGAGATTAATAATGACGAATAGTTAAAGATAATAGCTAGTTAACTTGGTTAATCTGTTTCATTTCAATCTTGTTTCTCAATGCTAACACATTTCAATGGGAACGCCATCTTAAGCCTTTAGTTTTACTATTGTACTTAATGACTTTGAGAATAATTACTGAATTAGTGCTGTCACAAACTGTTCAGTGTTTTAGAACCTCACGCTAAATAACCTTTACAGAACAAGTAGAATTCTAGCCTCAAGATTAACTGCGTCGGTCGGCACGACTCAAAGCCGTGTTTAACAGTAAATGTTAGGTTAAAGATCAGATCAATTATTATGCTAAGAGGGGACAGTATGCCACCCTGTCGCCTACAAATGCTAGAGTTTTATAGTGGTCATTAAACGCTCACCATACGCCTAATAAATAACACCTTAAAGGAGGACCTTAAAAGAGGTCTGTAAAGCACAAACATTAGAAATTTTGCGACAGCCAAAGTTTACAGACAGGACAAGCGTCTTCGTAATGCCATGTGAAATATTGTAGCACGGTATGTGTGCTACAATATTTCACATGTAGAACTAAATGTTGTGTTGATTAAAAACTGGTTTAGTAACAGCTTAATCCTACTATGAATTAATAAATTAAGCTTCAGTAAGTCATAAAGATGACTGGCATCAAATCTCTGACAACAACGTTAAAATCCTACATCAAGCCAGGGATAAATCCTGCCAGGGCTGCGGGACTGTTCGAAAGAAATACCGCGGCCCTGGAACACAAAGGGCAAGGAAGGAACATGGATGGGTTGTAGTCAGTACATGTCTGACACTCCCTTCCGCTCTGCCCAGAGCGGAGAAGTCATTTGATGACTACCCATAAAAAAAAGCCAGGGATAAAAGAAAGTATTTTACTTCTAGTTTACTATATTATAATTATGGCAGCGTTGGACTACCAAGACATAGGTCTCAAGTTGCTTCGGTGAAGGAAGACTTCGCGAGGAAACCAAACCAAATATTTCTCGACGGCATGTAAAGCCAAGTCAGAGGCCCATGGGCGGTATAAACATCCTGACACCAGGTTAGGCACTAACCAAACGAAAAAATAACTAAATTATCTCATTGCAAACAAGATCTGTCTACAAAAAATAAACCTTAAAGCTGCTTAGTAACCACCGTTTGGCTTCACTTTATCTTCTATCAAACAATCAACCAGACCCACTGAAATAAATGCTGTAACCACAGCTTGTTATATTCGTAAATACCAGCATTACATGTTATTGAATTCAATATCTCAAAACTAAATTACTAACAATCTCTAAATTGAAGATAATCACATAGATTAAATTTAAAAAAATCTTCTCTGCAAATATTGTAAGGGTAATGCCAAAAAAGCGAGAGTCTAAAGTTGTTTCGCAAAAAAATGGCGCAATTAATGGCAACAATAATAGGCGTGCGTGAAATTATAAACAAAATTATGGATAATAGCAACAAGGAGAAACTAAATTTTTAAGTAGGTCTCAGCTTTTTAAATCTATTAGTCCGTGTATGTACCAACGTTAGAATTATTATTTTTAAGTAACCTGGGCTACTGTAGGCTGTTATTTGGTAGAGTAATTGTTTCAACCACTATTTTTGGTTACAACACTTTCTTAACTTAAAAATATTATGACCGCACTTTCCCATGCAATGTATAGTTGTATCTATTTATATCGTCGTGTATGTGTACCTTCTCATTTCGCCACTGTATGATGAACTATAATGGGTGAGTAAAAAACCCTTAACGAAGCCAAAAGGCACTTGTTTTTCCTGTCATTGCGTTTTTTTTTGTTCTGGATCATACCTGGGAACCTTCTAGTTATGGAGATATTGAGGGTCAAAGTTCCAACTTTTTCACAATTTGTTTTTAATACGAGTCTTGTACGTTATACCTTTTATACATCATTGACCCTCGTACTATTCGATGTAACCATACGCTTAATGTTTTGAGTGCAATGAGTCGTACCGTTAAACGTGATTTGTCACCCCAAAAAAAATGACTTCTCCCAGCAATACTTAGACTTATAAATCTGTAGTATAGAATGCTCGGAGGATAGCTTCGATAAGAGTCCGTTTACACCCTGTTTAGGTATACCTATTTTGTAGTAATTCTAGTAGATTTCTGGGAGGTACAGTCGCGGTCATTTCCGTGACTAAAACCCATCCATGTTCCTTCCTTGTCCTTTGTGTTCCAGGGCCGCAGTATCTCTATCGAACAGTCCCGCAGCCCTTGCAATCCTTAACCATCAGTTGGTATTTTTTTGAGTAGAACAGTCCCAACTAATTAATAGAAAAGAACTCCCATATCTTTCATAATGAGAAGAAATCTTCAAATTCCTCCGCTCAACAAATTCCTGCGCTTCTGAACAGCCATAACGTGCAAAATTAAGATTGCATGTGCATAAGAAATGATAGCTCCCGACCCTTGATTAACGAGACGCTTAAACCAAGTTCAAATAGTTCCTCAGCCATTCCCAAGTCAGCATGATAATGAAAATTATCGTTATGAAAGGGCTGAAGTAACTTGAGAATAACGATAACACTTATTTTAAGCTTTATCTCTGGGTTCGCAGATGGCGATAGCGAAATGAGGGTTTGACACGCTGCTTAGCTAAGATTAGCAATATTTTTTACATCTGATACCGCGTTCCGAGCTCAAATTGGTTCGCTTTAGATAAGAAAATCGAATCTCCACAGTGCTCTAATATAATGCGGATCTATTTCTTAACTAATAGATCTTAGACTTTGGATTGCTATCTTTGATTAGACTCACTCTTAATATGGGTAACATTAACAGTTAAAATGCTCAATTTCAAAGTAATTAAAAAAAAGCATTTCAGTAAAGCAGCAAGCAGTGAAGCAGTGCAGTGTAAGCTCTCATAGAGAGGAAGCCTGTGTCCCAGCAGTGGGAACATTATAGACTGATGATGATGATAATGATGATATCAGTAAAAAAAAACTCTATTAGGACATAACCTACAATAAAGCGTTAAAAAGCGATGCACAACACCTTCTAGATGAAGTTTTCTTAAAGCGCTCTTTCTTTCGTACCGTGACAGTCTGCTGAATCGAGAGAATAGGGCTTAATAGGGCTATTCTCAATTACAACAATCGTATAATAAAATCTACAGCACATTAATCTCTCTCTTATTACCGTGTGAAGATAATAATTACAAAGGGCTTTACAAATGAAATAAACAATTAATCAAGCACGCTTTCTTTGTTTTCCAATTTGACTTTAATTTAAAATTTCCGCTTATTAGAAACAAACTAGTTGGCAGAGCGCATGCGCATAGAGAAGTAGAAAGCGTGTAGCGAACAATTAATTCGACATGTTATTGTACATACATGACATAGAGTGATATCATTTTATCTGATGTTAGTATTGTTACGTGCTCTCTAAGTCTTTACGGTGACTATCTGATCTTTAGAATATACTGATCTTGCTTTGCTCTTTATTTTTAAGCGCCGGAGTAGCCTGCAAAATTAAAGGAGATCATTCAGGTTCCATACATTTTGGACCTTTCCGAAAGCCGGCCAACAAACAAATGGTTCGTAATTAGAACTACATTTGGAGCAATAATTAATATGGCGCAAAAAATCTAGGATCGCTCTGAACCAAGTTATACAAGTTCGATGATTCATCTTTATCGTACATTTATTGATTTTTGAAAGTACTGGGTAACATAAAACAATGATTAGTGATGACTTTCAGATAAGGCCCCAAAAAAATGATCTCCTACGTTTTTTGCAATTTGCAGGTCAATGTCAGGTTATATGTTGAACAAAATAGATTGCAAAAATTTTAATATCGGGGGCTACCTGACTTTAGTAAATTAAATTTAAAAAAAATGTTAAATTGACATAAACTCACGCCCTTTTCCCATGGGGGTAGGCAGAAACCACAGAATGCCAGCTACTACGATCCTTACATACTCCTTTTGCCTCGTCCACGTCCATACATCTGGTCATACACGCACGCCGGTTGCGAGTACTACGCACCTGACCTTTCTGAAGAACCTGGATCCTGGATCCGGGATCAATGGTGGCACGGTTGGCGCAGTGGCTAAGCGATTGACTACAGCGCTGCGTGTCGCGGGTTCGATCCGCGCACGGAACAAATATTTGTATGACCTACAGATAGTTGTTCCGGGTCTGGCTGTTTGTGTATGTGAGTTTAAATGTTTGTGAACGCACCCACGATACAGGAGATTTCCTAGTACGGGAAAAAGTTTAGAAAAAAAAAAAATTGGTCAGCGTATGTTCTTCTAGGGCATCCGCCCGGCGTTGCCACTCACATCTGCCTTGTAAATACCTTTTGCTAGTCGTCTTTCACTCATCCTCTCCACATGACCAAACCATGCATCTAAGTATACTTTTTTTAATTTTTTGTTACTACATCTTCTTTTAAGCCGCAACGTTTCCGTATAACCTCATTCCTCACTTTATCATTCAGAGTTAAATTGATAACACGGAAAAAGCCTATGAAATGGCTTTTTTATAATAAACACCACGTTAATTAAGGCAGATGGTCTATATGTCTTTAATAACCAGACAGTAATTAGAAGCAGTATAAGTATAAAAACTAATAAGGTTTAACGAAAGTAAATAATAAATTAGCATAGCAGCATATAAGGAAACGGTCGTAAAGAGAAAATATTTGCTTTTTAATTACAAAAATAATTAAATACATAACTGCCGCCTGTTATAACCGATGAGCCTTAAGCTTAGCGGAAGCCCAGTGGTAACTGCTCCGAGTTCCGAGTTTTATCGTGGGTTCAAACCCAGGGTAAATTAGTACTATTATTAATTCTGTGGCCCGAGGATGGCAGGTTACTTTAAGTAATTTATTTCATCGCAACATCGCATTTGTGGCATCTAGCGACCTGCACTCTCTCATAGAGAGTGGGCATAAGCCCCAGCAGTGGGAACACTATCATCATCATCAATCTCTTACTCTTGTCCCAATTCAATTGGGGTTGGCCCAGCAAGTCTTCTTCTTCCATACTTCTCTATTACTCGTCATCTCATCAGACACCTCCTTTCTTGCCATTATATACTGATTATATTTATTAGCCACTGGACGGTTAAAAACCCTAACTAAACACCAAGCCCTTTTTTTTTTTACGGATGGCAAATCATCATATGACTTCTTCCGCTCCGGGCAGAGCGGAAGGGAGTGACAGACTTGTACTGACTAAAACTCATCCATGTTCCTTCCTTGCCCTTTGTGTTCCAGGGCCGCGGTATCTCTTTCGAACAGCCCGCAGCAAACACCAAGCCCTTACTTTGTACTTAATTAACCAATTATTACTTAATTTGAAACTAATAATGAGTGACTTATAAAGTTATAATTTATCTTCAACATATAACGACCGTGTGAATAAATAATTAAGCCAAAGTTTAATTATCAATCAATAAACTATAAACTACAAGCTATTAATATGAGAAACTTGACGTAGCCTGCAGTAATTACACACGACTTATGCTCGTATGTGATACATTCTCGTTTCAATCTATTATTAAGTAACAGCTCATTAATTATTATGTAATCGCGTTTGAGATGAGCAAATAAATAACTTATTTAACAACCTAATGAAATGATACATATTACTCCCATATAATTTAGACATGCTTTTATGTCATAAAATAGAAATTTCATAGACTGGGAGGGCTCAAGGTTGTACGCTATTTTATTTTTAAGGGTTCTACACTAATCAAGGGTGTAAACAGACTTAACGAAGCCGAAAGGCACTTGTTCTTCCCGTCATTACGATCATTTTTTTGTTCATCTATATAATCTAGACCATACCTGGGAAGCTTCTAGTTACAGAGATATTAGGGGTCAAAGTTCCAACTTTTTCACTAGTTCTTTTTTAAATACATGGTTTTAATGGAAGATTTTTACTTTAAACACCTCCAGGATCACCTCCCCTTACTATTCAATCCATCCATCAGCACAATGTTTTGAGTGCGATACATTGAGTCCTACTGAAAAACGTGATTTTTCAGCCCAAAAAAAGTCATTTCCCAGCACAAATTTTTGCGTAAAGATACTTAGTTTGATGTATATAATGCTTGGTTGACGGCTTCGTGAAGAGTCTGTTTACAACCTGTATTATAAAGAGGTCAAGTTTGTGAGTTTGGATGCAGGACGTAATCTACGAAACTGCTAATCCGATTTAAACAATTCTTTCGCTAATGGAAATTGACACTATTACCGAGTGCTATCTATACAAATAAATAAAATTGTAGTATCTGTTTGTAATTTCAAAATAACAGCTTTTTGCTGTATATAAGGCACTAAAAAAAGTTGTCTGTTTGTCTGTTTGTTCGGATTATTTATTAGTAGGATATATTATTTATTCGAGGTGAAAGAAATCGCGGGAAGAAGCTAGTTAAATGTAATTTTCGATGCAATAATTTCTCCAGTGCTGTAGCTTCTAAGCTTCTACAGGTCCTAACTTGATAAAGGAAAAAAATAATGACGAAGATATTGGCTGTTAATTTAAGTTGTTTTTACTTTGATGGTGGTTGTAAAGACTGTCTCGTTGGTCTAGTGGTCTCAAACGCACCTGCTGAGCAAGAGGTCTTGGGTCTTCAATTCCCAGGTTGGGCAAAGTGTTATTGGGTTCAGGAATCAGAAATTTCTCAGTAGCAGCCACGGAATTTGGATTTGTGCCCGGTTGGTGGCAATAGGCACGCCCCCTATTATATGGGACTTAAACATAACTGACGAAATGTGGGTGTACTATTAGGTACACCTCTACCTAAACTTTCTCGGATTACAGGCGTGATGTAATGTTATGTAAAGGCAAAATGATACTTTCACTGGTGAGTTTACAGCTAAAATGTGCCCATGACACGCGTGAGGAAAAAGCCATGTATTTGACCATGAAGACGTTACTGGTTATGGTGAAAGGATTCGTTATGCGCTGACATGTATCATGACTGAGAGTACGTTAGATTTTGTCTTAGTTATGTTATGATACTTTATTAGATTCAATCAAGATCTGTTTTTACGTAATATTTCTTAAAGACATAATTATTAGTCCGTAAGTTGTGTAAAGTTGTAAAGTGCCTCGTGAATCTACCACAAATATACATATAAATAAAAATGAAATGTGTGTTTGTAATTAAAAAAAAAATAACAGCTTTTTACTCAATGCAAATGAAAGTATATACGGAACTTATAACCAAAAAATCTTTTTTATGTTTGTCTACCTGTCCGTCTGTTTGTTCCGGCTAATCTCCAAAACGGCTAGACCCATTTTGACGGGACTTTTACTGGTAGATAGTTGATGTTATAAGTAGTAACTTAGGCTACTTTTATTTTAGAAAAAGGATTGGGGTTCCGTGCAAAAAAAAAAACTCTTGAAATTGTTAGTAAAACCCGATTCAAAAAAGGGAAGTCAAATTTTTATAATAATTTCATGCGGATGACGGCCGCGGGCAGCAGCTAGTATATAATATAGTCAATAGTTCATGAAATACAAAATAATGCCGATTTCAACGTCGCCGCCATCGATCATAAAATTTAATACCTCGGCAAATTGTATTACTAGTTTTAATTTCTACTATGCGTGGCACAATGAACAGTATCAGACGTTCCTAGAGGCCTAATGAATCCGTTGTTGTAAAGCAGGTGTGACGTTTTGTGATGACAATTCATCATTAGGACCTTATTGAATGTTCAAAATGCGTTCTCATAAATCAGTATAACGTAATATTGTATGAATTATAACGGACATAAAAATATTGTTATTTAGTTTGATGCATACGGCTTGGTTGACGGCTTTGTGATTGGTCATTTTGACATCCTGTATAGGTACTATGTTTTATGTTTGATAGTTAAAACGTTAAAAATAATTTCTAAAGTACACCTGGCAAACTATTTTCCCACGTAAATAAACCCTCATTCACAACCAGCCCATCACAATGTTTTTACAAGTCGTAATGCAGGTTCTTATAATAAACATTACTGTAAGATGCACTTCAGATTCAGTTTATTATTCAACGGTTTCAATGCAAAGATAATAAAAGTTATCTATTTTACGAGTGACTAATGCCGTGGCCATGAGCTGCACGATCGGACAGCGACAGCGGCAAACAGTTGAGTTTAACCGGCCATAGACGATAAGTTGGTTATGAATAATTATTGTGCAGTTTTGCATATACAGTCAAACTGTACAGGCATGCATGAACGTGTGTAAAGTAAAGAATTTCGAAATAAATATTTTTTTCGCTTCGCAGGCATAACTGAGCGTGTGTGGCAAGTTCTCAGTTGTTTCCTATTTTTTAAAACATCTAATGAACCGACTAAAGCAACCATATCGTCGTGTGTTGTCGGTGACACCATGCTTGTAACTGAGCCAATCGACAAACTTTCAGTTACATACGTGTGTCCTTTATGGAAGTCGGTTTTGCATTGAGTTTTCCTATCGTCTTTGGCCGCAAGCGCCTGCGTACAATCCGACATGTCCACATAAGAGCTCGACGGTTTTAACCATTACATTTATTGTTGTTTCGAGTCTACATCTTTTTAGGTACTACCATCGGCTAATACGATATCTTCGGTTAAGTTGTTAAGAGTCACCTAGACGCGACTTGCTTGCTTACAGAAACAGGAGACGCATGTGCGTTTCCCTTGATGCAAGTCGCATCGCATCGCCCGAGGCCGTGAACGGGGGCCTAAGTCTACTATGACGGTCTTTTATAGCAGTGTTAATAGTGTGGAATAATGTGCATAATGGCTTAACTGGCTTAATGAGGTCGTAATAAATTGCGCCAGATGCAGTGCAGTATATTTATATATAAAAAAGTTAAAGTTATTTTTCTTAAAACAAATTATTATTGATCTAAAACAATGTATGCTAGGCCGAACGTTTGCAAATTATGCATTAGGTACTAGGTTTATGATTTGAGTCTGTGGATGTTATGTAATTATGTTATAACATTGCAATATTAAATTATTAAGAAAATCATTTGTAGCTTTCTATTCTTTTAAGATTTTTCTTTCGAAAAAATATTTTGTTTTAAGGTGTAATCGCCTGTACGCATAAATTCAAAGAAGAAAAATGATGACTATCGTAATATTCCAAAACAATATCTAAATATAAATTTAAAATGTAGATTACCAATATCCATAAAACCACGCGAACGAAATCGTGGGCAAAAGCTAGTGTAATATAAATGTAGTTTTTAGACTCATTATAGGGCTATTATGTCTTATTATACTAAAATGCTTGACGTTTACAAGGTGAGACCCCCATGAAGAATTTTTTAATGCAGAACTTGGACCTTCTACAGGGTGTAAACAGATTCTTCACGAAGCCGTCAACCAAGCATTATGTACATCAAACTAAGTAACTTTACGCAAAAATTAGTGCCGGGAAACAACTTTTTTTATTGGGCTGAAAAATCACGTTTTACGGCAGGACTCAATATAACGCACTCAAAACATTGTTCTGATGGATGGAATGAATAGTAAGGGGGCCGTGGAGGTGTTTAAAGTAAAAATCTTACATCAAAAACACGTATTTAAAAAAAAAGTTGTGAAAAAGTTGGAACTTTGACCACCAATATCTCCGTAACCAGAAGGTTCCCAGGTATGGTCAAGAACAAAAAAATGATCGCAATGACAGGGAGAACAAGTGCCTTTCGGCTTCGTTAAGAGTCTGTTTACACCCTTTATACAATTATTGTGTCGGTACCTTCTGTCATATGATTATTGTATCAGATGATGACGATGTGACATTTGGAATTTTATCCTAGTCTAGTCATCATCATCATCATCAGCCTATTAATGTTCCCACTGCTGGGACACAGGCCTCCTCTCTTTGAGAGGGAATGGGCTATAATCCACCACGCGGGCCCAGTGCGGATTGGTAGATGTCACATGTCTTCGAATTTTTGGTTCTAGGACATGCCGGTTTCCTCACGATGTTTTCCTTCACCGTTTTTGAGAGCAGTGGTGATGAAATAAATTACACAAAGTAATGTGCCTGCCTGGGTTCGAACCCACGACATACTGTTCGTAAGTCGGGGTCGCTACCACTGGGCCACCGCTGCTCTCCTAGTCCTAGTCTAGTACTTGTGTACTATCATTAACTAATAGGAATACAGTTAACAACATAGGTACAGCTACTTTTTTAATGACGTATGATTCTTCATAAAAGTTTTATAATCTTGCATTGGATTAATGATTCATGGCAGTTTATTGATTAATGAAACTCACCTTATTTATTGTGTTCTTAAGTAGCTGTAAATATTGAATTTATCAGTACTGGCCGATTTCTTCGGTACACCTGAAAAGACAGACATTTTTTATGATATTAATAGTTTTTATTTGTTCCAATTTACATATTTTTTCTAACACGAGACTTAAAATAATATTAAAAATGTGTATATATTTTTAATATTATTTTTATAGAAAAGAAGAAAAGGTTTTTAAAAAATTCGTCCGCTTCAACAGCGGGAGTGCCCAGAAGACTGGCAGCATTGCCACATTGAAAGGCAACGCTGCGGTTTTTTTTATTTTTTATATTATTTACATATTAGTAAAATTTGTAGACTTAATTTAAATACCATTTCTGGTGACTGGAAAAGTTACAGGCAATGATGTTATAATCAGAATTTAAACCCACCGTTTATCTGAAACTACTGTACTAAAAGGGACTTGGATTTATAAGGCTCTCCAGTTCCGTTAACTCGTGGGTATGGGCTATAAAACGTTAGGTACCGCTAAAGTCAGCAATGTACAGATTACCGGCATAATCTGTAGATTTACTAAATTGAACCGTTAAAATGCGTAGACGCAGGTGGTTCCATTTCTGACGAAGTTTACTAAAACGCATATCTACAAGTGAAGGAACGTTGGAGAGAAATTGCCTGATCTTGAAGTTAAACAGACTTGATGTAAGCATGAGAGCAGCGGTGGCCCAGTGGTAGCGACCCCGACTTAAGAACAGTAAGTCGTGGGTTCGAACCCAGGCAGGCGCATTACTTTGTGTAATTTATTTCATCACCACTGCTCTCAAAAAACGGTGAAGGAAAACATCGTGAGGAAACCGGCATGTCCTAGAACCAAAAATTCGAAGACATGTGACATCTACCAATCCGCACTGGGCCCGCGTGGTGGATTATAGCCCATTCCCTCTCATAGAGAGGAGGCCTGTGTCCCAGCAGTGGGAACTTTATAGGCTGTTGATGATGATGATGATGATGCGCGTATGTTCAAGGTCATGACCTAGACATGAGCGATATGTATTCAGGGTACGATGGGACTGTCATACGTTTTTGTCATTAAAACTTTACTTACGTATACATCTCGTAATGGACAGTGCACACCAACCCTACACATTAGAAAAATAAATGTCACGACATTTAATGTTACACCATGCTCCAAAGATTTGTATGGCCAAACTTTTAAGCAATTCCATTAAAACATGACCTTTTTTTTTCAGATTGGAAATCATCAAATAACTCTTCCCTCTCTGCGCTTCCCGCTCTGGGCGGAGCGAAAGGGAGTGTCAGACTAGTACTGACTAAAACCCATCCATGTTCCTTCCTTGCCCTTTATGTTCCAGGGTCGCAGCGAGGAAGAGAGGGGGGGGGGCAGGGATCGCATCCGAAATGAGGTGATCCGACAGAGAACCAGAATTGTCGACATAGCTCACAGAATAGGTAAGCTGAAGTGGCAATGGGCCGGCCATATTAGCCGTACAACCGATGACCGTTGGGGTAGACGTGTTCTTGAGTGGAGACCGCGAATCGGCAAATGTAATCTGGGACGCCCTTAGGCTCGGTGGAGTGTCTTCGCAGGGAGGCTAGTAGCTGGTAGCAACTGGATGAGAGTTGCTGAGAATCGAGTTGAGTGGTGTGCGATTGAAGAAGCCTATGTCCAGCAGTGGACTGCTATAGGCTAATAATGATAATGAAGATGACTCACAAGCAAAGTCTAGACAAAACTAACAAACATTAAATCTTACTTTTTCTTTCATAATAGAATACACATGTTCTGATAAGTTTTATAATTATTACGTAATGAAGACGATCGCGCTCCTTATGTTACAAGCTTTTATGGTGACGAAACATGTAATTATGGACAATTTGCATCGTGTATGACTTGTAATTGCACTTTATGCCTGGCTTCCGTTTCATGCTCGTTAAGGCGAGGAAGCGGCGAATTTCGTACACTCATCTAATAAGTAATAACGATCATGTTTATAGCTTAGTGTGGTTTTCTTTGCTTGTCCACAAACATGGTGTTACAATGAAAGTAGACGACTTCAACATCTGCCGGCATTTTCCCAACTATGTTGGGGTCGGCTTTAAGTCTAACCGGATGCAGCTAAATACATGTATTTCATATGGGGCGACTGCCTATCTGACCTCCACATCCCAGTTAGTAATGGGTAATATGGTTTGAAAAGTATGCCTTTGGTAAGACTGGTTCAGTTCAGACTTCCGGGTCACTGACTACCTGTAACAACTGTCAAAGATCTACAAATGACAGCCAGGACCAATGGCTTAACGTGCTTTCCGAGGCATGGAGGAAACTCGGAATATAATGGATGGTCACCCATCCACGGATCAACCTAGGCAGGCGATGCTTAACCTGAAGATCAACCCGAGTGGCTATTATCATTTAGCAAACTCCTCGCTGATAATAGACGACACTACTAATAGATTCAAAATTCTTTTCAGGTGAAAGAAACAGTTTCATCTTGAATTCTTGACCATAATTAAGGTTGACTTAAAGTCCAGGGCTGCGGGACTGTTCGAAAGAGATACCGTGGCCCTGGAACACAAAGGGCAAAGAAGGAACATGGATGGGTTTTAGTCAGTACAAGTCTGACACTCCCTTCCGCTCTGCCTAGAGCGGGAGAAGTCAATTGATGATTTCCCATCCGAAAAAAAAAGGTTGACTTAAAGTACTAAATAGAATAAAAAATAGTAGATAATTTCATCTGTACTCATTAGCATTAGTTAACGAACAAAGCAACACAGACTATCGATAGCTAATTAAAATTCAATTCCCATTTAAATAGTAGATTTACTGCAAATAGGAACACTCGCATTCACCAATCAGATATTAAAACAATACATTCCTCGGACTAACTGTTAAATTAACCTTTACCGATACCAGTTAAATTCAATTTGCTATCATGTTAGTTTAAATATTCAATCAGTTGAACCGGAATTTACTAAATAGGAAATAGTTAACACGTATGGAGTTTCTGGAGTTACAGGCAAATCAAACGCGCTGGATATCCTAGTACTAATCTATAACCGAAGACAATCTATTCAGATAAGATAGAAATAAATCTTATACCAGCCTGATAGCCATTATTGGTTACTGCTGGTTACCAGTACGGGTACAATGAGCATGGATGGGAATGGGTATTGGCAGTCGAACGGTACGTCCACCAGCTCTAATAAAGGGTGTAAACAGGCACCCTGTTCAACGTAAGATTTTTACTTTGAACACCTCCAGGACCACCTTACTATTCAATCCATCCATCAGCACAATGTTTTGAGTGCGTTACATTGAGTCCTACTGTAAAACGTGATTTTACAGCTAAAAAAAAAGCCGTTTCCCAGCACTATTTTTTGCGTCAAGTTACTTAGTTTGTGGCTGGTTGACGGCTTCGTGAAGAGCCTGTTTACAGCCTGTATAGCTTAGTGGAATTTTCAATTTGAAGCTCTACGTGGACATGTAGTCAAAAATTTGTCTAGTTTTAATAATAATAATAATATTTTATTTCGGAACAACATAGGAACCATTTTGTTAGTAAACACCTTAGATACTACAGCTTATACACTACGGTTAGTAAGAAAAATTGGGAATTAATTAATATTTTTAGTGAGTCATGTACTTACGAGGCATTTCATGCGAACAATGATTTCGCATGAGATACCTCAGCACAGGAGCTCTCGGATCCTCAGCCACGACTTTCAGAATACTGTTGCTACTCCCTCGAATCCTCCTCACAAGAGATGCTACCTTTTTCCTGATGATCGCATGGAAACCACCCGTATGCGAATTGGCAAACATCCCCGATGCACTACAGAAACGAGGGAGTTTCAACATCATCCTGAAAACATTGTTGTATTGGACGCGCAAGGCATTAAGCGTCCCCCGTGAGCAGTTGAACCACAAACTTCCCGTGTACAGGCCTTGACAGTACGCTTTAAACAAGGTTATTTTGACCTGATCGGTACAACGGAAAAATCTGCGCGCCAACATGTTCCCGCGGACCGCCAATGCCCTGCGCTCCCTACAACCGCCTTCCTCTCCCTCCTGCCTTTCTCTTCCTCTCTCTTTCTCTTTTTCTCTTCCTTCCTTTCTTCTTTCCTTCTTCCTTCTTTCCTTCCTTTTGCTTCGAACAGTTACACTTTTGTCTGATATTTCTAAGCTGTAGTCATAATTAAAGTAGCTTTAGTAGTTTTTATTTACAAACTTCTAAAAAGGGGGAGGTTACGTTTTCCACCAGATTTCTCTGTGACTACTGATCCGATTTTCTTAATTCTTTTTTTATTTGGTTTAGCTTACTCAAGCTTGCATGGTGGTCCCATATTTTACTAACTCAATTGATCAGTTTGGGTATTTCTATAATACGTGTTTATTTTTTCTTTGTCTATGTTGATGATATCATGTTATCGTAATAACTTCTCGTTACAAAGTAAAATTCAATTAAAAATGGTAAAAAAAAACATTTTTGCAAATAAAATAATCGATTTCCAAAATTGTTGTTTTTATTTCTGTTTTGATTTTATGTGCCATTATTTCTGAGCTATTTCATCCATGATTGTTTGTTTGAGAAAACTGCAAACATACATTGCGCAAACATGTCCACGCTCAGTGAAAGCAATAGGATTAATGATAAATTGTTTTTGCATTTTCCCAAGAAATACCAGTAAGAAAGTAGATAGATGCAATATATTTTTAAAGTATTTAAGATTCAGCAGTCTATTTCTAGTCTATTATTATTTGCATTGGAACCTAATAATTGTAACACTAAATACTGCTTCAGATTGAATTGAATTTAACTGTAATTAAACCTCACCATAACCATTTATACCTAACATTTCAATTATTATAAATGGTCTCTGGGACAATGAACCCTTTATTTCAATTTGCATTTCCTGTTGGTTTTGTACACAAACCTAATATTACTGAATATTTATATTATATTTTAATGTTAACAATTATTCTTCATAGTAATATTCTTGAATATTAAGCATAAAATGCTCTTTCGCTGTGCCTACACGGTTTACCATTTTAAGTGTCTTTGTATATTTTAATGTGAGAAAATTGACGTCTCGGATTTTAATGGTTTTAAAGTAGGTCACTCACAATCTGCGGAGAACGCCACACCATAAAAATTACCCGAGCTTGCATCGCTTGAATTACCAATAACTTGTCCTTTCAATACTCAATCTTTATTTGCATTCCACAATGTGTTCTTAGGTTGTACGTTAAAAAAAATAGTGGTCATTGTAGACCCTGTCGGGCACAGCAAAAAACATATATAGTAGGAGAATGGAAGCTTTAAATAGCCAAATACCAATATTCAGTCCTTTATACATTCCTCCTGCGCCATGTCGACAAACACTAATCTTTTAACTCATCTTAGATGAAAACGTACCATTTGAACTAAATCTTGAGAAAGTATGCGTAGCAAGGCTTCCAGTATTTACCAGTCTGATATTCAAAGCTCTAGCACTAAGTCAACACTAAATAAGTAAAATCCCGAGACCTCCCCTCCCGACATTCACGAAAATGGGATCAGATCAAGTTAACTAAAACTCAAAGCATTTATTTCGATTAGACCAATACAGGCACTTTTGAATGTCATAAACAAAAGGATGAAGCTACAGTCCCAATCACAAGGCATAAATAACTTCTGAAAGTAATGTAGTTACCTGTTATAAAGCGTAGGTCTCTATGGAGAAGAATGGGCAAGCAACTCCATGGTCACTCTTTTAAATCAAAATATTTTTACAAGATTTTGATTACAAAGAAAGAAAGAAAGAAAAAGTATTTATTAGACTCACACAGGACAAAACAAAAGAAAGGTTGAATTAACAATAAAATAAAATTATAAAAAAAAGTAAACATAAGAAAAAGATGAAACAATGAAATTGGCCCTGTACGAAGCCAAAAGGTCCCTATGTCAGCATGGTTCTGTAATATTATTCATGTTGAGAGTAAAATAATATAATAATAAGTAATTTGTACTTCCACCCTACCCTCAACTACCGCTGCCCAACCCTAAATTCAAGTCTAGTTACGGCCCTGGTCGCGATCATTGCGATAGCAAATTCTTAACGGTCCATCTTGGTCCTACTGTGAGCAAGCGTGTAAGGAGGTTCTAATTGCAATATTTACATTTAAATCGAGAACTTTCGTGGTTCAGTTTGTTGGTCACCAAGCGATGTTAACATGGACACCGCACGCGACTGTACCGACCACGATTTATCGGTGCAGTCGGAGACAGCCTGACCCACTACGTATATTATATAAATAGACTTTATGTACAGTCACGAGCACTAATATGTATACACTTAACAATATTCGAGAACGATTTTTACGCGCAACTTTGATAAAACTTTGATTGTTTTGATTATAAAATAAGTTTTTGAATGTACTGTTTGTGCACGTAGGTATATCCTCTTCTGCAAATCTCGCAATCAAGGTAAGGTTTGCTGTAAGAAAACCCAATTCTGGGTTAAGCTCGCCGTTGTACATAAGTATATTGTAATTTTGCTTGTATATCTTTTAATTTTGTGTGCAATAAAGAATAAGAATTAGAAGAATAAAAGACCTATTTCATAATTGTACGGGATCCAAAATAGTATGATCGTAAATACATAAAATTACAATCAGAACACTAAGACAAAATCACTTTTAAAAGTTGCTACATGTTTACATGTTAGCGCTTGTGACTGTACAATGAAGAGAATGTCATAATAAATCTGATGTTGACACTTACATGTTACTTTAGGCAGTAACTTTAAGTTTTATGATTGAAATAATATTTTGATTTAATATTTAGGTTTCTCGCGAACTGACTATAAATTCAAGTTTATGCTTTTGTCGAGTATCTAAATAATTTATTGGGAAATGTGGACTAAAACACGTGCTCAGGTGTCACATTTTCATCTTTAAAGTCATCTATAATATATTTTATAAGCGTAATTCAAAGTCATTCTAAATAAATTATATAAAATAACGGTTACTTCACATTTTAAATTATTCGTGTAAGGTTTGCTAATTACAAATTACGTATATTTAACATCCGTAATATTTTAAACGAGCAAAGAAGGCGCTAAGAAAAATCAATCCCTGTTTGTTTCAGCAAGAAAATCTCCAGATATGGACTTTACGTGTGCAAAATGTCAGCACTCGTTAAAGTAGCCATTAGCCATTTAGCCACGGCAACCAGCGATATAAATGTTGTTCCTGCCTTGTTCAATTTTTCATCGTTCATCGCTAGACTGCATTTACACACACTGACGACAAATCGTTCCTTGTAATGCGACTTGTCGACAAATCACCCGCTGACGGTATCGCTCAATCGCAGTTTTATATTACCGCTCAACACCATAAATTAATACGCTACATGGAAGGGCATTTTAAAAATGACTTGTATGCTTTGTCATGAAGACGGATGAGTACAATATGGACATGACGTGAGTGATTTATCATTATTAATTACCGTATCGAACTTTGAAGGCAAAATCAGAGTCAAATAATTAGCATTCTTACAGTTAAAGAAAAATATTGTTTAGTAAGTCTATGAGTAATCGGGAAGTTGTTTTTAAGACTTTGACTTTAAAAAAACCAAGTGTGCCACTGTAACCGTTAAATTTATACCTTTTTCTGAAAATCTGAAATTCATGCCGATTTTCCTCATAACATGCAACAAAAAACTGAATAATAGGTTAAAAAAATATATCATTCTGATATAAAGCTTTTATTATTTTTGCAGGCGTTCCTAAGTGCGATTTAGCACAGTAGCGCACTATGTAATAGACTGGCCGGTCAGCGCGGATCGTGCGCCCCCCATAGAGTGCGACCAACGGGAGCAACAGATAAGATTTACTTCTTCTACATTGTATAACTATCACGGAGTTCTTAGCCAATAGAGTGCAAATGAACGGTGTGTTCAACAAGTGAAAATATAGTTTGAGGATTGCTTGCAGATCAATAGTTTAGCTCTTCATTTTTCTAAGTTTATTCTGCTCAAAGTTAATTTTAAGTTTTAAGTTTATTGTTCATACATATACTTGTACGGAGAGGATGAGATGTCTGGCAACATTTAAAACATTTTGAGCGCATAGATGTACTCATTTACAGTTGGGGCCTTTTCCGCCTGATCAGTTATTAAAAAATTCGCTTGAATCATGCGAATACGTCCCGCCCGGCTAGTGCAAGCAAAAATATGCTTAGTGGTGATCAGGCGGGAGTCTCCTCGATTGTACATCTATGGTAACTGTGACATCTAAGACTTAAATAAAATTAGGCATTCCACGTTTGCCTGCTATAGTAAGTCACTAAAAAGCTGGCTGAAAACACTTCAGCGGAATTGCAAAAACAAACCCAAGAAAAAGTTAACAATCTTTAACGGTTTTCCGCATCTACGAACGACATTATCAATCTAAGGCCGTCATAGGTACTCTAGATTTATATCTCAGTTAGACTGGGACGTAATACGTCGGCATTCCGCCGCCAATCTATCGTGGTCGTCCGTCAGGTAGCCGCCTGGCCGCTGGAAACTAGACACTTGCCCGTCACTTACCAGTAAACTCTGCTTCAGTTAAAATGAGTCCTGTTTGAGGAGCTGTCAGTTTGTAAATTGTAGGTAATGTTAGAGAAATGATGAAACAATTTGGTTCTAACACCATTTTAGTTTTGAGTAATAGCTTAGTTTAACTACGTATTTCCGTTCCTATAAAAATAAATCATGACGGAGGTTCGAAGATGGCAGCAATCATTTGTGATTATGTGTATTATGCCATACTACTCGAGTTTGAGTTGAGTGCCTATTACCTTCACGAGCACCTTAGAATTTGCTTAGACAATTTTAGTCAAAACCAGTACCTACCAATTGGTTCTCATTATACAATTCACAATGAATCAACCACAGTTCTTTAATTAAAATAAAGCGTGTAACAAGACCCTTAACGAAGCTGAAAGGCACTTGTTCTCGCCGTCATTGCGATCATTTTTTTATTTTAGACCATACCTGGGAACCTTCTAGTTACGGAGATATTGGGGGTCAAAGTTCCAACGTTTTCACAAGTTTTTTTTTTTTTTATTATTTATGTTTTTAATGTAAGATGTTTACTTTAAACACCTCCACGACCCCTGTACTATGTAATCCATCCATCAGCACAATGTTTTGAGTGCGTCACATTGAAGTTCTACCGTAAAACGTCATTATACACCCAAAAAAAAAGTCGTTTCTCAGCAATACTTTTTGCGTAAAGTTACTTAGTTTCATGTAAATATTGCTTGGTTGACGGCTTCGTTATTGGTTTTGTCTGTTGTTTTCTCTTAATAAAGGGTGTACCCTTTATTAAGAGAAAAGAAAACTATACCCCGCTACCTGAAAATCACATTCAGACCTCACACTTAGCAAACGAAGCACGAAGTCAACTAGTGGATAAGATTTATTATCAATGTTACACTCGGACGTAATGCGTCCACATTCCGCCGGCGAGTATCTTTGATACCATGGCAGAGGCAAGTGCTAACTCGACACTCGTCCATCAGTTAATAGCATTAAATAACTTACAATTAAGGCTCATCTCTAAACGTTTCAAAAGAAGATATGAAGAGGCTGTGATATGCGGGGATTTTTGTACCACATGCGGAATCAGGTATTAGAGCAAGATTCCAGGGCCGCTAGACATTCCTTTTTTTCTGATTAATAAAATGTTTGGCATTGAGTATTGTTGGTATGGACTGTGAACGTACGCATACCTGCTATCTTGTGCCGACTGCCAATTTTTATAGGTTTTTTTTTAATCTAAAAATTAAGTGCTTAAACTGGCATAACAACACTACTAAATTTTCTTAAAGCTGCTGGCTTAAAGAGCTGTTTTGTATAAGTTTAATTATAACACTGTCAGATACTTTAAAGCAGGGAAAAAATAATGTGAGAATAAGTAACGTCTGGCGACCCTGGGATCTTGGACTATATGGTTCAAATGTGTATGTGTTGCAAACCTCTTTTAACCGACTATGTTTCGTTGAAATAAAACAAATGCAGTACAAAAATAGCCTTTATTGTTTTAATACTTGGATAACTTATAGCTCCAATATTAATTAACGCTCCATAAAATATTGCAATGAATATTTTAAATTAATTAACTGATGTCATGAATTAATATTTAACGATGTTTAATAAAGGCGATGATTAAGTATCTTTATCTATTTAAAATAGGTGGATTATAAATCGCGTGGTGGATTATATCTACGTTATTATACTAAAATAGAAATTAATTACATATTATAGTAGGAACTTTTCAATTTTATTTTTGAAAATGAAGTTTTTTTTTTCTAATAAGCGGCGTCCGGTACATCTAGACCTGATGCTGTTAGGAAACTTGAATACGTACCAGTACGAACATGTAAAAACTCTTTAGATTTTTAGTAGATATCATTACAAAGCCATACAGGATGCGAGTGACAGTAATAACGTTAACAAGTAATAATTAATGTCATTACAACTATTAACGCGTACTCACTGCAAATTATATATAAATAAATAAATTGTCATCCATTAAGTGACGACAAATTGCGAACTCGGCACTTTTCTCGTCATAATATTATGTACAGTCACAAGCAATCATACCTGACCACCAATATTACTTAATCTATGATAATTTTAGTATGACTACTACAATCACCAGTAATTTATGGAGAGTTAAAACATCCAATAATTATATATATAAAAATACAAATATATATATTTGTATAAAAAGCCAATAATTCAACCTTTTAATTCCCACATAATCACGAACATCAGTTATTAAAACAATTACGGCGATACCTTTCTCCATGATGTAATGAAAATGTTACAATTTCGGCACCTATCAATTGGTAACATGAAGCAATCAGCCCTGCGAATCGATTAGTAACATTGGTATCAACTGCCTCATCCGATTAATAGTCTCAAACAGTCGGGTCGTCGGGTGAAACCCACACAGCTTCTAATGTAAATCGTTTCTAATGGACTATGTATCACTAATGGGTTTACTTGCAGCAAAATCAAAGACTTATTTACCTAAGAATAAGAAACCTAACTAAGTGTTATTATACCTAGATATGTTGTTTTCTAATCAATTTTGCAGTCAGAAGCTCGCTAATGTTTGATAGATAAGGTAATGGCCGCATTGAAGGCAATTTCAAGCTGTCTTTAAAGCTCAGAGTTTCTTAAGATGTGGAATAGGTTTTAAGATAAAGCTTGTCTTCAGTTGACCGCTTGTCTGTCAGCTTGTATCTTATTGGACAGCAAATGAATAGAAATATGGAGAAATAACATGAATAATTGTTTTAGTCATGAAACATTGATCATTTCAATTCTTTATTATGATTTATTGCTAGTTAAATGTTTTAATATTTATCTTGTAAGAATATTCGCCTTTTGCAGTAGGTAATTAAAAAAAACTTTTGGTAACTTTTGTTTTTTGGATTTAATTTGTTTGTCACCGACTTCTGAAGCTAAAGTTATTTTCACTGTTTTGTGTTTTTGAAGTCAGTTTTATTTTGTGCATTTTTTTTCCATTTTAGTCGTAATAACCTATACAAATATTTGCTATGTATTTATTTTTCATTGTTAACAATACATTTCATGGTAATAGGCTTATCCCTAATAAAATGAAACTTAACATACCTAATTGTCGAAACGTGGGTGTACTGTACACATCAGACCATGCATATGTTGATTTTATGTTATGATTTTTTGTAAACAATAAACATCCAAGCGTTCAATTGAAGAGTTCCGTTCCCATATCTCCGAAGTCCGTGATCAGATCATGACAATATTCATACGGGACTAACTTCGGGATATACCCTTTCCAATAAAAAAAGAATTTTCAAAATCCTCCGTTTTTTCGTTGATTAAAAAATGAATAGGTGTCTCGATGGTTTACTGGCTATGCAGTACAGTCATCTCTTAGGAAACCTACAGCGATTTATCAGTAAAGTTATTGGGTTATTTTCCGAACAGCCGTGAACATCCTCCGTTTTATAAAAAAATATATTTCAGGCTTAACTTCAAAGGAATACAGTTCAAAGTACCACCTTTCAAAAGGTATCATTTATATTTATCGAAAAGTAAATTGAATTATTCATTGGAATTCTGAAAATATTTACGAACCTGCGCGGACGTGTAATTACGAAATATGTATTTATTGATTTTTGGTCGTGATGTACAGTCGGCGCCGCGGCACTTCGAAGGCACGTAAGTGCGCCACCGAAATCCATGCAATCAATTTTAGAAAATTGATCGTTATATCATTTGTAAAGGTCGCAAAGATCGCTGGATATAATACGTTTCAAAAACCACAACGTTGTTATAGAAATTGCAGGACTGATAGCCGACCGCAGTTCTATTGTTTCGCTTGTTAGTATTCCAGTGATTGCTTTACAAATAAAATGACTAGACAATTATCTATAAGCTGGATAGAATTATACGAAAATCAAATTGGAGACGTAATTTCTTTTTCCATGAAAGGAATGGGAACAAAATAAAAGTAATAAACGAAGTCGCGAAGTGTTTGAATAGCTACTAAAATTCTAGCGTGTAGGAACGTAAAGGATTTACCGCCGCGAAAAAGATAAAATATTCTTATAAAAGGGCAAAAAGCAAGCTTAGATGTATTACTTTCTTTTTCTCAACTAACTATTTCTGCTTTAAATTCTATTGCTTGCCCTTAAGGTTCCTTATAAAGAGTGTGTAAAAATAGCCTCAATACTATGATCACGGTGTTTACATCCTTCGGTTCGTCACTAGGTAATTAGCGGCCATATTAGCTAGTGTGGGGAATAAGAATTAATAGTGAGGAGACAAAAACTGGTCCGCGGTCCCGGCTTATTCCCAGGCGCTCCATAATTTTATTCCCGGCGGCTCCAAATTAAAAAAAAATATAGTATTTTATTATTTAACTAATAAAATTATGAAGCTGTTGGGAATCAATGTAGGGAGAGAAATTGTTTGGAAAACAATAGATTTGGAGCTCCTGGGAATAAGCCGCGGTCCCATGTCTTGAATGTCGGGTCGATAAAATTCTGCGTTCGATCGATACACAGTTGATGTGAGAATGTGTGAAAACGGTGATTTCCACTGTGTTTAAATTAATTAAAAAGCCTTAATTTTACCTAAATAAGAATTGACTACCTTAATTAAGATCGATTTTATTTAATGAACCGGGTCAACACAAATAAAAAAGAGAATTAATTGATCCATACTCCAAGCAATAAATGGGCACAAAAATTACAATGCAAAAAAAGCGCTACCGGAATGAAGTCTTCAAAAGCCGTAATTACTAAACGCTTTAAAGCGCTTCATAGCCTCATTAAACAGCGAAGCCTCACGAGACACTAAACACATCTCATTTCTGTCTAATGTGAAATGAATTGCTATTTTTTGTACATATTACATCAGACATATTAAATTTCGCCGTTCATTCATTCATTGTCGTTCATGTAGAGAGTGAGAGTTACTTTGAAAATTGAATCAAATTGATGTAATGGTTTCAGAGCACGTGACCGGATAGGGTTTCAATCTTGATTTTTTATTACGAACGGTTAATTTTTTAAAGTGATTCGTATAGGCACGTAATTTTAGTGTTTGGAGTTAATTATAAGATACATCATCATCATCACATCATCAGCCTATAATATTCCCACTGCTGGGACACAGGCCTCCTCTCTATGAGAGGGAATGGGCTATAATCCACCACGCGGGCCCAGTGCGGGTTGATAGATGTCACGTGTCTTCGAATTTTTGGTTCTAGGACTTGCCGTTTTCCTCACGATGTTTTCCTTCACAGTTTTTGTTAATTTTGAGTTGAATATCTTAACATTTTCGCTCCATAGCTACACGACTGGGGTAAAATAGTATTACATTACAAAAGGTGTTGTTTCACTCATGACTTATTTTATTCCTTTTGATCGCAATTCTTCCACTTAAAGCCTGACTAAATATAACACTTGTGTGTGTGCCTGCTGAGACATACACAATTTATTATTCCTTATTTTCGAGATACGTTACGACTTACGTCGTGATAATTTTGATTTGTAGCGTTTCCTGAGTCCCTGACGAAAATGCAGTATGCCTACGGTTGGCTGCGGGACTGTTCGAAAGAGATACCGCGGCCCTGGAACACAAAGGGCAAGGAAGGAACATGGATGGGTTTTAGTCAGTACAAGTCTGACACTCCCTTCCGCTCTGCCCAGACCGGGAGAAGTCATTTGATGATTTCCAATCCGAAAAAAAAAGCCTGCGGTTGCAAGCCACGTACAATCTACTAAATGATCTAAAGTACAATTATTAAGACCCTTTCCGGATCCCAAATCATTAATGCCACCCTTCAGTAATAAATTTAACAAAAATATAGTTATAACACGTTATTATGCACAAATCTGTGTTATTATTTCCCGTGCTATCATTAGAGTTGCGCAATGCGATTGATTTCGAAATCCCCTCTGTGGTGCACAATTGTTATGCATTGCGCTCTATAATATTATTACTGTACTACAATCAGATCATTTTCTGAGCTATTACAATGAATCGAGTGATTCTAAAGCATCGATAACAGCACTTACCGACGCGATGTGCCGTCTGGTTCCGTTCTAATTTCACCAACAAAGAAAATCATGTTTTCACCACAGACAATTTTAAAGTGTGTAATTATTTTTTTAAGAAAATTAGTGTGAAATTATGGTGGTATTATTCCATTGTCTTTTTAAATTTTTGATTGTTAATGAGCCCTTTAATACTAATTGTATTGTATGGGGTCACGCTATTCTCAATGTTTTGCTTATACACAATTTATTTAGAACAATACGAAGATTCTTTAATACCAACAATCTTTGTGGGAAATTGTTATTGTATTACAATGACGGGTTAATTGCATCGTTTAAACGTCAGACAACAATTCAATGTTGCTTACGTATGTTGTATGAGCACTAAAGTTCTTTAGTGTTTTTTCTTAGGGCTTTAAAATTCCCATGGTAGATACCAATTAAAAGGCCTTACCCTATCCATTATTACTGTCTGCAGTTTATTTGAACGTTTTCAATGAAGGTGAAGATGCAAAAAAGACAGATTTATAACATAATAACGTCTTTATAGTATATCTTATAAATTGATTAGCCGCCATTGCTGTTTGACAGGGCATTTCGCGCGCTAGTTAGCACAAGACACACGATTATTAAATAAATAAGCTGATAATTACTATTCAAGTGGTTTACTTGGGGCACGCCCCAAATAAAAAGGTAATTGCATATCGAGATAACAGATAAGGTTTGAACAGAACGAGTTAATTATATAAAAGTTCTTTTATTCGCCAGGCTACTGAAGAAAGGTACAGTCATGAGCAGAGATGTTTGAAAGAAGCCTTATTTTAGTGTTTTCTAAACACAGGATAAATCGACGAAATTCTTAATTTATCTTATAATTTTTTATTGTGATATTTCATTTATTTTCCGCGAAATTTTATCTCAAATAATCTTATCTATACGATAAAGCCAATTTTTAAGCGTACTCCCTTTTTAATTCCACGAAATAGTGTCGTATATTTTTTTCATGACTGTACTTTGACAACGAAGGTAAATGTCAGTAAGTCAACTAATTAAATTACGATGAATTGTTCGCGAATACCACGTAAGTACACCGTGATCGGAACTTTTAATTGTAGATAGGGCTTCATTAAAAGCTGGTTATTTCTTTGTTCAAGTGCTTTTTGCTTGTCCCATCATTGACATTTTTATACAGCTGCGTGAGGTGCAGGGTTAAGACAAAATGATATTTAAAATATTTTTCATTCAATTTACAATATGGTTCTTTTTACATGTTAACCCAGAAACTCTTGCTCAGCAGTAGTGATAACTTACACTGTACCAACAAGGCAAAATTCTTTGACGAAAGATTTCCTAAAACCAAACTAAATCCTCCGTAGCAACTGGACAGATTCTCAACTGGACAGTTTCGCAGCTGGACAGATTAGCAACTGGACAGAGTACAGTCATACATTTATATTTCCTTTATGTATATGTATTAGGAGCTTTACTGACGGTGATACATACAAAGGTATATAACTTTACCTTTTATTAATAATATTTTGGAAAAAAAATACAGTAACTACTTAATTATGTACCCATTTACAATAAACTGCAATTATAATTAAACTGTCTCATAACAAATTCAACCAGCGCGGTGTAGGCAATTCATTGAACGCATATCGAATTGATCAGGTATTTTATATCTTTAAAAGGGTAAAAAAGTGTGTAAATTAAATATAATGAGCGATGAGTTACGATGTGTTTGTATCTGCAGCGGTTGGCGCCATATGTGATGCTTATCAGGGTTTTATCAGCACACCTGGGCTGTGCCTAAGTTATATACAGAAGGGAATAAGGTTGACTGTAACGAAGAGACAGTAAGTTGTAAAAGGATTTGCAGGGTTATTAAATAAATATTTTACGAAGATTTCGTAGGGCAATAGGTAAACCTTAGTTCTTAGAAGCTTAAGGCAGAATAAGCCAGAATAATAAAAAAAAATATAAAAAAATATTTATTTCAGACTAAATGTCCATATTTTGTTAGTAACAAATTAATTCACTTAAGACTATGTTAGTAGTAATTTTCCAAATGAATATGAATTAATATATGAAATTCATTGATAATTAATTAAATTGAAATCGTTAATGCAAATAAATAATAATTTAAATTGGCTAATAATAATAAATAATGGCTCTCGTGTTTGATATTACTGAAACATTTATATTGCAACGTATGCAGTTTTACACGTGTTCACAAACTATGGCGAATTTTGGGTTATTGAGCTAAAATCTTGCATACACGTTTAGTTTGGATTACAATGCATGGTTAGCTAAGTGGTGACCTCATTCTAAATCCAGTATGGCGGATTCCCAAACATGGCACAGACTAGTTATTTTATATGCACCCCCATGATATGGGTATCAATTAAAAGGGTTCGGTGAGAAGAATTTAAAACCAGCACAAACAAAAAAAAAAGAAGAAAATAAACTTAAAATCACACCTACCAATTTATTCCATTATAAATTGTTTATATTATATGATGGTTTTATGATTTTTGTTATTAACAATGTTAGTATAATCACCTCTTAAAACACTTTTCAGAATGCTTTTAATGTAGATAACTATAAAAGAAAGTTATCAAAAACGATTTATTTTCTTATCTCAGATATTGCTTGAATTTTTTAAATGGTAAAGAAAGCTATTTTTTACCAATTCAAGATTCAATTTAGATCTAGTTAATACTATAAGAGAATACGTATTCCACGAATTTCATTTAATCGTTTTTGTTATCAGCATTTTATAAGGCAACAAAATTCTAAATATATATATATATCCATTGAAATATCTATCTATTACTTGATTTTTACGAAGATTACAGGATTTGCATGTAAGTACGAGAAACATAATGCATAAAATCAACATAAATGTTAAAAAACTAATTTAAACCTTCCTAAAAAGGTAGTATGGTAATAGGGATACCCTAAACTTAAACCCCGTTTAAGAAAAAAGAATGCGATATTATTAAAATTATGGGTTTTGTGTAGCTACGCCCCGGATTGTCCAGAACGAGGATCCTTTGAGAAGTCGCGTTAATCATCCACAGAATATATAGAAATATACACTTGGAATGACCATCTCGATAAATGAAGCCACTTGAACAGTGATAATTTTTATGTCAACGATTAGATACAGGAACTGCAGTGGCCAATCTGGAAACCCCTTAACCGTTTGCGGGCCCAGGTTGGCCGCTGCAGAAATAATCTGGTCAAATGGGGTATCATCGACCCGACCCAAAGACAATGTCGGAGCTCCTCTGCAGGATATGCCTCACCTCCTTTCTTGCCCATCCTGCACAGCCACCTGCACCTTTCAGGATTTCAATGAAGCCTATGACAGAGATGTGCAGGTGGCAATATACTGGTAGTCGGGTATTATTTCAGTCTATCGACATGCAAGAAAGAAGAAGAATGTCAAAAGAGGCTTATTTCAAACAATGGTACATGGGACTTAAAGATAACTGGTGAAATGTGGATGCACTATTTAGTACACCTCTCACTAACCCTTCGTGAAACGCAAGTGTCATAAAAGTTTTTCTATCCATTCTCTGTGATGGAGGATCACAACCCTACGAAAACTGCTACAAAGAAGCAAGCCCATTTTGGGGCAAACACGTAGATCTTGTTTCGTTGCCATGGTAACACTTGACGCTTCTTCTCATTACTACGCTGAATCCAGAATGTTACGGGTTGCACAGCCGGGCCGGCCACGATTGGCAGGGACGTAAATAGCGCGGGCGATGACCGGCCTCCGCACGGCCTTCACTTTACCGCACGCTCGCACGCCAGTGGCCGAGCCGTCATCGCCCGAGAGACAGGGATCCTTGCGGTAGGGTTGCTCAGTTGGAGAATAACCCTGTATGGGGACAGATAGATGGACCTGTTTTTGTTTTAAGGCGTTTTTCTTTTCATTTAGTTCAAGGGTCAGTATCTTAACCGTACGGAATGTGAAGGTTTGCAGCGTAGGAGTTGAGAGCTTAAACTACTAAAGGGATATACTAAGATAACCCGCAAAATCGATAAGATTTTTTGCAGAAATGATCACGCATCATATTTGGATCCTACCCACCTACATTGCACATTGCAAAAGAAATTAAAAAAATATATGATTTCAGGCTCTCCTGGCGTTGCCACTTTATTAAGAAAAAATAATATTTTGACTTTCCAGCGTAATCAATCTTTAGTTTGCTCATAAAAACCCCTCTTGAAATGCGAATAGAAATCATTATTCTTTTCTTATTTATAAGAAGATGTGGTCATCCCTATTCTTGGCGCCACAGCTATTGTTTTGGCCTATGATAAAAAGAGAGCCGTAAAATCACTGCAAAAAGTTATGTGCATCTCTTTTTGCCTCGACGAAAGCATGTAATTTGTAAGATGCATTACAGCGGTTGGACAAATCGGCGCATATTTCTTTAGCAAATGAACTTTGGTTGAGATTGATGTAAATATTATGTACCTACTTGTCTTCTTAAGATTGAGAGAAATGTATTAATTTGTTTTAGTTGTGTTTATTTGATTTTAATATTAGTTTTCTCATTTTTTATGTCCGCTATGTTCACTGTTCAAACGACCCCTATTTTTTTGTCATTAATAATTCAATAGACAACGAATCTATTATCAGCAGGAAAAAGCATTCCAATGAAAAACCACGTTCATAATCGCTGTTTTCTAATAAAACTTTCCAGATCGATGGAAGCTAAATAAAATTAAGAAAAAAATAGCGCCACAAGCAACGCAAACTACATTGTAAATAGTTGTAATCTAATTTAATCTCGCTTTACGTCGTTAGGCTGCGCCTGAATAATTGTATTGATACCGAGAAGGGCTTGGATAAGCCTTAAGGCAACAAAAAAAGTAAGTACAGAAGACTAACTACGAGCGAAAACAAATGACAGTCGCGACAGCGCCAGGTGTACGTGAAGCATGTCTATGTGTGCGTGCGTTTTCGCTCTATGTATGAACCTCACCTTCTGTATCAATAAAAGGTGTAAAAAGACTCTTAAAGAAGCCGAAAGGCACTTGTTCTCTTTGTCATTGCGATCATTTTTTTGTTCTAGATCATACCTGGGAACCTTCTAATTACGGAGATATTGGGGGTGGAGGTTCCAACTTTTTCACAAGTTTTTTTTCATGTTTTTTTTTACTTAAGACACTTTCACGACCCCTGTACTATTCAATCCATCCATCAGCATAATGTTTTGAATGCGTTACATTGAGTCCCACTGTAAAACGCTATTTTTCACTCCAAAAAAAAAATTCGTTGCCCAGCAATATTTTTTGCGTTAAGTATGATGTACAGAATGCTTGATTGACAGCTTCGTGAAGAATTGGTTTACACCCTGTATAATCTGTGCCTTAGGGTATGTGCTCTCATTTGTTTTTATTTCCACAAGCCATTTATATGCTAATTGAATCGCAAGCGCATGTAAACACTGGGGATATTGCAAACTGACATCGTAAATCTGCTGCTGCTTATATACGAGCTGCTTAAGTAAAGCTATCAATGCAAGTAATACCTTCAACACCTTTGATATAACATGAGGTGGTACGTTGGCAACAGACGACAAAGAAAAAAAAAGAAAAATGCGTTGTCTGTGCATTTAAGGATAGAATCCACAAAACGTTAAAATAAAATATAATAAACATTATTAGCGAGATTTGCAAGGTGTTCAGTGAAATCTTGAACGGACCGGACGTGACTCCGGACCCAGGTTGGACGCAGCAAGGAAAACCTGCTCAGGTGGAGATTCATTGATGACTCTGCCCTAGAGTGTAAATGTGGTGCTGTTCCACAAACGATGGGGCACTTAATATAGTGTCCTACTTGTCCTGTCACTTGTTCACTACAGGAACTGATGGATGCTACCGAAAGCATCAAACTAGTAGCTCAGTTCTGGGATGACACAATATAGATTGCCATAGACACGCTAAGAAGAAGAAGTGAAATCTTCTTTTTAATTTTCTTTGGTCAATAAAATATTAGAAACTAGCGTCCGCTCGCGGCTTCGCTCTCGTTAATTTAGAATTTGACCATCAATTCGGGTTGTACTCTGTTTGTAATAATATAATTCAATCATGATTCGAATGACACGTGGCGCTATCTATTATCATAAGACATAAGAACGTTATTGTTGTTTCCTCACGAATGTCCTGTATACCTGACAACGTACATGCAAAATTTCAGGATGATCAGTTCAGTGGTTTAGGCGTGAAAAGGTAACAAACAAACTTACTTTCACATTTATAATATAAAGTTAGGAAGTTAGGGTTAATAGCTAAAGGCTCTATATCGATCTTTCAACACCTCGTTGAACTAAAAACAAAGCAGTCTGTTGTAAAACATCCTTAGAACTCACTACCTCCATTAGGCTTCAAGTTCCCAACGATAACACGGACAAATAAAAAATAACCTTTCCCAGATAAAAATCCCAGTGGAACTTACGACTTCCCAATTCGTACGTGTAAAGTTAAGAACGCAAGTGTTGTACACTTCTCGGGACGTGTTAAGTAATGCCTGCTGATTATTTACGAGAATATATAGAAACTTAAGTAATTGGTGCTGAGTTCTGTAGGAATGGGAGGTCGTAAATAGTTATACAGTACTTTTAAGATGACTGTTGAAGAAAAAAATAAAACTAGAGCAATTTTCTAGACTTGGCTCGTAAACATTATGAAGTCATTTTACATCGTAAAATTACTTTTTTATATATTTTTTACATTTGCATTGCTCCTTTTAAAACTTTATTATCTTGTAAGTAATAAAAACAGTAGTTTTTATTACTTATATTGCAAAAGCAATTAGGACGTATCAAAAAGGAAAAAAATATTTTACAACTCAATTTTTGAAAAAAAAAAACTTTCTGCACAGTACCTATTTAATGATCAACTAAAATTAGAAGCGACTACATAAAAAATAAGTGTAGATAGAAAATCTACGAAATTAATATTCCTATTGCTATATATACGCCGTAGCAACTCCGCTACACCAAATGCACCGCCTACATCCAAAATGTTCTCAGAAACATAAATTAATAATCACAGTTTTAACAATAGCCCCATCATTTTGTTAAAGCTCCTAATCTCCCGTTATTACATGGTGTAACCAAGCTCCGAGCAGCTGAGTAGAATTTTCTATTTCCCCCGGCCCAGTAATTGTATAAATACGATTTATGACCGCCATACTTCAAGCTGCCTCTGATATAACATTACTAGTCGACTAATTAACAATGACATGTAATAGTCGTAACAATTTTAATGATAGGCACACCACGACATAGAAGTTATTTGTTGTTTGTCGGCTGAGCTGATGGGATGTCAAACATTTATAGTTTTACTAGCTTCTGCTTAAAGTTAGGATTATATAGCTTCCTATCATAAATTTAATGAAATGCTAACCAGGTTTGCAATTATATTACCAGCTTAATCATACTAATATTTCTTCACGATTTATGAACTTAGATTAGTAGGTACAAATATATTACACCGCATAATTTCATGATTTGTTTGAAATTAAATTAACTTTTAATTAAAGTTGTTGTTCCCAGAATGTACTAAGCAGTTCCCACTTGATTAATTAGCCTTTCTTTTTCTTTTCGGATGGGTATACATCGAATGACTTCTCCCGCTCTGGGCAGAGCGGAAGGGAGTGTCAGACTTGTACTGACTAAAACCCATCCATGTTACTTCCTTGCCCTTTGTGTTCCAGGGCCGCGGTATCTCTTTCGAACAGTTCCGCAGCCCTGGCAGGCATCGGCCCTTGCGGGCCCCTCCCTGTTTGCTGATATCTCTTTGAGGCGCGCGTGGAACACGAACGCGCCGTCTACACGGCCGGTGGACGGACGGCGAGCTAGCCCATTACTCACCGTCCACAGGTCCGCGTCTACGGTGGCCGGAAGCCACCACGTGACCCCCGACGCCCGGGGCGTCTCACGCGGCGACTGGGTTGAGAGGTTCTCTCCCTCTCACGTTCCGCCAACTCTTTCGCTAGCAGGACTGCTTCGCAGAAGGAGGTGACGGCGTCCCATTCCCTCTCGCTCCGGACCATGGATTGAACCAGGGCTAGACGCGATAGGTCGCCGCCGCCGATCGCTAGGCTAGGAGGACTGATTAATTAGCCCTAAAAGAATAATCAACCACATTAAATATGGTTTTCGCCAACCCACTCATAAGCCAGTAGTAAAGCCGGCAGCACTTACCCGATATCCCTCGTTAGCCGTGTGATGAGTGCTTCCTTTACAAGAATACTCGTTAACTCGGAAATATAGAGAATGTTTATGAATAAAAATTACATAATAACCTGGTTATGTTTAACATGGAATCGGTGGAGATCAAATTAAGAGTTTGATTTATTACAACAACCTGTATATGCGATGCGTTTTGCACCGTGTCATGTAACTACAGAGCCGCCCGTCTGACATTTATACCTAAGGATTAATGTTTTTTACGCAATTTGCTTTGATATATCACTTGTAAATAAATGCTAGATCTGATTACACACTTGTATCATTATTTGAAATCTTTAATGCTTTGTGCATAAAGATTCGACTCACTTTCAAATGCGGTACTTTTGTGAAAAAAAACTGTAGATGCTTTCATGAATACTTCCAGCTGTAATAACACGAGAGGAAAGCAATGCAAGGAATATAATAATACCCGTTTTTATCTGCATTAAGTGTCTATTTACAGGGTGTGTCTATTTCCAGACGTGCGCACGGAAACACTTTGATATCTATTCCGGAAACTATTCGGGCGGTCAAAGTATTCTATCTAAGCTCATAACATGAGCAATATCTGCTGTTATTAGGAGTTTTCATTCTCGTAGAGATAAACAATAAAGACACAAGAAAGGTACTATAATAAAGTTCTATACTGTTTTTTTATCTTTTTAAGACATGATTGCACGCCTGTGAATACTAACTCAAAATCTATAGCCGCGTTCTAATCACAGCGATCGTTGCGCACAAACGCTACACTGGCGTTTATTTTTGTCGGCGAACGCGAATGCCTGGTGGTATCGGTGCCCTATGTCAGACGTTGTCTGCTTTTCACTTTCCCGAACCAATGAGTGATATTATGAACGCAACGATCGCGTATTCGCGAGACCAATCGTTTGGGTTAGGATGCAAGGCATGACTTAACATATTCTTACATTGTAAGCACTACCAGTCACGGCAGCTCTGAAATTACAGATAGAAAATTAGAAAAAGACTTAGAAAAAAGAATGGCGGAAGATTGAATCTCTACAGATCATATTAGTAGCTATCTGTGATTACTGTGACGCAAATTGAAGACGTAACCGAAGATTATTTTAATCGCCTGGTTAGAATCCTTGGTTAAATCAAGTTACAGTACGAGCTATTAACTCTTCCTTTTTAGAATTCTGTGACTTTGAATCACGTTGTGTTTAATTAATAGGCTCTATGTTTATGCTTTCATGAATTTGGAATGTAATTAAAGTTTTTAGTGTAATTTGACCCTTTTCTCTTTCATCTGGATCGAGGACGCAGTTTGCATATTACTCGGTTGGTATTTTTATGTTTAATTTGATAGAAGTCTTAGGGCTACTTGCACCAAAAACTTAGCTCAGAGTTAAATGCTAACACGAGGTTAAATTGACAATATTGTACGATAAACTGTCAATTAAACCTCGTATTAGCTACTAACTCTGAGTTAAGTTTTTCGAAGTGGGCCTTAGGGAAATATACGTTGCTTTTAAAATTTTGGTATCTGGGTGACAGGCACAAGGAATGAAAACGAGAGCGATTCAAATAAAATTCAAATTAGATGATTGTAAAACAAAAGATACAAAATAATAAGATCTAAATTAAATAAAACCTGGAACTCAAATCGTTTATAAATAAAAAATTGAAGCAATTATGAACCCTATCGGGCATAGCGATTTTTTTAAATAAGTAAGATATAGCCAACAGATTATGGGTATGTTGTTAAGGAACGAATACAAGGATGTTTCGAATGTACAGACACCAGCAGGTCAAACTATTCGAAACTATCAGATTTTCCCAATCAACCTTGAACCTAATGCTTTAGGGATAAAGTTGAAAATCTATAAAGAAACTTGACAGATTGTAGTAGCTTGATGTGCTGGCGTCTGTACCTAACCATCTGCTTTGTAGGTAGGTACTGTGGGGCATACGAGGTTCTACACCATTAAATAATACTCATTTTTAATTGAACTCTTAATATTTTTTTATTTTTAAATCAGTTAATAGATATTTTCTTCTTCATACATATCTCTAGTCTGTCCTTCTGACAATATATCATTTTTAATCCTTTTTCCATACAAATATATGTATTTTCTTTATAAAGCTGTCAGTACCAACCAGCTGATGGACAGATTTATCATCATAAAACCTCTATAGTACATACCATTTTTTTTGGCACAACACATAAAATCATACGCTGGTTTTATTTAACTCTGAAATATTTTTACATTTTAGAGCACAACCATTAATTAATAACACGCTAATTAATTTTTATTTTTGCAGAAATAGAAAGACACGCTCATAAAGTCTAATTAGGTACGAATTTTATTAGAAAATGAAAGTTTTCATTCATTAATTCGCAAAAAAGTTCGTTTGACGCAAATTAGCTAATTTGTTTGAAAACTATTTGAAAGTTAGACTAACTTGACAGAAACTCATCTATTACCTTATTTACCCTTATTTAAAGTTACAAGGCATAAATTAAAATTTTAATATGAATTCAGTACTTATAGGTACTTTTATCGATCTTCCTAAAATGTTTACTTGATGTCGAATTTTCTACTCTAACAGCCAAGACATTCATCATCGAGGCTCGGCACTGATATCCTACTGATGTGACCGTCGGACTGCCTAGTCATAGGTCTCGAGTTCGAACCCAAGACATACCTCTGAATTTTCGGATTCATGTGCATATTGTATAATTATCACTTGGCATGGTGAATGGAAACTACGTGAGGAAACCAGCATACCAGAGAGATATTTCTTGACGGCATGATAAGCCAAGTTAGAGATTCATGGGCTACATTAAAACTCAAACAAGAACTCGAAGAAGAAACCCGAGGCTGTAATACAAAAGAGTAAAATTCTAAATCCAATAAAGTTTAATGACAAGTTATCATCAAATCCCTTACGAACACTAAAGCACACAGTTTCCCACAACGATCTCCACATACTCATAAGAAACAATAATACTTTACCCACCAACCTATGATTAACCATCATGATAATTATGATTTTAATCGGCGAGTCATTGACCCCTCGTTTCTTGGCTGCAAGTCCAACATTGCACAATGGACGCAAGGTTGGTCGGGACCTCGT
The DNA here is from genome assembly GCA_950005105.1 of Lycophotia porphyrea. Classification (NCBI taxonomy): domain Eukaryota; kingdom Metazoa; phylum Arthropoda; class Insecta; order Lepidoptera; family Noctuidae; genus Lycophotia; species Lycophotia porphyrea. Next base: position 5,955,183 of record OX465389.1, read on the forward strand.
GATCGCAATGACAGGGATGAGTCAGCTAACCCAAGCTAATAACCCACTTAGAGCCACTGAGATTGATGGTTGCGTAACTAATTCAATGATGGAAACAGATCATGGGAGTATGGAAAGGAATGCTTCATATTAGATCCATAAAAGATTAATTAAAGAATCTCAGTAGAATTGTAAGCTAATTTGAAGTTGTAGAGCGACTTCTAAACATTGCCTACTGAACCAAGAAACGATACTTGAAACTCAAAAGAAACTGGAGCTTACAGCTTTCATACAAAACGTCAAAAACAACAAAATATACATTAATTCGTATCACCGCAACCGCAAATCAAATTGCAATTTGTTTAATCAATACAATGAACAGTAATACACATTCTGGTGAAAGCGAAACCGAAATTCTGTAAAAGAAGCAAGAGACCAATTTGTTGAAAAAAGACAGTTACAATGGTAACATAATCGGCGGTCGGCGGTCAGCTGTCGGCTGCGCGAGCGCCGGGCAACGCGCGACGGACAGCGCGCGGCGTCTCGCCGACAGCCGTGACAATTAAGTTAGGTTTTTTAATGACTTTTTTACAGGTCTAATAAATTGTGCACTTTTTACTTGGAAGAAAGTGGTAGAAAAACGTTCATTATGTTACCGAGCTTTTGTGGGAGCCGTCACGCTTGTTGGCAAATAATGAGCGCTGAGTCCGGTTCGTTACCGGCTCTGTGCATATTTAATCAGACTCTGTGTCCGTTTAATTTATAGGACAATTAGATTTCGGGGTTAGTGGTGATTAAAGATATCGTGGAACATCTCTGTATGTAGTTTAATAAGAGCAAAAGTGTGGTGAAGCGTCTGTTTGTAGTGTTCAAAGTGGCACGCAAAAGGTCCATGTCGTTAGTCACGTCACCATGATTGGTCTTCAACTTTCATTTAATTTTCTATCTCAACACTCTTTTTAGTTCTTATTTTTAACTAAACAAGCAAATAATGACGTCATTCTAAGTCACTAAGCGTGAAAATTGGTTCAAAGAACTACGAGACGGCAAAAGTAGTTCAAACCGCATTAGGTACCTAGTCGAGGAGTTTGCTGACTTATTGCATCTGACTGGCATGGTCTTTTACCCGTAGATCAGCGAGAAAGTTACCACATACATCACTAGTGTCAAAACAAGCCACCCAGGCAGAAATTGCGGATAAAAGCCAGGTGGAACCAACTATAGATCATTGACTGGGCTGTCGCGGACATAATAACACCTTGGCGGCTTCAAACAAACAGTATAAACGTCTGAACAGTCCTAACACAATACCGGTGTGCATTGTCCTTACACTTGCATAGATTAAAACCATGCCCCGCCTCTCAAGGTAACGGGCTACAGGGCGTGTGGACATCTCTAGCTCGCCATTGTTACGTCACGCTTTGATTTATATCCCAAGGCTCCAAACGCCTGACAACTCTATGCCGTGAGCAAACTCGTAAATATTTCCCGTAATAAAAATAAAATAAGTTGAAAATTGAAAGAGCTAGAGTGTTGCTACAAGATATTACACAGCATTTGAATTGATATTATGTTGCTCTGCGTACGCGCACACGTACCTCTATGGGTGTTTTATAACACAAGTAACACGGAATTATATGTAGTTACAGTACAAACGACTGCGGGAACTGTTGTCAGTATCGTGAAATATCACAACAAACTAACCAGATTCAACGTTTTCATTCCTAGATTACTTTGTAGTTTGTACTAACATCAATGAATATTCAATGAAATAAACCAATCCATAAATCAGTAGCGGAACCAGGCAACCAATTAGCTTTATACATTTATCTGGGAGAAAGATCTTCAATTAGAAATGACCATTTAAAACGACAATCACACGTGCAGTAATTTATATTATTAAACAATAAATAATAAGTCACAGTTTTCAAATAGATTTCACCGTTAGCTCCTTATTTGGTCACAGTTAACAGGACGTACACAATTGCCTGGCTTCATAAAAGCTCGCTCAAATTGGTTATAAAAGTTCTTATTGGTACCTTCAATTAATGTCTCTTTAATTACATAAACATGTCATTATTTGAACACTTCTATTTTAATCTAGGTATTAAACCAACCCAAAAGAAAAACAGTAACTAAAAACGACGTAGTCTAAAGAACATTTTTACCCGAATTTTTTTTTATCCACGAACAAAATTAAAGCACAACACTAGGTATATACCCCACATTTACCACCAACACTCTCAAAAATGATAAACGTCTTATTTCCTGCACACTCATTTAAAATCAAACAAGGCAATCTAAGATTAAATACCAAGTACATAATTAATTAGGATGCCATTTATTTAATCTTGGCTAGATTACATACGATCAATTCAAAGATTTCATTCAATTGATGCCTCCAGGGCAGGCAGAGGTAAACAGTGAATGCTATCGGGCATCAGATGGAAAACTAATCGTCTCTAGTTTCTATTAGGACCTCTGTCCATAATATAAACGATATATTGAGTACACAATTTGCATAACTGCCATTTTAAAAAGATGCCTTGAAGAAAATTACAATTGGGAAAACATATCCACATACCCTTAATCTTCAAAAGATTATAATATAAATAACATAATATTATCACGCCTGTAATCCCCGAAGAGTTAGGCAGAAGTGTACCTAACAGTACACCCACATTTCACCAGTTATGTTTTTAAGTCCCATGTTACTGGGGGCGAGCCTATTGCCATCAACCGGGCACAAATCCAGACTCCGTAGCTGCTGTTGAAAAATTCCTGGTGGAAAAACCCAATAGTATTTTACCCGACCCGGGAATCGAACCCAGTACCTCATGCTCAGCCAGTCACGCTTGCAACTATTAGACCAACGAGGCAGTCTTTAATAATAATATGTACAGTATATAATATAAATATAGGTTCAAAATTGTCAATTCATTTGCATGATATCTATTCTACACCCGGAGCCTCTTGCTTAAATTAATTACCGGTATCCACAATTGAATAATTAATCAGTCGAACAAAACAATCGGTGACTAATTTAATCAATACTCATTTATTTAATTTGAATGCTCTCAAGAACAATGGACAACATTCATCTTTATAATCTTACTAACTCATGCCCGCGGTTTCGTCCGTTTGTGGGTCGAAAATATCCTATGTCCTGACCTGACCCAGATTATAGTCTATCCGTATCCTAAATTACATCATAATCCGTTCAGCCGTTAAAGCGTAGAAAGGCGACATACAGACAGAACGAGTTACTTTCTCATTTATAATATTGATTCTATCCGTATCATTTGAGTCCGTGAGCAATGTTCGGGCGGGAAATAATCAACTCTTGCGCAGTTGTTATTACGCGGGCCTTATTGGGCGCAGATTGAGACAGTTTAGTGACAGCCACTATTAATCCTCATGGTGTAATTTGTGCCTGCTCTAGAATTTCTCATAAAGACAACAACATGACATCTTATTTTAACTCTGAGATTTAATTGGCGATTTAAACTTAGTTAATTTTAATTTCAAAGGAAAAGGTAAAGGTATATACAGACGCCAACACATCAAGCTACAACAATCTGTCAAATTTCTTTAATAGATTTTCAACTTTAGCGCTACAGCATTAGTTTCAAGGTTGATTGGGAAAATTTTACAGTTTCGGGGAGCAGTATGTGCTGGCATCTACATAGGTTAGTCAGACATGAACTACTTTTTTTCTAATGCAGGAAATCCCTTGATCTCTCGCCTGAGGTCTATTAAGTCTATAAGTAATTTAGATGCAAAAAAAAAGTAACATCCGTCGTACATAAATGATTCCATATTAAAATGTATTCAACAAAATAAGCCATATCCACCGCAACGTGGGAATCATGAGATGTTTAAGTTGTGACCTCGAAAATGACACCTCACTATATCACACCACAGAAATTATTATGATAAACGCATTAATAATGAATCCCTTGTATTAATAAATCGTTTTATCTACAACAGAATCTAATCTTGACGTACAAACAGCAGCTTTTGCTAAATGGATTTTAACGAATGGCGTGTCGCAGAAATTATAATAAAATCATTAATATCTATGGTCTGTAGGAAGGTTTGTCATCCTACGCGAACCAAAGAGTTCACAACGGTCAATATATTCGTGGATTATAACTGTTTTGACATTGACTTAAAAAGTAATCTGTATGAATTGATAAAGCACGATTGGGTTAAACCTGTTTTGGCGAAATTGTTTGGTGTTACATTACGAAGGTTAGAACTTTACAGTTAATAGTTATCGCTAACGGGCAATGTAATTAAGGTAAGCTCATACAGTAGTTAAGCTTCATGTTCTTGCAATTGTGGTTTAATTAAAGGGGTCCCAGTTTGTGCCGCCATGTTTTTGCTCCTTGTGATTTAAGGTGGTAAGTCGGCATTGACATCGATTGCCGACCTTAAGTGGCAGAATGTTTTATTGTCACTTTCTTAAATTGCTTTTTATTGAAAGTTACTGACTTAAAATGAATGAAAATCACTTGTCAACCCTCCTTTAGAAAGTAAACATTAAAGTTTATTGTAGGAAAATGAGATTCACCGTCGTTATTTAAAACATACATAACATCACGCCTGTAATCCCCTAAGGGTTAGGCAGAGGTGTACCTAATAGTACACCCATATTTCGCCAGTTATGTTTAAGTTCCAAGTAAAAGGGCCTATTACCATCAACCGGGCTCTAATCCAGACTCCGTGGCTGCTACTGAGAAATTCCTGATGGAAAACCCAATATCACTGCCCAACCCGGGGATCGAACCCAAGACCTCATGTTCAGCAGTCATACTTGCGACCAATAGACCAACGAGGCAGTCACTAATTTAAAAGTTTCAATTAATCATCCAATCACATTTCCATCCTGTTTATTTCCTGTCAATCAGTACTAAAGTCATGGTCATTAAATAATCCACATTATGACAATCTCGTTAATCGTTTTAATGCTTGTTCCTCACGAGTGAGTTTGTTTTGACTGACGCACAACAAAAACCGATAACTTAAGTCAAAGTTGAGAAGTCATTTATCAAAATTAAGAGTGGTTACACGCCTCCTGGCATGACGGACATTATATCTGTTACCGTTACTATTTTGTAATGGTGTTTAAAAAAACTAGATGCATTGCCAGGCAACCGACAGTGTGCTCATGCGTTTATGGCATTTTAATGCGCTTTGTGGTTGATGTACAGACGCCATCAAGCTACTATAATCTATCAAATTTCTTTATTACATTTTCAACGTTATATCTGAAGCATTAGGTTCAAGGTTGGTTGGGAAAATCTGACAGTTCCGGGTAGCTTGACCTGCTGGTGTCTGTACTTTGTACGAAAATGTATTCGAAGATACTGCAGAAGAGGAGAATTGAGGAGAATTTATAGTTAAAAACTTTGAGAGTCCAGACAAAGCGTCATTCTATCAGTGGTACAGACTATGGAGATACCAAAACTGGATTGACATAAGTATTTCTGAAGACCTCAAATCTGTAAATGATAAAGGCAATGTGAAATATCAAAGGGATTTAAAAGAATTATAGAGCCGATATTGGGCTTATTTTGATCGGGAACATTTTCGATTTTGAGACACGAATACTACTTGACAAGCGTATGACACTAGACAGAATGATTTGTTAAATAGATAGATAGTGCACAAGTGAAGTGTTACTAACATAGTTTTTTAAGGTTTTATTTCCTAATACAATTTGTATTATATCATATGTATGTTAGTCTGTAAGGTATACATATATGGGCCAAAGTAGCCTGAAATAAATGTATGTTTTTGTTGCTACTAAGTAGTAACAAGTATTGGATTACGGTTTTCTTCGTCTTGTCCCGTCTATCGCTCATAAATATTTAAATATCTTTGGAAAATACAGGGTGTAAACGGACTCTTCACGAAGCCGTCAACCAAGCATTCTGTACATCAAACTAAGTAACTTCACAATCACGTTTTACGGTAGGACTCAATGTAACGCATTCAAAACATTGTGCTGATGGATGGATTGAATAGTACAGGGGTCGTGAAGGTATGTTAAGTAAAAAAATACATTAAAAACATGTATTTAAAAAAATATATATATAAAAAGTTGGAAATTTGACCCCCAATATCTCCGTAACTAGAAGGTTCCCAGGTATAGTCTAGAACAAAAAAATGATCGCAATGACGCATGACGGGGAAAAAAGACTGACACTTAAAGTCTTTTTACACCCTTTATGAAACACTTTGAAAACCATTGCCGTTTTTCCAGACCCTTTGTTTTGCTAAGAAAATAGCAAACAAAAAACGGTCGTTTGTTTCTCAGTTTATCGGACACTTTTCCTACATCCTGCCCATTAAGTTAGTCATGCTTCTTATTCTTATCTTGCTTCTACTTAAGTAATTTACAACTTGTTTCAATTTTTTTCTGTTCAGCAGATTAAAACTTTAGTATTCGTTTTTAATCTAAGACATAGTCCAGTTATCGCACACATTACATCTACTAATGTTCGTCGTAAAAATAAAATAAAGAATATATCGTAAAAGAACATCAGCATTAATGTGTTTACAAGAACATTAGCATTGAATCCATTCCGAAAAGTTTAACATTGAGGAATAATGTATCTAGTACAGTGTCCAGCACCAATATGTATACACTTGGCAACTTGTGACAGTGATTTCCTAGTTTAGAACATAGTATGTGGAACCCTTGTTTTAATGAAATAGATCTAACCTTAAAGTTGCAATAGATTTTCCATGAGAAAATTGCTTTTTAATTTAAGTAAAGTTTTCACCAAAAAAGGGCCAAGGTTGTCTGCCAGGGCTGCGGGACTGTTCGAAAGAGATACCGCGGCCCTGGAACACAAAGGGCAAGGAACGAACATGGATGAGTTATAGTCAGAGTGGGAGAAGTCATCTGATGATTTCCGATCCGAAAAAAAAAACAAAAAAAGGGCCAAGATTGTGCCCAAGAAATCAAGGGCTTCCAAAACGGCGTTGGGTTGACGATATAGTTAAAGTTACAGGAAACAGTTGGATGAGCGATGAATAGAACCGAGAAGTTTGGCAGAAGAAAGCCGAGGCCCAGCGGTGGGTGATTTCGGGCTAAAATGTAGGTACACATACCTATTGGTGCTTCCGACTGTACTATTTAGTTAAAGTAAAGTGAACTGGCTCTCACCTCTGCGTCCGTAATCTCGCAATCTGAAACAGAAAATAACACAATTCAACAATAGCTTATTAGCAGGGAACCGAATAAATCGGTTAATCAGATGGAAATGAGAGAAATTACCGTGCAATTAAATGTGTGTGAACTTCAAAGATAACAGAGTGATACATTTCAGTGTTATGTTAATTAGTACATTTGCATTTCTGCGGTAGTTATAGTTTTGCACAGTGGTTCGCGCGGTAAGGCTCTGTTTCCACAAAAGCGGTTATGAGCGGAGCAGAGCTGTGATGAGCGAGAATCGACCAATCACATCCTTTGAAATGCACATCGCGTTTCTCATGTCCCCGGTGGTGATTTGTGGAATCTTTAGTATCTCTGCAGCGCACGACTCGTCTCCGCTTTGGTGTAAACCGTGCCTAACGCAAGCCGCTCTTTGCGTAAGCGCAAGTGCAGTTATAATGAGTTTGAACGAAAACACTGTGGTCATTAGTCCGGTAGCGACTTGCTAATTCGCATTTTATTCGGTCAGTTAATTTTCAAGGCCAAAAAATTAAATGGCGTCAGGATAACTCCGTAAGGTGGACTTAAACAGAGCGGATTATGAATCGAGTGAATTTAAAAGTAGGTAGGTATATGTTTGCGTGCGTATAATAATTACAATTATCTGTTAAATATCGTGTCTTCAATATCGTAATTTTAATTGAACGTAGAGTTGTCTCCTCATAGCAAATTTAATTAAGTAGCAGAAGAAGATATCGATAGTATCCATTTCATAATTACGTGCATTTTGCACAGTGCACGCGAAAATTTTTATATTGAGCACGAATAACATTATACCTACCTAGAGTATTTTCCGATCTTGACACAATTTACGCCATTCTAGGTCACATACTTTAGTCTAGGCTAGAAAATTCATGGCCAATAAATTCAAAGAAATTGTTCGTGCGAACGTGTGAGCTTGAACGATGTCACATATTGTCGATTCCGTCCATGTGTCGCGCACACACCTCACACTTGTAATATCGCTCACAAAAACCTCCTCATTAATATTGATTGTAGGTAATTTCACCTTCGTGACTCTTCTATGATTTACACTGTAATATTTCACAATATAAGTGACATTTTAATTGGGCTCACTTGTTTGTTCCGTGGCCCGGTCGACACAGTAGGCGGGAACATTCACAGCCGACCCTCAACACTCAACCATGCTGATTTATCGAGTTTTATCGAGCAGACTAACGGACCTTCGAAATGCTGCCTCCGAGGGCTCGATAAATTACTATAATAACATAATTCGGATATTTATCTCACATCCCGGCTCCCGGCCTATTAAATATTCATCTTTGACACTTAATAAAAAAATGTTACGCTATTTATATCGTTTGTACAAAGTAATAGTAGCATATGATGCATTAAAATGTAATTTAAAACTGTAAGAGCAGTAAATTTTGTTCTTGTTACAGAGCCGCTTTTATGATTTATTAACGACAGATTATGTAAGTTAGTAAGAACATTTATTAAAACAAGTGCAGTTTCAGCTAACAACTTGTGGATTAATTGATTATCATCATAACAAATACGAGGAAATAGCACGTTACGCTGGAGTCTTGATTATCGGTACTGGTAATAAATCTCTCAAAAAAACGTAAGCAGCAATGTATAGCGAACGGGGAACACACAACACCACCAAGCCAAAACATCATTAAATTATTTCTATCTCACAATCTCCATTAGTGTTCGCGTGTGCAATCTGATACCGATGAGCAATGAAAACAGATCAATTAAATCCCAGATTAATATTAATCAACAGTTTTTTGCACGAGAATACAATGTAGCCAGTCAAAAGTTAAAGAAAGATGATTCATCATTTCGAAAAAGTGAAAAAAAAAATATTTTGCGGATTCGACGTTCGCTTTCGCTCAAAGCTATTATAAGGCATCATCATAATTTAAATGAATGTAAGCACATGTTGGACAATGAAAACTCTTTCTACAGGAAGTGTAGTAATTACAAACGATCATTAATCACCGGTCCGTCAGCTGTTTATCCACTCTAACGTGGTGAAGCCGAACCCATCCGATGTTCGTGATTCGGACATTATCGTCATCAAAAACCTTTTATTGTGTATCAGATAATAACGCGCGCCAATCAATGGCCGCTTAGTATTTGATCGATTATACGCCGGAATAATAGACTGATCACTCGGTTTTTGGCGCCACCTTACTAATGAGTTGTAATTTTTTTGTATTTTTTATAACTAGCTATGCCCCACGGTTTCATCCGCTGTTTCTGTTTTTTTTCGGCTCCTAAGGGTCGTAAGGTGATGTTAATATAGCCTTTATATACTATAACATAATATTATAAAAAGATAAAAGTTTGTAAAGTAAGTTTGTATGTAGGAGCTAATCTCCGAAATCCAATCCAATCCAATTCCAAAAATTATTTCACTGACAAAAAACTACATTATTCGTGAGTGCTTTATGCTTTAAATTATATTTATATCATGCATATTAACCGAGCTATCACTATTTTCGCGGACGAAGTCGCGGGCGAAGTGCTAGTATGTAATATAACAACAATAATAACAACTATGACCTTCCCCTACAATCGCGCTATCAAATGCAAAAAATATATATATATCCACTGGGAATACCACAGATTAGCGCGTTTAAACAAACAAACTCTTTAACTATAACTAAAAATAGTACAGATATAAGCAAAAAACGAAAAAGGAAACACTACAATTAACGCCAAAAACTCTTCAATTTATTTTCTCTTTTTTCGGCTTTACAATAACAAAATACAAAAACACGGTATTATGAGTGACAGTATGTCTGAACATATCCGGTGGAGTCTTTGTCAGAAACGTTCTGTGGTCAGAAATCATTCACATGCATGTTCTACAATGCTTTACGTCAGAGTTTTGAAGACTAAATTACCGATAAATGCAGTGCCAAATTAGGCAGTACAAAAGTGCCGTCACATGCTTGAATACAAGTAATATTGAAAGAAATACATGTTAAACATCCACTTATGGAGCCAAGCCAAAGGCAGGTAATTTGTATGTCTCATATTCAATCCCTTGGATATTTAATATTGGTTGTAAAATATGAGAATTTTCAAAAGGCCCTTCCAGTAAGTTGTCGTTACCATTTACTGCGTTTTTATTCATGACGACATACAAAAAAGATGTCCTGAAGTTATTATAAATGCGAAAATTTGTGAGGATGGATGGATGTTTGTTAATCCTTCACGCAAAAACTACTTAACGGATTCGGATGAAATTTTGCACGCATATAGTTTATAACCCGGATCAACACATGAACGGGCGCTGTCAGTTGGGACTGGTCATCTCTAAGCTGCCACGGTTTATATTATATATATTTTAACTACTTACTTTGTTTTTAAATTGTTGATATAATATTTTACTCTGGACGCTCTTAACGTGCACGTATTTCTACATCGTTCTCACATATATGTATAATCTCAATATGAATGATGTAATCAAAATTTTGTAACAATATTTCGATTGAAAAGAGTGTCCATGGAGTTTCTTGCCCATTCTTCTCCATAGAGATCTACGCTTTGGAATGGGCATCTACTGCAGTACTTTCACAAGTTATTATGCCTTGTGTCTGTGACTGTAGCTTAGCCTAATTTGTTTTTCTGACATTCAAAAGTGCCTGTAATGGTCTAATTGAAATAAATGCTTTTGAGTTTGAGTTTGGATACTTTTTATCCCGGTAGTACGATTCCGTAGGGCAATTACGGAACAACGCGCGAGCGGAGCCGCGGGCATAAGCTAGTAAATTATAATTTTATTAAATCTTTCAAACAATCTAAGTCATGTCCCACATTTTAAAATCCGTAACATTTCACTGTCAAAAATCTGTAGAAATTGAAATATTTCTAAAATCCCTATCGGGATCGCGTTGTATGCTTTTGTTTCAGGCTTACTGTTATGATTGATTTCGCGCTGAATTCAATTAGACAAAAGCGAACTTAGTGTTAGCTCAGTCGCGAAAATAAACCTTATTTCTATTAAGTTTATGTGTATTTTCCTACAAGCGACTGTCACCAATCGTTTTATACGAATAAGACCATTAACTCTATAAAATTATGGTTCATTTTTGTATGAAACGCTGATTTGTCGTTTGAGTTAAGTCAAAATTAGCTTGATAGATCTCAGCTTTAGTTTCAGGTGGCATTGTCTAGCCAACTTATTAGACTCGGTGGATCCGGTCACGATTATAGAACCCGTTACTGTCATGGTGGAGTAAGTAGCATCTGCTGGACGCGTAACATGACCACCGTAGAAATGGGTTTTGTCGACGGAAGAATCGACAAAATGACGGTGATGGTGACGGTGGGATTTATTAATCGTTTGGCGCACTGAGTTTTGTCCCACATAAAAAAATCCTGGGTCGTCCCAAATAATATGCTTCCTTCGCCCCAAAATATAATTTTAATTATTTTATTCCCGCTTCGTCCCATTTTATATTCCTTCTATGGCTCGAATTTTTTTTATTTATTCGTCTTTTGGCCCACTGAGTTTTGTCCCACATAAAAAAATCCTAGGTCGTCCCAAACAATATGCTTCCTTCGGCCCAAAATATAATTTTAATTATTTTATTTTATGCTACGCGTGCTGGTAGGGTGAATGATGACAGAGTAGGTTCTACGTTTATTTCGGGTTTCAATTTATTTGTAAAGTGCAGCTGAAGCATCAATTTGGGCTGCGGGACTGTTCGAAAGAGATACCGCGGCCCTGGAACACAAAGGGCAAGGAAGGAACATGGATGGGTTTTAGTCAGTACAAGTCTTCCGCTCTGCTCAGAGCGGGAGAAGTCATTTGATGATTTCCCATCCGAAAAAAAAAGCATCAATTTACCGGCAATGTAACATAAATAAATAAACTTTTCAATTGTAAGAGAGAAATTCTTTAAATGTAACGTCTAAAAAAGTACCAGACTGTACCTAAACAAAGACGGCACGACTGGCGTTCTGTTTGGCTGAGTTTGATCCCCAGGTCGGGCAAAGTGGTATTAGATTTTTCCATCAGGAATTTCTCAGTAGCAGCCCCGGAGTCTGGAATCGTGGCCCGGTTGATGACAATAGACTAGCCCCCTATTACGTGTGACTCAAACATCACTGGCGAAATGTGGGTGTACTATTAGATACACCGTTACCCTTCGGTGATTACAGGCATAATGTTATATGTGTGTAACGATTTTTTAAAAACCTTTTCACCTAGCTTATGTTTGAATGGCTGCGACCTAAGTAATCGTTTGTCACTGCCGTATCTATGACGTAAGAAATTTAAACAAGATATCTTCCACAATTTCCATCAGTTTTTCCTATTAAAAAGTCTCAAGTTCCTCAAATAAATACATAACAACATGAATCTCATTCCTCGTAAGAGAAAATAAGTGCGATAAGTGTGGAAGTAATCTTCCGAATATTTTACACTAAAATGACTTTATGATTGATGTTAACAGTAAAATAATCTCCAGAGTGAAACCAGTATTTTTTACTATATACTTATGTAATAAAAAATATATACAATTTATTCACATCTCGCCAGAAATGTTTGAGATCACGTATGTAGTTTAAAAACATTAAAGTATTTTAAGATTTTTTAGAGTATTTACATACGGATTAGTTTAGAATAAAAGGTGCTAAGTAAATATTATATTAGTTTTTGCAATTATTCAAATCACTGGGTTGTAAAGAAAACTCAGATATCTGTAGATTAGTTAACATCTTAGTTACTTTCTGCACTGGTTCCTAAACGCAATTAAAAACAGATTTGGGAACTTAATTTAACGTAAAATTTTACATTAAAAAACGACTCAAAACCTTAAAAATGAATAGTTTTCTTCTTAATAATTTAGCTGGTATCTTTATTTGCGTAGTGTGCAATTGTTGTTAAAAGATCGTAATCATTAATTTATAAAAATTTAAAACAGTTTTTTGTGTATTTGGCATAAAAACTCCATAGAGTGCTTAAGAAAAACAAAACTGGAGTTCTCTCAAATTTCATGGATTTCAAAAGCTATTTGAGGTGCTTAATACAAAGGAGTCACACCATTGCGCCCTGGAACCACCACGTCGTATGTACAGACGCCAGCACGTCAACCTACCCAAATCTGTCAGATTTTCCCAAACAACCTTGAACTTAATGTCATAGAGATAAAGTTGAAAATCTAGTAAAGAAATCTGATATATTGTAGTAGCTTGATGTGCTGAGTCTGTACAAGTCACCTTTTTTATTTTTATTAATTCACTAGCTGTTACCCGCGACCTTCGTTCGCATGAAATTACCATAAAAAAAATACTCCCCTTTATTTGAATCGGAGTTTGTTAACAATTTCAAGGCTTTTATTTTTTTTGGCAAGAAAGCAAAAACAAATTATTTAACTTATTATTTTTTTTATTTTAAATAAAAGTAGCCTAAGTTGAACCATTATAACATCAGCTGTCTGCCAGTAAAGTTGCGTCAAAATCGATCACAGACAGACAGACAGAGCAAAAAAAACAAAAAGATTTTGTTTATTTTCATATGCATTCAGTAAACAGCTATTATTTTAATATTACAAACAGACACTTCTATTTTATTTAATTGTATAGATACAGATAAAACCTATCTAAAAATCTTAACTAGTGTCATATAGGTACATGAAGAAAATGCCCGTAAGAAAATATGGCCTATAATTAAGGGCTACTCTACAGCTTAGTTAGCTTGAAACGAACTCGCCGTCAATATTTTATGAATAAATTAATAATATCGTTAGGCCTTGTAATTAGAGTTTATGTTTGATGGCAGCGATAATTAATTCTAGAGGTACTTGCGATAAATGTAAATTGTATCGGGAACGTGTCCGGTAAAGTGATTACGGGCGGAAATTACGGAATCACAACATTTTGATACTAATTGTGACCATTAATAAAGGCTTGAAAAGTATGCGCGTGCGACTGCCTCTTGATGGATCAATATTTCGCACAGCCATGTTCATGTTTCCTTAGCTCGCTGGTCGTTTAGTTAAATCCCTGATCGTTTTGTTTAGTTAAATGTCCATTCGTTTTGGTTAGAACAACGGAATCTATATGACATTTAAAAAAACTAACCAGACATATAAAGAACACACACTGTGCTCCAGAACTCAAATTTCTGACGTAGGTCATAAAGCTGCCAAACAAAAATGGGTCTGGGCAGGCCATGTCTGCCGAGTGCCGAAAAGTTGTGGGCCCGCAGATCGCAAAACTGGGAGCATTGGAACAACTAGACGGGGTGGCGGCAGACCAAGGAGAAGATGGCGGGATGCCTTGGACGGCTTTTTAATTGGCGAGAAGAGGAGCAACATTAAAAAAGGGGCAGGAATGGGTGGTAGCCTTTTCCCAGAAGTGAGATAGTTCAGGTAAAGAAAAAAACAAACTAGACACTGCTTCTTGATATTAATAATCGCTTTCGAAGCGTTTCTTATGTCCACAATAACTTTCAACGGGATCACAATAAACTTTTCGGTTGTTTATATCAACTCCATCATTTCTGACGTGTCCATCATTGTTATCACCAATAGAATGTCGATTTGCCTGTTTTCTGGAGTACAAACCTGTTTAACTGTGCCAGGGTAACCCGCAATTATTATTTTTTATGTTTTCTTGCAATTTGCAGTTCAGGCAAAAGAAAATTTGTATTTCGCGGGCTTCCTTCTCACTTCTCCCTTAAGGCAGTACCTACTTTTAAAAGTATGAAGAAGCCTTTCCTTACACTTAACTTTTTATTCTTCAGGTAGGTAAGTACCTACTCGCATTCTTTTATAACTAAACCACCTTCAAACCAAATATTCCAACCGCCAATTACACCTGCCATCCGCGTCGATGATGGCGAGCGTGTCTCACCTATGGCGTTCAGAATGCGAACGGTAAATATCCCGCAGGATCCAGAGCCCGCACATCCCGCAAATCGGCGGGATGCCTGCGGCGGGCTGGACCGGCGCATGGGCATGATTCTAACGACGATCGTAATCGCTTGTATTACTTTTATGACTATGAGCGATAAGATAGTTTGTTGGTTGAATTTTTTTACAGGTTTAGTACGTAGTCTGTGTGAAATATGTTGTTAAGTAGCGATAAAAAATTGTATTTTGTTATGAACTCGAATATAATGAGTGCTGTAGGCTATTCTGCTTTCAGATTTTTCCTAAATATTGTTGGTTTGATCATAACATGATTTTATTTAAGAAAGAAGTGTGGCATGATGGTATTCTGTGGTTTCTGTCAACCCTCATGGGAAAAAGACGTGGGTTTACGTTTGCATATTAGAGGAAAAAAGTAGAAAAGTTTAAAACATCTATGAAAACCTGTGCTAACAAGCACAATCAAAGCTCAGGCTTAACTGGGTACTATATTGTTACAAAATAGCCTAACACAATCTTCTTATCACACTTAACATTTATACAAAACGTAATGTAAGCACCTACCTAATTTTCCAATATTTTACCAACAACACTATCTTTCATCAGCATCAGGCCATCAAGTAGATTATCGAATAAAACACGACAACTAACATTCTTGAATAACATAACTCCACACACGCTTGGCATGTAAATATACCAAGTTGCAAATATACCAAGGGGTTTCGTATTACCCAGTACTAACTGGGTTGTGGAAGTCAGATAGACAGTCGCTCCATGTAAAATACTAGTATTCATCTGCATCCCGTTAGACTGAAAGCCAACCCCAACATAGTTAGGAAAAGGCTAGGCAGATGATGATGGTGTTCAATTATAATAACAAACTTTAAACGCGCCAAGAAATTAACCATCAAGCCAAAACCGTTTTACGAGTACACCTAAATATCATAAGGCATCTACCGCACTTAGCAACATATTCCATCAAATGCACGGCTATAACCCGCTGATCGCAACTCAGTAGCACATAAACTGGAAGACGCTCCTCCAGGCGTGAATATCTTTCAATGCAGCACTATCTATTATTTATTTTTCTTATACAAATGTGTTGAAAACTCTCGTTCCGGACGCGGGATCTTTTAAATTGTCATTGCAATCCCACCTGAAGTGCATTGACGAACTTTGCACACTTGTATCAAAAAGTACTCTTTTCCTACAAAAATGAAAAATCGGGAATGGCAACTACTTAAATCTTTTGCACCGTCCTTTCTAATTATTTTGCAATAGTCAATCCCAAAATGCGAAAAAACACACTTTTTATCCTACCTCCAGTAGCACAAGTGCGAAACTTAGCTAGACATTGCACCTAACGTATTAACAACATAATATTCCATCAAATGCACGGCTATACATCCACTGATCACAACTCAGTAGCACATAAACTGGTAGACGCTCCTCCAGGCGTGAATAGCTTTCAATGCGTGCTGTCTGCCTGTAATTTGTTTGTTCCTTGCGTCTGCGCCGACCAGTGTTGATAGATTGAAGGAATTTTTCAATTTTGAGGGGGAAAAAAATCAAATCTTATTTGAAATTCTTGGTTTTTTTAGACAAGACAATAATGAAAAGATACGAACTGAACTCGTAGAGAAATATGGAAAACGGAGATAAGAGGTACCGACCTCAAATAAATTGGGATAAGGTCCTGCCCTAATCCCGAATGAATTAAACACAATTACATTTTTGGAAAATATCATTTTTGTAGGTTCCAATTAATACATACATCGTGTAGTTTTGATAACTTAATATAATAATAAAAACGAAGTGTTGGAAGATTTCAACATTCAACAATTCAGTTTGAATTATTGAACTATTCTATCTCTATACTAATCTAAAAATTTACGAAATTGTCCTCTTGTGTATCTGTGGAGAACGTGGTTGATTTCACATTAATTTGTATCATTTTGAATCTTATCTTTTTTGTAAATCTTAATGTGTAATTGTTGGTTTTCCCGAATAAATAAAATAAAATAAACTTTAGACCAATTTTGATAATAAACATAGTTTTATAAAATGGGCGAAAAAGTTGCAACACATTACATTATAGAGAAAAACATTTAAACAAGGGGAAAAATCAGAAACTCGATCTAGCAACCCTGGCACAGACCGTGTAATCCTACACGGACAAGTAACCACCTGTCTGCGCTTAATTTTACATGTTCATATCATTTCTTTTGCGTTGCTTTTCTTTTATTATGTTTGTAGTTTTATTTATTTGTCGGTTCATGATGAATAATGGCCGTGGAGAGTGTAGTTTTCCTGTTTTTGTAACACTTTTAGCTATTATTTGATTATCGCTTGAAATATTACACTAGGTACAGAAGCTGTAGCAACTTGGCGGAGAATTGCTACAATTATTTATAGCATGTATGTACAATATAACAAACAAAACATAGATTCAAAAGAAACATATTTACAATATTATCTTGTCACTTTTTTCCAGCTGTGAGTCCTAACTTTCTAATCGAATTTAAACTTCCACTGTAAGCAAAAAAGGTGCATTTTAAGAAAAAACGTAAAGAAGTAATAAAAATGAATTCCATTCTTTCGATGCGGTATACTTAAGCTGGCAGAACAGGTTCCTAATACTTGTAATCACCTTTTCGATTTTCACTGCTTTATTTAATTTATAATTAAATCAGTGTTTTCTTTAGTTAGACTGATCTGTCCGGCTCCTGAGCAAAGGCCTCCCCCCATTTCTTCCACTTTTCCCGATGTTGCGCCTCTTCTTGCCAGTTACCGAGAAAGACATCAGTCTTATAAATAAAAAAAGATTTAATTTGATTCTATGCCTGCAAAAGTGCAAATTGCTACCAGATTGATAGCTCCAATAAAATTATAATGTTGATAAAAGATGTCAATAAACATGTTTGCAGAGAACTGAACAAGTTCATTGATAAATGTGTTTATGGTCAGGTTTTTTAATTATTATTTATTAGATTAACTTTATTTATTTATTTATTATAATAAGATAACCATTTTTTATAGAGTAAGTGCATTATTATTAGAAATATCAGCTCGTAGGACAACACAAAGGCGGGGTGGATGTTAATACTTTATTTTCTATGTAAAACCACAACGTATGGGATAACGTATAGGTACCTGTCTTCGTGGGGATCCCAAGCTTGCTTCGTGGTTAAAGTTTATGCATAGAACATTTTTAATTTTCGCTCCATAACAGGTCTTAAGAAAATACAGCTGGTATAAAACGCTAACGCAATGTTAAGCTTTGCTGAGATGAGAAACCATTAGAATTTCTCCACAAGAAATGAATAGGTAAAATATCTAAAGAAAATCTAATAAAGAAAATCTATCCAATTAAAATCTAATATCTTTATTTTCAGTAAATAAGAAAACAGATAGATGTCTTCCATCTATTTGGTCATTTCTCCACTAATACCTTGATCATATAAAGTACCTATCTACAATTCCACATACATTTGCACCAATCGCCATATAGAAATGGATTCGGTATAATTGCATCTTGCATCGATCGATGTTCGTCGCACGTGTGTACTCAACGCCCGCCATTTATTACGCGCCTGCGCATTCACGACATTATTAGGGCTGTTAGTGATTTAAAAAAGTAATATCGACACACCAAGCGAGTAATTTGCGAAATGGCAGCTAATGATGCCTTGAAGGCGTTATTTTTATAAAAATAACAACTGTATGTTTAAAGATGTTGCCAGCAATAAAATAACTAGTTAGTAGCCGACAGATGAGACTGAGAAATAAAAATAAAGCTAATGTTTCAATGATCGAAGTAATGTTATCACAGGGTAATTCATGTGCTGGGCCTAAATAATTATTCGTACCAATCCAGTTTCTACGCCTTTGCGGGGTTCGAACTCAATACTTCCATTTGATATCTGATCCAAGAAAGGCCAGACGTGCATCTCTAATAAATTCAATTTTCCCGAGTTTTAATTGCAAACAAGTTTCGTGTTCGACAACCCTAGGAAGACACGGAAGTGACTACTACTAAGGTTTATCTCCATTAGCAAGAATCCAGGAGTTTATCGAATTCAGTGAACGAGATACTACATATTACCAATGTACTTAAGCTTTGTTGTAGTTACAAGAAATGTTTTCATGAAACCCTTGCTTTAATAAGGAAGTTCTAAACGCTGACGGAAAACATGCATTAGAATATATGAATAGATTTTCCCATAAAACACAGAGGTAGCAAATAAAGGCAAGCCCTGTTAGTTAAAGATGATTGACAGGTGTCGGTATTGTTCCACGGATCGATCTGTTTATGTCTGTGCGTAAATAAGTTTTACTACAAAAAGTCTCATCGCACAGATGGCCTGTACAAAGTGTTATTCTGTGTAACGATAGTGGAACAGTCCAAAATGTATTGAATTGACTTATGCTATTGAAGAGCTTATGTCAATTGTGTTAAAAGTCGTTTTACAAAAACTTTGAATGCGATAGCCTCTTGTCTACGTCCTCAGGTTCGGTTATTGAGCATTGAATGCTTCATATAATTACATTAACATAGCATAACGTCTGTAATCCCCGAAGGGTTAGGCCGTGTACCTAATAGTACACTCACATTTCGCCAGTTGTGTCCCATGTAATGGGGGCGAGCCTATTGCCATCAACCGGGTACAAATGAATGTTGGAAGGCCTTCCACTAGGCGGACTGATGACCTGATGAAGGTTGCAGGGATCCGTTGGATGCGAGACGCACGGGACCAGTCAAAGTGGTGACACTTGGGTGAGGCCTATGTCCGGCAATGGACATCTTTCGGCTGAAATGATGATGATGGCACATATCCAGACTTTGTAGCTATTGAGAAATTCTTGATAAAAAACCCAATGACACTTTGCCCCGTACCCGACCTGGGATTCGACCTCATGCTGACCAGTCGCACTTGCGACCACTAGACCAACGAGGCAGTCCATAATTATAATGGTCCCAGCTATTACGTAGTGCATTAGTGGTGAGTTCTTGTAACCGAGTACAACAAGCCACATCGTATTATTACGCAGGAATGATGACATTATTACTAGAACCGCCGCCTGATAAGTTTGTATACCCTTTTTACTTCCAATTATCTCTGAGTTTCTCTGGGTGTGGCCGCAGCTGTTGGGTGTGTATACATTGATAGATCATATAGCAAAACCTTTAACGGAACCAACGGAAGCCCTCATTCTTTGAATAGAAAATATTGTATTCAATAAAAAATTTCTTTGCGGCATTCAGTGGCGATATTGACAACTTTGTTATCATCTAGCCATATATGTTTATCAATATTTATCTATCATTGTCTACCAATTAGGAATTAGGTGAATATTTACTCTATCTAAGCTTATTATGATATCCAATCCATTTCATCATCATTTCAGCCGAAAGACGTCCACTGCTGGACATAGGCGATGGGGGTAGGCAGAAACCACAGAACGCCACCTGCTATGATCCTTACTTACTCCTTTTGCCTCGTCTGCACGTTCATACGTACACGCATGACGGATGCGAGTACTACGTACCCGACTTTTCTGAAGAACCTGACCAATAAGGTCCCGGCGTTGCCACTCACAATATCTGCCTAATAAATACCTTTTGTAAGTTGCCTTTCACTCATCCTCTCGACCACCATCTTAGCAAACTCTTCTAATTTTTTGTCACTACATCTTCTTTTAAACAACGCAACGTTCTCGTATACCCTCGATCCTTTTTTTTTTAGGATGAGAAATCATGAAATGGAAGGGAGTGTTAGACTTGAACTGCCTAAAACCCATCCATGTTCCTTCCTTGCCCTTTGTGTTCCAGTGTCGGGGTATCTCTTTCTATCAGTCCTGCAGCCCTGGCAGGATAACCTCGATCTTCTATTTATCATTCAGAGTTACAACACACATACTACATAAAACATACATATACTCAAATTCAAAAACTGTAACTTCAAAACACTACGTATATACACAAATATTACCCTTCTATTTTTTCCTCGACACATCTATTATTCTATTATCTAAACATAGGAACAAAAGCTTCAACAGACGGTAAGAAGATTCCCGCGCACGCGCCTTCGCAGCCGCCAGATACCTGCGCGTGCGCAGACATAAGCACTTGATACAAATCGCCGTTAATCAATCACAAGAACGCCACTACTCGACCCGTATGAATTTATTCAGGCATAGTTTTATGATGCGCCGATTAGTATTGGCATGGATTTTTTTTTTACTCTTTTATTGTTGTTTGGATTTGCATAGATTTCTTCGAATTTTTATTTGGAAACCAGGAACGTCATAGTACCCACTATGACGTCTGAAAGCAAGAGTAATTCCAGAGTGGGAAAGAGAGCGAGCTATACAGGTCGTCTAGCGCCATCTCTTACTCACACTGGAATTGGTAGGCCACTAGGTGTTAGATCATTTCGATTCATTCGGTTCCATCGTATTTGTAAAGTAACATCGCCGACCCGAAGTAATCACTATTTAATCGTAAATATTTAGCTTTTATTTGGTTCTTGTCGATCGTCAAATTCCGTTCGGTACATACAGGGCAAGTAAAGCAAGCGGCAAGTATGTACAATATAATACAATACAATATCTTTATTTTCTCTCTTCACAAAGGTTTACATAGTTATAAAAAATATAATTGTAAGAATAACTTTTTAACAAAATGCATAATATATGTTCCTTTGTGAGAGAGGAAGTGACAGCCCTCCGCAGACTAATGAGACTAATGAGGTGAATTCAGTATAATAATCATACTAAGATGACCGGTACAAAAAAAAAATTCAGGAACGTTATAAGAATCCAATAAATTTGATTTGTTTTGTTTCCTCATACGCAATGTATCGTTACCGTGGCAAAACGCACGTGGCGAACGGCAAGCGCGACGACAAGTTCGGTGAACTCTGTAACTAGGGAGGAAGAAAACAGAACTGATTTTCTCGTCGTTCGTTAGAGTATTTCAACATCCATTGTTGGTTTTTTGATTTTAGCCGTATTTTTACATATATGGAGTGCTACAGATAATGTAATTTTAAATTGAAATAAAGAAATAGTAACTGAAAAAAAACATTTAAAAAAAAGATTTTTTTCTGAGAATTCCTGTGGAATGTGATTCAAAATAAGGAGCTGAATGCACTCTGTCAGTTTGCGGAGGGCTTTTCGTTACACCCTGTAGAGTTGCTGGATAATTTGGGGATTGCCTCCCGGCTGTGCCAAATGATGCCGATGGGACCATGTGAGTGACACCCGCCTAAGTCTGTTGCACCTAGGCTTGCTAGCCTAGCAACTTTACTAACTAGACACTCATACATCAGAGTAAAAGAAACATTTCTTCGTAAAATTTATTGAAAAAAAAAAACTTTTTTTTACGATGTTAATGATAATAAAATATCTCGTTAAAAAGATCCAATAAACAATCATTTTGAAGTGGCCATTGTCCATTATTTCATGGATAGTGCCATTTACTCGGCTGTTAGTAGCGTGTCATGGCGATTTGACAGCTTCACGGGTTTGTGAGACTCTATACCGTTCTAGCACTACTTCTCTACTTTTTGAATTTGGAACAATTTTGAAATCTCGAGTCGACTGCCTCGTTGAGCTAGTGGTCGCAATCGTTACTACTGAGCATGAGGTCCTGGGTTCGATTCCTGGGTCGGGCAAATTGTTATTGGGTTTTTCCATCAGGAATTTCTCAGTAGCAGCCACTGAGTCAGGATTTGTGTCCGGTTGATGACGATAACCTCGCCCCCTTTTACATTGGACTTGAACATCACTGATTTGTGAAATGTGGGTGTACTATTAGGTATACCTCTGACTAACCCTGCTGTCAAAATTACATTAAAATTAAAGACATAGAATATTCCTACGGGATCATACTACCGGGATAAAAAGTATCATATTTAATAATTCAATAATCGTTAATTTTGTATAATTCGGTTATAAACTATCTGTGTGCTAAATTTCATCCAAATCCGTTCAAGAGTTACAAACATCCATCTATCTATCCTTACAAACTTTCGCATTGATAATATTAAGTTAGAAGTAAGATTGACTGAAAAGTTGACTGGTAGAGAATGCCTTTAGCATTAAACCCGCCTCTGTACATAAATGGTGTGCTTAAAGTATTCAATAAATATTGATGTTCATTTCATAACGTCTTTATCAAAACCTTCATCTGAGAATTTCCATGATCACACAAAAACATGTGCTCATTCGAGTACAACATTGTTTGATGTTTATTCATCGCAGTTGAAAGACTTAACGGTGGGTTCTGGTCAGCGATGACACAACGCTGGTTAAGGCTCGCAGCGGTACCAACATACCTAACTGAATTTTAACTATTAGGCGTATCATACTTACAAATGCATTGTCAGTTACATAGTTTTCTGTCTGTGCTAAAATTTTTGAGCTAGCATACTCTGCGATCTATGACGAAATTGGATGTTATGTACTATGTACGCATCATCATAATTCTCCTGGTTTTATTAAAATTAATTAATTTATGGTAGGGCACAATTTCTTCTTCTTTCATATTATCTAATTCTCTTTGAAGCGTCATCTATATGTCATATGTACTAAAAGTTAAGATTTTTTTCCTGTTACCTGTTTTTTTTCTAATTTTCATTTACTGTCTTTTTTTTGTAATATACATAATTTCTGTAATGGTATCTCACTTGCCCTTATATTATTCTGCGAGTGCTGTGCACTTCTATAAGTGGCGAACTCACTATACCTAAAATTGTTCGTGATTTATGTTTATGTACGTTTTAGTGAGAAATTGTTTGTGATTTATGTTTTTGTATGTTTTAGTGAGTAAGTCGTTGAAGTGCCATATAAATAAATAAATAAATAAATTACAGAATATTTTATATCTGTTTTATCTATGCGCGACGAGGGTGGGGAAAAGTCTGAATTCGAAAATCAAAAATTCAAAAATCAATCATTTGTGAACCTTTTCACACGATACGTTGTTGTATATTTAGCTGCGTAGTCTGAAGCAAATTATGGCAAAGTCAGTAATATCCTACTAAAATAATAAACTGAATGATGCACTTTCACTCTTATTTATTGAACTATAAAGTCCATACTGATAATTCAGAAATTTCTCTCGTCTCGTTGCACCTTATGGACACAATTATTATTATTATTTTTTATTTTTTTAAATAATATCTTGGGACAACCAACACACCGCCATCTGATCCCAAACTAGGCAGAGCCTGTACTATGGCAACCAGACAACTGATAAACATACTTATATATTTCTAAATACATACATATTATAGATAAATTTACACCCAGATACAGAACAAATAATCGTACTCATCGCACAAAGATTTGTCCTGTGTGGGAATCGAACCCACGACCTCCGTCCTAGCAGTCAGGGTCACTAACCACTAGACCAACAGGCCAATCAGATATTCAAACCATGGTCTATAGTCTAGTTACTTTAGAGCTTTCAAATCGAGTCAGCGACTTTAACCTAATAATCAATATCCATGTAAATTCCTTTACAAACAAACATAAAACTTTCCTCTATGTAACTTAGCAGTACACTTACACATTGCCCACTTACAATAACATAGACTTAAGAAACAGGGACACATACGATGTGAATGTATTCACAACAGCGCCGATTTTACTTTATAACAAAGTGGTTCTGAATATTTTGCGGCTCAATCCATAACTGGCCCTTGTACTGTTACGGGGAGACGTCTTGTTGATAAACAGACACTTGTGCGACTGTACGGTTCCGTATGTTTATTGAATAACTAGCATATACCCGCGGCGTCGCCCGTGTGGATTTCGATAATTGTCCCACGGGAACATACTATCGGGATAAAAACAAATAAATCGGAATAAAAAGAAAATATCCTATATGTTAATCCAGGCTATAAACTATCTGTGTTCCAAATTTCATCCAAATCCGTTCAGTAGTTTCGGAGCCGATTCGGTACAAACAAAAAAAAACCTTTTTATAATAGTGTAGAGTAGATGTAGAAGATAGATAGATAGAAGATAGATGTAGATAGATAGATGTAGATGTAGAAGAAGATAGATAGATAGATGACACTGAAACATTTCACGCAATTTTAGAATAGCCCGAATCATTTTGACGACTAGAACAGGGTATTTCGAATAATTGTTATGTATTTTTTTGGAATAATTGTTATGTTTTTTTTTTTGAGAGCAGCGGTGACGCTGTGTTAGCGACCCCGACTCGACCCACGACTACAAATAAATTACACAAAGAAATGCGCCTGCCTGGGTTCGAACCCAGGCAGGCGCATTTCTTTGTGTAATTTATTTCATCACCACTGCTCTCAAAAACGGTGAAGGAAAACGAAACCGGCATCTCCTAGAACCAAAAATTCGAAGACATGTGACATCTACCAATCCGCACTGGGCCCGCGTGGTGGATTATAGCCCTCTCATAGAGAAGAGGCCTGTGTCCCAGCAGTGGGAACATTATAGGCTGATGATGATGATGACTTCTTTGCATGTAAGCAAACAATAAGACAATCGTAACAAATAATATCGATTCCTGCTAAGCAAATTACTGTGCGTATTGAAAATTAGAAAAAAAACCTAAAGTTCCAAAATTCGAATCGCTCGTCAATTTAAAATCCAGCTTCCATATAATTGTGACCTCAAAATAATGATTTAATTTATTAAAGCTGGCCGTTTGTATAATCAGCGTGGAATTAAAATTAAAACATTTTGCCGTTTGAGCAATTTGAAGATGGAACAGCTTTTGTATGTAAATATTAAGTACTTTTTTACTTCTCCAGCATTTTATATTATTTATAGTTCAAGATCCCGGAACAAAAATGAATTATGGCCTGAACTATATTAAAGAATAGCCAAGTTTCGGCTAAAAATTCCGTATTCCAATCTTCTGTCAAACTTTCGGTTTTTTTGCAGTCATTATTATTTTAACTAATCTTATTGTGTCCCGACTCACACATATTTCTAGACCCGTTTAATTTGAATCTAAGACATTGTTTGTTAACTTCCTTAGTGCTTTTATGCAGGAAAAAATATCAATACTATTATTATAAGACACAGCACTCTAAAAACTGTACCCAGACTTAAAATCAGACAGACTGAACGAGGTTGAATCGGAACAAGCTCAGAATCTAGCGATTGTCTGGTCTCTGACAGGCGACAAGCGATCGACTCCCGATATTCTGAGGAGGTTTAGTTTCCAACGAGGTGCATTCAATTCTAAGTTCCACTGATCCTATTTGTAAGGAATTTCGAAAGCAATCTAAGATATTATTAGGTATGTATGAGGTGTTTTCTTTGCCTTACACGATACAGAATTTATGACAGCTCAAATGCGAAATTGCAAAACGTAATTCCTCCGTTTCCGGTACTCAAGAATTGCTTTTGAATTATTTTATGTTTATGGCTCTTTTATAAATATGAATACATAAAGGGCATTGAATTACATATTAGGCCTGCCCAAATTCCGCCATTTTATTTTATTTCCAAAATAGCGGCCACGCATGCAAAAAAGTATAGTATGAAGGAAAATCTTCTAAAGCGTCACATTTACGAGATAAGTATAAGCAAGGAAACTTGTAAAAAACAAATAAATAACTGATCATTAAACTCATATGAACTTTAAAAAATATAGCAAAAAAAAGATCTTTAAAAACAAACCCAGCTGCACAAGCGTCCAGCACTAATACATCGGCTATAAAAATCGCATTTAATTTTAATTAATTGAACTAATCATGCGTTCGTATCTGAAACATTAATAGTTTATTCGAACATCTCTATTAGCATGATCGATGCGTTTTTTGCCGCGTATTCGTGTCAAACAATTATTCCATAGACGGCACCGACTCTATTTGCATGTCTATAATGGTATATTTCGAATAATATCCGACACATCACTAAAGTTTTTGTAGCAAACCAAAATGGTAAAATTCAAGCACTGGGTTGCACTATACTACTTAAAAAGTAGATGCAAAAATTCTACATGATATTAAGCAAGAAAAAATAGATTGTAGTTGTAAATTTTGCCAAAGCTCTACTACATCCAAAGGTTGCGAAAGGACTGCCTCTTTGGGCTCGTGGTCGCAGGTCGGGCAAAGGGTTATTGGGTTTTTCCATCAAGAATTTCTCTGTAGCAGCCACGGAGTCTGGATTTGTGCCCAGTTGATGACAATAGGCTCGCCCCCATTACATTGGACTTAAACATAACTGGCGTAATGTGAGTGTACTAACTAATAGGTACACCTCTGCCTCATGCTTCGGGGATTTGAGCGTGATGTTATGTTATCCAAAGGTATCTAACATTGGGCTGCGGGACTGTTCGAAAGAGACACCGCGGCCCTGGAACACAAAGGGCAAAAAAGGAACATGGATGGGTTTTAGTCAGTACAAGTCTGACACTCCCTTTCGATCTGCCCAGAGCAGGACAAGACATTTGATAATTTCCACTCCGTAAAAAAAAGGTATCTAACATTTATCTGTCATTGGGATTTAATTGTTTAATAAAGTCCTAACTCAAGCCACATATTTTAAGTACCGAAGAATGATATCCACAACCGGTACACTTAAATAGGAAAGCTCCAATGAAATAACAGAACAATATAGCGCGTGCAATCAAATAACTGCAAATTATGTATTAATTACCTACCAACGGAAAGCCGCGGGAGTCGGACACAACATCCAATATACTGCTAATAATCCTCTATCATAGCCACTTAACAGCCCCCATCAGCTTTAATACCGAAATACCTATGTTTACACAAACAACAACAGAAATAAACTGTTTATACCGCATATAACGGTATCAGGACAAAAACATTAGTACCAGTTTTCGCTAATATTAGGTGACAACTATATTGAAAGCCTTAAAAACGTACTGTTCGATTTTAATCATTCGACTCAAAACCTAAAGTTGAAATTTCAAGATTCAGTTATTTGTCGCTTGGGGTCTGTGAAAACTGGCTCTAGTTGTAAAGTATAAAAGCCGACATGAAATGAAGTGTAAAGCAAATACTTCCCACTTTGTTTGCGTGTTTGCAAACAATTACAAGTACTTACGAAATAAAACATGGAGGACTACTTGAACCTCAAATTGTTTTTGAAGAGACTCGTGACAATTCTAATGAGGCAACACCGTTAATAAAATTGCAAAAAAAAACGCGAATTTTAAAATGGTCAGTCAATATGTTTTTAGTTTTAAAAATCATTGTGCATTAACGTTTAGAGAACCCGATATCTTTTTCCCCCCTTGTCCTATTCTACTTGGGGTCGACAAAACCCGTTTTCTTCTCCCAGTCTCCCCTGTCAGACGTCACGGCATCATTTACTCCTTTCTCTTTCATACCATACCGATATCGATCATTGATAATTATTATTTTAATTTATTTATTAGTTAATTAACTTAATTTATCAGCTAATTAGTCACAGAAGATTCTTATCTCTACTTTTATCAATATTCATGAACAAAGAAATCGAAAATATTTCCAAAGACTTCTTGACAGTCTAGTATAACAGGATCATAATTACTACGTCTTGTAATTTGTTCTGAAGACTGCGAGGAACTAAAATAGCAAGTAGCAACATTACAGCAATTAGTTATTTCATTTTATGATAATCGTGCGATAAACATGATGTTAATGACGAGTTAACGATTACTATCACTTGGTCGTTGGTGGCACATAACTTGTTTTAAGATCAAATTACTAAGTAGTGATTCACGGTTAAGAAAATCCTATCTCACATACAGAAATAATTGTCTCAGTAACGAATCCCTGCAGAAACCTGAATCCTGCGACTTTTTGAAGTAGAATGCGTAATAGTTCATTGCCTCCATAATAGACGTAAATAACAAGGCCAGGCAATAGTTTAAATCCAATTTAAGTATCAGCAATTAAGTAAAGCAAGTTCCAGGCACGTGAACCGAGAGTGTTGCCAGATCTCACAGAATAATATTACCGGCTAAACTCGACTAAGTACCCATAATTATATGCATCCAGATCAAAGATTCTTCAGTCCTACCTTCAATGGTTACGTGCAAATCTTGACAATGAAAAAATTTGCATGAAAACAGAGTATTGGAAATTCTGATGAACTCTGTAATGCAATCTAGTTGCCTTTTTACTGGCTCATATGCAAAGTAGGCGCCTCGTTTGCACGGTACATTACCGCCTTGTTTATTTATTGATGGAATATATAATTAAAGAGTAAAAACTGCGCTGTGTGCTGAATTAAAAGCACGAAGTGTCTGTGTTCCCGTATTTTTGCTGTTTTTACTTGTAGCTTGAGTAAACTTGGTTTACCCAAACATTTGCATTATTGCCGCCGTGAAAATTGTCATAACTTATTTAACATGTTTTATAACTCCTAAACTATGTAAATATATTTTTCTTTTTGTATATTGGCACCTTGTTTTTATATTCATGTAAGTCATGTAATTTGTACCATTTAATTGTGTTTCTGTGTTGTGCTGTCTTTTGTGTGCAGTGAATAAAATATGGTTTATCTTTATATCTATCTAAACAAGTTATCAGTAAAGTAAGCAAATATAAGCAAACTATTACAGTAATGTAAGCGATTTACAGTAACACAATGAGCTACTAAACCATAGGTACGTGTATACTTACCAAGAAGTTCAAATAATTCATTACGGAACGGTATAATATTAAGAATACCGTTCACCAGGACGCATTGAGGCTATTGAATTCAAAATCGTTTGAGAGCTAAGCTCCTTCGAAGCTAGAAACTGGAACGATTAAGCTAACAAGTGAAGGTATACAAAACCTTAAATTGACGTTAATAGACGTCTAACATCTTAGTTTAACTCAAGATCGTATTCTAGTTGCGATCTCGAACTCTGGAAGGAGTTGAGAGGTAGCGACAATTGAATTAGATGGCGATACGGCTGAAAAATATTATACAGGTTTATTTCTAAATACTTTTCATGTTTTTTAATTTATTTTTAATCTTTTTAAATTGCAATTGTAATTAATTATCCAAATTATTAAATTTCAAATATATTAACTTATTTATATCTATACATCTTCTACTCATCTATACATCTACTAGCTGACCCGACAGACGTTGTCCTGTCAACTATGAATACGAATTGACCTACTACCTATCCTGCAGCGCCATCTGTCGGGCTGATTTGTGAATCTAAACCATCCAGGGTGCCACCCAAAGGCATACAAAAAAAATCATTCAAATCGGTCCAGCCGTTTAGGAGGAGTTCAGTGACATACACACGCACAGTAGAATTATATATATAAAGATATACAGGTATATAAAATTGGAGTGTCTGTTTGTAATATTAAAATAACTGCTTTTTACTAATTGTGCATATGGATGTATACACGGTACATATACCAAAACCACTTTTTATTTTTATTTTTTGTCTGTCTGTCTGTTTGTTCCGGCTGATCTCTGAAGTGGCTGGACCGATTTTGACAAGACTTTCACTGGCAGATAGCTGATGTAACAAGGAGTAACTAAGACTACTTTTATTTTAGATAAATAATTAGGGTTCCGTGCAAAAAAATATAACCCTTGAAATTGGTAACAAAATTCAATTCAAATAATGCTTATAATAATGGGGATTTTTTAATAATAATAATTTCACGCGAACGAAGGTTGTAAGCAACAGCTAGTGTATAAATAATCTTTTTTCATTTTTATGGTTGCTTTTTTTTTATTTGCAATTCGTGAAATTTATATTTCGTATATTGCCTAAAATAATGAATTTTATTTTTATTTACTTATATTTTAACCGTTTTTTTTTTTTTGGTCAACTGTTTGATCCTCTTCGTATTGAATCGATTATATTATTGGTAATTTGACTACACTAGTGTTTAATTTTATTGTAAGCCATATGGGAGGAGCTCGTGGCTCCTGCTGGGGCTGCGGGACTGCTCGAAAGAGATACCGCGGCCCTGGAACATAAAGGGCAAGAAAGGAAAATGGATGGGTTTTAGTCAGTACAAGTCTGACACTAAGCCTAGCCTAAAGCCTGACAACCAGTCTTACCAAGGGGTATCGTATTACTCAATACTAACTGTGTTGCGGAGGTCCGATAGGCAGTCGCTCCATGTAAAATACTGGTATTTAGATGCATCCGGTTTGACTGGAAGCCGACCCTAACATAGTTGGGAAAAGACCAGGCAGATGATGATATTCGTATAGCCTAGCATTGGCCAGGCTACGTATATCACCTTTTTTTATTTTATTTCGTATGGGAAATCATCAAATGACTTCTCCCGCTCTAGGCAGAGCGGCAAGGAGTGTCAGACTTGTACTGACTAAAACCCAACCATGTTCCTTCCTTGCCCTTGTGTTCCAGGGGCGCGGTATCTCTTTCGAACAGTCCCGCAGCCTACATATATATCCTTGACTGATACTTGAACACAAACAATTATGTCGATAATTAGGCATTCTTTTGTCTTCTAGACAATAAATTCAAACATCTATCAAACTCATCAAATCAATCTTTCAGTTGGCGGTTCACCAACATGAGCTGTTGAAGTCTATACATGCTACGCCGCTTGCGACTTGCCAGTCACTGATAAGTCCATTCATAAAATTTCTGCACTTGTAAATAGTTAGTACTAGCCGATGCCCGCGGCTTCGCCCGCGCGGATGTCGGTTATCGCGACCAAAAGTAATTATGAAATTTTGATTCCGTTCCCGCAACAAAAACTTGACAAATTATATACTAAGTCCTTCCCCGACAACCAGTCTATCCATTGGTGAAAACAGCATAAAAATCGGTGCAGTAGTTTTTGAGTTTATCGCGAACAGATGGACAGACGCGGCGGAGGACTTTGTTTTATAATAGGTAGTGACACTTCAATCGAATAACTATGTCTTAACCTACAAAATCTTATTTTACTCTTACTTATAATATTATAAATGCAAAAGTTTGTGAGGATGAATGGATGTTTTGTTACTCTTTTACGCAAAAACTACCGATCGGATTTGGATGAAATTTTGCACACAGGTAGTTTTTAACAAAACAAAAGAGAGAAATTGGAGAGAGTGGGGAGATTTGGAAGAGACCTATACTCAGCATTGGGTCGCCAAGGGTTGAAAAAGAGAGAGAGAGAGAGTTTTTAACATAAACGATCCTTTTTATCCCGATAATATGATCCTAGAGCCTAGAGCAGCGGTGGCCCTGTGGTAGCCCTGTTCGTAAGTCGGGGGTTCGAACCCAGACAGGCTCATTACTTTGTGTAATTTATTTCATCACCACTGCTCTCAAAAACGGTAAAGGACAACATCTTGAGGAAACTGGCATGTCCTAGAACCAAAAATTCGAAGACATGTGACATCTACCAATCCACACTGGGCCCGCGTGGTGGATTATAGCCCATACCCTCTCATAGAGAGGAGGCCTGTGTCTTAGCAGCGGGAACATTATAGGCTGATGATGATGAATATGATCCTATGGGACAGCTACCGACCTTCACACGGGCAAGGCACTACTACTGCACAGTTACTTTTCACCATAAAAATGTCAAAGTTTTATGACTACCGTGATGTCTGAAATTATGATATATTGATTTCTCTGCGTTTTAACGAACCCGAAGGCTGCTTCCGTGTTGTTTTGCGCTGATTATATGCGGCCCCTATAATCTCTTGTAGCATATGCTTTATTCGCGGGTTCGCTCTCTGAGTTAACACTACGTACTTTGAACGTGTCAATGGTTTGTGATTACAGTTATGAATGAGATTACTAGTGACGGTGTTGAGGGCTGCCTTTAGTAATGCTTGCTTTAGAATTGTGACTGCCCTTAGTGCCGTTATTTTAGTATAAGCAGTAGATTCGCAGAACATGCTTTGATATTGCTAAGGAAAGAAGCGTGTTATACAAAAGTATGTACCTAGGCTACTGAACTGGCTCGGGAATATAAGGACAAAACGTATATAAATATTGCTCATTTAATAGTAAGGGATATGCTCCCTATTTTCATTCAACTAGTGTTAATTAATCATAAAATTATACAAATAATGTTAATATGCAAATGTAGGGCTGCGGGCTGTTCGAAAGAGATACCGCGGCCCTGGAACACAAAGGGCAAGGAAGGAACATGGATGGGTTTTAGTCAGTACAAGTCTGACACTCCCTTCCGCTCTGCCCAGAGCGGGAGAAGTCATTTGATGATTTCACATCCGTAAAAAAGAAAAAAAAAAAAAAAAAAAATATGCAAATGTAACGCCTACTAAGTAAAAACCAAAGAGATTTAAAAGAAGAATAGAGCGCACATTGGGAATTTTTCAATAATTTTCAAAAATTCGATTTTGACACACGAATGCTACTTGACAAGCGGGTATGACACTAGACAGAATGATTTGTTATTAAGTAGTAACAAGTATTGGCTTACGAATTTCTTCGTCTTGTCCCGTTTATCGCTCGTAAATATTTGAATTTCTTTGATAATAACCAAATAGGGTCAAAGTGTGGGTTGCCAATCATACTCTAGGTTCAAGGGCTTCTTCACCATTAAAAGATATAAGTTAACAATGAAAAATATAGCTAAAAACATAAAATATATATGGCACTAGTTAACAACACGCAAAGCTCACCGCCAACCAAACAATATCACAACCATTAATTATAATTTAAAAACCATTGGCTATAAGTGCTGTTAACTGATTTAAACGACCATACGGTTCAAGAAATATTTCAGCGCCTCAGGAATCCTGTAAGCAAGCATGCATTTATAAAGCAATATTTATTTAATAACAATATTTCTTAACTAGTGCGGCAAAGTGATCTCCGGCACTGAGATTAATGACACTTGAGGCTGCGCAGGCGCAGTTAACACCGGTTAATTGTTATTGGGTTCTGCTTCCTTATCTAGAGCTCTTTGCTTACACCTTGCTATTTCTTGAAGCTCTCAACACACAGAAGGCGGCGCGAGCAAATATATTACAGATAAATGTTGGAACTTCCTGGTTTATTAGAACGGTGTGAGTTCCTTATATGGGTGAAGTTGTAACATATATTAAGGATATGATCTGATATCAGTTCAAGTAGAGCAGCTTGAAACGAAGTCGTTGAAATAACTAGTAATTAGTTGGTACTATTAAATGAATTTATGTTTGTGTAGTATGAAGTTTAGAATTTTACTTGCCACTATAGAAATTCTTATTCCTGGAGATTATTCAGAGTTGTTTTGAGAATCTATGATAGTATCTGGTTTCGCTTATAATGTGCTGCGACAATACTAAGTTTTCAATTACGTGCAGGATAATTAAGAGCAGCGGTGGCCCAGTGATAGCAACCCCGACTTACGAACAGTCATGGGTTCAAACCCATGCAGGCGTATTACTTTGTGTAATTTATTTCATCACCACTGCTCTCAAAAACGGTGAAGGAAAACATCGTGAGGAAACCGGTATGTCCTAGAACCAAAAATTCGAAGACATGTGACATCTACCAATACGCACTGGGCCCGCGTGGTGGATTATAGCCCACTCCCTCTCATAGAGAGGAGGCCTGTGTCCCAGCAGTGGCAACATTATAGGCTGATGATGATGACAGGATAATTGGAATAGTAAACAAGAATACGATAGAGTTGTACCTAGTAGTACACCCACATTTCGGTAGTTATGTTTAAGTCCCATGTAATAGGGCGTGAGCCCATTGCCATCATCATTTTGCTAAGCCAAATGTCAGCTCAGACTAGCTTTCTGTGTGAATTAGCCTTTAGGGAAATAGATAAACCGCTGAAAAGGTTAGACAATAGATTGTAAATCGTAGTTGAATATTTTACTATCTATTGAGTGAGCCTTTCTCCTACAATAGATAGTAAAATTCAGCCTCTAAGTCCTGCCGGTAGACCGTCGGTTGTAAACATTTAACAGATAATGTACTGCCAATAGATGTCTGATTGGTTCCTTAAATTGATAACGATTGAAAGTGCAAGCTTATTCAGAGATAATGTAAGGTTCATCATCTGCCTAGCCTTTTCCAAACTATGTTGGGGTCAGCTTCCAGTCTAACCGCATGCAGCTGAATACCAGTATTTTACATGAAGCGACTGCCTATTTGACCTCCACAACTCAGTTAGTATTGGGAAATACGAAACCCCTTAGTTAGACTGGTTGTCAGACTTTTTTTTTGGGCCCCTGACTACCTAACACTGTCAAAGATCTTCAATTGGCAGCCGGGACCAACGGCTTAACGTGATTTCCGAGGCACGGAGGAAAATCGGTATGTAATGGGTGGTCACCCATTCACAGAACAACCTAAGCAAGCACGGCTTAACCTAAAGATCGACCCGAGCGGCTGTTATTGTTTAGCTAAGGTTAAGGTTATTGTACTTAAAACAGCTCTGGTCATTGAAGATTACAAAGTGGTGTCTGGTGTGTGTGGTCTTGTAGTGTTAGAACCTTATTGCCGATTTCAGTGTAGTCAACGGATTAATAAAACTGCATGGTTGGACTGGTTTTCACACTCGGCTCAGTACCATCATCATCATCATCTGCCTAGCCTTTTCCCAACTATGTTGGGGTCGGCTTCCAGTCTAACCGGATGCAGCTGAACACCAGTACTTTACATGAAGCGACTGCCAAGAAAATCCCACAACGTGCTTATATTTAACTACCAGCACTTCGCCCGCGACTTTGTCCGCAAAAATTGTGATAGCTCGGCTAAATAGCTTAGAGTCATGTGGGACATGCGCGAAGTGGGTAAGAGTGCGCATTCTCATTCATTTCAGTTCCAAATACATAAGATTGTGCGATGCGATCTTACCCACTGCGCGCACTTGCACCACATGACTCTTTAGTACCCACGAATTATATAGCTTTCTGCCAGTGAAAGAATTTTTAGCATTGGATCATCATAAAAACAAATTTTACCTCTTAATAATATTAGTTTAATAAATTAGGTGTCGTCAAACCCGGGCATAACTGTTCCGTATCTAGGACTAGAGGTATATACCTAGTTCTAGATTCAATATTAATGTTAGATTCATAAATAATAATATTACAGATTGACGTTTACAGAGCGGTTATTGAAACGATTTCTATAAATATCAAATTGGAGAGAATATAAGCCTACTTTATGCCCTTGTTATGATAGGGTATATGCTCAAAACTAGTCTGAATAATACTGCCATTTAAATTGCAGACAAGCTTCTGAATTTAACTTTCCTTTTACAATATTGGAAATTATATTTTATAGTTGATAATAGAGATTATGTTGTTCAGTGAATAAAATGTACGGAATTTTGAACAATTTATTCTCAGCCGAGTCTAGATTTATGCCTGGTTGGTGCAAATAGGCTTCCACCCTATTTCATCATCATTATCATCTGTCCAACCTTTTCCCAACTATGTTGGGGTCGGCTTCCAGTCTAAAAGAATGTACCTATACGCCTAGGAGTCCACCTATGTACCACTCTTGAACATGAAGTTTAAATAAATAATGTAGCTGAGTAGCAGAATTTCACATGGAGCGACTGCCTATTTGACCTCCACAACTCAATTAGTACTGGGTAATGCTCCCCTTTTTTTTCGGATGCTAAATCATCATATGACTTCTCTCGCTCTGGGTGGAGCAGAAGGGAGTATCAGACTTGTACTGAATAAAACCCATCCATGTTCCCTCCTTGCCTTTTGTGTTCCAGGGCCGCGGTATCTCTTTCGAACAGTCCCGCAGCCATGTCAAACAGCCCCGCAGCCCTGGGTAATGCTCACCTTGAATTATAGACGTTGTTATATGTACGTCTTATGTTTCACGAATAATTTGTGTGTCTGCAAATCAAATCATTGTAATAAGTAATGAAAAGAAGCGCAGTAGTTTGCCTGCAGTAATTTAGAAAAACAACGATACAAACCAAGCATTCTTATTTCGTAAATTAAAAAGCGCAAAGCTCAAAATATTAAACCTCATTGCATTATATATTACTGTTATTACTGTTTGCACCGGCCAGCAACCAATTACCATATTTTTTTTATAATAAAAAAAAATAAACACGTATTTAAACTTTATTCGAATAGACTCGTTAACTTTAAGTACTTGAAGCTAATATAAAAGTTAAGTCGAATGTTGTTTATAGAACAGGTTTATAGGACTCCAATAAAGTATGTCAAATAATTTGCACTTAAAGAATTAAAATTGCTCGTAGGTACCATCTACTTAATGATTTTGTCTGTGTACGCAAACAGAGTATCTAGTGATGTGATTTAACAAAACTTTACTTTCGGAATTCGGTGGCAAAAAAGTCAATAAAACAAAGTTACCGACTTTAAAAAGTTAATTTTCACGATTTTTTTTTCATTCGTTTTTTTTACAAGAAAAGATTTTTAAAACACATTATTTTTATTTAACCCTTTATTTTAGTTAAGACAACCCACACAAATTATGTTCATATAAATTTTACATTATTCTTCCACTAGGTGGACCGATGACCTAGTGAGGGTTGTGGGGATCCGCTAGATGCGAGTCGCGCGGGACCGGTCAATGTGGTGACACTTGGGGGAGGCCTATGTCCAGCAGTGGACGTTTTTCGGCTGAAGTGATCATGATGATGAAATTTTACACTTTAACTAGAATAAAATTTAAAAAGAAACTTTTACTTTTAAATAAAGGAGCTGACTCGTAAAGAGCTCTAGCAAAGTCAAATATGGTACCACCGACTTCCTCTATCTGATGAAAAAAGATTATGTGAATTGGCCCAGTAATCGCGGAAAAATCGTTGTACATAGGTACATAAAAAAATACATACGAACATATAATCCCCTCCTTTTGGAAATCGGTTAAGAATGCAACCAAATGACTATATTTGTATCTTCGTATTTATATATATTTGATATAATTTAGCAAGGACTATATAAAGCGTATACCTTTGTTGGAAGCAAGGTATAATATCATTTCTAAATAAATCATTAACTTTTAACAATAAAGACGATTGATCCGATGATCACTGATTGCTGATAATTAAAGACAGTCAATAAACAATAAAAGAATTCACGGGTTTTTTCGGGTCTTAAAATGCCACATATGGATTTTATGGTTGCAAATGCGCTGTCTAATTACAAAAAAAAAACACTATAAAGAGACCCATATTAGTAACACTAATCGCAAACTCAACAAATTATGATGAATCGATGCCAAAATTAGAAGCCGAACCAAATCAACTTCGTTTGCTAATCGTCATCATAAAAAATCTATAAAAAAACTTTTTACTTGGGACGAATCTTATCCTTCGGATGAACTATGTCCAACTCTTTATCGGTACCGGATAAGGGACGCAGGGTGCGCAAAAACATTTATCCGTGTCAATTATAAAATAACTATCAAGATTTCTTTTTAAAAATATATGTAGTTGAACTAGTAAAAGACGCAAGTGACATTTAGCGAGGAGTCGTGTAGGATCGTGGACCAATTCGTTTAAATTGCAAAAAAATAATTGTCGGCACTTACAAGAGGTGAAACATATTTACTTTGGTTAATAAACATTATTTATTGTTATGGCGTAATAGGACGAGTCATATTACCATATTATGCACAATAATTTGAAGTAAAAAAATACGACTCCATAGAAACAAAATCAACACAACACAGTTGATTGTTTTATGCACCTTACTTCTCTTACACATGTAAAACCATCATGGGAACTCCGAGTGAAACCGATACACGTACGAATTAAATAAAAATATCGGTTAAGAGCCGTCCCAAATGATATAAGGTGAGCCCAGCGAAAAACCTTGAAAAGAATGTTAGGCCACGACAACCGACGACACTGGGTCCACAAATATGGGCCAATACTGTCATCATTTACTTATGTATGCACGCCTAAGTATTTTACAAGACTTTTCACACCTCACACCTAGATAACGGAAGATGTCTTGCAATATCGATTTTAATGAGCCTGTCATCACCATTATGTAAATATCATAGCGTAATTCAAGTATTAGGGACAGGATTGGTAAATTACAGCGAAAGATAAAAAAATATTCATTAAATTCACTCATGCAGTATTTTTATCCATCGTGCACTTACTACAGTTTTTTTACGATCTAGACGCTGTCCCAGATCTCATTGCTATGCACTGATCTGCATGACTGTTCCGCTCACTTCGTGGCCCGTCTATTTGGTGGACAGTTACTTGCTTTACTAGTCGCCTCACGTGTGCTTTACGGATATTTAATTTTCAGTTCACACGCCAACCATGGTCTTCTTTCAGACGGAGGCTGCATTAATATTAATAACGTGGAGCAGTGTATATTGCCCACATGCACGTAACAGTAACACCATGGTCTCTACAAGACGTCATCGTTTCCGTGCACCTATAACAAGATGGCGGGTATGAATTCTAAGTGGGTACGTATGTGCCTGCGTACAGTCATGACCACTAATATGTTTTTAGTTTGCAAACTTCAAAAGCGGCTTTCTCGTTTGCAACTAGACGATTTTCATCAACAAAAAAAAATATCATCGGTATACAAAGAGAAAATTACTAAAAAAATTGATATGAAATATATCACACGCCTATAATGTCTGAAGAGTTAGGCAGATGGTACACCCACATTTGGGCGATCCATGTAATAGGGGGCGAGCCTTTTACCATCAACCAGACACAAATGCGGACTCCGTGGCTGTCACTGAGAAATTCCTGATAGAAATATCTAATAACACTTATGACAAAACTAAATAATTAAGTCATATACTAGACTATAAAGGGTGTGAAAAGACATAACGAAGCCAAAAGGCACTTGTTCTCCCCGTCATTGCTATATTTTTTTGGTTTTAGATCATACCTGGGAACCTTCTAGTTACGGAGATATTGGGGGTCAAAGTTCCAACTTTTTCACCTGTTTTTTTTTTTAAATACCTGTTTTTAATGTATTTTTTACTTAAGACACCTTCACGACCCCCGTACTATTCAATCTATCCATCAGCACAATGTTTTGAGTGCGTTACTTTACGTCCTACTGTAAAACTCGTTTTCCTGCACTAATTTTTGCGTTAAGTTAGTTTGATGTACATATAATGCTTGGTTTTTTGAAGAGTCTGTTTACACCTTGTATGAGTGCTAGCGACTGTACGGGCGACGCAATAAGACTTGATAAGCGACGGAAGTAGCAAGATAATCTCGATACATACATTTCAACGTCCACTTTGATCTCAAGTAGAATCAGCAAGCAGCTTTGCAAGTTATATATAGTTTCAGTTAACGATCAAGCTGTATGAATTGCTGATAATTGGATCTGCTCATTCTGTTTGATCCCTGGATTATATACTCATATCAAACGGATGAGACAAGGGAATATAAATTTCCCATTCTTCTTTATCATGTGGTTAGTGCCTAACCTGGTGTCAGAGTTTTTATGCCGTCTATAGGCTTCTGACATGGCTTTACATGCTGTCGAGGAATATCTCTCAAACTGAAAATCTCCATACTGGTTTCCTCACGATTTTCCTACACCGAAGTAAGTGGGTAAAACGGTACCCCTTGGTATAAATCACGTCAAAGGTTGGGGTAACGACTGTCAAAGATCTACAAATGACAGCCGGCAAACAGCTTAACGTTTCCGAGGCACGGAGGAAACCTGGTATATTTTGGACGGTCACCCATTCAAGGACCGACATTGGCAAGTGCTGTTTAACCTTGAAGGTTGACCCATGCGGCTGTCATTGAAGTTATATTTCTTTTGGCGCGTTAGGGAAAAATGATGAGAGTAAATTTTTACGATGCGCGCGCACACCGTCATGAAAAACCGACGCCCTGAAGTTAGCTAGTCAACATACACCCTGAAGTTAGCTACTCAACATTTTAGTTTTATACGCCAAAGAAGCTTCTTACGTGCGTAATAAGTACACACACACACTTTTTTATTTAACCACGAGCTTGTCCTCCTCCAGCACTAAATTAAAGTGT
The DNA here is from genome assembly GCA_950005105.1 of Lycophotia porphyrea. Lineage (NCBI taxonomy): Eukaryota > Metazoa > Arthropoda > Insecta > Lepidoptera > Noctuidae > Lycophotia > Lycophotia porphyrea. Next base: position 5,996,159 of record OX465389.1, read on the forward strand.
GACAGCAAAAATCTTGAATAAGAAAAGGACGTGATAAAGTCACTGTAATTAATATAATTTGTGAAAAGATCACAGGTTCAATTATGTTGGGCGTCCACCAACTGAGCTAGCGTGACGTATCACGACAGTACACCAAATAATCACTCGTATCGCGGATGCAGAATTACACACAACGCAGCCACCATAAGAATTATCAGATTGTTGATCATATAATTAATTTCAATCTCTCGGAAGCAAACGCGGATGGTGTAATTTTCTATGAAAATAGCATACATAACGTAATAATTGTACTTTCTATGGAACCATGAATGTATGCATAAACTATTCAATTATGTTCATTAAAAGCGTATTAAAGGCTAATATCAGTTTTTGTTGGCGCTACTGTCGACTAATGGCGCCACGCCACTGGATGTTACGTTTGTGCGCCAGTGGAAGATAAGCGATCGTAAAATAAACAATATAAGACAACTGTAATTTAGCAAGTCTTATGCGACTAATAGTTATAAATTATACGACTAATCAACACCACTAATCGACTGCCTCGATGGTCGAGTGGTCGCAAGCGCAACTGCTGAGCATGAGGTTCGATTCCCAGGTCGAGCAAAGTGCTATTGGGTTTTTCCATCAGGAACTTCTCAGTACCAGCCACGGAGTCTGGAATTGTGCCCGATTGATGGCAATAGGCTCACCCCCTATTACATGGGACTTAAACATAACTGGTGAAATGTGGGTGTACTATTAGGTACACCTCTGCCTAACTCGACGGGGATTACAGGCGTGATGTAATGTTATGTTATGTGACTAATGAACAAATAACCAAGCAACAAAAAAGTCTGTATTAATTTTCACGTTGACATAAAAATTATGATTTTCTGCAACAAAACCCCACTATCGCATTCTCTGGCCGACCGACCTTACACTCACAAATGTAATTAAAGACTATTAAAATAGACAGGTCTTAAACATGTAATTATTTACAGCATTTTTAAAACAATTATAAGCTACGTTTTGTTAATCTATTTAAATTATCCGTTCACAATTATACGTCTGTTGAATGAAAAAGAAAACTTTGGCTCTAAGCGTTATTAATTATTCTAATTCATTCTATCCTCGGTGTAAGTAATAGGTAGGTTGGACATATTGAATTGTAGGTTAATCGCTAGATATTTACACGGCATAAAATCGATAATAGTGGAATCTAGTTAGTTTCTCACTGCTATTGTTGAAGTTAATTAATGAGATATCGTCTTTGTTGACGTTTCATGTCATGTCACAATATTTCTGGTATTACGAGTATATCCATAATTAGTCCTAAACAATAATATTTAAAATGATTTTTTGGATCTTAGCAGGCTCTATGGTTTTTGCCTGCCAACATGGGAAAAAAGCGTGAGTTTATGCAATGCATGTACAGACGCCAGCAGGTCAACCTACCCGAAACTCTCTGGTTTTCGCAACCAACCTTGAACCTACCAGGGATAAAGTTGAAAATCTATTAAATAAATTTGACAGATTGTAGTAGCTTGATGTGCTGGCGTCTGTACATATGTTTCTTTTGACTAAAATATTTCAAAAAATTACCTTAGATTAAGTCTAAAGCTGCAAAATGACCATACCACACACTATCACCAGTTACTCTCCTTTTTACAAATGAAAAACAAAATCAATGACACACAAAGATGTTTTACCACAAAAGAAATCAATTAAACTGCGGCCCACTAACGAAGTCTGTACAAACACAACTGGTACACAATTGAATAGAAGATCACATATGCGTAGTATGTACGCACGACGGCTGATCAAGCTATACAAAACCACTTAATGCGGATCTCTCATTGTACAGAAAATATATACAAAGCGAAGCCACGTTATACTGGAAATGTAAAGCTTGATGTGCCGCCGTGTGTACAAACATCGAGCTAAGGAGAGAGTAGACCACATTGTATGTTGATTCTTACGCGAATTTATTTAGGCAGCAGCACACTTATGTACTTCGGTGAATATAATGTTAAGGAGCGGTTTCACTGTTTGGTCGAAAAAGAGATTTTTTTACGAAAATGATTGATCTTGAAACTTTCTGATTCAATTTACGGATATTTTATATTTGATCAGTACTTTCTTGTGAGCTTCTGAATACGCTTATACAATGACGAGGTAAACATCATTTTTAACTATCTAAGGCTTTTTTTAGTGAGCTAAGAAAATTACAAGCTAAAACTACGACTTTGTCTGGTATTTTTTAACCTCAAAATGTTACTGTCAAAGTCAATTACCACCTTCTGTCATATTTCTATGATTACCACTGTGATTTTACATATGCTAACCAAAATGTAAAATAAATGCAAGGATCGCACTACGATGCAAATAAACAAAATTGAAGTGTATGTTCGTAATTACAAACATAACAGTTTTTTACTAAATAAATACCTACATATGTCTTAAAAAAAACATTTTTTTTTTTGTATGTGTCTGTTCTGATCTCCGCAACGGCTGGAGCGATTTGACGGGAATTATACTAGCAGATAGCTGAAGAGATAAGGGGTAACCAAGCCTATCTTTATTTTAGAAAAAGATTAGAGATCCGTGCCCAAAAAAAATTCAAACCCTTGAAATAGTTAATAAAGTCGTTCACTGATGGAATGTTTTTCTATCTATTACCGAGTGACATAGGTTATTTTTCATCCACGCGGACGAAGTCATAGACAGAAGCTTGTGTAAGATAAGATGACTTCCTAACACCCGCATAAATACTGTGTAATGAAAACGCACTCTAATGAGATAATTAAACAAAGTGCCGATTCGCAATGCTAATGATATTGGTAAGTAGGTACTCCTTTCACCGGCGCAGCCTTTTGTGAACCTACATTTGTTAGTGAGACGAAAAACAATAGGTACAGACTGAAGTCATTGATGACTCATTAAGAAATTGTATCTATACAGTTTGGCCGCTGAGAGAATGCGTTTTTGACGTCTGTCAGTTGGTCAGGAAAAGCGCGAAATTATAACATTTATTATTACTTGTACTTGTGTTATATCGTTTTTAATAATATTATTTGTTAATAGGGCAAAAAAACGATATTTAAGTATATGTTTATCGTAAACTCTTCGCCACTTCTAAGTTAAATCGTCCTTTGGCTCACGACCTGTCAGGAACGTTCTCTCAGCGGCTAAATTGTAGTGATGTTTCAATTAGGACGAAAGTTTGAAACGTCTTTTGTTTTATTAAATTTCTGAAAAAAAAATACGGGGTGGATGGGACACCGACACTAAAATGGTTGGCACGTAATCAGTACAACATTCTGAACCCCCTACATATAATTTTTCGTCATCCTATATAATTGGTCAGACGCAGATAATGTATTCATTAAAATAAAAAAGAAATGTCGGCAAAAACCATCTCGTAAACAATATTAAACTATTTATTTCTTAATTAGTATTTTTATCACGGTTAAAAATATGAGACACATCAATTTATCATACAGGTAACAGAACTGAGTCATGATCTTGAAAAAAAAACATTCGAACCGCGCCTATGCAGGAATATTAAAATACAAAAGAGAATAAATTAGCATAACTATACGGTAAAAAAACATCATAATATCTTTGTCCTCAAAGTAGTCTTTAAACAACTTCGAATTCCATTTTGAAGTTAAATGAAGACACACATAAGTATAAAAAACGTTTTAACAAAATCTAAATATCTAAAAAGAATATGCAAATACTGATCAACCAAAAATACCAAAACGTTTTACGAGAAAGGAAAGTCAAAGAAAAATAATTCAATGTTCAATTTAGACATATCAACTCGTAAGTTATGCACACATAATGACTTAATTCCAGTCAGAGGTCAACGGTCAGAATTTACAAAACAATTTGTCTATCATTATAAAACCATGATCATGATTGTACCAGCGAAAGTGTCCAGCCCTAAAGTAACAACAAACCTATGACAAGTTGAAGAAACTCGGCTCTTCCCCATCACAATAGAGGTGAACAAATTAGAATCAAGCACTGTTCGCGTGATCAAATGGACTCGTAAACCAATTTCGGCAAATCATGATTACGGACGACGCAGACTGAATATAGACGAGTATTTTTTAGATAAGTACGCACCCACTTTCGTACGAACGCGTGTGAACTGTATCGTGGCGAATCTGTCATTCGCAGCAAGTGACATATGTCACTAACCAACTCCATTTCCGATACAAATTATTATCAATTTACTTTCCATAACTTTTCATTTCTTAATGTAAGCGGAAACAAAAATTAAATGCAATTCAACGGATACATCGATTTTACAGTCGAACGAATCGATCAAAACGTTTACGGATTTAGTTCCCACGTCTCATCAAATTACGGCTTATTAATTAACAACTCTCACTAACGAATGTTCATTATTTCTGTTACGGTTACGCAACGAAAATCGTGTCTTGATTTTTTCATCGACACCTTTTTTGGAAGATCGATGATTGTCCTGTCAAATTGCATCAGTCATGCATTTTTTTATTGCTGCACATGTGTTCACGCTTTCTGGTTCAATTCTACCGAACCCGACAAAGTGGAAGTTACGTCTTCAGCCCGAACAACTTTCACACCTTGTTTTATTTTTACACAACTCCCTAATTTCATCACGTCTAGAAGATATAGACTTTTATTACAGCGGATCTGAATTTTCGAACAAAATTGTCCAAGTCATACCTACCACTTTTTATGTACTTGCAGTTTCGCTCCGACTATAAAAGTGCAGATAAAACAAAAGAAAATCGTTTGTTAGTTCAGCTGCATTTTCGTTCCGGTGGTCTAATTTTACAGTAATGTTCAATGTCTAATAATTTGATTGATAGAATTCGGTTTCACTACTTAGATAGGAGAAACCTCTAAGTGTAATTTGGGCTTGCATACAGACAGATAAAATCAATCAAATCAAATCAAAAATGTTTTATTTCAGTAACACACGTTATACATTTATACAGTTGGTGGCGTCTCCTTTTAAGCATATAGATGCCTGTGCCAGGAGGCGCCGTTCTTTTATAACATACAATTTTAGAGTAATAATATATGGTATTAAACAAAGAAAAAAAAAGAAAAAAGTTACTAAAAAAGTTTTGAATTTATTATTTCTATAGATAGAGGTAAATGAATTAACAAAATGTTTTTTTTTGTATTTTTACGAAGTTAACACCGACTCTTAGTATTATAATTTTCATAAATATCAACCTAACGAATTACTGTAAATAAATCGAAACACGATACATAAAAGAAAATATAAATAAAAGTATATTATTATAAAACAATAAAATACACTCTCTCTACTCGGAATACTGCATACCTGACATGCTCGAGAATATATTAGAACTCAACCGCGAAAATGCGAAACATATTGATTTTAAATATGCCCATTAGATACGAAATGTGCAAATAAAACAATAACATGCGTGCAATCTCTTCGGTCGCTGATTTTACGGTTCTCGAAACGGCGCGCTTGGCGGCTTATACGATTTTTGAACTGCGGTAGTCCAGCCTGCACAGTGGCGCTACCTCACACATTCCTAGAAAAAAACTTAAGCACCCAAAGAATAATCGTAATGTAACAATTTGCTATCCAGCATTCATACATGTTCTGAATAATTTGCGCATTTAAATTCCCGAGGTATACGACTGGGACTAAATTTAATAGCAGCTGTTTAAGGCCACTCAGCATCCATTAGGCGGGTTCGTGACGCCGGTGTCCCGGTGTCTCGGGCCTTATTTGTACCAGCCCGATATTAGTACCGTTGCGTGTCGAAATGATCCAGAATATAACGAAACATCGCAAGTATCGCAACTGAACATAATTAAAGACCGCGAAGGAAATGTGTTAGCTGATAAAAACATGTTGCCTATATTTTTCTAAGAAGCATAATTTTTTTAATAATTGTGTCATATCGAGTTTCTAGCTAAATACTTGTTGTCGTGTGAACATGTACTTGTTTGCAGGCTGGTGTCTCGAGCGAGCGGCAAGTATCGATAGAGAAAAATAGTTGTAAAGTTGCGATAAATAATAGTGATGGACCATCCGGATCCTGTGAGGACGTCGAACATCTTTTTTAGTACTTTTTTTTTAATAGAAAAAAATGCTCGCGTCATATATTGCTGTTTTTTTATTCATAGTCATTCTAAGCCACTTTTGATGCTTGCAAGTAACCGGTAACGTTATCTTGGTAAATACTAAAACTGTTTAAAGTGCAAAAAACAGTGCATGTTGAAGCATTGTATTCCAATAAAAACAACAGAAGCGTGTTGGATAGCAATAACACTGTCCGATTAGATTACCATCTATTCTATATATCCGCAGTTCCGTGGACTCTGCGACGCGACGGTCTGACGCTACTAAACTGACGCCGGTATCGATTTTCCAACTACGGTTTGTCTATTTTTATGATACTTTACTCGCTACGCATCGGCGCTAAGTACACAGTAAAAAGGTCCCCAAGATTCCTCTCTTCTCGTATTCTCGACAAACGACTCGCAAGGACGTCAAGTGTAAGGTAATTAAACCATGAAGTTTCAATATCCACACGGATCAATTCACTACACGGTTGTAACGCATGATTTTAATATAAACGTCTTATTGATTAATTGTACAACATTATCGGCGCCGGCTGCTGGCTCACAACCACGAACCAATTTATCTCTTCGCTACTCACATTTGCATATCAGTCTATTCAACTCGATTAATGTCGTCGTGTGAAGCACTCGTTTAGTTTACGATACATTTGACCAATTGAATTACGCTCGCGTGATAAGGCAAATAAGCAGTACAATATAGTTCACCAAATCATCACTTTCTACGTTCGCAGTTCGCACCCACAAACGGCGGACACTTTCACGGAAACGCACGTAAAACGATTTCTTAATCGATTATCGCCAAAACGGTAACGTCTACGAATGTAGAATAATTGATTCGATTTTATTATTTGTAACTAAGCAAAAGCAGCAATAATTGGGGCCATTTCTTCACGACGATTTTTACGATACATACTATGTGGATTTTTATATATTGTTCCTAAGAACAGCCCTATTTTAATAATCTAAAGATTTTTGTTTTAAATTATAAGTACCACTGTACACTAACTTGTCTATTCTACACTCATTAAAAATTGAATTTTCTTTTTTTTTCATTCTTTATTCAAATTACTGCAGAATTGAAACAAAAAAATGACAAGTGCGTATTTTTATGGTGCGTTCATTGACAAGTCGCAGAGTTGATGGTTTCTCATGTAAAAGTTATGTGAATTTAACTGCACGGGTCTTTATTAAGATATCTAATAAAGCTACGCTAAGTAGCCGAGGCGAGCGTTTAGCATAATTGAGATATCTATTTTACCCCAGCAGCTGTGAGCGAAGATTACATAGATTTCTTGATGGTCTTTGCATGTAAAACAATATTGAAAATAAATTATTTGATCATGCGGCTTGATAAGATTGATGTAACTATTTAAATGAGAGCAGTGTTTTTAAATCGATTGTAAGATTTTATGGGTAAGGGAATTTTTGTCCACTGATTTTTTAATCAAAACCACCACCAGAAAATAGTTGCTTTCCGAATTTCATGAAAATTTTAGGTTTTATAAGTAAATTGTTGCTGACTAATTAATAAACAATAATATTTTATTTTGTAAATGTACCCTGTAGAAAGATAAAACTTCCTGTGTAATTAATTTTTATATTAAATATTTAACTATCAGACTTATTTAATTTTAATTATTTTCTATGTATTTTTAAAGTGTTCAATATATTCGTAATAATATGTATTTGTACTTTTATCATATTTATTTTAATTAAACTTTTTTTTCTTAAATTACATACTAGAAAACTAGAACTGAAAAACTCACCAAAAAATATTTTCTCAGCGTTATCACCGTAGAGAGCAATAGAATCTATCACAAACGTTTGGAATCACTGCATCACACTATGTTCGCGTGCGTGCGTGCGTGCATGCGCGTGCGGCGGTGTGCGTGCGGCGCGCGCAGCTACAGGCTCAGTACTCGAGTGGCGCGCCGCGTGCAATGCGCGCGTTTATACGCCCCGCGCGACGCGACGCCCGGCTGTTGCACTTTCGCCGTCCGACGTCTACGAAACATCACAGAGGCTGTAAGGGTGCATCCGATTGAACTCGGATTTATGTTTATGCATTTATTGGTTGTACGATGAATGACTGACTTATAATGTTTTATTATCAGGTTTATCTTCACTTTCATGTGTCTAATTGCTCCCGTCTTGACTGAGCTATTTATTGATCGGCAGATCCTGACAATAGAAATGTGTTTTATTGATTGTCCCTTGCATGCCTTATCTTCTTAATATATAAAAATAATGTGTCTCCTTATTCATACACGCTAATCTCCGAAACTACCCAACCGATTTTAATGAAATTTTGTGAATGTGTATCAATAGTTACAGCTTGAAAGTTTCGCTCCCTATAGGACCCGCTACTATGTCATATAAATACGAAGAACTTGCTTCCTACATTATTCCCAACATTTTAACATACAGTATAACTACTGCCTAACAATTTAGAATTTAAATCGCCTAATACCTAGTTTAGTTAGTTACCATGACATTAAAATAAATGGAAGTCGCACGTTGTACGATTTAAAATTACCTTAAAAAATAGTTAACAGAGTCTCAGCTCTCAACCACATTACGACTAAACTATTGGTCGATAAAAATCGCAGCGTGAGTGAGAATGTGCGAAGAAAATAGACAAAGAGTCACGACCGAGTTGACATTTTATTGGATTAGCTTATACAAACAAAAGGACATATTACGACCGCACATTGTCGCTTGAAACACACAGCATGAAATAATTTATGATGACTTGGTAAGCACCTATTTAGCGGTTCGACGCTGCCTATGCGCAACCCGTAATTCTTTATGTTCGCTTTAAAGCATTGCCTTGGATAAGGTAAACTTATAAGATTTTACATAAGTACATCTATAAAATTATATAATAACACAATAAAGAGCATTTCTTCTTGTTCAAATTGTAACATCTACAGCTGTAAAAATCCTTTTTTTATATTATAATATTATAAGCTGTCCCACTGCAGGGCAAAAGTCTCCCTTCCCTTCTTCCACATTTCGCGATCCAGTGCGATTGCAGGCCAATCCTTTGCGAAAGAGTCCAGCTCATCCCGCCATCTCCTTCTGATCCGTTCGCGATCGCGTTGCCGTTTCCTGCTATTTGGTATCCACTGGTAATATTTGCCCATTGCCGAAAAATCCTTGCCACGAAATATTTCTAACTGTGGAACCTACTTGTATCATAAAAGGATATTTTTTTCTGCCATGCTGCTGGGTACTCACCTACCAACTTTGTCAAGAAAGCCATTATAATTTTATGACATGGATCAGGGGAGGTCCCAAACTTTTTGGTTAAGCGAAAAGGATCCAATTCCAAAATGGCGAAAAATTACTTAAGTGCACCAAATTGATGGTAAAATCTATACTGCTTTCCGAGGCTCGGAGGAAACTTGGTATGTAATGGGAAATCACCCATCCACGGGCCAACCTAGGCAAGCGTGGCCCTGAGGATCGACCGACTTAATAAATTTGTTCTTCCTTAATCATCATACTTATTTTGCTTACAGATCGATTACCTAATTAGTCGCCGTATTGACCACTGGATATCAATATTTCTTTTAAGCGAAGAACTGAAAAGATTCCAGTATGACTACACAGATAATTTATAACTTTCTAAAGATTTAAAATTCAAATATAACTTACGCATAAACAAGTTTTTAAACATAATATTTAGCTGAAAATGATCGGTTATCTAAATGCTGTATTCTGTATGTATCTCGTTTCCCAAGGAAGCTAGGTATTAACTTTATGAGTCTAGGCCTACGTCTAATCGTTATATGACGCGACCAATCCTGTGGGACTTCCTTTTATCTTCGTATTCAACCAGTTTTTAATCATTTTCCCATGAAGACACACGCATGCGTTATTTAGCATAAGAAGAATGTACAAATTGGCGGTATACTGTTTATTTATAGCTAGGGATCCCACCTTTTCTTTGCATGGTTTTTTAACTAGTCAAAAAATCGAGACAGATTTGTGACAATCGCTTTGAAAGCGTTTCGTGTTACAAGGACCTTCAACGGGATTCATAATCATCAACCTATAACAGTCCACTGCTGGAAATAGGCCTCTCTAATCTCGGCAACTCTCATGCAGTTGCTACCAGCCCCTCAGCGAAGATCGTCACTCCACTGAGCCTGAAGGCGTCCCTCCTTACGCTTGCCGATTCGCGGTCTCCACTCAAGAACCCGTCTACCGCAACGGTCATCGGTTCTACGGCTAATATAAGCCCATTGCCACTTCAGTTTCAACGGGACTACCATTTATTCAGAAGCTTATGTTAGACCAAACCAATTTAATGTCACTTTTGCTTAGGGCCTCTTAACTTAAGCTTGAAGAAATCCACTAACATACAAAGTGAGGTTGCCTGTCTGTGTGTTTGTCAAGACTGGAACTGAAACAATCGTGATGTATCAATTACCCAGATGTATAGAGGATTACTTGCTTTCCGAGGATGACATGGGCAATTTTCCCTTCCGGAATAGAACAATCCATTGTTGTCTGTCTCTTGGAAAAAAAGTGATACAAACTCGGCGTTTCTTCTCCACTGCGTTCCCTCCCACATTTAACCCGTCTGCCTTTAAAGCAAAAGTGAATAGGCATCTTCTGGGCACGCTCGTTCCATCATAGACCTCATCCATCGCTTTCCATCGGTGGGATCGAGGTCAAGAGCAGGTCCATCATGTAATAAAAAAAAAAAAGAACTCGAGAGTTATTTCATAACTTTTATAAAAGCTGAGGCAATGGTGGTTTGGATAAAATCTATCTAGATTTGTTTTACTAAAGACGCAATTTTTGAAAACTTTTTATGTAGTAAGTACCGACCACATATTAATTGAGATTAGTTCCTCATAAAACATAGTTAACTGGCTAGGGGTATTTCTCTCGAAAAAACGATATGATCGATTAATACTTCTTAGCTGAAAACGCCCTGTTAAATTAGATTCATCACAGCTATACCTGCCGTCAATCAATAAAACATTTGTTCCAAGGAAAACCTGCAAACCTTTAAATAACATCACGCATGAAGACCCCGAAATGTTAGGCAGAGGTGCACCTACTAGTACCACACATTTCACCAGTTTGAATTTCGCAGCCTACCCTGGCGCATCCGCCTTAAGTCTCATGTACCTAATGATGTAATTGGGAAGTTCTAAATCTAAATAAATAAATACTGAAGTAAACGAAACTTTACATACCACGCAAGAATATATTATACGGCTACTTCTAAATACGCAATTACGCATCTATAAATGTATAATAAAAGTGATTGGTCGGGAGCCGTGTCATAACTCGTTCGTTTTACATGTGCAGGCGCAGATACTGGCCGGTGGTATAATAACCCAAGTTATACGACCCTTTGCATGATAAATTAAAAGAACATTGCTCATATAAAGTGTGTTGTTGATTGGGTCATAGCTTGCAAAGTTGAGGCTCAATTTTTCAGAAAAAAAGAATGCAACTGAACCTAGATCGCAAAACCTTATGTGAGGAATATCTGTTGTCAATCTGCAGTGTTTCAACGAGAATTTGGTAACCAAAGACGTTCTTTGGTCACATCTTCTTGACGAAGCTTAAAGATTTAAGTCATGACACCATAACCTATTCTACCCATGATTTCGACAATACGACAATGTACCTATCCGTACCGATGGATTGTACCCAATTGTGGAATAAATCACTACATATTTTAAAACAAGTCCTTCGCCGCGTCTGTCTGTCTGCTCGCGATAAACTCAAAAACTTCTGCACCGATTTTCATGCTGTTTGCACCAATGGATAGAGTGTTTCTCGAGGAAGGTTTTAGTAAATAATTTGCCAAGCTTTTGTATACATTGGCTTAAATATAATTATATGTCCCATGGGTTGCGGGAACGACAATGATTACTTTTGGTCGCGATAACCGACATCCACGCAGGCGAAGCCGCGGGTACCGCGGGTGCCGCGGGCATCAGCTAGTAGTAAATAAAATCCTAGTAATTTCATTGCTGACATCAATTCTTTAAAAACTTACCGTAATAAAATATAGATACCAATTAATACTAGTCGTTTAGTGCTATCGCTCACCAAACAGAATCAATTACGGTATGTAGGCGAGCTTTTTTAGTCTATTGTTTTCCTTAATCGTGTCAAAAGTAAATCATACGAGGAGGCTGAGTCAGAGTTGGCGCGATAGGGTTAGCATCCATCCGGATTTATCCGGACATGTCCGACCTTTTGGCCCCCCGTTTGGCTTTTGTCCAGCCTTGTCAACTGTCCGAACATTTCGGCTAAAGGGTATTTTTTTATATATTATTGTATAAAAGTGACGGTTGGTCTTTTTGGTCATGACGGACTGGGTTCAATTCCCAGATCGGCCAAAATGTTATTAAGTTTTTCCATCAGGAATTTCTTAGTATCCACGGAAGTTGGATTTGTGCCCGGTTGATAGCAATAAACCTATATTACGCGGGACTTTAACATAACTGGCGAAATGTGAGGTACTTTTTATAAAATACACCTTGGCTTAACCCTTCGGAGATTAAAGGCGTCGTCCTGGCTGGTCCGGCTTTTTGTTAAGACTATTTTTTTTTTACAAAACACTTTTACACGTCATGTCAGGATATGATTGTTTTATAACTAGATGGGGCTGGGAAGCCGAAACAAAATCAGAGGTCACTGTCTCTTGGTGTTACCACTGTGAAGGTCGCCCAGAGGACACGGTGGAGCACACGGTGGAGGTCTGCCCCGCTTGGGCGGAGCACCGCCGTATCCTCGTAGCGGCGATCGGCGGCGGCGACCTATCGCGTCCGGCCCTGGTCCAGTCCATGGTCCGGAGCGAGAGGGAATGGGACGCCGTCACCTCCTTCTGCGAAGCAGTCATGCTAACGAAGGAGGTGGCGGAGCGTGAGAGGGAGAGAACCTCTCGTCCCAGCCGCCGCGGGAGACGCCTCGGGCGTCGGGGGTCACGTGGTGGGTTCCGGCCACCGTAGACGCGGACCTGTGAACGGTGAGTAACGGGCTAGCTCGCCGTCCGTCCGTCTTTTGACGACAGGCCGTGTTGACGGCGCGTGCGTGTTCCACGCGTGCCTCAAAGAGATGTCAGCAAATAGGAAGGGGCCCGCAAGGGCCGATGCCTGCCAGGGCTGCGGGCTGTTCGAAAGAGATACCGCGGCCCTGGAACACAAAGGGCAAGGAAGGAACATGGATGGGTTTTAGTCAGTACAAGTCTGACACTCCCTTCCGCTCTGCCCAGAGCGGGAGAAGTCATTTGATGATTTCCCATCCGGAAAAAAAAAAAGGTCTACTATCTCTTTTAAAGTCCAGATATGGTCAAGTCATAATGACGACCATGCAGGTTAATGCCTGAGATGGCCTTTTGAAGAAAGAACCACATAGATTTTAGTGGACCTGTCCAATCAGTGCAAGCATTTGTCGGAGTTCGGGAATTGCCCTCAGGATCTTACTTCTGGGATAATAAGTAATCTATGTGCTATACCATACTATAATCTATCTTTGTGCCAAATTTTGTCCCGATCTTTTGAGCCGTTCTGGCGTGATTGAGTAACAAACATCCATCCATCCAAACTTTCGCATTTATAATAGTTTACTATGTTAGATAACGGGGTGGAATGGGCACCGACGCGAAAATGGTTACCACAGGTTCAGTATATGTTTTGGAGCCCCCCATATAGAATTTTTTCATTGGTAATTAAAACAAAACACGCACCCTACGCAACATGCGCGCCAAAACTGTGATACACGTGTCTCATAATTTTAATTGAAGAGTGTGTACATCAATTTTTGGGTCAAACGACCAAGAGAATACATATTCACAAAATTCAATCTCCCCATTTTACCCTCTTAGGGGTAGAATTTCGAAAAACACTTTCTTAGTGGATATTCTCTTCACAAAAAATACATTTTTCAAATTTCATATCTTTAGGACTAACGGCTTGGGCTTTGCGTTGATTTATCGGTTAGGTGATGATTTTGGAAAAATTGTGATACTCGTTTTTCATAATTTTAACAGAAAAGTTTATACCCTAATTTTCAAGTCAATCAACCCGGAGAATAAAATGTTTCACAGATAATGTTTTACCCCATTTCACCTTCTTAGGGGTGGAATTTCGTGAAACCCTTTCTTAGTGGATTCTTCACAAAGAATACACTCTACAAATTTCACGTCTTTAGGACCAGCGGTTTAGGCTCTGCGTTCAACACCCCATTTCACCCTCTTTGGGGTGGTATTTCGAAAAACCCTTTCTTAGTGAATACCTACTCTGTGCAAAGAATACAGCAGTTTTCAGTTTTCTACTTTGGGGCACAATTTTAATTGCACAGTAATAATATTATAATGTATTTAGTTCCTACCTTGATACTAAAATCATGTAACTTGTTTTTAATTTATTAGTTCACTTTTTTAATATTTTTTTTGATATGGCAGGCGTGTTTTTTTATTATTATTTTATAATCATAATTTAATTTTTTAGACCATAATTATAGACAAATAATATTTTTCTCATATATCTTCCATGTACAGACACCGATCCGTTACATTTTTATTATATGTATAGGTATAGAAGATGGTAACCCTAGGGCACTAGTAACCGCGTCATTTTACACGCAGGTAAGTGGTTTATTTTTTTGTATCATTACGCCAATTTAGATTAGTACTTAAGGTCATTAGGGTTGGTTTCATGCGACCTTAATAGCTTGTGAGTTGTGTGGAGCTTCACACTTTCTATGAAGACTTTTTATGTTGTTAAATTAAATTAAATGTGGCTGTTAGAGAGTGATTTGCGAATTTTTATTGTTGAGCATTACTCTCTCACTTTTTGTCAGTTTTTTTCTACAACAAGCATCAACATGAGATGTGGGGGGTTACTTTGACGTCATAAAGCAGTTGTAATTCCAGAGTAGGAAAGAAACAGAGCTATACAGGTCGTCTAGCGCCATCTCTTTCTCATACAGTAATGACAACTGTTTTAGACGTCGTGGTAGGACGCCACCTGAACAGTGATACGCTTAGGTCCAGGTATTATTGTAGTATACATAACTGCCAAATTATAAACTTTCATTTACCTTGCCTTGTTAGCTAGTTAGTTAGTATGCATTAGTCAAATCTTGGAACTGAATTTCAAACCAGTT
This sequence comes from Lycophotia porphyrea, assembly GCA_950005105.1. NCBI lineage: Eukaryota > Metazoa > Arthropoda > Insecta > Lepidoptera > Noctuidae > Lycophotia > Lycophotia porphyrea. The sequence goes on from OX465389.1 coordinate 6,011,414, forward strand.
CTCCCCAACCGATTGTGGGTAAATTTTGCAGACACTTTTGGTTCTAGTGACAATACATTTTTATGACTAACATGACTTGATCCTGCAGCCAGGATCGCCTCCTCACGAGAAAAATATTCAGAGGTTAGTACCACGAACACGAAACTTTGTATGTAATCCGCATTTTTCTTCTATCGATTTTAATAAAAGCTTGTTTTTATTAAGTTTCATAACATTATAACATAGCCCATAGAAAGAGAAACCTACCAATTCTTGATCAAATACAGAATAGTTGCCTTATGCATTCATCATTTCAGCCGAAAGACGTCCACTGCTGGACATAGGCCTCCTCCAAGTGTCGCCACATTGACTGGTCCCGTGCGACTCGCATCCAGCAGCCCCCCCCCCCCCCCACCTTCACCAGGTCATCGGTCCACCTAGTGGGAGGCCTTACAACGTATCGTCTTCCGGTTCGCGGTCGCCACTCCAGAAGCTTTACGGCCGCATCGGCCATCAGTTCTGCGAGCAATGTGCCCTGTGCCTTTAAGCTGCCTTATGCATTAGTAGGGATATTTGGTACAGCTAATAAATATTGAGAAACAGCGAAAATGTGTATCTTTTACACAGCTAGAAAACACGTAACACAAAACTTATCGTTTATTTAGATAAACGGCATTAAGTTCAGCATTTTATTACTTCGATATTTCATTGAGAGTATCACCGTTTCATCGCTAATTGGTACGAACAGTTACTAATCAACGCACAGAATTATGCAACGTTTCCTCAATCAATTGTGGAGTGATTGACAGTTAATATCATTATTGAGAGCTCTGTGCCTCCGGGAGGGCGTAACTATCACTGTCACGTCAAACGCAGCCATAACGCGAATATTTACGACAATCGTCATAACACGTAACTTGGCAGACTGACATCGGTTCCTGCATGGTTAATGACCCTGATAATAGTAGGTTTCTCTGAGTAAGTACAGACGCCAGCACATCAAGCTACATCATCATCTACCTAGCCTGTTCCCACCTATGTTGGTGGCTTCCAGTCGACCCGGATGCAGCTGAATACCAGTATTTTACATGGAGCGACTGCCTATCTGACCTGCCTATCTGAGAACCCAGTTAGTACTGAGTAAAACGATACCCCTTGGTAAGATTCTTGGGGACACTGACTACCTGCAACGACTGTCAAATGACAGGCGGGATCAACGGCTTGACGTCCTTTCCGAGACACGGAGGAAACTCGGTCGGTCGGATAAAGTTAAAAATCTATTAAAGAAATTTGACAGATTGTAGTTAGTAGCTTGATGTGCTGGCATCTGTTCATCAGACTAGTTAGAGTAACGAGACCACAGAACAGTTATGGCTTCCTTAATTTTATGGGATACTAGCTTTTGCCCGCGGCCTCGCTCGCGTTAATTTAGAATTTGACCATTAAACTCTTAACACACTACTAAAGTTTCTATCTTAATCTTAATCTTCTTATCTTAATATATATAAATTACGCGTCACGTTGTTTGTCCGCGATGGACTCCTAAACTACTGAACTGATTTTAATCAAATTTGCACACCGTGTGTAGTTTGATCCAACTTAAAAGATAGGATAGCTTACATCTCAATTTATAGTCGCAATATTATTTCATTGTATTATGTGACGCAGACGAAGTTGCGCGGGTCAGCTAGTAATAATATAATTTAATCATGATTATATTGCTTGAATATCTTTGCTCAGGAGTGGGACAGTAATTAAGGGGCTAACTAAAAAAAAAACATGATTCGAAAGACACGTGGCGCCATCTATGAGCATAAGAACGTTATTGTTGTTTTCCTCGGGACAGTACTTTTTTTCGGATGAAAGGTACCCTATGTCCGTTGCTGTACACCTGACAACGAATATGTAAAATTTTAGGATGATTGGTTCAGTGGTTTAGGCGTGAAACAAACATGCTTTCGCATTTATAATAATAATAATATCCCGCTCTCCTTGGCTAAAGAGAACTGGCGCAAACCTGTAGTACTTGACACTAACGACCGCAGGGAAGTATGGCAGAGTAAGGAGCTTCACGGACGCTTTTTCCGGGCCCTGCATGGGCCCGATGTAGATCTATCAGCGTCTGTAGCCTGGCTACGTTCCGGGGACCTCTTTGGAGAAACCGAAAATTTTGTCTGTGCAATTATGGATGAAGTTATGATGACGAATAACTACCGGAGATTTATTGTGAAGGACGGCACGGTTGACATATGTCGGGCACACCACCGTCCAAGCGAATCAATCCGTCACATTATCTCCGGGTGTTCTCGTCTGGCTAACGGAGAGTACTTGCATAGACACAACCTTGTAGCCAGGATTATCCATCAGCAACTTGCTCTAAAATACAGCCTTGTGGAATCGGAAGTGCCGTACTATAGGTATGTGCCCGATCCAGTTCTCGATAATGGCAATATCACACGGTACTGGGATCGATCCATCATCACTGACAGGACTATTGTAGCCAATAAGCCTGATATAGTGGTGGTGAATCGATCAGAGCGGTGCGCAATAATTGTTGACATTACGGTCCCGCATGACGAGAACCTCGTGAAAGCTGAGAAAGATAAACAAATCAAGTATCTTGACTTAGCTCGTGAGGTTGTCGACATGTGGGATGTGGACTCAGCGATCATTGTGCCGGTAGTCGTATCAGCCCATGGCTTAATTGCCAAGAGCCTCGACCAACACCTGAGGAGGCTCTCGTTAGGCAGCTGGATTCAGAAAGCGGTACTCCTGGACACGGCTCGTATTGTTAGGAGGTTCCTCTCTCTGGAGCCCTGACCGCCGGTAGCTTGGACCCTATTCCCGATACCGGTGAGCTACTATTTTTTATATTTTTAAATATTTTTTATGTCGTTTTATATTTAAATATTTGAAAATGTAAAAAATATGTATATAAATAAATAAAGGAAATAATAATAGCATTTGGTCGGTGCCCGTCAGTCACACTGAGGGCGATTGGACCCGGGTGGTTGAACAAGCGTGTGATCCAATACCAGAAATGGGGGCAATCAGTCAGGGTCGCTGCCCCAGTTCTTGACGACAGGAATTACCCACCTGCTCCATAAATCAGGTAGTACTACGGAGCCCAAAAATTATAGACCAATCACTTGTCTACCGGCGGTCTATAAAGTTCTTACATCCATTTTGAGAGCTAAAACCAACCAACATATTGAGACTAATTCTATCATGTCTGCCTCTCAGAATGGATGTAGGAACAGGTCCCGTGGTACCAAGGAGCTGCTCCTCATTGATATGGCCATTAGCTAACAGGTTTGCCGCTCCCGAAGGGATCTGTCTATATGTTGGATAGTTTATAAGAAGGCCTATGATTCTGTGCCTCATACATGGCTCATGAGGGTGTTGAAGTTGTACAAAGTTGATGCAACTCTGCGTACCTTCCTGATGTCATGTATGGGCTACTGGAGAACGGTCCTTCGCTATCCAGGATGTCGACAGATCCAGAGGAACAGCGAACCGATAAGGATCGAGCGCGGTATATTCCAGGGCGATAGTCTGAGTCCATTTTGGTTTTGTCTTGCCTTGAATCCACTCAGCACACTGCTGGAGGGTTCAGGTCTAGGCTATCGGTTGAGAAGAGATGGTCAGGTGGTATCTCACCTTCTTTACATGGATGATCTGAAACACCTTAGATCCCTCTCCTCAACAGAAACTTACAAGTATTTGGGTATGTCGGAAGCATTAGGCATCAACACTATCGACATGAAACAATCGTTGAAGAAGCGTTTTTTTGGCCGCCTGAAAAAAGTATTTAATAGTCTTTTATCAGGCGGAAATAAGGTGCGCACCTTCAACAGTTGGGTCATGCCGTTTTTGATGTATTCTTTCGGCATACTCAAATGGACTCAGACGGAACTTGATGCCTTGGATAGGAGGGTCCGCGTACTGCTGACCGCAAATCGGATGCATCACCCACGGTCGTCGGTGATGAGACTGTATATCCCACGGAAATACGAAGGTCGTGGTTTCTTAAATGCTAAGAGGTATGCAGTCTCAGGGAATACTTCCTAGAAGCCGACGTGGGTATGCACCGAGAAGTGGTCTCAGTGGACAAGGGCCTCACCCCGCTCTCCCTGGCTAACGAGAGCTGGCGCAAACCTTGAGTATTAGACACTAATGACCGCAAGGAGGTATGACAGGGCAAGGAGCTTCACGGACGCTTTTACCGGGCCCTACATGGGCCCGATGTAGACTTCTTAGCGTCCGTATCTTGGCTGCGCTTCGGTGACCTCTTCGGGGAAACCGAAGGTTTTGACTGTGCACTAATGGGCGAAGTTATGATGACGAATAACTATCGGAAATACATTGTGAAGGATGGCACGGTTGACATATGTCGGGCATGCCACCGTCCGGGAGAATCGATCCGACATATTATTTCTGGGTGTTCTAATCTAGCTAACGGAGAATACTTGCATAGACACAACCTCGTTGCCAGGATTATCCACCAGCAACTTGCTTTGAAGTACAGCCTTGTAGAATCAGAAGTCCCATACTAAAGTATGCCCCCGACCCAGTTCTCGATAATGGTAATATGACGTTGTATTGGGATCGATCTATCACCACTGACAGGACTATTGTTGCCAATGTCAGGCACATTGTGGTCTTCTTCTTAGCGTATCGATGGCAAAAAGTCTAAATAGTATGTTTAGCCCAAAACTCAGCCACGCGAACCCCGCTCACTGATGCAGTAAATAAATCATCAAGAGCGCAGGTTATAGGGCATGCAGTGCAAAATGGAAGGTGAGTCATTGTTTGTGGGGAGACGCCGCATATGCACTTGAGGTCTGAGCCGTCCGTGAACCCCCATTTGCAGAGATTATCTTTGCTCCGGCCGACTTGGGTTCGAAGTCTGTTAAGAGTTTTCCAGGTCGGCCACGGCAACTCGTGCCCAGGTGGAAGGTTCTCTGATGGATTGTTGAAATTATCAGGGGGTTTAAACTGCTCCCGCCAGAGATCGCATCTTGCTGTGGAAGCGTTGGAATTGACTGGGCTAGCTGGGCCCACACACCCAAGAAAACTTTTACGGCTTTTGAGCCTCTGGGGAACTGAGACGTAGCTGTGCATTGGGTGGCGTGAGTCAACTTGTAGCTTCGTCCTCTCGATACGACTAGCTATAGTCCTGCGAACTTGAGGAGGCGCGATGCCAGACAGTGGATACAGCATTCGTATCGGGGTCGGTTTAAGACAACCAGTAATTATCCGGCACGTCTCATTTAGAGCTGTATCCACTAGGTGTGCGTGCGCAGAACGGTCCCATACTGGACTGGCATATTCACCAGCAGAGAAGCAGAGCGCCATCCCTGTGGTTCGCAGAACTTTTGGAGAGGCCCCCCATTTGGTGGATGTAAGGCGGCGTAATAGGTGATTTCTGGCATGAACTTTTAATTTTACATTTTGGCAGTTGTTTTTGTAGGTGAGTGACCGGTCTAAGGTTATGCCGAGGTATTTCGGGTGGGAAGTGTGTGCGATGGGCACCCCTTGCCAAGAGATGTTTAATTTATAACCTGCATGTTTATTACGGAGGTGGAACGCGCATGACTGCGTTTTTGAGGGATTCGGTTTCAGAGCGTTTTCGGCATAATAATGGCTGAGATCACTTAGAGCTGTAGATAGAGTTGTTTCAATTTTCTCAAAGTTGGTTGCTTGGCAAGTGAGTGCAAGGTCGTCAGCGTACAGGAAGCGGGTTGTGTTTGGGCTAACTGGTTGATCGTTAGTATATACGTTGAAAAGTAGTGGGGCTAATACACTACCCTGAGGTAGTCCATTTTTTTGGGTTCGCCATCTGCTTCTATCTTCAAGAAGATTCACCTGGAATCTGCGGTTGCTGAGCAGTTCACGGAGGATTCGTGTGAACTTTAGATCCCCGGTCAGTTTAGTCACCTTCCACAACAGCCGTTTGATATTTACGGTGTCGTATGCTGCCGATAAGTCGACAAATACTGTACCCGTCACATTGTGGTGATAGATCGATTGGAGCGCCGCGCAATGATTGTTGATATAACAGTCCCGCATGACGAGAACCTCGTGAAAGCAGAAAAGGATAAGCAGTTCAAGTATCTAGATCTGGCTCGCGAGGTTGTCGACATGTGGGATGTGAGTACAGCAGTTATTGTGCCGATAGTCGTGTCAGCCAATGGCTTAATAGCCACCGGTAGCTCGGACCCTATTCCCAATGCTGTTGGGCTACTATTTTTTATATTTTTAAATGTTTTTTTATGTAGTTTTATATTCAAATATTTAAAAATGTGAAGTAATATGTATATAGATAAATAAAGGAAATACATATAATAATAATAATATCTTGGGACAACCAACACACTGCCATCTGATCCCAAAATAGGCAGAGCCTGTACTATGGTAACAAAACAACTGATAAACATACTTATATAATTCTAAATACATACATATTATAGATAAATTACACACCCAGAAACAGGACAAATAATCGTACTCATCGCACAAAGATTTGTCCTGTGTGGGAATCGAACCCACGACCTCCGTCCTAGCAGTCAGGGTCACTAAACACTAGACCAACAGGTAATATGAGTAAGGAGATAAGGATGACAAGTAGCACTAAGGAAGTAAGGAGGATTATAGTTGACATGTAAGCTAATGGCCAGTCTGATGGGAGATCACAGCGCATAGATATCTACAAATTGTTGCTGGCCTCTGTGCAAAGTTGGAAGATTCATAGTATTGTGGTGGCATCTACAACGGCACATACAAACTATCGAGATCCTGATGAAACCATAGTTATCGACGAGATTAGGAAATAGCCCAATAACAATCCTCGGGCAATAGCCAATAAGTACATATTGGTATATTGATAGTAATATTTTGTAGGTACTCTGAAAGAAAGGAACTTTCACCCATTTTACACCTTGTAAAAGGACCCTACACGTAGCCGTCAACTAAGCATTTGGTACAACAAACTAAGTAAATCCACGCAAAAAAAATTGCTACAGGAGCCGACTTTTTTATTGGCGTGAACAATCATGTTTTACGGTAGGACTCAATATAGAACGCAACCAAAACATAGTGCTGTTGAATATATTATTGCATAGTACTCTGTTCATGGAGTTATATAAAATAAAGCTATACTTAAAAATTTGAACTTATTTAAAACAAAAAACTTTTGAAAATGGAATTTTAGAATGTTGTTGGACCTTTGCTCTCGTTAAGCCTTGCTAACACGTGCATGCACTCCCCCACATATTTGATCCCGCTGGTAGGTAATTCGACATAACTACTGATCCCTGTCCGGCCAGGACTGACTTGCTGTGCTAGTGGTCGCAAGAGCAACTGCTGAGCATGTGGCCCTTAGTTCGATTCCCAGGTCGGGCAAAGTGTTATTGGGTTGTCCATGAGTAATTTCTCAGTAGCAGCCACGGAGTCCGGATTTGTGCCCGGTTGATAGTAATAGAATCACTAAACATAACTGGCGAAATGTGGGTGTACTATTAGGTACACGTCTAATGTTGTCATGTTATGTGATCCCAGGCCATTGGACTCTATTGGAATCCAAGTCAATACTTATGAAATCATGTTTTCCATCAGAATATTATAAACAAAACACGAGCACAAGTAACAAGAACTTATGAATAGTTAAGTAAGCGTCTTACTTCCTATGGGATGAACCTCCAATGTTGAATAAGGTGCGGTATAAGCCTTACATTATTCAACAAAGGAGAAATTTTAAAATTAAATAAGGCAGTGGAGTTACTGCTTCCTTTCCTATCCATTGTAATAAAGAGTATGCATTCTATCTGCATGTAGATATGATTCATCTATCCATACTCATACTAATACTAATAAAAGCGTATAAAACCTGTCTGTCTGTTAGCTTTTGAAGTCTTTACCAGTAAACAAAAATGAATGGAGGATCTAGACAATGGTAAGTGTTTCAATACGATGAATCACTTCAACTTTTCGGTACCTTATTCTCCTGCCCTTATCCCATTTTCGGGGGAGTCGGCGCAGCATGTCTTCTTCTTCCACACTTTTCTATTACTCGTAATCTCATCAGGAACCTCTTTTCTTACCATATCATCCTTCACACAGTCTATCAATCGATTCTTTGGTCATTCTCCACTCTGATACCCATCCATATTCATACTCAAAATTTTCCTCACGACATTTTCTTTACCTTATGTCAATCTGAATCTAATACATTTTTGACGTTCCAATACCGTGGTCACTAATAAAATAAAATTTTATATAAGCCGTCTGCAGGAGGACAGGGCTACTTTTCCTATTCAAATAAAATAAATTAAATATAAAAAAAACGAAGACAAAGTCGCGGGTTAAGTTAGTGATTCATAAATGTGTTCATGTAATCGCAATAGATATAATTGCTAATGCTTAGAAACGCGATGCCGATTCATACCTTTGTCTGTATAATATAACGTGTTGTTCACTGTTCAGACAAAATAAAAAGGATCAATGAAGCAATTGGAAGAGCTTTAATTGTGAAGGGGCATGAATTAGACTCTCTCTTAATTAATTGAAAGTCTTGTATGAAAGGTGTTGGTTTAATATCGGACCTAGTGTACACAGCGGGTACAGTCGACTATACCGTAGATGGTAACAGTTGGAGCTGAAAGTGACCTAGCGGAGTACGGAGTTTTAATTTAACAAAGGGCAAGCCTACACTGGTTTTTTTACCACTGTCGTGCGGCCACATGTACCGTGATGGATGGCAGTAACTTTTTAATTTAGACATTGCACTGCGACACAATTACCTATTTTAAAGTAGCAATTACTATGATTTTGTCTGTTTTTCTAATCAAACTTTTATTTACCCCATTTACAGAGTAACCATGGAGTTTCTTGCCGGTTCTTCTCCATAGGAAACAACCAACCGAACCGTGCACCTTTTTATCGACGTTTTATAAGTGCCCATCTGGGCCTATGTGAAATAAAATATTTTGATTTTGATTTTACAACAAATTAAGGAAAAATCTGAACCTATCGTTTTAGTGTAAGCAAAAAATCAAATACCAATTCTCGTTATATTTGGTAGGTATTACCGTGCTTGGCTAGGTTGGTCTGTGGATGGGTGACGACCCATTACATACCGAGTTTCCTCCGTGCCTCGGAAAGCACGTTAAGCCTTTGTTCCCGGCTGTCACTTATAGGTCTTTGACAGTCGTTACAGGTGGCCCAAAAAAGTCTGACAACCAGTCTTACCAAGGGGTATCGTATTACCCAGTACTAGCTGGGTTGTGGACGTCAGATAGGCAGTCGCTCCATGTAAAATACTGGTATTCAGCTGCATCCGGTTAGACTGGAAGCTGAGCCCAACGTAGTTGGGAAATGCCTAGGCAGATGATGATGATGATTTAAAACGGATTTTCGTACAAGTTTTTATCCTCTTCCCCTATAGCTGATATCGCCTATGAATTCAACGCTTAAGCAATATGACAGGCACAATAATTACGAGGGTCATTCAATAAATATTTAGCCTACAAAAAGTAAACGAAAATTTTAGAAAAGTGGCAATTTATTTTTCAACATAGTCTCCTTTTAGTTCGATACACTTAGCCCAGCGATGCTCCAACTTTTTTAACCCGTCCGAAAAATAGTTTTTGTCAAACTCTGCAAAATAGGCCTCCGTGGCGGCGATGACCTCCTCATTTGATCCATATCTATTCCCGGCGAGTGATTTTTTCAGATTAGGAAACAGAAAGAAGTCACAAGGGGCCAAATCTGGAGAATACGGTGGATGGGGCAGCAATTCGTAGCGTAATTCGACCAATTTGGCCATGGCAACGGCAGACGTGTGAACCGGTGCGTTGTCGTGGTGAAACAGAACTTTTTTCTTCGCCAGATGGGGTCGTTTTTTCTTTAATTCGGCGTCGAATCGGCCCAATACCTCGGCATAGTAAAGCCCTGTAATTGTTTTACCCTTCTCGAGGTAATCGATGTAGATCACACCTTGTGAATCCCAGAAAACGGTGGCCATAACTTTTCCGGCCGATTTTACAGTTTTCGCCTTCTTTGGAGCACGTTCCCCGGTCTGGATCCATTGTTTTGATTGCTCCTTGGTCTCTGGTGTGTACCAGTGGATCCACGTTTCATCGACGGTCACAAAACGACGTAAAAACTCCGCTGGATTCCGCTTAAACAGCGCCAAACACGTCTCCGATGTGGTCTCACGGTTGCGCTTGTTTTCCGGTGTGAGTAAACACGGCACCCATCGCGCCGACAGCTTTCTCATGCCCAGTTCCTCGTGAAGAATATGATGCACTGTTCCTTCTGAAATGCCTACAGTCTCAGCTAGCTCCCGAACCTTCAATCGGCGATCTGCCAATACGAGATCATGGATTTTTTTAATGTTTTCCTCCGTAGCAGCTGTTTTCGGTGCACCTGGACGTGGTTCATCAAAAACCGACGTACGGCCACGTGCAAACTCGTTGAACCAATTCTTGACGGTGGCCATCGATGGAGAAGAGTCACCGTACACAGCATCCAAGCGCTCTTTGATTTCGATGCGCGTTTTCCCTTCCAAAAATAGGAATCGAATCACCGAACGATATTGCTCTTTTTCCATTTTTGTAAAACCGATCGACACGTTCGCTTCCATAAGTTGTCAAATTATAACTAATGAAGGGATTGGAATGAAAATTTGAAAAAAGAATGTGCTACACTGTGGTAAAACTCTTTTGAAACTACAGCGCCCTCTGGCGATGAGGCTAGGTACTTATTGAATACACCTCGTATAAGTATTTTGCAATTTCTAAGCTGAACTAATCCTTACTATTCTTATCCTTATCCTTCCCTTCTTATTATTATTTTAATATTATAAATGCGAAAGGAAATTTCTTTGTTTGTTACCTTTTCACGCCTAAACCACTGAACCGATCATCCTGAAATTTTACATATACGTTGACAGGTGTACAGAAACGGACGTATGGTACCTTTCATCCCGAATCAAAGTACTGTTCCCGAGGAATATCACAATAACGTTTTTATGCTCACAGATGGCGCTACGTGTCTTTCGAATCATGATTAAATTACAAGCAGAGTACAAACCCGAATTGATTGTCAAATTCTTAATTAACGCAAGCGAAGCCGCGGGCAAAGCTAGTCATTGATAATTGCGTGTGATACATAAAAGTCTAAATGCATCAAGGCAACCATTCTAAGCACTTTCAGTATAATTCATTTTAAGATTTAGATGTAATAATCAATCCTATATATATATATCCATATAGTTTATCACACTTGCCTACAATAAAAACTTTAAGCACTTTTTAACGTTTATTAATAAATTCCACAAGAAATATTTCTTAGTAATTTTATCTTTACAACTGCAGGGTGTAAACTGACCCTTCCCAAACCCGTCAACCAAGCATTCTGTATTTCGAACTAAGTAGCTGTACGCAAAAATTATTGCTGGGAAACGCCTTACTGTAGGACTCTATGTTACGCAGTATTCAATGAATTCATCAGAACAATGTTTTGAACATTGTTCTGATGAATTCATTGAATATTACGGGGGTCGCGGAGGTTTGTTTAGTTATAACACCTATGTTAAGGGTTTCCGCACGTAGTCCCTAAAGTGGACCATTGTGCGTGATAGTTATACTTAACAGTAAAAAGAAAAAAAAAACTTGTAATTTTATTTGAAAAAAATGACTAGTTCATCATCTGCCTAGCCTTTTCCCAACTATGTTGGGGTCGGCTTCCAGTCTAACCGGATGCAGCTGAATACCAGTATTTTACATGCAGCGACTGCCTATCTGACCTCCACAACCCAGTTACTACTGGGAAATACGATACCCCTTGGTAAGACTGGTTGTCAGACTTTTTGGGCCACTGACTACTTTAACGACTGTCAAAGATCTTCAAATAACAGCCGGGACCAACGGCTTAACGTGCTTTCCGAGGCACGGAGGAAACTCGGTATGTAATGGGTGGTCACCCATCCACAGACCAACCTAGGCAAGCACGGCTTAACCTAAAGATCGACCCGAGCGGCTGTTATTGTTTAGCCACGAGCTCCTCACCAAAAAAAAATGACTAGTTAAAACATTAAAAACTTGTCATTTTTTTAAAGTTATGAAAAATTTGTAACTTTGACCGCCAATATCTTCGTAACTAGAAGGCATGGTTTAAAATAAAAAAAAAGATTGCAATGACGGGGAGAGCAAGTGCCTTTAGTTTTCCGAAATCACGATAAAAAAAAAACATTTTTTTAAATTTTTGTCTGTTTGTCTGTCTTTTTGTTCCGAAACGGCTGGACTGATTTTAACGAGACTTTTACTAGCAGGCAGCTGGTAGTATAGGGAGTAATTTAGGCTACTTTTATAAAAAAAAAAGGATTAGGGTTCCGTGCAAACGAATTAAAACCGTTAATTTTGTGAAACTCCGATTCATATAAGGAAGTAATATTTTTATAATAATTTCGCGAAGGTCGCGGGGCAAAGCTAGTCAAAAATAAAAAAGATGGACATAGAACAACGTCTTCGATAATGTCTTCATTAAAAGAAACTGCAGAATTACCTAGATACCTTAGTTATCGTTGAACTTTAAAAGTTAATACATACTTAAGAGAATGATTGAGCAACGTAATAAATTATAGCTCAACGTTACATGCTATTATAGTCACTATCTCCTCTGAATAAAACCTGTAACTGTACACATAGATTTGTTTGATGGGGTCGAAGAGTATCTTCGTGCAACTACGTATTTGGCAGTACGTGTCGATTGAACACGAGAGAGAGATATAGTAGCTTTCACATAGGGATGTAATGGTACATTGTGAGGCTATAAAACGATCATAGTCGAGTTACCGATAGAAAACTTTAGAGAATATGTGTCTCTAATGACCCGTGGGCCTCACGTTAACGTTGTGTAACACACATTGTAAACATGAGCGATTCTCTTTCATACGGAGGTATGTGCAATGTAAGACACAAATCTTTTGATTCTCATGCTTGTTGTGAATATAAGGACTATTCGGGATATTTTTCTTTGATTTTTGCAGTTAGTTCTCCAAAGTCTTAGGACTTTATTAATATTACTTTATTACTTTTTTACTTTTATTAATATTATAAATGTGAAAGTAAGTTTGTTTATTTGTTTGTTACCTTTTCACTGATTTACTGATGTGGATACCGCTAGACTGGTCTATTTCAATTACTTTCATAGCATAATGTCTTATGGCATTTTGTTATGGGGACGAGCTGCAGACATTGAGTCTATATTAATTATTCTGCAAAAAAGAGCCATCAGAGCCATATATAATCTTCGTAGGCGCGATTTTCTAAGGGAACTGTTTAAGAAAATTAACATCATGACGGTACATTGTCAATACATCTACGAAATCATAATGTACGTAAGAAAAAATCTACATACTGAAAGAAAACTTTAGAGAATGTGTGTCTCTAATGACCCGTGGGCCTCACGTTAACGTTGTGTAACACACGTTGTAAACATGAGCGATTCTCTCTCATACGGAGGTATGTGCAATGTAAGACACAAATCTTTTGATTCTCATGCTTGTTGTGAATATAAGGACTATTCGGGATATTTTTCTTTGATTTTTGCAGTTAGTTCTCCAAAGTCTTAGGACTTTATTAATATTACTTTATTACTTTTTTACTTTTATTAATATTATAAATGTGAAAGTAAGTTTGTTTATTTGTTTGTTACCTTTTCACTGATTTACTGATGTGGATACCGCTAGACTGGTCTATTTCAATTACTTTCATAGCATAATGTCTTATGGCATTTTGTTATGGGGACGAGCTGCAGACATTGAGTCTATATTAATTATTCTGCAAAAAAGAGCCATCAGAGCCATATATAATCTTCGTAGGCGCGATTCTCTAAGGGAACTGTTTAAGAAAATTAACATCATGACGGTACAGGAAAAAATCTACATACTGAAAGAAAACTTTAGAGAATATGTGTCTCTAATGACCCGTGGGCCTCACGTTAACGTTGTGTAACACACGTTGTAAACATGAGCGATTCTCTTTCATACGGAGGTATGTGCAATGTAAGACACAAATCTTTTGATTCTCCTGCTTGTTGTGAATATTTGGGATATTTTTCTTTGTTTTTCAACGTACCCATTCTACCGAATAGTGATTGTGGTTTCTCTTAGTAGTTCTACAAAGTCCTACTGTACCTGTAACTTTATAATACAATGCGATAAATGCGAAAGTACTTAAGTTTGTTTGTTACCTTTTTACGCCTAAACTACTGAACCGACCATCCTGTAATTTTGCACATACGCTTTCAGGTGTACAAAAACGGACATAGGGTGCCGTTCATCCCGAAAAAAAGACAACAATAACGTTCTTATGATAAAAAATGGCGCCACGTGTCTTCCGCTCAGACCCGGATTGATTGTAAAATTCTAAATTAACACGAGTGAAACCGTGGGCAAAAGCATCTTCATAATGCTTCTAAAAACTAAGTAATGTCTTAGTCCACCGCAATATCTTAGTATGAAACCAGGGAAGAACATACACCAACACAATAATGTGCTAAGTTTTACTTTGCAGTTCTAATAGCTTAATAATCTTGGATATTATGACTTAATCACAAAAGTACACTGTAAATAAGTTGTTTAATAAGTTAAACGTTTAATGGTCACCTTTATCCGATATTTATTAACACTATGACCATGCTATGCGGAAAACGTCACTTATCTTTATAATACTAACCGGTAGTTAACCAGATTAGCATTAATTTATTATTTAGTGCTGCCCTTTGTGCCTGGACTCTTAGAGTTATTTCTGGCAAATAATCACGTTAATTAAGCAAATTGAAAGGAAGACGTTTGACTTGATATGGACATGTAATTAGGAGGGCAAACGCAAGTGACTAAAAGAGTGATGGACATGAATGTTAATGAATGGAGAGGGAGAGGAAGGCCAAAGAAAAATGAATGGATTGTCTGAGGACTGATATGAAAGAGAAAGGAGTAAATGATGCCGTGACGTCTGACAGGGGAAAATGGAAGAAGAAAAAGTGTTGCGCCGACCCCAAGTAGAATGGGACAAGGGCAGAAAGATGATGAATCACATTAATTGAGCAACAATTTGCCACCCTTTGGGACCAAGGCCATTTTATTACAGAAACTAACACATACTCCATTTTTCCAATTTTCTCTTCTTCTTTTACACACTTTGTCTACATCTCTTTTTTTAGTATCTCATTTTGCAGGTACGCTGGAAGGGATTTCTTTAGAGATAAGCATGACCTTTGTACTATTTTCTGTTAATTTCTTCTTTTATTTATTTAGTGTGTACATAAATTGCTAAATAAATAAAAACTTTCGTGTACATTGTAAATGAGGAAGCAACCTAGAATGCAGGTGGACACTTAAACATCATCTTCAAGCGAATTATTATGCGCACCTTAGTAGTAGAGGCTGTGAACGACGCCCAGCCAAAGTGCCTAAAAATCTAAAAACATAGCTGAAACTGGAATGTAGGGAATTGACAACCAACCTACAACACAACAACAACCAATAATAACAACAACACACGAACAGGAAAAACAACACAAGAACACTAACACAACTTACCTACTGAAATGTCCCTACATTATTAATGAATGTAAGGATACTTCGTACAGGCTATTTCCAGTAGTAGACATCGATACACCAGCTGCTAAATAAACATCAACAAATCTCTAGGATTTAAACAAAGATTAATTTACACTCAAGTTAAGTCGTGAATAACAGTCAATAAAAACAAAACAACGTGTGAATGCTCCTCAGGGAAGTCTAGCCTCCGCTTCGCTAATCACATCTGTACATCTCAACTCATTATTCACTGAGTTATTGCTACGTAATTATGTATCTACAGTACGAATTGCAGCATAATGGGACTATTATTGAAATCAGAATAACGTAAAACCATAAAAATAATGTAAGCGTAACAATGCAGGCCATAAATTCACCATTCTTAACCATACCATGTATTTCTGATGAGTGTAACGTGGACTTGTACCGTTTTATGGGATAAAAACACCATGAGTACGATACCATGTATTTCGAAAATCCCTTATCATGGGAATCTATACCTTTGAATAGGTTTCCGTATTGTTGACACGACACGCTCCTTCGTCATGCGAGAATGGGTGCTTAATGTAGTTTTTGCGATGTGAATGCTGGAGGTCCTCGGATAAGCCATTACATCTATTCCCATGCATTTTGTTACAGGCAATATATGTCTATCCAGTTGCATCAACTTGATATCTTGAACCATTGGGAATATTCTCATAAGTCTTCGTGTGACGAGCAAGCAAGCAAGCGGCGGAAACGTTGTTGGTAGTTGGTCTTCGGACATCTGTAACACTAAGGGCTTAAGGAAAGTGCCCATATAATACCATAAGCTGCAAGAAACGCCTTTCCGGATCAAAGAATTACCCACCGGACTCTTTCAAGGCGACCTCAGCTTTTTCAAAAAGGAGCTCTGTAGTCAACATTTTTCTCTAACCAACATGGGCCTTTTCGCGACCGATTTTTCTTAAGGACTTATACTTACATTCGAAATAAACGCAATTCAAATAGATTCTTTTTTTAAATACCTAATTAAAAACTGACAGCCTTTTTCCTCTACTTACAAGACTTTTATTTTTATTAATGAACAATTTTTTTTTCGAGTCTGTAGCACTGACATCGTCAAACCATGATCGTGAATAATTAATTAAGATGTCTATGTTCTACGCCTAGCAGTGGGCGTTTTAACTCATAAATTAAAATATTAGCAAGCTTAGAATGATTGATAGTATTATGTGGTTTGAGGTAGCACAACATTTGCTGGTATGTACATACCATAAATCATTGGGGATTATGTACCAGTAGCGACCACCGAAGTGACAGGTTACCGATGAAACACTAATAGTACGGCTAATTAGCGTTATTAATGCTACTGATATTTATCGCAATGTTTGATGTTGCGTTGGTATAATTGTTGCGAAAGGAAACCCTGTTTTCAATCCCCGGGTCGGAGTGTTTTCCAGTAAGTTATTCGGGATTCGGAATTGTATCAGTTTTTTTTTTAATAGCCATGATAGTCCAGTGGTGTGACCGTCGGACTGCTAAGACTTAGCTAAGTCATAGGTCTCGAGTTCAAACCCAAGACGCACTTCTGATATTCGGATTTATGTGCGTAATGTATAATTATCACTTGCTTCGGTGAAGGAAAACATCGTGAGGAAACCAGCATGCCTGAGAGATATTTCTCTGAGTAATGGGCTAGCTCGCCGTCCGTCTGTATTATGATGACAGGCCGTGTTGACGGCGCGTCCGTTTTCCACGCGCGCCTCAAAGAGATGTCAGCAAACAGGGAGGGGCCCGCAAGGGCCGATGCCTGCCAGGGCTGCGGGACTGTTCGGAAGAGATACCGCGGCCTTGGAACACAAAGGGCAAGGAAGGAACATGGATGGGTTTTAGTCAGTACAATTCTGACACTCCTTTCCTCTCCGCCCAGAGCGGGAGCACTCATTTGATGATTTCCCATCCGAAAAAAAAGGGCGTCCCAAGTTACGCGTGAGGATTCATGGTCTTCACTAAAGAAAACATCTAACTCAAGCAAATGGTGTGTCTTTGCAGGTCTACATGCAGACAGAAATTGACTTGTCAAAGTTACATCACAAACAACAAAAGCAATAAAACACAAAGCAATTTATGAAATTGGTCCCAACAAAGACAGTCTAATCAATTACATAACCTCCACAGGTAAGAACAAAAATCAATAAAATTAGCACCTTTCTATTATAACAATTAATTTCTTCGTATTCGACGCGGGCGCAACGTCGTGATTCGATTACAACGTAATTGAATATCGATCAAATATTCAGACGAACAAAAAAAGTTTATATAAGGTAGTGAACACACTTATCGACGAGGAATCGGCTCGAGCTAACGAGAAAGAGCTTTATGTCCATGCAATAAAGACGAATTATCTGACACGATGTTGAGTCGTGTCCTCCGATCCGAATCGCTTATGACGTTTTATTTTCGCTTTTATAACTCGAATATATGTGATAGCGTAGTGGTGTGCCCGTGGGACTACCAACTCATAGATCTCAAGTTCGAACCCAAGACACGCACCTCTGATTTTTCGGATTCATGTGCTTATTGTATAATTATCACTTGCTTCGTTGAAGGAAAACATTGTGAGGAAACCAGCATTCCTGAGAGATATTCCTCGACGGAATGTCGCCAAGTCAGAGGCCCATTGGCGGCATACAACTCTGACACCAGGTTAGGCACTAACCACACGATAAAGAAAGAACTCGAACATAAATCATGAGATTTGAATTGACTTAAGGTGGTCAAAAAGAACTTTCGCGATCTTTTTCAAGATCGTCGGATAAGTGTGATCATTCCTTAACTAAAAAATATCTTATTAATCTTTTGTCTAACATAGGGAAAGGCCTTGGATTTCAATGTAGGATAAAAAACTAGGATGAAGATAAAAAAACCTCTTTGTTAATAGACGGAAGTGTTAAAACAAAGACGTTTTGCAGACCAACAAATTAGCGTAATGCAGTTTCCATTAATGTGTGACTGTGCACAATATTGTTCGTACTTAATTGAAAATAATGCACCAGCTCATTTTTTTAAATTATAGATATACAATTGAAAGATAATTGGCATTAGAATAGCTGCAAGCATAGCACCAATAGTCGATCGATTGGTACTAAGTACCCGAAAACTAAGATAGCTAATGTTCTTTTTGGAATAATATTGAGATTGTTATGTGGATGATACTTGAAATTTCTGCCCAACCCTTTGGAGGAATGCAGGGGTAATGATATATATAAGATGGATGGATGGAATGATATGATGGAAAAAGGCGTAAATGATAGCGTGATGATTGACAGATAGTGGAAAATGATACAAAAAAACGTGTTGCGCCGACCCCGAGTAAAATATGACAGTGGGAGGAAGATGATTCGTGATGATATATTGAATTATCATTGCAGTAGGTTGAGGATATCCATAATATGCACCCTATATTTACAAGATGATAGCAGACTTGTTTAATGCAAAAAATTAGAGGACACTAAAATACATGCAGTATTATACGAAGGGGCTGCTTATCTGACTTCTACCCAGTTAGATACTGGGTAACAGGATAACTCTTGGTAAGACTGATTCTCAGATTTCAGACTCTTAACAACCTACCCATAAAGATTGTTGAAGTTGTGACAGAAACAGTTAAACAAATATTTGTAAACCTCTGCAAACACTTCGACCAGCGTCATTATTCTAGTGAATCAATAGTTCAATGAAACCCATTCATAAGTCTGGAAAGTAACCGCGCCTGGCCACTGTCTGACACAGTCTAGTTGCCAGACGACGACGATCTAATCGATCTGATCTAGACTAGCGCAAACGTAAGAAAAATACAAACATTTCCTACCAGAATTACACGGTATCAAAAAGAGAGAATGGAAAAGTAACAAAGGAAAACTACGATCTCGCTAATTGTAGATGATATCTCGGTTTGAATGTTTAAATAATTGCATTTGTTGTAAGATTCAAATCGTAGAAGAATAATATAATAATAATCGTAGGGAAATGTGAATTAGTGATGAATAATAAAGAACAACCAAATTGTCTTATCTGTTTTCTTAATCAAAGAGAATAAAAAAAACATTATACGCTTGTGCGTATAATGAATTTTTCTTTTTAATTTTTTTTTGTAATTGTTTACACGATAATCTGCGTACTTATATAAACCTATTTGTATGCCCATGTGACGGCAAAATGTGGAGAACCTTATTATAAAATAACATCTATGTACCTATTACCCTTGTTTTCGAAGAAATAAATGTTTTGATTTGTATGGAATACTGGTGCATATTTGCATAAGGTATGGCATAACATTTCCAAATAAAAATAAAAAGAAAGAAACAAAATATTCATGAAAGTAAGCATTTTTTTTTGCCGGTACTGTCCCACTGCTGGGAAAAGGCCTTCCCCAATTCCTTCCACGAGCTCTTTTTCCGTATCTAGTCCTATCCTAGTACCAGCCCTCGCGGTACGCGTCCAGTCCATGTCGTCGACTCTTTCTGGGCCAGTCTTGGCGGCCCCATCTGTCTTCCGGCTCCTGTGGAGACTTTTGCTCAGCAATCATCGAGCATTTTAGCCTAGCAATCTTCTTGTCAACGTCCACTATGCGTGTTTTGGAACGCAGCAGTCTTTGACATCCAACAGAATACTGCATTCTATTGCCCTTTGGCAATCTCCAAAGCCGACTTCTGAAACTCGGTGAGTGACCAGGTCTAAGCACCGTAGGTTTGGACTTCCTTACATATTAATAAATTTTAAAATTCACAATTATTATGCCCAAATTTTCCCAAACTCAAGCAAATTTTTAAAATGTAACATCCTCGCCGAATCGGACTAAAGCTTTAACAGTGAATATGCACGTACCTATTACATATTATGAAACGGAGAGTTGTACACTAGGTAACAACGCAACAAGTCGTAAAGCAATCGGTAACCGGTACGGAACGTGTATGACAAATCTGCGGCAACACGGTATAAGCCAGAGGAATGGCGGAAGGACATTACCATTTACAACTCCTTGAGGATTTGATAAAAATCCTTGTTTATTTACTTACACGGTCCATACATAAGTTAAGAGGATATAACGGAAAAGACGTGGTGGAAACTTTGTGGCCACTGTTTTTAAATATTTTACGTAATAGAACCAAAGAAACGAAGACATGGCATGACGTCCACCAACACACACATGATGGATAATGGGATACTTCCTTTCACAGAGAGACCTGTGTATCGACAAGAGGAACATACATAAAATGGCTTAAATCATACCATTTGACGCCATCTCGAAACCCACCAGAATTGGACTTAAAATAAAAGGCGCTTCAACTGTACAATATCAGCTAAGGAATATTAATTATTATTTCGCAATCGACAGTGTTTTTACATTAAATGGGCCTAGATAACCTCGCCACCTATTTCTAGGCCGGCCTCAGCGGAGCCGTCCATCCGCATGCATCCTTCGTGTTGAGACCTTCACGTAGGCTGGTTCGAGGTGGCGCAGGACAAGAGTATCTTGAAGCATATAGAGAGGCCTTTGCCCAGCAGTGGGATATACAAGGATACTAGAAAAATGGACCTACTCTTGACCTCAATCTTGCCCTGAGAACAAATGAGGTCAACGATGGAACGAGCTAACCCAAAAGCCTATTAAGAGTTGTACTTCAAGGAGCTGAAAATTTCTTCTAATCTTCATCTAATAACAATCAATTATCACGCCTTATCTTCTAGACAAGCTTAATGTAGCATAGAACAGTTTACTGGACCAGTGGCCATGACGGCCACCCAAATTAGCCACCAACATTTTCAACATTTTAATATTATACAAATACCCAAGCATAATTTTCGCAAGAAACCATTTTACTTTAGAGAGTTTAGTATTGCGAAATAAATAAGAAGATTTAGTTAGAAAGCTGGTCAGAGAAAATAAAATCATTTTATGCAAATAATACCTAAGTAAAAAAAGCAGTTAGAGGCTTTTATGATCCATTGCGGAGGGAAAGATTTCCTTATACACAGTAGAAAAGGCCATTGGTTAAATATTTCGCTTGCCTAATTAATTAAAAGATGTATTGATATCAGCCTATATAGTCAAATTTTCTGTGCATTTTTTTGCAGCGGGAGTGTCCAAACGTCTGTGTTGCGTTACAAAAATGAAAGAAGTTACATCCAAACTTAGCAGAACTTGCCAGCTCCTTGAGACGCGGGAAGCCGACGAGCCACAACTACATGCCATCTACGCTCATAAATTGTTGAAATTCCTGCCCTTAGATCTTAAGGACCTGCGGATATTGAGAATGGTAGATTAGATAGCTTGCAGTTTCGTTTAAGGAGCTAGATTTGACGCCGAAACAAAGTGCCGAGTCGATAATAATATATCAAGACATAAATGGTTGTAAGCAAAATACTTCGGGAGGAATGCTCTTGATGTATCTACCCACATATTTCACGCTGGTATGTAGACTTACCGACCATTGGTGGTCCTTTGTCCCTTAGAGACTACAATCACAATCCTAACTTTTTTTCCAATTCTCTAAGGCAAAATGTTTTTTACAAGAAGATGTTTCACGGCCACAGAAAGTAAAAAAAATATGGAATGTAAAATAAAACGGAGTGAATCAGAATTTATTGTTGTAGAAACACATTAATCGCTAATTCCTAAGTTTTACTTAAATTACACCCCGTTAGCTTTGATTGTGATTCTTACAATGTAACCCGTAAAATCCAATGTTGTTTGCGTAAGAAATTAATTTCATGCTTAAGTAGAGGTTTGATATGTTCTCTTTCAAATTCTTATTTCAGAAACCGACTGTATCACGTACTAATTTTATTATTTTGGAGCTAGATAGATACCAAATGTTTAACAAATGGGTGTTTGTGAACAAAATATTGGGTTATCGCACATTTTTTTTAAACGATTAGAAACATACCAACGGCTTTTCTAACACGGAGTGAAGACTAACATTTTGGCTAAAACTAACTATGCAGAGATACTAGAATTCCTACTGTAATACGCTTCTTGCTCTTTTGTACAGTTTTAAATTCTAATTACCACATTGGCTCATCCCTTCCGCCCATTTTTACTTAGTATCCCTTTTCGAGTAAACAAATGTGCCCTTACTACTATTTGAAGGCAAACAAATTAAGACAAGGGTTTAGTTTAGATTTTAAAACAAACAGTCAGTCGGAATATTGACTTTATTAGTACCTGACATATTTGTTTAAATCTCGCGTGGGTACAAACTCGGCATGGAGTGAGGTCGTGGTCTCGAATCCCAGATGGGGCTAAGAATTATTTGATTATAACTGGGTCTCGGCAAGTGGCACAAAGTTTTTAGTAAGAAAAAAGTAGGCTCTAACTAGACGTAGTCATTAGAGATATTTATCTGCATGTTCAACATAAAACTAAGAAAGTATTTTCACTCCCTCAGTCCCTACCTTGCATATCGTTAATTGATTGACATTATCAGACTGTGTTATCACTTATCACTTAGAACTCTCTCTGTTTCAATCGACTGACGCACGCCTCTGCAATGATATCACTAGTTATGATAAGAGTAGTGTCTAAGAGTCTGGACTTAAATCTCCGGAAGTTGGCGTGGTAGCCTTCTCTTTGGAACAGGCACGATCGATGCATAAAGGTTCTCTTTCTATTAAATGCCAAAACTTAATTTCTTCTCACATTCGCTAAGCCGTGTTGCTGGATGAATAAAAAAAGAAGTATGTCTTAACCCTTAGCTTACAGGTTGGTGCTTACAGAGGGACGCTGCTGATTTTTATAGTAAGAATAATCAGCATATAATGACGGAGCAATTGCCATTTAAGATAGGTCAGTTGGAGTTGATGCCTTTGACAGGGAAGTCTTCTTTCGCCGCTGAGATCTCAAGTGTGTATGCGGTGTGTCCCCACAGACAATTGTCCACCTTCCAGCTTGCACTGCCCTGACACCTGCGCACTTGAAGACCTTGTACTGCATTAGTGAGCGAAGTTCGCATAGCTGAATTTTGGGCCAAATTTACTTAATGAATATTTGCCATCGACACGCTAAGAAGATGTACCACCCAGTACCTGTCACGTCCTTCCGAACATTAACCTTTTCCCCGAAACAGTATTAAAGACACAATATTCCTATAGTGTTCCTATCAATTTAAAATTTGCACACAATTCAACAATTATTCATAAACGACACATGAATGCAATCATCGGGTACTTTTTATCAGCATTTAACACTCATAGTGAGTAACGTTTTTTCAATGCGTTGAGAAGCAAAAAAACCGCGTGTTCGACTTACATTAGTTAATGGCTCTTCCGCTCTTGTAAATTAGCAAATTGTCGGTCCCAAATTATAAATATTTAATATGTACATTGATGAAGTACTAGTGCCTATTGTAAAGATATTTGCGGAAGTAGCACTCAGTTAGACTCTTTGGTAGTTTGCGAATTTATATCAATGTTCTTTAAATTACGCAACTAATGAGCAGAGGTCCTGGGTTTGATTCCCAGGTAGGAAGTGTTATTGAATTTGTGCCTGATTGATGGCAATAGGCTCGCCCCCTATTACACGGGACTTAAACACAAATGTCGAAAAACTTGTCCAGTTTTGGTCAAATCTTTCAACTGAATTTCAAACCAGTTCCCCCCAACCAATTGAGCTGAAATTGCTACACACACCTTTGGTTCTGGTGACAATACATTTTAATGACAGACCAGATCCTGCAGCCAGGGTCGTCTCCTCACGAGAACTCCTCAACTGTTAATAGTACGGTCACGAAACTGTGTAGTGTTCAATTTTGATAAACAAACCATTTTTAGGGTTCCGTACCCAAAGCGCAAAACGGGACCCTATTACTAAGACTCCACTATCCGTCTGTCACCAGGCTGTATCTCATGAACCGTGATAGTTAGACAGTTGAAATTTTCAGAGAAGATGTATTTTTGTTGCCACTATAACAACAAATACTAAAAACTAAATAAAATAAATATTTAAGGGGGCGCTACAACAAACGCGATTTTTTGCAGTTTTTTTTTGCTCGATATTAATAACGGCTACAGGTAGACGCTTGAAATATTCACAGAATATTTAGTTTAGTTATAGCTTTATATAATAAGCATATGTATTGGATCCACTAAAAGTCACACTCAAATCTAGGTGCAATATTGCAAATGAAGTCCACATTGCTAATTAATTTCCTTTTAACTCGTCCCCAAAACTTTCTCAGCTAACATGTATTTAGTAGCGGATCACAATACACGCGAATTAGTCACAGTAAATAAATATGGATAGAAGGTAAATATCGTGTTACTTGACCAACATAACATGAGACATCAGAGTGGCGCTGGTTGTTTAGAAAAACGTCATCCACCTGTCAAAGCCAAGTTTATTTAATCGTCGTTCCAAATTCTACCGCGTCTCAAGTTATATTGATAAAGTGGTACGTACGGACTACGGTCACCGGCATACAGTATAAGAAAAAATACTAATAGACTTATCCTGAATTACTTTTTTAATAAAAAGTGATAGTGTTAGGCCTTTTGTTGGTCGGAAAGAGTTAAGATAATCTTATTTCATGTGAAAAATGTTTTCGACAATTTTTGTACTTTTATAGTCCTTATTTTATAGACCTCGTTAGTTTTGTGGTCAAATACTGTCGTCTGAGCATGAAGAGGATGTCAAGCAATGTTATTGGGATTTTCCATTAGGAATATCTCAATAGCAGCCCCGAAGCTTGTTTGGGTTGATGGCAGATGGCAATAGGCTGCCGTCATGGGACTTAAACATACTGGCCAACTGGGTGAGGGTGTAATATACTATAATGGTCGAAAAAATACCTTTAACGAAGCCGAAAAGCACTTGTTCTCCCTATCATTGTGATATTTTTTTAGTTCTAGACCATACTTGGAAACCTTCTAGGTACGGAGATATTGAGGGTCAAAATCCCTAAATATTCACAAGTATTTTTTTAATTCCATATTTTTAATATTGTAACTTTACTTTAAATACGACGCCCGTACTATTCAATGCATCCATCAGCTTAATGTTTTAAGTGCGTTACATTGAGTTCTACCGTAAACGTACTTTTTCACCCAAAAAAAAGTCGTGTCCCTGCAATAGTTTTTGCGTTTTCTTTTTCTATTTTTAGTTTCAATAATATGGGCTTGCTCTAGACCTCGATCCCGCATGATGGAAAGCGATGGATGAAGTCTATGATGAAACGAGCGTGCCCAGAAGCTGCCTGCTCAATCTTGCTTTGAAGGCAGACGGTTTAAATGTGGGAGAGAACACAGATGCCGGCAGAGAGTCCACACCACACTTTGGCTGCGCGCCGCTGAGTACGACTAGTCGTTTCGAGATACGTAGTTTTATGTACAGAATGCATGCTTGACGGCTTCGTGAAGGCTACGTTTACACCTTAACCCTTCAGAGAAACACAGGCGTGATGTTGTTGTTTTTGTTTTATTTATGTAATATCTCCCATAATATATTCCCTCGATGGTCTAGTGTGGTTTGCTGTAAGAAAACCCAATTCTGGGTTAAGCTCGCCATTGTACATAAGCTATACAATTGCAATTTGTATGTATATTTTTAATTTGTGAGCAATAAAGAATAAACTTTTCCCCACTAGGAATTTCTCCTGTATCGTGGGTGCGTTTACGAGCATTTGAACTGACATACACAAACAGCCAAACCCGGAACAACTACCTGTAGAAATTAGTATTTGTTTATTCCGAGCGGGAATTGAACCCGCGACAAGCAGCGCAGCAGCCAATCGCTCAGCCAATGCGCCAACCGTGCCGTCGAGTATTATGTAATACCAATGGACGCAAGCCTGTTCCGTGAAGTGGACCTTCTTTCCATTTACCTGTCATGGTGTCAGTTTTCAACACATCTCATCACGATCTAAAAGATAACGTCGTTCAAACTGTTGGATGTTATCTGCATTGAGCGCCAGTCAACGATCGGTTCGATATCGGGTAATTAGTTTCAATTACAATATTAGCTTGAATTCTTCTATTCAATTAACTATTTGTTCCAGTTTTTTGGCACGCTATTGTAGATATTATAATAGTCTTTAATTAGAAACAAAAGGAAAATAGAATACGATTGTTTATTTTATTTTACATTTTTCACAAATTAATAACTGTTACGAGCAACTTAAACTAATGTTATTCTTCGCTTTATCATCTCATCATATTTCCGTGTTGATCTAGCTAGGAGTACGTATCGTATAATTCTGGTTTTCAAAGCTAACAAAATGTCAATTTTACAAAACTCCACATAACTTATAGGTACATTTTCAAACATAGTTAAACAACATTTAATTTCCGTCTACACCTTACAAAACTGAATCTGACGTCACAATAAGTTCTAATAGGGTTTGTCAAGGCATAAATACTCCAAACCTAAGTTTGGTGTGTGCCAAGAGAGAGTAAGCCAACCAGTAGCACATCCCTACGGTGAAGATGGATAAGATTACGCCGCAAAACCAAACGCATCCTGGTTCACAGCATACTGGCCTGGTATCGATCGGTAACTGCCGCTTCGGGACTCTGAATCAAAAAGGTTCAGCTTCGTCATCAATACAGCGAAAGACGTCTATTTTGCTGGACACCTGTCCAAAGTATATCAAAAGGTTACTATAACATAACGCACTTTGTATTAGGAGTAGCAAGCAATCAGTAAATGGACTGAAAGAGACACCGACGCGAAATCGGTTACCACGTATTCAGTTCATCATTCTTCCCCCCACATAGAAATTTTCGTTTGTTGCCCGTGGTAACGTGGTGGCCCGTGTTGGGCGTCATGGTGAACCTTTTATTCTATCCTTACCCGTGTATGTAGAATACGCACAAAATAACAATGAGCGGCTGTATGAGCATTATTGGCTCGGACAATGACAGTTACCGATGTGTGCGTGATGTAAACTAATTACCTTTGCTCTTTGTACAGACTCCAGCAAGTCAACCTACCCGGAACCGTCAGATTTTCCCAACCAACCTTAAACCTAATGCTGTAGAGATAAAGTTGAAAATCTATGAAAGAAATTTGACAGATTGTAGTAGCTTGATATGCTGGCGTCTGTACATAAAAGTCAATTGGCTTGTACTTACCCAGGTCGTACTCGTGGGGCCATCTATGACTACCACCACATTTAGGCTTGTATTACCCAAGTACCATCTGCTATGTATCTGAAATGTTATAATTCACAGCTTATGATCGCTTACTACTGTTAAAATGTTTTTGGTCGCCAGAAAGTTGGAGATGATAAACTCCGTGTTCAATGAATGTGAACAATTTATTTTCCCAAAAAAAAATATGTCTTTAATAAAAGTCCAATAAGTATAGAAATATTCCAACCAATCACGTCACAGCACACTGTTGTGTACATACGTATTGTTTAGTTAGGATAGGTGCAATACTACCATGACGTTTTGTCCACTACAGGGCGCCATACTCAATTCAATGTGACGTCACATAGCCTATAACTAGCGCCCGATCAAGACGCTTCAAAGGATACCTTATTAATCTCAAATTATGATAAGTAGGTGTAGGATCATCATCATCATCATCATCAGCCTATTAATGTTCCCACTGCTGGGACACAAGCCTCCTCTCTTTGAGAGGGAATGGGCTATAATCCACCACGCGGGCCCAGTGCGGATTGGTAGATGTCACATGTCTTCGAATTTTTGGTTCTAGGACATGCCGGTTTCCTCACGATGTTTTCCTTCACCGTTTTTGAGAGCAGTGGTGATGAAATAAATTACACAAAGTAATGCGCCTGCCTGGGTTCGAACCCACGACATACTGTTCGTAAGTCGGGGTCGCTACCACTGGGCCACCGCTGCTCACAGGTGTAGGATAATATGAGGGAACAGATGAACTTACACGGGGTGGAAGGGACACCGACGCGAAAACGCTTGTAGGTACTTGGAAACCGTTTTCGCGTCGGTGTCCCAAGGTTCCACCACGTATAAATATATAAATCATAAACCATCCGTTTTACTTCGTCGTATTCGGGTAAAAAAACGTTGGAGTGCAATTTTCTTTGAACTCAGTTTATACAAACGTTATGTACTTACTTTTTCTTATAATCGTTTATAGGAATGTAATCCGCGTGATTCAAAGTGGCTAAATACAAGAAGAAGCAGAAAAATGCCGCCAAAGAGAAACAAAAAGCAAAGAACTCCAAATACCACAGCGAATTAGAAAATAACGAAGTCCCACGCATTTTGGAATTATTTATTATTTATTAGCATCATGTTAGTGAAAATATTTACGATAATTTTGTATTTTTGCTGAAATGAGTTGACGACAAAATTTGTCAAAACGCCAAATAAACCGACATTTTCCAGTGTTGCCAGATGATCCGACTGTCTCGCGTTCTCCCCAAACCTTCCCCGAAATCCCCCCAAAATTGAAGTTTTGAACAAAAAATCCTCCACTATACACATAATACCGCTATTGCTGAAATAGTAGAAATAGTTTCCCTCCACGAATCCCCCCGAAAATACTGTCCCGCCAATTGTCCCCCCATAACTTTAAAAAAGTCCCCAGATTTGGGGGGATTCAACCCAATCTGGTATCACTGACATTTTCCGTTTGGAAATCTAACTGTCAATATGTTCGATAACCAATGATAAGTAATTATTAGTTCCATGCCGCTGGGTCAGTACACAAAATGACCGACTAAAGGTTCGCTTTCGGCCACAGTTTCGAAACTTCGGCCCTGCTGAAACTCGGTATTCGTGAAATGTCGTACGTCGTTCAGCTAACTTCGAACGAGTTCATTGCTCCTGATCGCTAGCTCAATTCGCCGTCGATCCTGACTTTAAACATCTGCCAGTGATCGTTTTTTTCGTTCCTATAAGGCTGCTTGCTGTTCGGTAGCTCATGGCTAAATAATATTAGCCGCTCGGATAAATCTTCAGGTTAGGTCGCACTTGCTGCCCATTCATTACATACCGAGTTTCCTCCGTGCCTCGGAAAGCACGTTAAGCCATTGGTCCCGACTGTTATTAGTAGATCTTTGACAGTCTTTATAGGTATTCTAGTCAGTGGTCCGAATTTCTGACTTGAGGGTAGGGAGTCTTACCAAGGGGTATCGTATTACCCAGTACTAACTGGGTGGTGGAGGATAGACGGTCGCTGCATGTAAAGTACTGGTATTTAGCTATACCCGGTTAGACTAGAAGCCGAACCCAACATATTTGGAAAAAAGCTAGGCAGATGATGAATGGTGCTGTTCGGTTGCTGCTACTAAATAACAGTTTTAGTATCGATCAGTCTTCACAAGTTATATCGGAGAGAGTGTATAAATTGTTTGGGTAAGTTACCATTAGGTAAAGACGCCAGCACCTCAACCTACTACAATCTGGCAAATTTCTTTAACAGATTTTCAACGTTATCACTCATACATTAAGTTCAAGGTTGATTGGGAATATTTGACAGTTTCGGATAGCTTGATGTGCTGGCGTCTGTACCCGTGTGTCATTCAAACTTCTGAATGAACCGTCGATTCCTGACGGATGTTTAGCCCAACGTAAAAAAAGAAATGAAAAACTTGGTAGACTACCAAATAGTTTAGTTTAATTTTATTTCAATTACATTTTTTGTTCAGGATGTCCGTCCGTGAGAGTAATCACTTTGAATTCTTCATTAAATTTTGTGAAAGCTAGATTTTTTTTTTTACCGTAGGTAACTAGTGTGGTCCACTGTTGCGATGCGTAAGTGATTAGGAATTACAAAAGATTGGTATGTGTGTGTGTTGAATTCCTAAGCCTAGTCGTAACGGAGAAACTTTTCACTTTAGGCACTGGGAGGATTGCTAAATTAGATTAAGCCAATTTGCAGGTTGTATATTGATGAAAATTTAACTCGCGCAAGTAATACGAGCGTTTTTACAGAATTGTAATAATTTAAAAACATCATGAATACCGCTACCACCTTACTTCTGCAAAAGATCTGGATTCCCACAGTGAATCTTCAAACAAATAAGTTTTAAGAAACAAGCCATGCATTACTCACGCCCGCTTACTTGAACGAAAATCAAACAAAAATTAACAGGGTGGTGGTTTCGTGAATTCGTGTTGAAAAAGCAGCGCAAGAAGAACCTTCTACAACTATTCAATCTTTGAATCCAACACAAAGCTACAAAGTATTATCAAGCGGGCGTCTACTGCTGTGATTTGTTGACAGAATTAACAACAGTTGACGTAATTTTGATGTGTCGTTGATCTTTGTTCAACCGGATGTCGGAAAAATTTTAGTCCCGACTTTTCTCTTATCCCTCTTCGTAACATTTTTCATCGATACAGTACCTCGCTAGTATCACTAGTCATCACTACTGTTGTGAAGTATTATTGCAATGTTAATAAAACATATATGATTCATGTGTATGGCAACACCGTCTTCCTCTTCCCTTCTCTCTATGGAATCGCCACTGTGAACACGTATATTTTTGTTTCTTTAAATTACTTTATTAAATAACAGTAAAACATTCCCTGGGACTTTCCTTTTAACCTCCACAAAGCAACAGGTTATGGGCCCAGGACCGGCAGTCTCAGGGTATTGTTTATTCTGTTGTTTTTCGAGAAGAACATTGGGGTACCTATTGGAAAAATTTTGAGGTTATGAAAAACAAAATATTTGAGTAATTTATTTTGATTTTGTGAAGATGGACAGCACACAGCACAGTTTGAGATTAAAAGGCGGTGAGAATTGGGCGGTCTGGCGTTTTCAGACGGAAGTTCTTATGAAAAGCAAGGGATTCTATGAAATAATTATGGGAGAGCGAGTTAAGCCCGAAGATGCGAAAGCCCTTATAGAATGGACGAGTCATGATGCAAAAGCTCAGGAGATTATTGTTATGAGGATGGAACCAGGGCCACTGACACATGTGTTAACCTGTCCAACTGCTAGTTCCATGTGGAGCAAATTAAAGTCTGTCTATGATAAGGAGTCTGTTGTCAGTGTGCATCTACTGCAGCAAAAGTTTTTTCTGCTACAGTTTGAAGACAGTTCCATGTCTGTTTTTCTGTCTAAATTGGAGGATGTAGTTAGCAAACTTAAACAAGCTGGTGAGCCTGTGTCAGAGAAGATGACAATCACTAAAATTCTCATGAGTTTGCCGGAACAGTACAAACATTTCCGTTCTGCTTGGGAGTCAGTTCCCAGTGAGAGTCAAAAATTGGAAGGACTGACTTCAAGATTGCTTTTGGAAGAAGAAAGATTGGGCTCTGAAAATAAGGAAATAGTGGCATTGGCTAGTATAAAGAAATGTTATAGTTGTGGTAAAGAAGGACATATTGCAAAAGTTTGAAGAAATAGAAGCACACAAAAGGAAACCAGGACATGCAATTACTGCAAGAAGAGAGGTCACATCATGGAAAATTGTTATAAGCTGAAGAATAAGAAAGGAAACAACACAAATAGAGATTCAAATAAAGATTCAAATAATGAAGTTAATGCATTTATGTGTTCAAGCACCAGTAGTGTGGAACGTGGCATTTGGTACATGGACACTGGAGCCAGCGAACATATGTGCTGTGATAAAAATTTATTCGAGTCTTTAAGTGATAAGTCTTACTCCTCTAGAGTAAAGGTTGGTAATGGTACTCTTCTAGAAGTAAAAGGTGTTGGGAATGTAGTAGTCTATGCCTGGAATAATTGTAAGTACATTAAAACAATTTTGTCAAATGTGTTGTACATTCCAGATTTAAAGTTTAATTTGTTTTCTGCAGGATATGTTTTGGATAAGGGTATGCGTTTAGTGTCAAATAGTAATGTTTGTGAGTTTTTAAATAAACATGGGGAAGTTCGTGCAACAGCTAATAGATCTTGTAAGCTGTATAAAATGAATTTTGTTTATGATAATCCAAAGTTTGATACAAAGAAACACGAACTGGAACGCAACTTTAATGTCATGTCATGTTGTCATATAACCAAAAAGGTAGAAAACATTTCAGTTTGGCATAATAGGCTTTCTCATCAAAGTCTTACTCAAATTAAAGACATATTAACCAGGAATAACATTAGCTATGCAGACAATAGTGACATCATTATGTGCGAAAATTGTTTGCGTGGTAAGCAGCACAGACAACATTACCCTAGAAGTGAAAGTCGTGCTGTAGAAAAATTAGATTTGATCCATGCTGATGTTTGTGGGCCTATGGAGAGTGCCTCAATAGGAGAATCGAGGTATTTTTTGTTATTTAAAGATGATTGTACAGGTTATCGTTTTGTATATCTTATGAAAAGAAAATCTGAAGTTTCTGTGCATGTTAGGAACTTTGTGGCAAAGGTTGAAAGGGAATGTGAAAGAAAAGTGAAAGTTTTGAGAACAGACAATGGTTTAGAGTTTATGAGTAATGAGTTAAGGGTTTTTCTGGAAGAAAAAGGTATCATTCATCAACGTTCAGTAGTGTACACACCTCAACAGAATGGCAGGGCTGAAAGAGAGATGCGAACACTTGTGGAAGCTGCCCGTGCCATGATTTATGGCATGAGTAAAGTTTTTTGGGCAGAGGCAGTTAACACAGCTTGTTATACATTAAATAGAACAGGTCCTAGCCCAGTCAAGGGTAAATCTCCGTATGAGTTGTTTTATAATAAAGATATTAGCTTGGATTTCTTTCATGAGTTTGGCTGTAAGGTATCAGTGCATATACCAAAAGAAAAGCGTTTAAAATGGGACAACAAGAGTGTAGAAGGCATGTTTGTTGGTTATGGGGAAAATGTAAAGGGGTATCGCATATATTTTAGTGATAAACATAAGGTAGAGATACACAAAGATGTTGTGTTTTTACCTAACTTGTCTAAGAATGAATATGTGGAAAATGAGAATGTAGATGTGTGTATACAGAATGGGGAGAAATTTGAGTTGAGTGATGAGGATTCTCAAGGGAAAGAGCAGGAGGTAGACAATAATGAAAGTGAGCATGTAATAAATGAGGTACAGAGCAGTGATGATAATGAAACAAATGGTAGAATGCAGCTAAGGGACAGAAGTAAAATAAAAATACCACAAAATTTAGTTGATTATGATTTGGGTTTGTTGACAGTTAGTGATGAAGATCCTGTAACATATGAGGAGGCTGTATCAAGTAGTGACAGTAATAAATGGAAGCAGGCAATGGAAGTAGAGATGAAAGCACTTACTGAAAATGATACATGGATAAGTGTAGAGAAGCCGAAGAATTGTGATATTATTGACTGTAAATGGGTTTTTAAACGAAAGAAAGATGAAAAAGGTAACGTTGTGTCACATAAAGCTAGGTTAGTAGCTAGGGGTTTTAAACAAGATTTGTCTTTGTCAGAAATTTATAGTCCTGTAGCAAAATTAACCTCTGTAAGGTTATTTTTAGCCTTCTGTAATGAATATAATTTACCTATACATCAATTAGATGTTTGTAGTGCCTTTTTGTATGGAGACATTGATGGTGATGTTTATGTATCTTTACCTAACGGGTGTTACAGTGAGAAGAAAAATAATAAGGTGTATAAGTTAAAAAGATCTTTGTATGGCTTAAAAGACTCACCCAAAAATTGGAACAAAAAATTTCATGATGTTATAACTAAATTAGGTTTTCTAAGATGTGATTATGAATATTGTTTGTATATGAAAATAAATGCAGAGTGTAAAGTATATTTACTCTTGTATGTTGATGATTTATTGTTAGCATCTAGTGTTGTCAAAGAGATAGAAAATGTAAAGCAATTGTTAAATGAAAACTTTAAAATGAAAGATCTAGGACAAATTAGTCACTATTTGGGAATGCATATAACGCAAAATTTAAGGGAGGGAACTATAATAATAAATCAGAGTATTTACCTTGAAAAATTGTTACATTCTAGCAATATGTTAGATTGTAAGGCGGCTGTGACCCCCATGGATGAAAATTTTGATCACAGTTTGCTAAAAAGAGATAAGTCTGAGAGTCCAGAAATAGAATATAGATGTAGAAAGGTAATTGGTTCACTGATGTATGCAATGTTGTGTACCAGACCTGACTTATGTCTTTCCATAAGTATTTTAAGTAGGTACCAGTCCTGTGCTAGTAATGATTTATGGGTAGCTCTCAAGAGAGTGCTACGATATGTAAAAGGGAGCTTACAGATAAGCTTAGTTTTTAAAAGAAGTAAAATTAAGGATATCATTGGTTTTGTTGATTCCGATTGGGCCGGTGACAAAGTTGATAGACGGTCAACTGGTGGTTATGTGTTTCAAATTTATGGTTGTACAATTTCATGGGTTTCTCGCAAACAGACTACAGTTGCTTTGTCATCCACCGAATCCGAATATGTAGCTTTAAGTCTAGCTGTTAGTGAAGCTTGTTGGTTGAAAAATTTCTTTGAATCTCTTGAAGGTAAAACTTGTAGTGTGAAATTGTTTGAAGACAATCAGTCTGTAATTAAACTTTGTAAAAATCCGCAATTTCATCATAAAATTAAACACATGGACATTAAGGTAAAGTTTGTACGCGATATGGTAAATAATAATATTGTAAGTGTGGACTACATTAGAACAGATGATCAAGTGGCAGATGTTTTAACCAAACCTTTGGGTAAGGTAAAGTTTGATAAATTTAAATGCTGTATGGGTTTGTGTTAGTATAGTTTTGTTTTGTATAACTAAAAGGTAATAAGTATTGTTTTTTTTTTGAGTTTTAACATTGAGGGAGGGTGTTGTGAAGTATTATTGCAATGTTAATAAAACATATATGATTCATGTGTATGGCAACACCGTCTTCCTCTTCCCTTCTCTCTATGGAATCGCCACTGTGAACACGTATATTTTTGTTTCTTTAAATTACTTTATTAAATAACAGTAAAACATTCCCTGGGACTTTCCTTTTAACCTCCACAAAGCAACAACTACGTAATAGAAAACAAAGGTGGACCCCTTGTCGCGTATGCTGCCTGTCTGATCGCGATAAACTCAAAAATTACCGAGGATTTCATACGAATTACACCAATAGACGGTTTGATTCAATAAGAAGTGTAAGTATAATTATTTATTAATGGTTTTGTGTAAATTGGCTGAAATATGATGTTAACTGTTGAAGATGTCGGATAAAATCATGCCGATTAGGAGCTTTCTAAGCGTGAGCCGGATCATCATCTTCCTGCTCTTGTCCCATTCTATTTGGAGTCGGCGCAATATCATTCTTCACATAATCTATCCATCTTTTTTTGGCCTTTCTCTCCCTCTCCATCCATCAACATTCATGTCCATCACTCTTTTAGTCACATGCGTTTCATACTTCCTCATTGCATGTCCATACTAAGACAAACGACTTCCTTTAATTTTTTTGTAACTGGCGCCACTTCCGATTTCCTCTAACTCATTCCTTATTTTATCCATTCTTGTAACTCCACACATCCATTTCAACATTCTCATTTCCGCTACATGCAATCGCTTTTCATCCATCTTTTTCACAGCCCAGCATTCTGATCCTTACAGTACGACGCGCGACAGCGTGAGCCGAGTAAACCAATAAGATCATAATGAAAACAATATTATCCGGAATTATTCCTTTTCAAAAGATCTATTAAACTGTAGCAGTAAAAAGTGTAAGGCATATCTAGGCTCTGCTCAACGCGCGAAACCGCTGCTCGCTGGTATCTATTATAATCATTAGGTACAGCTGTCGAGAATGCAAACTGTTGCAATTAAGTTGTAAAGATTAAATATAAAATGAACAAATGGTTCTGTCGTGTAGTCCTGGTTTTACAATACACAGAAAATCGACTAAAATACACTAGTCACAAAAATTAAGGGATATAAAAAAAAATCCAAATTTTTGGGTGATTTTCAACAAGCTGTAACTCCGAGGAAAATGGTCGAACAGAAAAAATAAAAAAAGCAAATTGTAGCTCCAAGTGTCTAGTTTTCAGATATGACCATGAAAAATTGTATTTTTGTCATGTCCAGGTTTGGAGAAATCCTAAGAAAACTACCGATTGATTGTTTCGTTCAAAAGCTCTTTTAGAGAATTTAATACTCTTTAATTTGGCGTATTCAAAAAGCCTGTACGACGATGTGCCGCGGAGTTATCGTCAATCAAAGCAAAAAAGTTCTTTTTGACTTTGATATTCCATAACTCCGGAAATAATGATCGTACAGGAAATCGCAATAAGCAATTCTCCCACTTCATTCACAAAAATTCCCTCATCAGTCCTTTCCAATCCGGTTTCAGGCCCGGGCACAGTACCGTTACAGCTCTCCTTAAAGTGACTGACGATATAAGGCGGGGAATGGAGGACACTAAAGTTACGGTTTTAGTGTTGATCGATTTCTCAAATGCTTTCAATACCGTCAGTCACGAAGTCCTTTTATCCATCCTCTCCTATCGCATGGTCTCTCCCGAGGTTTTGGAATGGTTTTCTTCCTATCTTCAGGGGCGTCAGCAGTCAGTCCTTGCTGGTGATTCTAACTCCAGCTGGTGTGATCTGGAAACTGGCGTCCCTCAAGGCGGTATTTTATCTCCACTTTTGTTCTCTATTTTTATAGATCTCATAACTACCGAGCTTCAGTGTGCGTATCATCTCTACGCCGACGACTTGCAACTCTACCGTCGGGCAGGTGTTGACAGCTTATCCGGTGCGGTCGTGGAGCTAAACCGGGATCTACGCGTCGTTAAAAACTGGTCTGATCGTTTCGGTGTGGCGGTTAACCCAAACAAGTGCCAGGCTATCATTGTGGGGAGCCCCCATAGCTTAAGAAGGCTGAATGGTTTAACGGTGCCACCGGTTACCTTTGACGGCACAGTGATTCCGTTTAGCTCTGACGTCAAGGATCTGGGTTTGCATGTTGACACTTGCCTTGATTGGCGTAAGCAGGTCGCGATTGTGAGCAAGAAGGTCACTGGAACGTTGCGGTCGCTCTACCGGCTGAAAAATATTCTCCCTACACACATTAAGGCAATGCTTGTACAGTCCCTAATCTTCCCCATAATTGACTATGGTGATGTGTGCTACTATGACCTGAATGCAGAGCTCCTCAATAAGCTTGACCGACTTCTAAATAACTGCATTCGATTCGTCTTCAATCTCCGCAAGTATGATCATGTATCTGCACATCGATCGCTGTTAAGGTGGTTACCCATCCGGCAGCGCAGAGCATTGAGGGCTTTGACAACCCTGTTTTCTCTTCTTCACAAACCCACTTCTCCTTCTTATCTGACTTTCCATTTTCAATACTTATGCTCTGCGCATAGCAAGAATCTTCGATCATCCAATAACTGTCTTTTACGATGTCCTTCTCACCGCTCTGGTTTTATAAAATCTTCTTTCTTTGTCCAGGCGGTCTTCCTTTGGAATGCGCTCCCTCAGAGTATCAGGACGGTGACCAGTCGGTTCACTTTCAAAATAAAAGCTCGAGAGCATATTCATAAGAAGTTGGCAGATTCGTCTCAGAATTAAGTTGTTTTAGTTTTTTTTTTTTTTTCCCCTATCTTAACTTTATACATTTTGTTATATGTATGTATATATGTATTTATTATTATTATATGTTTATAAATATTTTCTAGTCTCTTTTTCTGTTTTTGCACCTACTGTGTATTGTCTCTGCATCACCCTAAGGTAGACTGGTAGAAAATGCCCAAGGCATTGAGTCCGCCTTTGTACAGTAATTTTACTTGTGCATAAAGTTTTAATAAATAAATAAATAATAAATCGAAGGAGGGTTTTGAAAACTGCACGATATTCTCTATAAGAAAATGTAAACATCTTTTAGAAAAAAATTTTTTTTTGAATTGATAACTCGGCCTGAAAAAAAGACAAAAATTTGCATAATTAAGGATATTTGGATAACTTGGTATAACTTTGGATAAAATGGATGAACGAAGGATATCGTCGGTAATTTTTTAACCTCAAAGTGTCCCCTAAAATCCCTCAAAAATTCAAAGCGCTGCGATTTTTTTTTCATTGTGCCCCGAAGCTTCAAATTCTTTGTTTTTGCAAAAATCACCATTATGAGCAATTTTGTGATTTTTATTCATTTTTTTAATGAAATTTTTTTTTTTTTCTCTAAAATCTTTATTTTTTTGATTAAAGAGATTGATTTTTTTTTAAATTTGAAAAAAAAAAATACTATTTACCATACTATTATTATTTTTGCTATCCCCTTGTTACTGAAACTACCACTCTTCACTCTTCCTTCTTTTTATCTTCTTGGCTTTTGTGAAAGCATCACTTTTTCAAGGTTAATGTAAAGTTGACAGTTCCCAGAGACTCTTTGAGGCTATTTTTCTTATATCTATGCTTTGATGTCAGCCAACGATGTCAGCAAGGTGTAATGAACAACACTGTCAGAGTGTCAGCAAACGTCATGTCGTGATTGTCAATGTCATCGATGCATTTGTGTCAAAAAGTGGTCATCATAATTATTCATATCAGTTTTATTCAGCAATAAAATTATGTAAAGTTAATTTTATCCAAAATGAACCATATTCTAAACCATAATACGTTGGGAATATCATTAAGTCTAGCTAAAATTGTAAAGCTGTTACATTTACGAAGGGTTTTTACTCAACAGTTAGTGAAATCAACCAGTGATATTATTTAGCATTCTACGGTGTTAATAACATGTTGACTCAATCATAAATGATTCGATTCCACTAGTCATATGATAACGAAAGTCAATTTAAGTGATTTTAACATGTTATAATTGTATTTATTATGAACGAGTCTTACGAGTTTGAAGATCGTAAAATGAAAGGTACTCTTCGCGACTGGCGCAAGGCGCTGCGCACTCCGGCCACGTACAGGGTCGGCAACGCTGTGAGGGTTCAGCCACAATTCGTCTTATTAATTGTCTTAATAGGAGTGTTCCTTCTGGTGTTGTGTTATTATAATTGGTGGACAAGCAGCCAGCCACTGAGTGTACAGAAATGGGCAAGTTCCGCACGGCCGTACAACACAACCTACCCGCTGACGAAACCATTGGTTAATGGAGATTTAGTTACGTTCAGGATTGGGATAGTGGCAGACTTGGATACAGATTCTAAAAGCAATACAAACAAACACACATACACAAGTTATTTAAAGAAAGGTCAAATAAGTTACCACCGTGCCAAGAATTCTGTGCAAGTGTCATGGGACATCCGGGAGCCCACTCTCTTGTCTTCAACATACTCTCACAAGGGACGAGGCATGGAGCTGTCAGAGTTGATTGTGTATGATGGCAGATTGCTCACTTTTGATGATCGTTCAGGAATGGTAAGTATATACTGCTATCTACTGATTTTTATATAATTTTTAATAATGTCAAAGTTTAGGGTATCCACATAACGGGCTGCGGGACTGTTCGATAGAGATTCCGCGGCCCTGGAACACAAAGGGCATGGAAGAAACATGGATGGGTTTTAGTCAGTACAAGTCTAACACTCCCTTCCGCTCTGCCCGGAGCGGGAGAAGTCATTTGATGAGTTCACATCTGTAAAAAAAAAAAGGGTATCCACATAATATAATAAAAAGTAAATGTTTTCATTCAATCTGCGAACAATACTATAGTTATGATAAAAAAAGGAATGAGGTTGTTTTTTCATGGATTTACATTCCAGCAGTATAATGAGATTGTGTGCATCCATGTTCCAAAGATTAAAACCATTAGATTTTAAACACTAAACCACATTTCTAGAAGTTATAAATATCACATAAGTAACAGTGTCTTTATTATTTTCCAGGTGTTTGAAATAGTAAACAATAAAATAGTGCCATGGGTGATATTACCTGACGGTAATGGCCAGGTCGAGAAAGGATTTAAATCAGAATGGGCATCCATCAAGGATGATATTTTGTATGTCGGGTCTATGGGCAAAGAATGGACAACTGCCAGCGGAGAGTTCCAAACCTATGACCCCATGTGGGTGAAAGCAATCAACATTCATGGAGAAGTAAGATAATTCAAACAAATTTAAAAACTAATTGTTTAATATATATGAGTCTGAAATACAATGAATTTAAATTGTCTGTTTCTAGATAATATAGAAGACACAATTCACATTAATCTATGTAAGTTTTTGTGAATTCATTTTAAAATAAGTTATTACTTATTTAAGAAAATTGTTTTAAATGTCTGAATTTTCACAAAAAAGAAGAAAGTAAATGATCAGATTAATTCATTAACTAGATGGATAATTGGATATAGACATAGACACTTTTTCTAGTACACGGAACAAAATAAAAATGTATAACTTTACATCCATTAGGTAGGTACCCAGGAAAACTAATCCTACTTGTTTAAAATACTGCAGTAAGTAGCACTAGTACTGCAGTAAGTAGCACTAGTACTGCAGTATTACAGTAACGAAGCATGACATTTACTTAACTTATCAGCAAGGTTTACTCTGTCGCAAAAGGTTATCTTCATTTATTTATCGTATTTATATATGTTAGGTAATCGTTTCCTTCATGGTGGGAAATTCTCATTGTTCGAGTTATTATATTACATAAAAAAGTGAACAGAAAGAAAGGGAAGTTCTAGAAATATGGGAGGATGAGTTTGTGCGGACAGCTAAAAAGGCTTGGACTAGACACCATGCAGGGGCCAGTGAGAATTAGATGGGGTTGGAAGAGGTCAAAGAGCATTTTGAACAGTGGCGTGCAGTGGTTCTCCTCGGAGGGTAGGTCATGCATATTGATACAAAAAACAAACCCTAAAATACAAAGCGAAAAATAAAATTCATGATTGTAGTTTTTAATTTTTTTTATAGGTCTTTTGCTATTCCTTACAATTTATAATTTTTTTGGAAGGTATAAATTCGACAATACCACCTTGTTTTTTTAATTGTCTCTAGAAGTCATTAAGGAAGCTATCGTGTCTGTGTAGTCTGTTTCTCGAATTCCCCGCAATTCGGAGGAATCTCCACAAATTGGTAATCCTGATCTTCATTCATTAAAAATCTAGCTAGCCAATCACAACAGGCAGTGGTCAGCTCCACTGTCAGGAGTTACGCCCATAATCTATACATGTGTGCCGTTCATACACACGACAATATGCACCAGTGTGCGTAAATTCATGAATGGAAATTAGGCCGTTCGTCTTCTTGCCTAATAAAAGGCCCGGATTGTCGTAGTACTTACAGTATAGTGTGAAATACGTCACACGGGCGCGACAAGTTGCTATAAGTGTTTTAACAGGACTTTTAAGTTTTTTTTTATAATATTTTGTATTATTTGATTACATAGTTATAATAAATTCATTTGGCGTTTTTGGTAAGGTAGGCTAGGCCTAGTTGCCTCTATAGACAGACGCCCCTGTTTGAACTTAAAAATAAATAGTGAAGCAGTTTAACAGAATAGTCAGCCAAACACTTAATTTTTGTGTCTAAATAATATTTTTTGCCTACATTTTTAAAAATTAAATCTTCAATGCTTCTTTGTTTCTTGTATCATTATTGGTTTCCTTTTCACAGGTGCAGCATTTAAGCTGGGTGAACCAGTACAAAGCCGTCCGTAGTTCTATCGGGATCCATTGGCCAGGCTATATGATCCATGAGTCAGGAGTGTGGTCGCCTGCCAAGCAATTATGGCACTTCTTGCCAAGGAGATGCTGTCATGAACCTTACAATGAAACTAAAGACGAAGTCATGGGATGCAACTACCTGATCACTGCTGATGCAAATTTTAAGCATATTCATGCTCTTGAGGTAACTTTTTTGAAAGTATGTTGTTTATTGCTACAACCAGCTTTCACTTATATTGCCGCTGTGGAAAAGGGCGTATTTGAAGAAAAGACCAAAAAAATTTACCTAAAATAACCTTCTTTGTTTAGTTATTATTTTCATTTACGTTTTTCTATAGATGCGCCCCTTTTTGCTAATACATAAAAGAACTGCCAAAGTGATGATGATCATAAATTGGATCCTTGTTTTGTGTATTGTCAACG
Organism: Lycophotia porphyrea; assembly: GCA_950005105.1. Lineage (NCBI taxonomy): Eukaryota > Metazoa > Arthropoda > Insecta > Lepidoptera > Noctuidae > Lycophotia > Lycophotia porphyrea. The sequence goes on from OX465389.1 coordinate 6,053,894, forward strand.
ACAAATTTGTTGTCATAAATAAACTACAAAAATCGCTCTTACTGCTTCAGAATAGAACTGCCACTGTCAAATTCTTACCACAGTTGTTACAGCGTTTTTTTTTTTTTTTTTTTGTTAGCCCATACTGTCCCACTCCTGAGCAAAGGCCTCCCCCATTCCTTCCACTTCTCACGATAGTGTGCTTCTTCTCGCCAATTTGCGAGGAAGCCATCCAAGACATCCCGCCATCTTCTCCTCGGTCTGCCGCGACCTCGTCTAGCTGTCTCAGGGCTCCAGTCTTGTGATATTCGGGCCCACAGCTGTGTCGGCATTCGGCCGACATGGCCTGCCCAGTCCCATTTAAGTCTCGCAGCTTTATAAGCTACGTCGGCAATTTGCGTTCTGGAGCGCAGTGTGGTTCCTTATCCGGTCAGTTATTTTTACATTCAGAATGCTGCACTCCATCGCTCGTTGGCAAACCTGGAGTTTGGACTTCTGGACGTTAGTCAAAGACCAAGTCTGTGCACCATATGTGAGGATAGGGAGAATACACATGTCCATTAGCTTGCGTTTTAAGGGGATGGGTAAATCGCCCTTGAATAGCTCTTTCATGGACCAGTAGCTCTTCCAGGCGTTTTCCGTGCGTCTTGCCACATCTTTATGTTGTCTTGCCTGGAAGGAGACTACTTGGCCCAGGTAGATGTATTCTTGGACATAGTGTATTTTCTCCCCGTTTAAGTGCACGTTGTTAGGTGAGCTGTTGGTCATGAGCTTAGTCTTTGACATGTTCATCTTCAGTCCAACCTCAAGGCTTGCTTTGCTGAGTTCTTGAAGCATTTTCTCCAGTTCCGCAGCTGATGAAGAGAAAAGTACAATGTCATCAGCGAAGCGTAGATTTGTCAACCTCACCTCACCGAGACAGATACCTCTCTCTTCCCAGGCGGTCGCCAACGTTCTAAAGACTTCTTCTAGGGTACTGGTAAATAGCTTAGGGGATAGCGGGTCGCCCTGTTTGACTCCCTTTAGGATTCTGAATGTTGGACCTATTCGTTCTAATTTTATGGCGGCTGTACTGCTGGTATAGATATTTTGCAAAAGACGTATATAGGTAGATTCTACATTTTGATTATTAAGAGCTTTAAAGATGGCAGAGTGCTTAATACTATCGAATGCTTTCGGGTAGTCCACAAATGCGAGGTAAACTGGAATATTAAATTCTAGGGATTTTTCTATTACCTGATTGATGGTATGCAAATGGTGGTAGAAAGTCCGGGACGGAAGCCGGTTTGTTCAGGAGGTTGCTGTTTATCTAGATCACCAGCGATGCGATTTTCTACAACTTTAATGAAGGTTTTATACATATGGGAGATCAGACTGACAGGCCTATAATTATTTATGTCTGACTTATCTCCCTTCTTATGCAGCAATATAATATTTGAGTGGCAAAAGTTTTCGGGAAAAACACCCGTACGAAGAATGTCATTGAACAGATTTGTTATGTGGGGAAGTAGTACTGGTTCGCCGATTTTCAGGGCTTCGGTGCTAACGCCATCTTCGCCGCAAGACCGGTTGTTTTTTATTTTACTTAGTGCAAAGTGGACTTCACCACCAGAAATGGGTGGAATGGTGTCTGGGCAGAAGTAGCTAGATGTGTCTGGTATTGAAGGTCTATCGGAATATAAAGATTGATAAAATGTAGTGCAAATGTCTATAGTTTTGTCTCTATTGACTTGTTTATTGCCGTTACTATCTTTCAGATTTGTAATCCACGATTTACTAAAATAGTATTCCTTGCTTGGCTATTTTAAGGGAACAGCGTTTGCAGTTCTTAAAAAAATTAGATCTTCAATTGTAACTCGAATCAATGTTTATGCAAAATAAATATAAATATTTATATGCCATAAATACTTGCTATGTTTGTATTCATTATAGCATACCTTTTCAAAGTACCTGCATGAATACAAACTGCAAAATCCGTTTCAAAATTGAAATTATTTCCACTTGAAGAAATATCAACTTTAAACCACATGTAAGGCGGGATCTCGAGGAGATATTGAAACACCGAGAGCTGAATCAATACTGTCTTTAATATAATGATTAAACGATTAGAAGGATTACTACTACTACTAGAACTATGTTTTAAATGAGGCTATTAAAGTGTTTTTCCATAAAAATTTTCAGTGCAAAATTAATAAACGCAAGATTGCTATGCTACACTCATTCTCATAATTATTTGAAAGTAATTTAAAAATTAATCAACACTATCCCATTTCAGATAACAAAGCACCAACCAAAGCATGGTTTCTCTTCGTTCAAATTCATTCCGGGAACGAATGACGAAGCCATAGTGGCTTTGAAGACCACAGAGTTTGAAGGCAAGACGGCCACATACATAACTGCTTTTACCACAGATGGCACGGTGTTGCTACACGACACCTTGGTGGAAAACATCAAATATGAGGGTCTGGAGTTTATATGATAGTGTTTTAGATAATTTTAACATAAAAATCGTAACTGTAAATATGTAAAAAAAGTATAGTTTCGTTATTTTTGTGTTTTATTTTTGTTCAGAATGCTATTGTTGGAAAGAGATTATAGTAAATCCACGCGTCCTAAGAAAGTGGACCAAGGTCCCATGTACGCCAGTCCTACGTCATTTTGTAAGAGTTGATATTTTTCCGGTTGTAGTATCTTACTATAGGCAAGAACAATTGGATATAATGAATATGGTGGCTTTGGTAGATATCAGGTAACAAAGGCGTGTTAAATACCTGCTAAGTTACGTCATACTTTAAAGCGTGATTTTTTCTTATTAATGCGTGAGGGCTAATATGATGATTCACATCCACTGCAAAACATTTTGTATGGCGGAAAACCTCCCCCCAGACACTTTTGAAGAAGGATAAATTTGAATTTTTATATATTACTTTGGCAACTATTTGAAACTGTTTCCCAAGGGGCCAGACAGTTTTAATGGTTCTTTAGGAAACTTACTAATTTCATAGATTGAAGAGTCCTGTATATAATTGGCACCACAGAGATTTAAAAAATGTTCAAATTACTTACAACTTTATTAAATTACTAGCTTTTGCCCGCGGCTTCGCTTGCGTTAATTTAGGAAAAAAAAAACTCTTAACACCCTACTAAAGTTTCCATAATAAAATAATTCAATCATGATTCGAAAGACACGTGGCGCCATCTATTATAATAAGAATGTTATTGTTGTTTTCCTCGGGAACAAAACTTATTTTAGGGATGAAAGGTACCCTATGTCTGAGTCTGTACACCTATTTTTTTTTATGCATCGGAAGTCATCGAATGACTTCTCCCGCTCTGGGCAGAGCGGAAGGGAGTGTCAGACTTATACTGACTAAAAGCCATCCATGTTCCTTCCTTGCCCTTTGTGTTCCAGGGCCGCGGTATCTCTTTCGAACAGTCCCGCAGCCCTGGGAGTCTGTACACCTGACAACGTATATGCAAAATTTCAGGATGATCGGTTCAGTGGTTTAGGCGTGAAAAGGTACCATACAAACTTACTTTCGCTATTATAATATTATAAAAATAAATAATAACAAATAAAAATAAATACATAGGATTAGGATTTACAGACAGAAAAAAAAACTGAATTATTTTTCTTCTACAATCATAAATCTCAATCATGAAAATTATAAATTTAACCCTATTGAATGACTTTTTCATGAAATATTCATTGAAACGTTGATAAAAAATGAGCGACGCATTTTTAATCAACGTACAACCTGCCGCTGACCAGCAAATTACAAAAAATGTAATAAAATATATATTTTAGTCTTATTATTGTTTAAGTCCCATGTAGTAGGGGGTGAACCTATTGCCATCAACCCGGCACAGATCCAGACTCCGTGGCTGTTACTGAGAAATTCCTAAAGGAAAAACCCAATAACACTTTGCCCTACCTGGGAATCGAACCCAGGACCTCATGCTCAGCAGTCGCTCTTGCGACCACTAGACCAACGAGGCAGTCTGTACCAAGACTACGAGAGGCTACTACAGTATCTTCAACTGTTATTTTACCATCGCCCTTACACAGTTGTCAAGCCGACAATGACCTTTATCTTCGTGACAATATGGTTGCTGTTGGACTGCAGCTGCATCTCCGACCTAGAAATGTCTCAACTACGTTCATAAACCTTACTGACATCGTTACCAAGTCCATTGGAGACGTGAAATGTCGTAATCATGTCAGGCGCGGTCCTAGGGGGGGTGGAGTTGAATTTTGGGGGTCACAGGGATCATGAACCCCAAAATCCAAAAATCATACACGCAAAATTGGCACTCCTCTGTTCTAACCAAATTCCTGGCTACGGCCCGCCCTGTGTGACCCCCCCTTCCCAAAGTCTTAGGCTGGGACCGCGCCTGATTCTTGTTTGGTACTAATTATGTCACTTGGTTTAGAAAAGCCGTTCAAAAGCGTATTGGGGTTAGTATGTTGATGAGGGATGTACGGTATCGAGAAGTATGACAGACGAAAGGAGAGGCCGAAAGCCTAAATCCAGCAGTAGATGATTCTGAACTGAAAAATGATTATGAATAATTTAATTAAGTCATGTCATATTGAATCGTAAAGTCGTGTGGTTGAGACTGCATTTAAATAAATTAAAATAAGAAGACAGAAATAATATTGAAATAAAATTTATTTCATTCAAAATAAAACATAATATGTACTTAGGTACATTGTAAACTTACAACTGTATATTAGTATATAATGGCACTGCGCTGGCCCTTTGTGCAGGATTTAAGATTATTGCTTCCTTGAGAAAAAATCCAACATTGATTCATAAAATTAGATAGAAGCTCAAAAATATTCCATGAAGTAGAAAACGTCAGTTCAACTAGTTTGCCAGCTCTAAACTGTCACCTTCTCTTTCTCGCTCTGTCTATTAGAAAAGGATATCAATACATATAGTATGTGCACAACAAAGTCAACGCCAATATCAGAAATATTCTAAATAATCCCTCTATACAATACAATTTGGCCTATCGGCTAAGGCTAAGATCGGGTAACAATTTAATAGTAACTAATACAAAAGGTACATTGGCTAACAATAAAAACCGAATACAGGGTTCAAATCACAAGGTATTAACCCTAAAATAAATATAAAGACAGCCAAGATAAAAAAAGCATAAATAATATTCGAATACAAGTAAGCAGATGCAAAAACTAGGAACATCATACCAATAAGATCTCCTTCAATCGGATCACCAAAAAACAAACGAATATCACTATAGAATCTCATTTCAAGCCAATAGTTCTGGTGACTTCTTCGAAGACGGTCCAGGCCATCGCAGCCATTAAAGTGCGACGCAGCATTCTTGGTACTGCACCCTTGAAGTATCCTTTTACACCATATGTCTGTAACAAAGAAAGAAAGAAATAAATAAAAAGAACGAATACAACGAGAGTTGGAATGTCCATATAGGAGTTATCTAGATACATACTTGCTTGTGCTTATCTATCTATATATATAAGAATGAATCGCCGAAATGTATGTTCGCGCATAACTTCCGAACGACTGCACCAAATTGGATGTTTTTTTTTTTTATGTGTTCCTTATTGTCAGGACAAGGTTTGTATATAAGAAAATTTAAGTAGACCGGTAGGTAGTAGCACGGAAATAATATCTACAGTATTGTATCTTCATACAAACGGTCGGAACGCGAGTCATACCTACACGCGCTCGAGGCGGTCAACAGTTGCCAGTTGGGATGCAATTGTCGCGAATGCACCGCACTGACGAGCGAACGTCGTTTTCGTTTTTAAAGTGTGCGATTTGAGATAAACGTAGGTACAAGTATTTATTAACATCACATTTATTATGTCGCAATAAGTTTGGCTAGCTATAGAATACAAGACATCTTCCAGCGCAAAAGTAACATTGATAAGTAAGGCTTGCACTCAGGTTGAAATATTAAACAATGATGAACCCGTAACCTCAATTACGGTACCAAGTAATTAGCGAAATATTTTTCAAACTTGACACGATGACCCTCGCACACGCGAAGTTTGAATGACTGATATACCTAATTAAAAAATAAATAAACGACCCCACGGTTGTGGCTTATCTAATTAATAAATAATTAAGAACGTGCTTATTTTGATAATGACTAAGTAACCATCTTAACGAACTTAACTATAGGTACTTGTTAACAATCTTCCTGAATTCTGTTATCATGTGACACCTTTGACATTAGCTTCTTGGTAATTTACAAAATTGACAGAACATTGTTTGATATCTATCTGATTGATATCTACAGTTCCCATTTCATTATTCTTAATGTTGAAATGCGTAATTTAATTTAAGTTCAAAATATTATTATCTTACTACCCTATTGCAAAAGAATACAAACCCATCCAAACCAAGAAGAAGAAGGAGAAGCAAGAAGTTTAATGGAGGAACAACCAAACCACACATTAAAATTTAAAAGACTTTAGAGACGTGCTCCTCAAGATCTTCTCTAATCCAAAAATAAAGAAGCCATACTAGATGGACGTATCATTGGATATTGTACTGGACCATGCACGTCATATTTTCGAAATACATAAAATCCAGCTTAATGTCGACAAGATAGATTGCAGGAGGAAAAGAGATTAAAAAAAAAAGTTCAGAATATGAAATAGATAGCAACACAAAGTTAGCATAGTGATTGATAGTAACACCGAATTTTAGATGGCATTTAGTAAATATCTCAAGACATAAGCCGAAATCTACAAACCTGTGTCCAATTCAATGCTTTTAGTTTCACAGTTTGTGATAGTGACAGAATTAACACAGTCAAAGTTTGTCCTCTCATAGAGACGGGGCCTGTGTCCCAGCAGTGGGAACATTATAGGCTGATGATGATGATGTTCTAGATCTCGATTTGACAATATCGGCAGAATGCTCAAACGCTACTCAATGGGGGCTATCGTTTTTAAGCTCACCAGATAGCGCCACTGTCGAGTAAGGTCCTGTCATTAATGCTATTTTACACTTTAAAGTACAAATAACTTCATAAAAAGTTTATTTCATTTCGTATATCAACATAGTGTAAACTTCAGATACATATTTACAAATATTCTTCCTAACATTAACAAGCATGAAACATTTAAAAATCATTCTACCTACAAGTACTAACAAATAAGATCCTAAGTTGCTATTTAAAATCTTCAAGTCATAATTAATCAGGAATGGCTCAATCTAGACCAGAATCATGAATATTAGCTAAATTACGTGATAAAAAAAGCACGCAACACGTGAAAACTCTGATATCTGAGATTTCAGAAGACACTACTCTACATGAACGCCTTTAGCGGCGAATTCATGCGCGATTGAGTCTTCGTAAGCCTAAGTTATGTTGCTTAAATTAATGTGAAGAAAAAGTAGTGGTGGCAAGATTTAAAGAACGTTTAAAGTTAAAGTAGCGAAGTGTTTGGGCGTAGCGTAGGTATACACAGAATTTCATATTTCAAGCTTTCTTTAAAAAAATATGAATGCTTACCTGTTGTACATATACAGCGGCACTGAACGCGTTCGGAAACTTGTCAGGGTACAGCTGCATATTGGTCTTCAGTACGTCTGCAGGATTGGTGGCCAGCGACGCAGCGATCCCGGCAACTATCCCGCAACTGAAGTGGACGGCACTGGCTGCTCCGGGCGATTGCAACCATTCTGTAAAGGAGAGACAGTTAGGTTAATTTTAGTTGACAATTATCTTACTTTTAATTAGATTTAATTATGGCAGAACAACAAAAGAAGTCATTTTGTCGATTCTTCCGTCGACAAAACCCGTTTCTACTAGGGTAAATGCTACGCGTACTGAAAAATGTTGATTGAGGTGGAAGAAGGCCAAAAAAAACATGATGGATTGTGAGAGGAATGATATGAAAGAGAAAGGAGTAAATGATGCCGTGACGTCTGACAGGGGAGAAAGGAAGAAGAAAACGTGTTGCGCCGACCCCAAGTAGAATGGAATAATGGGCAGGAAGATGATAACTTGACCAAGTTAGATAAACCTGATGTCCTGATAAAAATCCATGTCTGTTGCGACACCCTATCACACCATGTATTATTCTTTAATTGAACATTATCTCTTAAAAAATAGAGGAAAATAATGAGGTCTATACCCAGATAGCGGCCTAAAAAATTTTTTTTTAAAGGTAGGTAACCTTTGTCTATCCCTTGGATTTACAAGCGTGATGTTACGGGACAATGTACCTACTTACTTATAAGTAGTCACGTTTAGCTGCATTCAGTAAGGCGGTAAACCGAGTGTGTTAATAATGATCATAAATCTGTTATCTTTCAGTAATAATTCTGTAACTAAGTAAATGACCGACGCGACAAATTCTATTAACGTCATCTCAATGTTTATTAAACATTCATAAAGAGTGACGTCTTTTTTAGTTTTAGTTCAAAATAAAAATATTGACGTACTTACAAACAAAAATATAACAAAATGTTATGAAATAAGTGTTGCAAAATAAAAACTGAACTTCATTGTAGAGTAGGTAGCTTCCTTTTTTATACATTTTTTATTTTACAACAGATTTATGAATGAAACGGATCCGGTATGAATTCCTAAATCCTAAAGATTAGATTGTCATCATAGTCTGGTCTAACAAACAAAAAAACACATTCATTTGATGACGCATTTTAATCCTAAGTAAACATGATAATAATTACTGTTATAATCTACGATTATTTCGCCATGCCATGTGTATAATTTATGAGGCACATAATTATTATTTTGTAAATAGGTATAATAAATACAATATTTGAATACGTCCCTATCTATAAGTCAACCTTAATCAAACATGCATACCACAAAGTGTATCTAATATTAATTAGTCATTAATTTCTATGTTCATATCATGCAGTCCAAAGTCTACAACTCTTATGAAGATTATGAAAAGGCTATAAGTAGGTACCTATGTGTATGGAATAGAAACATAAAATTATGATCTATCCAAATTGCTAGAAGGTTCGCATGACCTTTCTTTATCAGTACCTACCTACGCATTTTATCAGTGTATTTGGTATTGCAACTAACCTAATATTTTTGTGTGCCTAATTAATGCCTTGACAAGAAATTTTATTGAAATTACAGATTTACATTCAAAAAACTAAATGTCACTTAAAATATTGACCAATTTCACTTCTCGTTGTCATTAGTAAAAGAAAACAATTGATCTTTAATTGAAATACTAAATAATATTAAGTAATTTAGCAACTAGAAGTAAAGCGGCATAGGACCAAATATCTTACCTTTAGGTACTCTTTGCTTGGCTTGCGAGTAGAACATGAGGTACAGGCCAGAGAACGGCGCGTCTCTGGCTAGAGTTGGGCCCAGGCCACACGACAGGCCACGGAAGCCCTCTGCTTTGTAAATGACCTTCAGAGCACCACCCAAGCTGTTGTATTTGTACACTCCAGATTCGTATCTGAAGCAGAAATAAAATTTAAAATTATTCAATGACTTTTGAACAGTTATAATACTTAGTTGTTTGAATTGATGGAGACTTAAATCAATTGTTAGAAAATCGTATCCTCAGAAAGGGCCACACAGGTGTGTTACGTTATATGTAGGTATGTCGTAGTCGACAAAGGTGACCAGACAAGAAATTTCCAAATGATTAACATATAAAGCGTAGGTATACTGCTGCGTCGATTACAGTACAACGTAGAAAGTCCCGACTGCGTTGTAACCTCGGATTACCATAGCTATTGTTTACAGGTGACCTAAACGTTGAACAGCCGTCTAAATAACGTGCTTCAAACACGAGGTGCTACACGTTATCGTTATCGGGTACTCATTTGGGGACAACGTACGTATAATTAGGTATAGAAGTGTTTATTAATTGTAAAGTGTTAACGACAGGTGGGCTCATAGACATGACATCACAGACAAACCTACCGACATTAATCACTAATTAGTTCGTAATGGAATAAAACGTGATTAAAAGGTAATTGGGACGTTTTTGGCTAGGTAATTTTGATAACATGAATGATAATTTCAATTCACAATCAGTAGGTATTATCAAATACCTACAATGACTTTGCTAGAAAATAGATTAAAAGATAAGCATATTTTTTAGGGAGTTCGTTCAATATTGTACCTGTGTATGGTCGAAATTTAATTACGTAGATAATGCTGCCTACTAGAACGTCTAAATATAGTTACAGCACAGTGATTAAACAGTCAAATAGTTGTTACAGCAAATAAAATATTGGGTAATGAAGAGACAATATTTATCAATCAACAAATGGAAATTGGAGCTAAGTGTTATTGTTCATTCTAAGAACTCAACATTATATTTTAAAAAGAAGCTTGTTAAAACAGAAATATGTTTTGTGATGTTAACAACATTCTATTAAATTCTAAGACAACTTACCTAGTTTTAATCACAGTGATGGGTATTAATGCAACGCCACTCATGGTCCTTGCGACGACTCCTAACGTGATAGCTTCCAAGGCACCCAAGTCGCCTTTAGTCTTCCCCATCTTGGCTTTCAGCCAGTGCAAGGAAGAGAAGTAGATTCCCACTCCGGGAACGCAGCGAGCAATGGAAGGCACCATGCCCCGCCATAGCCCAACTATTTGTTCTTGCCGGATGATGTTTGTGAAGATTGTTATCATCCCGGGTTGGATTCGGCTGCTGTAAAAGGAGTTAAGGTTAGTTGTGATAAAAGTTTCAGAACTTCAAATATAGACAATATTTGTGTTGTTTACTAAGGATAGGACAGGGATGCTCCAAGGCACAACTTGGGCCCTTTGATGTGATCTTTTGGCAAGATTTGGTTTTTAAAAGACCTGCATCTTTAAAGTCAGACTTGTGCGCAGTTTTCGCAGTCATTGATAGTCTTTCTGGGTGATTGGAAATCAAATAAACAAAATCGTTTGTTTATCAATCATTGATAACTAACGCCGTGTCGTATGTTGCCATTTTACACGCGCCTGAGTCGTAAAACCGCGGCCTTAGAGCTAATTATTTGAGAGAAATAAGATAATGAGACGCTTAACTAATTAAAATATGTAAGTATCATTCATTTCAAATATACTTAACTAAAATAAATACCAATAATTATATATCAAAAGATAAACTATGCTGAAATGTCGTGAATATTGGTGACGATTCAATACGGAAAAAGATAATAGGTCATTAGCAGTTTAAGGAAGCATTCTCAGACGAATGGCAGATGTTATCAATGTCAATGTTAAGGATACTATCTCCAGTGTTAAAAATAATTAAGTAGATGTCAATTATCTTATAATGTACCTACAATAAACAAATTAATGAAACAGCTAATCAGTCGTTGGTCACTGCTCGTGCCTATACCTACCTACTTCTGTTTCGTAACAACAAGATTTATACCGTCTGTTGTTATCTAGGCGTCAACGTACATTTCTGTGAGTTTTTGGTGATTACTATTTACTTGTTACTGTGCGACGTTGTTTTTTTCTGTTACTAAGGAGAAAGAAGAAGTCTTTTGGTTTTATTTTATTTGTCTAGAACGTAGTTTACGTCTACGAAGCATAAGACTGGTCGTTTGTGGCAAAGCTCGGAAGCCTATATGTACCTTATCTCAATGATTATCTGGCATGAAAATGATGAAGTTTAAGCTCAGTGTTTTTGATATTTATCTGAGATGTTATTGTTATTATTAATGATTTTAAAATACTTACTTGACAGTCGCCGCAACAACATGTTGAGTGGGGTTCTGTAGACGAGTCTTCACCAAATCAAGCGGCTGGAACAGTATAGTACTGAAGGTCCCGGAGAAAGAACCGGCGAGAAATGCCTTGATCACCGGGTGGTACTGTAAGCAACAACATTATCTATGTTAGCATTATAATTTCCTTCAATCAGAAGCGAATGATACACTTTGACCCTCACACGAGTCCTGAATGAGTTAACTTCGTGATAAAATGAGTCTATCATAGAGTTTTATAACTTACGTTTGCCACAATATCCATTCTGGGTTAAAGTCAAATCCTTTTTGTTGACAAGAAAATATCCTTTGTCAGGTAATATCTTTGGAATATACTCCGAACTTGTAATATTCAAAGTGAAATAGCCAATGACAGAGAGAGTTTTTGAACCGAAAGAGATTCAGGTAGAAATTTAGATCGTATCCGAGTAGTCTGAATAGTAAATAGGGTTGATACGGTACATCAGAACAATGGTCATTTTTTGCAACACCTCGCTTGTAAAATGCATGTATGCTGGCGCCAGTGCGAATTTTAAAAGAAACGTAAATAACGCTAGAATTGCGTTCACAGAAAGTCTGTAGCACTTGAAAGTCCACTTTCAAAGACACTGGATTAACTTAATTAGGAGAAAGAAAATCACGGTCGATGAATTTAGCCATGAGGACTAAACAGAAGAGAGCTGAACAAAAACTGTATAGCGCGAAGAGAAGTAAATGAATCAGAGCGATACGTTGGACGCGCACACTGCTAGGTTGGTGAACGAACACTGAGCGAATATAGTGCGGGGCGATTATAAGCGATCATTTATATGAGTCGTTATCAGAGGCAGACGAGGGACGTGGACATCGCGGGTGAACAGAGGTGGAAGGTCGAGCTCAGCACCCCACATGATAATAAGTATCCGTGCCTACTGACTAGGGGGTAACGAGTAGCTCCGATAACGTAGGGTCGCCACTGGAAAAGAAAGATAATATAACGAGCCCTGCAGTTAACTCAACAGAAAACAGTTCTTATTGGTGAGTATTTTAACGATATTGTTGCAAACATAGCTTTACCATGATGACCCTAATTAGTAAATTAGCCATATCATCCTCAAGCTTTAATAATAATTTAAATTTCAGGGACCTTTTGCCGAAAGCTGCAGGTGAGTACTCGTATTCAAATACATAGTAGGTTCTTACTGACAATAGCAATAGTAAATATACAATAGCAATAGGCTGCCCCCCTATTACAGGGGAATTAAACATAACTGGCGAAATGTAGCTGTACACCTCCGCCTAACCCTTCAGGGATTATAGATTATCATATCGTTCACTATGCTAGAATATAACTTGTGGAAAAACTCACAGACAGAAAATCACCACACGCAACGCTTAAATTGTTAACCATCACAAAATACACAACAATGTAACAACCACGCACTCAAAGACTTATAACAACATGAAAACACGAGCACGAGTCTATTTATATAGTTTCTGTACGTATTGAAAAGAGACGTGCAAAATTATCAAAGTGACACTACGATAAATACTTAGATAATTACAAAATAATAATTAAGTATAACGTATAAATAAGTCATCAGATACTTTAATGAAAAACAAGTACGTAAGAATATGCGTATTTAATTTATTTGCGATGCGATAGATTGATAAGTTGATGTGGGGTCTTGGCTTATTGTGATATAAATCAGTAGAAACAGGAAAATATTATATGTAGATGGTAGATATTGACTACAAGGACCTTTCCTTAATTATTGGGTACGAAGAAGCCTCAGACCAAATAAAAAACTAAGACACAGCACTGTCAAGAGTGACGTGGAGCCGGTTTTGTAAACATGTGTGCAATGTGAGCTTAGTTTTTGAGCGTAGTTTAATTGTACTTTGATGTAAATGTGTGCGTGTGAACGTGTATGCACAGGGGGCGAGGCGTGGTTTTGCGCATGCTTCACTGAATTGTTCGCGTGCTATGTCTTGGTTTTTTATTTGGTCTGAGGAAGGAGCACATAAAGCGTAATACTTTAATAATTATTGTATCTACTATGCATAAGTATCCGAAATAGATGTTTTCGTTTGAATTGACTCTCGAAGTCTCGCCCCTAGTCTTTTGATAGTTTTTACCTTGCGTTATTAACTTCATTCCGGACAAAGCTAATAATAATATAAATTTTGCAGTTCTAAAGGCAATCAATTGATTTGTTTTTCATGTCGTAGCCTAGAAACAAAGTAGGAGTTTATAATACATTTTCCTTGTCCAATATTAATATCATCGAAAAAAGTTGATGCAAATTATATTCTTTTAACTTCGGAATGGTAGAACGCGTTTGATAAAGTTAATTGTTCAATTTAAATACATACAATTAATGTAATGTGGGCTAGGCTAATAAGGGGTCGGTTCAAAGGTGGCCAATGTTTAATTCAGTTCATGCAACACAATAATAAAGAAGAATTAGTGCGAAAAAGCCTCATTACAGTTTTGTAAGTGATTAGAGTTCCTCAAGGAAGTGCTTTAGGACTAATACAATTAAGGTGTTTGGTAAAATTCCAACAAGCAGAAATATGTTTTTGTTGTGTTATCCAATAAATCATTTTATCAAGGAGCTCAATTACATATTTTTATCATTACAAGGCTATCAACTGCACAAGTCAGGGTAGGGTAGCATTGAAAATAAATATTAAGAAAGCTATCAAAAAGGTGTTCAAAAAAATAAGACTGTCTGTTTGTTTGTGTCACAAAACTTCAACAGTGAAAAAATTCAAATATTTATTTCATTATTTTGTTTAAATTCATTTTCATATGCAGCCAAAAGAATCTCAGTACTTATGGTATTTAATATAATTATAATTTACTTACTTAACATAGTGGCCAAAATTTAAAAAATTTCCAGGTGTGCCTGTCAGACAGTGAATAGATACTTGACGGAATCATGTAATTTTTTTGCCACCGCAAAACATAATTATTAATTTCCTTTTAAGACGACACTACAGTTTTCTTCTTATTTAATTTCTGTTTTAATTTTTTAAACTAGCATCCTTAGTTCTGAAGACAATTAACTGCTAGTTTAAATATAAAATGGTCTAAACAAATAAAAAGAGGTCTAAAGGGTTTGGTTTCCGCACTTAGTCCCTAAAGGTGGACCATTGTGCGTGAGCCATGGTGGCCGTTACTCCAACCAGCCCACCTCCCTCCAGAAGCAGATTATATTTCGTGGTCTTCTCAGGGCATCCGCGAGGGATCTTGGTGTACCAAGAGTCTCCTCGCGGATCTGGGTGACACCAGTGCACTCGAGGAGCACATGCGCCACCGTTTCCTCCGCCTCCATGCACGCTCTGCACAGAGGGCTATCCGTGATTCCTAGGGTGTGGAAGTGTTTATTCAGTGAGCAGTGTCCAGTGATGGTCCCCGACACCAGTCGCAGGCTATCTCTATCCAGGCGCAGAAGGCGCTTGGTCAGCTTTGCATCCAGGGATGGCATAGCTTCCTTGGATTGCCTGCACCCTGGTGTCGAGGTCCACCATTTTTCCGCTTGTGTCTTAGTGTGCTCCTTTAGCCAGCCCCTTAGCTGCTTAAACGGAAAGGGCACAATGGGTTCGGGTCCGATGGCCTTTGTGCTGGATCCCCTTCTGGCAAGCTCATCAGCCGCATCGTTTCCGAGTGATCCACTGTGTCCTTTGATCCATTGCAGTGTCACAGTGTTGCGGTTTAGCACCGTAACACGTTCTAGGGCATTGTGACATTCTAGTATTAATTTTGATGTGATTTGGTTTCTCTTTAAGGATTGTAGAACTGAGGCACTGTCTGAAAGTATACGAATATGGGTATCCGTAACTCCCCTGGCTTCTATGGCGTGTGCCGCTTGGATAATGCCTACACACTCTGCTTGATACACAGAGTTGAGCATTCCCAGGGGTCTGGATATTTTGATGTTTAGGTCGTCAGAGAAAACTCCGACACCTGTCCCATCGTCAGTCTTTGATCCATCCGTGTAGATCCTTAGCTCGTGTGGACCTGAGTAGTCACACATTTCCGCTGTGAGCTCAATATTATAGTGTTTTTGAAAATAGTGGGCCTTCAGGGTTCTGTCATTGGGTGATGCCATCATAGGCTGTTGTTTGATTGCATCATCCTTTATGCGTGTATGTTTTATTCTGGAGTCGTTACTTAGGGTGCCGGATACTTCAAGCCTGAAGATCCCTAGGGTTGCTTCCTCTCTTACGACGAGGTGTAGAGGTGGCAGTCCCAGCATCACCTGTAGAGCGGCAGTAGGTGATGTCCTCATGCTTCCAGTGATTGCTACACATGCATATCTCTGTAGCTTCTCGAGTTCTTTCTGGGCGGTGCTCAGGTTGGTCCTGGGCCACCAAACTAAAGAGCCGTATGTGATGATTGGTCGGATGACTGTAGTATAAAGCCAGTAGGTGATTTTGGGGCTTAGGCCCCAATTTCTACCGAGCAGTCTTTTACATTGCCATAGGGCTATGCTGGCCCTTGTGGTGATGTAATCGGTGTGCTTTGCCCAGTTCAGCTGTTTGTCCAAATAGATGCCCAGGTATTTGGCTTCAGTTGACAGGCTTAGGGTGGTCCCAAAGAAACGTGGCAACTGTAGGGTTGCCAGCTTCCTTTTTTTTGTGAAGAGGATAAGTTCTGTCTTGGTAGGATTCACTGCTAGTTTATATTCCTTGCACCAGTCCTCTACTATCTTCAAGGCTTGGCGCATAAGATTACACAGTGTATTTTCGTGTATGCCGTTTATTATTATGGTTATATCATCGGCGTAGCCCACCGTGAAGTAAAAGAGGTCAAAAGGCCAGTGACTTGACTCTGTTCATTGTTCTTATCAGGTGTTGGTCGCCAAATAGGACTTCATAGCAAGATCCTAACAAGAAGTTATTTTAGTTTTAAAACAAAAGTTCTTTTGGGGTTACGTTAGGCCTGACTACCAGATAGCATTCTTTTGCGAACAGAAGTTATCTTTGTTGCTTTTCCGCTGTCAGTATTAGTAGGTCATATTGGACTCCTATTAACACTCTGATTTGTACCTGTGCTATTGGGCCAACTAAAGCATAAGCTAAACAGTTTTATTGTAACAAAGAAGTTCTTATTTTGAAACACCTGCTTCAATTTTTTTTTTTATTGTTTCCCAGAGTTTGGAAAACCTCGTGATCAATAATTACCTGTGTGTTATTCTGTTAGTTCTAACATAAACCTGTCAGAATGTAAAACTGAGTTCTCTGACGGGAACCAGTTTTTATCCTTATGTCCTAAGCGATAAGGTTGAGAAGTACATTGTGATGTGCAAATATAATAATTATCTACATCTATGTAGATAATAAATTACAGTTGATAGTAATTAGTTGAGTAATGAGTAAACAAAGATTGTGGGAATTTCCTTTACCACGTTAGTGACCGAATCTACTAATCCAGATAGGTATTAAAACTTCTTTTTTTAAAACTAGTGAATGAACGTTTGTGGTATAATTTAAATTAGGAAAAACACGCGACTTCGACCGGATAAGGTCATACATAGAGGACGCTTTAACTGTGAGACAAACAACTCCGCAGGGGGCCACTTACGTCGTTATCAGTAGAGTTCTGCAGGTCAGGCGTTGTGTCGATCGCCCATCCATTAGAAAATGCCGCTGTCGATTGCGACATACTCATTATTTACCAATGTAGAGCCAAAATATTACGCCGTAACCTTATTAACATTTTTACGTGTTTTGGCGCTTAGATAACAGTTGTGCATCGTTATAAATGGTTGCCTTTACTTCCACTGTGACTAATGATTCTTGTAAGCAGACTAGATAATCAACTGATAATAGTTAAAACAAGATTAATCGTTTAACATGTTTACAACTTTATTTTGCATCTCGACTGTTCTCAGCTGGACAACAGCTTTTTCTAATTTACGTCACTATCAGCTGTTTTTCGTGATCTGTTCAACCAATGGAGAATCAAGATTATTCAGGATGACGTTTGTTTTAACATTTTGCTCAAACTTGCCAAAGAAAACAATACTGTCTGACGTTGACATCGTGGTTTTGAATTTATTATTGCGTTCAAAAATAAGAAGAAATATTTTCGTTCATATCTTTTTTATCATCATTAAAAGTATGGTACGGTTAAATCTTATCATTGCCCGCCTCATAACGCAAAGCATTTGTAGTAGTGCTCTATTTCAATCTTTATTTAAATCAATAATTTCTTCATTGTACGAGTCTAACATTTTAAATATATAAAAACATAAAAAATAGACAGTCATCAACCATTAGAGGTAAAATATTCTTACTGAACACTATACAGGAGTAGAGTAAAGTACTCAAAGGAGTCTCGAGCCCGATTTTAATAAGAACTAAAACTGCGTCATAAGATTTTGGAAAACGGGGTATTAAAAAAATCGCCTGAACAAAAACATAAGGCAATATTTTGGAGTTAGCTATTAATTTTGAATATAAAAAATATATATTTTAGCTATATTAAAAAAATAAAAATAAATGAGATATGTCTCTGTCTGACTGTTCTTCTTTAGTTTCATTTATACTTGAAATTATACTTTGTTACAGACCTTACTGCACGCAACGCAACATTAATTACCTACTGAGGTATCTTAT
This sequence comes from Lycophotia porphyrea, assembly GCA_950005105.1. NCBI lineage: Eukaryota > Metazoa > Arthropoda > Insecta > Lepidoptera > Noctuidae > Lycophotia > Lycophotia porphyrea. The sequence goes on from OX465389.1 coordinate 6,072,211, forward strand.
TGTGATCTGACTATGTATGGTAATCGTCCATTCTATAACGTCCATTTTAATTTATCGTATTTGATACGATATCGCATATATCCTAAAAAGAACATAAAATAATGAAGTACAGACCTAATGCGAGCATGATTCAGGATTTTTATAGTACCTACCTATAATTGAAATAAATTTTTCATCTTCATTTCAATGTTTAGTAGTTCCGCCGCCGCCGAGCCGGGCGCCGCGCCTTTTGAAAATAATTTTGATTGAGGTAGAAGATACAGAAAAAACTATTAAAAAAAATATTTTATACCTATTAATGTGAGGGCTTCGTACGTTTTTGTGTATGTACAGACGCCAGCAGTTCAACCTACCCAAAACTGTCAGATTTTCCCAACTAATCTTGAATCTAATGCTATAGATAGTTAAGGTTGATAAGATTTGATAGATTGTAGTAACTTGATGTGCTGGCGTCTGTACCTGTATTTACCAAAATACGGGACATCCTACTAAGGGACTATAACGTGACGATTTTTGTTAAGAGCGAGTAGGTTTCTCCGACTGTATCGACAAACGGAAGCGCGATTAACGCTTAAATTGTGCGACTTACCTGACGTGCGACTCACTGTAGTTCGAATGCACGCTTGTGCGACTGAAGGTAAAACATCACGCTTGTGCGACAAATAGAAGGTCTACATCACGCTAGTGCGACAAACTGAAAGTCAACATCACGCTAGTGCGACAAATGCTTGTGCGACAGCAGTTCGACACTATAATGTTATGTCGCACAAGCGTTAATTGCGCTTCCGTTGGTCGATACAGTCGGAGAAACCTACTCCCTCTTGACAAAAATGAGGCCAAATAATGTAGGGACTGTGGTCTTTAGTTGTCAAATGTAGGTATTTTCCTATAAAACATACAAATATTGACGACAAAGGCAGTTATTTTTGTCATCTTTAAAAATATAATAAATGGCCTCCACTATCCCTGTTACCTCCCTGCCAACTATAGTTAAGTAGCGGAATATTTTGCGCGAGGTTATCGTTTTGCCCTGTCTACAAAGAGAAGTCTTGATGATAACACGCCATTGGGGGTATGACTTATTATAATGAGCAATAAGCAATGAACATGAACATCACGTGATAAGTCTTTTGATTTGAACAAGCTCTTAGTGCGTTCGCACTTGCGAAACATTCACACAAAAGATATTAAAATCTTTCTTTCTCTTTTCCTCTCATTTCTCGTAGTGTAGTGTCATAATGTTATCTGTGTCGAAGTTTCAATATGTGTAACGAAAAACTTTTTACTAGCCATGATTGATGTCATTGTAACACGTATTCCGCGCTAGCTTTTGCGGTAAAAACGAATATGGTGATTGATGGACTGTGTGAAGGATGTTATGGTAAGAAGGGAGGTGTCTGATGAGATGACGGGTAATAGAGAAGTATGGGAGAAGGGAGGTGTCTGAAGAAGGAGAAAAGCTACGCCGACTCTAAATAAGTAGGGACAAAGGCAGGAGAATGATGATTTTGATTGTGCATACTTTTTTTTTTTTTTTTTCACGGATGGGCAATCATCAAATGACTTCTCCCGCTCTGGGCAGAGCGGAAGGGAGTGCTATGCTTTTTTCGGGGTTCAATTGGATGAAAGGAGATGTTTCATTTTCGGCCATAAGATGTACATTAATTGAAAAAGAAGAAAAAATACCACGAACTTGGGAAAAATATTCTTTCGTGAATTTAAGCCTGATTTGCTGTGCACAAAAAGTAAAAGTATTTCAATTATGGCCATATTCTATTCAACATGGCGTCTTACAGTTTGCAGTCTGCTTTCGTTCTGAAATCATGTCACATAAAAACATAATATCACGTCGACGTTAAATATGAAAAGTATGTGGTCTTGTAATTAATTATTATTCCCTTTACATCATTTTCAACTAATTATAAGCAATTGTGATGTTTTCATCCTTAAAACATTTTGTTCTGACAAAACCAAAACTCATCCATCAGTGTCAGAAAAGGTTTCAAAAGATTTGATCATGCCTTGGTGAGTTACTATTGCCTAACCGTGTAACGTTTTATTAAAACAGAACAAAAACTTAAATAGGCAAGTATTTAAAATAATCAGTTCTGATCAAGTTCTGATAGACAATTACAAATAACAATTTCTAGGTTATGTAAACGTCATCTCTACAACATGTCATGGCTGTCATAACTCTCGCGACAAACGTCAAACATTTTTAATTTTTATTATGTGCATAAAAACCATCTATTATCATGTAAAAAATGTTACTTTATTCTATTCAAGGGTTTGTTTCCCAGCTTTTCTGAAAGGTACAAGTTATGGCCGGAGTCCCATACAAAAATGAAACATCCCCTTTGGCATATATTAAGTATGCAAATTTTTGTCCAATTCAGGTAATAATTAAGGATGAATTATTTACCTCATGATTACGTGGCCTCAGTTTAATCATTTTGTTTTTGATTTTGACTGTTCACTAGTTTTGAAAAAAAAAATCACTTCTTAGTTCTGATTCGAATTGAGTTTATAACTTTTGGAGTCAAAACTGATCACGAATATATGGCAGCTGTACTAGTAGTAAATGTTTGGTATAATTTACAATCACATACTTTTGAATCACTTCGACGCCACACAGTTCTGACGCGAACTCCGTTCATTAGTATTAAATTTCTGATTTTGATCATCTACTTTTGCTGTTGACTGTACTTACCGCTTCACAAATATGATGTGAATAATAAAAATGTCGTAAAAATTGTCCCCAGCTCTAATTTCTAAAGTAAGAGGAGGAAAATTCTGAAAACATTTAGATTTTGTAGAACGAAAATTGGTTTGAATAAGATTTGATATTCGTGTTTTAAGCTTCGCATTGCTAGGAAATGCATGTGATTGTGTCCATTGCATACCACGGACACGTTATGCATCAACTTACGTCATTTGTACAAACGTGATGGCTTGCTCGAATAAGGCGCTCACATAGCTCAACGCTGTCAACGCCATGCACGCTGTGCATGCGCTACACACTATACACGAATATTAACCCGCGACTATGCCGCAGTGGGCCACGCACACTACAATAGTACATAGTTGTGGGTGTGTAGCGCGGTGTACTGCTGCAGTGGAAACGTAGACCGACGTTGTCCAACAAATTGGGTTTGCGCCTTCATATTTTGTTTAATAATGTAGACTTAATTTTTATTTATTATTAAATCAATCAAATTAATTACGTAGTCGGCTAAATTATTATAGATCAGCTAGCACGTTGTTTTTCAAAAAGCAGTGACGAAATGCTACAAAAAAGAAGTCACACCATGTTTCCTGCTCATTATCTAAGTGTAAAGTACCTCTTGTCTTGATAACACGAAGTGTCACATGATGAGCTCTTGACCTGTTCATAGTTGAATATAAATGAAGAATTTTCTTAATCATGACTGGGTTCCAGGCAGCACATCAAGCTACTACCTACAATCTGTCTTTCTTTAATAGATTTTCAATTTTATTGTGAAAGCATTAGGCGCAAGGTTGGTTTGGAAAATATGACAGTTTTGGGTAGCTTGTTGTGTTGGCGTCTGTACATTAAAATTTTAGACATGTTATAAGTTAGACCATAATATACTTACAGAATCTAGTGTTTGTAAGTACCTACTGTATTTTTAAAGCAATTAAACACTCTGAATACTAATTAATTAATAGTATTTTGTTCAGGCGATATGAAAATCAAACGCCTTTGGTAAACCTAATAGCAAGCAGTAGCGCTTTCGAGAAAATGAATTTCTCTGAGCGTATATTCAGTGTAGGCGTTAAAGTCGTGTAGACGCTGCTTAAATGCATATTATGCTATTATAAAACATAGGTACTGCAAATATGCACTAAAAATGCCGAAATATGCACGATTAAAAGCATCATAGGTACCTACGATTCCTTTTTTTTAATTTTTTTTGAGGCTCATTGTAGTTTAGTAAAAAACCGCGAGAAAAAATGTCCTAAATTTCTGCACACCCGATTTAAATTATATAATTTTTTACTTAATAGGCAAAGAGCACTTGGTTTTATTTTGCATTAGGGCCCAAAATGCTAGTTACACCATTGAACCCGGGTTGTTATATAGAACGGCGTAATGCAACGCGTCTTACACATTGAATACATATGAAATTAGCACTATCGATGACAAAGTAGTAAAATATGCAATATCGCTATAAAAATAGCGTTTTAAACATTTGTATACGAAAACATGCAAAACCATTTACCTAATGAAGACCCACAGGTGATGCGCAGTGTACCTAATCAGTAAGGTCGTAGTCATAGTGTGATTGCGTCGATTGTAGTTAGGTAGGTACCTAGAGCAGGAACTGTCTGTAAGCAATGCACTGTGGATTTTATGCAGTTTTTAAAATCCCTCCTTCGGCATAATGATTGATTGTCACAACTAGATATCCGATAGATCGAAAAGTATAGATACCCAGGAATTAAGTATAATTAAAACACTACTTAGTTTACTTAAATTTTATTATTCTACGTACTTCCATAAAGCATAGTAAATACCTTATGAAACTTACATAACTAGAATTACACGTCATCGTCAAATATATACGTAACTTTACGAAAATTTATTATAGAATGTTTATAAAATCATTAATCACAGTGTGTACTAACATTCTAAATATACATGGAATGATTAATTTCAATCTTTTAATAAATAAAAATAAAAAATAGAAGGAAACCCTGATTGTAAGTCAAAAGCGATTATAAATATTTTTGTTAGACACCTTTTAAAACATATACTAGATTCTCAACCCCTATGGAGTACGAAGGCACAAGTATTACTATAAAAGAATTTGTAATTCTAATAATTGTACTGTTTTAATAACATTTATTATTAAAAAAAAAGTATGTGACGAGATTGGCACAATAATTTGAATGTTGAGAAGCGAAACCAAAACTTTTATAAAATTAAAAAACAACCAGTTAATATCAAAATGCTAGCTGACTTAAACTTATCAAAATATAAATTAACGTTCATTAAACGGCACAAAATTCTGGAATGGAACTACGGAATGAATCTGTCACATAAATGCCTAAATTTTTAAATGAGAGCGACATTGGCACAAGCGTCAGTCCCGAAGTAGTGGATACCTAGGTATGGCTACAATATCGGTATCTCATATCCCAGAAAAAATCTGTGATGGAAGATCAATGTCCAAACTACCAAGTAAGTTCAAACCTTATGTTTGCAAATATAGCCAAAAACAGAGATTCGAAAAAAGAGATTTTTACAAGGAATGGTCCTTTTCTATTCTAACATTAAGTCATTTGAAGAATCTAATAAGTACTGCACTAAGCATAATTTATTATTTTGTATGTTTTCAGGGATGATTTTCATCAAGAAATCTTATCAATTTCTTTAAAATACGTCTTTATTTTTTTTTTCTATCCACTTCGTCGATCACACTGTGCGTATTTTCCCATCGTATTTTTTTTCCATAATAGTTAAATAGACACTTAAGATATAGACGACAAATTCTAAACATTTATAAATAGAAGATTGAATAAACTATTAATAGGTATTACAAGTCAAAGGCTAGTTTCTTTATTATTCCTGGTGCGAATCATCCCTAACCAACAAAAATATCGAGTGTACATTCAGGTTGAAGGCAGACCATACTGACGACACCCCACACCGATCGAGCACCAATGACAAATAATCGAAATTTAATTGAGGAAGCGTCGAAGCATGCGAGGATTGGCGTGGCAAATGGTTCCGCCTTTTAAGTCTGACTAAAGTTTACATGTGTCTCGTGTTTCCGAAGTTGATGCCGCTCTGGGTGGCTCCCTTGTTGGACCCGTACTGCAGTGAGATGACACCTTGACCGGCCCTCAGCTGTTCCTCGGAGAAGTTTCGCACGTTCTTCTCAGATTCCTTAGGCCCTATCGAAGGCTTGCCATAGTTGCCAGCCTGGAATATAAATTGTATTAAGTTGGTTATTTTTTCGCGGATTATGATTTGGCCGTAGCTCATGGCAAATAAGAGTTGTTAAGTTTTTAACAAAAAAAGGTAGGTTAAAAGGTAGGTTTAAAGGTTTTGTGTATTTTGTTATACTACATAAATTCGCAAAACTTTATTCCAAAAGTCACAAAACTGAATTACAAAATACCAATTTTCATAATTCCGAATGGTTCAAAATTCCTAATATAACAACTCCGATGTATCACTCATCCTATTTTTATAGTTCCGTAATTACTATATTCCTAGCAAGCAAGCAAGCATGTAGCATGCAAAAGAGCATGCAACATGCAGCAGGCATGGCTTCTGTCACGGCTCAGGCGCTGCGGGGCTCCAGCGGCCCCACGCGAGCTTATTGTCGTAGATGCTTTGGCTCTCACCACCGCAGCTTACAATTGCGTTAAAACTACCTGCTCCTCAGCTCGCGGGCCGCTTCACCCCTCCACTCCTACGCGGGTTTAAATTACACTCTAGGGGTAGGGCAGACAAGACTACGTGAGGTCGGTTTTGCAGCGATTCGTTTCTGTCACTAACTTTTGTAACACAACATATTGCTATTACCTACTTCTTTCTATTACTTTTTAAGACAATATTTAATTTAAGATTAAAATGCTTTTTTACAGAAATGGCAATATGCCTAATAAAATAAGCCAAATTAAATTCTCCCATCTTCATAGTACGCCAAGTGAAATTATCCCAAATAATCGTCGCTCGAAATAAAATATGCTAAACAAAGTAGACGTTTTTAAACTGCATTAAACGTTACTTGTAGATTTTGAATTTATATGCGTAACAGCATATTATACTTATTGAATTAGTATTCTAATTTTAGCAGTTTATTCGAAGTATTGAAAATCGGAATGTTGTTTTTCCGACCGAGAACCGATCGAGAATTTGAGTCTTCGAACTTCGGAAAACAAAAAATTGCATTTACGACTTTCAGTCAAATAAATTTCGTGATTTTTAATAATAGACAAAGTAATTGTTAGGTATTATGAAATTCGGAGTTTTGACATTGGAATATCGAAATTCGGTATAATATATTTCGAAATATTTGGGTTCCCTCAGGAAGCATTCTACTCAAGAAAATAATAAATTCTTACATAGAAAACACTAAAGTATTACATCATGTGTCTGCGTACGTACGTCGTACTAGCACAGGGAGCGTAGCTGACTTGTTGGTTGAAAAAACAAGATGGCAGAGTTTGTACTCACGCCAAAAAATCCATGTGTACTTTATATAGGATGTTATTTGACAACTTATGATGACCTACCTTTCTGCCAAGTGACTGCAGACAGATAACAACAGAGTTGAGGTTCTGCCTCTCCCACAAGTCGACAGTCTGGAACGTCTCCTGTGCCGGCACGCCCAGTGTCTTGGCGGCCTCGAGGAACGCGTTGATGTTCTCCATGCACTTGAACGCCATCTTGGAAACGTTCACCTTCTTCACCATGTTTGGCTGAATGTCGTTGACAAGTCTGTAAGTGGGAGAAAATTATTTGTAAGTGGTAATCTTCTTAATCTATACAAATAAATAAAATTCAAGTATCTGTTTGTAATTTCTACTGAATGCATATATTATAATGTGTAACACAATAAACGCATGACCTCTCGTGTGGTGGCTCAGACCATGAAACTGAACAAGTTTAATTGTTCTATAACTTTTGGAAATGTATTGCTTTTTTTTTAGTTTTACCCTACATGTTGATCAGCTGACCGCGTCAGTTTCTATACAAAGTCTATTTATTTTTGCGAATTTCAATAACTCCTAGAACAAAAGTTGTTCAGAATGACGATTTGTGTGACCCCCTTTCGGCTTACTATACCCTTTCCGTTACACGTTGTATATATAAATATAAACGTGGTGGTGTAAACGGACCCTTATGAAGCCGTTAACTAAGCATTATGTACAGTCAGCGTCACGATGTGGGTACCCCTCTTGAAAGCACCTACGTTCCCAAATGATGCAGCCCACCGTACATAACCACACAAACTAAGTAACTTTACGCAAAAATTATTGCTGGGAAACTACTTTTTTTTTTGGAATGATAAATCACGTTTATGGCAGGACTCAATGTAACGCTTTCAAAACATTGTGATGAGGGATGGGTTTAATAGTACGGGGGTCGTGGAGGTGTTTAAAGTAAAGTTCTTACATCAAAAACATGTATTTAAAAAAACAACTTGTAAAAAAGTTGGAACTTTGAACCCCAATATCTACGTAACTAGAAGGTTCCCAGGTATGGTCTAGAATAAAACAAATATCGCAATGACGGACGGGGAGAACAAGTGCCTTTTGATTCATAAGTCTATCTGTTTGTTCGGCTAATCTCCAACGGGACTTTTACTGGCATATAGCTGATGTTATTAAGCCTATATGGTATAACATAGGCTACTTTTATTTAAAAAAAAGAATTAGGGTTCCGTGCAGAAAAATTAAAACCCTAGAAATCGTTAACAAAATTTTATTGAACTAAGGAAGTAATATTTTTATAATAATTTCACGTGAACGAAGATCGCGGGTAACAGCTAGTCTAATGCCCACTTTCACCAGTAGCCCCTAAAATTTAAGAGTCCCCTAAACAAATATAATCTAAAATACACGTGACACTACTTATATTCGCGAGTACAATCTGCTAATTAATGCTAATCTCCAAAACCACCCAACCGATTGCAATAACATTTAGTGAATGGGTATGGTTAGTTCAACTTGAAAGATAGGAAAATTTTCAGAAAGGTGGCGCCGCGGCGCTTGCGTGCGAAGCAGGGGCGGGTCGCTAGTCTACTATCCTTACTTCCTTACTATGATGTGATATGTGTTACCTTTTCACGTCTAAACCACTGAACCAATCATTCTGAAATTTTGCATGTACGTTGTCAGGTGTACAGAAAAGGACATAGGGTACCATTCAACCCGAAAAAAAGTACTGTTCCCGAAGAAAATAACAATAACCTTCTTATGATAATAGATAGCGCTACGTGTCTTTCACTCCGATCCGAATTGAGTGTCAAATTCTAAATTAACGCTGCGGGTAAAAGCTAGTACTTTATATTAGGCGTTTGCTCCCCAGACTACTACTACTAGGGAGGAAACTATTAGGTAGGAATTAAATCTCTTCTTTATGGAGCTACATTTTCTGTCACAGTTTTGATTCTGCAGAACCCTTATTGCGAGAGTCTAACTGAAATTTGGCCAGTTATTGTACAAATTATGAAATGACAATATAACTAAATATTCAGACGTACCTACATACCTAGGTAAGGAAATCATGTTTGTTAGAAGTCACTTTCAGAATAAAATATCCCTTGTGATTTCATATAACAAACCATTGAAAAGAACACAGCGGCTAAAGTATATAAAACTGGAGTCCATAATATATGTACTTACTAGCTATGTCATAATAATATGTAAGTACCTAAAGTCGGTATATTGAAACCACATAGCTTCGCTTCGCCACGTGACATAGACATACAATACATACAGCGATGACGGAATTCGATGATCCATTATGTGATGTGTTTACGGGGAACTCTGCAGTACCAGACTCGGTGACCTACTTACCTAAGTGAATGAAGTAATATCATACAGTTCCAATATTATGCTATCAAGTTTGTACAGTTTTTTCGACCTTGGGCCAAAATTTCTACCATTTTCAGCCACGAGACTTCCAAGGCGACTCGTAATCCCATTTATCAATAACACGTTTTCAACGTATAGCGAGAGAATGTTAGTACTAAAATATAGCCGTTTTTCTGCCAATAAAGACTTGAAATAGCCGTAAAGAGCGAGATGGATGACCGATCGTAACACAGCGACGTGAAGCCGTCGTCGGTCGGTTGCCATGCAAATACAATACTTAGAACGGGCAGATTCTGTCTGGTAAACGGTAACAACCTCTAACATAGGAGCGCTAACTTTCAGACACAACATAAGATTTGCTTTGACATGAGACTATAAATCGGCCCACTACGCTACCGATCTCAACCGACGACACACGCGCGTCTTATATTTTGTCCTCTGTACAATATTTATTGGATAGTTGTCAGTTTTTACAGTCCACTGCTTTTATTTCAAAGTCCAAGTCAAAACTCTAACAGGACTATAAGATAAATATGAATATATCCTAATGATTTAGATGGTATGGATTTAGGAAATGAAAAGATGATTCATTTGATTTAGCTATTCCACGACCACAGAGCGTATTTTGTTAAGGTACGGATGGGAAATTGGTCATTAGATACACCTCAAGTCCCCAAGACTGACAGTTTATAACGCGGTGATATACAGGGTGACCAGAGAAGTGACGCATAAAGGTAACATTTTGATGTCTTTTATTGCGGAGCATCAGAATAGGCTACTCCTTATCTTAAGGATCCGTAGTCAATCTGTTTTCCTTAAGCGGCTAGGCCCGCTTGCACAAAAAATCACAAAATACGTTTAATGTTAAACGAATTTTCAATATCATTGTTCTGTACAGTTTCTGTCAATCGTTTACAGATACAATGGTGCCGATTATCTTGTTTACAAACGCATCTTTTTCTTTCTATTTCATAAAGAAAAGGACAGAAGATACATTTTAGTTTAGTCCTGTCAAATTAACCAGCGCCTGACACAAGTTTAGACGTGATTAAAAAGTTGACTACTAAAATTCATATTAAATTATGTCAGGTGCTGACTAATTTGACAGGACTAAACTAATATTGATCTTCTGTCCTTTTCATAATGAGATAGAAATAAAAAGATGCACTCAACTTAAATTTAGTTTAGTTTGTGAACAAGAGAATCGGCACCAATGATGTTTTATATATATATTTTTAGTGACTTATGGTGCAAGCGGCCCACGCCCATTTGGGAAAACTGAGTGTCTGAACTAAGATTAGGATTAGCTTAAGAGAGGTTGGTGTGTATGTGTAGGTACTCACTTGCACAAAATGGTGCCGTCCTTAAGTACTTCGTAGAAGTTGTCCATGTCCCCGGAGGTGTTGGTCGGCTCGCCGATGATGGCGTTGATCCATTCCAGGCATTCCTGCGCAAGTTCCTCGCTGTATTTGCTGTTGATCTGCAAAACAAAATGAAAAATAATGTTAGAAAATTATTTTAATTACTTACGCGTAACTTTGACCTTTTTTGGGAATGCGGTCAGAACAGTTGGCATATTTGCAGGGAAGGTATTATTAAGTTGGACTCGAAAAGTGGAACTGAGAGTGGCGTAGCTAACTGATATTCAAGTTGCCTTTCGAAAATATACGTTTCTGCAGAATAATTAAAATAAAACTGAAAACAAATACGAAATTATAAACTCGATTATTTAGTTATTGCATCGTATAAACAGTACCAAGTTATTTGGGACATTAAGTTTCAAAGGCCGTTCTAACTTCATAGAATTTATAGTTTTGTCTATCTGTATCGCACATGTAGGTATTAGTGTTTGCGAAGAGGTTTACGATGTCTATTAAAATCGACCCACTTCTACACAACATTTCTAGAAGATACTTGCCGTCTGAAAACCGGTGTTGGTACCTAACTTGGTTTTTGTTGTAAGTATATTGCGGATAACGAATTCAAACTTAGTAATATGGATTCCACGTAAATACAATTCATCATCATCATCAGCAGCCTATAATGTTCCCACTGCTGGGACAAAGGCCCCCACTCTATGAGAGGGAATGGGCTATAATCCACCACGCGAGCCCAGTGCGGATTGGTAGATGTCACATGTCTTCGATTTTTTGGTTCTAGGACTTGCCGGTTTCCTCACGATGTTTTCCTTCACTGTTTTTGAGAGCAGTGGTGATGGAATAAATTACACAAAGTAATGCGCCTGCCTGGGTTCGAACCCACGACTTATTGTTCGTAAGTCGGGGTCGCTACCACTGGGCCACCGCTGCTCTGCAAATACAATTAAAAGGTTTAAGAACTGTAAATTCTTTTAAATTAAAAATATTCATGCGTTGCAGCAATCTGTTATTGGGTGCTACACCATAAATGTTATATGGGCTGTTATCTTTCTACTGATCACTGAACCGTTGGTAAAAATATAGTCCGGCTTATTTTAATGAAAATTTACTTCAAGCTAAAATAAATATTTGTTAAATGACAATTCAAAATATGTTTGTATTAAAATTAAAAATACGCAATTACAGCCGTGTATTATGTCAATCTTCTTTCTTTCTTTAAGTTATATCGTATTATGTATCTAGGTACTCTTAGTCTTAAGTAGCAAGTTGCAGTTACTTGGCTAGCCTCATAAAGGGTGTAAAAAGACCCTTAACGAAGCCGGAAGGCACTTGTTCTCCCCGTTATTGCGATCATTTTTTGTTGAAGACCATACATATGTAGTTACGGAGATATTGGGGTCAGAGTTCCAACTTTTTAACAAGTTTTTTTTTTTTTATAAAACGTGTTTTAAATATTTTTTCACCTTCACGGCCTCCATACTATTCAATCCATCCATCAGCGCAATGTTTTGAATATGTTACATTGAGTCCTACTGTAAAACGTGATTTTTCAGCCCAAAAAAAAACTCGTTTCCCAGCACTATTTTTTGTGTAAAGTTACTTAGTTTGATGTACATATAATGCTTGGTTGACGGCTTCGTGAAGAATCTGTTTATACCCTGTATACCAACATAATATGTCACTCATCTAAGTTTTATCGTATTATGTATCTAGGTACTCTTAATTAGCAAGTTGCAATTACTTGGCTCGCCTCATATTTGCACGGTTAAAGCAGAATTTTAAGCAAACGAGAAACTGGTTTACCCTCTAGAAAATGCACGCGTCACAGTTATTATACTTTACGTATTTTATATTATTCATATTTAAATAAACAAAGCACCATTTAGGAACGTTAAAAAGTTGTTAACAAGTAAGTACGAGAAAGCGGTAACTTATTCTGATAGTTGGATCATCTTTCTTTTATGGGGAGCTACTCAACTGAGAATTTTGTCTAACTAGGTGCTGTCTGTCTGCAAGAAATATGGCATGATGATGCCATCAATGGCATCATCATTTCAGCCGAAAGAAGTCCACTGTTGGAGTTAGGCCTTCTCCAAATGTCGCCACATTGACCAGCCAACCTTCACCAGGTCATCGGTCCACCTAGAGGCCTTCCAACGCAACGTCTTCCGGTTGATGGCATGGCACCTGGTAATAGTGTAGCTTTAAAGCTTCTGTAAGCTTCGGAAATTCACTCTCACATCTTAACTTAGAAACTTTAGCTCTCTATAAAGCGCAGGCCACACCGGCCAGCTAACGAACGAGTGAGCGAGCCAGGCGAGGCATCGTTTCACCAATTTTCAATTTTCATACTTTGGTTCACACCGCGAACTACCGAAAGAGCCGAAATTAAGTATGAAAAGAGGCTCGCCCGCCTGGCGGTGTGGTCTGCGCTTAATATTATGTAGACTGTAGATCAATAATAACTTAATATTTTCTCAGACTGCCTTGTTGGTCGAGTGGTCGCAAGCGGGACTGCTGAGCATGAGGTCCTGGGTTCGATTCCCAGGTCGGGCAAAGTGCTATTCGGTTTTTCTAACAGGAATTTCTCAGTAGCAGCTACGGAGTCTGGATTTGTGCCCGATTGATGGCAATAGGCTCACCCCCTATTACATGGGAGTCAAACATACATAGCGAAATGTGGGTGTACTTTAGGTATACCTCTGCCTAACCCTACGGGGAGTACAGGCGTGATGTTATGTTATGTTATGTTAATATTTTCGTCGAAAACAGCTATACTTATATCAATTATTTTATACTGCAGAACAAGAGAAATCGCTTAATTTATTGTCTACGAATTTTAAAGTATGACACCTTTCTCGTCAACTTATGATATTTTTTTATGCATTTAGAAACGATAGATGGCATCATTCTTCGCAATATTAGGTTTTAGATAGGATTTTGATGCCCAATTTTTAGAATACATCCATTTATGAAATAGTAGACGGCGCGGTGTAGAACAGCACAGTTTATTTGACATTTTTCTGATATCATCACTAATACAATAGTATCATTGTTTAGTAAAGGGAAAAACTATCTTAAATACAAAATTAGTGTATTTTATTATGCGTAGCCAACTTACGGGAAAATAAAGTTCTAAGGTAACATAGAATCATAAGGTAACATCCAGGGCTGCGGGACTGTTCGAAAGAGATTCCGCGGCCCTGTAACACAAAGGGCAAGGAAGGAACATGGATGGGTTTTAGTCAGTACAAGTCTGACGCTCCTTTCCGCTCCGCTCAGAGCGGGAGGGTCATTTGATGATTTCCCATCCTAAAAACAAAAAAAAGGTAACATAGAATGCTAAAAGTCGTCTTACTCCTCTAGATACCGTTTATGCTGGTGGATGTTACAATATTCGAATGTTTGCTTCTAAGATATGCTTATGTCACGATGTTTTTCTTTAGCGTTTTGAAAAAGTTACCTGATTAAAGTTTCTTAGAACATAACATCACGCGTGTAATCTCCGAAGGGTAACGCAGAGTTGCACCTAATAGTACGCACATTTCGCAGTCATACGACCTGTGTAATAGAGGGCGAGCCTATTGCCATTAACCGGGCACGCCCCTTTTTATTTTTCCGGGGTGGAAAATCCTCATGGATGTCCTCCGCCCTGGGGCGAGCGGAGGGGTCTGTCAGTCTCAACTGACTGGAAACCACCCCGGGCACGACCCGTTTTCTCATCTAAATACCTATATTCATGTCTAAACGGGAAATCACATAGCCACAGTGAATATCAACACTGACTGGAGCCCAAGGTCGCGCCGATAAGAAATGAGTGAATAGCTTATTATAGTCTACTGTTGCTTAGTTTATAACATTATTATGTAGGTAGGTATTTGCCGTAGTATTGCCTTATAATTCTATAAACAAATGTAAAGTAACTGGACTGTGTAATTTTATTACAGTTGAAAGAATTATAAAGGGTGTAAAAAGACTCTTAATGAAGCCGAATGGCACTTGTTCTCCCTATCATTGCGATCATTTTTTTGCTCTAGACCATACCTGGGAACCTTCTAGTTACGGAGATATTGGGGGTCAAAGTTTTTTTTTTAAATACATGTTTTTAATATATTTTTTTACTTAAGACACCTTCATGACCGTAAAACGTGATTTTTCACCCCAAAGAAAAAGCCGTTTCCCAGAAATACTTCTTGCGTAAAGTTACTTAGTTTGATGTACATAATGCTTGGTTAACGGCTTCGTGAAAAGTCTGTTTACACCCTGTAGGTATTTTCAGTATTTCTCAGTTCTCCAGGTCAAAAATCTCAAACAAAGATAATGTTATTTTCAGTCGTACAATATAGTAATTAAGTAGGTTATTTTTAAAACTATTTCGGCCACTTTTTGCAGATGTTTGTTGATTTTGCACGGCAATATTAAAAGGCGTGTTCCCCTTTCGGTTATTTTTATTTTCTAAACTGATACTGTTTTCTTAATGACCTTCATTTACTCCCATGACATAAATGACAAGAAAAAATAATGAAGGTTTAAACAATAAGAATCTATTTTTAGTTTATGCGAATATGCAGTCAAGTTTAACTCATGACTACTGAGCGTACCTTACGAAAACCTGAAACGATGAAACTTATTCCTATAGCTGCTGATAATTACCTATTGCCTAAAATTACAGCTGTGATTTAGAAAATTAACGTCATTAGTACCTAATTCTTTACTATTTGACCGTATTATCATAGAAATAATTATTACAGAGCACGTTCTGTGCTATGAAAGTGTGCGATAGGACAGTCTCCGTGACTATAATGAAGTAACAGTGGGTTTGTTACGTGCACAAACAGCTGTACTAATTGAATGTGCCCGTTCTGTTTACCTACTAAACGGCTTGGAAAAATACTGGCCACTAATCAAGCCTTCAAGATAGAAAAAGAGTAAAATACCAACCCTAAAGGGTAGGTAGGGCCAGGGATGGGCACATGTTTTCTTTATTGTGTTTGTGCACGCTACAGGTGCACGAAAAGTTAGGTAGGGTTGTTTTGGCTGACGACTGAATTCTTCGGTGACATTGACATAGGTACATAAAGTGCTATTTAGCATTAAATTGATAATCATTTGAATAATAATTACGTATAATTTTTGTCGATTAATGTTTGTTTCGTTAGTCATTAAAGATGACCAAATGTGGGCCTAGTGAATCAATAGCTTAGTTAGAATTAAAATGAAATAATCAAATATTCCTGTAACAATACGTAGTAACCCACCAAAAGCAACTCATGCGCACGATGACTATGACGTAACCAGCCAAGGATTCAAACGTGACTCAGAGTCCGGTATGTCAGACGTAGATGTATGTAACCTTAAAAAAACTAAAAGCATGGTCTCTCACAACCTGCTTTGTAAGGATGTATGCCTTACTAAAAGATATAATATAACTCGCAGTTCCTCGCGCTGGGTACTAAGAAGCTGCAAATTAGTCCACGGTAACGTTCCTCCGGGACTAAAAGCATCCTACATCGTAACTAGTGGATTCGATTCTGGGATCTCGGTCGTATTTAAGTCCCAGAGTTTTCGGGATTAAATTTAACAAATCTCGGGATTTTCGCAAATAATACAAGTTTTAAATCATCATCATCATCATCATATCAGCCCGTTGCTGTCCACTGCTGAACATAGGCCTCCCCAATAGATTTCCAACGTGTCCGGTCCAATGCCACCTGCATCCAGCGACTCCCTGTAATTTTTACAATGTAAAAATAAGTTTTACATAAGTCAGTAAAAATTACATGCAACTTACATCGAGTTGGCGAATAAAAAGTTTTTTTTTTAGTTTAATTGTTGCTTTTCAGATTGTTACTTACAGAAGTGCCTAGTTTGTTCATTTTAGAAGAAGTTTGAAGTTTATTAAGTAGTAAAATTGCATGCAATTACAATGCCAAAAGATAAATAAAAAACTTATTTTGACATGGTTTACTAACTTTTTGTTACCAATACAATCCCGGGATTAACTGTAGATAGACCCGAAATCCCGAGGTTTGAAAAAAGCGCCGGGATTGAATCTCCTAACCGTTACCCAGGTGCATCAAATAGTTTCATCTCATCAAAATCCGATTATTCGTTAACGTTAGAGCCACTGTCACATATTTTTTTGGATATAAGTATAGATTATTTGTGACTATGCAAGAAGACTGCTGGTCTGCTTTTGAATCAACAACGAAGGTACCTATCTGAATTTTAATTTGTCCCAGATAGGTCGGACCGATAGGCTCGTCCCTTTCATTAATATTCCGAAGCGCTGTCTAATTTGTGTTTGGAGTCAGAGGAAGTGATATCTTGTAAGCAACGTCCTGCTTAAACTTTGTTGCATCGTAATAAAAAAAGGCTGATGTCTGCAGCTCTGCACCGAATATGTTATAGGTTGTTTATGCACTAATGATTATTTTTAATAAATCAGAATCAACTGTAACGGCTATCAACTTATCAACTAGTCATTTATTAGAAGTGTTCTTTCATTTAGGTTTAAATAATATATCAATATCACCACTAACAATATTCAATTAATTAACTTCGTTGCTAGTTAACGTCATTATCAAGCTAAAACAAAAGGTCGTTGGGTGAATCAGGTTAGTTTTGATAACTTTGGCAGCTATCAATTCGTTAGTTTGGTAACTAAAATGGAGTAATTTAACACTGATAAGAATGCAGTTGAATATAAACTGGCAATGGAAATTAATAAATGTCTTGTTTTGCACTAACTGGTAACATTTATAGCAAGTCATTTGATCCCTTCCCTTTTTTAGCCAACGCCAGTCATCATAAGCAGATGTAAATGGAGGCCAAGAAGGATAAGATTGCGAATATCAATACTGATGTAATGATATTAAAGCATTCATTCACTACTAATCGCCATACTGCCTTACAAGGAATCGGTAACAAAAACGTTTGTGGCCATAAATAACTATGATTCAATGCCAACGGCTGCAGTCTTTTGAAGCAGCAAGTCCTCGCAGTTACGTCAGATCATGGATGGTCGCTACAGGTACAAGAAACTCGAGGAAATACAACTAATACAATCATATAGTTCTAATGAAACGTTGTAGGATAAACGCAAATAGTAGGTATTTTTGTTAGGTTAATTAACGTTGATTTAAGGTAAATCGTATAAAAATATCCAGCCTCGCAGGCCATCGGCAACAATGGCTCCAACACTGACTAGTAAGGGACAGGAATGGGGTCACCGCGCGGGGCCGGCTCACGGACGCGGTCATTGCAATGCAACCAGTATTGATTCGTGAAAATGGGGATAACTTCAAGTTTAAACGAGAATTCACTGCGATTATTTCCTTGACTTAAACTTACGGTACAGTAAGGCCGAATCTGTGAGCTGCATAAATGATAGTGTCATTGTAAAAGCAACGACTAAAATGAAGCATTACTATTTTATATCATCATCATCATCATCTCCCCAGACTTTTCCAACTATGTTGGGGTCGGCTTCTAGTCTAATCGGATGCAGCTAAATACCAGTATTTTACATGAAGCGACTGTCTATCTGACCACCACAAGCCAGTTAGTACTGGGTAACACGATACCCATTGGTAAGACTGGTTGTCAGACTTTTTGGGCCCCTGACTACCTAACGACTATCAAAGATCTTCAAATGACAGCCGGGACCAACGGGTTAACGTGCTTTCCGAGGCACGGAGGAAAATCGGTATGTAATGGATGGTCACCCATAGACACAGACCAACCTAGGCAAGCACGGCTTAACCTAAACATCGACCCGAGCGCCTGTTATTATTTAGCTACGAGCTCCTCAATAAAAGCAATACCGTGGTAATGCCACACAAGTGGTTATACGATCTTCACCTTTTTGTTAATCTAATGTATCTGAACTTGCACAACACTACCATGTTGCTTGTGCAAGCAAAATAGAATTCGATTTTAATTTAAACATCGAAGAGAAATTTGGTTAAGTGTCAATCTTGAACATATGGCCAGTTGAAAGTGGCCTGCATTTAAGCCATATAAATGAATCCTGCGTAAAGGCCATACCTTATAAGGTGGGGTACTGTGTGGTGTAACAGAACCAAGCCATATATGAGTCATCGTCTCGGTGAATTAGTATAAAATAAATTCTTTTGAGCCAATTGAACATCTGTTTCGTTCAACTTATTTGTGAGGATTCGTAAACGAAACTATTCGTGAGGCGTGACTAATTCAAGTTGAACAGTTGATAACGTAGTGAACATTATCTACGGCGGCCACATTAAACCCATAAGGTCTAGTCACCTACTAATATTAATTTACCCGGTCCCTACTGATCACACGCATTATGTATTTAGTCTTATTGAAACTAACTGTAACTCCGTAATTAGAAGAAGAGAATAACTAATACATATAAACGTCCATCCGTTTGACCTGCATACTCGTTTTACTGATAAGGCGCATTGTCTCACGTACAGGCTGCTTGTCAAAACTTACAGTCGGAAAACTTACTTATTTTGGTATTCATTGGAAAGACGACTGATGAAATATGAATCATTTTAAACAAAATCTTCCATGTTCTTTCCACTTGAGAGCGGTTAAGGACTCCCACAAAAAATGTACCAAAACCGGTTGTAAAAGCTGTGTTAACTGATCCTCCTTGACCCATATGCTACCGGTGCGCAGGCGACGACTGCAGGAAGAAAGGTGTCCTGACTGATAATTACAAGACCATAAAACTTCACAGATCTTGGGTTCGATTTTAAAGGTAACGGAATGTAAATTAAAGCTACGGTGCCATGAATTTAAAAGTGTGTAAAGACATAATTAATATTTATTTAGGTAGTTATCAAGACGACAGCAGGCTTGCTTGGCAGAGCGTTGCTGGAGCAATGACCGTTTAGGTATTGTTGAGAATGTTAAGTGTGAGTGGGATCCTATTTGATGGATATGCTTAGGTAAGTACTGAGGAAACATCAACGTTTATGTAGGAACAATTATGTGTATCTAGTATGAACAGATGTCAAATCATAATTTGAGATCTATTTTTAGAACAATGATGATGATTACGTCCTCCACAAACGAGATGTCACAATAGCCTATAAAATAAATTGCTTAATTAATTAAAACGCGCCAATCTATACTCTTCGAAGTCTATTTATGGCCTGGAAGCATTGACATTACGTTCCTAACAAAAAAGGTTCCTCTTTTTTTTTAATGGTGCAACTTTTATATAAAAAGGCGAGATAATGAATCATCTGTAACCTTGCTTCAATGCAAACGTGTGATGCGACTATACGTTACTTGTATTTAAATGCTAAACCGAGTCATTTGTATACAGTACTACGCCTATCTACTTTAAATTTCCTTGGAATGTAGATACATAACAATTATTCTAAACACTATTGTAGATTTCGTAATAATGGCAGTGACAGACAGCATTAGCGTAAATGTTTATTTTTATTAATTTCGGCAGTAAGTTACGAATTCTATTGAGAATTTGAATTTATACGAAAACAATTTTCCGATGCGTGACGATAGTGAGTTAGTGACCAAACTATATATGGTCGAGTTAGGAACATACCGTCTCGCGCCGTTAGGTTTTTTGAATCTTTTTTTACCAACAATGGCAAAGGCACACACAGTCATTTGAGTATTTCTGAATACATGATTGAGTTCTTTTTGTAAGGCTTACCTAACCAGTTTACCGACTGTTTAGGGTACCCTACACGTGTAGTCATTATTAATACCTGCATCTCGCTACCCTCCCTGTCTGTCGGTGGCGATGGCGCCCTGACAAGGCGCCGCGATTATTGGCAGGTAATTTAAGTTTCGAACGAAAATTAACTGCAGCTACATATGGACAAGGGTTTGGTAAGAACATCAAATATGAATGGATACAGAAACTAAGCAAACACATGATGTGTACGCGTTAGTTCAGTCTCACGTTTCACATTCAAGAACATCTGGCCCTTGTATCTCCGCTAACGAGGTCACTCCATCTGTTCCCTAAACTAGGTCACGGCTGAGTCCTTGTAACACAATTCTGGACCTCACAGCATCCCGAATCAATAATCTAGTCATACAACGCGACCTGTTTACGAAGAGCCACTCCCACATCAAACTATAAAATAAAATCCGAACTACAACACATGGTCGGGTTATAGCTTGAAAATCACAGGTTCAAAACTTACCTTTCTCTGTGCTTCGGCAGCAAATCCAGATTTGGTAGCCCTGTTGTTGGCCATGTTGAGTGAACTATCTAATAGCTAGCTAATATAAATAATAAATTAAATCACAGACACGGGTGTACGCCGTGAAGTCACTGTGTACAGAATGTAAACAGGCACGCGGGTCAACACGACACGACCAAGTCACACGGAGTCCGATGTGTGAGTGTGTGTATGAATGACATCATGCAGCGCGGCGCGCCGATGCCGGCCGGTGCGAGCGCGAGCTACTAGGGCTGGCCTGACGTGTCGATAAAGTTGCATTTCTGATAAGAAAACGACAAAAATCTAATAAAGTTCCATTAGGATGAAGTAAGAAATCTGTATATTAAAAGTTTAAAAGTTGCGCAAATGCTGAAGAGGTTATGAAACGAATATGAGTAAAAACATAAAAGGTGCCTTTCCGAGACGGGCTGCACACCGCGAACTGCAAGCGACACCATTTGTTTCTATGAATCTCTATGAAAGTGATTCCGAGCGCGGCGACCGCAGACTGCAGTGCCCAGTAGTGTCGCGAACCGCAGAGAGTACACACGTAAAAAATGATGACTTTTTTGTAAGATGACGAAGAGAAGTTAATTAACTTTGTCGCTGGTCATCCCGTCCTTTACGACAGGTCCTTTAACCAAATTATCGCAATAATTTGGTTAAAAACAATGTGAGGAAAACAATAGGAAAGGATATGAATAAAAATAGTAAGTACCTTCCTTAATATTTTACTCAGATATTTTTATTACTTCTATCAGTAGCGTTGTCCGACATTCCGTCTCGCACGAAGGTACTGGAGTGACTACGGCATGGTTCTATGCATTGTGCAGCCGTGGCATGCGCGGGCTTGGAATAGAAACTGCCGCGGCCGCAGGCCGCACTGTGGTCTAACCGCAGCCGCAAGCCGCAGTGTCGCCTGCGGGTGCAGCCTGCAGCCCGTCTCGGAAAGGCACCTTAATTCCATCAACAACATTGATGGATAGTGTAACTGTGCGGATGATATTAATAAAAACAGTGAATGAATGAACGTTTAACAGGGAAAGATCTATAAGGAAAACATGCACTAACACTAAATTAATGCCTAAATATTATTTAACGTCGACATTATAGTCCAGAAGTTAGCTACTTTTACCTGGAAAGTATTCCGAATTTAATGGCACTTTAACAGGTTGTTTGAGGGTACACCAGGAAGTCTCATCATCATCATCAATATCTGCCTAAACTTTTCCCAACTATGCTGAGATCGGCTTCCAGTCTAACCGGATGCAGTTGAATACTGCCTATCTGACCTCCACAACCCAGTTAGTACTGGGTAATACGATACACTAGGAGGACTATCCTAAGTTTTTTAATATTCTAACCTCCAGGAGCCTGTGCAAACATGGAAGCCCCCCCCCCTTTCATGTTTGCATGGGAAAGATAAAAGCTTATTTTTTTGTGTTTTTAATAAATACTTGAACCTTAATGAATGCAATCAGAAAATTTAAAATCGCGAATAAAAGTAATACAAGCGTAAAATTCCAAACCAAACTAGAGGGTGGTTACCATCTTGCATGACGAGAACCTCGTGACTTCGAGGCTCTTCTTAGGCGGTTGGATCAAGGGCCTGATTCAGAAGGCAGTACGTCTCATTAATACACACAGTAGGGTGATGACCAGGCATGAAAATGTGGAAAAACATTACAACAGGCTTTAATGTTCTCCAATTTTGTCATCCAATGTGGTACATAAAAATATGCTTATTAAAGTGGTTGCGGTAGCCCACAAAACTCAAATTTTCTTACGTTTTTTGCAATTTGCAGGTCAGTATCAGGTTGTACGTTGATGAAAAATGAACCGCGCCAGTAACACGTGTGTAGTCACAGAATTACAATCATGAAAATCATCAAGTAACCTTTTTTCGACATGTTCTTTTATTACAAAACTAGCTGCTGCCCGCGACCTTCGTTCGCGTGAAATTATTATTAAAGAATCCCCTTTATTATAAGCACTTCCCTATTTCAATCGAATTTTGTTACCAATTTCAAGGGTTTTTTTTTCTTTGCACGGAACTCTAATTATTTATCTAAAATAAAAGTAGCAGTTACTCCTTGTTACTTCAGCTATCTGCCAGTGAAAGTCCCGTCAAAATCGGTCCAGCCATTTCAGAGATTAGCTGGAACAAACAGACAGACAGACAAAAATTGTTAAAAAATGTTGTTTTGGTATATGAACCGTGTATACATCCATTGCACTTAGTAAAAAGCGGTTTTTTAATATTACAAACAGACACTCCAATTCTATTTATATGTACAGAGTACAGATGTACAGATAGGCCTGCTCTTGACATCGATCACGCCTGATGGAAATCGATGGATGAGGTCTATGATGGAACAAGCGTCGACTGGATTATTAAAACAAATCATGAAAAAGAAAATATTACTGAACGCTTTTATTTAGTGATTAAGCTAGGTATCACTATGTGTTACTGGTTAAGTGCGTAAGGGTGCAGCTGCTAAGCAACTGAATTTGTGGTTCGATTGCCTAACTCTATGGCGGACTCGGGACTACATTACTTGCGAGCATATGGTAAAACTGTCGTGTAGGTATAGCAGTAAAGTCCCCAAGAACTAAGAAGAAAATAAATAACTATCCGATTCATGTATTGACTTTTCACTGGGAGAAAAATCAAATAGATGAAATCTGATTACGATACTGATACTGATACTGTTAGCCTGTGCCATCCTGGACTAGGCAAAGGCCTCTCACCATAACCCCAGTTGTTTCGATCCAGGGCCAATGTGGACCTTGTAGAAGATGGTGGGGCGAGCTAGACAAGACCAGTTTACGGTTAACCATCAAAAAGACAAATAAAAACTGTAACTTATTTATCGATACCATGCACAGCCCAGCACTAAAAGCTCGAAATGTAAAACGAAATCCAAGTAAGGAATACAATGAGAGCGAACGGGTGAGCAACATAAAACCGTCCCTCTCCAACGTCGCGTTGAAATGGCGGCAACTTACCGACCTGAGCGTCCTCAGCTAAGGAGTCTGGGAGGCTTTGTATGATGTGGTTTGAATGTGCACAACAGCCTAACGTAAGTGAACCTCTAACTTATGCATTTCCAAGAAGCTAATGAACCAGCCGCTTACTTCCTTATACGTATTTCTAAGAGACCTGTAGATGTAGAATGCCTAGCCTAAAGTACGGTCGCAGACAATATTTACCGGAGGCCGTTCCCAATACATAAATTCTGTGAGGAATTTAGAATATTGGTGGACATTCATACGATGGTAGTCATTATAACGAAGAGAGCAAAAAAAAAATGTTTGATAACGCGTGAAAGCGATTAAGAACGTACAACTGGCCTTTAATAACGTAATAATAAAGCATTCTTTATACATAGTTGAAGATCAAGGGACTCCATTCATTGCTTAAAACGTTTGGTTATCATTATAACCGGTTTACTCAGAATTCAAACAATCTGTATCTACTATATGATGATGTACCTAAGTCATAGAATTTACCTAGAATATCTAGAAAGGTAGACTGATAATACCTACCTTCATCAATGCTAATAACAAATAGAAGCGTATGGTATAGACGCGAGAAAATCAAGCTAATACAGTCTGTCAAGTTTCTTTAATAAATTTTCAACTTTATCTCGAAAGTATTAGGTTCAAGGTTGATTGAGAAAATCTGCCAGTTTCGGGTAGCTTGAACTGCTGGCGTCTGTACACACTATAAAATAAGTTCTAGCTAATGCAAAAATATAGGTTTTACTGGGGAGATTTCATGCTAATTTGTGTGTTACAGAATTGGATATACGGTCTAAAATCGGGTATTTATGGCACAAGTCTGATACAGACGGATGACGGTACCGAGGTCCGAGGTTTTGTCGTTATTCTCCGATGTGACGTCATTTCATGATTATGTATGTATCTTGCATCTCTGTGTTACCACAGTGTTACTATAGGTCATTTACATTTTTGTGTTCTTTAATTATGAGCCCAACCTATTCAGGTATTATTTATGTTATAGGTATTGGAAGGTAGTTTATACTAGTATCAGTCTTTAAGTGACCTTGTTCTTATTCTATAATGCACCCAATAATAAGAGAATAACACACAAAATTATAACAAATAGCGTATGTACAAAGGCGAGCTTAACCCAGAATTGGGTTTCCTTACAGCAAACCTTACTTCGATGACCTTTCTTACGTTGATGTTCTTTCATCCCATATTTTAGCGTCTTTTACCTATTTACTCAGTGTTTTTTTCTCAGTAGCAGCCACGGAGTTTGGATTTGAGCCCGGTTGATGGCAATAGGCCTATTACATCCTTACTAACATACTAACAATATTATAAACGCGAAAGTTTGTATGTATGGATGTTTGTTATTATTTCACGCAAAAACTATTGAACGGATTTGGATGAAATTTGGAACACAGATAGTTTATAACCTGGATTAACACATAGGATACTATTTATCCCGGTAGTATGTTCCCGTGGGACAATTATCGAACTCCATACGGGTACCGCCGCGGGTATAAGCTAGTGGGACATAGTGGTGAAATGTAGTTGTACCTACCTACTATTAGGTACACCTCTACCCTTAGGAGATTACAGGTGTGATGTTATGTTAATTATTTTAGTACAGCATAATTATGTCACTTCAGCTTGCTAACCCGCAAGCAAGCTGAAGTGGCAATGGGCAGGCCACATAGCGCGAAGATCGAACGGCCGATGGGGCAATCAGATACTGGAGTGGAGACCACGCATTGGAAAGCGCAGCGTGGGACGGTCACCTGCCAGATGGACCGACGACCTTGTTAAAACTTCAGGAAGCTGGATGCAGGTGGCATTGGACCTGACACGATTGGGGAGGCCTAAGTTCAGCAACGGGCTGATATGATGATGATGATAATTATGTCAGTGAAAATAGGTACTTAGTACATATTTAAATTACAAATATGAATCAGAACATGCATAGCATTTACATCAGGCATCAGGCATACTACTCTTTATATAAACAGCCTTCCCCAGTTTCCTGATAGCGATATAAAATATGAAATTATATGATAGGAACAGCAAACAGTTGAATATCATTATATCAAATATTTTTTTATATTTTTTAAAGTAAACATGTGTGAATAAACACCAAACGGTCAAAAACGAGGTGTGGGCAGTGTTAGCTAATAAATGAACTAGTAACTATAACGTTAAATGGATACAAGACTATATAGTTTAATTTTTGACATAGTGCCATCTCTTAGAACGTACCATAAAGCCTTTTGTACCGAAATAGAGCGCAGAGCTAAACGCCCGACGTGATCAGTTAGTACTCATTCCATGAAGGTTTACGTTAGTTTGGCTCGAATTGAGTAGATGGCGTTCGTTTAACGAAAACAAACACTGGCTGCATCACTGCCTAGAGACAATCTAGATAACAGAAACGTCAATTTGATGCAACTTGTCACTTTTGATCCGAGAATTGGTTCAAAATGTCAACTAAAAAGAACCATCCAAAATTTTAGTGGAAATGTGAACCAAAAAAATAGAAACTATTACATTTAATAAGCGAGGGTGGCTCGTCACGGCAGTAGAATTTTTGGGAAAAAACGGCAGAGTAAGATTAGAATGGATTGCCGTGCAAGAAGAAATCGTAGACGACGGGCTTGCTCCGACGGCACTCCTGATGACTCCTACCAACCTTGGAGTTTTCTAGATAGCTTTAGCAGCTTTTTAATATTGTCATGTCTAATAGGACTAATTTATTTAATGCTGGAAAATCATTGCAAAACTTGCAACTCTAATTGTCATCTAAACAATATTAATAAGAGCATTGCTGATATTGCGGTAATACTTTTAAGTGTTTGCTAATTTAAACATAGGTGTTAAAAAACGCTTTTCGTATGTGTGACTGCATAATTTTGTTTACTACATAAAGGATTTTGATCCGGGAGTCGTCATCATTGGAAAATTTATGTGTGCACTAAAGCGAAAGCGGGTTGCTAGTTATAACAAGTACCAACTAGCTTTAGTTCGATTTTATTATTTTTTTATTATAGTAATTTCTCGATTGTTGTTCCAGAAAACTGTAACTTGCATGGAGCACAAGTATCGCGATCTAGAACTGAAAATATCTCGGTTTTCTGTTGAATTGCCGAAGTTAGAAGGACAGTTTGAACTTATAGAAGCAATTACTAGTGCAATAGACAAAAAAGAAGGTTGGGATCCAAGGAGATGTCTGCCTTTACCTAATGTTGATGTTCTCCTGAACACTCCTAAGTGTCAATTAGGGAATAATATCACCTGCGATACTAATATATGTCCATTACAAACAAGATAAAAGAGTTGAAGAGAAAATCATCGTTATCCCCTGCTTTTTTCCATTTTTTGCGTAATCAAGATATCACGATTGACGATGAGAGATAATAAACTAGATGAAAGAAAAACGTGTCTAACAAAGTACATATTAAATTATTTATTAAAAAATAAAGTAAACTTAAATCTTCTCAATTTTTTTTTGCCTCCAATTCTCACTCACACAACATCTGAAAAACATTTGATTGAGTTTACAATTTCGAATAGTGTGGCCATTTTAGATATAATTTAATGGGACAAAACTTTGCAAAAAAGAACTACAGAATCTGTTGTTTTAGTATTTGTCTGGTCTACCAGTTGTACCGTGGCAGACATGTCTGCTGCGGTGATCATCAAAGTCTGTGCGGTGATCATCAAAGTCATTGCGGTGATCATCAATGTCTTTGAAGCAAGTCTTTTTACGAATGTAACCTATATCGTTTGATATATCCGATGGAGTTGTTGTTCCTATAGATTTTGGAGGGTATCTTGTATTAGTTGAAGCATGTATGCCTCGCGGCCCAGTTGCCTTATGCTGACGACCATACGATTTCTTATAATAGTCCGTCTCAATTTGACTGTATTGTCTCGATTTTGGTATCGTTTGAACTTGAAAATTGCGGTGCTTTTGATTTAAATTATATGCGGCCTTACATTTAGCTTCTAGTTTTTCCTTGAGCCGACATTCTGGTGTATCTTCTATCAGTTTCTTATCGACCTCTATGACCAAGCTTTTCAGTTGGGTGTGAAGATTATCGTAAGCTTTTCCTATTTTTCCTATATTATCCTGAAAAATAAAAAACACATCTGCATCTTAGCATCTTAGAACTTTGAAACACACAGGCGTTGTACAGAACAATATAAATGCGATATTATGGTTACCTTGAGTATGTGTAAGCTATGTTTCATTGTAAATAATTCATTTTGTATCGTATATCTTTCCCAATAGTTTATAGTTATATGCCCCACCAACGCAAACATTGCAAAGAAAAGAACAGTATCAACACAAACAGTTCTTAAAGGTTTTCTTAAGAATGAAGGAGGCATTTTGAAAAATGTTTACCTTGCACGTATCTGTTTTTATTTTGATCTATAATTTTCTATAAATTATTTACTTGTGAATTTATAAATCCATTTTTTTACATTTTTGTTCTTACAATTTTTTATGACTTTGATTTCACACGTGTATTGCCAATTAATTATCTGCCAAATTGTGGCCGTGGTACCAACATGGAGATTGCTAAACAAGGCTGTTTAACGGTGCCGTGTTGACGGCGCGTTCGTGTTCCACGTGCGCCTCAAAGAGATGTCAGCAAACAGGGAGGGGCAAGGGCCGATGCCTGCCAGGGCTGCGGGACTGTTCGAAAGAGATACCGCGGCTCTGGAACACAAAGGGGCAAGCAAGGAACATGGATGGGTTTTAGTCAGTACAAGTCTGACACTCCCTTGCGCTCTGCCCAGAGCGGGAGAAGTCATTCGATAATTTCCCAACAAAAAAAAGAAAAAAAAAGGCTGTTTAACGGTGGTCGCATGTCTGACGGAAGATGCGTTGAGCTTAGCAGTATCGTCGTCGTTAGTACGTTGATCGTACAAGGTCGTGTGCAAGGTTAGATCTTTTACTACTTATTTGACTGTTTTGGCGTTTCCGCGACCTACGATATGTATGCCACGCATCTTCCGTCAGATGTGCGACCACCCTAATGATTTACATGATCATGGATTTCGACTATGGAACTAGTAAATACTAAGCAATATTCTTAATGAAGCGTTGAAATTACTTGAAATTTAGTAACACATGAAGAATAAAGGTACTCTTGTCTTAATCACTGGAACGGTACAATGATAATGTGACTTGGGAAATGCTGGCACTCCACATAAATATTCTTTTATTAGAATAGAAAATAAAAATATAGATACTATAAAATTACTGAAATAATTATATTCTAACACTGTTTTAAGCTTTTATGCCGGGTGCACATTGGTGAGCCGTCCAGACTTATGCAATGCAACATGAAATGTAACCCAACGACAAGGCGAATTTGTTTCATTGCGTTTTACATTTCGTAAGTCTGTAAATGGCTTTACGGCTTACAGCTACAGTTTGGCCGCGCTGAGAGAATTCGTTCCTAACAGGTCGTGAAGCGAAATCGTAAATTCATCGCCACTTCAAAGTTACATAACTTTGAAGTGGCGATGAATTAACGATAAACATATAACTATCGCTTTTTCCCTATTAACAAAAAATATATTATTATTAAAAACGATATCATTAAATCAAGTAACAATAAATGTTATAATTTCGCGCTAAATTTAAGTTTAATAAATAGGAAAACAAAATATTTTTTAATTCATCCTGCGTTCTTATTCTTTATTGCACACAAAACTAAAAGATATACAAGCAAAATTACAATATACTTATGTACAACGGCGAGCTGCGTTGTTACAAGGTTACGTCAAATGTTTATTTTTGTAGTGTTGTGCCAAAAATAACTAGGCAGTTGAAACGTTATCTGTCGTTATTAACTTAACTATAATTATAATAATACGTTTCGTCTATAATAATTATAGAATTTATAAATAATAAAGTAAACTATCTTACATCCAAACCGAACGCGCGAAGGCAATAGCGTATTATGAGTACCTAGCTGCTACTTTTATATTTCTGGTAACAATTACCCGAAATGACACGTTGGCGAAGCTGATGAAGACAGCAACTCCTCAAGCGAATTTTGAAAATTTGTTAAATTTGAACCCAGTCGCAACTACTCAAAATATCATTGTTTTATTTTATATTAAATACTAGCTGATGCCCGCGGCTTCGCCTGCGTGGATATCGGTTATCGCGACCAAAAGTAATCATGATGATCCCATTCCCTCAACTCATGGGAACCTAGTTTGCCCATTTTCAAAGTATTAAAATGGATATAGTATATTATCCTTAAGAGATAGACATAAGCCATAGTGGATTTTTCTGTAGACCTATATAAGATATACCATTCATCATTTTGTTATATCTTAAAGGGCAGCGTTTTCGTTGAAAGCTCCCCCAGACGGCTTATTTTTTTCCAACACCTCCAACAAATATCATTATATTTTAGTACAAAAACTTGACGTGAACTTATAGTGTGGCTGGGCTCTTGGAGTTCCACATCAGCTGTTCCAGATCTTCAAATTTATTCTTTTAGCAGAAAATGCTCATTACGTGGAACAATTTTTGCTATGGTACCATTTTTGTATCTCTTATAGTTTAGCTGGTCTGTTGCGGTTCTGCATCAGGTGTTCAAGTTTCCAAGATAAATTATAGCCTATGTTTTGCCCAGACTTAATACCTATACAACAAAAAAAAAATCATTCAAATCCGTCGAGTAGTTCCGAAGATTAGCGTGTACAGACAAACAGACAAACAGACAGATTTTTTTTTTTGGATTCGTGCTCTATTACTGTTTCTAAACACCCCCCAATTTTTTTTTTTAATATATTCAATGTACAGACACAGTTTTTTACTGTCTTATTATATGTATAGATTTCAGAATAAGTATTGCATTTTTATTTTCTTTACGCTAGTTAAATTCAGAAATTAGAAACCAGACAAACAAGTGTAGCTAATGTTATTCTTGTTATGGGTTGGTTGAAAAACATATCTATTAATAGTGTTACTTATTGCCCATCACTAGTTATGACCAACTGACAAGACGTCAGGAACGCATTCTCTCAGCGGCCAAACTGTAAACTTATATAAATAGACAAGGAGAGGAAGGGGGGGGGAGGGGTGGATGGGGGGAGGTGTAAGTGATCACTTACACCTCCCCTCCTCCTTTCCTCTCCTCCTTGTCTATTTATAGCAATTTATTCCTATCCACCCGCATTCTGCAGTCAACCCTCAATCATGGCGCTTGCAACAGTGTCGAGATATCGGGAGCTCAAAATAAATAATAATCACGGGAGATATCCCGTAAGTGATAGGTAATATGAGTTTAGTTATATTCTGCATATTTATGCAGAAGAGACGGATTCCTCAAATGTATGTAAGACGATACCTAATAAAAATGTGTGGGTCTAAAACAAAAACTCCATTGTTACCTCAGTTCAGGTCATTTATTACAGTTTATGTATGTTTACAAAGCAGGTAATATTTATATATTTATGTATATCTAATTACTATTTACAGGCCTACCGTTATAAAGGCACCACCAGAGTGCTAGAAAGTGCAGCGAGAGATGTGCGTAAAACTAAACAATCACATAGCTAATTCGCTGCAAGAAGAAGCGATATTTTTGTTTTGTTTCTCACGCATCCCTCGCTACACATCCTTGCCTATTTCTGGTTGAAACACAGCCAAAGGACGGTTTCAGATTAGCGTATTTTCTCGCTTCTTGTAGCGCGTGAAGAAGCATTTTCGCGCCTTTTGCCATACGCGCAACTCGTACGAGCGTTGGTCCGCGTATAAACGCGAGCCACGAATGATACTGACATTTTGCTACTGACAGATCCCACTGGTTCAAGCGAACTCGCAGGAAAGCGCGTACATGCGCGTTCAATTTTTAAGTGAAAAAATTGGCGCACTTCTAATATTTTTGTTCGGCTCCGTGGAATTTTATCCCCATAATGGTGACCGTTTGGTGTATCTCTGCTCGTCCGATACGAGCTTATACGCACCGCAAAATACGCTAGTCTGAAACCGCTCTAAGGGAGAAAGTGCCTGAGGTAGCCGGAGCGCTGGGCGGTGGTGGCTTGTAGTGCTGCTCTCCTCGTGGTGGCGCACTGTCTCAGAAGAAGTAGGCCTCTTCCATTGTTCTCTTATATTTATATCCAGTTATATTTTCTTGAATCCATATTCATTAGGTACTAGACCTCCAACTGCTGTAGTTGTTCTTCTAGTTTATTTTTGTCGTCGAATGAATCGGTGTAGACATAGGACATGATTGTGACTTCCTGATGAAAAATAAACATATTTTACTACTCATAGCGTGGAGGCCCAAGCGGGGGAATTTCTTTCCCAAAAAAATATTTTTTTAACTGGGAAAGCCATTTCCAAATACAATTAATTGGTGTAATGTGGGGTATGCATCGAATGTTACGTTGGATGTAGAAAAAAGTGAAAGATATGGAGCTCGATTTTCAGATCTGCTAGGTTGTGTAGCAATAATAATTATGTTACTTTTACAGAATCTACGATATAATCGATTGAATAGCCTTAGGGAAGCTCAATATAGAGTCTGTCAGCAAAGCAACCCATATGAAACATGACATTTTGAAACCATGCTCGCCATGCATGCAAAGTCCATTTTAAGGGTTCCGTACCTCAAAAGGTAAAAAAAGGAACCCATTTATATGGGTTCCTTTTTTTACCTTTTGAGGATCACTCTCTTGTCCGTGTGTCACCACCGATTTTGTCAGGAACGGATGGACCTATCAAGTTAAAATTTATACTAGATACTGAGATCTATAGTTCCTATTAGGTGTATAAAAATCAAGATCCTGAGTCAACAAGATAAAAAGATATGGACAAATTTAGCTTTTCGCGAAAACTTGTAAGTACTAAAATTAACCTTAATTTTCACTTTTTTTATTTTTTGGAATTTTCCCTTTACTTGCGCTGTAACACCTTGCTTTTAACCAAAATTGTAGATTCTAGGTCAACCGGAAGTACCATAGAGGTTTTGGGTCGAAAACCTATATGGTAGTTACCGTTGACCTGGAATCACGAAATTTGGCAAGAAGAAATGTCTTACAGCACATGTAAAGGAAAGAATCTGAAAACCGCAAATACGTAGTTTCATAACAAAATACCTACAAGTTTACATGGAAGCTGGTGCGCGAGTTAAGGCGGTTGCAGACCGAAAACTAAGCTATGCTAAGGCTAAACTAAGCTATGCCAAGCAAGCTAGGCTAAGCTAAGCTAGAAATAAATAGCGTGCACACCAACAGCTAAGCCAAAGCAACAAAGAACACTGGACAGCACTGGCGAAGGATGTGCAAAGGGTGTGCGGGGTAGCGGGAGGGGCTTAGCTTAGCTCGTGTAGCTGCGCATCGGCATACACAACTAACTTAGCTTCGCATATTTTAGTTAGCTCACATAGCTTAGTTCGCATAGTTTGCGGTCTGCACACAAGTATGAAAAACTGCGTCAGCTATGCGAGCTAAGCTAAACTAACTTAGCTTAGCTCTTGGTCTGCAACCCGTATTAAACTCATAACGTGGCCGGTTTTTTTAAAATTTAATTTCTATGATGCTCTAAGAAATTCTTTGTTGTTTTGTTACTTATAAGAAAAACTAAAATATCCTTAGACTTGTTGATGTGTGTATATTAGTGCAATACTGTATCCGACGAACCTTTGTGGAGGTATTCCTGTTGGGGAAGAAGATGCGCCGAAAGAAATTTATTCTTTTCTCCGTTTGGACTGGAGCTGACTGCGTAAGTCGCATGCAATGGCTAGTACCAGCAGAAAGGTTTTGCAGCTTTTGTTTGGACTGAAATAACATTCAAAATAAACTCAGTGAATAAAAAGCATATGCTCATGGAACGAATTGATTAGATACAATACCTTGTCGGGTGCCGATACTAACAGTTTCCGTCGTGTCGTCATTCATGTTGCGTTGAAGGTAACCAATCTTATCAGCTACCGTTAGGCATGCCGCCTCGGCACGTTTCACATCATTCTGAAAACAATGACGGCAAGTCAATCCGCATCACGTAAAATAATCAATAAATAAAAAATAATAATAAAAATAAAAAAAAAACAATTAATAAAAAAAAAATCTCATAGTATTCTTCTTAACACAAATGTGACTTTGTCTAAGTTTTATTCTATTTATTTCAGGTGATCTATTATAGTTCAGAAACTATAGTTAGTTCCGTCTGCGCATGCGATTTCCCTGGTAGCTCTTAAACGGCATAAATATGTGTAACTATTCTTAATCACATTTTTTCTTTTCCTTTGAATCAGACTTTTTTTACAAAACTTTTGTTTAATAGTTACAGCACTGATGACAATATTTGTGTCACATGTTTAATTATATAATTATATATTTTTTCACCTTTAAAAATATTCTTTTTAACGATTGTTTGTGAATGTGTGAACAGTGTAGGCCTTGTAGGTTCCTAAATGCGTGTTAACTTTTTATCTTGATTTACGTTTTTTGTGTAGTTAGCAACGACTTATTGTCGGGCCTTTGCTGTCCTGTTTGCTACTTAAGTATGGGGATACTTAAGTACTAATACTGTAACATAATAATATTGTAAAACCAAATGACTTGAAAAGAGCTTAACCATGAAGTTTCTTGCTGGTTCTTCTCCATAGGAAACAACCAACCGAACCGTGCACCTTTTTGTCAACGTTTTATAAGTGCCCATGTAGGCCTATTTGAAATAAAATATTTTGGTTTTGTTTTTGTAATAATTATAGAGAAAGATCATAAAAACACTTATCACAGTTAATGATGTTTGGGATCTTACCGACATCTTATTCAAAACTTTTTGAATGGATTTAAGGTCTTGGCTTGCGTGGAGTTTGTGTGAAATGTCGGGGAGCAGGAAGCTGAGGATCAGTACTACCACGACGGTACCGACTGCGATGTAGTTGCCACTCATCGCGCAGTACGCTGTCCAGATGTAGTCCAGGGCGGTTTTTGTGAATAGTTCCCATTCGTAGAACACCGTGGTCCGAGACCCGGCTGACGCCTGGCGAGACTGTATCGGCATTTCTTGGGCACATTTCAAAAGGTAGCAACCTAGATTTATATCTAACGGTTAATTTCAGGAGTTTTGTCAATTCCGCATAGATTATTTAATAACGCTGTGGTACACGAAACCAACAGGATAGGCAATAACCATGACCATCGAAGCTGTATTTTTCAGTTCGAGGTTAACTTTATTTGAATTTCAGTTTACATCGATTTTCGACACTCATGGTACTACTACGGCTTAAATATATAATTATGGCTTACCTGGAAAATAATGCCGCTTCGTCATGGTCTCATACTTATTATTTTTGTTTATTTTTAAATCATTTTTAGTTAAATGTGCATAACTTGAATTTCACAACCATAAACTGATGTGTTGTCATTTTAGAGATAAAATTTCTGTCCAAATTATGTTTTTAAAATATGCATAGAGGTTTTACCTCACATATTCGAATGCCGTAAATGTTTCATTAGAGTGGTCGTCATGGAATTTATTAAGTCTTAAAGAAGAACAGTCGAGGTGTACTGCAGGTTGTTTCGGTAGGTTCCTGCACCGAATCGGGCGGGAGGAAACGCCCGGGTGTTACCACTGCGTGGATCGCTTAGAGAACACGATGGAGCACACGGTGGAGGTCTGCCCCATCGCCTCCTTCTGCAAAGCAGTCATGCTAGCGAAGGAGGTGGCGGAGCGTGAGAGGGAGAGAACCTCTCGTCCCAGCCGCCGCGGGAGACGCCTCGGGCGTCCGGGGTCACGTGGTGGCTTCCAGCCATCGTAGACGCGGACCTGTGGACGGTGAGTAATGGGCTAGCTCGCCGTCCGTCTGTCTTTTGACGACAGGCCGTGTTGACGGCGCGTTCGTGTTCCACGCGCGCCTCAAAGAGATGTCAGTAAACAGGGAGAGGCCCGCAAGGGCCGAGGCCTACCAGGGCTGCGGGCTATTCGAAAGAGATACCGCGGCCCTGGAACACAAAGGGCAAGGAAGGAACATGGATGGGTTTTAGTCAGTACAAGTCTGACACTCCCTTCCGCTCTGCCCAGAGCGGGAGAAATCATTTGATGATTTCCCATCCGTAAAAAAAAATAAAGGTGTACTGCAGGTGCAGGGACAGGTGTAGGTGTTAAAAAAACAGAGGAGGTCTATTCTTAGTAGGGAAAAATATGAATAAGGCTTTCAATGGTCATCATCATCATCAGCCTATAATCTTCCCACTGCTGGGACACAGGCCTCCTCTCTATGAGAGGGAATGGGCTATAATCCACCACGCGGGCCCAGTGCGGATTGGTAGATGTCACTATCATGTATTCGAATTTTTTGGTTCTAGGACATGCCGGTTTCCTCACGATGTTTTCCTTCACCGTTTTTGAGATGATGATGTAAAGTCAGTGGTGATGAAATAAATTACACAAAGTAATGCCGCCGGCCTGGGTTCGAACCCACGACTTACTGTTCGTTAGTCGAGGTCGCTACCACTGGGTCACCGCTGCTCAATGCTGCTTTCAATGGTAAAAGGTCTTTTATGGTCAAAAAATCTCTGCTCTAATTAACTTAACTAAATTAATAAAGAACGGAGTGGAAGAGACACCGACGCGAAACCGGTTACCCCATATTTAATACATCATCATCTATGTAGTATCTACTGAAAGGTTTCAAGTTTTATAGAAGTTTTTTATTTTTACCAAAACCTCAGTAATATCGTTGCGCAAATGGTTTGTCAGCAATATCCATCAGCTACAAGATGTGGCCAGTGCAGTGTCGGGAATCGAGATGCACTGTACCTACAATTATTGGGTTCAAATGGTTCTGTTGTTTTTATGCTCATTTTACATCCTCTTTTTCTTTGCATTAAGAGCCTTGATCCACCAACTGCTGAACATAAACGTCCTCCCAGTTGTCTCTTTTCTTCCTTGGTCTGCGTGAGACTAACAAAGGTCTTGTTTTGTATAGCAATAATAATATGCTCAACACTTTTGGACGTAGCAGTACCGGTTTTTTGACCAAATTCATAGAGCATTCGTATTAGTGAGGTGATTTAAGGAATCGAACAAATTGAGGCGAACTCGGCGGGGGATTCAGGATGCATGCGGGTCGATTGTGTCAACTAACTTGTACGGAGGTGTTTGAATATGTCTTTCGAATCATGAAATACAACAACAGCCTTGTGCAGTCACATCCCGCCCGGGATTCGCTTCAGTATAACCAGTCCCTTATTTGCGACGGCAAATTAAAAAGTCAATTCCTTCTTTAATTTTATTTAAAAATGCTGAACTTGTTGGACTTGTCAGTTGGTTTTTACATCAAGTTACAAATGTTAAAAAGATGCACTTAATACAATCAGAAAAAAAATTTGAATCCTAATGATGTTATAATATAATAGTCGAATTACAAAATAAATAAAATTATAACAAGACAAAGGTAATTACACTACAAAGTTATTTTATAACCTATCCTAACACTAACACCTATGCGCACGTCATGTTCTCAAATAATATAGCACAAAATCCGTCGCCGCAAAAAGGGCGCACCTGCGGCAAAAAATAAAGAAAAATAATCCTTACTAAACTAAAAAGTTTCATATAATAAGGTCCATTTTCCCCTATTCCCTTTTCCTCAGATGTGTCCGTTTTATCTCCTGGAGCATTTATATAAAAATAAAAACTTATAAAAGAATGAGGAGTACGTAGGTATTTTTTTTTCTTTAGTTGTATGATCTTTTGGATGTCTATTTCATTCACTTGTTGGGCCTGTTTTCCTGGCAACACAATGAGCAACATGAGCTTTGCATTTGTAAGTGCTCGGAGCATTGTTGAGCAGTTGATTGTTGATCTGGAAATATAAAACATCACATGGGGGTTGGACTAAACGAACGAGCAGACCAGCCCAGCCTGGCACATTGGCCCTGGATCAAAAGAGCTGGAAGTCATGTTGAGAGGATTTTACCCAGCAGTGGGATGAGCTAGCAATAGCAGTAACAATTATATCACATTTATTTAGTTATTTAATTACAACGGTTGTGTTGACAACCAATTACAGCAACTAAAATTATAAAAATAAAAGAGATAAATAAAACATATTAAAATATACAAAATATAGTAAAATTTGAGAGAGTGAAAACATAAATAAAAGAAGGTAACAACACTCATAAATTCCTCTAACAGTAATTTTGACATACCAAAAAAATCTTCGTCCATCCATCCGCAAACAGATCGTCTGTTGTATTAAATAAAATCCAAGAGATCATTAAGTGCGGCCAGAGTGCGAGGAATTGGCGACCTAGCACGTGCAAGTGCGACATGGAGGCACGGCAAACAGTTTTTATGCCCCGGCAGTAATGGGGGCCTATCGCGCATGATTTCGCCGCTAGAGGCGTTTGTGTAGAGTAAGGTCTTCCGAAATGTCAGATGTCATAGAGTTTTCGCACGTTGCGTGCTTTTATATCACGTAGTTTAACTAATGTTCATAATTCTGGTCTAGATTGAGCTATTCCTGATTAATTATGACTTGAAGATTTTAAGTAGCAACTTAGGATCTTATTTGTTAGTACTTGGAGGTAGAATGATTTTTAAATGTTTCATCCTTGTTAATGTTTGGGAGAATATTTGTAAATATGTATCTGAAGTTTACACTATGTTGATATACGAAATTAAATAAACTTTGTATGAAGTTATTTACACTTTAAAGTAAAAGCTAGAATCAATGACAGGACCTTACTCGACAGTGGCGCCATCTGGTGAGCTTAAAAACGATAGCCGCCATTGTCACATCACGCCTGTATTTCCAAGGGTTGAGCAAAAACTATAATAACACCCGCATTTTGCCTGTTAGGTTTTATGTAATAGGGAGCCAGCCTTTATTTAGCATTCAACAAAATCAGACTCCGGGCTAAACTACGAAAATTCCTTATTAAAAACGAAAGAAAACAATTTTACAAAAATAGTAAGCTTACCTGGGTACACTCCCTCTTCAACATTTACGTTAAAACTACTTAAGTTTTTCAGCAGGACATCCATACAGTCACTTTTAGATAAGCATGACCGCTTTGGCGTCCAATTAGATTCAGTTCTGAAAATAAAAAGATAAAAAATTATGTAATCTTTAGTTGCCCAAACATCTTAATAACTTTATGAAAACAATGCCAAACAACTCTTTCTTCTTTATCGTTTATTACCTGGTATCAGAGTTTTAATGCTGCCCATGGGCCTCTGGCTTGGCTTTACATGCCGTCGAGAAATATCTCTTAGACATGTTGGTTTCCTAGTGATGTTTTCCTTCAGCGGGTACTACGGTATCCAGCAATAAAAAACGCTTACTTGACATTATGTACAATGACATAAGTGACACTTTTGACACTTAACAGTTCAAAGAAGGTTTATTTGTGGCGCGCCACTGGCAATACAATACGCACATGAATCCGAAAAATCAGAGGTGCGGTCTTGGGTTGAACTTGACACCTAGGACTTGGCAGCCCGAACGTGACTTGGCTTTCACTGCTTGATATAACTATTTTAGGTACATATACACTACACACGTACAATATTGAACAAACTAGCGAAGCGGATGTCATGTACAACGAAACGATAAAACTAAAATATATCCTATCAGATCTTTTTTTTTTCCGGATGGGAAATCATCAAATGACATCTCCCGCTCTGGGCAGAGCGGAAGGGAGTGCAGACTTGTACTGACTAAAACCCATCCATGTTCCTTCCTTGCCCTTTGTGTTCCAGGGCCGCGGTATCTCTTTCGAACAGCCCGCAGCCCTGGCAACCCGCAGCCCTTGAGTAAGAAAATAACACTTGCCTCGCACTTTTCAAATCCTCACTCACTTGAGTCTGTTTACAGGATTCACAGGGCTGAAAACATAGAAGCCATCCATCATTCCTCTGTTTTACGTCTATCAGGTCAGGTCTCTTAGGCCCGGACTCCATCGAAGCGGAGACGAGACCAGAGGAGAGATGTGTTATAAACCACCAATTTCGTCCTGTACACATCACGTCTCTGCTTAACTTTAGTGGAAACTGTTCAAACTCAAACTCAAAAGCATTTATTTAAATTAGACCATTACAGACACTTTTGAATGTCAAAAGAACAAAGAAGGTTATGCTACAGTCACAGACACAAGGCATAATAAATTGTGAAAGTACTGTAGTTGCCCATTCCAAAGCGTAGATCTCTATAGTAAAGAATGGACAAGAAACTCCATGGACACTCTTTTCAATCAAAATATTGTTACAAAATCTAGGTTACATCATTCATGTTGAAATTATACATATATGAGAACGATGTAGAAATATGTGCACGTAAAGAACCTCCAGAGTTAAAGATTATATCAACAATTAAAAAACAAAGTAATTAGTTAAAATAAAACGTGGCAGCTTGACCAGTCTCAACTGACAGCGCCCGTTCACGAACATGACGCATGGATCGGTTGAGCAGAGAGGAGAGCATTACAGGCGTGATGTAAATAAATGACTACAAACTCACCTTAGAAATTTCACACAATTCAACTTCCTGCATGAAATTGTCGTCTAAACTAGAATGAGTAGGAACGACTTGTGAAGAAATC
Source organism: Lycophotia porphyrea (assembly GCA_950005105.1). Classification (NCBI taxonomy): domain Eukaryota; kingdom Metazoa; phylum Arthropoda; class Insecta; order Lepidoptera; family Noctuidae; genus Lycophotia; species Lycophotia porphyrea. The sequence continues at coordinate 6,112,964 of OX465389.1, forward strand.
GTCCGTTTGCAGAGGCCGTCTACGCTAGGTACGCAGTTTACAAGCAGGGCTTTAGAGTTTTCGTATGGAGTTACGTGGACATTAGGTGTGCTTTCTGTAAGGCTTAGAAAACTGGCTTTGTTGCTTCTGTCAGTATATTCGGTGTCATCTGAAATAGAGGGAAGGAGATACCTCAGTTAGATTAATTTGCATTGAGATCGTTGCATAATAATTATGTGTACTGAAATTACTGAAATAAATAATATCCTGTCGTCGATGACATACTCCGTAGCCTATCCTTTTTTTTTTTTTTTTCTTTTTCGAATAGGTAATAATCAAATGACTTCTCCCGCTCTGGGCAGAGTGGAAAGGAGTGTCAGACGTGTACTGACTAAAACCAATCCATGTTCCTTTCATGCACTTTGTGTTCAGGGCCGTGGTATCTCTTTCGAACAGTCCCGCAGCCTTGGCAGGCATCGGCCCTTGCGGGCCCTTCCCTGTTTGCTGACATCTCTTCGAGGCGCGCGTGGAACACGAACTCGCCGTCAACACAGCCTGTCGCCAAAAGACGGACGGACAGCGAGCTAGCCCATTACTCACCGTCCACAGGTCCGCGTCTACGGTGGCCGGAACCCACCACGTGACCCCCGACGCCCGGGGCGTCTCCCGCGGTGGCTGGGACGAGAGGTCCTCTCCCTCTCACGCTCCGCCACCTCCTTTGCTAGCATGACTGCTTCGCAGAAGGAGGTGACGGCGTCCCATTCCCTCTCGCTCCGGACCACCGGATTGAACCAGGGCCGGATGCGATAGGTCACCGCCGCCGATTGCCGCTACGAGGACACGGCGGTGCTCCGCCCAAGCGCGGCAGACCTCCACCGTGTGCTCTACCGTGTCCTCTGGGCGATCCTCACAGTGATATTACCCGGGAGTTTCCCTCGTAGGCTATCCTCAAGATGGCTCTGGATTGGTTGAAGGATACCAGTTTAAAAGTATAGCTAAGAACTAAGATAAACAGCCAATTTCAGAATCAAACGATGACTTTACATCATTTTGTTCTCAAAAGTCGTTGAGTCAAAGGTCTATGTGTGTATGACCAAATTAAGACTTTGTAATTCTCATTAAAACAAGAGTTAATATTTTACGCGTAATCATGGTCATAAACAAGACAGAAATACGAGTATTTCGTGCGATGTCGAGGTCGGCTGAAAACTTTCAAAAAGTCAAACATAACTCGAGTTTCTAACAGTTGTTTCTCGAATTTCTGTGTATCTTGTGTCCATGCGGATTACCTTGTAGTACCAACGTTATTATGAAAGTTGTTATTAATTACACAGTTTGTGTTTCCAAGGAAAAATAACTCGGTATTTAAGGTGTACGAATTGGTCACAAAGGAGAACTTAGTATGCTGGTAATGGAAGAAATACCTGGTCGCAGAGGAAGAAAACATAACGTTAAATTACGAGCTCAAAGCTAATTAATAAACAAATCGAACCAAAGATATTATACACTTACAATGTATGGACATACAATGAATCGAAGTACGCCTGTGGTGAGGTCACACGACCTACTTAGCTACTTACCCCTCGGCGTGCTTTACAGAGCCTTGATGTTTTCAGCTCGACACTTGGATAACTTGTAAGTCAACACCTTACAGAAAATTTTGTCTAGTCGAGTCATTCAAACTTTACTTGATCATAAATAAGATTACTAACACCTACTCTTTTTTACTGTAACATCGGTGGAATCAACAATGCCAAGCTGATTCATCACAACTGTAATTGCTTGCGGATGTTTCAGTTGAAGTAAAATAAATTATGTTTTAGATTTACGACCCGTTTTAATAACAAACATGAGCCTCGCCAAAATTTCGTTCATATTTTTTCGAGCTTTAGAACAATATTTATGAGAATTGAACCAATTCGCTTACTTGGTACAACGCTAAATAAATCAATAAATAGGCTTTGCCATCCAAGGCAGCATTAAAACCATTTTGTTTCACAAAAGCGAGTTTCTTCTCTTAAATTGTGAAATCATAGCAGTTACTGGTTTGTCGTGGTGTTCGGCTACATTGTTGCAAAAAGGCTAGGCAGATGATGATGAAAAATCATAGCACTACATTAATCTTAAAACAAAACATAAAAACGCGAAGGTTTGGATGGATGGATGTTTGTTACTCAATCACGCCAGAACACGTACTCTTTAACCTACTTAGACCAGCTGGTCCGTAAGCTCAGCAGCATCCAGGTGGGTTGCTCGATTGATAAAGTTTTTGTTAACAATATAAGTAACGCTGATGATATGATGCTGCTGAGCCCATCAACCAGTGCCCCTACGTGCTTAGTAAAGGGATGCGAGTGCAATGTGGAGGCCCCTGGGCTCAGGTACGACACGGTCAAGAGTGAGATGATGGTGTTCAAGTTCGGTACGAAGTGCTATGACACCGTACCTCAGGTCACATTGGAAGGCAGTGCTCTCAAAAGAGTGGCGCAGTTTAAGTACCTGGCCCACTGGGTCACCGAGGGGCTCTCAGATAAAGAAGATATTGAAAGGGAATGCAGGGCATTGTCAGTCAGAGCTAATATGCTGGCCCGTAGGTTTGCACGCTGTACTGCACAGGTAAAAATAACTTTATTCAAGGCGTACTGTCAGTCTTTTTATATGTGCAGCCTATGGGTGAAGCATACGCAGAAGACTTACAGTACCTTGCGTGGCCAGTACAATAACGCTTTCAGCATGTTGATGGGGTTGCCACGCTTTTGTAGTGCATCAGGTATGTTTGCAGCCACTCAAGTGGATGGCTTTCAAGCGATTAATCGCAAAAGAACAGCGTCCCTGATGCACCGCATACGGGGCAGCCCCAACAGCTTCCTGCAGCTCATTGTTGGGAGAATAGACATTGAGTGCTCCTTCATGGAGCATTGGACAAAACTCCATGTACGAGTAGTGCGGTCCTAGTCCAATGTTTCCATTTTTATGTATCTATTTGTTGTCATTGTTGTGTTGTTTGTTCGTATTATATTATTTTAAAAACATGTATGGATGATTAAATTAATTAAAAGAATTGAATTGAAAAAGAGCTGCTCGTGAAAAGAGGAAAAATTGAAAAGAGGAGCTCTTGGCTAAACAATAACAGCCGCTCGGGTCGATCTTTAGGTTAAGCCGTGCTTGCCTAGGTTGGTCTGTGGATGGGTGACCACCAATTACATACCGAGTTTCCTCCGTGCCTCGGAAAGCACGTTAAGCCGTTGGTCCCGGCTGTTATTTGAAGATCTTTGACAGTCGTTAAAGTAGTCAGTGGCCCAAAAAGTCTGACAACCAGTCTTACGTGTATCGTATTTCCCAGTAGTAACTGGGTTGTGGAGGTCAGATAGGCAGTCGCTCCATGTAAAATACTGGTATTCAGCTGCATCCGGTTAGACTGGAAGCCGACCCCAACATAGTTGGGAAAAGGCTAGGCAGATGATGATGAATTGAAAAAGAGCAAGCTCAAGATGATGTAGAATGAGTTACATTTATTTCATACCTGTCGTGTCAGTTATCTGTCTGATGGCAGCTCGTTCAATCATTAGCTTGATGACGAACATCACCATCAGAACAAGCGTCCCCACTGCCAATGAGATCACTAGCATAGACTTCTTGATAAAGTCCTCGAAGCAGTCCACCATATTGTCCATGTAACATTCTAGTTGATACATCAGCCTGTCGTGTGTACACATTTTGTGTATTTTTTTTATGTTTTAAATAATTTTTGGTCTTAATTTTTCATCAATTTTTTTTAGAATGTGTAATAAATATACCTGAAATGAAATATAAAGGTTTATTTTCTGGAATATTATGTAGGTAATCTATATGGTGGTTTATCAAACACACTCGGTATCAATGATTTTGTTATTGTGAACTTCCACTTTCACTGAAGGGCCTGTGTGAAGTGGAAGTTCATACTTGAAATAAATGTTGAAAATAAAGTATATGTCACTGCTACCCTGCTGCTATTATGTTAAGTTGCTGCTATTCTTAGAATATTAGAAGCTTGGATGAAGAAGTTCACTTTGTTCATAAAACTTCTCGAGTTACGAGTTCTTTAATGAAAATTTCTTTCAGTACATACAGAAGTACTCAAAGTAATGTTCTTTGTTTGCATCGATCCAATTGGATTTCGCTGAGTAGGACTCCGTAAAAACATAAGTATTATATAGTAAAAATAATAACACACAATACAAACCACGCAATTCTCTTCACATTTTTAAAATACTGTGAATATTTTTTGTAAACGAAAACAGAGCGCATAGTATGTTTAGGTTTTTGTATTTTTTTAATAAATTCAATTGCACATCTTAGCGATGGAAGCTGACATTATGATTTTTTTACCAAAGAGCGTGTCTATTGATGGATGGATAGAATAATTTGTTTATGGTTAGTTTTTGAAGTTTTATCAAGGTTTTAGTAGATGGGCTGCAAAGGCTGCAGCGTCAGGTAAAACTGGTTGGTAGGTACTGTGATAGATGCAATCTTGACGGAAGCCCAGGCATAACTGGCGAGAATCTCGTGCAGGAAAGTTGATGCTGATCAGTCAGACCCAAATTGGGTATAGGATTGTATTAGTTTGTCAGACTGGGGTAGAAAAAGCATTTTTCTTCATTTTATTGTTAATATAATGAATTAGTATAATTATTCAAAGTCATAATTTAGTTTTTATCATCTATCTTGGTATGGACATGTAATGAGGACGGATGAAATGCAAGTGAACAAAAAGGAGATGAGGAATGATATAAAAGAGAAACGAGTAAATAATGCCGTGACTTCTGACAGGGGAGAATGGAAAAAGAAAACGTGTTGCACCGACCCCAAGTGGAATGGGACAAGGGCAGGAAGATACTGATGAATAATTTACTTGTTAAGTATTTTGTTTATTCAAATACATAAAAAAAAAAACACTACTTATATTTTGACAAGTCGACGCATGGTGGCATTTTTAGTTGCACAATACATTTGATTTAGAAAATGAAGAGGTTTTTTTATTACATCGACGTTAGATTAATTTGCTATAGTCGCTCTTAGGACTGACTCTTAAGATTGTTCAGGCCGTAACTCTAAAATAAAGGTATCCTATTATGATATTAGCGCGCAGAATTAAACTATCATTTCAAAACCTAAACCAAGCGTTAACACTTGTGTTTTCCAAACAACATCAACTTACCGAATATTAAAATCTTAATTTAAACAAAGAATCCAAAGTCCCGCCCGCCCGGGCCCGGTGTTGCCCGTTTTTTACTTGATGAATCCCATCGGATTGCCATTAAGCAATCAAAACGCAATATATTCGGTGAACGGACAACGCAACAATGTGGTCCGCAGACGTGCCTGACCGCATATTGTTGCCTACTTTCCATAATCCATGTTGAAACGGGCAATATTTTTCACGTGCCGCGCCGTCAGCGGGCAAAAGATAGATCGATGCGATCCGTTCACTGTGATTTATTTCACTATTATATAACACATTTTTTATACTTTGTATAGCCAATGCCCAGTCTCGGCTCCAACTTACGAGCTGTAGGTCGTAGGTTCATATCTAAACTAGTCAGGTAGTAGTTTTTTATGTAATTGTCTTAGAACCAAAAATTCCAAGACATGTGATGAGCCATACTGGGCCCGCATGTAGATTACAGCTCATTCTCTCTCATAGAGAAGAGGCCTGTGTCCCAGCAGTGGGAATATCTTTCTTTATATATATAATTCTACTGTGCGTGTGTATGTCACTGAACTCCTCCTAAACGGCTGGACCGATTTGAATGATTTTTTTTGTATGCCTTTGGGTGGCACCCTGGATGGTTTAGATTCATAAATCAGCCCGACAGATGGCGCTGCTGTCGTTATCTAGGTTTGACGCAGACGAAGTTGCGAGGGACAGCTAGTATATATGTAATTCTACTGTGCGTGTGTATGTCACTGAACTCCTCCTAAACGGCTGGACCGATTTGAATGAATTTTTTTGTATGCGTTTGGGTGGCACCCTGGATGGTTTAGATTCACAAATTAGACCGACAGATGGCGCTGCAGTATTATATAAAAATCAATGCCAATTTTCGTTGTAATTTTATAACTCAAGAACGGGCTCACCTATCCAAACCAAACCAGCTTTGTTCGGACTATTTAGTAGATGGTTTATGGGTATTTAGGGTAGGTAGGGTAGGTAGGGTAGGTAGGGTAGGTAGGGTAGGTAGGGTAGGTAGGGTAGGTAGGGTAGGTAGGGTAGGTAGGGCAGGTAGGGTAGGTAGGGTAGGTAGGGTAGGTAGGGTAGGTAGGGTAGGTAGGGTAGGTAGGGTAGGTAGGGTAGGTAGGGTAGGTAGGGTAGGTAGGGTAGGTAGGGTAGGTAGGGTAGGTAGGGTAGGTAGGGTAGGTAGGGTAGGTAGGGTAGGTAGGGTAGGTAGGGTAGGTAGGGTAGGTAGGGTAGGTAGGGTAGGTAGGGTAGGTAGGGTAGGTAGGGTAGGTAGGGTAGGTAGGGTAGGTAGGGTAGGTAGGGTAGGTAGGGTAGGTAGGGTAGGTAGGGTAGGTAGGGTAGGTAGGGTAGGTAGGGTAGGTAGGGTAGGTAGGGTAGGTAGGGTAGGTAGGGTAGGTAGGGTAGGTAGGGTAGGTAGGGTAGGTAGGGTAGGTAGGGTAGGTAGGGTAGGTGGGGTAGGTAGGGTAGGTAGGGTAGGTAAGGTAGGTAGGGTAGGGTTGGGTAGGGTAGGGTTGGGTAGGATAGGGTAGGTTAGGTAGGGTAGGGTAGTCGAAATATTATTTAGTTGCATTATGTGACGCAAACGAAGTTCCGCGGGTCAGCTAGTATTATATAAATACTGACTAGCGAACTTCTGATGCGTACGATAATTGTGCCACGGGATCATACTACCGGGATAAACAGTATTCTATGTGTTAATTCAGGTTATAAACTATCTGTGTGCTAAATTTCATCCAAATCCGTTCAGTAGTTGTCGCGTGAAAGAGTGACAAACATCCATCCATCAATCCTCACAAAATTTTTTAATTTATGTTAGTAGTAAGAAGTAAGATAAGATTATGCGTGCTATGCTCTGTCTGTATACAAGGAAACTGTAATGGATGTACAAGACCCTTAAGTTGGTTACGTTAGAGTATTCAAATTTTGTTACGTTTTTTGCAATTTGCAGGTCAGTGCCAAATTGTATGTTGATGAAAAATGAGTCGCAAAAAACATAAGAAAATTTGAATTTCGCGGGCCACACTGACGCTTCTACCTTAACAAAGCATTGTTTTCCCCGTTTCTGGCTCTGGTTTTCCCCATCATATTTTTTCTGGACCATAGCTACCGATATTGGAGGCGAAAGTTCCAAATCTTTTACAACATTTTTTTACACGACTGCCCTACAAAGGAATGTGATGTTTTTTAAAATACTAGTTTGCAACGTCATAACATAACATCACGCCTGTAATCCCCGAGGGTTAGGCAGGGTGGTGTACCTAATAGTACACCCACATTTCGCCAGTTATGTTTCCGTCCCATATAATAGGGGGCGAGCTTATTGCCATCAACCGGGCGCCAATCCAGGACTCCGTGGCTGCTACTGAGAAATTCCTACTGGAAAAACCAAAAAACACTTTACTTGAACTGGGAATCGAACCCCGGACCTTATGCTCAGCAGTCGCGCTTGCAACCACTAGACCAACGAGGCTGTTAATGATATAACTAATCTTTAAATACCTACCCCTGTTCTATTCAATGCATCCACCAGCAAAAGGTTTTGAGTACGTTACATTGAGTAGGTAAAGCGTGATTAAACACCCAAAAATAAACGTTTTTTGAAGTGAAAACTTCTTTAGCGGCGTTGAGCACTTTTTCTGTATGGGTATAAAATCTTAAACTCGCGTCAGGACACGTGACCTGATCGAAAAAGCGTAAGACGGATGGAGAGTAGACAGCTATCCCAACAAAATAATTTATTATTTATTTATTTTATTTTAAGCATTAAAATTACTGGTGAATCAATTTGGCGAAAATTTCATCAATGTATATACAATTACAATATTAAATTATTGTTTTTATAATTATATTCATTTTATTAATTTTATTGATTCAAAACTGTTCGTTTCTTACTTCAGCTACCATAAACCTATCGTATCAGTTTTAGAGATTGGCGATGATAGTTCTGGTAATGATGATGGTGAAAAAGTCGTTGAAATTATGGATGAAAGTTGATTTTTCGGAGAGATAAACTTTTTAATGTAAAATAATTGTAATAGTTTTAAAGTGTTAAATTTTTAATGTAATATAAATTGTCATGTTTGTGTACGATAGCGCTATAAATGAATATTGTATTCTACCACATAAATGATAGTACTTTTATACTGATAAAGCAATTGGTGCAAAATTATTCCCTAACCATTCCAAAATATCAAACATGCTCAACGTTAATTAATAATCAAGTTTTCACTTCTGCCGGCACTCCCGGAGTGCAACCCGTCTTTTTTTTTTTTGCATTTAGTTTGATGAACAGAATGTTTGCATGAGGGCTTTGTGAACTGCGGGCTGTTCGAAAGAGATACCGCGGCCCTGGAATACAAAGGGCAAAGAAGGAACATGGATGGGTTTTAGTCAGTACAAGTCTGACACTCCCTTCCGCTCTGCCCAGAGCGGGAGAAGTCATTTGATGATTTCCCATCCGTAAAAAAAAAAATAAAGACATACATCTGTCACATCAATGCGTTAATCTGTGTTTGGACGGAAAAATTCCATTCTTTAAGTAGATCAAATACAATGATAAGCAGTTAAGTGCTAAACTCGAAACCCACAGATAACGTGGGTATGATATCTGTGAGTTTCGAGTTTAGCACTAACCTATTTGTTTTATTTTCCTATTTCTTGTTTGTATGGAATTTGTAAAGGGTTGAAAACTGAAACCCTATACAAAGTGTTATCCGTTACACACGCAGTTTTCAGTCTCCACATAGCATTCATTTAATGGTAGATTTTCACTCTGAAAGAGAACAGCAGGCTATTAAAGTAGATATAAATTGTTTTCTTTTTTACTGAAATCCGTTCATACATTGATTTGGAAGTTGACCGTAGTGAGCAGTAGCGAAGGGTCAATTTTTGTAAGAGGTAAGCCGAAGTATATATCTTTAATGTGATTATATTATTTGTCTATAGAATACTGACGTTACTGTGCTATTTTTCAAAAGGAAGCCGGTAGGAATCGAGTTCTACGGAACCACCGCCAGTGGTAGTGAGCATGTTAAGTATTTAAAATGAAGGAAATCTCATTCAGTCCTACCAACGCGCATGTGCGTCGAGCCGCTCTCGTTAAAAGTCCTGCTCGTTTTTCGGACTTTTAGCGAGAGCGGCTTGACGCGCATGCGCGTTTGTAGCACTGATTGAGATTTTTCATTTTTTTTAGTATACGAAGTAAAAGGAAAATAACATAAGAAGTACTAATTCTGGCGATTAAAGGGGATTGCAGCCAAATATTATCCTGCAATCATTGTCTTAATGGTGTTGCGAAAAACATTTGTTTGGATCGGTATTGTCTGGGGGTTGGGCTGACTGCCCAGCACACGTAGTAGGTATGTCAATTCCATCTCTATTCTACCAAAAATAGACAAAGCTCTTTTTATACCACTCGACATGTCTTCTGCCCGAGCAAGGGGCGACCCGTAGACAAACAGAAAAAAAACAGACGTAGGTAAACAGAAAAAAAAAGAGGAATTATTTCCATGGCAACGGGGGAGTAGATATTCTACGAATCTTGTTCGTCGTGTCAGGTTATGAGTTGTTAAGTAAGAGTTGTTTGAGGAGTAAGGTGTCACTTAGTGTTGATGAAAACAGGATTAGGAATTCAGTTAGGTGTCACTTAGATAAGGAGTTAGGTGTCAGTTAGTGTTTGTGAAAGCGGGTATTAGGCATTGTCTGACAAAATCTTTGCCGTTCCTGTGAACACAGGAATACTGTACTAACGTTAACCGGGGCTCATGCTGTCATGAGCCCCGGTTAACGTTAGTACAGTATTCCTTTCGGGGTTACTTTCGTTTTTCTCGGGCTAAAAACTGAGAAGACGGCGACGGTAGGACCCCGATTAACATCTAGGTCAATAAACACAAAGAATAGGAATAAGAATAATCTTGTCTAGGTCCGATGTGATGTAGGCTGTTTGACATTTGTTGAGAAGAATTAATGTTACTCTACGTGTCAAAAGTAGAGAAAAAATTATCGCCATGACTGACGTTGTAGACTTTTATCTACTGAAGAATAGAAACATTTCTTGTCTAGATTTTTAACTTTGCCATGCTTACGACAATAGAAATCTATCTACAATCTAATCTGTCATGTTGTCGATTCTTCCGTGGACAAAACCCGTTTCCACGGTGGTCATGCTACGCGGAGTGCGACAGACGTAGATGCTAAAGTAAGGTAAGAAGGATCTTTCTGCTTACCCTATTTTCACAACACCTACGTCTGCTCGTTGGCTTATTTCTCACGAAGCCATAAAAGATTTAGTACATACGTATACAGGTACAATCATTCGGTACCTACGGGTATTCGAAGGTCGAATATCCGGACCCGGTCCCTGCTCGAACGGTCCGGATAAATGTCTTTTAGTGAGACATAATCATATCGACTTGATTTTTATGGGATGAAGAGGGTTATTTACTCTTCTTTTATACCTATACTAGCTTTTGCCCGCGGTTACGCTCGCGTTAATTTAGAATTTGACAATCAATTCGGGTTGTGCTCTGCTTGTAATAATATAATTCAATCATGATTCGAAAGACACGTGGCGTCATCTATAATCAATAAGAATGTAATGTTTTGAATGCGATACATTGAGTCCTACAGCAAAAAAAGATTTTTCACCCGAAAAAAAAAATCGTTTCCCAGCAATCATTTTTGCGTAAAGTTACTTAGTTTGATGTACAGAATGCTTGGTTGACGGCTTCGTGAAGAGTCCGTTAACACCCTGTATAACAAGTCATGATTTGTGAAGAGATATTAAATGATTTGATTGGATCACCAGAGGAATTTGGGAAGAGAACCGACTAGGTGGACGGACGATTTGATTAAAGTGGCCGGAAGAAACTGGCCAGCCATGACACAAAACTGCCATAAATGGAGAGATTTGGAAGAGACCTACACTCAGCATTGGATGGCCAAAGGTTGAAGAAGAAGATCATCAGAGACTTGAAGGTATTTTAATTAGCAAATGCAAACTGTGAAACTGAAAAACAGGCCAAATTCATCCTTAATATTACCGACGCTTGCTTGCTTGTACATCGCACCGAAGCTAAATTGTCACAATTCATAAAACATGCTCTATTAAGACAAATAATAATTTCTTTTGTAAACGAAGTCTATTAGTATTCCATAAAGGTGACAGTTTAATTTCCTTCTCGAGTCACAGGTGTAGGAATAAATAATAGAGTCCTTTTCACATTGTGTCATATTCGGATAGGAAAGCAGTCCTGAAAATGGGATGGAAAGAAAATTAATAACATTGATACAGACGCCCATACAGAGCAGTAGACATTTTGAATCCATGCTTTTCTATACTTCTATTCTAATATTAACGGGTGATCTTCGGAACCACGTCTGATCTGATATCGAAAATTATTTCACTCATGGGAAGCTATATTATCCCCAAGTGTCATAAGTTTATTTAGAACGTTCGTTAATGGGATATTTTCTGACCGTATTAAAGTGAAGCCGCCGTCAAAACTAGCATTGTAACAGTTAGGCCCGTTTCGTTACTGTCCCGGTTCGTCATCGAAAAACAAAAGATCACGATACATCATAGAGAGAGCCTGTTTGCCTGTTATCTTTTCGCACCTTAGCAGGCTTTGGATGAAATTTGACATACGGATGAACCTAGAGGACATACTTTTTATCCCCTTAGCACGAGCCCTTGGGATGATTCTAACCGAATACAGCTGAATACCAGTATTTTACATGGAGCTGCTTTTTCTGACCTCCGCAACTCAGTTCCTGGGCAATGAGAACCCCTTGGTAAGACTCTTAGACTTCTGACTACCCGTAGCGACTTTCCAAGATCCACAACTAAATATTTTCATGACCCTCCACCATTGAATTCGTTTCCAATAGTACCATTAATAATAATTCCATGATGGAATTACTGATGTTTTTTTTAATCACTAGTTCCATTTTAAAAGAATCAGAAAATAATGAAGTTGTCACTAGTTACTCATTATTATTTTAGGCACTTGTAACATTTTTGAGGGTGTAAACACACTACAGGTAAAAACACTTGTGTGGCCTCAAAATAGACTTCTGTGTCGTTAAATATGCGGGTCATGGCTGGACACTTTCAGTGACAAACTGTTCACTGACATGTTTGTAGTGAGAACCCTGTAGGTGATTGATCACCCTTGCAAAAGATTTTTATTGAATCGGTTGAAATAAAACGACAACGAAACGAACGGAACGAATAAAACGGTTAATTAATTTAACTTAGTTTTACTTCAACCCTTTTCAAACCACTACACTGATTCAAAGATACTCTTATTGAAATATTTTAGAATTTGGGTTTCATCAACTTTAATACTGCATCATTTTGTGATGATTAATTTCTTTATCTTATTAAACAGCGTGGAAACGTTCAATGGGGCCAGTAATGGGAACTGCCTTAACCGTTGCAGCTACACGAAAATGATCTTAGGAGACTAACCATAATTTTTCGTGAAAAGGGTTTAAATACATTTTTTTTTCGAAGTTTCGCCAGAGGCTTAGCGTTGCCATACAACGTGGCAAGGCCGTCAGTCTTTTGGGGATATTACCAGTTGACAGCGTTGAAGACGAGTTTTTGACGCCGTTTTTTACTTTTGTTTAGTACTAGAAACAGGATCGATTAATAGAAAAAAAAAATGGTTAAACTTTTCAAAAAAATGTATGGGTAAAGTTTTTTGCAATTTCTGACTTTTTTATTACTCTTACTTGGGTTGGTCCCATAGAAGTTTTTAATCAGTATTAGAAACAGGATCGATTGGCATAAAAAATGTTTTGTGTAAAATCGCCTTTTTTTTTAAATCTGTTCAACGGTTAAGGTAGTTCCCCTTACTGCCCCGTTGAACGTTTACACCCTGTATACGTGTCATTATGTTCGTACAGGTTAATCTCCAAAACCACTCAATCGACTTCAATGCAACATTGTGAATGTGAAAGTAAAAGAAAGGCTTTTAAAGATTTAGAAAACTCCGTGGCAGAACTGCAGAAGTCATGCGCTCAACGCTCGTTTGGCCCCAAATTCTATAAACGAACCTACTCGTGTGTATGCGTGCTCTGTGTCCAATCATATATCGGCAACACATCAAAGGTTCATGTTAGGTCTGGCAACAAATTGTGCTGCTAAATGGATTTGACTATTTTGAGCGCTTGCTTAAATAAAAACACTTTTTTTTGCAATAGGTTTTTTTTGTAAGCGCGTTGAAATTGAATTTACAACATTTGACTTTGGACTGTATTATGCTTGACTACGAGCTTGTCATCTCTTCATTCATAACATAGAACTGTAAAATGTTGGTGAGCAAGCATCAAACTAGTCAATCCTTTTCTAGACATTGAATTGTTTATAATTTATTATTTATTTATTTATTCAGTAGTACACATACATTTTATTTATTCAAGTTGGTAGTTGGTTGTAGTTAATTAATTGGTAAAAGCCTGAGACCTTTCGGGATCTCGGTTTCAGGTAGCATGGCATAAGCATAACCGGCCTATAATGTTCCTACTGCTGGGAGACAGGCCTCTTCTTTACGAGGTGAAGTGGGCTGTAATACAGTAAGTGGGCCCAGTGCGGATTGGCAGATATCACATGAATGTTTAGTTCTAGGACATGCCAGTTTCCTCACTATGTTTTCATCGTTTCCAGAGCAGTGGTGTTGAAATAAGAAAAATCAAAGATAAACGCCTGTCTGGATTCGAAGCCACGACCTGCAGGTCGTAAGTCGGGGCCACTACTGCTCCTGCACCAGGCTGTAACACCCTGTCTAAAAGTAATAAGAAAAGTAAAATTATACAAGCTATGTTCCTTTCCTATCAACGACTGTACCAGACCATGAAAATAAAACCTCATTAATAAAATAACTCACACGTGTATAACAAAATATCTGGGACTGGTAAACTAAAATATAGTACAGAAAGTTACAATATAAGGACTATAGTTGCATCGGTTATAGTACTTGTTTTCCACCAACGTTCCACCCATTCCACCACAATACTAAGTTGTTTCTGACAGTTTCTTGATTCATAAACTCAGGATCATTGATCTTCTTACAAAAATTGCAATATGGATCAGTTTCAGGCGCATCATCTAAGTGGTGATAAGTATAATGATTGTGCCATCTGAAGAAGTCACTATACTTCTTCTTGTCTTTTATAATATCAACCATTTGCTTCACTAGCTCTTTTGCAGGGAGAGTTCGCGCGTTCAAATATATTCCGTCGGGCATGTATCTGAAAATTTGTACACGGGATTCATTATTAGGTGTATTATTTTGTTGTACAAAACTGCTTTCGAGAGATACATCGAGTCTAAAATTTTGGAAAGGAGGTTAAAAACTTAACCAAGTTTTTGAATCGATGGGTAAAATCGATAGTGAAAAGCTAGTTTTAATCTCTTAATGAGCAGTTTTTGAATCCTTCGGGCACTTCGACAAGAGGGCCCTCGTCTGGCCAGGCTGACCACACTCGCACTAGGTTTCGAAGGGAAACAAACATATTCGACATGGGTTAACTGTGTTCGCAGCGGCGTACTTGAGTTCGCAGTGGATTCAGGGTTTTGCAAATGGACCAATGCGGTTCATGTCCGGAGTTCTTGGAGTTGAAAATCGATGTTGAGTAGTGATAAATAGATTAATGTTGTCTTACCTGGTATAGTTAGCTCCTCCATAAACTATTGGCACGGTGTAGTGCTGCAGCGGGTTCAGTAACTTCTCCGTCACATAGTCTTCATTGATCGAGTTTTCAAACGACAAATAGAAGTAATAATCTTCTTCCAACATTTTCAAGCACCGTTCACTCTGTGGACATGTTTTGTTGCCACAATGACCGTATATGTCTAGAGTCATATTGTGTTGAGCTAGTTCCTCTTTTATTTTTATTGCAAATTTTACCCTTTTACTCCTCGCACTGCAGTTTGACACGAACCAGGCGGCAGCTGTTTTTTTACCTTTGAGCTTCTTTGTGATTTTATTATCAATAGGTTTCATGTCTTCTATTTTCGGCCAATGCATTATTTTTTTAGGTCCAATTATTTTACCATCTTCATCTTTTATTACAAGGTATCCATAGAATACGTCAGAATCCAATTTGAAAGTCCATGTCATGTTGAAGAAACGATTGTATTTTTCGTGACTCAACGGGTAATATGCTGGTGCTTCTGGACAAACAAACACATACTTCTGGTGTTCAGATCTTCTTCTTTTATACAATTGTAAGAAACCCCGTTTATTCATGTCTTTGCAATAAAATAATATTGCACTGTAATCCATTAGATCGCTAAGATATGTTCTGTTCCATGTAACATAGCAATTGTTTACAGCACAGTTTCTTTCATGAAATGTGTTTTGACCTACCTTCAGAAATGTAAATGGTATCCGTTTTGGCTTTTTCCATTGTAGAATATATTTTATGCGTGGTTTGTTGTGATGAATTGTCTCTATAAAAGGTCCATTCGTTTTGTTTGTTATACTAGTTTTGGACAAAAGTGAATATATGTAGCATATTATAAAAAATGCTACACCGTAAATGAACGCCACTCTCTGCGTTTTCATCGTTACTGGAATTTAACACATGAACGGGAAAGCAAAATTACCGTCTGCTATAATCTCTATACCTTTTAATTTTATTAAATATTCCCAAATAAGTTCTACATTTCTTGCAGTGCATTTTCAAAATAAATACTTTGAACTAGCTTTTGCCCGTGACTTCGTACATGTGGTACTTATATATATTCTTGTGATAAAATATAGCCTGTATTTTAAGTTAAGCATCTAGCAGTAGAGCGGTGAAAACTATGTTCAAATCCATGCAGTAGTTTTTACGTGATGCGGATACAAAAATTCTAAAATGTTTTGGCTTCTGCTGCTCTATTTTTATTTTCAATATAAACAATCTACAGACATCGGCCTGTTACAATTTTATTATATGTATAGATGTCAACATTTCGTCAACGTTTTTCTCTGACTATGTCATGCGTATTTTGACATAGACTAGAAAAACTTTTTTGTCCTAAGTTATTGTAAAAAGTATCAAAGTAAAGTAGAAAAGTTTGAGACCTATAGTTTGGCCGCTGAGAGAATGAAGTCTGTCAGTTGGTCATGACTAGTGATGGGCAATAAGTAACACTATTAATAGATAATATGTTTTTCAACCGACCTATAACAAGAATAACATTAGCTTTAATACTTGTTTGTCTGGTTTCTAATTTCTGAATTTAACTAGCGTGAAGAAAATAAAAATGTAATAGTAATATTCCGAAACATTTAATATAAAATAAAACAATAATATTTTTAATAGTTGCGACTGGGTTCGAATTTAAAAATTTTAATCTGAATCCGATTCGCTTGAGGAGGTGCCGTCTTCATCAGCTTCGCCAACGCGTATTATTATATCATTATCAATCAAAGTAATAATTCATACGGTCAAACTTTTCGAAAAATATTTTTTTCGTTTTTTCGACGTTCTTTGCCCAGTCATCTTTTGTGACTTTCCCGCAGCTTTCTTTTAATAGGTTAATCATCTTCTTCGTGCCGAATGGCGAATTATTCATGCATTTTATAATCATAATGAAAAACGTATTATTATATAGTTTAACGACAGAAACGTTTCAACTGCCTAGTTATTTTTGGCACAACACTTCAAAAATTGACATTTGACGTAACCTTGTAACAACGCAGGATGAATTACAAAATCTATCGTTTTCTTATTTATTAAACATAAATTTAGCGAGAAATTATAACATTGATTGTTACGTGATTTAATGATATCGTTTTTAATAATATTATTTGTTAATAGGGCAAACAGAATGATTAATTAAGTATTGAAAAAAAAAAAAACTTACGATTGGCTAGCTCACAGGCAGTCGTAAACATAGAATGTGAAAAATGATAAATTATTTCTCCGCCATTTTGAACGTCATTAATTCTCGATAAGTATAATATGTAATTGAATAGATACAAGTGCCTATGTAAATATTAAATGGTTCCTCTATGGCACTTATTTCAGCCACTATTAGGCGCAGGGCACATCGACGCCTCGTTTCACCTCTTTTCATACTTTGATTCACACCGCGAACTACCGAGCTTAGCTGCGTCAGCGGTGCAAAAATATGAAAAGGGCGTCGTTCGCGTCACTCGCCCGCCCGCTACTTGGCGGTGTGTCCTGCACTTTACGGTCCTTTTGTGTCGACAAAGACATACATATGAATTGGTTGAACAATATTCCTCGTCTTGAGATTTGCAGATGACATCGCCATACTCCAGAAGAATCCAGCTGGGCAGCATTTGGGAAGCTTCGTGGGTTCTTCTCGTTATTCCACAGAGCCTAAAGACTAAGGTCTTCAATCAGTGCGTCCTGCCTGTCATCACTTATGGAGCCGAAATGTGGACACTCACGGTACGGCTTGTTCATAAATTCAAGCTTGCTTGGAGTCTCTCTGAGGGATCGCACCTGGAACGAGGTGATCCGACAGAGAACCAGTGTTGTCAACATAGCTCGCAGAATAAGTAAACTAAAGTGGCAATGGGCCGGTC
Source organism: Lycophotia porphyrea (assembly GCA_950005105.1). Lineage (NCBI taxonomy): Eukaryota > Metazoa > Arthropoda > Insecta > Lepidoptera > Noctuidae > Lycophotia > Lycophotia porphyrea. Next base: position 6,130,715 of record OX465389.1, read on the forward strand.
ATATTAGCCGTTGAACCGATGACCGTTGGGGTAGATGTTTTCTTGAGTGGAACCCACGAGTCGGCAAACGTAAGATGGGATGCCCTCAGACTCGGTGCAGTGACGATCTTCGTAGGGTGGCTGGTAGCAACTAGATGAGAGTTGCTGAGAATCGAGTTAAGTGGCGTGCGATTGAAGAGGCCTATGTCCAGCTCCAGCAGTGGAGTGCTGTAGGCTGATGATGATGATGGTCGTTTGCTATGGTCAGCGAACTTAATCGGAAGACTGTAGGTACTGGTGGCATTAGTTTAGGTCATTCTGTATAAATGGCCACACCAGTGTGGAAGGCTGATATTGAATGATCGTGTGTAAACAATTCACACATATTAATACTGAAATCGACATTTTCAGGATCTCAGACACAAATTGGTGGAAATTCATTTTTAGTCTACTTATAACTCGTTATTGTTTAAATATTACATTTTTCATGTTTGTTTTCATTAGAATTTACATCAGTGTTAAGCTTTTTAATTTATTCTTCTATGTTCCAATATCTTACTGAAATTTGTATGTGTTTTAAAATTCTTAATCTGTCAAGTATTTTTTTAATTACTAGCTTCTGCCCGCGACTTGGTACGCGGATCCTGTTGCTTATGCCAGCGACAACGGAGTCCTCAAAATCGAAGATCTGAAACGTCTCATGTAGAATTCTAAGGCCCGGGGACAGGAAAACCACGGGATGAGCGAGACGATTGGAGACGTTCCAGATCTTTCATTTTTGTAAGTCCACAGGAAATGCCTATCAGACTAAACAACTTTTGCTAAGACGTCATTCCTTAATATGTTATAATGTCGCTGGGCTTTGGAGTTCCACATACATGTCAACAATAAACTGGCTAAATAGATCACGAAACCTTTGTAGATAAATGAAACGATTGAGCCTGATTTGTAGAAGATAAGAATAAAATTGTTGAACTGAAACTTATGCGCTTGTCTCTAGAGACCTAGCAGCAGATGCGTAGATACGCTGAGAACTCAAGCGCAATTCTCTATCCGTGAACGTCTCCGACTCGCGAGACAATGCGTGACGTTCACGATAAGCGGTCAGTCGCGCATCATATTCTTCACTGGTCTCTAGAGACCTAGAAGCAGATGCGTAGATACGCTGAGAACTCAAGCGCAATTCTCTATCCGTAGACGTCTCCGACTCGCGAGACAATGCGCGACGTTCACGATAAGCGGTCAGTCGCGCATCATATTCTTCACTGGTCTCTAGAGACCTGGATGTAGATGCGTAAATACGCTGAAAACGCAGGCGTGCTTCGCGATCCGAAGAGGTTTCTACGGAGCGAGTTGCAGCCTGATGTTCTCGATCAGCATCAACTCTCTCCTGACACTCTTCGGTAGATTTTTGGGATCTTATGATCCTCAATCTTTTAGCTTCTTTGGAACGTTCGGAAAGATTTGACCTCTTTCTAGGCATTGTTATAGTTTTATTCTGAAGATACCTGATCAATTAAAATCTAAGTGAATGCTCCCCTGCGTTACCGGGTAGGCTACCGTGTCACGAAGATAAATGGAAAAGGAAATTCAACACTCAAATAACATAAGCCCGAAGGCATATTTATTCGATAAAATAAAATAATAAATGGGAGTTTTGGCCAGTAGAGTCAAATTTTCAATGATTCATTCCTAAACTGTAACCGCGTGGAGGTACTCCCAGCTTTTGTTATTTTATAATTATACAGTGAAATTAGCTTTGATTTCCACATCAGGTGTTCCAAATCTTCAATTTTTATACGTCAACAAAGAGTGCTCATCAGGCTGAACAACTTTTGCTAAGACGTCATTCCTATATATATTATAGTGTAACTGGGCTCTTGGAGTTCCACAACAGGTGTTCCAGATCTTCAATTTTTATACGTCAACAGAGAGTGCGTATCCGTCTGAACAACTCTTGCTAAGACGTCATTCCTATATATGTTATAGTGTAGCTGGGCTCTTGGAGTTCCACATCAGCTGTTCCAGATCTTCAAATTTATTCTCTTGGCAGAACATGCTTATTACGTGGAACAATTTTTGGTATGGTACCATTTTTGTATCTCTTTTAGTTTAGGTGGTCTGTTGCGGTTCTGCATCAGGTGTTAAAGTTTTCAAGATAAATTATAACCTATAGGTTGCCCAGACTTAATACCTATACAACAAAAAAAAAATATTCAAATCCGTCGAGTAGTTCCGAAGATTAGCATGTACAGACAAACAGACACACAGGCAGATTTTTTTTTTTGGATTCATGCTCTATTACTGTTTCTAAACCCCCCACAATTTTTGTTTTTTTTTATTCAATGTACAGACACAGTTTTTTTACTGTTTTATTATATGTATATAGATTAGGGGCTTAATTTGTTAACTTTATTGTGCATGCTGTGGTGGTGAAGGAGTACACCTACCTTGTATTTTCCATTATCTAATAATGTTTTGTGTATATATTTTTTTGGAGATCCTTAAAAATAAAATAAATAAATAAGACTGCATGGTACGAAAGTGTAAAATGCGCAAAAGTGAATTATACAAAAATTAACTAACACGTTGTAATGGTCGCCTTCTGCAAATTAAACAGGCATGCTATCTTGTCATTTATAGCCAGCCAAATCCGATGCTCGCATTCTGTTAAAATACTGTTTGTGTATTTTGTGTTTTAGCTAGACCAGATGCTGGAGTTGGTCGCTTTTAGCATAAAAAAATGGGTGATTGTGGTAATTGGTCTCATTTGACGAATTAAAATCTCGATAGTTTGTAATGTTAGGACTTTGTTTGTCTTTGCATGGGGTGAAGAAATGTATAATGTATATATAGAAAGGAATGTGTATGTGTGTAGAAGTGTATGTGTGTGTGTGTATGTACTTAACACCGTAGGCATTATCACTCATTTTCGCAAAAAAGGCCGATGGTCGCTTTCTGCTTAACAACGCTCAATTTAAAGATAGTTTTCCAAAAAAACACATAATATCTGTATACACATCATTGAAAACTAACGCAGGATTGGAACGATAAGATTATACGAAAAAATAATTATACGAAAGATAATAAACCTAGCCTTGTAAATAACAGCACAGTTACTAGTAATTAGCATTTTTATCTACACATACAAACAGAAAAAAATGATAATTTCTGCAGAATTGTGATTAGCTTCGCGGCCATTACACGGTTAATTAACTTTGAAAATACCGCCAAGTGTAATTCGTACCATAGGCAAAGTAATATTCCCTGACTTTCCAAAGAACAAAATTCCATATTCATATTTATTTGGAACCCAGGCAGGCGCATTACTTTGTGTAATTTATTTCATCATCACTGCTCTCAAAACGGTGAAGGAAAACATCGTGAAGAAACCGGCATGTCCTAGAACCAAAAATTCGAAGACTTGTGACATCTATCAACCCGCACTGGGCCCGCGTGGTGGATTATAGCCCATTCCCTCTCATAGAGAGGAGGCCTGTGTCCCAGCAGTGGGAACATTATAGGCTGATTATGCTTATGATGACACATGATCGTTAATAATGCAATGTGAAGATACATTGTCACATACAATGTGAAGATCGATCAAAAAATAAATAAATATAAGTATTTATTTTTTGATCGATCTTCACATTGTATTATTAACGATCATGTTTTTAACCGACTACAAAAAAGAGAGATTATTAATTCCACCTGTATGTATATAAACCGTGGAATTGTACAATTTTCGTATAAGCTGGTCTATTTGGCTTCTAAACAGATGGCAAAATTCGTATAGTGTGTGTGAATGTATGAATATATCTATTCACGTATTTCTCAGAAACTAGAAATTTAGTTGCAATACCTACGCCTTGTTTATTAGGATAAGTATATTTCAATTTCAGAAGCAGTGCCAGTTTTATCAAAATCATTTCAGTCGTTTTCAATATTAACTTCTTACGTATTTGCAATGCGAAATTTATACATAAAAATAATTTGACAACTAAGCAGGGAGAAAACTCAATCAACTTTAAGTTACTGGCAATGGAAATTCGTTATAAAATACTGTAAAAAATCATGCATGTTTCTGATGGAACTGTTGTGTTTCGGTTTTCCTGAGTTAGCGTGGAACTCTAAAATGTAGTTAAATAGGTATGTAACTTTTATGTCAGTATTTATAGCAGCCTTGGCAGGAGCTAAGAGCAAGGTGTCTATATGTATAGTGTTACCTTATCGGATCTCGAGTCTACGGTGCTGTTAGTGTCGTATAGTGGATATCCAAATGTGAAAGATGCCATGCCAATCGTACTGGCTCCTTAATTGTCTGACATAATTAAGTGGCCAGTAGTATTGGCCTGCCACTGTTAAGTATATCCATGATTTGATTTTGTACAGAAACAAGTGAATTTGAGGTGTTATAGTACAGGCAAAGCTCAATACACCACAGTCAAAGGATTATGAGGTGCACGCGAAGATGCGATGGTCGCTTAAACATTTGACATTTACAGTTTTTATTAGTGACGTGTTTGAAACTGTTTTCTAAGTGAATTCAATATAATATAATATCGATGGTATGTGCGAGTGAGATGATTGCTTGTGTATGTTTACTACAACTAAGTTATGATGGTGATTAAAATTTTTACGAAATTTTCAATATTTTGCGTGATTCTCAACGTCACTCTGCTTTCGTTTGTCTTTCAATTGTATTCACACAAGAGCTTTATGAGTTCACAAGCGGAGAGATCTCTCAATTTGAAGTACATACTATTATGGACACGTACGACTGAACCCATCATGTCTTTGCGAGAAGGTACAGAAACTTTTATTCACAGACGATGTTCCGTCACTAATTGTTACGTGTCAACAAATAAATGGTTACTCGAAGATGTTTCAGACTTCGATGTGATATTGTTCGAAGGAAAGCTACTTTCCACCGATGCATCGCGACTACCACAGTCTCGTTCCTCTCATCAAAAGTATATTTTCTCCAATATGGAGTCATCAGCAAACTATCCGATCTGTGATAAAATGTATAATAGTTATTTCAATTGGACTTGGACTTACAAATTAAATTCTGACGAATATTTCGGATATATTAGTATAAGAGATAAAGAAGGGAAAATCGTAGGTCCTAAAGAAGAGATGCATTGGGTGAAAATGGAAGCCATGATGCCTATAAACGACACACTGAAAGCAAAACTGAGCACGAAGAAAATTGCGGTAGCCTGGTTCGTGTCTAACTGTTATCCAGAGAGTAAACGAAATTTAATTGCCGAAAGATTCGAAATGGCACTAGCACAGTATGGCTTGCAACTTGACATATTTGGTAAATGCGGAACGAAGAAGTGTCCCAGAGACAGTATGAAGAAGTGTCTGCAGAAACTGGAGACTGACTACTACTTCTACTTGTCGTTTGAGAACTCGTTAGCTGACGACTATGTGACGGAGAAGTTGTTGAATGCTTTGAATCATTATACCGTGCCGGTGGTGTATGGCAGCGCCAACTATACTAGGTGCTTATTAAAAAAGAAAGTAGTTGTAGTATTGTCTATATCTTTACAAATAAATAAAATTAAAGTGTCCGTCTGTAATTCTCAAATAACAGCTTTCTACCAAATCGACGGTGAAGTGCCATTACCTCCTAACTGACATTTTTCGAGAAATAAAAACTGTTTTATCGTTGTGAATTTAAAGGCGTTATTCGAATGTTAGTAGAGTTGTTGTCAGTAGAGTAGAGCTTCCGGAAGAGTGGGTCTTAAAATGAACATGGACAAAACCAAGGTCATGTTGAATGCCCATGTAACACCCACTCCTATCAAGATCGGAGACTCTACAATCGAAGTTGTAGACGATTATGTCTACCTGGGACAAACGGTCCAGTTAGGTAGGTCTAACTTCGAGAAAGAGGTTAATCGTCGAATCCGACTCGGCTGGGCAGCGTTCGGGAAGTTGCGTGGTATCTTCTCGTCCAACTTACCGCAGTGTCTCAAGACGAAAGTCTATGACCAGTGTGTGTTGCCAGTGATTACATACGGGACCGAAACGTGGTCGCTCACAATGGGCCTAATTAGAAAGCTTAAAGTCACCCAAAGGGCAATGGAGAGGGCTATGCTCGGAGTTTCCTTGCGTGATCGAATCAGAAATCAGGACATCCGCAAGAGAACCAAGGTTACCGACGTAGCCCGAAGAATTGCCAAACTTAAGTGGCAGTGGGCAGGGCACATTGCTCGCAGAACGGATGGCCGATGGGGCCGTAAAGTTCTGGAGTGGCGACCGCGAACCGGAAGACGTTGCGTTGGAAGGCCTCCCACTAGGTGGACCGATGACCTGATGAAGGTTGCAGGGATCCGCTGGATGCGAGTCGCACGGGACCGGTCAATGTGGCGACACTTGGGGGAGGCCTATGTCCAGCAGTGGACGTCTATTGGCTGAAATGATGATGATGATGATGATTCGAATGTTTGACTTTGTCTGTTAGAAGGTATTGGCACTTCACCGTCGAAATGTGTAATTATGAAGATTGAAGGTATATCATGATCATCTTCTTCTCGGAAGAGGTCGTGGCTAAATTATAACAGCCACTCGGGTCAATCTTTAGGTTAAGCCGAGCTTGCCTAGGTTGGTCTGTGGGTGGGTGACCACCCGTTACTTATCGAGTTTCCTCCGTGCCTCGGAAAGCACGTTAAGCAGTTGGTCCCGACTGTCATTTGTAAATCTTTTACAGTCGTTACAGGTAGTCAGTGGCCCAAAAAGTTTGACAACCAGTCTTACCAATGGGTATCGTATTACCCAGTACTTACTGGGTTGTGAAGGTTAGGCTGCATCCGGTTAGACTGGAAGCCGACCCCAACATAGTTGGGAAATGGCTGGGCAGGTTATGATGATGAGTTGTAGGTACAGTTTATCTCGATTCCAAACACAGCACGGGCCACATCTTGAAGCTGATGGAGATGGCTGGCAAACCGTCTGCGAAATGATATTACTTAGGTATTCGAAAAAATAACAAACTTCTGTAACACTTGAAACCTTTCAGTAGATAATACATAGGTAGATAATAGGTAGATAGTGTACCAATTGACCATATTATTTCATCTGTGAAATTGGCCAACGGACAACCGATCACTTTTTCGATTTTTTTTTGTTCGAATTTCATTTTACCGAAAACTATTGACCGTCGTCTTTTTTGCTATACCTACAATATGCTTTATTTGACATATTTGTAGATCATCGAAGTATCATGTGTCCTATTATTTACAAAATAACTTTTTGCTATTGGCTGAAACCTCTTTTGAACTTTTTTCATTTGCCAAATTATTTATTTGCCTCATTTCCACCACACCAATTGAAATGAAACAATTTGAAGTATTTCGTTCTCGTTCTTACCACGCGCGTCGCTGTTGATCAAAACAAAAAAAATGGCGTGATGTAGTTTTGTGACACAAAAAGTTCTAGTAACCATAATGTTCAAAAACGCAAGTTATAGTATTTAAAATGTTCAAAAACGCATGGGAATTCAACAATTTTCCTAAAAAACAAAAAAATCCTAAAAGTCTTACTAGCTGGCGAGAGGAGCTTAGGCCGAAGGCGCGGAGCGCGATGATATTTGTGACAGAAAGTGGCTGCGTAATGTAAAATGCGAGCGTAGCGAGCGCGCGCCTCATAGTCGTATATCATGATGAATTTTGCCTTCGGCAACATAATACTTCGGACAAATATTATTTCTATGTGTAACTTCGGTAAAAAGTTTTTCGACCAAATGAAACGTCGGTGTACCAAAAACAATCGAATTGATAATAGGTCAACTGATACAGTGGCAGACGTGACTTCAATGAAGTAAAAAAAAAACAAATAGTTGAAAAGTTTTAGGTGAAATGAAATTCGGTCAAATATTTTTCGAACTTATGATAGGTAGCCTAAAATGAGAATAACTTTATACTTTTTCAGATTCATGCCGCCTGGAGCTTACCTGACTGTGCGATTCGGTAGGATGTGGATCAGGCGTCTGGCGAAAGAAATGGCTGACATCATAAAAGATAAACAAAAGTATTACAAGTTCTTCAAGTGGCACAACCACTACACTTACCACGAGCTGAGCGAGTTCCGCGACACAGACCCCTATTGCAAATTGTGCGCGTTGGTTAATAATCAAGAAAAGTATACAAGAACAAGTGTTTATGAGGACTTTGTTCACTGGTGGAGTCCTAGCAAATGTCGTCACAGAAACCGACTTCTAAATCCGGAGAAGTAGAGTTTTAAGTAGGGTTTGGTGAGAGTCCGACATAACCCTTCGTTCTCCCCAGACGGAGAGAGTAATTATGAGGATTTTCACACAACAAAAAAAAAAACGCCACACATCATACGTAGATTATATTATAGTTTATTATATTTGTGCTTGTTTATTGTATTGCATTAAATTACTGCCATACTATTTTCATTCTTATTTAATACCAACTCTTATAATTGAATTGGGCGTTTTTATTTCATTGTGTGTAAAGAAAAGCATTTTTTCTCCAAGTTATAGATAGCAATATTTTATTTTCTGTTCTGCACCTTAACGGATGAGAGCAGCGGTGGCCCAGTGGTAGCGACCCCGACATGCGAACAGTAAGTTGTGGGTTCGAACCCAGGCAGGCGCATTACTTTGTGTAATTTCACCACTGCTCTCAAAAACGGTGAAGGAAAACATCGTGAGGAAACCGACATGCCCTAGAACCAAAAATACGAAGATATGTGACATCTACCAATCCGCACTGGGCCCGCGTGGTGGATTATAGCCCATTCCCTCTCATAGAGAGGAGGCCTGTGTCCCAGCAGTGGGAACATTATATGCTGATGATGATGATGATGATGACCTTAACGGAGATATTAGAGGTCAAACCAACTTTTTCACAAAGTAAAATAAAATGTTACCTACAATTTGACTTTAAAGACCTCAGTAACCCCTGTACTTATTCAATGAATACATGAGATGGTTTTGAGTGCGTTACAATTGAGTCCTACCGTACACCGTAAAAGAAGCAGCTAAGAAATAATGTTTGGGTAGAGTTACTTTGTTTGATGTTCAGAAGGCCTGGTTGACGGTTTCATGAAGCGTCCGTTTACACCTTGAATGTGACCAATGCTTCTGAGCTATACTGTCGGCATCCTCAAAGTACACTATCTCTCGTACGCTAAACGATGATTGCATGATATTATATATGTCTACTTCATTACCTGTCTGTGGTACTTACTTGATAATCTAGGCAGGATTGCATGTTGTGATATTGTTTATGATAAGAATAAATAATTAAATATAGTGTAAGTATATCAATGCTTACACGATATATTAATTAACATACCTAACACCACGCTATCACTGAAGGTATAGGGCAAAAGAGACCTAATAACACACCTACAATTCGTTGGTTATGTTTTTTAAAGCCCTATGTAATAGGGTAGAGCCGCTGGTTGGAATAACGGCCACCATGGCTCACGCACAATGGTTCACCTTTACGGACTAAGTGCGGAAACCAAACCCTTTTAATAGAATATAATAGGGTAGTCCATCAATCGGGCACAAATTTGAACTCCGTGTACTGAGAAAATCCCGATGGAAAAACCTTATAACGCTTTTCCCAACCTGGGAATCCAACCCAGGACCTCATGCTGAGCAGTAGTGCTTTCGACCAGTAAACCAATGAGGCAATATAATTATTCTCACTTATAGATATAGATATTTTTTTATAAACAGAACTAAAACAATATAAATAAAAGATATTACGGATGATTGATTCCAGTTTTGGAAACCAAAAATGGTTTTCAAAACCGACTACGGGCCGGCCATTCTAGCCATAGAACTGATGACCGTTGGCAGCACACCATGAGTTGGTAAACTTACGGTTGGATGCCCCCGTCTCAGCCATGGTTGGTATCAGCCGGTCTAGAGAAACTGGAGATCAATTTAATGGCGTGCGATTGGAGAGGTCTATGTTCAGCAGTGGAGTGCTATTGACTGATGAAGTGCCGCACTTGCTAGTCATCAGATACCTCTACAACCCCCTACAGGGTTTGTCTCCACCAATCACGTTATCAGGTTGAGTTAGCCACGGATTACGGCGGAAAAGGATATATAGTCAATAAAATTGTGAAACAAAATTATTTTAAAAGAGTAACCATGGTGTTTCTTGCCGGTTCTTCTCCATAAGACCGACCGTGACCAACCCGAACCGTGCACCTTTTCTCAATTTATAAATGCCCACGTGAACGATGTGAAATAAAAAAAAAATCTGCCATAATAAGTCAACCCTTTAAATCTAATGCATGTAAAAATACCTTAAACGAAGCAGAAATGCACTTGTTCTCGCCGTCATTGCAATCATTTTTTTGTTCTGGAACATACCTGGGAACCATCTAGTTTCGTAGATAGGGTTCAAAGATCCAACTTTTACATGGGCATCATGATCATGTTTATCAGTGATCACGGTGCTTGCAACAGCGCCGAAATATCGGGAGCTCATAACAAAAAGTAAACTAGTAAGTATCCTGTTTTCAGCTGTGCTCGGCAACACGTGTAAAACGACATTTTCCAAAAATGAAACCTAGCTAGATCGATTTATCGCTCCCGAAACCCTTTTTTTTTCGGATGGGAATTCATCAAATGACTTCTCCCGCTCTGGGCAGAGCGGAAGGGAGTGTCAGACTTGTACTGACTAAAACCCATCCATGTTCCTTCCTTGCCCTTGTGTTCCAGGGCCGCGGTATCTCTTTTGAACAGTCCCGCAGCCCTGGCAAGCATAGGCCCTTGCGGGCCCCTCCCTGTTACCTGACATCTCTTTGAGGCGCGCGTAAAACACGAACGCGCCGTCAACACGGCCCCGAAACCCCCTGCATACTAAATTTCATGAAACTCGTTGGAGCCGTATCGGAGATTCAGATTATATATATAAAAGAATTGCTCGTTTAAGGGTATTAGATAGATAGATAGATAAGATAGACAGATAGATACTTCATAAAGCCTGTTCTAAGCATACGTTTTAAATATTATTATACGTATATGTGAGACTGATTTGACTGCATAGTTTAATACCACACTAGCATTTACTACGCTTTGCTCTTTTTATGGTTGAAAACAGTCCCACGAGATATTATAGCTTAGGACACTCGGGGATAATGAAGCTTCCCATTAATTATAGCGCAAGAATTTTCAGAATTGGATCAATGTTTTCGATGATTACCCCCAACATCCAAACTTGACCTCCTTATAATATGAGAAAATATTATCCCAAAGGAATGATTTACTGGGATACAAAATTCATTTGCCTAATCCATGGTCTACTCGTATTCCAAAACCATACTGTGATACCAAACATCAAAATTACAGATTTTTACTTTTATATTACTTTATTTTTAGGAAGTAAGATTGCACGCTGTGATTATTTTAACGATAAGACTACTAATTAGCTAATTGAATTATCTTGTTCCTTAGTATCGATATGTAGGAACCTTATCAAATTTAGACTCTTACTAGTGTTGAACTTAAAGATCAGTTTCGGCCAAATTGTTCGTTTCGGTTACGGTTAATGTTTTAGCCAAAGTTGGCGGAAACTTCAACGTTTTTACACTAAGTTCTAAAGTTGTTCCAAAAAGTAGATTTCTAGGAGAGTACAGCTCGTACGGCATTTGGTAAATTGGAACATATTTTTCGGTCCAAAAAGACCCCTCAGTACCTTAAAACAAGCCTTTTCAACCAAAGCCAACAATAACATAATTGTGCCGAGACATAATTTCATAATCATTTCATCCGAAAGACGTCCACTGTTGGACATAGGCCTCCCCCAAGTGTCGCTACATTGACCGGTCCCATGCGACTCGCATCCAGCAGATCACCCCAACCTTCATCAGGTCATCGGTGCACCTAGTGGGAGGTCTTTCAACGCAACGTCTTCCGGTTCGCGGTCGCCACTCTAGAACTTTTTGGCCCCATCGCCGTTCTGCGAGCAATGTGCCCTGCCCACTGCCTCTTAAGTTTTATTGTACTTTTCTATACGTCCGACACCATACAGTACTGAGTGCCAAGACATGGACGCTGACAAAGGAGACTGTCCACTGAATACGAGTGGCACAAAGGGCCATGAAGCGAGCCATGCTCGACATAACCCTTACCTTAGATCCTCTTCTCTTAGATATACCCTAACTCTTAGATCAAGTGCGTAATACGAAAATCCACCGTCACGTCGTCGAACGAAAGTCTACGACGCTGAGTCGGGACTCGGGGACCGGGCATTGCGCCACAAGTGGACCTGGGCAGGATATCTGCCAAGACACGGAAACACCTCGATGAGGTACGCGCAGAACCGGGAAGTCTGGCAGAAAAAAAGGGAGGCCTATACCCAGCAGTGGGTGATTCCGCGCTGATATGATGATGAAATAGAGTTGCACTTGGTTGCAACTCACCTGATGTCAAACGACTTGGCTAAACCTTTGACACATTCCTTGTTTAGGGAAGATGCAACGGTTCGAAGTCAGCTTCTAAAAACATAGAATAATTATGTCAAAATAAATCATACAATGTACTTTTATTTAGATAACTGAACTATGAATACTCCCAATTGCAAGTTGAACTCGCTTACTGACAGTATATTTTTTGACGTTTTCTGTTTTTGCCGTCACAGGTGTCATAGTTTTCTTAAATTACAACTGACTCTGAAACTTAATAGCTAATTACGGTATCGGTGCTAAGTAGTGATAGCCGAGTGGTGTGACCGTTGGACTGCCAAGTTCAACCATAGCAAGACACGCACTTCTGATCTTTCGTAATCATCATGTGCGCATTGTATAATTATCACTTGCTTAGGTGAAGCAAAACATCGTAAGGAAACTCTTAGGCGGGTTGAAAACTTTGACACCAGGTTAGGGTCTATCCACACGATAAAGAAGACGGTATTAATATTTAAATAAGGATACCTAGCAGCTGATTTCAGTTCATACGACGGGAAACAGTTAGAATTTTTTAAATACAATGCAGCACTGCAGTTTCGGCCAAAACTAGCAAAGGAGCCGAATTTATCGTTTACGGTTTCGGCTATCTTGCTTCGCGCCGTTTAAGTTTTTATGTAGATAGTTATCTGCGTCACTAGTTCAAGTACATTATTTTAACCACTAATTTAGGTAACAGTAGGTGGTATCTTCCTGCAAGTCACTCGCTATCGAGCTCTTTTTTGGTTTGTTCTATAGAATAAAAATAATAATACGTGTCTCATATGTGTAAATTACGCTATTCATGCAAGTGCTACTAAATCATATCTAATAAACTTAGTCATTTTTGAGAATAATTATTTTGTAACGGACAATAATTAGCTTGAATCCGTAAAAAGTGAATACCCAATGAATACAATAAAGACAAAATATAAAGCAGAGTTGATGGCCTGAATGAGTGCTTGTGTTAGCTAGCTGTAACTACAGTTATAAAGATGGTTGTTAGTAAGTGTGATAAATATTTCGTCATTTGCATGATTCTCATTGTCACTCTGTTTTCGCTTGTTTATAATTTGGATTACTATGGTCCAGAACCGAGCCTTCAAGTTACGATCATACCGTCAAATAATAATCAATCTAAAACATCACTAGATTTGAAATACATATTATTATGGACAAACGAAACTGAACCGATTAAGTCTAATTTGCGTGAAGGCAATATTTCGTTTAGAAACAGAAAATGTCCCTTTACTAACTGTTACATGACGTCAAATAGACAGTTGTTTGGAGACGTTGCAGATTTCGATGTGATATTGTTCAATGGACGAGAACTTCCAGAAAATGTTTCACTACTACCTCAGTCTCGTTCACCTCATCAAAAGTATATTTACGCCAATATGGAGTCCTCAGCAAACTTTCCAGTCTGTAATCAAATATACAAAAGTTATTTCAATTGGACCTGGACATATAAACTGGATTCCGACGAAATCTTCGGATATATGAGTATACGAGACAAAGAGGGGAATGTCATAGGACCTAAAGAAGAGATGCACTGGGAGAAAGTGGAAACAATGATGCCTATAAACGACACACTGATAGAAAAATTGAGCATGAAAAAAATTGCAGCAGCTTGGTTCGTATCACACTGTGGGGCGCGTAGTGGAAGAGATTTACTTGCCAAACAGCTTCAAACTGAACTAGCGAAGTATAATATGCAAGTTGACATATTTGGTAGATGTGGGACGAAGGAGTGTCCTAGAGGCAGTATGAAGGAGTGTCTGCGTTTAGTGGAGACCGACTACTACTTCTACTTGTCGTTTGAGAACTCTTTCGCTGACGACTATGTGACGGAGAAACTGTTGAATGGTCTGAATCATTATGCTGTGCCGGTGGTTTTAGGTGGCGCCAATTATACAAGGTTCGTTTATCGTAATTCGTTTGGTAACATTTAAGGAGGAAGTTTGCTGCCAATTCTTTTTCAAAGTTTTTCTATATCAGTATCTGGTTGTATGATGCGTTCGTAAAAATACGTTTTATGGAATTATAATTGTAGGAGTCAACAATACAATTTATTTCGGAACGTTTTTTCTACGTGCAACACTTCCTTAATCATAGCATATTGACTGCTTCGTATCGTTGAAATCATCAAAGCAAATAATATTTCCAAGTTATATTTGGTATTTCAAATTCAAATTATTTCCAGGTTCATGCCGGAAGGAATATATCTGACAGCTCAACAGTCACGGATCAGAGAGCTGGCGAGGGAAATGGTGGATATTATAAACGACAAACAAAAGTACTATGATTTCTTCAAGTGGCACAACCACTATACTTACCACGAGCTGAGAGAGTCTCGCGACACAGACGCCTATTGCAAATTGTGCGCATTAGTTAATAATCAAGAAAAGTATGTCAGGACAAGTGTTTATGAAGATTTTACTCAGTGGTGGAGTCCAAAACATGATTGTCAGTAGATTATTTTTATTGGATTTATTTTTAATCGACTGCGGCATACTGAAAAAGAAGTGGAATGTAATATTTTCGACTTATTAAAGACCTCCCTTCTAACAATATTAAAATAATAATTTTAGAAGCGTGTTTCATAGTTTTATTTAACAATGAAAAAACCTTACTTAATTATTCATTTAATATTCAATATTATAAATGCAAAAGTAAGTTTGTTTGTTACCTTTCACGCCTAAACCAATGAACCGATCATCCTGAAAGTTTGCATATACGTTGTCAGATGTACAGAAACGGACATAAGATACATCCATACAATGTGCGATTTTAGGGTTCCGTACCCAAAGGGTAAAAACGGGACCCTATTACTAAGACTTCGCTGTCTATCCGTCCGTCTGTCTGTCACCAGGCTGTATCTCATGAACCGTGATAGCTAGACAGTTGAAATTTTCACAGATGATGTATTTCTGTTGCCGCTATAACAAAAAATAATAAAAATATTAATTATTTAATATTTAAAGGAGCCCCCTTTAAATATTAAATAATTAATATTTTTACAAGAAACGTGTTTTTTTCATTAAATGGTATGGAACCTTTCTTGCGCGAGTCCGGCTCGCACTTGGCCAGTTTTTTGAATTTTGTTTTGGTTTTTATTCTTTCCAATTTCACTCTGTCATTTCTTACCCCTATTACACTTCGTTCGATGCTGATCTGACTCAATTTTATTTTATTCGATAGCTGATCTGTTAAAGCGAATGTTTGACATCCATAAGTTAAACACGGGAGTCATCATCTGCCTACCCTTTTTCCAACTATGTTAGGGTCGGCTTCCAGTCTAACCGGATATAGCTAAATACCAGTATTTTACATGGAGCAACTGCCTTACTGACCTCCACAACCCAGTTAATACTGGGTAATACGATACGCCTTGCTAAGACTGGTTGTCAGACTTTTTGGGCCACTGACTACCTGTAACAACTGTCAAAGATGACAGACAACTGGGCAGCTGGGACCAACGGCTTGATGTGCTTTCCGAGGCACGGAGGAAACTCGGTATGTAATGGATGGTCACCCATCCACGGACCGACCTAGGCAAGCGCGGCTTAACCTAAAGATCGACCCGAGCGGCTGTTATTACTTAGCCACGGGTCCTCCCCTTAAGTTAAGCACGGGAGTAGGAAAGTCTTATTTACGGTTCTTTTAATTTTTACGGAAATTTTATCTTTTTTTGGGTTGCGTAGTCAATAAGGAACCCCTATAGTTTCGTCATGTCCGTCCGTCTGTCTGTCTGTCCGTAGCTTAGCTCAAAGACTCTTAGTACTAGAAAGCTGTTATTTGGTTTGAACATACAGATTAGTTACGCCGACAAAGTGGTAAAATGAAATCTCGAAAAGTATTTTTTTTTAGGATTATCTCCTGTGCATGTAAATATGGATGTTTTTTGTTCTCGCTTACCCCATATTGTGGGATGTCGTTGGATAGGTCTTTTAAAAATATAACGAATTAGTTCAAATTTATTTTCGATGAAGGAATTTGTTTGTGAAATAAGTTCTAATTTTGTTCTAGACTCCAGTGTACCTACGTGTCTTTTCTATCAGCAGCTATGTTTGGAGACAGACGGTTTGGTTTTAGTAATAATTATGTCCTTTTGGTACACGGAACCCTAAATGTAGAAGTAAAAGAAAGACACTATACAAACAAGGTGTAAACGGATTCTTCTCGAAGCTGTCAACCAAGCATTCTACATCAATCTAAGTAACTTTTTTAGGGTGAAAATCACGGTTTACAGAAGGATTCAATGTAACGCACTCAGAACAGTGTGCCGATGTATGCATTGAATGCCCACACAGACACAGAACACACAGGGTTGACAGTATTTTTTGTACTTTACTTTAAATACTGTCAACCCTGTGTGTTCTGTGACACACAGGGTCGACAGTATTTAAAGTAAAGTTATACGATTAAAAACTTGTTTAAAAAAAAAACTTGTGATAGTAAAAAGTGCTTGCTATGTTTAATGTCTTTTCACACCCATTATGCAACCCTTGAAACTTCATTTTTCAGTTACGGTTTCGACCAAAACTAGAAAAGGGGCCGACGTAAAGAGTTTCATTTTCTGACGAAAACCCTGTTTTGCGCCTTTAGTTTCTAATCAGATAACTGACTGCGTCACTAGTACAAGTATACTTGGGCACTTGAAAGTATTTAGTCGATGGTCGTACGTTATCATAGAGTATATTGTTTACAGTTCAGATAGTATGAGTATTAGTAGAATAATATGAGTCACATATACGTGCGATTGTTCTAAAGTGCATAGTTACTATATTATGTAAAGCTATATTATTAGTAGCCTTTGTTTTGTGAGTATTTTGTGATGGCAATAATTAGTTTTATATATAGTTATATAAAACTAACCAGAGAGCAGCGGTGGCCCAGTGGTAGCAACCCCGACTTATGAACAGTAAGTCGTGGGTTCGAACCCAGGCAGGTTTATTACTTTGTGTAATTTATTTCATCACCACTGCTCTCAAAAACGGTGAAGGAAAACATCGTGAGGAACCGAAAATTCGAAGACTTGTGACATCTACCAGTCCGCACTGGGCCCGCGTGGTACAAAAAACATCAAATTTTCTAAGGGTTAAGAGGATTTATCATAATAACCTAGTTTTTTTCACCCACAAAATTTTATTTAAGCTTCACTTTAATTCAGAATTTCAAACTGTAACCCTTGAATTACAGTGTTAGGAGGGCGCTGCTGTTAGATACTTTGTAAAATTGTATATGAAAATTGTATTGAATTAACATTATGAAGATCAAAATAGTTACAAAACCTCAGTTTGGTGATAGTTATTTGTTTAGTTGGCAAAACGGGAAAGTTACCAAACGGGAAAGCGTCAAAATCCAAATACTTTACGTTTTTTCCAATTCGCTAGTCAGGTCAGTATCAGATTGTTAAAAATTTCATGGGCTACCTTAGAACCACCAAGGCCCTAGTCCAAGAAAATTGACAGGCCATCGAAACAGAAATAAAAAAGAATCGTGTTCAACTATAATCCTCTAAACATTGACAGAATTTACAAGCGTTGCAAAACTTTAAATACATCCTTATCATAAACCGAGACAGAAATTACCATTAGCGTGTGGTAGCTTAGTGTACAAATCGTTATGTACGAACTGACCTTTATTCTGTAGGCATCACTCCAATTATGCACCAAACCAGACTGTGTTGCCCGTAGATTGTGCCTGCCACTAAGTCTGACACTTGGCCTGGGTTGGACATTGATCTCAGGATACCTCCACTGCAACAAGACGAGCTTAGAGACCGTAACTCATCTCCTGCTTTTATCTCAATTCATTAGAGATTGGCGCAGCGTGTCTTTTTCTTCCATTCATCTGCACAGCTATAACCATCAGATCATCCCCTTTTCTCTCCTACTTTGACCGCAGCTCATTGCAAAATTGAAAAGCAATTAAAACTTATACATCAATGATTTCCAGGTTCATGCCGAATGGAATATACCTGACTGCGCGAAAGTCACGGATCAGAGAGCTGGCGAAGGAAATGGTGGATATTATAAATGACAAACAAAAGTATTACGATTTCTTCAAGTGGCACAACCACTACTCGTATCATGACCTGAGTGAGTCCAGTGATACGGACATATACTGCAAATTGTGCGCTTTTATTAATAACAAAGAACAATTTATTAGAACCAGTGTACATAAAGATTTGAGTGAGTGGTTGAGTCCACCACGCCAATGTTATTAGTTTTTTTTTTAATACTTGGCCTTATTATATTTTATCGCCACTACTTTCCTAAGGGCGCGTAGGTGTATACTCTATAAAGCTGTCCGCAAAGCCGCAATGTGCACAGTGTGTATAATCTTGATGAGATAAGTGTACACGTCCCGAACCTAGAAATCCTGCCCACTATCTGTAACCTTAGGTCGCATGGTGCAGACATCCTGAATTTATCTTTACATTTATTTATCACATACTAGGTATATGGTAGGTTAGGGCTGTAGGGCTTATAGGTCTTAGGGACAGTTAGGTCTGAGGAGGTCCTTTTACTTGTCATATATATTTTCATGTATAGTCACACCCTTAACATTACTGCGGCCCGACGTGACGTTTGATAGGGTGGGCGTACAGTACTTATGTATGCTCTATTATTAGTGTTGGTTAACTGATATCTTAACTTCCTAACTAATATTATAAATGTGAAAGTAATGTTGTTTGTTGGTTACCTTTTCACGCCCTTTGCACTGAACCGATCATACTGTACGTTGTCAGGTGTAAAGACCCGAGAAAAATCACAATAACGTTCTTAGGATAACAGATGACGCCACGTGTATTTCGAATCATGACTATTATTCGTGTTGTACAAGCAGAGTACAACACGAATTGACCCATAATCAATTTACAGCAGTCCACTGCTATACATAATCGTACGTCACTCAACTCGATTCTTAGCAACTCTCATCCAGTTGCTACCAGTCACCCTGCGAAGATCGTCACTCCACCGAGTTTGAGGGCGTCCCACCTTATGTTTTCCGATTCGCAGTCTTCACTCAAGAACACCGCGTCTACCCTAACGGTTATCGGTTCTACGGCTAATATGACCTGCACATTGTCACTTCAGCTTACTTATTCTCTGAGCCATGTCGACAACTCTGGTTCTCTGTCGGGCCAACTCGTTCCGGATGCGATCGCTCAAAGAGACTCCAAGCATAGCCCGTTCCATAGCTCGCTGAGCGACCTGAAATTTTTGAACCAGTCGTATCGTGAGTGTCCGTTTCTTTTCCGTAAGTGATAATAGGTAGGAGGTACTAATTCAAGATCTTTACTTTAGGGTCTGTGGATTACGCGACGAAAAGACCCGACGAAGCTTCCCAAATGCTGCCCAGCCCAGCTGGATTCTTCTGTTAGCGGAGGCTCTGAAAGTTGTTCTTACCAAACTGCAGAGTTTGCCCGAAGTAAACTTAAGCTGGAACAACCTCGAAAGGACTGCTAGTGAAAGCAATAAGTCCTGGGGTTACGTGTTCGTTGAATATTACCTGGGTTTTGTCCAAGTTGACCCTGAGACCAATGCGTAGTGAAGAATCAACTAGGCCGTCCAGCATCTGCTGCAAGTCGTGCAGCGATTCCGCCAGTATGACGATGTCATCTGCGAATTTCAAGTGTGAGATGACTGATGTTGATGCCACATTCTTCCTATTTTAGCGTCATAAACACATCCTTCGATGCGTTGGTGATCAATTTCGGGATAATTACGTCCCCATGCCATTTATTTAAAATAATACTGTTAACTGTAGCGCCTGGTAGTGCAAACGGTAGATTGCTTTTACGGGGCATATCTCGTAAACTTAGGTTTCTTTTCTATGAGCAGGTAGGTTTAGAGACAGACGGTTTAACGCACTCAAAACAGTGTGCCGATGGATGCATTGAATATACACACAGACACAGAACATAAAAGGTCGACAGTGGTCAGGGAGGTATTTAAAGTACAGTTATACCATTTTGTTTAAAAATACAGTTTATATATGTACAGGAATTTAAAGTAAAGATACACCATTACGTTATACCTAGTTTTTTATTATTCAATGGTCCAGAACAAATAATCATAAGTGCTTGCTATTTTTAGGGTCTTTTCACACCCATTATGCAACCCTTTTTTTTAGGATGCCTCATTCCTTCCGCTCTGGGCTGAGCGGAAGGAAGTGTCAGACTTGTACTGACTAGAACCCATCCATGTTCCTTCCTTGCCCTGTGTGTTCCAGAGCCGCGGTATCTTTTTCGAACAGTGCCGCAGCTCTGGCAGCCATTATGCAGGCCTTGAAACTTCATTTTTCAGTTACGGTTTCGAACAAAACTAGAAAAGGGGCCGACGCGACGTTAAGAGTTTCATTTCCTGATGAAAACCCCATTTTGGCCCCGTAGTTTCTATTTAAATAACGGACTAGTACACACTTGGACACTTGAAAGTACAGTCGAACCATCTAATTGATTTACATTTTACATGTAAAGAAAGAATGAAAAAGTAATAAATAAGAAAACAATCAATTACATGTGTGGGTGAAGTCATAGTTATGCACACTAATACTAAATAAAACGAGCGAGCATCACGCACACATCGGTAACTGTCTGTATCTGTCAAGCCAATAAGGCTTATACAGCCGCTTATAATTATTGTATGCGTACACGTATTCTCCATACACGGGTAAAATAAACAGGTGCACAATGAACGCCAAAATTTTAAAACAACTTAATTTGGTAACCAGAGCTGATTGGTGTAAACGCTTAAGATAGGTACTGATCTAAGCTCGACGGCGCGGCGTGAGTTCGAACCCAGCTGAAGAATTTTGTTTTGCTGCTTTTTACTTTTAGTTTTTTTATCAAATTAATTTTGTGGCTAATAAAATCCCACAAGCAAAAGAGTAGAAAGGTAATTAAATAAAACCAATAAAATAATTTGATTTTTTATTAGATTAACATTGGTATTGGTTGGAATAAGCGAAGTTATCGCTTGGGTCATTAGCAAATGATCTGTCTCTTTCCTTCCATATGTTCATCATTGATAAGTTTTGCATGGTTGGATCTAAAGAAGTAAATCCGCACAAGAATATGAGTAGTAAGTAATCAATAAACAAAATAATGAATATAAAAAGAGTTTTTTTACTGAACCCATGGTTTGAACTTACGACTTCTCGTTCATTGACCTGTGACGATAGCCATTGTACCAAGGTCGCTATAGTAACATCATACGAAATATCGTTTAACTCATTCAGTAACAGAAATGAATGATTACTATATATGGGTTACTAATAAAAGCAGAGCTCGCTCGTTTTATTTAGTGTTTGTGTGCTATGACTTCACGCACACATGTAACATGTAAATCAATTACATGGTTCAACTGTACTTAGTCGATGGTCGTACGTTATCGAGTATATTGTTTGCAGTTCAGATAGTTGTAGAATAGTATGAGTCTCATACGTGCGACTGTTCGAAAGTGCATAGTTCTGTTGAATTAGGTAGCCTTTGTTTTGTGAATATTTAGTGATGGATATGTGTGGATGGACAACAATTAGATCTATAAGCTTGGGTATTTACATCGTAGAAGCTGATAAAGTGACTCCTAATCAAAACGATAAACTAGACACAAATGTAGAAATGCATACAGCAGCACCTTATTTTCTTAAACTATTTCATAATATGGTTGGTATACGAGAGTGAAGCTATCAAGATGGTTACGAGGAAGTTTGCAAAATATTTTATATATTACGTGATTATCAATGTCTTTATGATTTCGCTTTTCTATCATTTAAATTGGAACGATTCAGAAACAAGGTTTATTTTGAGTTTAATAGAATCAAATAAATCCTTAGATTTGAAATACATACTTATATGGACGTCAATTGAGACTGATCCGATCAAATATTTTGGTAAAGGCATGAACACTTTTATTAACAAAAGATGTTCTTTCACTAACTGTTACGTGTCGTCAAACAGACGGTTGCTTAAAGTAGCAGATTTCGACGTGATATTGTTCCATGGACCAGAACTTATAAATGTTAATTATTCATATTTACCTCAGTCACGTTCCCCTAATCAAAAGTATGTTTTCGCCAGTATGGAGTCATCAGCATACTATCCGATCTGTAATAAAATGTTTAATAGTTATTTCAATTGGACTTGGACTTACAAATTAGATTCCGACGAAATTTACGGATACATGACTATAACAGATAAAGAAAAAAAAGTCATCGGTCCTAAAAAAGAGATGCACTGGGAGAAAGTGGAAGCCATGATGCCTATTAACGACACATTGAAAGATAAACTGAGCACGAAGAAAATTGCAGCAGCCTGGTTTGTATCAAATTGTCAAGCGCCGAGTGGCAGAGATTTCATTGCCCGACAGCTCAATACTGAGCTAGCGAAGTATAACATGCGAGTTGACATATTTGGTAAATGCGGGACGAAGAAATGTCCTAGAAATAGTATGAAGGAGTGTCTGCGGAAACTGGAGACGGATTACTACTTCTACTTGTCGTTTGAGAACTCGCTCGCTGAAGACTATGTGACAGAGAAGTTGTTGCATGCTCTCAAACATTATGCCGTACCGGTGGTGTATGGCGGTGCCAACTATACAAGGTTCGTTGATTTTAATTTAAAATTACGTTTGGAAAAAATCTGGCACACACATAAATACACGCATACAGATAAGTATAATTCATAATCATGGTTAGAAAGAGACTCTTGAGATCATGATTAATAGAAAATTATGCAACAAGTAGACATGCTGCGCCAAACACCCCAAATAAATTGGGATAAGGGCAGGTGAATGGGTGGGAAAGGGCACTTCATGGGGTTAAACACTTCTTCAATTACGTAGCTTAGTGATAAAGTTTTACTATTGTTTTTTTTTTAATCCATTTACTCATAACTATCTTCTTCTAAAAGCTTGACCAAGTACACCCTTTCACCCAGTCAATGTTTGTTTTTAACAAGACTACTAATTTTACATTTACTTTGATCCGACTGCGCGTTAATCCCATTGCACAAACTATATCACGCTCGGGGCGTGTAGTTGCTACTAAGATGTTCATATAGTTTAAAAACAAATTTATGGTAACGATAAATAATAATAATAATAATCTGAGGTACCGTACTACAAGTATGTGCCCGACCCAGTTCTCGAGAAAGACCATGTCACGCTGTACTGGGATCGGTCTATCATTACTGACAGGACTATTGTAGCCAATAAGCCTGACAAAGTGATGATAGAACGATCAGCGCGCCGCGTGATGATAATTGATGTCACCATCCCGCATGACGAGAACCTCGTGAAAGCTGAGAAAGAGAAACAAATAAAATATCTCGACTTGGCACACGAGGTTGTCGACATGTGGAATGTGAACTCGGCTAACATTGTGCCGATTGTTGTAACGGCCAATGGCCGTATGGCTAAGAGCCTCGACGACCATCTCTCGAAGCTTTCCTTAGACGGTTGGATCAAGGGCCTGATTCAGAAGGCAGTACTCCTCGATACGGCTCGCATTGTGAGGCGGTTCCTGTCTCTGGAGCCCTAACCACTGGTAGCTTGGACCCTGTTCCAGACACCGGCGGACCGCTTTTTTTATATTTTTAAATGTTTTTTATATTGTTTATTTGGGAAAAGGCTAGGCAGATGATGATGATTTTAAGAAATATGTAAAAATATAAAAATATGTACTGAAATGAATAAACGAAATAATAATAATATCTTGGGACAACCAACACACTGCCATCTGATACCAAACTAGGCAGAGCCTGTACTATGGCAACCAGACAACTGATAAACATACTTATATATTTCTAAATACATACATATTATAGATAAATTACACACCCAGATAGAACAAATATTCGTACTCATCGCACAAAGATTTGTCCTGTGTGGGAATCGAACCCACGACCTCCGTCCTAGCAGTCAGGATCACTAACCACTAGACCAACAGGTCATCAATAATTTGAAGGCTTTGGTACACTGTGTCAGCTACTTGATATCTGCAGGGTGTAAATGGATCCTTCACGAAGCCGTCAAATTCTGTCCATTACTAACTAACTTTTTTTTGGGGTGAAAAATCACGTTTTACGGTACGACTCAATTTAACACACTGAAAACATTGTGCTGATGAATGCATTGAATAGTACGGGGATCGTGGAGGTATTTGAAATAAACTTATAATATTAAAGACTTTTATTTAAAAAAAAACTTATGAAAAAGTCGGAACTTTGACCCGCAATAGCTCCGTAACTAGCAGGTTCCCAGGTTTGGTGTAGAGCAAAAAATATATCACAATGATGGGGAGAAAAAGTACCTTTCGGCTACGTTAAGGGTATTTTCACACTTTCTGTATAGAGATACAAACTATAACGTTAACTGAAAATTATTCATTTCCAGGTTCATGCCGGATGGAATATACCTGACTGCGCGAAAGTCAGGGATCAGAGAGCTGGCGAAGGAAATGGTGGATATTATAAATGACAAACAAAAGTATTACGATTTCTTCAAGTGGCACAATCACTATTCCTACAACGAAATACTTGTGTCTTCGGACAAAATATATTGCAAATTTTGCGCGTTAGTAAATAATAAAGAACAATTTTTAAGAACAAGTGTCTATGAGGATTTTAGTCAATGGTGGAATCCTAAACAGTATAAATGTGACTAGAAAGTTAAAATTGCCTTTAGTTTTTTCAGCTTAATAACAACTGGTTACAATAATTTCGCGTTTTTATTTTATGATTCCTTGGAGGCAGGAAAGGAAGTCTGATGACTTGACGTGTAATAGAGAAGAATGGAAGAAGAAGACATGCTGCGCCGACCCGAATGAATTGAGATAAAATGCAAGAGAATAATGATAATGATTCCCTGCTCATCTATCTACAAAGTCACTTTTCGTATCCATGTCTGTCTGTTTGGTGGCTTAAATCTTTTAAAAAACTCAATGGATTTTTTTGTACTCGTTTCAACAGTGTTTTAATTTCAGTTCAAAATATTTTTGGCATTTAAATCATCGTCATCTGCCTCGCCTTTTCCCAAATACGTTGGGGTCGGCTTCCGCCTAACCTAACCTACATGGATACCTATTTTACATTGATTGACTGACACTGGGTTGTCTCCTTAGTACTGGGCAATACCTTTGGTAGAACTAGTTATCAAACTTTCGAGCCACTGACTACCTGTAACGACCGTCAAAGTTCTACAAATGGAAGCTGGCAGAATTGGCTTAACGTGCTTTCCGAGGCAACGGCGGCGAAGTAAACTCGGTATCATCTTATTGCTAATTGATGGCCGCTTTATCTATGCCCTCTGGACATCAATGACAATACGCCAGAGTCTGTGTTTCTGTGTTTGTATGTATGATATTGCTTATGTAAACACAAAATATAGAAAAGGCGAAAGGAACAGAAAAATAAGTATAATGTTGATGCTTATTTCTAAAGAAATCTGTTCCAGCATACCCACGAAAGCAGAGTAGATAAAAAGAGATGTAGATACAGTGTGTAAAAGAAGAAAAGGAAACAGAATACATAAAATATTCAGTACATAACGAATTTAAAGAAGGATGGCAACGTCCCAAGCAATCTGGGAACCACACTTAGAGGTCGTGTACAATCCTAAAAATACTCTCAAAAAATAGGTCTCGGTCAAATTAAGATAAAAGGTACTCACAGTATATTTTTATAATATTGGATTTGGCTAGAATAACATAATTTATTTAGCACTTGTCGCGTGGGCGAAATCAGAACTAATGCAGCCATCTTATTTTTTCGGGTACGTCTCATATCGTAGAAAGTTATTTGGTATATTTTCATTTCAATAACATTCACAAGATATAATAAACGTGAGCTATACCAACTGTTGATATAATTTCTTTAGATATAACATTTTCATATACTCTAACACATATTTCGTTTAACGTTATTGGATATAACGTTTATTTAATCGAAAATCATTATGTCTATCGTTTAATATATATTGATACCATCTTTATGATTAACACCCCGATTCAAAGCAATCCAACTCGGATGGGTTAGGTTAGAAGGTTAAAGTGGGAGCGGAGCGGAGTGCCAGCTCCCCTCTTTTGATGGCGAATCATTTGGGTTAGGTTTGGCTAGAACAGTGACCATTAACGCCCTAAGGCGAACAAAAGAAGTGAGCGTGCTGCGGGAGCGGCGTGATAGAAATGATTCGCTGCAAAACCGACTCCACTTAATCTTGTCTACCCTACCCCAAGAGTGTAATTTAAACCCGCGTAGGGGCGGAGGTGCCAGGCGGCGCACAAGCTGAGGAGCAGGTGGTGAGCGTGAAACACATCTGCGACGATAAGCTCGCGTGGGACCGCCGGAGCCCCGCAGCACCGGAGCCGTGACAGAAACCATGCCTGCTGCATGTTGCATACTTGCTTGCATGCAACATGCTTGCTTGCATGGTGCACGCTTGCTTGCATGCTGCATGCATGGTGTATGCTTGTTTGCATATTTCTTACAGGGGAATAAAAACCACATATGTTCACATTCAACTGTTTTATAATGCTTTGATTAATTGATTTTCTGCCTTTTAATAACTATCGATATTAAGTTTATGCCAAAAGACGATTTTGACAGTGAAATAATAAAAAGAAAATATATTATACAAGAAGTTATTGTTTTAGAAGCTAGAGCTCGTAAACATAGTTTTTAACTAGGCGTTTTATCATATTAGGCTAAATAGGTTTTATGTCTTTTGAGTGGTATATCAAACGACTTTATATTCAATGTATGTTATACTTATAAAAATTAGTTATTTTAAAATTATAACAATCGTTTAACTGATCATTATATCAAATAAAATTATAGATTCAGTTGTTATATCTTAGATTTTGTAATTAGGTATATCATAATTATATTACTTACCTTATTTTTTCAATACATTACACAAATGTTTAGCAACAGCGCTGAAGCCTGTCAAGATAAATGGGGCGTCAAAAGATCCATGTAACACTGTACGGTAGACAACTACGTCATAATAATGTCATTCAAAAATACTTTCATTATTATACAATCCAACTTCATATTTTATTAAAAGTGTGTAGAAATTAAGGACAAGTCTAGGTATTATTATTATTCCCTGTAATTATTTTCACACATATTAGATATTTACATTTTTAAATATTCAAATTTAAAACAATATAAAAAAATAACATTTAAAGATATAAAAAATAGTAGCCCACCAGCATTGGGAACAGGGTCCGAGCTGCCAGTGGTCAGGGCTCTTGAGAAAGTAATAAAAAAAAAATAACAACTTAATTTTGGGAGTGTGAAGAACAAGGTGTAAAGTTGTTCATCCCCTATTGAAAAGGGGGGATCCTCCCACCAGACGGGTTTTATGTCTGGTGAATGGTGGTAAGTACTGCTCGACAGTTTGTACTCGGTTTCTTCTATTATAGTCTTAAGAGGAAATGTGGGTGGTCTTTTTTTCATACTAACGTTCTCGCCTGTTTTCTTTCTGGTTTAAGACTTTAAAGCTATGATTTTTGACAGTTACATAAATATCAACCTCTTCTATGTCCCTATGTTTCCTGTTTTGATGATACATAATCTGTACAAGCACTAGCACCTTTACAAAATGCTGGTCAACAGAGGCCGGTCTAACCGGATGCAGCTGAAATACCAGTATTTTACATTTGTCTGACTTTTTGGGCCACTAACTGTAACGACTGTCAAAGATGTGCAAATGACAACCGGGACCAACGGCTTAACGTGCTTTCCGAGCCAAACTTAGAATTATAACTTTTTACTATAGTTGTCCTTATCGCACAAAAATCGAAATCACGCTCGCAGAACGACAGCGATAGTTTTTTCAAATACCTAACATAATTCCTTATAACCTTCCTTTTTTGTAGTGCCGCTACAGCGCTACTATAACCCTTCATTACTAAAGAATTAGGTTCTCATTTATTCAAATTAATGAAGCCTGGGTCTAATGAATCTTAATTCGTAATACGACCGATTAGGTCTGTAACACTGTATTCAGAAACACTGAAAGCTTTATTTTTTAACTAGCTTTTGCCCGCGGCTTCGCTCGCGTTCATTTAGAATTTAGTTATCAATTCGGGTTGTCCTCACACGTGGCACCCTCTATTATCATTAGAACGTTATTGTTTTTCTCGGGAACAATACTTTTTTCCGGGATGAAAGGTGGCCCTATGTCCGTTTCTGTACACCTGACAACGTCTATAAAACGGCAAGCAGAGCAGCAGGAAGGACACTATCCCCAAATATCGACGCCATCCGCCATATTGTCCTGACATGACAATCATGATTCTTCATTGTTGGTAGATAGGTACGTGGGCAGTTGAAATCACACACAACACTTGACTCAAACTCCAAAGGTTTATTTCTAATAAACCATTTAGGTACATACACTTATAAACTTTCTAGAGTCAATCCACCCTTTCGCAAACATGGTTGGTTATAAGGAGAAGAACAGGGTCGATGAAACTCCTTACGCTCTCTTTTAAATCGCGTTACAGTTCTCATTCATACAACATATTATTGTTCACTTCAAAAACCATTTTTAATTACTTAATACTTCAATTGTCTATTGATCGCGAGCTAACGAAACTTCTCGTTGCCTAAGCGCGTTTTCTCGGTGGGCGGAAGTTGAATTACACTCAGTACAGTAATTCATTACATAGTAAGTTCATTATAACTTACAAACAATACTAGAATACTTCACAATTATCTATTTTAGCAATTAAACAATACCAATATTCACAAATACAAAGGCATTAGCTAATTAGTCGCTTCAACTTTTTATAACAATATTCCCTCTTACTTAAAACCATGTGCGGCAGATCAAAGGATTTAATACAAAGAGCACATAAGAAGTCTTTCACTAATAAAATTGCTCTGTAAAATAATCTTGTTACTTTTTAATTTGTAATTAGTTACAGAAACTGATTTAGCTGTTGTTTCAAATTATAAATTGAGTTATTGATCATTAAAATCATATTCGGCGCCGTCTTCCACAACATTGTGGAACGTTGCCGCAAAAAAATCTTAGTTTGACACTAAGATTTGTTTGAGCAATAATTGTTAGTATTCAATTGTCATCAAATATTTGCCTTATTTGATGACAATTGAATCTATAATAATATATATCTTAATTTTAACTATAGATCTAGCTAAAGGCTTCTGTTCAATTAATTACTCTGAAGTGATACTCAATAATTTAATCACAAACTATCTAAGTACTATAACTAGTACTTAGATAGTATCTATTCTAGTATAGTAGTAGTAGTAGTATTTTTTCTAGTTTCTATTCTAGTCTCTATTGGTCTCTGTATTAACATAAAGAGACCAATAGATGGCGCTTATCTCTTCAGTCAATCGATACGGATCGTTGTAATAATACTGCCTACTCATAGATGGCAGGATCAATATTATGATGAATGAGAAATAAGTTGGTTATTAATTAGATTAACTATTATTCTTAGCAGTTAGACACTCTTGTGGCGACATACTCGTGTATGTAACATTTACCTTTTCACGCCTAAACCATTTGTAAAAAATGTTGTTTTGGTATATCTGCCGTGTATACATGCACTTAGTAAAAAGCGGTTATTTTAATATTACAAACAGACACTCCAATTATATTTATCTGTATAAATGTATAGATAAGTAAGAATAGTGACGTAAACAGTGTTTTAAAAAAACAATTCGGTTTTTCAATTCTTTAATACAACTTGAAGCAATGGACCTGACATGTATTAAATGTATACAATGGACGATGTTCGTAATATTGTGTCGATGCCCTCTCGTATAACACACACACGGTAATTGGTCTAATATGGCCATACTTGCAAGTAGAGCCCAATATACAGCATGATCACTTTAAATATGTCAAACTTGGTACATTTATTTGGTTTCTGTATTTTTGCTCAGATAAGTAAGTTGAAGTATAAACATCGCCACACCCTTGTTGACAAAACCAGCAACGTGATCTGTAGATCACGAATCTTGAATCTAGAATCTTGGGTAAAATAACGGTTATTTTACCCAAGATTCTGTACACTGCCAAAATGACAGTGGTCTTTATACGCGTTGAGATAAGGTTGCTGTTGGGTTCTTGCAACTAACAAGTCTGTCAAAATGACCGTGATCTTTATTTACGAGAAAATGAGGTTGATATTTGGTTGCAGAGGTCAGAGGTGATAATGATGTCATCTAGCCGATTTCGATTTTCGATAGTCGAGTTAAAGTAATTGCGAAGGACTGTACACCTTTTTCCGTACAATTGATTCTATATCCATGCTAATAAAATATGGAGGTAACTGTCTCTCTATTTCCTTTTTTCGCCTTCTGGCTCATCGGCCTATAGAAGTAGCAAGCGCTACTGCTGTGCATGAGGTCTTGGCTTCGATTCCCAGGTTGAACAAAGTGTTATTGGATTTATCCGTCATAAATTTCTCAGTAGCAGCCACGGAGTTTGGATTGCATCGGGTTGATGGCAATTATCTCGCCTTCAGTATATGAGACCAAAACGTAACTGGTGAAATGTGAGCTATTAGATGCAGCTCTGCACCTTTCATGAATTACAGGCGTGAATTTATGTGTTAAATTTTACGTGTTACATTTTATGGGTTACATTTTACGTGTTACATTTTATGGGTTACATTTTATGTATTACATTTTCTCGCCATAACGGCTGAACGAATTTAGATGAAAGGCATACGGTACGGTAGACTATGCTTTCTGTTAATGAAAGCGATACCGTGGAACTTAGTCATAATTTAACAAGAATATTCACATGTATTCGATGTGCCTTAGAAGTAGTATTTGAGTATAGTTAACCACAAAGCTATTGGACGACAAGTTACATGAAGTCGGTCAGTAAGTAAGTATAATCAGCCTAGAGCGTTCCCACTTGTGAGCCACTGGCTTCCTCTATGTGAGAACTCTTTAATCCACCACGTGGGCCCGGACTTGGTGGAAGTCACTCAGACTCTAAATTTTTGGTTTTATGATATGCCTCAGGATGTCTTCCTTCACCTTTTGAAAATAGACACCATTGCTCAAGGTGAAATGACCATCTTCTTAATCTGACTGACTTCAGCTTCCAACTAACCTAATTGTTAAAATCTGACTATAGGAGCACTGAATAGGAAATTATATCGTAAAATATAGTTACCGTCGTAACGACAGACAGTTTGCAATTGAAATAAAAAAATTGAAATATATATAATACACATATTATAATATACATACATAATATGAAATTGTCTGACTAACTGAATAACTCTGCCATTTCTGCCAGAATTTTATGACCAAATAAATATGTTATTACAAAAAGCATTTTTAAGCTATGCATAGCTTCTATCGCGGGCCTTGAGCGTGGAGACCGAATCCAGAAATTCCGTAACGAAAAATTCCGTAACGAAAATAACCTAACACCTAGTGCCTAACACGTAGTGTCAGATATTGACAAGCCTAGGTTATTATTTTTAATCTACCGCTGGAGCTAGGAGGTTAGGTTGTATAGGTCTAGGCTTGTCAATATCTGACACTACGAAAGTGAATAAATAATTACATAAGTTGATAAAAAATGCTATGCAATAGCTTTACCGCGGCAGTCTCCGAGTGCCACACGTCTTTTTACTATATTTTGTAAAGTAATTACATGAATATTATTCATGCAACTATTGTAGTTGCATTCTAAAGTGACCTCAACATTGTGCTTTACAATTATTAATGACTGTGATAATACGAGGTCATCGTATTTAACTATATCATTATAGATTGTCACTTCAAGGAACGTCAATTCTTTAAAGCAAACTTCGGACGGTGGACATTGTATACAATTTTCCTTTTTCCAAACCACTAAACGAAAATGAATTGCGTGGAATGATTCCCTCAGCACGTATTGTACACCTCCCAAAACTCGCTAAATTCGTTGTACACGGATGTGGTTTCCACCAAATTGTCATCGTTCAGAACTTCGCACATTTTGCAATACTCATTGGTTTCCTGCAGCTCCGATGTCTTATGGTATGAATAGTACTTCTTCCATCGAAAGAACTCCACGTACATTGCAGGCTCCCTGATTAGCTGATCGATCAGACGTGCTAGTTTTGGGATTTTCAATTTTCTGGCATCTAAATACGATCGTTCTGGCAGGAATCTGAAATGAAATGTTGTGTATGTGTATTAAAATATCTAGTGCCTCAATACAGATGCGCGGCGAGATGCAGACACATCCAGGTTTCTGTGGTAAGTTAAATATGACAATAGGTGCCTAATCAACACATAATACTTTCTGGAATCAATTCTCTAAATGATATAGTAAAATATTTAAATCCGAAAAGCGATTTTTATAGTTTTAGAAAGTACGGGTTTGTCACAAAAAATCGTAAATTTTCCTTAGTACTCTGAAGAATCGGATGAAACATGATCAAAACATATACAGCTTGATTCTTATATTTAAAAGATAACTTAGGAAAACAATTTGCGGGAATCATTTCGTTCAGCTTACCGGCTATAGTTAGCTCCTCCAAAAACAATAGGAACTGCATTATTTTGTACTGCATGCAACAATTTCTCTGTAACGTAATCTTCACTAAAAGCGTTCTCAAAAGATAAGTAGAAGAAATAATTTTTGGATATCATGTGATCACACATTTTTTTTTCTGCACGATCACATGTGAAGTATCCACAATCTCCGTACACATCTATATCTAAATCATATTTGTTTTTCAATTCGCGTTTAAGATTATTTACATAAACCTCACGCCGACTTTCTGAACGACAATTAGACACGAACCACGCGACTGCTTTGTTTTTATTTTGGAGCTGATACTTCATCGTTTCATTGACACTATCCATATTCTTCCATGCTATCCAATGCATATCTTTCTTTGGACCTACAATGTTGCCGTTCAAGTCTTTTATCGTTATATAGCCCCACCGTAAGTCGGAATCTAATCTGTATGTCCACGTCCAATTAAAATATCCATTAAAATTGTGGAGACACAATGGATAATTTGCTGGTGATTCTATGCTTGCAAATACAAACTTTTGGTACGGCAACCGTTCTTTTGGCAAATTATTGCCAAAAACAACTAATTCCGGTGCATTGAAGAGAATCGCGTCGAATGCGGTAGTACTGCCCAACATGCTCTCATTACCAGTTACGAAACAATTGGTGTATGCACATTTTCTGCCAATAAATCCTGATCTTCCTTGACCCATGTACGAAAACGGTATTGTTTCTTCTCTAGTCCACAACAATATGTATTTCAGTCTTGGGTTTGCTTTACTCCCGTGTAAATATAAACTTTTTTGGTTAGCACGATATTTTTTTATCATTGAAATAGTAAGAACGGAAAACATCACAAAAACTATTAATTTGCTGGTAAATCTTTTCATTTTATGGATAGCCATAATGTGAGCGACAGTTTATCTTTTTTTTTTATTTAGATTTTGTGACAGACAGAACACACGTCAGGTAAGATGCGTATGAGTATAGAACCGAAACTAAAGGCTCATGACCTTTTACAAGTAGGGGAACATCGACAATATTGGTAATTTAACACACACGCAATATAAACATACCTAAGTACACATTTTGATTTAGTCTCTTCTGCACGCTATTAGTATTGATTTAATATTGTTTCGGCGCGTCTGTGTAGACTTTGACTGCATTCTGTTATCGTTTCTGTTTGAGTAATGCATGTTTTACATAATGTATCAAAGTTGAATTTTATTACCCTGATAAAGTTAGTGGTACTGCACAACTGTATTTCTGATAAGTGCCGTAGGAATACAAAATGCGTTGATGGTATTTGATTTGATGGAAATTGCATTCCTTCCTTCAAGATTTTTTATTTGCATGAAATATGTATGGTCTTAGAAAAAAAGGGGTTTATTTGTATCTTCTTTCTTTATATTATTATTACTGGGTTGAGCAGTGTCATACCATTAGGAAATCCTCAGTAACAGCAACGGACTTGTCCACACCAGGTATAGGAAAATATACTGGCTCAATGTGAGAATACGGTGTACTTAGACCTCTGCCTATCCCGGCGTAGAACAAATACAAGTATTAGGTGTTACTCGTATTTTGTTATTAATTAATTTCACCTAAAATTGCCTCGTTGGTGATGAGCGGCGGCTACTGAGCTTAAGCTCCTGGATTTGAATTCTGGGTCGGCCTAAGTGTTATTTGGCTTTGAGTCCTGGAGTATGGAATTGTGCCCGGTTGACGGCAACAGGTTCGTTCAGGTTAATTGGTACTTAAACAAAATCATCGGTCATGTATTTGTATGAAAGGATGGGCAAACGTGTAAGTAAATATCCCTATAATGGACCTCATGCTCAAAAATGGCCAACAGCTGTAACCGAATTTCAAATCAGAGATGGGTCTGAAAGAAGTAGAGGAAGACAACCCAACGCTGGGATGATGGCATAGTGGAGATAGCTGGTGCTTTGTGGGCTCGAGACACAAGACACCGTGACAAATGGAGGCCCTGGAGAAGGCTAGACGTCAAAGTACGCGCTAATTTACGAAGACGCTATCCTTACTTTATTAATCAATTAATTAATTATTATATCTAATACCTTAAACGAGCAATTCTTGTTTATATATAATCTGAATCTCGGAAACGGCTCCAACGATTTTCAAGAAATTTTGGTTTCGGGGACGATAAATCGATCTAGCTAGGTTTCATTTTTAGAAAAGGTCGTTTTACTCATATTACCGAGAAAAGCTCGGTCAACCAGATACTCTAAACTAATATTATAAAGAGGAAAGATTTGTATTTTTGTATGTAATCCGGATTGAATTAAAAACAGAGTATAACCCGAATTGATTGTCAAATTTTAAATTAACGCGAGCGAAGCCGCGGCCAAAAGCTAGTAAGTAAATAAAGGCTCTATTATTATATATTTCTTTAAAAAGTCACAGAGTGACAATTCATAATATTAAATTATAACGTGATTCACATTATCATCCTCGACTCGAATAATGACAGACTTTATATAAGCCCACTTGATCTTCAATTAGCAACGCGATTGTAATCTAGGTTAGTGGTTTATCTTTGAGAGGCCGCCATATTGGATTTAGAATGTTGTCACTTAGCTAACCATGATGCCGGTTCACAGTAATAGGTACTATCGGTGCTAAAGGTGGGTATATAGGGCTTGGGAACGACCGGACCAAGGCGTAACTGACACGCGCCTGCCGGATGATGACGCCATGTGTTCATTCTGGCGCAGCATTTGGTCGGTGCCTGTCAGTCACACTGAGGGCGATTGGACCCGGGAGGTTTAACAAGCGTGTGATCCAATACCAGAAATGGGGGCAATCATCATCAGCCTCCAAGACGTAGCTCGTGCAGTCCGTCCGTTGCCTAACTGGAAATCTCCTGGGCTGGACGGACTACACAACTTCTGGATTAAGTGGTTTCAACGATCGCACGCTTGCTTGGCGTCCCAGTTTCAATCAGCCTTATGAAAAATTATAGACCAATCACTTGTCTACCGACGATCTATAAAGTTCTTACATCCATTTTGAGAGCTAAAATCAACCAACATATTGAGACTAATTCTATCATGTCTGCCACTCAGAATGGATGTAGGAACGGGTCCCGTGGTACTAAGGAGCTGCTCCTCATTGATATAGCCATTAGCCAACAGGTTCGCCGCTCCCGAAGGGATCTGTCTACATGTTGGATAGATTATAAGAAGGCCTATGATTCTGTGCCTCATACATGGCTCATGAGGGTGCTGGAGTTGTATAAAGTTGATGCAACTCTGCGTACCTTCCTGATGTCACGTATGGGCCACTGGAAAACGGTCCTTCGCTATCCAGGATGTCGACAGATCCAGGGGAACAGCGAACCGATAAGGATCGAGTGCGGTATATTCCAGGGCGATAGTCTGAGTCCATTGTGGTTTTATTCTAGCCTTGACTCAGACTCTGCACACTGCTGGATGGTTCAGGTCTAGGCTATCGGTTGAGGAAAGATGGTCAGGTCGTATCTCACCTGGGGCGGATCTGTATTTATGCTTTCGCGGTTGCACAACGACAAGCTTTGCACATGCTTTGCTTGGTAGCATAGATGCAGGTCTACCTTACTGCCTCCCTCAGAGGCGGTAGGGTGGCGGGGTCTTGAGGGGGAGCGCTACGGTCGTGTAGATCCTCAAGGCAAGTCTGGTGTGTTACCTTCACGTGGTTGCCGCCCTGTTCTTGGTCTAATTCCATAAGAAATAGACGCAACAAAAAACCACCAGGCGCTTTCTGGGGAGGGGCGCACCGCACGTCGTGTGATGACTCATGCGATGTGCGGTGTGCGTTCCCCTGCGTGCCCTCTGAGCAGCGGGCATAGCGGAGGGCACAGCAGGGGAGTGCCGCGGGGGACTGGGCCTCCCGCTTCCCGGCGTGGTCGAGGCCATGCTGGGGAGTGTGGAGAGGAGGCCTGGTCAGCGGAGCGCGCGCGGGGGGACCCTCCCGCTGCGCCGCTCCGCTAGCAGAGAGGGGGGGAAGGGGCGTTTGCCCTCCCCCCTCACGGTGACGGGCGGGCGACAGGCACGGAGGTGCCTTCGCTCGCATTGCACCCGTCACCTCGCGGGCGACTGGGCCTCCCGCTTCCCGGCGTGCGTGCCACGGAACACCATGCTGGGGAGCGAGGAGGCCTGGTCAGCGGTTGCCTCCTTCTGCGATTTCGCAGAAGGAGGAGGCGGAGCGCCAGCGGGAGTTTACTCTCGCTGCGCTGCTCTGCGGGCGGGGGGGGGGGAAGGGGCGTTTGCCCTCCCTCCTCACGGTGACGGGCGGGCGACAGGCGCGGGGGTGCCTCCACCCGCATTGCACCCGTCACCTCCGTCGGTCATTCCCGAACCCCCCCCTCCACGTCCGTGCCGTGAGGACAAGAGGGGGGTCAGCCTTGTGTGTTCGTCGGCGGGGGACTGGAAGTAAAGGCTGTGCCGGTTTCCCAGTCCCCCTCTGACGAAGCGGGAATGCGCTGGGTCGTTTTAGTGGGTATACCGTGGTGTTTGGCCGCCCGGGGAGTCCCACATACCCCTCCCATCCCCCGACGGGAGGGTATGCGTGATGCATTTTTTTCCCAGCGTCAAAAAAAAAAAAAAAAAAAAGGTCGTATCTCACCTTCTTTATATGGATGATCTGAAACTCTTAGCCCCCAACAACTTGCAACTGATGGAGCTACTGAAGGTAACAGAAACTTTCAGTAGCGCCATCAGGATGGCGCTTGTCGCTTGCGCGATGGATGCATGTAAAGCGAGGGGAGATTATGGAATCCGTGGGAACTCAACTCTCGGATTCCATACACCTTAGATCCCTCTCCTCAACAGAAACTTACAAGTATTTGGGTATGTCGGAAGCATTAGGCATCAATACTGCCGACATGAAACAATATTTGAAGGAGCGCTTCTTTGGCCGCCTGAAAAAAGTATTTAATACACTTCAACAGTTGGGTCATGCCGGTTTTGATGTATTCTTTCGGCATACTCAAATGGACTCAGACGGAACTTGATGCCTTGGATAGGAGGGTCCGCGTACTGCTGACCGCAAATCGGATGCATCACCCACGGTCGTCTGTGATGAGACTGTATATCCCACGGAAATGCGGAGGTCGTGGCTTCTTAAATGCTAAGACCCTGCACAACCGTGAGGTATACAGTCTCAGGGAATACTTCCTAGAAGCCGACGTGGGTATGCACCGAGAAGTGGTCTCAGTGGACAAGGGCCTCACCCCGCTCTCCCTGGCTAACGAGAGCTGGCGCAAACCTGGAGTATTAGACACTAATGACTGCAAGGAGGTATGGCAGGGCAAAGAGCTTCACGGACGCTTTTACCGGGCCCTACATGGGCCCGATGTAGACTTCTTAGCGTTCGTATCTTGGCTGCGCTTCGGTGACCTCTTCGGGGAAACCGAAGGTTTTGTCTGTGGAATAATGGACGAAGTTATGATAACGAATAACTATCGGAAATACATTGTGAAGGATGGCACAGTTGACAAATGTCGGGCATGCCACCGTCCGGGAGAATCGATCCGACACATTATTTCTGGGTGTTCTAGTCTAGCTAACGGAGAATACTTGCATAGACACAACCTCGTTGCCAGGATTATCCACCAGCAACTTGCTTTGAAGTACAACCTTGTGGAATAAGAAGTGCCATACTATAAGTATGCGCCCGACCCAGTTCTCGATAATGGTAATATCACGTTGTATTGGGATCGATCTATCACCACTGACAGGACTATTGTTGCCAATAAGCCTGACATTGTGGTGATAGATGGATTGGAACGTTTTTTGTTCAAAAAAGCGCGCCTTTCCACTTTTATGTTTTCCCGCCTTTTTTAGGACGCACATTGATCAACTTACTATAAACAATCATGCAAGTCACACGGCAGCTCGTCAAGCTATACATTTCCAATATAACATGGCCTCGCTTTGTAGAGGTTTCCCGTACAATAAAAGATCCGCATAAATTGGTTTTGTATAGCTTGGTTGGCCGTCGTGCGTACATTTGTATTTAAAAATAATAATATGCCAATATTCAATTAAATAAAAGGTGCTTGGGTAAAAGAGGCTTGTGTTATGTATTTTGCGTTTTAGTATTAAAAATTCGGTGGTTATATAAACAATATTTCTTTAAAAAAATATTATAGAATTTAATAAGCAACTTCATTGAATCTGTGACGTGCCATGTTTAAAATATCTTAAATAAGTTATCCTAATTCCTTATATGAAGTGAACGCTATAGAAGAGTTAATCATTTGAACTTTATTTTTGATTAATCTATTTTTGTAAGATTTTGGTTGCTTCATTCATTTTTTTTTCCTATGAAACAAAATGGCAAAATGGTATCAAGCATGTGTGTTCAAGCATGTGCATCAAGTGTGTGTCTAATTACGATTTTGTGTGTCAAATTAATTGAGTTCTTGATCCTTGTTGATACTGTTTTAGAGTTCCGTACGTCCAAATGAAAAACTGATCCCTCAGGTATAGAGTCTGTATTTCCATCTGTAACATCCAATTTGCTCTGAATCTGGCATTTTGCGATTTAGTAATTTTATATTATCCTCGACACTTTTTAACCAATCGACATACTGTAAAGGGCAAATCTTATCTCTATGATGTTCTTGTGCATGATCATAAAAATATTTTTTTTGTATAAGATTTAATATTTATTGTTTAAAAAATCACCCTAACGAAAAATACTTTTTTAATACATAAAAGCTACTATATCTACTAAAATATAAAAGATAGAAATATGGTGTCCGGACTTTTTTGTAGAACTATTTAAAACGGACCAGGTCGCCTTGTATTGTTTTCAATTATATACAACGGTTTCGCTTTCTGCCTGGCCGTACAATACTTGTGATACGTCGGCTAATATGCATGATATCAATATTATTTATAGCCTATAGCACTTATAAATAAAGTAGCTTTCTACCAGTGAAACAACTTTAAAATTGAATCATTAGCTCGGGAGATTACCCCTTACATACAAACTTACAAACAAACAATTTTTTCCTCTTTATAATATTATTATTAAATAAAAAAAAAAAAATATAATATATACATAATATAATATATGTATATATATATATACATACAGGGTGGGGTATATACAGGGTGTACACAGACTCTTCACGAAGCCGTCAACCAAGCATTATGTACAACATCAAACTAAGTAACTTCGAGTATATTGCTGGGAAACGACTTCTTATTTTGGACTGAAAAATCACGTTTTACAGTAGGACTCAAAACATTGTGCTGATGAATGGATTGAATAGTTAGGGGGTTCTGGAGGTATTTAAAGCAAAAATCTTACATTAAAAAAATGTATTTAAAAAAAGTTGGAACTTTGACCCCCAATCAATCAATCAATCAATCAATGTTTATTGTGGATCATAGGTAGTACATAATACATGTCTTAAAATAATTAATTTGTGATCAGCTATGTCCCGCCCATAGGGCATACAATAGTTAGTTGGAAAATATCTCCGTAAGTAGAAGGTTCCCAGGTACGGTCTAGAACAAAAAAATGATCGCAATGACGTGGAAAACCAGTGCCTTCCGGCTTTGTTAAGAATCTTTTTACACCCTTTAAAGTAGTATAGAACTACACTCGTCGACATCGTCAGCACGTCATTATTACTTAATACTGCTGAACTGCTACTCACTTTTTTCATCAGATGCAATAGTGTGGCTGCCATGGCCTCATGGTCGCTCGCCAACGACTGTCGGAATAATTACCAATTAGCTCCCATTCCGATGTAGCATGGTGCGACTGCGGACTGCTGGTCTTGCTCTTTGTCTAACTCAACCTGCATTTTAAAGGACCTGTCCGAAGCCACTGCGAACGCAGTCGATGAAGCAGAGTTCTGGTGGAAACCAGTTTGACTCAACCAAGAATACTTAATTGGTCGAGTGGTCGCGAGCACAACTGCTGAACGTGAGGTCTTGGGTTTGATTTCAAAGTCCAAGAGTGTTATTGGGTTCATTAATCAGGAATATCTCATAGCAGTCATGGAGTCTGGAAATGTGGTCGGTTGCTGTAGGCTCGCCCCTATTCATCATCATCATCATTTCAG
The DNA here is from genome assembly GCA_950005105.1 of Lycophotia porphyrea. Taxonomy (NCBI): domain Eukaryota; kingdom Metazoa; phylum Arthropoda; class Insecta; order Lepidoptera; family Noctuidae; genus Lycophotia; species Lycophotia porphyrea. The sequence continues at coordinate 6,171,758 of OX465389.1, forward strand.
CCGAAAGACGTCTACTGCTGGACCTAGGCCTCCCACAAAGGGTGGTTTTGCCGTAATCGCCACGCTTGGCAAGCGGGTTGGTGACTGCAGACCGGTTGTTACAGAGGCACAGAGAACGCTGCTACCCATTCTCTGGTAAGTCCCTTAATTGCCTCTTACGACACCAGCTTAGCTACACCTCTGCCTAACTCTTCGGAAATCACAGGCATCATGTTACCTATGTTTATGTTATGTTAAGAATGGGAATCTTCGACACGGAGAAGAAGATTTCCAATGCTGGTATTCAGTGTTGCTTCTAAAATAAATTAATCATTTACTTAGTAATACCCAGTTTTCTAGCACGAAAATAATCGAGGCGATGCGATACAACGAATTGTATCTGTCTAAAGGTGGGTACTGACCAACGTTACGAGGTGTAATGTAACATATTACACAGCGAGTATTCGTGCAGTCAGTACGTCGTGTTACGGGGAAACCAGCGAACATGATAATATTGTAACACCAAATGATTTGAAAAGAGTAACCATGGAGTTTCTTGCCGGTTCTTTGCCATAGGAAACAACCAACCGAAACGTGCACCTTTTTTGTCGACGTTTTATAAGTGCCCATCTGGGCCTATGTGAAATAAAATATTTTGATTTTGATTGAACAACGAGCCGCTCGTTCAGTCAGTACGCTGTTGCATGTCGTCACGAGCGCATGCGGTGCACGGTCGCACGTCGCGAGTGATTGCACGCACGTATTATTTATTTCACTTATTTCTTGCAACATAGAGTGGAACAAAGAAAAAACTCTGTCTTTTATAGAAAATGTGAAGAACCAGTTGTGTGGAGCCAGGGTTGGCAGATATCAGCTAACTCAATTCGCCTAATTTGGCCTGGCATCGAGTACCAGCGGAGCACAGAGTTTTGCCGAGCATGTTACGCCGATTTTAGAACACAGCGTAACATGCTCGATGTGTAACACGCTCGATGCGAATGTTACATTATACCTCGTAACTTTGGTCAGTACCCACCTTTACGCATTGACAATTACTTAACTAATTTTCGTGTTAATTTTCGTTTCGGGAAGCGGGCGTAAGTATGATTACTGACTATTACACGCAAATTGTTGAATACAGTACAGTCTGACAGTTTTGTGTAGTTACCAGTTACCAATATGGGGACATTGTGATCGTATATGATTACACTAATCGCATCAAAATCATCTTTTCAGTGTTTCGGTTAACAAGTACTGATACCTACTTACCAAATCTATTCCAATTTCAACAGATCGGAAGGCTGTAATCAAGGGCTCGCCCTCGCAGTGCGCTTTTTGATAGTACTGATAGCTGTGTGCCGATTGATCGTCTGGTTCTACTATTATGAAAGAAAACTGACACAGTGGGCATGAATTAAACTCTATTAAAATTAATTTGTTTTAACATAGAAAGTAAAAAACACCCAACAATAATTGAAAACAAAAAAAAAAAGTTACTATACACCTTTTTCCACTTGATTCAGTTCAGCAACGAGACGGTGGAGACGTCCACCAGTTGTTAAAATCATCATATATTGTAGTCGTCTTTACCATTTTTTCGTCATTTAAAGTGGTACAAAATAAACAATATGGATCAGTTTCAACACTTTCACTTTGCAAATGATACGAGTAATGATTTTTCCATTTAAAGTACTCTGCATATTTTTCCGTGTCATTCATCAATTCATACATTTTTTTAGCTAGTTCTTCAGTATTTAACAGTTCAGCATCCAGGTAAATACCATCCGGCATAAATCTGTAAAAATATATTATGGTTATTATTAGTCTAAGATCCGAACTAGGAACGACTTTCACTGATCTGTTTAATGGATTATTAAATTTAGTATGTTAATAATTATAACGCGAGTGGGAAAAAAAAATCCTGGCCAAGCTATTATTTACCTACTCGACAACCCTCATTCAAACCAGATTTATCCCTACCCTTTATCATCATGTTCGCAATGAAACAGGTCTTATATTGCTATATGATTTTTTTATTAAACAAATGGGTAAAACCTAAAATTGATTTACCTGTATAAACCTGCCAACCCAGTAGTTACGGCAGGAAAAAGGTAGACAACCCAACGCTTGCATATTATTATTTTACTGGCTTCATACCTTTTTTTTTTCGGATATAAAATCATCAAATGACTTCTCCCGCTCTAGCTGGAGCATCTCTTTGAGGCGCGCGTGGAACACGGCCGTCAACACGGCCTGTCGTCATAAGACGGACGGACGGCGACCTAGCCTGTTACTCACCGTCCAAAGGTCCGCGTCAACGGTGGCCAGAAACTACTACGTGACCCCGAAGCCCGGGGCGTCTCCCGCAGCGGTTGGGACGAGAGGTTCTCTCCCTCTCACGCTCCGCCACCTCCTTCGCTAGCATGACTGCTTCGCAGAAGGAGATGACGGCGTCCCATTCACTCTCGATCCGGACCATGGTTGTACCAGGGCCGGACGCAATAGGTCGCCGCCGCTGATCGCCACTACGAGAACACGGTGGTGCTCCGCCCAAGCGGGGCACACCTCCACAGTGTACTCTACCGTGTCCTCTGGGCGATCCTCACAGTGATAACACCCGGGCGTTTCCTCCCGCCCGATTTGGTGCAGGAACCTCCCGAAACAACCGTGTCCGGTGAGAACCCGTGTCAGGCGGAAGGTGAGGGTGCCGTAGCGCCTCTCTAGCCACTCCTCAAAGAGGGGACTAATCGCCACTATTGTGGAGTTAACTTGCCACATTTATTACTTGACGACTTTGCCCTGTGATGGTCCGGTGGCAAATCTTTCTTACGAGGCTCAAGATTGTTTACTTTGGGCAGTTAGACTTTATTATAACTGTTCTTAAAACTGTAAAGAAACGCATCGTGGGGACACCGGTATGTTATAGAACTAAAACTTTGATGATATTGTGTGACGCTTACTACCTTCCACTGGGTGGGTCCACGTGCAGTTGAAATACGGTTCACTCTATCTCACAAAGACTTCGCCTAAGTCCTTATGGTAAGAACATTTAGGCTGATAGGTCTATTTGTGTGTGTAACAGGATTTGATCAAAGATTAAACTAGTTTCAAAGCCTCATTACAACTTACCTAGTGTAATTAGCACCACCATATACAATAGGCACAGCGTCGTTGTTCAACGCTCGGAATAATTTCTCAGTGACGTAGTCTTCACTAAAAGAGTTTTCAAACGATAAATAAAAGTGATAATTCAATTTGATTATTTGGTCGCAATCATCTTTACCATCTCGTGAACAACTTAGGGGTCCACAGGTACCCAATATATCTAAGTCCAACTCGAATTTTTGTAATTCTTTTTTTAGTTTAGCAGCAAGTCGTTCTCTTCTACTTTTTGTATGGCAATTAGACACGAACCACACCGCGGCTTTAGTTTTCCTCTTAAGCTGTTGTTTGAAATCGTCACTTACTGGTTTCATATCTTCCAAATTTATCCAATGCATTTCTTTATTTGGTCCGATTATAGTATTGTTTTTATCTCTGATAGTTAAATAACCCCATCTTACTTCAGAATCCAATCTATAAGTCCATGTCCAGTTGAAGTATTTGTTAAATGTAATGTAGCACATCGGATAATTGTCTGAAGATTCTATACTTGCAAAAACATACTTCTGGTGTGGCGATCTTTTTTCAGGTAATTCAGAAATTCTATAAAAGACAACTTCTGGCCCTGCGAATGCTATGACGTCAAATTTCGTAATATCGTCATCGAGGTATGAGCGGTTTGCAGTCACTATACAGTTTGTGTAAGGACATTTTCGTTTAATAAATCCATCTTGTCCCGTGCCCATATACTCGAAAGGAACATTTAGAGGTGACGTCCATTGTAAAATATATTTAAAGTTCACGTCGTTTTTAGACACATGTTGAATCACTTCACTTTTTTCTAACGTCTGGTCACTGATTAACTCGTCAATGTCTGAAACTGTTACATTACTATTTTTCGCTGCATTGTAAACAACTAGCAACATTATCAATGTTAAGATGAAAAAAAAAGTCTTTTTTGCACACAAGGCCCTCATTATTATTTACGATTGTTGCACCTATGAAACAGGAGTGTGTGAGTCTAGAGCTAGTGTAACGAGGAGACTGACAATGTGCTACACATTATATGTAAGTCGTCCCCCTAACCGAGACTGTTTATCAGTGAGTGTAATCTATAGTGAATTTCTGAATGCATTTTGAATCATAATAAATAACATTCTAGTTACAATTTAACGACAGTTTTAAGTGTTTTTAAACATAAAAAAGTTATAGTAGTTTTTAGTAGTACAGTAGGAGCAATAAGAAATATTATATCCTCACTACAACTTTAGCTTGGTTTTGTTCAATTTATCATATTCAGTTATATCAAAATATATATCACACAACTACAGTTCACTAGAGACAGTTTAATATTTAGTGAAATATTAAACTGTCCCGATCACCAACACCGAGGCTTGTAAAGATAAGCAGATTCTTATTTATTTAAAGCCAAGCAAGAAAATTGCTCAACGTTTAGACATTTGCCAGCCCGGCGTCATATTATTACTTTTCATAATATTAAAGTTAGTAACAATTCTAATTATGAATACGTCCTACAAACGTTTATCACTTTGGAATTTTGGGTTATTTTATTTAACCCTTAGATACACAACGTCCTGTCCTGGACCACCTGTCCCTAGGTAAACTATCGAATCTCAAAATATGCATATTTTTTTAATTATTTTTTTAAGCTTAGCGTAAAGGTATAAAGGGTGTAAACCGACTCTTCACGAAGTCGTTAACCAAGCATTATGTACATCAAACTAAGTAAGTTTGCGCAAAAATTTGTGCTGGGAAACGACTTTTTTTTGGGGAATTAGCTGCATCTCTATTTAGAAATTTAAGCAAACAAAATTTCTCCACTAATAACCTACTGCGTAAAACAAAAATACTGATTTACACACAAATTATTCAATATTACAACTGAATTGGTCACCAAATTTTTGTCGAGTTTTGGACTGCAAGTCGAAGTCGCGGTGTTGAACGATCTGCGACAATGGGGAACTTAGGGCACCCCGAGGTTAGGTTAGTTAAGTTCCTTTAAACCCTTTAGACAGAAATAGAAGATCATTTACTAAATCTGGTGGTTAGTTTTAGATTTACTTTTAGTTAACATATAGTCACTTAGTAAAACAGTTAAGCTTTAAAGATCTAACAGTATAGAATAATTGATTTATTTGATGAGCAAATTTAGTGTGCAATTCAGTATTTTTGGTGGTAATTTCGAATATTTTGATTGAAAAAAGGGGGTTTACAGTTAAAGTACCACCTTAAATACCACCCCTTTTTTGGGCTGAAAAATCACGTTTTACGGTAGGACTCAATGTAATCTCTCAAAACATTGTGCTATTGGATGGATTGAATAGTAAGGGAGTCCTGGAGGTGTTTAACGTAAAAATCGTACATTAAAAACATGTATTTAAAAAAAAACTTGTGAAAAAAGTTGGAACTTTGACCCCCAATATCTCCGTAACTAGAAGGTTCCCGGAAGAAGTATGACGGGGAAAATATGTGCCTTTCGGCTTCGTTAAGGGTCTTTTTACACCCTTTATTTTAATGTGCGTACTAAAAAATATATGTATAATAATCAGTCCTAATTGCTTCTTTTAAATCGAATATTATGGGGACATAACAGACATTCATGCCAAATTACAGATTTCTAGTACTAAGAGTGTTTGAGCTAATTGCTGCGGACAGACGGACGGACATAGCGAAACTATAAGGGTTCCTTGTTGACTAAATTATACCAAGTTTTTAATTGTTTTTTTTTGTCTTTCTACATTGTGCTCACTTATAGGAGCAATAATACTTTAACTGTAAAATATTTAACTTGATTTGAAAAGAGTGTCCATGGAGTCTCATTAATCATAAGAATGTCATCACAAAAGCCACTCAGCCTGCATCACTTGAAGCCCACTCAAAGACTAGACCTCGCGATGATAAGACGTCACCTTGCTACGATTATCTGCCATTAATATTGTAATACCTACCAAATGATTTGAAAAGAGTAACCATGGAGTTTCTTGCCGGTTCTTCTCCATAGGAAACCACCAACCGAACCGTGCATCTTTTTGTCGATGTTTTATAAGTGCCCATCTGGGCCTATGTGAAATAAAACATTTTGATTTAGAATTTGCTGTGCCAGACAAATGAAAAATAAAATGTCTGTAATTTACTGAAATTACACCGGCACCCACACCGAATCCACCATTTAGGCGGCTTGGCAGCAAAAGTAATTCCTCAAAGAATCAGAGAAGTCCCGTAACATCATTCTCCTACCCTTCTCCCAATTTAATTCGGGTCGGCGCAGCATATCTTCGTCTTGCACACTTCTCTATGATTTAATAGAAAGAGAAAAAAAGAGAATTTCCTTCAAAAAGAAGTAAGTAACACAAATTAGACTGTTTTTAATAACATTTCTATAATATGGAGGACATCACTACCATTGGGATATGAAGTGAATCGCAACAGATTAGATTTAATACTGAGCAGTAAATACCCACTGGTTTTTTTTTTCCATAGTGTCATGTCATCTGCCTAGCCTTTTCCCAAATATGTAGGAATCTGCTTTCAGTCGAGGAGCGACTGCCTATCTGACCTCCACGGCCCAGTTAGTAGTACTGGGTAATACGATACCCTTTGGTAAGACTGGTTGTCAGGCTTTCGGGCCACAGACTACCTGTAACGACTATCAAAAATCTATAAATGACAGCCGGGAGCAGAGGCATAACGTGCTTTTCGACACAAGGAGGAAACTCGGTATGTACCTAATGGGTGGTCAGTTGGACACTCATCTACGGACCAACCTAGAAAAACGCGGCTTTCGACCCGAGCGGCTGTTATTGTTTAGCGACAAGCTCCGTTCATCTTCTATCATGTCATGTAAGTAAATAATATTGCTCATTGTACTTATTGCATACAGACTAACATTACTTGTCATGCAAATTGCGGGCACTTTCACATCTGCTCGGTTATCGCCAACACCAGTCGTGGTTTAATTCTAATGAGCTGCTAAACATTGGCATATAATACCGCATATTATAATTAAACGGTCATAGAAGTGAAATTAGTTCCTCGTTGAGCATCTAATTAAAATCGTCCACTGACTATCGTCATCGTCATCTGCCTAGCCTTCTAGACTGGTGTCGAACCGGATGCATAATATGAATACCAGTATTTTACATGGAGCGACTGCCTACTCGATGACCCCAGCTTAATTACTGGATAATACAGACAAGGTCCTTGGTAAGACTTGCTGTCAGACTTTCGGGTTCTAAGAACTCGTAACATAATATACAAAGGAGGTACTTCTAAACGTGTCTAACCTCATTTGGTTAATACGTAGGTATCCCCAATAAAACAATTTTTAAACACTGTTTTAAGCTTTCGGGATATCGGGAGCTCAAAATAATCAATAATCACGGAAAATTCCCCGCAAGTGACAGTTTAAAACAATAAGTTAAACAGTAAGTTTAAAACAATTGTTATAAGTTAAACTCATTCTTCAATTTCCATGATCATCGATAAGGAAAAAACAATAAAAAGAAAAAGAAAAATCCCCATTCCTATTTGCAACCTTGGTTTAGAAACCTCGAATTTTTACAAAGCGTCGAAACAAAGTGCATGGGACTATAAATTGAGTGCCGAGGTTGCCTCGTGAACAAGTTACGAGTATATTTTGAAAAGGCATATCGAGTTAGTGTGGGACATCAAAGACGCTTGCAAGATTTATTTCTGTACATTAGGCTTTCCACAATTTTTGGATGATGATTGATGGTTAAATAGATCAAATGATTTATTTTAAAAAAGTACAACTGTTTTGCAAGTTTCATACATACATAACATAAAGCCATGCCTGTAACCTTCGAAGAGCTAAACAGAGGTATACTCAATAGTACACCGATATTTTACCAGTTATTATTTAAATCCCATATAATAGGGGGAAAAAGAGCCTATTGCCATTAACCGGACACAAATCCAGGCTGCTACCGCTTTGCCCGACCTGGAAATAGAACCCAGGACCTCGTGCTCAGTAGTGGCGCTTGCGGCCAATAGACCAATGAGGCAACAAACTTCCTCGTTTTTTTTTTTAATTTCATAATTCGTGTCCCACTGCTGGGCCTCCTGGCATGCTGGCCTCCCTCTTCTCCTTCCATACTTGTCTATCTCGCATTATCGCACGATTTTCCAATGATACCGCATATCCTTGACAACGAACTTGATATACTTTTAGATATGGCTGTCTATGTAGATTAGACTTACATAACCAAGGTTTATTGTATTTTCGTTGCCCAATACCGAATTATTGAAGTTCCCGAAGTCTGAACGAGTCCTAATTAACGCTTATTACCGATTAGTACGTAACTGTGACACACGCCTTTGGAAATCACGAGTCACCAATTAGATGTAATACAGTTGACCTCGTCACTGTGACCTCGTCTTGATTTTTTACCCTGTCTTTGTAGATATGGGAAACGATTTGAAAACGATTGAGACCAATCTAGTCTTTTAATGTTTTGGAAAAGATTTTTTTTGATGTGAAATATGTATATGCGCGCCTAGGCAGTAAAACCGACTCGTATGCTGTGACGCAAGATGGCATGACGCTGTCATGGTGTAATACCTCCTCTATGCCACGTAAAATCAACCTTTTCCCATTGGACGTTTTCACATTCGACGATAACGATAACGACACGATATCGCGGGACTAGTAGTTTCATACATTTTCTATTGAACACTATCACACTGTGACGTTGTCGTCGTCGATATCACCGACACGATTATCGCTGCGATATCGGTAGACGACAATTAGTTCAAGCTTCCGCGTTGCGATGACGTCAGTCACGTGGCGCGATTTGCCCCTGCCCTGCTTTTTTTAACTCTCCACCAGACGAGATAATATAAATTCGAAAGTATTCTGGCTCATTCAGAAAAACTTACCAAACAGATTACTTCGCGTACACAGTTTGTCGAGGTCCCTCTAAATATCGCACTTGTAGCATAGGTAATGCTATTCTAATGTGAACCCAAAATGTATTTTTGTGATACCTTTCTTTCCGTTGTAAATATAAAAGGTACCTACAGCAAATACAACTTGTTCACTGCTGCCATCATTAACTTAATACACATTCCTCAACGGAACGCGACTAGGTACTCGAGACTGCTCGGTGGCATAACGTCAAGCTGTCGGTTAATGTCGTCACGACATCGTCCTATAAATTAAACTACCAGTCTGACGATATCGTGTCGTTATCGTTATCGTCTAATGTGAAAACGCCCATTAAAATAAAGTTTGTTTTGGAAAGATTTCTGATCTACATATTCCGTTTTCGAATGTAGTTAGGCTGTATGCAAATCTTATCGATAGAAGAGAATACTTTAATTTAATTCATTCTTTATTTTACACCATATCTCTTTATGTTTTTTTTTTTTAACCGACTTCAAAAAAGGAGGAGAGGTTCTCAATTCGTCGGAATCTTTTTTTTATGTATGTTCACCGATTTCTCGAAGACGCCTGAACCGATTTTGAAAATTATTCTTTTGTTCGAAAGAATATTCTCCCAAATTAGTCCCGTAGAAATATTGTCATGATCTTATCATGGATTTCGGTGATATGGAACGAAACTCTTCAATAATGCACCTTTTTGTCGACGTTTTATAAGTGCCCATCTGGGCCTATGTGAAATAAAATATTCTGATTTTGATTTTGAAAGAGACAGCAAAGCTGTCGTTTTTGCTGCAATCGCTTGGATGCTTAATGTTTACACAACATCATAACATAACATCACGCTTGTATGCTTGATGTGTACTGTACACCCACATTTCGACAGATGTATGTTAAGTTCCATTTCATTGGGGATAACCCTATAACTTACCATGAAATATATTGTTAAATGTAAAATAAATACATAGCAAATATTTGCATAGGATATTTTTGCATATTATATTTTTGGATATTTTTGCAAAACTTATTGAACTTTTTTCACATCTGCCGCGTCCTGTGACTGTGTTGTCCTGTTTATAATCACTTCATTGACTATGTGCTGATGTGTTGTCAGATTGAGTGCCATTCAGAATCAGTTCCCCTCTGGGATTGATTCTTGTAATCGGTAGCTCATTATAGGCTATCCAGGAGACTCGATCCATGCCCGGTTGATCGCAACAGATGAGTCTATTGCCATCAACCCATGGGCACGAGACTGTAAGATAACCAGCGAAATCGTGGGCACTATGACAACCGTACCGTACAAAAATAATTATATTTTGTTCATTTCATGTTACTTAAAATTTCAGTCGGTCTATGGTTTTACGATTAAAACTCGTATGCACTGACGTTTGTTGTTAGCCTTAGCTGAAGACAGGCGTGCTTATCAGTGGCACGGCAATCTGATGCTGACGATGTGAAACATTGAATAGCAGTGTTGTCATTATACTCGTCGATGCGCCGCAGTGTTGCTAGCATAATATCTTGACCATAAATGGGAGGAGGCAGACTGTTTGAACTGTCGGTGCAGTACAATGTTGATAGTGTGATATAAGACAATCCATCCATCCATGAATCCATCCATAATATTACAAACGCGAAAGTAAGTTTACTTGTTACCTTTTCACGCCTAAACCACTGAACTGATCATCTTGAAAATTACATATATACTTTGTCAGATGTTCAGAAACGGGCATAGGATACCTTTCATCCCGAAAAAAAGTACTGTTCCCGAGGAAAACAACAATAACGTTCTTATCGTTCTTCAGATGGCGTCACGTGTCTTTCGAATCATGATTGACTATATTACTATACAAGCAGAGAACAACCCGAATTGATTGTCAAATTCTTAAATAATGCGAGCGAAGCTGCGGGCAAAAACTAGTGTTTAATATTAGTATATTCAACACAGGTAGACTCCCTGCTCCGCTACAACGCACTCCATCATCATTTGTCTAGCCTTTTCAGTCTAACCGGCTGTAGCTGAATACCAGTATTTTACATGGAGCGACTGCCTGTCTGAGCTCTACAACCCAGTTAGTACTGGGTAATACGATACCCCTTGGTAACTGGTTGTCAGACTTTTTGGGCCACTGACTACTTAACGACTGTCAAAGATCTACAAATGACAGCCGGGACCCAACGGTTTAACGTGCTTTCCGAGGCACGAAGGAAACTCGGTATGTAATGGGTGGTCACCCATCCACAGACCAACCTAGGCCAGCACGGCTTAACTTAAAGATCAACCCGAGCGGCTGTTATTTTTTAGCCATGAGCTCCTCAATATTGGTACAGACAATAATGAAACACATTGCCCTCTTTTGGCTTTGACGTAGTCGGTTAAAACAGCCCCAAGGTCCGTGTTACCTTTGCATAAAACTTTGGAACATGAGGTATTAAAACATCAAACAGCGATTTTACAACCCTTGTAAACTTATTCAGACATTTTCATTTGTTACAAAGATCCAGAATGAGAGAATTTCAGTACCTTAGTCTAATTTAAAGTTACGAAACATAATATATTCGTCTTGATTGTATTTTTAGGGTTTCATACCCAAAGGATAAAACGGGACCTTATTACTAAGACTCCGCTGTCCGTCCGTCTGTCTGTCTGTCCGTCTGTCACCAGGCTGTATCTCATGAACCGTTATAGCTTAGACAGTTGAAATTTTCACAGGTGATGTATTTCTGTTGCTGCTATAACAACAAATATTAAAAACAGAATAAAATAAATGTTTAAGGAGAGCTCCCATACAACAAACGTGATTTTTTTGCCGTTTTTGTCTAATGTTGTATAGATAATGGTACGGAACCCTTTGTGCGCGAGTCTGACTTGCACTTGGCTAGTTTTTTGAATAATAAATTGTTAAAACAAGAACGAAATTGCTTGAACTAGTTACTATGAGAATAATTTAGGTTAGACTTCGTTGGTCTCGTAGTCGCAAGGAGACTGCAGAGTATGAGGTCTTGGGTTTTGGGTGTTATTGGGTTTTTCCATCAGGAATTACTCGGTAGCAGTCCCGGAGTGAATTTGTGATAACAATAGGTTCACCCCCTTATAATTTTTTATTACAATTAAGAGACTTTTTTTTTTAGGAAGGAAATCATCAAATGACTTCCCGCTCTGGACGGAGCGAGAGGGAGTGCCAGACTTGTACTGACTAAAACCCATCTATTTTTCTTTCTTGCCTTTTGTGTTCCAGGGCCGCAGTATCTTTTTTGAACAGTTCCGCAGCCCACAATTAAGAGATTTAAATATCATTGGCAAAATGTGGGGTTATAGACGACATGATGTAGAAATCACATAGCACACCTAAAAACTTCCCGTAACCGTACAATGGTGCCGATTCCCTTGTTTACAAACTAAACTAAATTTAAGTTGAGTGCACGTTACGTCTAAACTTGTGTCAGGCGCTGTTTAATTTGACAGGACTAAACTAAAATTTATCTTCTGTCCTTTTCTTAATGAAATAGAAAGAAAAAGATGCACTGAACTTAAATTTGGTTTGGTTTGTAAACAAGGGAATCGGCACCAATGTATTACAGAGACAGTTTCGAACTATAAAACACTCAGTTACCAGGAATACAATAGTAGCTGAAGGCAAAGATACAGATCAAAGATTCTCGTTATCTAGACTTCAGCTGTTTGAGGACTTACCTTTTGTGGCATTGAAGAATCGATAAGGGAGGGGGGAAGAGGGGGAAAGCTTGTGAGCTGATGAGCGTGCTATGGTCGGCAAAGGTACAATATTATGTTCTATTTTATGCAGTCATGCTATTGCATTCTTATAATATATAATATAAAGGCCCGATAATATGATATCTTGGGTTTTACTAGCACCAGTAAATCTTACGATTTACCAACATGAGTTGGTATATGTAAGGATTTCGTAAAAAAAAAGGACTATTTTTGGGCCTTTTAATAGAGTTTAAGACATGCTAGGTTATACCAATGACGTTTGGTAAGTATTTGGGAATTAAAAAATGATTAGTTCTTAATCAGTGTATCATTAAGAGTTGATGAATCTTAAGTTTTACTGGAAAATTTTATAATTTACCGTACTTCGGACTGTAACGATAACTTTTAGATGGCAACGTAAACGTTGTTGCGACCCAGATTTTGGTTACGTTTTTCTTGTTTTGTCGCGTTTATCATTTCCTGAACAGTAAGACACAGTATTAGGTATTCCATCCTTTGTGGAACGACAGCACCTTTGTATTTCAAGATGAAGTCATTTATGAATCTCAACTAGAGCAAGATTTTTTCTTAAATGCCCAACAGCATAAAATGGGACCAATTTGCGAAATGCGCAATTCTCAAAAGGACTGTTTCTTAAAATGCCCAATTCTTAAAAAGCCCCATTCTCAAAAAGCCCAGTTCTTAAAAAACCCAATTCTTAAAAGGACTATTTTTTTTCAAATGACAATTCGAATAAATACTAAAAAGTACCTAAGTAAAAGGAGGAAATAGGTAACTAAAAAAATGGTTCGAAATCTAATATAATATACGTACAAAAACAAAAGTTTACACATAATCCAACAAACCAAAAAAAACATAGCATATCTCTTTGCCGAAATTAAAAATCACCGCTGACTATAGGAATTACATCCATTTGAACTTATTTTAGGTATAGTTATTTGTGGATTTTTTAATATCCACACACATGTTGATAAATGAAAAAAAACACGTGTGTGAAATAGATCGCAAGTTGAACCAAATCGTACTGCGATAAGAGCCAGTTTTGGAGGAAGCGTATTGAAAAAAAAATAAGTTAATATTATCATCATTGAATTTACGAATTTAGAGTAAGAATGTCGGTGGTCATCATGCATACAGGGAGAATTTTTCAATGGGCGTGGATGGCCAAATCCGAAACTATGAGGAATATCGAAAAATACTCGGAGTCTTAAACCCGATTTTGATGAAAATTAAAACTGCATCATTCGATTTTGGAAAAATCTGTATTCCTATTACTATTTTACTAATTATGTATCTGTAAAACACACTCGAGACTCCTTTGAGTATTTATCGCTATTCCTCATAATTTGGATTGGGCCATGTACGCCCCACTTGAAAAAATCACCCGTATGTAATATTACACCTAGTAGGAGATAAAACATGTTTTTAAAAAATCGTGAACCTCTTGATCACGTATCTGTTGCCTCTCTAGCGCTGCGAGAAGTTTTTTTATATTTTTTTGTCGAATAAGATTACTTTATTACTTCGGTTTTTCCTGACTTAAACTTCGTTTAATATTTACATCAAAATGTGTAGATTCCTTTTTTATTTTATCAATAAATAAAAATAAGCTGGGACGTTTTGGAATGACCAAATTGAGCCTCCTGTGCCATGCTTCCACAGCATTGGTGGTTCGGTGGCGTTGACCAGAACAACTTAATAATATTGGGGACAGATGATGCCACTGTCTCTCTAAATAGTTTTGATACTGCGTCAATGAGCCAGATAACGTTTCAATTTTCCCATAAATTATTTGCCATCCCTCAGGTATATAGAGTGGTGGTAAAAGTGACAGCGGCCATGCGAATGACTTTACGGTTTACTTTGCATCTTGTTAAACCCATTTCTTTGCTTTTTTCCAAATTGCTTGTTGGTATTTAAAGTAACAACTACTTACCTTTGCATTCGGATAAACAAAGCTAACTAAATTCATAACCGCTACCTCTTAATCAAATATGAAATTGTATTTTCACATTTCAAGCTCTTCATTTCAAATCACCTAAAGAGTTTATGCAACCTTTAAAAGCTGGCCCACGAACTGGACAGCGTAAGCCAAGAAAGCTCGGTAGACAAAAAAAAACAAAAACAAGATTAAAACAAGACTGAGATTAAATTTTATAGCCCTTTAGAGCCAGATCTTTCAGAAATAAGACTGATAGACATAAAAATGATTCTGCCTCAGCCATAAATTAACGGCACCAAAAGCCGAAACTCTATTACGTTCTATGTTTTCCCTCTTCGTGTATCACCGAAACTAAATTTGCGTTAACATCTGGCTGAGTTTTGGGTTTCGGTTTTAATTAATCAAGTGATAATTTTGTTACCTATCTGTTTATTCTTACATTAATATTTCCTGTTTCTTGTTTACATTAATGATCTCCCTAATATGATGGCCACATTATCGGATATAATTCTATTTGCTGATGATACTTCGCGATAATTTTTAAAATAAATAGAAAAGATACGGATGTCTTACATGTCAACGAAAGTCTAACTGTTCTCTCGGAATGGTTCGCAGCTAACAATCTTTTACTGAATGCGAACAAAACAAAATGTCTAAAGTTCTCTCTACCAAATGTATCACAACGGGACCTAAACTTAAATCTTGACTGCAAAAAACTTGAGAAAAAAAAACTGTATTCTTGGGGATTACTATAGATTCAAAATTGCAGTGGGGCGCGCACATTAGAACTCTTTCGAGTAGGTTAAGCTCAGCTGCATATGCAGTAAGGAAAATAAGGCAGTTGACTGATGTAGCCACGGCTAGGTTAGTATACTATGCTTATTTCCACAGTATTATGTCTTATGGCATTCTGCTGTGGGGATCGGCCGCAGACGTTGACTCCATTTTCATTTTACAAAAGATGGCAGTCCGCGCGATCTATAAAATGGGTCCTCGCGAATCCCTCAGAGAAAAATTTAAAGAGATCGATATACTGACTCTGCCTTCACTTTATATCTTAGAATGTATTTTATATGTCCGTAAAAATCGTCGGCTTTTCAAAATTAGAAGCGACTTCCACAATATAAATTACACGCAGTAAACACGAAATTGTAATACCTAAATTCAGATTAGCAAAAACTAGCAAGTCTTTTTTCTATTAACAGTATACGCTTTTATAACAAGTTGCCGAAGTCAGTTATAGAACTGACCGATGGAAAATTCAAAAACTACATCAAACGTGTCCTTATTAAAAAAAGCATATTACAAAATCAAGGACTACGTTGAAGACAAAGAAGTTTGGCTTTAGTACCTTCTGCGCATGCGGCTTCCCTGGTAGCTCATAAACGGCACAAATATGTGGATGTCTCTAACTATTCTCAATTTCATATTTTCCCTTCTTTCTAATCAGACTTTTTACAATAGTTTTCAAATCATTTATACATCTTTTGCTCAGAATAGTTACAGCACTGATGACAATATTTGGGTCACTTGTTTATTTATAGTATTTTACAATATTTTCTTACCTTTGTATAGATTCTTATTTACCGATCGTTTGTGAATGTGTGAACTCTATAGACTTTGTAGATTCCCAGATGCTGGTTAACTTTTGTTAACTTTTTATCTTGGGTTACATTTTTTGTGTAATACGCAGTGACTTATTGTCATGCCTACGCTGTTCCCCCATACTTAAGTACTAATGCTGTAACATGATAATAATGTAACACCAAATGAATTGAAAAGAGTAACCATGGAGTAACCATAGGAAACAACCAACCGAACCGTGCACCTTTTTATCAACTTTTTATAAGTGCCCATCTGGGCCTATGTGAAATAAAATATTTTGATTTTGATTTTGAATAAAAAGTTATACCTAACTATAATGTCAATGATTGTAATATTTTTAACAATGATACTACAACTCGTACAACATAGATTAGTTAGAAGAAGAGTATAAATATTAGATTGTTTTAAGCGAAAAAAATAGTTTTAAGACGTATAGAACAGGGACGGGTCGATTATTTTTTGTCAATCCTGAACCAGTAGGTATTACCTGCTTTGCTTTTTAATGTTTAAGTGTGATACTGATTAATATCGTAGACAATAATTACTATGCATTAAACATATTATTTTCATTTAAACTTTAATTTATTGCTTACTTAATTACCTATAATTAAAAGCAAACAAAATACTACCTATTAATAATACTGTTTCATTTTTGATTAGTCTGTTTCACTGTTGCAAAAATTCATGTGATTCAATGAGTGAGTGGACGCAGTGATTCTAAGTTCATGTTTAAAAAAATCTTTTTTATACATAAATTATGAAAGTACAGTAAACATATAATACTATGCAATTACCAGTTAAATTATCTATCTTGATGCAAAAAATTTGACTTGTAACTTGAGCAGAGACAGGATGGTTTGAAATTTTGGTGTTTCATTTGTGAACAGGTGACCCTACTTACAAAAAAATACTACCTTTTGAGAATTGGGCAATTTGAGAACTTGTCCTTTTGAGAAATAGGGCATTTTAAGAATTAGTCCTTTTGAGAATTGGGCATTTTAAGAATTAGTCCTTTTACGAATTGGCCATTTTAAGAATTAGGTATTTGTAAAACGCCAGGCATTTTAAGAATTGGGCATTATTCGACTAAGCCTGGGCTTGAAAATGGGCTGGCTTTATGAGGTATCAATATCTGACTCAGACATGACAATTTCAGTACAAAATATATTTTACAACAAATAACTACCTGGAAATTAATAAAAATATGGTAAGATATCTGACGTTAAATACAATATAGAACGTTTATCTTACAAATCATAAAACAATAGATGTGAAGTGTGTGGGTGTGGAGGAGCTCGTGGCTAAATAAATCACAGCCACTCGGGTTGATTTTCATGTACGTCTTTAGATCCTAGGCTGGTCCGTAGACGGGTGACCACCCATCTCATACCGTGTTTCCTCCATGCCTCGGAAAGCACGTTAAGCCGTTGGTCCCGCCTGTCATTTGTAGACCTTTGACAGTCGTTACAGGTAGTCAGTGGCCCGAAAGTCTGACAACCAGTCTTACCAAGGAGTTTCGTATTACCCACTACTAACCAGTTGTCCATGGAGGTCAGATAGGCATCACATTAGACTGGAAGCTGATCCCAACATAGTTGGGAAAGTGTTCATGTATCTACCTACCTACTCCGCTCAAACAGGGTCACTTCCATCCCTGACCTGTTGCTATCCAGGCTAAGGTCGCGTAGCCTCCGTACCATAACTGAATATTTCATTAAATTTTTATATCCATGTTAATTCTTTGTCTTTGACAAGACGGTAAGATTATGAGAGTTATTTGTTCGGGTATTAAAAATGTTTCTCAGGGTTTGTTGCGATCGGTTAAACCGATACGGACCAATTAGTAAAACCACTTAAGGCCACGGCTCTGACAATCAAACAGGTATCTGTGAATGTTCGGTGTCCATAAACAGTCCATACCACTATGGTAGCCCGCGAAATTCAAATTTTATTTATTTATTAAAACTTTATGCACAAGTAAAAAAAACTGTACAAAGGCGGACTTAATGCCTTGGGCATTTTCTACCAGTCAACCTTGGGGTAAAAAAAAAAATCCTAACGAAAAAAAAAAAACCAAATTTTTCTTACGTTATTGGCAATTTGCCGATCAGTGACAGGTTGTATGTTGAATAAAATATGATTTGTGACCGTTACACGTATGTATTTACAGAATTATAATCATTACAATCATTCATGATTAAACCCTCAGAGTTGAAAGACTTTTTAATTTTTTTTTAAGGATACTCAGTGATGAGACTTATGATAGACCATGAATTACATCTTTGTTACGTATTTGCTTTGTTCTTAAAATTATTTTTAACGTGTCGATGGCAATCTAAATTTATTCCCCCCAGAAATTGACTACGTTCGTTTAGTACATAAAACAAAAATGTACTAACAGGTTTTGTTTAAATTAACAGTAAGCCAGTATAATCATCATCATCATCATCATTCTCCTGCAAGTCAGTATATTGGTACTCTGTTTTGTAGAGGATGTTAGGAATATACTACGACTTCACGTTCACATGTATGCTCCCTGATAATGCCAAAAGAAAATGCGCTCATGTGAGCGAAGCCGCGGGCACAGCTAGTCATTAATACAACCCTCTATGTCCATATAATCCCATTGAATGACTATTTCATGAAAAAGTTACTCAAAATGTCTGAATTATAAACTGTTTAAACTGTTTAGAAAGTAACATTCTGATCTCGTAAAAAGTCCACATAGAAATAGTAACGTAACTCAAAAAGTTTGCTAGCATCTCTATTGAAACATTTACAAAAATAAATTGGCTGGAGTTCTTATAAAGTTGCATAAACATTTAACAAGGCAAGTTAGTGGAAGTTAGCCACAACAATCAGGTGAGGTTTATTATCGAGGAGTATTATAGATATTCAAGGACTTTGTAACAATGTAGGTTATCTCATCAGAAAATTGAGCTCGCATTCTCGACCGGAGAGATCTAGGAAATTTTGGAGAAAAAAATCATCATCATTCAGCATAATTTCAGCCGAAAGACGTCGACTGCTGAACATAGGCCTCCCCTAAGTGTCGCCACATTAACCGGTCCCAGCGGATACCTGCAACCTTCACCAGGTCATCGGTCCACCTAGTGGGAGGCCCTCTAACGCAACGTCTTCTGGTTTGCGGTCGCCAATCAAGGGGTGCGTACCATCCGGGGGGAAACTCCGCTGCCGCGGCAAATTGTCGCACTGCGGACAGACTTCCGGCGCGATCTCATGGCGACATGGAGAGAGCGACTATCGCAACCCCGTGCAGGGCACGCCACAATAGTGGCGATAAGTCCCCTCTTTGAGGAGTGGCTGGAGAGGGGCCACGGCACCCTCACCTTCCGCCTGACGCAGGTCCTCACCGGACACGGTTGTTTCGGGAGGTTCCTGCACCGAATCGGGCGGGAGGAAACGCCCGGGTGTTACCACTGTGAGGGCCGCCCAGAGGATACGGTGGAGCACACGGTAGAGGTCTGCCCCGCTTGGGCGGAGCACCGCCGTGTCCTCGTAGCGGCGATCGGCGGCGGCGACCTATCGCGTCCGGCCCTGGTCCAGTCCATGGTCCGGAGCGAAAGGGAATGGGACGCCGTCACCTCCTTCTGCGAAGCAGTCATGCTAGCGAAGGAGGTGGCGGAGCGTGAGAGGGAGAGAACCTCTCGTCCCAGCCGCCGCGGGAGACGCCTCGGGCGTCGGGGGTCACGTGGTGGCTTCCGGCCACCGTAGACGCGGACCTGTGGACGGAGAGTAATGGGCTAGCTCGCCGTCCGTCCGTCTTTTGACGACAGGCCGTGTTGACGGCGCGTTCGTGTTCCACGCGCGCCTCAAAGAGATGTCAGCAAATAGGGAGGGGCCCGCAAGGGCCGATGCCTGCCAGGGCTGCGGGCTGTTCGAAAGAGATACCGCAGCCCTGGAACACAAAGGGCAAGGAAGGAACATGGATGGGTTTTAGTCAGTACAAGTCTGACACTCCCTCCCGCTCTGCCCAGAGCGGGAGAAGTCATTTGATGATTTCCCATCCGTAAAAAAAAAAAAAAAAAAAAAAAAAAAAAGGGGTGCGTACCATTTGGCATAATAACAAAAGTTCTAACGATCACATGACCTAATTCCATTTAATATATTTTTTTTTAGTATAACGCTAAAATTATATAATGAATTATTGATATAATTTCAGTGTACCTAATTTTATATGGTTTAATAAACATTTTCTATAATGCACATTTGAACTAATATTCAGTTAGTATAATATTCAAATTCTATAGAACTTATACACTACACTACTACTACTTTATAACATCGTTGTATGGATAAGTAACTACGAATTAATTTTTTTTTTGTTCTTTCATATTCACCTCATATATACCTGCGTCAGATCCTCTCTATGGTTGGTGAATCATGTGGGTTAGGTCAGGTTAGAACCATGACCATTAGCGCACGAAGGCTAGCGAGCGTAGCGAGCGTGCCTCCGCTGCGGGCGCCGAGTGCCAGATCCCCCCTATTGTGGGTAAACCATTTGAGTTAGGTTAGGTTAGAACCATGACCATTAGCGAACGAAGGCTAGAGAGCGTAGCGAGCGTGCCGCGGCCGTGGCCGCCGTGTGCCAGATCCCTCCTATTGTGGGTGAACTATCTGGGTTAGGTTAGGTTAGAACCATGACCTAATGGTCATGGTTCTAACCAGGAAGGGATCTGGCGCTAATGCGCCAGATCCCTTCTATTGTTGGTGAATCATTTGGGTTAGATGAGATTATAACAGTATGATGTTTTCTGATATTTACTTATTCACTACAGAATTTGGGCATAAAATGAGTAAATATGAAAATTAGGTCAAATGAAAATTAGGTCAGCTGAACGTTATATAAAAAGAGCAATATACTAATTGAAAATTATATGAGATGAACGTTATTCTAAATGTTATTAGAGCAAAAGTTTATATGAAATGTAATATTAGATCACATGAAATTATGTTATTTGTTTTTATAGCATATGAAAATTATATCATGTGAACATGTATTTGTCGATAGAAATGAGTATACAGGGTTATTTGTAAAACACCAACAACCTCGCAGAAGTGGATTACTAACATCATAAACAACAAGATTGTTTTACGACTTTTTCGAAAACAGACAAAAAAAAAACGACTTTTCATACAAAACTCGATCAGCTGTTCGGACATTATGTATCGACAGTTGAATTTTTTGTCTGTTTTCGTAAACGTCGTAGAACAAATGTTGTTGTTTATAATCTTAGTAATCTACTCCTGCGTGGTTGTTGGTGTTTTACAAATAACCCTGTATAATATGCCCTTAAAGGATCAGTAAAAGCTATCTAAACACACTGTGTGTTTAACGGAAGAATAATTTTGTGGCCAAAACACCGTCCGTTAGAGTCCGGACTGGTGGAGTGGTGTTAGTAGTACAGGCTACAGGCGGCAGACACCAGGGATCTGGCAGTTATTTCAGAACATTATCTTATCAGTTTGATTCCGGAGCCTGAAGCCGCGTCCTTACCGATTTGACCGTACCGAGTAAAATTCATAGGTTTAGTTTTAAAGACTTAATGTACACTTGAAACCTTCTATTAAAGACAGTAACCACTTTTAATCGTATGTTTCCAAGAATTTTAATGAAATGAAAAAGTCTTCTGATGATGCAACCTATTTGCGTAGAGTTTGTGCTTCGCCATTTACATAATAATCTTCTTATAGACTTCCTTGTCAATACTTTTACGCACGACGGCTGATCAAGCTATACAAAACCAGTTGATGCGGATCTCTCATTGTGCAGAAAATATATACAAAGCGAGGCTATGTTATACTGGAAATGTAAAGCTTGATGTGCCGCCGTGTGTACAGTCACGAGCACCAATATGTAAACACTTAACAAGTTTTAAAAATGTTTTTCTCCTACTGTTCTGATTCATGTTAAAAAAGATCCTATCTCCGAGTTACAAGCGTTATTTCTCGCGTAAATTGCTTTTAAATTAGGAAAGTGTACACATATTGGTGCTCGTGACTGTACTACTTTGGTACTTGGTCTATGTTTGCAAGGCTAACTAGCCTTGCAAAGATAGTTTTTTTTTTAATCTTGTTATTTAGGTATTACAAAATCGTTGCACCGTTGTTCTTCATTTGGTAAGTCATAGCGTAATTAAAAACCATAATATTTGTTCATATTATTATTTAATGAACAATAAGCAAGAATCCTAATTAGTAGGATGGGGTCCCGTTTCTATGGGAACATGGAACAATAGGTCTCATTGTTAGTGCATTTGAAAGGATTCATACTTACGAAACTTTAAAGCATTTTGTTGAAGGCAAAATAGAGGATTTTCGTATAAATTTCAGTTTCTTACTGACTCATTTTGAATCTTTGAAATTCCTTGAATATCTCCTCCAACGCGAACGTTTCAGTAAATAGTTTTCCGAAAAATTGTGACCATGTTGGTGATTACTGTGCTTACCGAGCTGCTAACCACTAAGTTCTAAGTTACGTAGATCCAAATAATGTAAGCTCAAACAATTAGATGTAGTTTACCTGTTCGTAATTCAGTAAATTCCCAGAATTTTTTTCTCTTGGAGACGGCTATGCTTGGAGTTTCCTTGCGTGATCAAATCAGAAATGAGGACATCAGACCAGAGAACCAAGGGTACCGACGTAGCCCGAAGAATTGCCAAACTTAAGTGGCAGTAGGCAGGGCACATATATTGGGGTGTGTAATATATGCCATAATAACAGATAATATATTATCACTTGAAATAACGTTCACATGATATAATTTTCATATGCTATAAAAACAAATAACATAATTTCATGTGATCTAATATTACATTTCATATAAACTTTTGCTCTAATAACATTTAGAATAACGTTCATCTCATATAATTTTCAATTAGTATATTGCTCTTTTTATATAACGTTCAGCTGACCTAATTTTCATTTGACCTAATTTTCATATTTACTCATTTTATGCCCAAATTCTGTAGTGAATAAGTAAATATCAGAAAACATCATACTGTTATAACCTCATCTAACCCAAATGATTCACCAACAATAGAAGGGATCTGGCGCATTAGCGCCAGATCCCTTCTATTGTTGGTGAATATGAAAATTAGGTCAGCTGAACGTTATATAAAAAGAGCAATATACTAATTGAAAATTATATGAGATGAACGTTATTCTAAATGTTATTAGAGCAAAAGTTTATATGAAATGTAATATTAGATCACATGAAATTATGTTATTTGTTTTTATAGCATATGAAAATTATATCATGTGAACGTTATTTCAAGTGATAATATATTATCTGTTATTATGGCATATATTACACACCCCAATATATGTGCCCTGCCTACTGCCACTTAAGTTTGGCAATTCTTCGGGCTACGTCGGTACCCTTGGTTCTCTGGTCTGATGTCCTCATTTCTGATTTGATCACGCAAGGAAACTCCAAGCATAGCCGTCTCCAAGAGAAAAAAATTCTGGGAATTTACTGAATTACGAACAGGTAAACTACATCTAATTGTTTGAGCTTACATTATTTGGATCTACGTAACTTAGAACTTAGTGGTTAGCAGCTCGGTAAGCACAGTAATCACCAACATGGTCACAATTTTTCGGAAAACTATTTACTGAAACGTTCGCGTTGGAGGAGATATTCAAGGAATTTCAAAGATTCAAAATGAGTCAGTAAGAAACTGAAATTTATACGAAAATCCTCTATTTTGCCTTCAACAAAATGCTTTAAAGTTTCGTAAGTATGAATCCTTTCAAATGCACTAACAATGAGTCCTATTGTTCCATGTTCCCATAGAAACGGGACCCCATCCTACTAATTAGGATTCTTGCTTATTGT
Organism: Lycophotia porphyrea; assembly: GCA_950005105.1. Lineage (NCBI taxonomy): Eukaryota > Metazoa > Arthropoda > Insecta > Lepidoptera > Noctuidae > Lycophotia > Lycophotia porphyrea. The sequence goes on from OX465389.1 coordinate 6,195,910, forward strand.
TCATTAAATAATAATATGAACAAATATTATGGTTTTTAATTACGCTATGACTTACCAAATGAAGAACAACGGTGCAACGATTTTGTAATACCTAAATAACAAGATTAAAAAAAAAACTATCTTTGCAAGGCTAGTTAGCCTTGCAAACATAGACCAAGTACCAAAGTAGTACAGTCACGAGCACCAATATGTGTACACTTTCCTAATTTAAAAGCAATTTACGCGAGAAATAACGCTTGTAACTCGGAGATAGGATCTTTTTTAACATGAATCAGAACAGTAGGAGAAAAACATTTTTAAAACTTGTTAAGTGTTTACATATTGGTGCTCGTGACTGTACACACGGCGGCACATCAAGCTTTACATTTCCAGTATAACATAGCCTCGCTTTGTATATATTTTCTGCACAATGAGAGATCCGCATCAACTGGTTTTGTATAGCTTGATCAGCCGTCGTGCGTAAAAGTATTGACAAGGAAGTCTATAAGAAGATTATTATGTAAATGGCGAAACACAAACTCTACGCAAATAGGTTGCATCATCAGAAGACTTTTTCATTTCATTAAAATTCTTGGAAACATACGATTAAAAGTGGTTACTGTCTTTAATAGAAGGTTTCAAGTGTACATTAAGTCTTTAAAACTAAACCTATGAATTTTACTCGGTACGGTCAAATCGGTAAGGACGCGGCTTCAGGCTCCGGAATCAAACTGATAAGATAATGTTCTGAAATAACTGCCAGATCCCTGGTGTCTGCCGCCTGTAGCCTGTACTACTAACACCACTCCACCAGTCCGGACTCTAACGGACGGTGTTTTGGCCACAAAATTATTCTTCCGTTAAACACACAGTGTGTTTAGATAGCTTTTACTGATCCTTTAAGGGCATATTATACAGGGTTATTTGTAAAACACCAACAACCACGCAGGAGTAGATTACTAACATTATAAACAACAACATTTGTTCTACGACGTTTACGAAAACAGACAAAAAATTCAACTGTCGATACATAATGTCCGAAAAGCTGATCGAGTTTTGTATGACAAGTCGTTTTTTTTTGTCTGTTTTCGAAAAAGTCGTAAAACAATCTTGTTGTTTATGATGTTAGTAATCCACTTCTGCGAGGTTGTTGGTGTTTTACAAATAACCCTGTATACTCATTTCTATCGACAAATACATGTTTATAAATACGCCTAACTTAACACCTCGCGAATAGCTGCCATCTTGTTTTTTTAATCGGCTGATCTAGGATAATATGTTCAATGAAAAATCTTTGAATTTAAGAGACCTAGAAACGTGCAAACGTTTATTTGTCGATAGAAATGAGTAAATAATATGCCCCATAAAGTATCGGTAACCGTAAACCAAACACACTGTACTCGTCTTGTTTAAATCATCATCATCATCATCATTTTAGCCCATTGCTGTCCACTGCTGAACATAGGTCTCCCCAATCGATTTCCAACGTGTCCGGTCCAATGCCACCTGCATCCAGCGACTCCCTGCAGTTTTTACAAGGTCATCGTTCCATCTGGCAGGTGGCCGTCCCACGCTGCGCTTTCCAATGCGTGGTCTCCACTCCAGTATCTGTTTGCCCCATCGGCCGTCCGATCTTCGCGCTATGTGGCCTGCCCATTGCCATTTCAGCTTGCTTATCCGCTGGGCTATGTCGATGACCTTGGTTCGTCTACAGATTACCTCATTTCTGATTCTATCACGTAGAGATCTTGTTGAAATACCTACTAGTAAATAGTAAGTATAACTGTTATAGACTAAGTGATTAATTAGACATTATTCATTTTGCCCGGAAATTATATACCTGTGTCTGTGCCTTCATTTATCACATGGTCCATCATCATCAGCCTATAATGTTCCCACTGCTGGGACACAGGCCTTCTCCCTATGAGACGGAATGGGCTATAATCCACCACGCGGGCCCAGTGTGGATTGATGTCACATGTCTTAGAATTTTTGGTTCTAGGACATGCCGGTTTCCTCATGATGTTTTCCTTCACCGTTTTTGAGAGCAGTGGTGATGAAATAAATTACACAAAGTAATGCGCCTGCCTGGGTTCGATCCCACGACTTACGTTCGTAAGTCAGGGTCGCTACTACTGGGCAGTCACATGGTCCACATAATAGCAATTTATTTTTCAGAAGTTTTCCCACTTCTTGTTATTTATTACACCCTTGTTCAAATGCGACGTCACACAAGCGGTCACTTTTGCATATTCCAGGGGCAAATTAGTGCCATCTGAATTTTTAAATTGCCAATAGCCTTTACGCCAAAACGTCGATACACCCGAGAGCTCGAAAGCTAATTCCAATTAACGAGAACTAGGTAACTGTATGCGGAATTATCCGTGAATTTAATTAAGTTTGTTGGTGATGTACACAACATTGAATTCGACAGGCATAATTAAAAGATCAATTATAGGTACTAAGTAATGTGTTACTTAGTACCTATAATTGATATTTTAATTGTGCCCTCCGTCGTAAGGATTAAGTAAAAAAAAGCTGGCAGCAAAATCATTGATGATGCTTCAAAAAGAAAAGATTAGATCAGAATCTATCCAAGATGCTCTGGACCTCCGACTATTCAACCTTTTATATATTTATATACGTAATTGGTGATATTGGTCGAACATTAAAGTTCATTAAATAAGCTAGACACACTTACAAAGGAAGAAAAAAAATATCACACCAAAACTATTGGGATGTTTATTTTACACAAATGGCAATCGTTCACTGTTAATTAATTGTGGTCGCACAAATGATGAACGATGGCCGATTCAAATTAGCTCACTCTAGTGTATCAACTAAATCGTATTAGCTGGTAATGGCACAATGTGTCCAATGCTACTCTCTAATTTGCGCGATTCATGACGTCAAAAGATTTATTTGTGTGGAAAATTCATAGCGAAAAGTGAACTATAGGTTCACTTTTCGCTATGAATTTTCCATACAAATAAATATTTATTTATTTATTTACACTTCATTTACAATACTTTGATGATTAACTTTATAGATGATCGGTAGCACAAGGATCGTTCATAATCGAGATCTGAGGGACATCCTGAGTCTGATAGGCAACCATTTAAGCTGAGAACGGAAGGAAGAAATGTGATCGTATTAACAAAGGCCAAAAACAAAGCAAATGCAATTGTTGAGAAGTCTATCCAATTTATTTCGAAGTTCTTGGGAAAGATCAGAATCACAAACTACAGCATAGTCGATAATGGGAAGCATAAGTGACTGGACCAAAGTGATTTAATAATAATGTTGCTGTTTGTTATAAATAATAATGTTGGTTATAATTGGGCCCTTTTTGAAAATATTCAGCTGCATCCGGTTAGACTGGAAGCCGACTTCATTATATGTAGTTGGGAAAAGGCTAGGCAGATGATGATCCAAAATACATAATCTTATACAATAATAAACGAATACTTACTAAAAACATTATTCGACAAAAATTTTAAAAATAGAAAAAAAAAACTTGGCAAAGTAATTTTAAAAACGAAAGGAATAGATTTTCTTTTAGTTTAAATAATCCCAGGGATATATGCATTTTAATAAAGGTACGCGAAATGCTCATAATATTATACAAAACTGTACACTATGGTTAATCCTAGTGTTCAAGACGTGCTGCGAGAAAGAGGTACGCCAAAGTTTCTCAATCTCGATTTACGACTGTGAGTGAAGCCGTAAGTTCGCATATATTAAACCCTGTATTAGTCTGAGCCTGGAGCTTTGCCTAGCTTTAAAAGATACTCGGAATATGAGATGCTTTATTAATCTAGGTAATAAGTATATACGCTGCACTGACATTTTCTTAAGCTGCAGATACAAAGAACTACTTAGGTACTCAATACTGAAAATCCAATCAAATCAAACATTATTTTGCCATACAAGTATTCGATCCAGCTTTTTAGCGGCGACCAAAGACAAAAACATATTGTAGAAGAATTATTTTAAGTCATACTATAGTGTTTGCATATTTCTTCTGGCGCGAAGCCTTAATCCGTGCCGCCATCTTGATTGTCAATACAATTCTCACAAATATTTACAAACAGCGCCCTCCTGTCAATGTCAATTAAGTGCCAAAAGAACTATGTGGCATTGTACTTAGTCAACGCAGTACAAGTCAACGGGCATTTTTTCTTCATATTATAGGGCTGATAAAAGCTTTAGTGCCAAGGGCGCTTGGACAGTCGCCGGCAGTGGAAATGGGACAGTAATTGTCAATCTGCTCGTTCATTTGGCAGCGGATATTGACTAACGAAGCAAACGAGTACCCTATTTAACACATTTCACGGCTAAAATGTGATTGGTGTCATACATTCAGCCAAAAAGGTACTGGTGCCGATTCCTTGTTCACAAACTAAACTAAATTTAAGTTGAGTGCATATTTTTCTTTCTATTTCATTATGAAAAGTACAGAAGATAAATTTTTGTTTAGTCCTGTCAAATTAACCAGCGCCTGACACAAGTTCAGACGTGATTAAAAAGTTGACTACTAAAATTACATCAAATTACGTCAGGTGCTGACTAATTTGACACGACTAGACTATTATTTATCTTCTGTCCTTTTCATAATGAAATAGAAAGAAAAAGATGCACTCAACTTAAATCTAGTTTAGTTTGTGACCAAGGGAACCGGTATCTAGGTATAATTCAGCAAAGTTTAATTTTCAGCCAGGTGTGGCAAAAGTCTGTGGTAAATTCCTATGACATGACGCAGAAGCTAATTGCCTAGCATTTGCTGCTAGTTTAGCTGCTGCATAGCTTATAGGCAATATGTGCAGGACGACAAACTCAATCTCAAAGAATCCATCGCTTTCCCACTCTCAATAATACTACGTTATGGTGGATGCGCATGGGTAGCCCGCGAAATTCTAATTTTATTACGTTTTTTACAATTTCCAGGTCAGTGGCAGGTTGTATGTTGATGAAAATATGATTTGGGTCCGTAACACCGTAAGTAGTTACAGAATTATAATCATTAAAATCATCAATACTACCTAAAAGTTAATTTAATCCCGTTCAATATCTATTTCATGAAAAAGTCATTCAAATTCTGTAACTACATACGTATTACGGGCGTGAATCATATTTTTATTAACATACAATCTAACACTGACCTGAAAATTGTGACAACGTAATTTGAATTTCGCGGGCTACCCTGGCGCATGGTAACCCCCTTTACTAAAGTAGAAGCTGCGACTGGTAACAATCATACAATTACCTTAAAACTATACCTTATTACAATCATATGACAGTTTATAGTATTGTGGTACACGCCTACAAAAACAGTGCGCCTGACCAAATTTAAATAGCAGTATCACTCAAGGTGGTTATGTACCTAAACCAAATCGAAGCAAAAATGTAAGTAGATAAATAGGTACATCTCAGTCACTCGTCTGTCGCCTTGAATTGATTCAGCATCGTCTTCGAAGATTATTCGTATGTAAGTTTATGAATAAAACTCTCGCAGCTGCAGCTTTCTCTCCGCAAGACTCGTGTTCCATCAGCAATAAATAAAGTAGGAAAACTTAGTGGTTGCCCCTTGCCTCCCAGGTCCCCATCTTCTCAGAACCCCGCCTGTTGCTTCAGATTGAACTTTCTGAATATCTATCGACCACTTCGCAAATACTTTGTGAGATATTGCTCGTGGTTTCTTCGAAAATTGCTGGAATTCGCGCGAAAATTTTTGTATGGTTTTTTTGTTGGTAAGATTTTATTTGTGTGCTTTTTAAATTACATTTATTAACATTCTATTATAGCACTATATAAGTTGTTATTATAAAAAACCGACTTCCAAAAAAACACAAAAAAAAAAACTAAAATAACTTTTTTTAAATTACTGTCGGAAGTCGGTGACTTTGTTTGTTTCATTGTCATTTTTGTCACCGACTTCCGAAAGTAATTTAAAAAAAGTTATTTTAGTTTTTTTTTAGTGTTTTTTTGGAAGTCGGTTTTTTTTCGCAGAAAGTTTTTTATTTTACCCTTTTTAGTTATATACTTTTTAGCATACCACACAAATTCTAATCATGAATTAATTTTTATATTGTAACCAGAACTTTAAGGAAGTACTCATCAAGACGAATCAAACGAGTCCAAACTCGATGGGGTTGTCGTTTTATAGCGGAATTCTTAAGGCGACCTTACAGCTCCTTCACCAGACCCTGGATACCATCTAAAGACAAACTACTCATTAAGACGAATCAAACGAGCCCAAACTCGATGCGGTTACGTCGTTTTATCACGGAGATCCTATGGCCACCTTCAAGCTCCATCATCAGACCCTGGATACTATCTATAGACAAACTACTAATTTAGACGAATCAAATGAGTCCAAACTTGATGCGGTTACGTCGTTTTATTATGGAGATCCTATGGCCACCTTCCAGGTTCATCATCAGACCCTGGATATCATCTAGAGACAAAGTACTTGTCAAGACGAATCATACGACCCCAAACTCGATGGGGTTATGTCGTTTCATAACGGAGTTCCTAAGGCTTCCGTCCAGCTCCATCATCAGATCAGCTCCACGTCATCGATATATTGTACTATCACGCGATATACATAAGTGCAAATTTTTAATTCAATCGGAAATCTGGAAGTGTGTCAAATTAAACACGTAAAACTTCAGGCGTCGTCGCGTGAAATAGCAATTAACGTGAAAACATACCAAATTACTGAACCGATTTTGATGAAATTTCTATGGGACCAATCGGAAAGTATATTCTTTCACATAAAAGAAGAATTTTTGAAATCGGTTAAGAAACGACGGAGATATGAGGTAACAAACACAAAAAAAAAACATACAACCGAATTGAGAACTTCCTCCTTTTTGAAGAAAGTCGGTTAAAAATATGGTATTACTTAAACTAGCGACTGACCCCGGCTTCGCACAAGTGCAATTTTCTAAAAGTGTGCGATGTGGCGTTAGCAAACAAAGAAAACGCAATATTTTCTACATACAAACCTTGTCTATCTAACTGTCCTTTAGTAATACTTCGTCATACATGTGGCAATTGTTTTTTATCTTTAAAAGATAAGGCTGCGTGACACGATTTCGGTAACTGAAAAACTGATAATTGCTATTATACTTTTCTATGTGTCCGTCTGTTTTTAGGGTTCTGTTGCCAGATGGCCACCCGGAAACGAAAACGAGACTCTTATAGATTTGTCCTTTCCATCTATCTGCCCGTCCGTATGTTACAGCCATTTTACTCCGAGTCTGTTGGTCCCACACAGTTGAAATTTTGAGAGCAGGTATCTTCCATGAACCAAAAGAAAAATGAAATAACGAATAAAAAAAATTGCGGTGGCCTAGGCGTCACAGGCCTTAAAAATAATTATATTATTATTATCAAGGTTAGTCAGTAGGTCAGTTATTAATCTTGACAACAGCTAAATAATCATCAAATTCTAAAATATACTGAACAAAACATTTAAAAATATTTACAGAAACCTTTCACAAAGACATTGAGCCGTTGTGACATCATTATTAAAGGAGCAAACCACATGAAAGGTGTCCCGGGAGCTTTCATATAATTACGTACGTTTACAAACGACCGACACGCCGCTTTGAGTTATGTCAGCAATTCCAACAGTTGTCAACTAAAAAACTTGACTACCTTAAAACCTGTTTGCTGGCAAAACGAGGCATTTACATCAAGTAATGTATTATTTATTCGTTCATGTGTCATTTTATGCTAAACTTTAATTAATGTTACGGATTGCTGCTGGCTTTATTGTATCTACTGAAAACTTTGCTATGTTTTCAAACTTAAAGAAACTTCTGACACATCATCATCACGCCCCCGAATAGTTGGATAGAGCTACACATAATAGCTTATCCACATTTGGTCAGTTATGCATAAGATCTATATAAAAGGGGGCGAACCAATTGTTATCAACTGGACACAAATCCAGGCTCCGTGGCCTGGTATAGGCACTGGGTAACTAATATCGAAAAAATGGCCGTCGGCACAAGTTAGCAGGTATGCATACGCTCACAGTATATACTAACTACGAACTACCGCGGCCCTGGAACACAAAAGACAAGGAAGGAACATGGATGGGTTTTAGTCATTACAAGTCTAACACTCTCTTCCGCTCTGCTCAGAGCGGGAGAAGTCATTTGACGAATACCCATCCGAAAAAAAAAACGTATATACTACCACTACTAGATGCCACACATTTTGTTACAGAGAAAATAAGTAAGGTCTGGCGGTTCTAGCGACCACAAGATCAAAGAGGAACCCTAAAAAGAAAAGTTAAGTGACTTTCAAGTTATTCGTTATTCCAAAGATATTAACATGGGCATGGACGTCCTGTTTTGAACGGCGTTGTGGTATTTCAGATGGGATTGAACCAGATATTTGTAACAAACCAGTCGATGTCAAATAAGGCTCGTCTGGCTGTTTACAATGGCTACACTTATTTATAGAAGTGAAACTTGGGTGTGACAAACGAGGCATCAAAGTAGAATTAATACTGTAGAAATGCGTTCCTTGCGAAGCATGTTTGGTATAACTCTGAATGATAAAGTGAGGAATGAGGTACGGATACGGACACGTTGCGGTTTAAAAGAAGATGTAGTGATGAAAATTGAAAGAGTATGCTTAGATGGTTTGGTCATGTGGAGAGGATAAGTGAAAGGCGACTAACAAAATTAACAAGGCAGATGTGAGTGGCAACGCCGGGAGAGGACACCCTAGAAGGCATAGAAGTACATACGCTGACCTCATTGGTGAGGTTGTTCAGAAAGGTCAGGTGCGTAGTACTCGCAACCGGCGTGCGTGTAGGACCAGATGTATGAACGTGGACGAGGCAAAAGGAGTATGTAAGGATCGTAGCAGGTGGCGTTGTGGTTTCAGCCTACCCCCATGGGAAAAGGGCGTGAGTTTATATAATTTGTAACAAAGGAACCTAGTTCAATGTGCTCATTTTGACCCTAAAATATTAGAAAAGCTTTTTACCTACTTTTTTTGTACCCAAATAACCTGCCAATGCCTACGTATGTTTAATCCATCAATATTTAATAGCAGCCGGAATGTATGAATACGTAGCGAGCAGGTGTGGGCCGCATTGTAATCTATTACCGAACGATGGGATCCAATTAGCATTATAAACGATTTCTACTCATCTAGGTCAGCTTAATTGAAAATATAGGCCGATTGCGTCAAACTGAGCTAACTAGTATATATGAATATTGTTTATTTTTTTTAGTTTGAGGGTACCTACGCATACTTATAAATACCTATATTAGTTTTTGGTCTAATCTTCTATATCGTGTGATTAGTGCCTAATCAGGTGTCATACTTTTTATACCGCCCATGGGCCTCTGACTTGGCTCAAGAAATATCTCTCAGGCATGCTGGTTTCCTCATGGGTTGCCACAATTCGAGTTGCATCCGAGTAGGAGGTATCGTGTCAACGCGGTTCGACTTAGGTCCGAACTTGAGACCTTTGACTTGGCAGTCCGACGGACTCACTACTAGGCACTTCTTATCCAAGTCCAATGATTTACCTTTGATTTCTAACTAAAGCGATTGGTTGCAAGGACGACGCGTCGCTTGAAAACGCGTCGCATTTGTTCGAAAAACCGGCGGCCGACCCGTTGCGACGGTGCGTCGGCACGACCTCATTCGCTGTACAAAATTAACGCGACGGTCGCATGTTAGCGACGATTGTTTTGCTTAGGTCACAGTAGAAGACGTTAAAAGATTTAAAAAAAAATTAAATAGGTACCTACCAACTCTATGAACAGAGTCCATCAAATCTGTCACCAAGATCCCTGTGGCAGAATGTGCTCACCATATGGCCAATAGACACCGGTGGAAAAAGACCGCGAAGGCAGCGACCGGAGTTGTGGGCGACCCTCCATGACCGCGACTACTCTGTCTAGAGATAACGACTAAGCAGAGAGACCTATACTGTAAGAAAACAAGTAGTGGAAAACTTTAAAGAAAAAAGAAACATTTCAACTACGTTTACTTCAATAAACTATAATAATATTGGAGCTTCTGAGGTAAAGAATAATGGTTACACTTTCAGCATTGAATCCATAACAAACCTTCAAATACCTATTCACATAAAAGAAGACCGAACTAAGATATCAGCTATTTAAATCCAACATTACCTTCGAATAGCAACATGGCTGAACAAGTTGGCTTTGACGACGTCAAGTTGCGGCGGAGTACTACAGACGTGTCTCATCTACATAATAGGATTACCTGCAGAGACACCTCTTTGAGATATTACGGAATCCAGAATGCGACAGGCAAAGTGTACCAACCAATCTTATTTTAATTAACGAGTGATGAATAGAAATCTGTCTTGTTATCACTTTATACGTAATTCACGCTTGTATTTGAGGGGTTCAGCTAGGGCTGCGGGCTGTTCGAAAGAGATACCGCGGCCCTGGAACACAAAGGGCAAGGAAGGAGCATGGATGAGTTTTAGTCAGTACAAGTCTGACACTCCATTTTGATTTCCCGTCCGTTAAAAAAAAAATGGGTTCAGCTAGTTACGTGAACTAGGGAGCGAGCCAATTGTAATATTCCGTTTTTGTATCCACGGATGTCACCGCCATGTTAGTCTAGTAGTTGCCAACGCGACTGCTGGGGACTTGGGAATCATTGTTGTTGGGTTTTCCATCAGGTATTTTTCAATAGCAGCCTGGAATCTGAATTTGACCCTGGTTGTTGGCAGTTCATTTACATGAGAATCCTTACTATCTTACTGCAAATAATTTTATAAACACGAAAGTTTGTATGTATGGATGTTTGTTACTCTTTCACGCAAAAACTACTGAACGGATTTGGATGAAATTTGGAACACAGATAGTTTATAACTTAGATTAACACATAAGATACTTTTTATCGCGATAGTATGGTCTTGTGAGCCAATTATCGAACTCCACGCGGGCGACTCCGCGGGTATAAGCTAGTTAAACATAATAAATTGCCAATTTTAGTTCTTCTAGAAACAACTGGAAGTCATGGGGAGAGGCCTTTGCCCAGCAGTGGGATGACGCAGGCTAACAGTATCAGTATCAGTATCAGTTCTTCTAGTAAACCACTGTGTTCCTTCGGAGATAAAAGGCGTGATATTATGTTAGGTATCATAAAAGGCAATTAATTTAGTTTTATCAGCTGCCTGTTAAAACTCTGGTCGTCTTGACATTGAAGAAACGACTAACTGATCCGATCAAAAATAAAAAAAGAAGCTCCTTATATGTTTTTGTAATGTTTCGTTGAAATGGCTGTCAGGTTTTCATGACTGTACCAGATTTGTGATCCCAAATGAGTGTTTAAACTCGCTATACCGAGAGAACAGACTAAAACGACCATTATACAGGGTGTAAACAGACTCTTCACGAGAGCCGTCAACCAAGCATATCATTACCCGAAACTGTCAGATTTTACCAACCAATCTTGAACCTAATACTTCAGACGTAAAGCCGAAAATCTATTAAATAAATTTGACAGATTGTAGTAGCTTGATGTGCTGGCGTCTAAGTAACTTTACGCAAAAATGTGTGCTGGAAAACGACTTTTTTTTTAATAAGATCGTTTTTATGGACTTAAAAATATGACTTCCACTATTCATGGTACACCGGTACAAGACTCCAATAGCTAAGTTTTTCAATACGTTATACTGTGAGATTCGATCAACGAAACTGTTTTCTAACAAAAGTTGTAAGTATGTGGGTGTGTTCACTAACTTTTTCGACGTTTTCAGTTTCACGCTTCACGAATCGTCGATAACATGTTTACCCAAAATAAAGAGGCCGGTAACTTAGTTTTACCTCAATAATATTAAGGTAAAATTTTATCGATTTTGAAGTATTGGTTACAAATGTATTTCGATTTCATATTCTGGCGCTTTTCTGCTACTTTAAATTTGTTGAACTCCATTATTAGGTATTTCTGCATTATGGAAAACCGTACCAAATCTAAGCATGATTTTAATGAATAAAAGAAAAGTCAAAATTAATGTGTAATCATAAATGTATAAATGAAACCTTTTTTGCTCTTTACAACTTACGAAACATTTTTTTATTAACTTTATATTTGGTTTTCCTACAACGATGTATATCGTAAGCTAGTGGATCCTTTGTGAGGTCGGCTTAGGGACCTCTACAATGATTGATATCCACTAATGTTAATATAATGTGTCTTGAGTACCTACCTACTTTATGATTTATATTATGTAATTCAATTCTTTGAAATGTTTGCAAAAAGATTTGGTAATTTGATTGAAACAATCAATTTGGGCACTTTATCATATGCATTATTTCTTATCGGAATTAAATATGGTTACTTCATTTTATTATGTATATCATTTTCATTTAACTATATTTGTATATATGATTAGGAAACTAATTGTAAGTAAGGCAGCAGAGTAAGTGGGATAGTAAGTCTAAATGTAGGCACCTACTTAATTTAATGTCGTACCATATCTGCGACACCCAAAAGGAACGATTTTACGTTAAACTCAGTTACTATCTTGTTTACTCTCGCTATTTGTTTATTTCCTTTTTGTACCACTGAAAATAACTAAGCTGAAATCTCGCCTAATATCAGCACACTGACCAGTAGATCAATAGATACAATTGACTACGAAAAGCGCCTTTACTGACATACGAAATAAAGTGCTGTTTTTTATTTTTTTATTTTTTATTATCCTGTTTGAGTGATCCACTGCTGGGCAAAGGCCTCCTTTTTCTCTTTCCGAACCTCTCTGTCCTGTGCGATATCTGGCCATGTTCGCCCCACAAACGAGATCAGATTGTCACACCATCTGCGCCGCGGTCTACCTCGACGACAATATCCTCCGACAGGCGTCCAGTGGGTGACGAGCGTTGCCCATGTCTCCGGGGCCCGGGCGCATTCGTACTGTTTACAATGGATGTAAAAGTACCCTTAAAGAAGTCGATAGTCGCTTGTTCTCTCCATCATTGCGATATTTAATATTATAACTTTACTTTAAACTAGCTTTCGCCCGCAGCTGCGCTGGCGTTAATTTAGAACTTCACAATCAATTCGAGTAGTTCAATCATGATCAAAGACACGTGGACACACCATTTATTTTCATAAGAACGTTATTCTGGTTTTCTTCGGGAACAGTACTTTTTTCAGAACGAAAGGTACTCGATGTCCATTTCTGTACACCTGACGACGTATATTTATGTTAATTTCAGGATGATCAGTGGTTTAGATGTGAAAAGGTAACAAACAAACAAACTTACTTTCATTATCAGTAAGGAAGTAAGGATACTATATATTTCACCCTCTTTTACCACAACACCTAAACGTAAAGGTAGAAATCGGAACAAACCCGTGTAACAAGATCACAGTCCCTATGAATACATAGTAGTTTACTCCTTACAAGCTCCCTGCATGTACACACTTGTTAGAGATGTGGTTTTGTTTTTAGTTTCTCTTCGCGAGATAAAAACACTAGCGTATAATATTATCTACTTCATAGTTTAGTATGGTAAATTACTGTTTCGTGAAGGGCTAATAATGCAGATTTTATTTTCTAGACGATAACATTATATCATTGTCTCACATACCTGTTACCCTGGCTGAAGGGGCAGAGGTGTACCTAATAGTACACCTGCATTTCACCAGTTATGTTTAAGTTCCATGTAATAGGGGGCGAGCCTATTGTCATCAACCGGGTAGGAATCCAGACTCCTTGGCTTCGACTGAGAAATTCCTGATGGAAAAACCCAATCTTCTTCTTCTTAGCGTATCGATGGAAAAAAAAATAAAGTTTAGCCCAAAACTCAGCCACGCGAACCCCGCTCACTGATGCAGTTCAAATCATCAAGACCGCAGGTGATATCGTTTGCAGTGCAAGATGAAAGGTGGGCCATTGTTTGTGGGGAGACGCCGCATATGCACTTGAGGTCTGAGCCGTCCATGAACCCATTTACAATAACACTTTGCCCGACCCGAGAATCGAACCCAGGACCTCATGTTCAACTTTCGACTTACGACGCAGTCCTATTTTGTAGACGATCTAATAGTACAACTTAGATATAAATCTATACAAACCTATAGACTGAGTATGATCAACGTACAGACGCCAGCACATCAAGCTACTACAATCTGTCAGATTTCTGCAATAGATTTTCGACTTTATTAACAAAGCATTAGGTTCAAGGTTGATTGGGGAAATCTGACAGTTTCGGATATCTTGACCTGCTGGCGTCTGTACATACCCACAGCTCAAACCACTGGACGGGTCGGAGAGTCAAAGTTCCTACTTTTCACAAGATTTTTTTTTAAACAATTTTTTAATGTTATATCTTTACTTTAAATACCTCCATGAGCGCCTATTCAACACATCTATCAGCACAATGTTTTGAGCGCGTTACATTGAGTCCTACTAAATATTAAACCGTGCTTTTTCACCCCAAAACTTTTAAATTTAGTTTTATGTACAGAGTGCTACGTAAAGCGTCCGTTTCCACCTTGTTGTTGCTTTAAAAAAAAGCATTTATAAGGGATCTTAATATACTTGTTGTCAAATGATTTCTTTCTATTTCGCTGCAGGGTCAAAAGACACTTCCAAACAGAGGAGCCATGAGCAACGGTCATATTTGCTCATGGTGGATTGCTTTTATTTTCTGAAAGGTTGGACAAAGGTGTACTAACACACCCTGTATATCTGTCCAGTACAATCCAAATTTTGTCGGATAATAATAACCGACAAAATCAGGACTAATCTCCTCATAAAATCAGATTTATTTATCCTTGAAATTAATTTATTTAAAACTTCAAGCACAAAGTACAGAGGCGGACTTAATGCCATAGGTATTTCTATCAGTTAACCTTTGGGTGATGGAGAGACAAACAGTGGTAGGTGTATAAATCTGCAAATATTTTTTTAATTTAATACTAAGGTCAACTACAAGGATATATAAAATACTACAAATATGCAAAATGAAATTCTTATTTTTACACTCGAACCCTTTATTTTATCACCAGATATTGATATCATTCATATTTTGATCTGCCTAGCATTCTTTACTCGTAAACATAGTCTCCCTAAGTTAAATCTCTCTCTCTGTGAGAAAGAGTACGTGGGATGTCGAGTAATACTCAAACGCCTTCCTACTTGTTTTATTTATTCATTGGCTACTTCTATGACGTCGGAGAAGGTAGAAAAGGTATAATTAAAAAAGAGCATTGTCACATCGTTGAGGTTTCGAGATATCAGCACTAATTAAATCTTACTGATAAGATAATCAATTTGCTAGAAACGAAAATATTGTGTTGCTCTGTAAACAAAGAATTTATTTTAGTACTTACATAGGTACACATAATATTAATTACACTGTTTAACTTATAACATAGGCTTTGCCTGTAAACAAAGAAACGACATTTAAAGCCCCTGTTTCCTCTTAAAGGAACGAAGTTTATTTAGACGTATTTTATTGTTTCAGAATATAATATGTTTTGTGGTTAGTATATAACAGTTTAGTTATTTCAGTGTATTATAAATTTTATATGTTCCAACTTCGTTTTTAATAAACCAAATTGACAAGGTAATGATGGCACGGCGAATACAACAGTCATTTAAATAAAATTAAAATAAAGCTATCCTGGCAACCATAAATTTACTAGAAGGGGGTGCATTTTGGGAGAAAGACACGCCATATTTTTTTCCGAATTCCTCCATCTGGATCTCGCAGACTGTCTCCCATCCATCGCGCTCAGCAGCCTTCTGTGTTCCATATGACGTCATCCACGCTCCATGTATTGGTACTCCGTTTTCTTTACAAATCAATCGCCTGAAAATAATATTTTTATAAACTTCATAATAACATCAACAATGAAAATATAAAAAATAAAAAACAAAATGATAATATAATAATATATGATAATTATATTATTATATTATCATTTTGTTTTTTATTTTCAGGTTTCGTTCCCAGTCGTTTTCGGTGCCTGCATGCCTAATAGTGATACTCTGTTAATTCGTAATGAGTGTAGAGCCTCATAAAGATTATAACTTGTGGCCGTTTTCACATACACTGGGGCAGACCTAGATGAACGCCCTGAACTTAAAATTTGAGTTTGAGTTTTGAGTTTGCGCTAAACGTAGAAATCTTGACGCTGACTGAAACTTTGTGCGCATTAAATAACATCAGTAAGCATTTGGGCGTTCAGTTGGGTTTGTGTTAGTGAAAACGGGCGTTAAGTACATTCATTTTATAAGCGATTAGCTTATGCTCGCGGTTTCGCCCGCGTGAAATTCGGGATTTTCCCACAGATCTTACTTCTGAGATAATAAGTAATATATGTGCTAACCAGTCTATAATTTATCTCTGTGCCAATTTTCATCCAGATCTGTTCAGCCGTTCTGGCGTGATTGCGTAACAAACATCCATCCATTCAAACTTTCGCATTTATAATAGTTTATTATTTATTTAAGATGCAAATCACCCCCACAATAACTTTCTAAACCTTTTAAACCCTGTTAGGCGTTGAGTTTCAATAAAATACGAAACACGTCCTTCAATCAATTGCGTTAAAAAAAAATTATGCTAAATTTGAAGTAGATTGGACCAAGGAATCACGTTGTCCCATACAAAATTTGCCCCCGTTTTTCACCCCCTTTATCTGTCATTCAGGACAAGGCATTTTATATGTATAGAATATAGCTTGCCCGCGACTTTGTCAGCAAAAGTTGTGATAGTTCGGCTAATTTGCATGATATAAATATAATTTATAGCTTTAGCACTCGTGAATAATGTGGCTTTTTGTCAGTGAAAGAATTTTTATAATTGGATCATTCGTTCCGGAGATTACCCCTATATACAAACTTAAAAACAAATTTTACCTTTTTATTATAATATTATTAGTATAGACTACAGCGAATGTCCTCAATTTCTTTTCTTTCGCATGTCAAAGTTATTTTTCATACGACGAATTGGTGTAGTTACTGACCTGACTCTAAGCAACTCCTGCGCAATACCAAATCCTCTGTAATCAGGATGCACAAAGAGGCCCCGGTCAGTATAGTGTTTCTCCAGATTGAGTTCCTTTACGTCGTCATACGCAGAGAATATATCAGCAAGTAGTTCATATCGTTTTTTTAATACTTCTGTTTTCGGGTGTAACTGCAACACATTTAATAAAAATGGCTGAGAATCAACATCAACAACAGGAAACTAAGAAAAGCCCTCGTAATCTTCTGCCACTTTAGTGTTTCTTTCAAAAAATTTATTTGATGAAATATATAGTAAGTTTTTTACCTTTAGCAATGCTAATGTATAGAATGATTGGATATCAAAATAATAATCATCATAACAGTCGAAAGATTTCTATTGTTGGGCGGCAATGAGTTCCCGCAGCCGTCATCAGGTAATTGGTCTACCTTGTCGGAGTAGCCAACGATGGGTCTTCCGAGGCCCTAAGGTCGCCACCTCAGAAACTTTTGGCCCTATAACATTGGGTCTATCATTATATTTTCCTAACCTATTATGACAAACTAGATCCCTGACCGGGTCACAAAAGTCTAAACTCAAGGTTTGCAAAGGGCGATGGTGTGGAGATGGATATTAAGATCAGCAACAGAATTCGCAATACCACGATACGCTCTAAAAGTGGAATCACTGATGTGGACAACAAGACCGCTAGGTTGAAGTAGAATTGGGCGAGCCATGTCTGTAGAACCGATGTATCAGGATCGATGGGCCAGAGTCGTCACGCAGTGGGTGTCAGAAAACCGGTGCCGCTGCCTAGGCAGGCCTAGAAAATGCTGGCGTTACGACTTAGAGGCGTCTGAGAGAGATTGGCCGGTGAAAAACGTACAGAGTGAAGAGTTGAAGACAGAGACCTTTGCCCAACATCGGCACAATATAATTTGAAAAAATATGACAATATCTCTTAATCCAGTTTCTGTAATGTTTACCGTTTTCTGTATCACCTCCTCTGGTGTCCCTAACAACATTATAGATGCCCCAATGATGTCTTTAATTTCGTCGTTTTCGTTGTCTAAGCAACAAATAACTGTATGTGATGCTTCATCATCTCTCCTTTTCGATACAGCTTGTTTCATTTCTTCCAAAGCTTCTGCACTTTTTGGTACTCCTAAAATAAAAAATAATCAATTTTTTTTTTGGGACACAGGTCCTGTTTGTATTTTTTTTTAAATTGATTTCTAATATATTGGAGATACGGAGAACCTATTTAACAAATCATCATTTACTTTTCATTTAAACTCAATTTTTTGGTCAATGCGAGGGCCGTAAATATGTACATTTTTACATGACACCTACAAAAAAAAAACCGACTTTAAAAAAAAACAAAATTAAAACTTTTTGGAAAAAAAATAACCGACTTCCAAAAAAAAAACGTAATAATAAAATTACAAAAAGAAATTAAAAGTGGAAAATAACTTAACTTTCGGAAGTCAGTGGATTTGTTTGTTTCATTGATTTATTTGCCACCAACTTCCGAAAGTTAAGCTATTATTTTGTATTTTTTTTTTAAAGTCGGTTTTTTTTTGCAAAAAAAGCTTTTATTTTATCCTTTTTAGTTGTGGTATCTAACACAAATCCTTGTTAACAGCATATCTTTAACAAGGAAAAAAAATGCCCCGGTAAAAAATATATAAAATGTACTAAAAAATTAGCATGGACAAAACCAAGGTCATGTTGAATGCCCATATGACACCCACTCCCATCAAGATCAGAGACTTTCACCTTCCAGTTCCATCATCAGACCCTGGATACCGTCTAAAGACAAACTACTCATTAAGACGACTCAAACGAGCCCAAACTCGATGCGGTTACGTGGTTTTATCACGGAGATCCTATGGCCACCTTCCAGCTCCATTGTCAGACCCTGGATAGCATCTAGAGACAAAGTAGTCCTCAAGATAAATCAAACGAGTCGAAACTCGATGGGGTTATGTCGTTTTATAGCGGAGTTCCTATGGCCATCTTACAGCTCCGTCATCAGACCCTGGATACCGTCTTAAGACAAACTACTCATTTAGATGAATCAAAAGAGCCCAAACTCGATGCGGTTACGTGGTTTTATCACGGAGATCCTATGGCCACCTTACAGCTCCATCATCAGACCCTGAATACCATCTAAAGACAAACTACTCATCAAGATAAATCAAACTCGATGCGGTTAAGTCGTTTTATCACGGAGATCCTATGGCCACCTTCCAGCTCCATTGTCAGACCCTGGATAGAATCTAGAGACAAAGTACTCGTCAAGACAAATCATACGAGCCCAAACTCGATGGGGTTATGTCGTTTTATATCCAGCTCCATCATCAGATCAGCTCCATGTCATCTATATAATATTACACTATAACGCGATATACACAAGTGTGCAAAATTTCAATTCGATTGGAAATCATCACGCGACGTCTCATGAAGTCTTGCATGATACATTTGACGTACTTCTCACGTTAAATGTATCGTGCAAGACTTCATGAGACATTGCGTGATGTACCAATTAACGTGAAAAGGAACCAAATTACTGAACCGATATTGATGAAATTTCTATGGGACCAATCGGGAAGTATATCCTTTCACATAAAAGAAGAATTTTCCAAATCGGTTTCGAAATGACGGAGATATGAGGTAACAAACACAAAAAAAAAAAGCATACAACCGAATTGAGAACCTCCTCCTTTTTGAAGAAAGTCGGTTAAAAAGCAGAAATACCTATTAATGATCAGGTGTTCAAACATGATCAGTCGGTGCTGGCTAAGGGTTTTATGTTGCTAGTGGTATATAGCACAATATAAAAGATATTGTGATAAGTACTACTTTATGTTTAATATTGACAAGTTAACTTGAAAATGTTGACTTACCTGCAGCTTTGAATGTAAACTCTTCTTTCGCAAAGTAATTCATGTACTGTTCCAAGAAATCTCCATAGCGATCTTTTGGCAAATCTACTATACGGAAGTTAATAACATCACCACTGCGATTTCTGGCTGAGAATTTAGACCAAACTCTGGGTGGATTAGACATTTCTTCAAATTTATTAAATTCGTATCAGACACACCAGTATCTTTGCCCTCAAATATCGTACTAAACATTACAAAACCGTTATCACAGTTACACTCATTGTTTTCACAAATAAATAGACAACAGATAACATTTTTTTTTTCTTATAGCCTACGTAATAGAAGTCATATTCCTGAAAACTAAATTTCATTTAGAGATAAAAGGTATCAATAAACACCATAATAGATAGGTTCTTATGGATGTTTTAAATCTGAAATAAATGCTTAATAATATAAATTGAGTATCTTATCAGAATGCTCATTGTGTAGGACAACAGTATAAAAAAAAATACAAATGCTAGGCTGCATTCACAAAAATACCTCCTTTTGGGGTTCGCCGCAGTCGGGTAAAAAGACGGGGTGGGTTATGGACCTAGGTACCTTAGAAATATGCAGTTAATTATTCTTGTAGGACAATAACTACTTTTTTTTTCAGGCTGTTCCCTAATCTTGGGTTCTTTTTATTATATAAGTTTCCCACAAGTTTTGTTGGCGTAAAACTGTCAAGTGATTTAACATGAGGACATCAACGCCTTCTTTCAATCGCGTCATCGGAAGGATTTTGAAAAACGTTCGTTAATTACTTTATAAGTTGGAAGAAATCCGGTGCTGTATAACGTCAATATGACAATGAATGTGAAGTAAGAGTGTGTTACGTAGGAATATCTCTGGGCAAATTTGACACTTATAAAATTCTATTCTCATATAGGCGAAAAGAGTATTTATAAGGATTCGTATTAGGTATGAAAAAGATGTGAGCTTATAAAGGTATTTCCTTACAATTATACTCAACTACTACCAATAAACCTCTGTACAATATATTCATAAATCCATGTCTACCATTGTGCCTGATTTGCCCGAGACACGTAATAAGTCGACGACTACATTAAACACGCTAGGTGACATCGAGTGAATCGTTAGACACGGCTCGTAACGTAATTGCTCCCATCGAGTGCCCGTGCCACGCAAAATGGCCGTACTTTTAGGCTTTTAGAGCCTACAATTACAGGGACTAGACATGGAACAGAGACGAAGCCTCACATTGTCCTATATATATGGTATCCGTAACTCCATGTCTTAAGGGCGTGTTTTGCGTAGAGGTGGGAAAATTGATCGAGCGATCTTCCCCAGTTACTCAAGAAAGGTCAGCAACGTTAACACATTACTAACCAAACCTTAATAACTAAGCCTCATAATATAATGTGTAATTCATGTTGATTATCTAATGATCTGCCATCGCTGACCTGGCAATCTTTAATTGACTCCCGACTAAGTTGGCCGAAGCAAAGAAACTCAGATGGAGATTCAGTTGGGAGTGTAAATGTGCTGTTACACAAATTATGGGACACTTTATGTCGTGTCCTGTTGTTTATTCATTACAGGAACTGATGAATGCTACTGAAGGCACCTAACTCGTTGTCTAGTTCTGGGCAGACAAAATTTAGGTGACCATCGTTACGCTTCTTTTTGTATTTTTTTTTCGTCTGGTAAATGGCTAACCTGGCATCAGTTTTCATGCCGCCCATTACATGCCGTCGAGAAATATCTATACATCTATACATCTATCTATACAGATAAATAATACATACATACATACAGATAAATAAAATTGGAGTGCCTGTTTGTAATATTAAAATAACCGCTTTTTACTAAGTGCATATGGATGTATACATGGTACATACACCAAAACAACATTTTTTACAATTTTTGTCTCTCTCTCTGTTTGTTCCGACTAATCCCTGAAATGGCTGGACCGATTTTGACGGGACTTTCACTGACAGATAGCTGATGTAACAAGGAGTAATTTAGGCTACTTTTAGTTTAGATGAATAATTAGGGATCTGTGCAAAAAAAAAATAAAACCCTTGAAATTGGTATCAAAATTCTTTCAAATAGGGAAGTGCTTATAGGAATGAGCATTTTTAATAATAATTTCATGCGAACGAAGGTCGCGGGCAACAGCTATACACTGCTTAATATACTCTTCTTTCTGCTTTTTTGCTTTCTGCTTTATATACACTGTTATCACTGCACGACTCCTTTCTTAGTAGTGAATAACTTAGTGGTGCAGTGACCGTTGGAGTACAAACACAAATCGCGCGACTAAATTGTGGGGATCAGGAGAAGACTATTAAGAAAAAGAACTAGAACTACTTCTCTCTCTCTCACTCCGCCCCCCTCCTCCCCTCCCTCTCCTCTTCTTCTCTCTCTCTTCTCTACTTTTCTCTTCTCTTCTTTCTTCTTTTTTTCTTGAACTAGATAATATTATTAATATTAACTTATATCCTAACCTAGTTGATCTGTTTTCTTTGAAATAAATCAATTTTAAAATCTCCCGATGTCAGCAGGCATCGTCTTCGGAAAACTTCTCTACGTTTTCACAGAACGATTTTATAGAATAGTATTGTAGAATCTGTGGTCTTATTGAAGTTATACTTCTTTTGGCGCGTTAGGGAAAAATTATGAGAGTAAATTTTTACGATGCGCGCGCACACCGTCACGAAAAACCGACACCCTGAAGTTAACTAGTCAACATACACCCTGAAGTTAGCTAGTCAACATTTTAGTTTTATACGCCAAAGAAGTATAAATACTTACTTGCGTACATAAGTACACACACACTTTTTTAAGTATTAACGATTGGCAATATCCTGACTTATCCTTAATACTGACGATGATAATGACGTTAGGTTAAATCTCCAAAAAAATAAACACAAAAGACGATTGTGCCGTTCATCGACCATGGGTAAGAAAACAGTAATACACGAACGATACTTGGTAACGACTTTGTAACTAGGCTGATGTTATCTTTCGAATTTATTTCTTGATATTGGCACTGTGACATCCCGAGGGAGCTCAAGAAAAGAGATCGTAAAATAACCAGGAACAGAAGTAAAAGTCAAGGGCTGCAAGAATTTATGATTCCCATTACGAATAAAAGTTCTCATGAAGCGAACATAGTAAAGTGACTGTTTTTGTGCCGATCGGGAAAACAGAATGAAAAACCGAATGATTTTTGATCTTATTTTTCTACTTCTGCTATCCATTATTATCTAACTAGCGACCCGCCCCGGCCTCGCACGGTTGCAATGTAGATATAAACCTTCCTCTTGAATCAGTCTATCTATTAAAAAATCCCGCATCAAAATTCGTTGCGTAGTTTCAAAGATCTAAGCATACATACAGACCGACAGAGCGGTAAGCTACTTTGTTTTATACTATGTAGTGATATCATTATTCTCACATAGGTTCTTCTCATGTATGTTTTCAACAGACAAAGTTTAAAGACCTCTAACCCTAGGTACCTACAAAAGGGACATCAAGTAATTTATTGCATAAGTACCCTGAATAACTAGACAGATATCAAAGTATTATATAGGAATTAATAGAAGTTCCCTCTTCGAGTAAACATGTTTACCTGAAAGTTGCAAATTCAGGACGCGTGTAACTCAGATATTCGAGTAGCGAAAGTTCGTGAACAAACATATGAAATCATCGTAATGATAATTTGTATGTAAA
The DNA here is from genome assembly GCA_950005105.1 of Lycophotia porphyrea. Taxonomy (NCBI): domain Eukaryota; kingdom Metazoa; phylum Arthropoda; class Insecta; order Lepidoptera; family Noctuidae; genus Lycophotia; species Lycophotia porphyrea. The sequence goes on from OX465389.1 coordinate 6,219,500, forward strand.
AAACAAATTACAATTCCATTTTTGTAAAAGTCTCGGGACATTGTACATATATACAGCCTTGTAGTATTGCTGGTTGTGAAATTAAAGCCCCATTGACTTCTTGATATTTTTATTGGCAACTTGCTTATACGATTCTTATAATAGTTACAAATATTTATATCAGCTGGCAACCCTAAGTGGAGGGATGAAAGGAACTACGTGGCTATCGCCTTTCAGACCTCCCCTAGCTGTCTAGTTCCTGAAGATTACTAGGCTATCGAAGCAGCAACTAGTTTACTTAGGATCAGAACTGGCTGCGTGGCTACCGAGCTCAGAACCTCTAGCTAGTGAATGGCAATTTGTTTTTTTTTTAATGGCATCTCGCAGTTCAACCTAGAGAGGTTGTCGTCTGCTTAACCGGACTATCCTGTGGGTGCCTTTTTTTTCGGATGGGAAATCACCAAATGACTTCTCCCGCTCTGGGCAGGGCGGAAGGGAGTATCAGACTTGTGCTGACTAAAACCCATCCATGTTCCTTCCTTGCCCTTTGTGTTCCAGGGCCGCGGTATCTCTTCCGAACAGTCCCGCAGCCCTGGCAGGCATCGGCCCTTGCGGGCCCCTCCCTGTTTGCTGACATCTCTTTGAAGCGCGCGTGGAACACGAATGCGCCATCAACACGTCTGTCGTCAAAAGACGGACGGACGGCGAACTAGCCCATTACTCACCGTCCACAGGTCCGCGTCTACGCTGGTCGGGAGCCACCACGTGACCCCCGATCCTGTGGGTGCCTTCAGACTCGCTAAAGTAGACTCATCTTTCATGGGGTACTGTTTGAGATGCTACAATAAAATTCCACAAAGTATTCTTGAACTGAATGAGACGAAATTTAAAACATGCATTAAACGCACACTATGTAAGCAAGCATATTACAAGTTGGACGATTATATCGCTGATAAAAATGCATGGCTCAATGCCGGTCCTGCTCCACAAGGACAGGGGCGCATAAATGGATAGCATTAAACTGTATTATTGGAGCTGTTGAAGATTGTACAACTATCTTTGCATTGTATAAATTCAATCTCTTTAGTATTATATAGCCGCATAGCCCATATTGTGTGAGTGCTATGTACTAGATAGCTATCGTTCACTGGTAACCTACTCTTTTCTTGACTTGAATGTGCCCTGGCGGTTAGGAGTATGTCATGCTCACTCAAAGGTCTCGCTGATGGTGGCGCATGTGTCGGATCATTTAGTTCCCTTCAAAATGGTTGAGTTGAATGGTGCTGATACATGCGTCATGTTCGTGAACGGGCGCTGTCAGTTGTGACTGGTCATCTCCTGGTTGCCACGGCTTATTTGAATTAATTATTTTATTTTTGAATTGTTTATTTTTTTTTTGTTTTTACTATGGACACTTTTAACGTGCACACTGCACATCTTGCTACATCGTTCTCACATAATGTACCATCTCAACATGAATGATGTAACCAAGGTTTTTGTAAAAATATACTGATTTATAAGAGTGTCCATGGAGTTTCTTGCCCGTTCTTCTCCATAGAGATCTACGCTAGGGAATGGACAACTACAGTACTTTCACAGATTTTATGCCTTGTGACTGGCACTGTAGCATCATTACATTTTTATCTCGTCGACAATTCAAAAGTGCCTGTAACTGGCCTACTTGAAATAAATGCTTTGATTTTGATTTGATTTTGTTTTTGATTTTGTGAGGCCTCCAGTTCGAAGACGGGTCTGCTTATAAAGCAGTTTCGGTTTACATTGTGTGCATATTATCGGTTTGTGGTCCTCTGTAGATGTAGTGCTGATGACTCCCGGAATGGCGCTGATTTAATTGTTACACACGAAGATTGTAGATGGGGTCACTTGTCGATAAGTGTAGCTGTCTTCTATGTTATTGATCCGCTCATCATAGTGCTTTAAATGAGTGACACTAGATGGCACTGTATGTTTGTTACAGCCTATAATTATCGGTATTCCTGATTATTGATTTTATTACTATTACACGCCCACGACCAACTATTTTGTTTCCTAGCCTTAGTTTTTATTAATATTTGTAAAAGAAAGAAATACAAAACACATTTCTTTGCGACAAATAAACACGTTGATATCTAGCCCTCCCCAGTCCAGAACTTTGAAGACATCCTTCAGAAATAATAAATAACTCGCTGGATGCGAGTCGTACGGGACCGCTCACTTGGGGGAGGCTTAGTTCCAGCAGTTTTTTGGCTGTAATAATGATGAATGAATTAAACACTTCTTCATTCTGTAACATCACAAAGACAAGAAAATGGAGATAAAGAAAAAAAATAAAAAAAAAATTTTCAAACCCATATTTTCTGAAGGCTAAAAAAATAATTTCCACGTTGTTACTTATAATATTTTTCATGTACGTACCAAGTAAATAGTCGTTGACGCACTTCGCCCGCCTTGTTTACGCAGATGCGCTAAAGACGTCTCATTGGGCACCAGTAGACTGTAAAAGACAACTTGTAGCCTCTTTAAATATGCAAGACGAAGTAGTTGGAACGATCTAGAGGTATGGTATAGTTATCGATATAGGGCAAATAGTGTTATACATAAGTAGCGACCTGTTTCCTCTTTTGCACGGTTTTATGACTTGACCGAGATTCCTTTTATTACACACTAGCTCTCCGCCCGCGACTTCGGCCGCAAAAATTGTGATAGCTCGGCTAATATGCATGATATAAATATAATTTATAGCTTATAGCACCCACGATAATGTAACTTTTTGGCAATGAAAGAATTTTTAGAATTGAAATATTAGTTCTGGAGATACCTACCCATACATAAAAACTTATAAACAAATTTTTACTCTTTGTGATCATGGTTCAGATAAACCTTATGTTTTAAATTATGGTACGGTATTATTGTGTCAATAGTACACCACAAACTACCGGCAGTATTGTTTCTCCCTCTTCCTCTAAGCCATCCAAAGGTTGTCTTGAAAAGATTGCTTTTAGCAATATGACCATCCATTGTGTCACCCTGTGAGAAATGTTAAGTGTACATCTGTCCATAATAAAGAATATTCTATGTACGGTACGACCAGCATCTGAATTCGTTAGGTAGTTCACGTTTAGAAGAACAAAACGCTTACACAGACAGACACAAAACGTGACTTTGTTTTGTATCATGGATACATTATGCAGGTCATGGTTGAAGCTCTAAGGGTAAAGCTGTAAGACCATTGGCCGGTTCTACTTTAAGGACACTGTCGAACAAATTGAAATGCTTCAAGTTGACCATTTTGTGTCTAGTCTAGGAATATTAGGGGTTTCACCTCGGAATGAGAGATAGTCAGCTATAAACTTGTATAAACCTTCATTTTGACACCTTTGTCTCAAAACCTACTTTTCGTAAGGTGTCCGCGACAACAGATATTCCAAGGTCAAAGGTAAAAAAATCGATTTTTTACACATTTCTTGCAAATAACTCGTTTTCTGTGAGTTTTATGCTATTTGTATTTATTTTAAATATTATAGAGGGGTAAATTCTCTACAACATTTTTTTTATATATTGAACCATTTTCAAAATAGATAAATTGAATGCAAAAAGAGTCATTTTCACCCATGCTTTAAAATTCAAATTCAATTTTTTAAATATGTGCTATGCATTTATGTTTCATTTTTAACAATACATTTCATGGTACTAGGCTTAGCCTCAATAAAATGGAACTTAACATACCTAACTGTCGAAATCTGGGTGTAATAAACACATCTGTGTACACTCTCAGAGCATACAGGCGTTATCTTATGTTACGATTTTGTGTAAACAACAAACATCCACACATACCTATCTATCCATGGCTGCCTTATTACTTTCTTATTGTTTGTGCTAATCTCAATTGTACTTTCCTTGTAAATGCGATAAAATACGCTACACATTGTTTGATACAATACAGCCGCTCGGGTCGATCTTTAGGTTAAGCCGTGCTTGCCTAGGTTGGTCTGTGGATGGGTGACCACCCATTACATACCGAGTTTCCTCCGTGCCTCGGAAAGCACGTTAAGCCGTTGGTCCCGGCTGTCATTTGAAGATCTTTGACAGTCGTTAAAGTAGTCAGTGGCCTAAAAAGTCTGACAACCAGTCTTACCAAGGGGTATCGTATTTCCCAGTAGTAACTGGGTTGTGGAGGTCAGATAGGCAGTCGCTCCATGTAAAATACTGGTATTCAGCTGCATCCGGTTAGACTGGAAGCCGACCCCAACATAGTTGGGAAAAGGCTAGGCAGATGATAATTGTTTGATACAATAATACTGGACACGTTATTATGAGTAACTGGGCCCATTCATATTCATCTAGTTTCTGCTTTACAATTTTATCACTCAACATAGCGCATACTATTGTTCTTAATATTACACCCACATATTGATTTTCGCTGTCACTCACATCCAAAACAAGAATCATCAAAATCGGGTGATTTTGGAAAAACTTTGACACATTTTTCACTTTTATGACACATTTACATGTTTTTCAAAATTTTAATAGAAAAGTTTGTAAACTCATTTTCAAGTCAATCAACCCCGAGGGTAAAAAGTTTCACAGAAAGTTCAACACCCCCTCTCTTAGGGGTGGAATTTCGAAAAACCCTTTCTTAGTGGATACCTACTTTTCACAACGAATACACCCTCCTGTCTTTAGGACCAGCAGTTTGGGCTGTGCGTTGATATACTAGTCAGTGAAACAGGACTTTGAATTTTATATTGGGGTATGATTTTGGCAAAACTGTGACACACGTATCTCATAATTTTAACTGAAAAGTATGTACACAAATTTTCAAGTCAATCGACTACGAGAATAAAACCGGGCGGGCGTTGATGAGTCAGTCAGTCAGGACTTTTCTTTTTATTTATATTGACAGTTAGACATTTGACAGCTGCCTTCTCTACTGAATTAAAAACTAGCAGTATAATAATATGAAACTAGCTGAATTCTCCGTCGTAGATGGAAAGGTCTGTAGTTAAAAGAGTTATAGGTGTAGCGTCGTGTGGGTGAAACATTTAACTAACTAACTAGTAGTAACTGGGAAGGGCTGTCGTCAAAATTGAAGTATAAGAAAGGTTCTGTCGGCGAAATGTCCGGTTTGTCCGGAAAACACAGGTTTAAGTGGTTTGGTGAACAGTACAGTCTGATAGTTTTGTGTAGTTACCAGTTACCATATGTGAACATTGTGATCTAATCACATCAGATTCATCTTTTCAGTGTTTCTGTTCACACAAATTAAGCACCGATATATATCTATTTACCAAATCTATGTAATCAAGGGCTCGCCCTCGCAGTGCGTTTTTTGATAGTAATGATACTTAGCTGTGTACCGATCGATCGTCTGGTTCTACTGTTATGAAAGAAAACTGACACAGTCGGCTTGAATGAAAATCCATTAATATTAATAGGCTTTAAAAAAAAAACACCCAAACAAAAGAAAACACACCCAACAATAATTGAAAAACCAAAAAAAAAAATTGACTATACACCTTTTTCCACTTGATTCAGTTCAGCAACGAGACGGTGGAGACGTCCACCAGTTGCGAAAATCGTCATATATTGTAGTCGTCTTTACCATTTTTTCGTCATTTAAAGTGGTACAAAATAAACAATATGGATCAGTTTCAACACTATGACTTTTCAAATGATACGAGTAATGATTTTTCCATTTAAAGTACTCTGCATATTTTTCCGTGTCATTCATCAATTCATACATTTTTTTAGCTAGTTCTTCAGTATTTAACAGTCCAGCATCCAGGTAAATACCATCCGGCATAAATCTGTAAAAATATATTATGGTTATTATTAGTCTAAGATCCGAGCTAGGAACGACTTTCACTGATCTGTTTAATGGACGAAAACTATTTTATATCAAAAGTATGTTAAAAAATATATCGCGAGTGGGAAAAAAAATCTTGGCCTATCTATTATTTACTCGACAACCCTTATTCAAACCAGATTTTTTGCAGACAACCCTTTATCATCATGTTCGCAATAATTATATTTAATTTGTTTATTAAACAAATGGGTGAAAATAATTAGAATCCATATTCCTGTTTATGCCAACCCAGTAGTTACGCCAGGAAAAAGGTAGACAGCCCAACGCTTGCATATTATTATTTTACAGGCTTTATACCTTCGGTTGGTATTAAATTTATTTGTTAAACTCATGGTCATGAGTGCGCAGTTAAGTAAAAAGTCACAGTCAAAATTGAAAAATACATTTCAATTTTTAATTAATAATAGCTTGTCCAGGATTTTATAACCTTACTATATCATTAACTTGCGATATTTATTATTTGACGACTTCGCCCCGTGATGGTTCGGTGGCAAACCTTTCTTACGAGGCTCAAGATTGTTTACTTTGGGCAGTCTGTTTTATTATCATTGTTCTTAAAACTGTAACGAAACGCATCGTGGGGACACCGCTATGTTATAGAACCAAAACTTTGATGATATTGTGTGACGCTTATTAACAACCTCCACTAGGTATTCCACTTGTAGTTGAAATACGGTTCACTCACAAAGACTACGCCTAAGTCCTAATAGTAAGCACATTTAGGCTAATAGGTATATTTGTGTGTGTAACAGGATTTGATCAAAGACTAAACTAGTTTGAAAGCCTCATTAAAACTTACCTAGTGTAATTAGCACCACCATATACAATAGGCACAGCATCGTTGTTCAACGCTCGGAATAATTTCTCAGTGACATAGTCTTCACCTAAAGAGTTCTCAAACGATAAATAAAAGTGATAATTCAATCTAATTATTTGTTCGCAATCATCTTTACCACCTCGTGAACATTTTAAGGGTCCACAGGCACCCAATATATCTAAGGTCAAATTGAATTTTTGTAATTCTTTTTTTAGTTTAGCAGCAACTTCTTCTCTTCTACTTTTTGTACGGCAATTAGACACGAACCACACCGCGGCTTTGGTTTTCCTCTTAAGCTGTTGTTTGAAATCTTCACTTACTGGTTTCATATCTTCCAATTTTATCCAATGCATTACTTTATTTGGTCCAATTATAGTGTTGTTTTTATCTCTGACAGTTATATAACCCCATCTTACTTCAGAATCTAATCTATAAGTCCATGTCCAGTTGAAGTACTTGTTAAATGTATTAGAGCACATCGGATAATTGTCTGAAGATTCTATACTTGCGAAAACATACTTCTGGTGCGGCGATCTTTTTTCAGGTAATTTAGAAGTTCTATGAAAGACAATGTCTGGCCCTTCGAATGCTATGACGTCAAATTTCGTAATATCGTTATCGAGGTATGAGCGGTTTGCAGTCACTATACAATTTGTGTTAGGACATTTTCGTTCAATAAATCCGTCCTGTCCCTTGCCCATATACACGAAAGGAACATGTAGCGGTGACGTCCATTGTAAAATATATTTGAAGTTCACTTTGTTTTTAGACACATTTTGAAACACTTCACTTTTTTCTAACGTGCGTTCACTGATTAACTCGCCAATGTCTGAAAATGTTTCATTGCTACTATTTTTCGCTGCAATGTATAAAAGTAGCAACATTATCAATGTTAAGATACAAAAAAAAGTCTTTTGTGCACACAAAGCCCTCATTATTATTTAGGATTATTGCACCTATGAAACCGGAGTGTGTGAGTCTGTAGCCAGTAAACGAGAGACTGACAATGCTACATGTATGTCATGCACAGCTGGATCAATATACAATATAAAGACAACTTGTAGCCTCTTCCTTCCTCTTTTTCTTTTCTTTAATTTTTCATTGTTACTAACAAATATGGAAGTTTGATTCTGAAATTAATATTTCTATCTTATTATCTAAATTTTTAAATATATATTTATATATATGTATATAAAAAATTAACAATATAAAAAATAGTAGCCTACCGGTATCGGGAACAGGCTCAGGGTCAAGGCTCCAGAGAGAGGAACCTCCTAACAATACAAGCCGTATGCAGGAGTACCACTTTCTGAATCAAGCCCTTGATCCAGCTGCCTAACAAGAGCTTCCTCAGGTATTGGTCAAGGCTCTTGGCAATTAAGCCATGGGCTGATACGACAATCGGCACAATGATCGCTGAGTCCACATCCCACATGTCGACAACCTCGCGAGCCAAGTCAAGATACTTGATTTGCTTATCTTTCTTGGCTTTGTTTTATTGTGATAGCTCGGCTAATATGCATGATATAAATATAATTTATAGCTTATAGCACCCACGATACCTTTTTGCCAGTGGAGGAATTTTTAATATTGAAATATTAGTTCTGGAGATATCTACCCCTACATACAAACTTACAAACAAATTTTACCTGTTTGTAGTATAGATAAGAATAAGAATAATTAATTTGCATAAAATACAGGTGTTACTAGTTGTTATCATTGGTGGTCTAGGCACAAACCTTATTTTACCTTTTATATAAGTTTACATTATTCTGTAAAACGTATGTAAGTGAAATATAACAAATATTTCCATAAGCTAATTTAAAGTAGGTAAAATAATAATAATAAAAAAAAATCCTTGACACATATTGCACATCAAACTATACATGTATCATAAAATAAATTTTGTGTTGCAGAAATTCTTGTAAACTGTAAAAATAATTTTCTGCCAACCATTTACGCAGTTTATTCCTAAAATATTTAAATGGGAGTTCTCTTATATTTCTAGGTAATTTATTAAATATAGAAATACAAATATTAAACACATTGTTCTTAATAAATGTGTAAAAAAGTGACTTTGTATTTTGTATCATGGATACATTATGCAGGTCATGGTTGAAGCTCTAAGGGTAAAGCTGTAAGACCATTTGCCGGTTCTACTTTTAGGACACTGACGATCAAATTCAAATGCCTCAAGTTGATCATTTTGTGTACCTACCAAGTTAAGATTATAATGTGTTCCTAGTCAATTTTTCTTGGCATTCAAATTTGTTTGTTAAGTCTACCTATTTTTTTAGACTATGCAGGTATTAAGTATTAGGAAGTGCTTATCATTTAATTGAAGCCTGGGTGGTGAAAATTGTTTACGGCAATAAAAGAAAAAAAAAACTCAAATTTGTATTTTAGCAATCATGAACTTAGAAGAAGGAGGACCTGATTCGTATGTAACTCCAAAGATTTTCCCTAACTCCTCACATTGTATTTCGCACACGGTCTCCCATCCATCGCGTTCAGCAGCTTTCTGTGTTCCATATGATGTCATCCACGCTCCATTTATTGGTATTCCGTGTTCATTGCATATCAGTCGCCTGAAAAACAATATAAAAATAACCCGTAATTTACATTTGCATTGGCTAAGCAAATGACCCGCCATTTGCTTTGCTTTTTTTCCAGCTCGTCCTAACGAGATGAGAGACAAAACCTACGACCAGGGATCCATATTAGTCCTGGATCTAAGGAACTGGAAGTCATGGGGAGAGGATTGCCCAGCAATAAGTCATAGGCCAAGAGCTATGATGACAGAGACTACATTATTTTGACAGATTCATCAACGAACAAGTTACCAGTAATGTTTGATAACGTAAGGTGTTGCACTGACGCCTAGTAATAAAGAATGAAAAGAAAAAACGTTTTTGGAACAAGGACAGCAATACGATGACTTACGAGCATATTGCTTTGCTCATAGAAGGTTAAAAGGCTTATATCCGTTTTCAACTTGACTGAAAAGAGGAAAATTTGCCACAGCAAACAGCTGTTAATTAATGCAAATAGATTACGATATTGCAAGCTTTGTCCTATCGTAAGTATATTTAAATGTTTGGGTATGAATCAACATACGAGTACATAAACAAAATAGTTTTCTCTCTTTTTCGTGTGGTCAGTGCCTATCCTGGTATCAGAGTTTTTATGCCGCCTATGGACCTCTGACTTGGCTTAACATGACGTCGAGAAATATCTATGGGTATGCTGGTTTCATCACGACGTTTTCCTTCACCGAAGCAATATACAATACGCACATGACCACCAAAAACAGAGGTGCGTGGTTTGGTACTTGACAGTCTAGGCTCTAGGCTAATCACTACTTAGCAAAATTGCGATAAGGATTTATACTAACCTGGCTTTGAGGAACTCTTGCGCAATGCCAAGCCCTCTGTACTCAGGGCATACAAAGAGTCCTCTATCACTGAAGCACGTATCCAAATCGAATGCCTTCTTCTCATCGTAATGAGCTGCCAAACCGTGTGTTATTTCAAATAGTTTTTTAATTTCTACTGTCTTAAAGTCAAACTAGAATAAACCATAATATTAACTTGTTTTTATTGAAAGTGGTTTGAATCAGTAGTATATTATATTTTTAAAACCAAAGTCATTAAGAGGGAACAGGGCTTTTGACGAATTTGAAAAATAGGTATTTGAAGAATCTATTGTCGTCACGCTGCGTAGTGTGCGATAGGGCAGCTGCAGCTCAGACTGATTACTATCACAAAAATGAAGAGATCTACGTTTCGTATTTCTCTTTTTTTCCTCGAAAACTGAGCCGATGAAATTATTTTTGACATTAAAATTTTAACAAAGAGTATTTCTAGGTTCCTATCAATTTCTTTTATTTTAAAACTTTTCGAATTTGTCTGGTAGTCCGGTAATCACGGCCGAAAAAATGGGTAATTTTTTATCATTTTGTAGGGGTCCTAGAGGTATTTTCTGGAAGAAAGAAGGGGAATACATTTGTATGGAGAATCACAGACCTTGTTTTCTCTTAAGGTCCCAAGTTTCGATATCAATATCATTGGACAACGTTCGGTACCTTCCTAGCGAAATGTGAATATACTAATAAAATATACTTCTGGTACAAAAGGGATGCTATAATACTAGCGACCCGCCCTTGCTTCACACGGAGCCACCTATGGGGTCTAAAATTATCCTATTTTTCAAGCTGGAACCAACCATATACAGACATTTCTAATTTCATTGGAATCGGTGAGGTGGTTTTGAAGATCAGCGTGTAAAAACATAATGTTTGGTTTTACCGATATAATTTACCTCTGGTTCAGGATCACCTTTCGATACTAATGACATCATGGATGCTCCAATGACGTCTTTAATCTCCTCATCACCGTTGTCTAAACAACAAATGACAAGATGGGATGATTCATCATTTATCATCTCTATTAAAGGCCCATATATTTCTTCTAATGCCTCAGGGTTTTTCGGAATTCCTTTAAATAAAATGGAAATTATGAAATAATTAGGTACAAAATAAGATTTTTATAAAAAATATCATATCCGAAAGATGTATTTCATATACATTTAAATCATTATGGTTACAACGTTTTGGCTTTGCACTAGAAGTTTCTTATCGGTTTTTTAGCGTTTACAATTCCGGGTTTTTGGAGTATGATAACACTGGTCTACAAAAAAACACTTTTTGTATGTAACATGAAAACTTATGTCCAGTTATGTTTATAAAAAGAATAGAGATAATAAAAATGATATTAGAATCTTTCAAATACGAGTAGTCTTCTTGTATTTTTAAAGTAAATTCTATAGTCGAGTGCAATTAGACATAATTATACATCGGTGGAACGAAGTTTGTAGTGTTCGGATTTTCATGAGACTTTTTTAATTGAGTTGCTGGTGGAGTGGAGAAGCAAAAAAAAAAATGAAATTTGCAACGCAATTTTTTTTTTATTTCCTTTCGAGTTATTTTTTTCGTTTATGAATAACCTTGAACTATCATGTATTCTGTGGAATAACTTGATACTCGACAATTTTATTTTGTGGTATAATAGTGTGACCTCTGTGCATTCATTTAACGCAATTTGGTTCTTTATTGTCGATGATATGCATATTTCAAGTTATTTTTTGAGAATTTCCTGTTTTCTTCAATTATTTCTAAAATATCGAATTTTAAGACAAAGATTTTTTTTTTATTGGTAACTGATACTTTTTCACAGATAACTGGATATAAAAAGGTAAAAAATTACATATTTATGAGTAAAGTGACTAAAAATTCATTCGAATATTCAGGAAATCGTCTAACACATAAACTAGACCAAACCAAATCAAAATAAATATAGTGTTGTAATGAGGGTAGGTAGGTTATTCCAAATTGGTAACCCCCTTTCTTGTTACAAAATTTTGTTGACCAGTGTAATAGAAGAATACATGAACTCTTTCAAAATACACTAGAATTATAAAAAATGTAATAGTTTATCAAATACCCACAGTACGTTTTAAATCATGGTAAAAGGACCTACAAAAATTACGGTAGACGAGTCCCACTTACAAAAAAAAAGTGTGTGTGTACTTATGTACACGCGTTAGAAGTTATACTTCTTTAGCGTAACAAGATAAAAATCTTTTTAAAAATTTTATCTTTCGCCTTATCCTACGTTTGTAGAAACAAGGTTTAATATCAATTACCTGTACAACCTAACCTCTTAGCTGCAGCAGTAGATTAAAAATAATAACCCAGGTTTGTCAATATCTAACACTAAGCTAACTTCAGGGTGTATGTTGACTAGCTAACTTCAGGGTGTCGATTTTTCGTGACGGAGGGCGCGCGCGTCGTAAAATTTTACTCTCACCATTTTTCCCTAACGCGCGAAAAGAAGTATAACTTCAAAAATAAGTAACATCTAAATTTGACTTACCACAAGCGATAAACGAAGTCTCCTCTTTCACGAAATGATCAATGTACAGATTTACAACTTTGTCATTAAGATGTTTGGGCATGTCCACTATTTTTAAATTAAGAAAGGTACCATCTTTTTTTTTTACCGAGAATTTAGACCAAACTTTAAGAGAATTTGACATGTTGAAAATGTGAGTAATTTTCTTAAGTAGATAAAAAATGTTAGTGTCGCGTACGTAAGTAGTTATTAAATAATTAATTTCAACGAAATGTTTTAATTTTTGAGGAATTTTTGAGTGTCTTAACGTCAATACTATCTGTAAATGACAAATGTGATTATTTTATTGTATCAAATAAGCGAGCCGGTTATCTTATCAGTGTTGGGCGACCTAAAGATGTTGATGTCATTTGGGAATATTGACATTTTACTTAATACGACTAATTAATATGTTTGTTTTGTACTTAATGTGTTACCTTGGAATTGGGTGGTAGATGTCAGAGACACTAGCTTGAGCGGACGGTGTAGAAGTTACATAAACACAAGTGGTTTTTAAATTAAAAATACTCTTTTTTCGAGTTTCCTACCCGAAGGGTAACCAACGAGACTCTATAAACTCCTCCACTGTCCGTCCGTCTGTCTGCCTGTCAGCGGGCTGTATCTCATGATCCGTAATAGGTAGACAGTTGAAATTTTCACAGAATGTGCATTGCTGTAGCCGCTATAACAACAGAAATAAATATAAATTAAAGGGGGAACGGGGCGGAGCTCTGCTGTTTGATACTTATTCACAACAGGTAAGCATGCAAAGATAATTTGTCTTGGTTTTACCGGCAAAAGAATCATATCGATACTATTTTTAATCATCTGGTGCTATGTGCACCATTATCAAAATTATTTACCTACAAAAAATGCATGATAGTTATTATCAACGTTTGTGAAGTCTGTTACACGAATATTAGGGAGTTTATCATACTTGGCTTTCAACATGTAATGTGAGAATGTGTACATAATTTCAAAACATAATTGACTGATGTATCATCGTTATAATCAGCCATTATTTTCCTGATATTATGTTGGAATGAAAACGTGCAAGAGTTTGTCATCGAAATCTTTATTTGAAGATAAATAAATTATCTGTGTTCTTATTATCTTTATAAATAATTAATTTAATATGGCAATAATTATATCAAAAACAAATCTTCAAGAGATTCCATACAAGGTGTAAACGGACCCTTCTAGAAGCCATCAATCAACTCTACGGGGGTCAAAGAGATCAGGGAGGGACCCGCAAGGGCCGATGTCTGCCAGGGCTGCGGGCTGTTCGAAAAAATTAGGTTTTATAATGTCTTGTACAGTCGCCTGCAGTTAGTTAGTACTACAAACTGTCAAATTTTCTGATTCGATTTTGAACTTAACTATCAAAATTTTATAGTTAAATAAATAGTTTAAAATCATTTATGGTAGCTTGATTTGTGGTGACTGTACTTGCATTGCTTGAGGGTTAATATCGGGATGACGGTTGATGGTTAATCTATTTGTGAGGTTAAATTGTGTTATAGGTAGTAGTTGCTAGATTTTGTGAAAGCCGCGTTCAATACGGAGAGAATTCGGGAGGCACTGGACCGATCGATGTTAAGACAAAGATCATTGTTCAATGATAAGACGTGTAGGAGATCGGCGGCGGCGACCTATCGCGTCCGGCCCTGGTCCAGTCCATGGTCTGGAATGGGACGCCGTCACCTCCTTCTGCGAAGCAGTCATGCTAGCGAAGGGGGTGGCGGAGCGTGAGAGGGAGAGAACCTCTCGTCCCAGCCGCCGCGGGAGACGCCTCGGGCGTCGGGGGTCACGTGGTGGCTTCCGGCCACCGTAGACGCGGACCTGTGGACGGTGAGTAATGGGCTAGCTCGCCGTCCGTCCGTCTTTTGAAGACAGGCCGTGTTGACGGCGCGTTCGTGTTCCACGCGCGCCTCAACGAGATGTCAGCAAATAGGGAGGGGCCCGCAAGGGCCGATGCCTGCCAGGGCTGCGGGCTGTTCGAAAGAGATACCGCGGTCCTGGAACACAAAGGGCAAGGAAGGAACATGGATGGGTTTTAGTCAGTAAAAGTCTGACACTCCCTTCCGCTCTGCCCAGAGCGGGAGAAGTCATTTGATGATTTCCCATCCAGAGGACCATGTTCAGCAGTGGATGTCTTTTTGATGAGTAACTAGTAGTAGTGATTGTCATCGTGACGTATTCACGACACTTTATACTTGGTCCTCAAGATCTCATATTCACGCAAATATTCCTCTAGTTCTGGATCTCCTTTCGATGTTAAGGCCATCATGGATTCTACAAGGATCTCTTCAACTTGATCATTGCCGTTGTCTAAACAGCAAACCACAGTGTGGAAGCCTTTTTCTTTAATAGCTGCTAGCATAACTACACGTATTTCTTCCATCGCTGCTGCATTTTTTGGTAGTCCTGTAACAGACATAATAACGTAACGGCGATTTTATAATCCGACAAGGGTCAGAAGGCTAATTCACGTAATTTTATGAAGCGCCGATGAAGTTGTAGCGCAGATGCAGTTATGTTCAAGTATTTTATTTATATTGACAGTTAGACATTTGACAGCTGCCTTCTCTACTGAATTAAAGACTAGCAGTATAATAATATGAAACTAGCTGAATTCTCCGTCGTAGATGGAAAGGTCTGTAGTTAAAAGAGTTATAGGTGTAGCGTCGTGTGGGTGAAACATTTAACTAACTAACTAGTAGTAACTGGGAAGGGCTGTCGTCAAAATTGAAGTATAAGAAAGGTTCTGTCGGCGAAATGTCCGGTTTGTCCGGAAAACACAGGTTTAAGTGGTTTGGTGAACAGTACAGTCTGATAGTTTTGTGTAGTTACCAGTTACCAATATGTGAACATTGTGATCTAATCACATCAGATTCATCTTTTCAGTGTTTCAGTTCACACAAATTAAGCACCGATATATATCTATTTACCAAATCTATGTAATCAAGGGCTCGCCCTCGCAGTGCGTTTTTTGATAGTAATGATCTCTTAGCTGTGTACCGATCGATCGTTGGTTCTACTGTTATGAAAGAAAACTGACACAGTTGGCTTGAATGAAAGTCCATTAATATTAATAGGCTTTAAAAAAAAAACACCCAAACAAAAGAAAACACACCCAACAATAATTGAAAAACCAAAAAAAAAAATTGACTATACACCTTTTTCCACTTGATTCAGTTCAGCAACGAGACGGTGGAGACGTCCACCAGTTGCGAAAATCGTCATATATTGTAGTCGTCTTTACCATTTTTTCGTCATTTAAAGTGGTACAAAATAAACAATATGGATCAGTTTCAACACTATGACTTTTCAAATGATACGAGTAATGATTTTTCCATTTAAAGTACTCTGCATATTTTTCCGTGTCATTCATCAATTCATACATTTTTTTAGCTAGTTCTTCAGTATTTAACAGTCCAGCATCCAGGTAAATACCATCCGGCATAAATCTGTAAAAATATATTATGGTTATTATTAGTTTAAGATCCGAGCTAGGAACGACTTTCACTGATCTGTTTAATGGATGAAAACTATTTTATATCACAAGTATGATAAAAAATATATCGCGAGTGGGAAAAAAAATCTTAGCCTATCTATTATTTACTCGACAACCCTCATTCAAACCAGATTTTTTGCAGACAACCCTTTATCATCATGTTCGCAATAATTCTATTTAATTTGTTTATTAAACAAATGGGTGAAAATAATTAGAATCCATATTCCTGTTTATGCCAACCCAGTAGTTACGCCAGGCAAAAGGTAGACAGCCCAACGCTTGCATATTATTATTTTACAGGCTTTATACCTTCGGTTGGTATTAAATTTATTTGTTAAACTCATGGTCTTGAGTGCGCAGTTAAGTAAAAAGTCACAGTCAAAATTGAAAAATACATTTCAATTTTTAATTAATAATAGCTTGTCCAGGATTTTATAACCCTACTATATCATTAACTTGCGACATTTATTATTTGACGACTTCGCCCCGTGATGGTTCGGTGGCAAACCTTTCTTACGAGGCTCAAGATTGTTTACTTTGGGCAGTCTGTTTTATTATCATTGTTCTTAAAACTGTAACGAAACGCATCGTGGGGACACCGCTATGTTATAGAACCAAAACTTTGATGATATTGTGTGACGCTTATTAACAACCTCCACTAGGTATTCCACTTGTAGTTGAAATACGGTTCACTCACAAAGACTACGCCTAAGTCCTAATAGTAAGCACATTTAGGCTAATAGGTATATTTGTGTGTGTAACAGGATTTGATCAAAGATTAAACTAGTTTGAAAGCCTCATTAAAACTTACCTAGTGTAATTAGCACCACCATATACAATAGGCACAGCGTCGTTGTTCAACGCTCGGAATAATTTCTCAGTGACATAGTCTTCACCTAAAGAGTTCTCAAACGATAAATAAAAGTGATAATTCAATCTAATTATTTGTTCGCAATCATCTTTACCACCTCGTGAACATTTTAAGGGTCCACAGGCACCCAATATATCTAAGGTCAAATTGAATTTTTGTAATTCTTTTTTTAGTTTAGCAGCAACTTCTTCTCTTCTACTTTTTGTACGGCAATTAGACACGAACCACACCGCGGCTTTGGTTTTCCTCTTAAGCTGTTGTTTGAAATCTTCACTTACTGGTTTCATATCTTCCAATTTTATCCAATGCATTACTTTATTTGGTCCAATTATAGTGTTGTTTTTATCTCTGACAGTTATATAACCCCATCTTACTTCAGAATCTAATCTATAAGTCCATGTCCAGTTGAAGTACTTGTTAAATGTATTAGAGCACATCGGATAATTGTCTGAAGATTCTATACTTGCGAAAACATACTTCTGGTGCGGCGATCTTTTTTCAGGTAATTTAGAAGTTCTATGAAAGACAATGTCTGGCCCTTCGAATGCTATGACGTCAAATTTCGTAATATCGTTATCGAGGTATGAGCGGTTTGCAGTCACTATACAATTTGTGTTAGGACATTTTCGTTCAATAAATCCGTCCTGTCCCTTGCCCATATACACGAAAGGAACATGTAGCGGTGACGTCCATTGTAAAATATATTTGAAGTTCACTTTGTTTTTAGACACATTTTGAAACACTTCACTTTTTTCTAACGTGCGTTCACTGATTAACTCGCCAATGTCTGAAAATGTTTCATTGCTACTATTTTTCGCTGCAATGTATAAAAGTAGCAACATTTTCAATGTTAAGATACAAAAAAAAGTCTTTTGTGCACACAAAGCCCTCATTATTATTTAGGATTATTGCACCTATGAAACCGGAGTGTGTGAGTCTGTAGCCAGTAAACGAGAGACTGACAATGCTACATGTATGTCATGCACAGCTGGATCAATATACAATATAAAGACAACTTGTAGCCTCTTCCTTCCTCTTTTTCTTTTCTTTAATTTTTCATTGTTACTAACAAATATGGAAGTATGATTCTGAAATTAATATTTCTATCTTATTATCTAAATTTTTAAATATATATTTATATATATGTATATAAAAAATTAACAATATAAAAAATAGTAGCCAACCGGTATCGGGAACAGGGTCCAAGCTCAGGGTCAAGGCTCCAGAGAGAGGAACCTCCTAACAATACAAGCCGTATGCAGGAGTACCACTTTCTGAATCAAGCCCTTGATCCAGCTGCCTAACAAGAGCTTCCTCAGGTATTGGTCAAGGCTCTTGGCACTTAAGTCCATCATTCATTCTTTTATTTGTGTACATTAACAAAGTGAGTTTATTTGTCAAAGTTAAGAAAATGATTTTATTTGTCTACGTTAACAAAATGTCTATGAAAATGAATTGTTATCATTTGTTGTGTCATTCAATAATATATAATAAACTGACTTTGTTAATGTACACAAATAAAAGAATGAATGATAGACAAATGATGTAAGGCGTTTTTTTGGAAAGTTTGTTCTTATTTAAGCCGTTAAACTATACAAATTTCACAACTATCTTATTAATTTTTGACGCCCTGTAATTTTTTTTCCCTTTTGGATACTTTATAATTATTTTATATCTATTTTGTAGTTTAATTGTAAATAATGTCTATACTGAATACAATATGATCGCACCTTTCTAGTACATGCTGTGCATAGCCTCCACTTTATTATATCTCTGATTTCAATACTATTGTGTTCTCCAATAGGAATCCCCCACTTTCTGTTTTCATTAAAAGCAAGGTATTGAACAATGATTTTAATCTTAAGATCGTAAAACCTTAGGGCCCCAAGACTTCCAAGTTCGATGAGTCCTTATCTTTTCTTCAAGGGAACTGCTTGTCCCGTACCTTATCTGTTAACGATATCAAGCTGACTTGGAGCCCGAAGATGGGATAATTGCACAAAATGCCGACGCAGGTCAAGATTTAGCTGATAAGTAAACGCTTACCTTACCTGCCGGGTTACTTAAAGTCCATAGAACGATCGGGCAAAGTTATATTAGTCCGATCTTATTTTTGAGATCACATAATGATAATAGAGCGTAGGTGTGCTCACATCATCCTTATTTAGTAATAGCTGTTGCCCGCGACCTTCGTTCGCGTAAAATTATTATTAAAAAATCCCCTTCATTGTAAGCAGTCCCCTATTTGAATTGAATTTTGTTACCAATTTCAAGGGTTTTTTTCTTTGCACGGAACCCAAATTATTTATCTAAAATAAAAGTAGCCTAAGTTACTCCTTGTTACTTTAGCTATTTGCCAGTGAAAGTCCCGTCAAAATCGGTCCAGAAATTTCAGAGATTAGCCGGAACAAACAGACAGACAAAAATTGAAAAAAAAATTGTTTTGTATATGTACCGTGTATACATCCAGAAATGCACTTAGTAAAAAGCGGTTATTTTAATGTTACAAACAGACACTCCAATTTTATTTTTATGTACAGAGTACAGATGTACTAATGTACAGATGTACAGAGTACATAATTATGTAAAAATGTACAGATGTACAGATTTTTTCGGATAAAACTACATAATATGAGTCTCCATCGAACATTAACCCCAAACTCGATGATGTAACAAGGCAAAAACACCATTAATATAGGAGAAAACGATAAAATAACACCAATATTTTCGATGCCTGTCTTTGCCGCAGATCTTGTATAATCCCTCTCGTTCGTGTTTTCATGTATCGCAGCTTTCCCATTAATTGAAAACAAACAAGCTGAATGATATCGTTAAATGCCTACTCGGTGCGGGGTCCAATATTGGATCTTTGGCCTTTTTCACGGTATGGGTAAAAGAATCAATATTAGGAATGCTGCACACCTATACACTTGGTACTCATACGAGTTACATGATTCGGCACAGCTTGGGGGCAAAATATTAAATGATAGGGAATCGCTTGACTGGGTAGTGAGCTGACCGGGATATATCTTTTGACGTGACAACGTCTAATAAATCGATGAACGCCGACTGCTTGCACGAGAAAGTGTCCCGTCCCGTTACGCTCATTGCACTTTCATAGTGTCAGATATTGACAAGCCTAGGTTATTATTTTTAATCTACTACTGGAGCTAGGAGGTTAGGTTGTACAGGTAATTTCTCTCTTCCTCTCGAATTTATGACGTTGTCACGTTAAACTATCGTTCGTAAACCAACTTCACAGACAACCAATTGCTTTTTTTACACGGATTTGGCTTGCGTTTAGCCGCAACTCGCCTGACGTGAAACAATGTGCGGCCTAGGGTGGAGTACACTTGTCAAGAAGAAACCGATTCACTCGAAACATAAACAGATACAGATTACAAGCGTCGGGGAACACAAAAGCCGGCAGACGTGGCTTTTAGCAGCAAACGGGAGCCGATCGGCACGAACTGGATGAAACCAGATGTTTAACAGTTGTTTGTACAACACATACTGATGAATCGAATGTGACGACCCAAACAAATGATGATAAAGTGATGAGCATTCGGGAAAATTGGTGAAATACCCGAAAGAAGGAAAATACGTTTCTTATGAACTTCATATATAAAATAAGAGGAAAACACGTTGGTTAAATTGTAATGAAATAGGTACTTATGTCAATAAATAGTACCATAACATTGGATTTATTCTTCGTTTGGCCCGCTGAGTTTAGCCCCACATAATAAAATCCTGGGTCGTCCCAAACACTATGCTTCCTTCGTCCCAAAATATTATTTTAATTATTTTATTCCCGCTTCGTCCTATTTTATATTCCTTCTACGGCCCATTGAAGTTAGGGCTACGTAGAACTTTTCGAAAACGTACCTACTTAGGAACACAAAAGTAACACACGGGATGGCAAACAACGCACGGTGACCGATAATGTAAGTATAGACTAAACAAATAAAAATCAATTGCCACATGTATGAACGCGGAGGACGTCTCAACCGACTTGACTGATGGTTTGGTTGTATTCGTAATTGTCAGAACAAGGTTTATTGAAAGAAAATTTTAAAAAGTAAGTTTTTTTTTGGTTCTTGTTATAAAATTATGCTACTTCTCTTTATAGTTGTCTGAAGTTACTCAATGTAAATATTTCCTGGAGTATAATATGATAATAATTATTTTGCTTCTACCTTCATTCAAAAAATAGGCCAGTCTGCATTAACATCACCTAATCCAAGGCGCATAAGGGGTACTAAACATTTGTTCGGGTCGTCACATTCGATTCATCAGTATGTGTTGTACAAACAACTGTTAAACATCTGGTTTCATCCAGTTCGTGCCGATCGGCTCCCGTTGGCTGCTAAAAGCCACGTCTGCCGGCTTTTGTGTTCCCCGACGCTTGTAATCTGTATCTGTTTAAGTTTCGAGTGAATCGGTTTCTTCTTGACAAGTGTACTCCACCCTAGGCCGCCTCATTGTTTCACGTCAGGCGAGTTGCGGCTAAACGCAAGCCAAATCCGTGTAAAAAAAGCAATTGGTTGTCTGTAAAGTTGGTTTACGAACGATAGTTTAACGTGACAACGTCATAAATTCGAGAGGAAGAGAGAAATTACCTGTACAACCTAACCTCCTAGCTCCAGTAGTAGATTAAAAATAATAACCTAGGCTTGACCATATCTGACACTATGAAAGTGCAATGAGCGTAACGGGACGGGACACTTTCTCGTGCAAGCAGTCGGCGTTCATCGATTTATTAGACGTTGTCACGTCAAAAGATATATCCCGGTCAGCTCACTACCCAGTCAAGCGATTCCCTATCATTTAATATTTTGCCCCCAAGCTGTGTCGAATCATGTAACTCGTATGAGTACCTAGTGTATAGGTGTGCAGCATTCCTAATATTGATTCTTTTACCCATACCGTGAAAAAGGCCAAAGATCCAATATTGGACCCCGCACCGAGTAGGCATTTAACGATATCATTCAGCTTGTTTGTTTTCAATTAATGGGAAAGCTGCGATACATGTAAACACGAACGAGAGGGATTATACAAGATCTGCCGCAAAGACAGGCATCGAAAATATTGGTGTTATTTTATCGTTTTCTCCTATATTAATGGTGTTTTTGCCTTGTTACATCATCGAGTTTGGGCTTAATGTTCGATGGAGACTCATATTATGTAGTTTTATCCGAAAAAATCTGTACATCTGTACATTTTTACATATGTACTCTGTACATCTGTACATTAGTACATTTGTACTCTGTACATAAAAATAAAATTGGAGTGTCTGTTTGTAACATTAAAATAACCGCTTTTTACTAAGTGCATTTCTGGATGTATACACGGTACATATACAAAACAACATTTTTTACAATTTTTGTCTGTCTGTTTGTTCCGGCTAATCTCTGAAATTTCTGGACCGATTTTGACGGGACTTTCACTGGCAAATAGCTAAAGTAACAAGGAGTAACTTAGGCTACTTTTATTTTAGATAAATAATTTGGATTCCGTGCAAAGAAAAAAACCCTTGAAATTGGTAACAAAATTCAATTCAAATAGGGGACTGCTTACAATGAAGGGGATTTTTTAATAATAATTTTACGCGAACGAAGGTCGCGGGCAACAGCTATTACTAAATAAGGATGATGTGAGCTGTGTACGCTCTATTGTCATTATGTGATCTCAAAAATAAGATCGGACTAATATAACTTTGCCCGATCGTTCTATGAACTTTAAGTAACTCGGCAGGTAAGGTAAGCGTTTACTTATCAGCTAAATCTTGACCTGCGTCGGCATTTTGTGCAATTATCCCATCTTCGGGCTCCAAGTCAGCTTGATATCGTTAACAGATAAGGTACGGGACAAGCAGTTCCCTTGAAGAAAAGATAAGGACTCATCGAACTTGGAAGTCTTGGGGCCCTAAGGTTTTACGATCTTAAGATTAAAATCATTGTTCAATACCTTGCTTTTAATGAAAACAGAAAGTGGGGGATTCCTATTGGAGAACACAATAGTATTGAAATCAGAGATATAATAAAGTGGAGGCTATGCACAGCATGTACTAGAAAGGTGCGATCATATTGTATTCAGTATAGACATTATTTACAATTAAACTACAAAATAGATATAAAATAATTATAAAGTATCCAAAAGGGAAAAAAAATTACAGGGCGTCAAAAATTAATAAGATAGTTGTGAAATTTGTATAGTTTAACGGCTTAAATAAGATCAAACTTTCCAAAAAAACGCCTTACATCATTTGTCCATCATTCATTCTTTTATTTGTGTACATTAACAAAGTGAGTTTATTTGTCAAAGTTAAGAAAATGATTTTATTTGTCTACGTTAACAAAATGTCTATGAAAATGAATTGTTATCCCTTGGGATTTCCTCAGTGTTTGTTTATCGCTTCTCTCCCGATCAAAGCTTCGTCGTAAAATAATTTAGTAGGCGCAAACAAAAATAATTGTTACAATTGTCGCCAATGGAACAAAGGTTGATAGCAAAATAATTATTATTTATCTTATTTCTTGGCCTAGATTTTTGACGACATTGCCGGCTAGACAAAATTATCCTAAGACATTAAAGAGTTTCGAATAATGTTAAGGTCAATTTGTGTAGTGTAACAAAAATGGATAAAGTAAGGAATGAGTATATAAGAGGACGTTCGCAATTTGCGCCAGTTACAGAAAAGTTGATAGGGAATCGACGGTTTTGGTACGGACATTGTGAATAGGAGGGACGAATCGCATGTGGCTAAAAGAGTGATGAATATAAATGGTGATGGATGGAGAAAGAGAGGAAGACCAAGAAAACGATGGATGGATTGTGTGAGGAAGGATATGAAAGAACAAGGAGTAAATGATAGTGCACGTAATGGTAGGGCACGTATAGATGGTGATTAAAGATGCCTTTAGAATTGCTCGATTTTCAACGAGTGTTATTGTCTCTCGATATGCTGTGTTTTGACAATCTACATACAGATTTGCTTTATTTTATTGTTCCTTTCTTCTTCTTAACGTCAACTTAAATTGAGTGACTGTTGCATCTTCATCATCATCATTTCAGCCGAAAGACTTGCACTGCTGGACATGCCTCCCACAAGTGTCGCCACATTGACCGGTCCCATGTGACCCGCATTCAGCGGATCCCCGCAACCTTCACCAGGTCATCGGTTCACCTAGTGGGAGGCCTCCCAACGCTACGTCTTCCGGTTCGCCGTCGCTACTCCAAAACTTTTCGGCCCCATGGGCCATCCGTTCTGCGAGCAATGTATCCTGCTCACTGCCATTTAAGTTTGGCAATTACGTCGGTAATTTTGGTTCTCTTGCAGGTGTCCTCGTTTCTGATTTGATCACGCAAGGAAACTCTGAGCATAACCCTCTCTATTGCCCTTTAGGTGACTTTAAGCTTTCTGATGAAGCCCATTGTGAGCGATCACGTTTCAGTCCCGTATGTAATAACTGGCAAGACACACTTATCATAGATTTTCGTCTTGAGACACTGCGGTAAGATGGACGAGAAGATAGCACCTTTCCGAACGCTGCCCAGCCGAGTCGAATTCGACGATGTTGCATCTTAACATTCGATAAAGTGAAGGAAGGTCGAAATCGAACAGCACTTGTTAATTTTTTGATCGAAATAAACAATTCATCTTGGTGATCGACAAAAAACAACAAGTTCCATTGTGTTTCCGAAACGTTTACTAGAAATTGATTTGATCAAATATCGTCAAATTTAGACCATCTATCTACCTATCACAAATTAGCAGATTTTAATCTAGATCTTAATTAGACCTTTTAGTGTAATTGCCAATCGCAAGTCTACCTTAATTGGTAATTGACTCAAATTATTAGATGCAATTACAATTAGCTTTAATGGGGTATAGCTTAGTAACGTAGTAAGGTATTCTTTTAATGAAACATTAAAGGTCAATTATTCATATTTTAATGTAATGAAACTTGATTGGCTCGTAGCATGAGGTCTTGGGTTCGATTCCCAGGACTGGCAAAGTGTTATTGGTCTTTTTCATTAAGAGTTTCTCAGTAGTAACCATGGAGCCTGGATTTTTGCCCAGTTTATGGCAATAAGCTCGCCCCCTATTACATACAGCTGGCGAAATGTGGGTGTACTATTAAGTACACCTCTGCCTAAACTTTCGGGGATTACATATGTTATGTTATGTAATGAATGGAATATATATGATGTAAGGAATTTCGGTAGTCTAAAATACAAGATTTCCTACTTGATCAAGACTTACCATTCAACAAATTTTACCTATAAGTATATTGGGGAATTTTCTTCTCCGTTGGCATTGGATTTTGCACTTTGATGTCAAGTTTTCAGCTGTACGCAAACCGGCCAATCAAGCTGATCTCTCATTGTACGGGAAGCTCATACAAAGGGAGGTCAGGAGATACTGGATATGTATAGTTTGATGTGTCGCTGCGAGTCCAATGATCTTCAGGTTCAAAAACTCACCTGGGCGTGCACAATTGTTGTTGGGATGAGGAAATAAATAAAATTGATTGAAAAAAAAAAAAGTGTGTGTATACTTATTACGCACGTAAGAAGTTATACTTCTTTGGCGTATAAAACTAAAATGTTGACTAGCTAACTTCATTGTGTATGTTAACTAGCTAACTTCAAGTTGTCGGTTTTTCGTGATGGTAATCATTTTTCCCTAACGCGCCAAAAGAAGTATAACTTCAAAAAATCTAAAAATATATTTTGAGGTGCAATTTTATCAAAAAATACTTTTTTAAAATAATTAGTATCCATCCATATTTTTCAACAGCAAAAAAGGTCTGTGTCAGAAAATAGTTTTTACAGAATTTCAACTTGGAATTGTATGGAATTAAATTATTCAATTTTCAGTTTGTCGTCCTTTTAACGTCATCTATCGTTTAGGTAATAAAACAAATATTTCACAATATCACAATCCTTAAAACCAAGCTTACAAGCCTTAACATTGTCACCGTAATAACATTTACTAACGGGATGATCACCAAACTGTAGCATTTTATGGGTGTCAATGTTTGGTATAAAACTAGATAAACATTTTATGGGTGTCAATGTTTGGTATAAAACTAGATAAACATTTTATGGGTGTCAATGTTTGGTATAAAACTAGATAAACATTTTATGGGTGTCAATGTTTGGTATAAAACTAGATAAACATTTTATGGGTGTCAATGTTTGGTATAAAACTAGATAAACATTTTTCGAAGGAATAAAAGTCGGAAAGTTACAAATGATGGCATTATTTTTGTTCCCTTTTATTACTCTGTCTGTTTTGTTCTAGAGTTATGGATGGTTAAGGCCTTCTTTTTGAAGTTTCACTGTTTTTCTTACACACTTTGTATTTACTTTTTCGTAAGTTCTATAGGTAATTGCGACGATATGTATTTTATGTACTTTTTGGACAGAAACAATAGGCTAGTTTACCAAAAAAATCTAATTAGTCCAGTCATCAGATAGATTTCCGAATAATATTGGACACGTATTTTTCTTTTTTTCACGTAACAAAAAATGAAGACGATACAGTGCGTCGAAAACTCGTGTGACGTCACTATGTCAGTACAAAGTGACGTCACAACCCCTCATGATCTTTGATGCATTTTATCTCCGTCAGTTTTTATTGATTTGATAAAACAAAAAATATGTATCCAATATTTTTCGATAATCTAACTGATGGACTAAATAGAATATTTTTTTTTTTACTTAGGAAACATACCTATTGATACTGCAAGACATCATTTCAAGACATCCAGGACCAGATTCCCTTTGACCTAGACCTAAGAACTCACTTAAGGTAACTTTTGTTGCAAAGATCAAATAAATGCCTTTCTATGTGCCTTTAGTTTGATCAAAAAATGCCTTTAATACCCTGACAGCAGATGGCTGGAACAAAACCCATAATAATCAGGCGCCGCGCCGCCGCCTGGGTACCAGGGTGTCATGCGATGACGAGGGTACGATCTACTTTAGATAAAGGAACGTGTAGAAAACACGGACGTGCCTCGGATGAAAGTGAAAGGGAAAATCTGAATATTTCTAGGTAAGTTTTTTGATATTTCTGGTAGATTTACGGCCATCACTTAATTCAAAAATCCCAATTTCGGTCAGCTACATTTATTAGGTACTTTATGGTACAGTTCTATGTACCTAGGTTTAAAAAAAAAACTCGTGTGGTTTTGCATAACACACGTCATAATGAAATCAACGTAACTTTTGGTGTCAAATGGAAATATGGAATGTTTAAAATCGAGCGTAGTTTTAGTGGACAGAATTGATATTTTCTTTTATAATCAAAACAATTACATCAGCCTCCAGTTACTCAGAAGCAAGTGGAGGTGTATAATACACCCAAATTTCGTTATGGTTTAGTGCAATGTAAAGGGGGTAAGCTTAATGGTAGCTAGGCATGAATCCAGACTCTAGATTGCTATTGAGAATAACCTCATAGGAACGCCCAACAAAACTTGTATTGCATAGTATTGTATGACAGGCTTGTGTCCACAAACTCATGTCCAAAGCGTGTATTTTGCGTACGGGTGGGAAAATCATTCGGTCGACACCAGTTCCCCGAACAATACTTAACAAGACTGCCGAAACCCATGATCCGATATTCAGTACTCGCGTTTGCGACCACTAGACCAACAAGGAACTTCATACTCCACAGCATAATATAATAAAATAAATAAAGCCTTTATTTCCCAAAATAACAGTATCGTAATTCCATAACATTTTTTCATGGACATAACAATCAAATACCAATTCATATACATTCTACGAGCATAGCCGATAAATTGTTACATTTTTATACATTGACATTTTTGAACCAGTCTTACCAAAAGGTATCGTACTACCCTGTACTAACTGGGTTGTGGAGGTCAGATAGGCAGTCGCTCCATACAAAATACTGGTATTCAGCTGCATCCGGCTAGACTGGAAACCGACTCCAACACAGTTGGGAAAAGGCTAGGCAGATGATGATGACATTGACATTTTTATTAGAGTTACATTAAATATTTAAATTATGTTTGTTTTTTATAGAAAATTATTTTTAATTGAATTTACTTTATATTATTTTTATTAATATGATTCTCTAGATTTTATTTTTAATCATAAACGTACTAGATGATTATAACAAATACGTACTAAGAAACAGCAATACGTAAAATAAATAACGCATATGAACACATTGTGTTTGTCTACAAACATGCGATACACGGCGATCAATCATGCATTGGCACAGTTTAACAATGTTGTAGCAAATTACATTATTTATGGACAAAACCTGTTGTGTTCTCATTAACCGTTAATCATCTGTGGCCAGAACAGTTTCATGAAGTTAGTTTTGAACTTTGATCGACAACAGCACATTATTTTTATTCATCATCAGCCTATAGCAGTCCACTGCTGGACATCCATGGCCTCTTCAATCGCACGCCACTCAACTCGATTCTCAGCAACTCTCATCCAGTTGCTACCAGCCACCCTGCGAAGGTCGTCACTCCACCGAGCCTGAGGGCGTCCCACCTTACGTTTACCAATTCACGGTCTCCACTTAAGAACACGAACCCCAACGGTCATCGGTTCTACGGCTAATATGACCGGCCCATTGCCAGTTTACTTATTCTGTGAGCTATGTTAACAACTCTGGTTCTCTGTCGGATCACCTCGTTTCGGATGCGATCCGTCAGAGAGACTCCGAGCATAGCCCGTTCCATAGCTTGCTGAGCGACCTTGAATTTATGGATCAGCCGTACCAATTATTTTTATTTGATTCCTGTAAAATTTTCGTGACACCTAATTGCTTTGGAAGTCTGCAGACCTAAACCCTGCACTCAAAGCAGCGAAGGGTCAATTTTTGTAAGAGGTAAGCCGGAGTACATGTATTTTATGTGATTATATTATTTGTGTATAGAATACTGACTGTGCCAGTTTTCAAAGGGAAGCCGATAGGAATCGAGTTCTATGGAATCTTTGCCACTGCTGCACTAGATGATAGGTTACGCATGACAGTTTTAAATGTACCTCAAAACCTTCATATATAACCGACTTCCATAGAGGACATACACGTTACTGCAACCCTGTCGGTTAGCTCATTTGCAAGCATGGCATCACCTGCAACACACGACGATATGGTTGCTTTAGGGGGTTTATTACTTTTTTAAAAACTCAAATCGCCTTATATAATTATTTAATAATTTATTAAATAATCTCTTAACATCATATTAATCTTATTGGTACATATGTAAAAAGGTATATATGTCACCGGAAAATAACAAGAACCGCCAATTTATACATTTTCTAGGAGATTTATAAACTTTCGTAGGATTCTAAACGAGAGATAAATTGTATTATTTTACGACCACAAATTGATAAACTTACTGAAATCACGCGTAAAATAATAAGTAAGCAATAACCAAACGCCATGTGCGCTCTGATTGGATTGCCACTGTCAACATCGACCAATCAGAAAGCGGTGTGTTATTTGCCGTATTTTAAAGAAGCGTAAAATTAAAAACTCTTTTGTGATTGGTCGAACCGTTTAGAATCTTACGGATAGATAACCGTTAGTTTATAAATTTACCACGTGCCGCTAATTGACAAATTTGCGAAAATGTGGCCGTAAAATAATACAATTTATCCCTCGTTTAGAATCCTAGGAAAGTTTATAAATTTCCTAGAAAAATTATAAATTGGCGGTTCTTGTTATTTTCCGGTGACATTTTCAAATTATAGTATCGTATCTTAGCTAAATAATTAAAAAATAAAAACAATACGAATTATATTTATTTTAGCACAAGTAATAACTTCTCTGTAACTTCCTGTCAATGTGGCGACTTGGGGGGAGGCCTATGTCCAGCAGTGGACGTTTTTCGGCTGAAATGATGATGATGATGATCTTCATAGGACATGGTTTGAAGGGAGTTTCTTTCTTTTAAGGAATAGATGTTTCCTTTTTCATTTAGGCCGTTATAGAGTAGCGGTCCGAGGTACATATAAAATTTGGCTGTGAAAGCATATTTTGTACTTTTTTGAGGGCAAAAGATATCTTTCCGTCTTTTTTTTTTTGTAAACTCAGTGCTGTATGCACGGAGTGTAGCAGGTACCGTTTTGTACTTTCTGAATAACCGCAGTGGGAAAAGGCGTGAGTTAATGTATGTATGTATGTATTGCTCAAGCTTGATCAATGCAGTCACTCATTTCCAAACCACACTTTTGGCATTTTACGTCGAATACCCAAGTGGCCTACCATGACGTGGAACTAGGAGTAATTCCTGTATGAGAAAGAGATGTCGCTAGACGACCTGTATAGCTCTGTCTCTTTATCACACTGGAATTACTCCCGCTTTAAGACGTCATAGTAACCCCCTAGTTCAGCATCTGTTTATGATACACACGGCGACACATCATTCATACATTTCCAGTATAACATGGCCTCATTTTGTAAAAAAATCCCGTAAAATGAGAGGTCCACTTATATTGGTGTTCTAAGCTTGATTGGACATCGTCTGTACCTACATGATCTTATAGTCCCGATGAGACACATGTAATGGTGTAGTGAATGCGCCAAATTAAATATTACGTAGTAAGTACAGTGTACGCCGAGTTTTTATATATCAATGACGCCGAGTATGGTAGAAGTAAAATTGAAATGCGAAAATCGCTCTTACTGCCATGAAATTAGGAGGCTGACAATAGCTTTACAAGTTGGCTTTACGTCTGATTATTTTTACTCTTAGACAAAGAACAGCATTGACGTCTTTGGGAGGAGCTTTTTCTCAGTCATGCTGTGTTTGAGTGTGTGCGAGTGGATTTTCCCAATGTGTTTACAATGTTAAAAGCTAATGTAGGTATAACAAAGTTCGATGCCCGGCCCTGTACTTATGATAAACCTTTATCACAGGACAACAGATTTCATTTTTTTTTTATCGTGAACTAATTATTATGACTCTCATAACGCGGCTGGGTCAAGGGCTTGAGTCCGGCAGCCTGGACCTTGGTCCTGATGCCGATGAGCCATCTATTTTTTATATTTTTTGTATAGTTTTGTTTTTTAAAAATATTTAAAAATGTATAAAATAAGAAAAATTATAAATAAATGAAATAATAATTAATTTATTATGCTAATAATATACTTAATATAATTAACTTAAACTCTAACATTCTGACCAGGGTAAGCTATCATGCTGGATAACCATACGAATACACACACTCACACTCATATACTTTTACACTCACGCTTACACACATTCATACAAACACACGCAAACACACACATACAAATACGTGCACTCCTCAGACAGCGAGAGCTGCTTAATTCATTCATTTATATTTTTAGTTAATATTTTTATACTTTTTTTTAGTGTTCAGTAGCTTCATCATACTATAATATCAGTGCTAAGATACCACCTAAGGGAAGACTGACACAGCCCCGCCAGGAGCACAATCTGTAACTGGGGCTGCCTCAGTTTATGTACGACACAATGTTTTGAGATAAAATAAATATTTTGTATTGTATTTTTGTATGTAGCTAGATAAATGCTATGTGAATAACGCACTTATTAATAACACTATTACAATAGTATCAGCAGTATTTATAAACAGGATGGCCTCGGTCAAGTAAAAATTTTGACGGCACGGTTGGCGCAGTGGCTGAGCGATTAGCTGCTAAGCTGCGTGTCGCGGGTTCGATCCCCGCACGGAACAAATATTTGTATGACCTACAGGTAGTTGTTCCGGGTCTGGCTGTTTGTGTATGTGAGTTTAAATGTTTGTAAACGCACCCACAATACAGGAGAAATTCCTAGTGTGGGGCAAAGTTTAAAAAAATGCAGAAATCATTGCCATGACATTTGTGAATAGTATTAAGTAGTATTAGTTCGCTGCGTCTACGAAAAAAGAAAACCCAGGTCAATTCTAAAAGAATTCTTGTACAAAGAAAAAACAACAATAAAAACGAATTTGCATTTATCTTATTACTTTTTCTTGCAATTCATTATACAAATTGTTTGTGAAAAGCTGCAGTGTCCATAAAAACCGTTTTTATCTAACGTTTACTGTACCATTAAGCAGTTTATTGCATATTAACAAGGGAGTAAAAGATAGCAGTACAGAATTGTCACTTGAAACGGGTCAGGCAGACAATGAGAAGAGAAAAACATGATATTGAAATATTTAAATTGTGGTGCCGCGTTTGTTTTACGATTTCTGAAACGATGTTGCCAGTAGGGTGGCCTAACGTTGGTAGCATCTGGGTTGTTCTTAAGAAAATATCTATATTTATTAATTTATATATCTATGTTTTCGTAATATCAAAATAAAAACTTTTTACTGAAGATATGGTACATAAAACAAAAACAATTTATTTTCAATTTTTGTCTGTCGGTCTGTTTGTCTGTTTGTTCCGGCTAATCTCCGAAATGGTTGGATCGATTTTAACGAGACTTTTACTGGCAGATTACTGATGTTATAAGGTCTAACATAGGCTACCTTTATTTTAGAAAAATAATTGGGGTTCCGTGTAAAAAAATTAAAACCCTTGAAATTATGAATAAAAAAACGATTTTAACGGCTAATCTCCGGCTACTAAGGCTACTTTTATTTTAGAATAACAATAGAGACTTGAAATTGGTAGCAAAATTCGATTCAATAAAGGGAAGTAACGTTTTTTTTTTCACGCGAACGAAGGTCGCGGGCAACAGCTAGTATTTTATTTTAGTTTTTTTTTTGTATTTTTTTTTGAGCTCCGGCTTCCAAAACGATGTTCAATGCAATTTTTCCAAATATTATTTGACAATTTACTGCTAATAATTATGTATGATTGCTTACATAAATGTCATTTGGTTTAACTAATAGGAATATCACAGCAGTTAAATAAATACGGATGACTAACTCGAATGTTCTCAGAAACGTATTCGTATTTATAAATTGGAGGTTTGAACAATGTTATTACCTCAAAACTCGCTACCTTCTTCACCAAACTAAAAGAAAATATTCCAATTATCCGCAATTTCCCGTCTCTGAACCATCAAAGATGGCTGCCCTATCCCCGAACGCGTCCCACGGCCATAATGTTATTTTCCTTGCGGCGTCCGGGCAGATGGCCGTAACGACCGATACCGAGACCACGTTTAATTGTCGCCTTAAATAAATGCTGACCGACACTCTCGTTATTTTTATACGACCACGTTAGCTAGGTATTTTCTTATGATTTTGTAGCATTTTTATCTTTCGTGTAATGTGTTTTGAATCAAAGTAAATTAGAAAACTCTTCTCCTTTGTATATTTCGAACAGAACGTATGACTACCGTAGAAGTGGATCAAAGCTCTCCACCTGACTTTTCTTCATATTGTAAAGACGTATTCATGTTCAGGAATCATTAGCCCGCCTAGGTATACAGAGTTCTCTAAAAAAATTTTGGTTTAATGTAAAGGTAATCGTTGTAATATTACAAACATACATAAACTCATTCCTTTTTCCCAAGCAGAAACCACAGAATGCCACCTGCTAGGATCCTTAAACTTCTTTCGCCTCTTCCACGTTCATACATGTGGTCATACACGCACGCCGATTGCGCGTACCTACTACGCACCGCCTTGTTGGAGGGTTTTTTTGCATGTTTCAATGTTGTAACTCCAGAACAACTCGCGAGCCTGGCATCACCTTTGAATCCAAAAACTTTTCAGGGAATCCCAAACCTCCAAACTCAAAATTGAATACAAACTCCAAGAGTGATCGGAATAACAAAATATGCCTAATTAGGCATCAAGTCAGAAATATCTCAGTACAATAACCGGGGCGCGAGAATCTCCATTAGAGTGACTCAATTTACCTGTCGTACAATCTTATAATTTACATAACAGCCTAACAAGAGGTGATTACAGCAGAATTATGCTGTTATTGGTTTAACTCATCGCGAGTTTATAGTTCGTATGTACGTAATCGTAACGTGTGATATCAAGGGATTTGTCACTGAGTGTAATGTAAACTAGCTTGCAAGCTTCGCCCTTGTGTGGATCGTAAATTGTTCCATCGCAACGTATTACAGAGATAAAAAGAATCTTAATGCTGTGCCCAATGCTAACCCAGGTCATGATCTCTGGCTGCGGAACTGTTCGGAAGAGATACCGCGGCCCTGGAACACAAAGGGCAAGGAAGGAACATGGATGGGTTTTAGTCAGTACAAGTCTGACACTCCATTCCGCTCTGCCCAGAGCGGGAGAAGTCATAATAATATGATGATTTCCCATCCGAAAAAAAAAAGACGGTAATGATCTCTACGTGTCAAAATGACATCAAAATATGTATGTTCAGCCGTGAAATGCCGCAGATAGATAAACAGACGAAGTTACTTTGATATTTATAATATTTGTGTGGAAGTATATACAGAGACTACTTCTTTCGTAGGGGATCGATCTTTGGTTTTACAGAGATCTCATCATCTGCCTAGCCTTTTCTTAATTATGTTATTCAAAATTACTGACCGTATAAGGAACAGTATACTTCGTTCCAAAACACAAATTGCAGACGTAGGAAACACAGCCGCTAAACTAAAATGGAATTGGGCAGGCCATATACGCCGCGTGTCGCATCAGAAATGGGCGAAAATAGCTACAGATTGGGTTCCGAACAACAGGAATCGGCCAGAGAAAGACAGAGAAAAAAGGAAGAGAGTCCCACACAGGACAAATCTTTGTGCGATGAGTACGATTAGTTGTTCTGTATCTGGGTGTATAATTTATATATAATATGTATGTATTTAGAAATACAGGGTGTAAACAGACTCTTCACGAAGCCGTCAACCAAGCATCCTCTACATCAAACTAAGTAACTTTAGGCAAAAATTATTGCTGGGAAACTACTTTTTTTTTGGGGGGAAAATTACGTGTTGCGGTAAGACTCAATGTTACGCACTCAAAACACTACAGTCAGCTACTTCAGTCAGCTGATGAATGGATTGAATAGTAAGAGGGTCCTGGAGGTGTTTCGAGTAAAAATCTTACATTAAAAACATGTGTTTAAAAAAAAACTTGTGAAAAAGTTGGAACTTTGACCCCCAATATCTCCGTAAGGAGGATTCTAGGAGGTTCCCAGGTATGGTCTAGAACAAAAAAATGATCGCAATGACGGGGAGAATAAATGCCTTTCGGCTTCGTTAAGAGTCTGTTTACACCCTTTATATAAGTATGTTTATCAGTTGTCTGGTTGCCATAGTTCAGACTCTACCTAGTTTGGGATCAGATGGCGGTGTGTTGGTTGTCCCAAGATATTATTATCATTATTTCGTTTATTCATTTATATATACACATTTTTTAACATTATTAAATATTTCTTAATAAATCCATATAAAAACATTTAAAAATATAAAAAAAAATAGATAAACAGATTATGAACTTAAGAGGGTTCCACCTTAAGAATATATTTTTATCTACAATATTTGCTTCAAAATAGATCTCCCAAGCTTTCCCAACGATATCAGTTATTTCAATTTTAATTAAAACTTTTCAGTGATATTTTGACTCGCCTTATATTTCTATTTCCGATTTAAAGTTGTTTAAACTTAACATTTACATTTCAACTCATTTAACAAATTACTAATTAATTTGAAGGATTGGAATCGTTTTCAATATTTGTTTAATTGCTTTG
Source organism: Lycophotia porphyrea (assembly GCA_950005105.1). Lineage (NCBI taxonomy): Eukaryota > Metazoa > Arthropoda > Insecta > Lepidoptera > Noctuidae > Lycophotia > Lycophotia porphyrea. Next base: position 6,255,171 of record OX465389.1, read on the forward strand.
CTTTAAAGATTTATTGCAGATGTCCGTTCTCTAATATTACAAAATAAATTAACATTTCTATGTACATACAACGCAGAGTACAATTGGGGGGTGGATTAGAGCCCTCACTGAATGGTTGGCGAAAGACAGAATATGAACTGTTAGTAATCCAACACGGTTGGTAGTTCACATGTAGAAAGATCACGATCAAGACCTTTTTGAGGCTCACGTAGACGAGGAAAAAATAACCCAAAAACGAGAAGGCTCAGCAGTGAGCGAAGAAGCCAGCCAATGATGATGGTAGGGATGGTCTTTCTTTCTTTAACGTGTGGTTATTGCCTATCCTGGTGTCAAAGTTTTTATGCAACCTATCGGCCTCTGGGGGTATGAAAATCAGGGTGTGAAGCTCTTCATCCCCTATTAAAATGAAGGATCTTCCGACCAGACGGACTGGTTGATAGTTGGTGTCGGGTTCTTCTATATACTCTTAAGTCGCGGATAACTTTGCTTGCGCGATTTAGGATTTAATGTTTTTATATAGATGGCGCTGGAGTACTTTTTGTTCTATGTAGCCGTAGTACTTTTTTGTAGTGCCGCTACAGGCCTCTGACTTGGCTTAACCTGCCTTCGAGAAATATCTATCGGGCACACTGGTTTGGTTTTCTCACGATGTTTTCCTTCACCGAAGCAAGTGATAATTATACAATACACACATGAATCCGAAAAATCAATCGGAGGTGCGTGTCGAGACTTATGACTTGGCAGTCCGACGGTCACATCACTAATCATCATCATCATCGCTATCATTGCTACTGCGAGGATGGTAAAAGCAAAGTAGGTACCTGAATATTTTGGTCCACCAATTCATGCAGCGTTCAAGGATTAACGATAACTGGTACAACTAAAATCAACTTCTAGAAACGACGTCTTCTTAATATTATAAAGCAAGATGGAACGAAACTAAGTTAATTCCAAATATTAGCCACAAGCTTTTCTTAAAACTTCGCTGTGAGTAGGTAACAGTTTAACTGAAAAACTGGTTGACATTTACGTTCAGCCGCTTCCAAGATGAGGTATTATTAGCCGTATTTTTAAAGGCTCATAGTTGTTAATGTGTTTTAGCAGTGGGCATTGAGGTCATTTCTCAAGTCTGTACTTTTCTTAGCCATTCTTATAACAGTGATTTCTCAAAAAAAATAGACTTCTAAATAAAAAACCGGCCAAGTGCGAGTCGGACTCGCGCATGATGGGTTCTATACCATCGTAGTAGTCCCCTTAAATTTTTTATTTATTTTTATTACTTTTTGTTAGGTATAGCGGCAACAGAAATACACATTCTGTGAAAATTTCAACTGATATACCAAGTACGGATCATGAAATACAACCCGCTGACAGACAGACGGACGGACGGACGGAAGTACAGCGGAGTACAGAACTCCAAAAACTTACAGAAGACATTAGTAGACATGCCAGTATGAACTTACTTATTGGTCACTATACCAAGCCGGTCAATGTTTCAAACTTGGGGGAAGCCATGTCCAGCAGTGGACGTCTTTTGGCTGAAATGATGATGATGATGATGAGACCAAGCCGGCTCGAACAAGCCCTCGCACTTTGCGTCTTAATCATCATGCCATCTCTTACTAAATAGATGAGGCGTGTCAGAGACATATTGTGTGGACTGTGGAGTGTGACTCACACAGTCACCGTGAACCCGGTGGAACCGCCCGGTCCCAATTACTCCCGACAACCTTTGCCATGGGTCTATTATACCTGTTCTGATCTTATAATCACGCAGAGAATAGAACAATATGTTTCAACGTCTTTACACTCACCTTAGTATCGGAGTCACCGCACGAACACAGTGTAATTACTTCGCGATATTCTAGTAATAACAGCCGAGATTCTGCGCGGTGCTCATACTGATGAGACAGGAGCTTAAGGTCGACATCGACT